>CM051827.1:113062946-114324612 GCA_028451465.1 Erethizon dorsatum | reverse complement strand
TCTGTAAGAGTGTGTCTGTGGGAGCCCCTCTGTGCACACAGGTCTGTGTGAGTTGGTGTCTCTGGTCTGTGTGGCTACGCCTGTATATGTAGCTCTGTGTGGAAGCATTTGTGCCTGATCTCTGTGAACATGTGTGGGTCTGTGCATATGTGTATGGCCCTCTGTGTGTGCGCACGTGCATCTAAGTGTGTATGTGTGTATGTGTGTGCGCACATGCACTCTGTGTGCCTGCACCTGGAGATTCCCCGCAGAGGGGGATCAAGGCCATTTCCTGTCATGGGTCCAGCCTCTGGCCTCTCAAGCTGCCTCATTCTGGCTCCCCCATTTGTTACCTAGCAACAGGGCCCTGGCAGGAGGAGGGGGCTGCTAGGCGCTGTGGGGCCCAGGAAAGCCACCCCCACTGTTTCCTGACCCTGAAAGCCTTAGTACCCCCAACCCCCACTCACCCCTCAGGCTCCTACTCCTGGGTCAGCAGGGCTGCAGCATGGTCTTTGGGAGGGGCAGGAGAGCTGAGGGTGAGACAGAAGGACATGAAAGATGAAGGCCCTGCCAGTGTTCCTGCCAGCCAGCTGCCCGGCTCCCGCCCTCTTCAGGAAGCCAGAAGGTCTGGGCTCTGCCCCAGCACAACTTCTGTCTTCATTTTCCTTCCTACCGCCCCTGGCACACTTACCCATCCACCGTCACAAAGGACACGCCACCCACACCAGCTCCCTCATACTCACACCCACCTGACACCAACACATGAGCACACACTCACACCAGCACACAGGCACACAGCGCTCACAGCATAAGCGTGGATGAGTATGCATGCCACCACACGCCAGCACAGCTCTCCAGTGAGCCCAAGCTCTGATGCACAATAGTACACACACAGGCAGGGTGCTGTGGCACATGCCTGCTGTGGTCCCAGCAATTGTGAGGCTGAGGCGGGAGGATCACTTGGAAGTTTGAGATCAGCTTGGGTAATATAGTGAGACCCTGTCTCAAAAAAAAAAGGGGGGAGCCCAGCCAGGCGTGATGGTGCATACCTCTAATTCCAGCACTCCAGGAGGCTTTGGCAGGAAGATTGCAAATTTGAGCCCAGCTTGGGCAATATAGCAACATAGACAGACCTTGTCTCAAAATAAAAAATTAAGGGCTAAGGATATAGCTCAGTGCAAAGGCCTTGGGTTCAATCCCCAGTACCAGAAAAAAAAGTACATGTACATAAGGCTGCCTCTTAAGTTAACACACTCGTATACTCAGACATGCATAGTTATGAATTTAGACTCAACTCTCTCTAACTGGATTTCTATCAAGCCCTGCTCAGTTCCCTCATAGGCCCCAGTTACTGCCTCCTAAAACCAAATGCTCCCCTGGAACCCTGCCTCTGCTCCCTGTCTGGGCGGGCACACCCCGCAGCTCCTGGGTCCCCTCTGGTGCCAGAAGGCAAGTGGACACCAACCTCCAGAGCTCCACTCCTATCCCCACACCAGGAAAAGGCCCACGTCAGAAGCTGGGACCACCAAGGTCTTTTGTGGAGCTCCCCAAATAAGCCGAGCCTTCACTGACATCTGTGTCCTCCGAGCAACACAGCAGGCAAGTCATTGAGCAAGGGGTCCCCACCCTCCTCCCCCAGCCAGAAACTCTGCCATTGCAACACGCAGAGAGGAACTGCCTGGGGACGGGACTCGGTTTCCTAAGACATTGTAGGGTGGGGCCAACCTGGTGAACCTGGATTTCCCTAGAGGGTCTTGAAAATCCTAGGGATAGGGGCCTCCAACTTGCCTTTCTTGGACCCCAGTCCATTTTCTCTTCTTGGTATCCTCTTCCTCTTCTCTCTAGGTCCTGCCCTTCCTACACAGACCACTTATCTCTTCCAGGAAGCTTTCCTGGATCCACCAGGCCCTGTTGCCAGTAGATGGTTCTGTCCTGTGAGTGCTCTGACCTCTAATCCGGCCCCACCTGCCTCTCACCCTTCAATGGCCTTGTGTCTCCTGTGGCAGACAGGGCGACACCCATGTGGCACACTGTGAGGCAGACTGTGGTGAGAGGCCTGCCGTGAAATAGGCCCTGTTCACAAGTCCCTCGCTGAAGTCTTTGTCCTGGGACCCCTTTACCAGGGTGAGGCCACCGTGTCGGAAATCCCCTGGGACACTGCAGGCTGATGAGGGGCAAGAGGGGGAGAACGAAGGGGCTGGGGTATCCAGAGCCAAGCTGCAGAAGTTTCAGGAAGGTGAGAGGAAAGATGGGGTAATATGAAAGCAAGGGTTACAGGGTGAGAAAGAAGGTCTTCTCACAGGAAGTCGAACACACACCTCAGACAGTGCACCGAGCTGACACCTAGATCCACGCAGGCCTCAGACATGTTCTCGAGCACACGCATCGTCTCTGCTGCACACAGCAGAACATTCAGAAGCCGAGCTGCTCTGTGATGGCTTCCAGACACATACATCTGCTAGTTCATACACACCCCATATACACAAAGCTCCAGCCCTCAGCCCTCCAACACACACACGTGCACACACACACAGTTTATAGCACTTACTATGTGCCCGCCAGTGCATTAAGCACTTTACCTATACCTCCTCATTTTATACTCACAACAACCCTATGATTTTAAGTATTATTACAGATGAAGTAACTGAGGCACAGAGAGGCTTAGAAAGTTGTCCACAGTCACACAGATGATGTCTCCTGCCTTTGACTCTTAGACCTGAGCGCTCAACCACTTCTCTCCATTGCCTGTCAGACAAAGACCGTCGCAGCCAGTCCCAAAGGCACAAGCAAATGCAGAGCCCCTGTAGGGACACACAGATATACATAGCCCTCCTCTTGAGTCACAGTCCAGCACAGAGCTCCTCTGAGGAGGACACAAATTTATACAACTCTGGGATCCACACATCGGTACAATGTTGCCACTTTCAATAATACCCAAGTGCATTCTGCCACAACACATCTGCGTCAGCCCAAGGGCGCCCCAGATTCTGCACGCCTGGTATGGTACGGGGCTCGTTTAACAGGGCTGACTGTGGCCAGAGGGCAGAGGTGGGCGGCTGTCAGGGCTTTATTACCCCCAGGCTAGAGGGCACCAAGGCCCCAGCTGGGCCTGGCCTCTGGGACCAGTATGCTGAGGGACTTAGGGGATGTGGAACACTGGGTCTGTCATCTGCATGGCCCAAGGCACTGAGGTGCCACACTGCATGTGACCATGCTCATGTGGTTTCCTCTGAGGAGACAAAGGGCTGGAAGGAGACAGTCCTTTGAGAGAGAGGGAGACACACACAGAGGCAGAGACTGAGAGACAGACAAATAGACTGAGAAATGAAGAGACCTAAGGATAGAGAGAGAGAAGGAAGAGACAGAGACAAAGAGAACAGTGTGGTGTGCTGGTAAACTGACTTTCAGAAAAACAAAACACCAAGCCCTGATGTGTAACATTTGTTGATTTCTGTAGTGTAAGTAGCCCCACCGTGGCTGATTTAAAGCTACCAAAGTGACTTCCTGAAGGCCAGGCCAGGAAGGAATGCGCGGAATCAGCTCCCCTAGCCAGTGCCAGCTGGCTCTAACCCATCATTTCCAGAAAGACAAAGAGACAAGTGGAGACAGAAACCCAAGGGAAAGAGGAATAGCAACAGAAAGAAACAGAAAAAGAGAAAGACAGAGAGAGATGAAGAGAAAGAGTGAGAGGTAGAGAACCAAGCAGACCAAGAGAAAACAAAAGGGAGGGCGGTGGCTGCAGGCTGGGTCTGCTCTGCTTAGGCATCTGCATGAAATCAGCCCTCAGGACTTTTCGCTGTCCCCTTGCTCTGATCCCAACCATGTGCCAACAATTCTACGGGGAGTAATTGGACTTCCTAGAAGTCTGGGTGGCAATAGCTATTAGTAAAAATGTGCTAATTTATTAAACATTTATGCAGTGGCTGGCACTGTGCCAAACAATTCCTATGCATGATCTCATTTTGCGACCTTATGAGGTAGGTTTTTGTTTTTTTTTTTTTTTTTTTGCAGTGCTTATGATTGAACCCAGGGCCTTGCACATGTTAGCCAAGTGTTCTGCCATTAAGCTACATCACTAGCCCAAAGTAGGTTTTATTTTTAACCCCTCTTTTACAGATGAGAATACCGGAGGCACAGAGATGTTAAGTCATTTGCCCAAGATTATGTTTTGAGTAAGAAAAGCTAAAATACAACGCCAATCAATTTGGCTCCAAAGCCCACCTTAAGCACTGTTCTATTTTGCAGCCCTGGTAGAAGCAATAATGCGTGTCCCTTTATGAGTGCCCACTGCTTTCCAGACCCTGTGCAACATGCTCTAAATCCTAGTTATGGCCCAAAGAGAGAAAGCAGTCTTTTTTTGGAAGCACTGAAGTTGGCTGGCTGCTAACACCAGGAAGGGGACAACTTAGAGTGACCAGGAGCATTCTGGGCACTGCAGAGGCCTGAGTCAGTTTGTGAATATGTCTCTTTCTCTCCCCCTCCACTTTGGTTCTGGGGCCTGAACCCAGCGTTTTGTGCATGCTAAGCACACACTCTACCACTTAGCTACACTCCCAGCTCTGAATATGTCTCTTGAACATCTGGCTGGCAGAAATCAGCTCCCAGGGTCCCACTAGGGTCAAAATTAGGTATGGGTGTCAGAGCTGAGCTCCAACTCTGGACCACAGTGCTCCTCCTCTCCAGCGTCCACCCCTGTGCGGCCCTCCCCAGCTTGGTTCCTTTTTTTTTTTTTTTTTTTTTTTTTGTCTTTTTTGAGACAGGGTTTTACTATGCAGTTCAGGCTGGCCTCCAACTCACAGCAATCCTCCTGCCTCATCCTCCCAAGTGCTGGGATTACAGGCATGCACCACCACACCTGGCCTCCCAGCTTGGTTCTTTAGGAGCGCTGCGGCCTTGGGTGAATGTCTTGCCTGCACCTTCTGTGCAGAGTAGCTGGGAGGGCTTGATGAAATGAGGCACTTGCTCTGTGTGCAATGACCGAGTGAGGCTGAGAACCACAAGCAGCAGAGTATCAGGGCCCCCAGGGACACTTATCAGTCCATCTGCCTTTTGCATATGGGGGTGGAGGTGGGGAGGGGTGACTCGCCCAAGGTCACACAGATAGGCAGGAGTTTCAATGCTGGGACTATTAATTTGGGTCCAGAGTTCTGTTCCTGGCATTGTCTGTGTTCTCCAGACACTGAGGAGGCTCATGCTGTCCCTGACTGGTGAATGTTATTCTTCCAACCCAGCCCCTGGCTGGCTGAACACACCACTGCTCTTATACAGCAGCTGGCCACCTGGCAGGGGACCTGTCTCTCACCCACCCCTACTCCTGCATACAGGAGCCCCAGGCCCACCCAGTTTTTCTTTCTTTCTTTTTCTTTTTTCCTTTCCTTTTATTTTGTTTAGTTTCTTCTTTCTTTCTTTCTTTCTTTCTTTCTTTCTTTCTTTCTTTCTTTCTTTCTTTCTTTCTTTCTTTCTTGGGGGGGGTACTAGGGATTGAACCCATGAGCACTCTACCACTGAGCTACATCCCCAGCCCTTTTAAAATTTATTTTGAAACAGGGTATCCCTAAATTGCCCAGGCAGGCCTTGAACTTGTGATCTTCCTGCCTTTTTGAGTAGTTGGAATTACAAGTGTATATCACAGTGCCTGGCCCACCCATCTTTCCTTGAGGGTCACACTTCCCAAAGCCATGTCAAGGTTTTGATGTAGACACAGGATGTCCTGCCCTTCCCAAACTCGGCTAAACATCTGAGGCTCTGGAGACAGATTTAGGCTCAAATTCTACCACCACTGAAAACCAGCTGGAGACACTGGGCAAGACAATCCATCTCTTTGAGCTGCAATTTCTTTTCCTATAAAATAGGAATATAAGAGCCAGGTGTGGTGGTGCATGCTTGTAACCCCAACACTCTGAGAGGCTGAGGCAGGAGGATAGCAAGTTAGAGCCCAGCCTGGGCAACTTAGTTCTTAGTGAGACCCTGTTTAAAAAAAAAAAAAAAAAATGTAAAGGGCCGGAGATGTCGCTCAATGTGAAGGCTCTTGTTTAATCCCCAGTATTGAAGGAAAAGAAAACAAAGAACAAAAAACAAACAAAGGAATACAAATCTCTACCACATGGAGTTGTTCCTGAGCATTAAATCAAAGGCCCAGAAACACCAGGCATACAGTAGGTGCTCAATAAACCTTCACTTCCCTCCTTTCCCTTTGAGGAAGGCCCTAAAAAGGCAGGGGGGAGATGAGCAGGGGTGCAGGGTTGGCCAGAGCAAAGAAGAAAGAGAAGTTCCCAGGCTAGATAGAGGGGATTTCACCAAAAGGGAACTGGGACTTTAGGCAGCAGTAGGAAACCACCATCCTGCAAGAGTTCCGGCTTCCCCCCAGGGCTCAGTGCTGGGCAGGGGCTGGCCTGGGTCCTGATTGGGGGGGGTTCCCATCCTCACCCACACTCATCACTGAGCTCCATCTCCCTCCCTGAGACTGCACCTCTTAGTAACCCTCTTCCATCTCACACTGTCGGTTCTTGAGGCCTCAAGATCCACCCCACCCTGGACACCTGGGGCTAGGACAAGCGTCATCAGACTCTGCTGGCCATGGGGAGGCCAAGGGAGGGTGTGTGTGAGCAGGACCCTGTCGCCTCTGTGACCCACTAGCTCTACCCTCCACATGGTCCTGAGGGTATCAGCTCAGAGCATCTGAGTAAAAAAGTGGTTTTCTACCCATTGATGAAAGCCACCTGCTAGCCTCTAAACTAGGGGTCTTTATATCCACCTGGCCTGGGGCTTGGGATGAGAACATGAGTGCGCCGCGAGGAGCTGAGGTTATAGAGTCCACAGTGTAGCAGATGGGATGCTCCTGCCACATGGTCCTGTAAGAGCTTGGTGATGGTGGGGGCACCTTGCTTTCTCCCACCTCGAGCCCACCATCTAGTGCACTTCATGTGGAAAGGGCTTTGGCTCCTCCTTCCTTCCCCAGCTCTGGGGTCCTCTGCCCAGCCTGCCAAGGTCTAGCCATTTCCTTTGCTGCATCAGCCCCAAGGGACTGCAGAGGACACTGGGACGCCCACACAGAGGCTCACAGGTTCTGCTCATTCACTCAAGCCTGAGCCTACTCACAAACACTCTCAAGCCCTCATTCACAGCTTCACACCCTCTACCCTCTGGGGAGCAGAAGCTGGCTGTGAGGCCCAGGGAGCCCACCCCTTCCTCCCCCCAACCCCCACTGAGAGCCACCTGAGCTTGGGCAAGCATGAGCTGGGGACTCAGGCCTCAGCTCTGGCCACCTCCTTTGCCACATCAAGATGAGAGGCCCTGGACTGGGGGCCCTAGCCACTGACCTGCCCCAAACCTCCACCTTCCCATCTATGATATGGGAACAGAGCACTGCTCTCCCATTTCTACTGCAGATGGAAGGACGCTAAAGGCTCCCAGGTCCCTGAGAGACTACATGCCTGAGGGGTGACCAACAGAGTATGGCACCATGGCAGTGGAGGACACATCTCGATCCTGCTTATCTCCCCAGGATGGAACCTCAACAGACATTTCCTTGTTCGATGCCAACTTCGCACTGGTCCTTGGAGGCCCTATCAGTGAGATCCAGTCTTCCTGTCCCCCTGCATATTTTGAGAAGGTGAAGGACAGGTTCACTGAGTCCGTGATAACCCTTAACCCCTTCTGCAAAACTGCTTTCTGCGGTGATTCATATGGGGGAAGAGTAATTTCTACAGACCCAGAGAAGCCTCGTAACTTTCCTGCAGTCACACAGCAATTAAGGGCCCAGTCTTGCTGGGGACCCAGGTCTCTGAGACTGCAGATCTTCTACCCCAAGATACCTGAATACTGAGTGTCACTGTGTCGCTGGCTGGCTGCTCGGTTAGGCATCTCACCCCCCCAGACCCAAATGGGGGCGAAGGTGAGGACCAAAGGGGATAGCCAGCACTGAGTACTTAGTGGCCCAGCACGGCCTGCCTCTCCGCCCTCTCGTCGCCATGGAGACGTCCCCTCCAGGCATCCGCGGTCAAAGGCAGGATTTCCGTCTGGGCGGCCAGCAATTCCCGGATCCGGAGGGGACCGCGGACCGGGAGGGGGACCCAGGGAGGGCCATCCCTGCTGAGGGCGGGGACTTCCCCAGGAAGCCGGGACCAACGCCTCCAGTGCCTGGAAGGAGTCCCCTGCCGTCCGGAGCTCGCCCACCACTGCAGGGGCTAGGAGGTCTGGGGGGCTGCGGCCTCTGCCTCCTCTACCCTGTTGGCGCCCGACTCCTGCCTATTTGGGATAGGGAGACTCTGCAGACCCTTGGAACTGTGTCCCACTCTCCAAGACCCCCTTCCCGCAAACCCCTGCACCTGATCTCCCTAGAACCCCGCCTAGTCTCTCTGCCAGGCCCCTCAGCTTCTCTCCATTTCTCACTCTCAAGCCCCACCCCGTTTCTCCCCCAGACCTTTTTGGAGAGCCGGATAGTCTCTTCCCTCGACTCTCAGCCCCCTTCCCAATTCTACCAACCTCATTCTAGAGGTCCCTCTGTTTCCCCATCAGACCTTTTCGGGTCCCTTTAGACTGCTTTCCCCACGTACTCTCAGCCTTCTTCCCAACTTTTATCAGTATCACTTTCCAGGTCTCCTCAGTTTTCCTCCTTAGCCCTTTCGGGATGGGGTCCCCTGGCCGTAACCTTCCTAGGTTCTCCCCAAGTTCAGGCTTGCTCCCCCGGCCCTCTCTGCAGTGCCGGGGCGGGCGGCCGGGGGCGGAGCACCCTCTGCCCTCCCAGCCCCACCTGTCCCGGCCGCCTACCTGGTCCAAGGGGAGCTCGCTTCCGACCGAGCTGAGGCGAGCGAGCCCCCGCTCCCAGGAGCCACAAGTGCCGACGACGTGGGGGAGAACTGGGGTGCTGCCCGCCTCTGCCCGCCGCCCCCTCTGGGCCGGGAGGAGGAAGCCGCCTCGGACTTCTCTTCTTGCGGTGGCGGTGGCGGCGGCGGCAGCGGCGGGGAGAATTCGCAGTCACACCCCAGCCCCAAGCCAGCGGCCCGCAGCGGGGAGGAGCCCCCAGATCCCAGGCCCGCCCGCCCCCACTTCCCGCCCTCCCGGGGTTACCGGGATTCCGCTCTCCCCAGGCCTCTCCCTGAGCCCCAGCTCCTTCCCCAGACCCTCGAAGGGGCAGGCTCCTCACCCCTAAAAGCACCTGCTCATTTAGAACGGTGGCAGAGCAGGGGGGCACTTTCTCTATCACTGTGCAACCCATCACCCCACTCCTTTGCCAGCTGAGAAAACCGAGGACCAGATCAGGACTGGCCTTACCCAAGTTCTCACAGCCAGCTGTGACCAGAGCCACCATAGATCCTGTTAGCATGCCTTGCCTGCTTTTCCTCAATAGCTGGGCCCTGAGAGGACAGGGATATTTGAGCTGGGGACCGGGGTAGACCCTGACCTTAGGAAACTGCTTTTCGGAGCAATCTGACCTCAGGCCACAGCCACACACCCAACTTTTAGAAAAGCTGAGTATCACCCTTTATCACAGTTCAGTCTTTCCTAGTAGGAATCCCTGACCCCTCCCCACCTTGGAGTTCCATTTTTCCCCTCCCCTTTACTTCTTTAGCCTAAACCAAGGACCAGGAAACTCTCTCCCTTCTAGGAGTGTGTGGGAGGGTGTGTGTGTGTGTGTGTTGGGATGTAGTGGGGAGAAAGGGAGGGTGTGTAAATACTGAAGTGGGGGACAGCTGATTGTAGGCAATGACATGATGGCCTTGGTTTTGGAATCAACAGCTGGGGCACATTCTGTAGGCAGGTGTGTTTCTGTGCCTGGGCAGGGGTGTGTGGGGATGTGTGTGTGTGTGTGGACCGAGGTCTCAGGTGTGTCCCAGAGGGACTGTGTTGTGATAGAGAGTGGAGGGATGCAGACGAGAATGCTATTCTCCTAGGAAAATGGGAGGAGGGATGAGGAGGGAGGCAGGAGAACCAGCAGAGGTGCAGGGACTCGGGAAGGTGGCCTCATTGTGACCTCCACTGTTGTTGAGCAGCCCCCTGACTGGCTGTTGAACCACACATTCAATTAACAGACAGACATTTATCATTGCCAGTCAGGTGCCAGCCTTGGGGAGCATAGAGATGAAAGAGACTTGTCCCTGCTTTTGGGGGCTCCTCTAATCTATCAGGCTTGCCCAGTCACCATTCAAGTTTGGATTCACAGGCATCTCCCCAGGAGGCCTTCCTCGATGGCCACCCCACCTCCACCAGCCTGGGGTCCCACTGGCTCCAGAGGGTGGGCATGTGGAGTGTTTTCCTCAAGGGCAAGGTCTGCTTCTGCCCATACTTCCAGTGCCCATGCAGGTCCTGGCACAGATCAGCAGTCTCTCTGGGCATAGCAATGCATGAATCAGCCAGTGTGGTGGCACACGCTTGTAATCCCAGGGCTCTGGGAGGCTGAAACAGGATGATCATAAGTGCAAACCCAATCTAGGCAATTCAGCAATTTAGAGAGACAGTATCTAAAAAATGAAGTATGGATCAGGAGGCAAGGAACAAGGGAATTAACTGGAATGTCTCCTCAATGCGTGCTCATGGCTTGTGGAAGGCGAGTGGATTGTGGCGGTCATAGGGCCATGCTGTTAGTAGGTGAGGCTTGGTGGGAGGAAGCAGGTCACCCAAGTGTGACCTAGAAGGGTACATCTGCCTTCCTGGCTCTCCCTTCTCTTTCTGCTTCCTGGCTATCATAAAAGGAGCAGCTTTTCCTCCACTATGCACCTCTGCCCTGCTGTAGAGCCAGCAGACCATGGATTGAAATGTGAGTCAAAATAAACCACTTCTCCTATAATTTGTGGATGTCAGGTATTTTGTCCCAGTGAGAAGGAAAGTAACTAAGACAACCAATGAACAAATAAAAGCCCAATGAAAAAATAAGTTATTGAATGTAAGACTAAGTGGAGAAATTCAAGAATTAGTGACCAAATAATCAAATGAATGTAAGAAAAAAATTGCTTTTTTTTTTTTTTTCCTGCCGTACTGGGGATTGAACCCAAGGCCTTTGCCCTGAGCTACATCCCTGGTCCTTTTCATTTTGAGACAGGGTCTCACTAAGTTTCTAATTGTCCAGGCGGGGCTTGAACTTGCTATCTTCCCGTTCCAGCCTCCTAGGGTGCTGGGATTATAGATGTGTGCATCTACTTTTTATTTTTTGTGGGTACCAGGAGTCGACCTCAGGACCTTGCGCACCAGCAGGTGCCCGTGCCGCTGAGCGATATCACCAGCACTTTTTTTTCGTATGTGGGTACCGGGAGTCGAACTCAGGACCTCGCGCTTGCCAGGCAGGCACTTATGCCGCTGAGCTATCTCACCGGCCCGCATCTACTTTTTAAAACACTTGCTAGATCATATTATTCCCTTGTTTATATCCTCCCAATGGCTTGCTTTTCATTTCACTTGAAAAAATAATATAGTACAATATTTCTAAAGAACAATAAAATCCAAAGGCCTTGTCATGGTCTCCCAGGTCCTGTGCGTCTGGCCTCTGCCACCTCTAGTCCCATCTTGAAACATCTTCCTCTTTAGCCGCAAGGGAACGCCTTTCCAGCTGCTAGAATACATTGAAGTTTTGCCTCCAAGCCTTCTTGTGTGCTGTCCCCTCTTCACAGGACACTCTTCTTGCTGCCACCATCCTGGCTCCTTTCCCTACTTCACTTGAAGCGCCATCTCTCTAGAGAAGCCTCCCGGACCACCTCATCGAAGGCGACCCCTCCTTTGTGCCCTCAGCACTCAGTTTTTCTCCTTCACTGCTTCCATGCTCTGTAATTATGTGTTTTTCTGCTCACTGTTCACTGTCTTGATGAGATCAGGGCTCTGATCTCAGAAGTCACCACTCAGGTCAGGGACAGGTGGATTCTAGGTTGTCATTCACCCATTCAGAATCACCATGGCTAGGAACACAGATTTGGGGCCCAGACTGCCTGGTTTGTAGACTGCATCTTCCTAGCTCCATGACTTTTTCATGTTTCTGTACCTCAATTTCCTCATCTGTAAAATGGGAATAATAGTAGATTTCATCTCACAGAAGTCTTAGGAGAAATTAGTGAGCTCTTAGGCTAGCGCTTGCCACGGTAAATGTCATATAAGTGTTTGCTTTTTTTTTTATCATACTGGGGATCAGGGGCTGGGGATATAGCTCAGTGGCATGGCACCTGCCTTGCAAGCGTGAGGTCCTGAGTTCGATTCTCAGTTCCCCCCACCAAAAAAAAAAAAAAAACATACTGGGGATCAAACCCAGGCTCACACATGCTAGGCAAGCCCTGGGATATAGCACTAGCCCCTTTTTTTTTTTTTTTTTGTGGGTACCGGGGGGTCGACCTCAGGACCTCGCGCGCCAACAGGCACCCTTGCCGCTGAGCGATATCACCGGCCCCTTTTTCGTATGTGGGATCCAGGAGTCGAACTCGGGCCCTCGCGCTTGCAAGGCAGGCGCTTATGCCGCTGAGCCATCTCACCGGCCCTAGCCCCTTTTAAAATTAAAGACAGTGTCTTGTTAAATTGCCCAGGCTGGCCTTAAATTTATGATCCTCCTGCCTCAGCCTCCTGAGTAGCTGGGATCACAGGTGTGTACCGCTATACTCATTTAAGTGTTTGCTCTTACTCATTAATTCATTAATTCATCTGATCAAACCTCAAACCTTTGAGTCACTACTCAGTGACACCTGGTGCTCAGCTAGGAAGTGTGTCCAGTCCTTGGCCTTATGTGTCACAGGATTAAGCACAGGGCAAAGAGGCAACAGGAGGGGCCTGTTGGAACTGCCCTCTCTCTGACCCGTGTTCTTTCCTTACAGAGCCTGTATTCACATATTCCCTTCAAACAATGCCAAAAACTGATGCCAAAAACAAAGCAAAGCCAGGCGTGGTAGTGCACGCCTGTAATCCCAGCACTGGGGAGGCTGAGGCAGGAGGATTGCTGTGAGTTTGAGGACAGCCTGGGCTACAATAGTGAGTTCAAGGCCAGCCTGAACTATTTAGCAAGACCCTGTCTCAAACAAACAAACAAACAAACAAACCCAAAAGCAAGCCCCATTCCCATCTAGTCAAGCCTCTCCTTCTGCTTTCGACCAGCCTGGATTCTCTTGTCAGTCCCCATACTCCCTTTTTGCAAAGACCCTGCACTGCCCTGACCCACTATGCCTCCAGTATGCTTGCTGGGAAAGCCCAGGCTCACAGGAATCCAAGCACCCACCTTCTCCAAGGGAGGAAGGGAAAGCTGCCTGCAATGCACACAGGGCCACAACTCCCAGCCTCTGCAGAATACTAACCAGGCCTGGCCGGCCTCTTGGGTTTCTCAGTAAACAGGCTCTGTATCTGGGCCCAGATAGCCAGTTCACAGCCTTAATTCTGCCCTCCAACTCCCCACCCCTTCTCCTCCTTCCCCACTGGGTCTCTCACCTTCTAGGACTTCACACCTTCTGCTGTCCCCTTGCCTGCGCCATCCATCTCTCCCTCTCATAGTCTTATCCTCTTATCATGAAAACACATTCTAGAGTCCCATTTCCAAAGAAAAAAATCAAAAACATTCTCCTAGGGAATTAAGCATCTATCCTGCTTTTTTAGGCAGCACTGTAGCCCATTCCCAGTTGATGAGGGAAAGCTCTTCTTTGGAGAGAACCATGGGCTGGATGGGTGCAAGCAGCAAGAGGGTGACGGCCTCCAGAATGAGAGAAGAGGGCAAATAGCAAAATCTGCCTCATCAGTTCTTGATCTGGGACTCCCCAGTCTCCAGAACTTCACATATCTGTTGTTGAAAGCAAGCAAGCAAGCAAGAGCCATCTGATAACATCCAAGGAATGTTAGAACTAGAAAAACTCCATCTCGTAATCCCAATCCCCAGTGATTTAGGGCTGGGGGTGTGGGACAATGGTAGAGCACTCACCTAGCAAGTGTGAGTTCTTGGGTTTGATCTCCAGTATCAACACCACCACCACCAAAAACAAAAAACACACAAAAAAATTGATTTAATTGATTTAAAGTTTCCAGTGACAATGCAATGATGCCATCTTAGTCATCTTGGGTGGCTATGACAAAGTGCTAGAGACAACTAAATATATTTTCTTAGAGGCATGGAAGCTGAAAATTCCAGATCGGGGCCTGGCAGGGTTGCTTTCTGGTGAGGATTCTCTTTCTTGCTTCTAAATGGCCACCTCTCCCCTCTGTCCTCACTTGGCAGAGGAAGAGCGAGCAAGCTCTCTGGTGTCAATTTTTGGGCAGGGGGGATTGAGTCAGGGTCTTACTATATAGTCCACACTGGTCTTAAAGTCACTATGTAGCCCAGACTGGCCTCGAACTCATGACGATCCTCCTGCCTCAGCCTCCCTCCCTAGTGCTGGGATTACAGGCGTGCACCACCATGCCTGGCTTCTGGTGTCTCTTATAGGTACCCTAATCCTACCAGCTCAAGGCTTGGCTCTTATGCCTTTATTTACCCTTAGTTACTTCTGTAAAGGGCCTGTCTCCTAATATAATCACACTGGGGGTTAGGGCTTGAAGATATGGATGGGGGATGACAAAATTTAGTTCACAAATAAATCGGGCACACACGTGTAAACACCGCATTGTTTCTCTGATGTGAGAAACCAAAAGTGTAAATAAGGACCAAAATGTATATTAGGTATCGTGAACTAGAAAGAAAATGTTCACATGGGGAGGGGAACAAGGGAGGGGAAGGGGGAAAGGAAAGAAGGGAAAAGTAAAAAAAAAAGGAGAAAAGGAAAACATAGAAACAAAGCTTTTGTAAATGGGGAGGGGAGGAGGAGTTGAAGGGAGGGTAGGGGAATGGGGAAAAATGTTATATCATGTACAGGTACAAATTCTCTATGATGAATGTGATCATTATGTATATCTAAAAGGTACCAATAAAATCTGATTAAAAAAACACACACACGGGCCGGTGAGATGGCTCAGCGGCTTAAGCGCCTGCCCGGCAAGCGCGAGGACCCGAGTTCGACTCCCGGAACCCACATACGAAAAAGGGGCCGGTGATATCGCTTAGCGGCACGGGCGCCTCCTGGCGCGCGACGTCCTGAGGTCGACCCCCCGGTACCCACAAAAAAAAAAAACAAAAAAACACACACACACACAAAAATTTTAGTTCACAGCAGGTGCTAAAACCACTAAGTGAAAGATTGTGAGAAACAGCCCGGTCACACAGTGCAGGCCCCTGCAGACGACTTGGTTCTGCACAGAGGCCCTCTGCTTCTCTGTGGGCAGAGCAGGGGGTGCCCGCAGCCCTGCGTCTCGTAGCCCGCAGTCTGTGCCTTCTCGTGGGATGGCTACCGAGCGGACACCATCACTGGGAAGAGGTCTTCCCCTTCGCACATGTGTGACCTAAGCCCAATCAAGGGCTCAGCAAACTCTGAGCCAATGATGGCCCTTCTGTGAACTAAAAATGGTTTTTACTTTTGGGGTTTTTTTTTGGTTTATTTTGGTGTTGGGGATCAAATGTGGTGGCTTGCGCACGCTAAGCATGCACTCTACCGCTGAGCTACAGCCCAGCCCTGGTTCTCACATTTTTAAACAGTTTTTTTAAAAAAAAATCAAAGGAAGAATAATATTTCATGATATAAGAAAATTATGTTAAATCCAAATTTCAGTGTCTATAAACAAAGTTGCATTGGAACACAGCCCGGCTCTGTATAGCGCGCGGCTGCTTGAGTGTTGCCATGACAGAGCCGAGTAGCTACAACCAAGACCGTATGGCCTGCAAAGCCAAAAATATTTACTTTCTGGTCCTTTACAAAGTTTGCCAAGCCCTGCTTTAGACCTAACTCCTAGTTACAAAGCAGATTTTAGTGGAATAAGGTGAACAACACTGTGAGGGAACCGTCAGACCCACCCACAGTGTGGAATATTTCTGTAAGAGGACTGGCCTGGTCACTTGATTTTTTTTGAGATAGGGTCTTGCTATGTGAGTTCAGGCTGCCCTTGAACTCACCATGTAGCTCAGGTAGGCCTTGAACTCACTGTGTAGTCCAGCTGTCCTTGAACTCATGACAACCCTCCTGCCTCACTCTCCTAAATGCTAAGATTACAAGTGTGGGCCACCACACCTGGCTTGGTCTGGTCACTTGATAAAGTTGTCATAAAAAATAAAATAAAAGCCAGGTGTGAGGTGACTATTTTATATAAGAAACTTCGGGGCTGGGCGTGGTGGCACAAGCCTGTAATCTCTGCAATCTGGAGGCTGAGGCAGGAGGATTGCCATGAGTTAAGGGGGCTAAATAGTCAGTTCAAGATCAGCCTGAACTGCATAGTGAGACTCTGTCCAAAAAAAGAAAAAAGAAAAGAAAAGACTTCAAAGAGACATCACCACCAAATGTAATGTGTGTCCCTTGTTAGATTTCTTTTGGGAGAAATACCTGGCTGTCATTGTGTGTACTAGTTGATGTGTTTTTCTTTTCATTTTAATACTGGGGGTTGCATCCAGGGTGTGCACTCTACCATTGAGGTACACTCTAGCCTCTGTTGATGTGGTTTGCTAGACTTTAAGTTCCACTATGCAGTAACTTAAACTTACGTAGTCTTGCTGGGCATGGTGTCTCATGCCTGTAATCCCAGCACTCTGGGAGGCTGAGTCAAGAGGATCACAAGTTCAAGCCTAGCCTATGCAATTTAGTGACTTAGCAAGACCCTGTCTCAAAATAAAAAAATACAAAAAAAGAGAAAGAAATGAGGATGTAGCTCAGTGTGAAGCCTCATAGGTTCCATTCCCAGTGCTACAAATAGAACAAAACAAAAACCAAAACTTCTCATCATCTAACCAGCAACTTACGAGAGTCTGACATCTGCCAGGGTGCTTGATGAACGATGGCTGAAAACATGAAAGAAGGAAAGAATAAATTTGACTGTATGGGGGGAATGCCTTCCTGGAGGAGGGAGTACCTACGAGGATTCTGAAGGATAAATAGCAGATTTCCCACAAGTGAAATCCTGCTCAGTGCCTTCTAGTGCCGGGATGTCACTCGTCTTAGGGGCTGCAGACAGCAGAACTTGGATCATGGTGGCGGCTGAGGAAGGCAGATTTTCATCCTAGGAGCGGAACTGCAATTGTCAGAACCGCTTGGCTGCAGCGTGTTTGGGCTCAGGAGGTGCCAGGGTGAGCCAGGACAGGGCATCGGCATAGACTGACCTCACATGTGGGCAGGGCAGGGATTCTGAGCACAATTCCCAGCACCAAACCTTCACCTGGAGGCAGCCACACCTCCAGTTCAACAATAATAGTCCTTCAGTGTGGGCTACAAGGTGACACCAGTGACCATAGCCTTTGGGACTAATGTCTGCAGTTGCCCCCAAGTCAGTGGCACCAAGGAACAACCAGTCCCAGTGCACGACATTGTCCCTGAGCTCTGGGGTTTGCAGGTAAGGCTCGGGTCCATTTGGCCATCCTCTGCTGCTGCATAGGACTCCCTTCCCGTCCCCAGCAGCCCTGTCCCAAGGGCTGGGCTCCCAGTGCAGTAGAGAGCATTACTGAGTCTCCTTGCAGTCCCTGGGTAGCCCGCCCTGTTTGGATGAGGACTTGCTTATTTCCTGAGTGCAGAAGTAAGAAGCCTGCCATGACTCGGTGTTCCCTGGGGCCTCCTGCAGCCTCTGAGATCTGAGGCCTTGGGGCCAGGAGGGCTCAGTGATAGAGTGGGTAGCAGGCAGAAGAGGTGTGTGCGGCACTGAGTGGCATCAGGCCTACTGGGGACAGTTGCTGTCCATTACACCACTTGCAGCTTCAGTACCTACGGAGCTCCCTTTTCGACAGGTGCCAGCTGGACAGTGCCAACTTGCCAGTGCTGTCTACACTACCTCCTGCTCCCTCCCCAGGGTGAGGGGCCCCAGGGGCTCACTGGACTAGGACAGAGCCCAGACACCTCCCTCCAGAGGACCCACCCCTGTGTCCACACACCCTGTGCGATGAGATGGCACAATGCTGTGGTTTGCCAGCTGGTGTCAAGCGTGGGGCCAGCCTCTCCCCACCCTGACTGGGCTGTGTCTCCATCAGACTGGACACCATCATCCCTCACCCTCCAGCAGAACGGGGTTCCCTGGGAGTCAAGAAACCTTGATGTGTGTTGGGGTGGGGGGCTCTCAGCAGTCCCCTAGGCCTGATCAGTATGGGAGGAGGCAACACAATATTGTCCCTCTAGACACCAGGTCGGCTTGGCTTGGCATGTGCCCAGGCCTGGAGTCCTACAGAGGAGGGACAGAAGGAAGGGAGGACGGAACATCCCTTCTGAGCATCTACTGTGTGCCAGCCCCTGTCCTAACATTACGTACATGTATTCTCTCTCTGTCAGACAATCACTCTTCCTGTTTTACTGAGAGGGAAACTGAGGCCAGAGAGCACCGGAGACTTGCTGAAGGTCACACGGCAACACATGAATGAAAAAGCTGGGGTTTGGCCTAGACTCTGTGAACGAACTAAAATTGCCTCTTCTTCATAAGGAAATGGGCCTCTGGACAAATCTTCACTGCTCCGTCAAGGGTCAGGGTGACCTTGAACAAGCTGCAAAAACTTTCTAAGCCTCAGTCTCCTCATCTGTAAAATGGGTATTTTAACTCCATGTTATGAACAGAGATGATGTATGTGAAGTGCTGGATTGAGAAGTGCAGAGTAGCTGTTAGATAAGATCAACATTTGGAGCTACCGTGTATGTGTGCATGTTCGTGTGTGTGTGTGTGTGTGTGTGTGTGATAGCTCAGCCCCCTATTTCAGGAAAGAGGTAAAGCTCTGCCTTTGGGATCCCACCCATAACTTCACCAGGGCAGGGAAGGGAGGGCACGTTACTTGGACCACAAGCCGTGAACAGTGCAGGTTCATTGTGAAAGACTCTCCAGTAGGGTCGAGCTCATCATCGCTATTTTAGAGATGGGGAAGCAGGTCCAGGGAGGCAGTGACTCACTGACCAACAGGGCCGAGGGTGTCCTTTCTGGCTCAGGGTGGGAGCAGCTGTAATATTCTGGGGTGCTCTTGTGCCCCCACCCCAGGATGTGCTTTGCACAAAAGTTGTCAGGTGAGGTGCAGCACAAGGTCCTGGGGAACCCCGTGGCGGACTTCATGGGACATGGCAAGGACCTGACCCTCAGCTTCTTGGAGCAATACCGTGCCAGCCCTGGAGGAGCCATGCAGCATGCTGGGCCTGGGGCTGCTCAGGAAGGACTTCCGCCTCGGCCCCCACCCGGGTCCCCGCAGAGGTACAGCAGCTTCAAGCTTGCCATGTGCCCTCCTCCTGCATCCTGCAACCTGCCTACCACCTGGCACACTGCTCCCCACTCTTCAGAGGGGGAAACTGAGCTTCTGAGTGGGGGAGGGCTCTGCGGGGGCAAAGTGAGAAAGCATGGCCAGCCAGCTCCAGCCCAAGCCCTTAGTCCTGGTCTTCCATATTTTTTTTTCTTTTCTTTTCTTTTTCTTTTTCTTTTTTTTTTTTGAGACAGGGTCATGCTATGCAGCTCAGGCTGGACTTGAACTCACTTTGTAGCCCAGCCTGGCCTTGAACTCACAAAGATACTCCTGCCTCAGCCTCCCAAGTGTTGAGATTGCAGGCATGCACCACCACACCTGGCTGGCCCTCCTTATTTCAAGCATCAGCCCCTGTTCCAGCTCCTGTCTTTGCCCTGGCAGGACCAAGGCTGTGTCTTCTCTCTGGTCACCCAGCAGGACAGCAGCCAGGTGGGCTCCCCGCCCCACCTTGTCCTCCAATATTCTGTAGCTTGGACTTTATTATAAAAGTATCTCGGGCCGGTGAGATGGCTCAGCGGCTTAAGCGCCTGCCCGGCAAGCGCAAGGGCCCGAGTTCGACTCCCGGAACCCACATACGAAAAAGGGGCCGGTGATATCGCTCAGCGGCACGGGCGCCTGCTGGCGCGCGAGGTCCTGAGGTTGACCCCCCGGTACCCACAAAAAAAAAAAAAAAAAAAAAAAAAAAAAAAAGTATCTCTCAGGATTTGTTGATTGAATTGAAAACCAACATAGTTACTGAATATTTACCATGAGCCAAGTGTATGTTAAGGGCTCAGATACCTTAGCTCATTTAATCTCCACAGTGATCACAGAAGTGTGGCGCTGTCATCCCTAGGTTCCAGCTGGGAAGGGCGACTCCAGGGAGGTGAGCACTGGGTACCAATGGTGCCACGGTGGGTGCTTCTATGTGACTGTGCACTGACTTCAGGAATGGATGGGTGAAGTAAGACGGGGAAGGCGGGAGGCAGACAATCAAGGTTACAAGTGTCAGCCTCCCCTCTTGTCTGGGTTCATCAACTCCTACGACCTTGCCCACCACATCACATACCTGCATTCCAGCCCCCTGATGGACCAGTACCCGGGTAGCTGGCAGCCAGGAGAGGCCCACTGAGATCCCCAAGCCAAATAAAAGAAACCTTTCCTGCCAACACCTGGCCAGTGTGGCTCTGCCTGAGAGCTTAGAGCAGAGACTCCACAGCAAGGGTCACCTCCCCAGCCCCTGACAACCAACCAAAGATTACAAGGAAAACAGTCCAGCTGCTCTCCAGGGCCCTAGGGAACTAAAAGGAAACTCATCCTTCATTGTAGCAAGAATGATTCCAGATAGACTGCAGGAGGGACTTACTGACAGAGAGGAGGAACTAGCCAGAGGGGGAATTTCTTCCCAGTCAGGAAATGACACTATGATCCCTGTAGACAGCTCCATAGGCTGAGCTCTTCGAAGGGCGGAAGCCAGAGTGAGGTGGAGCCCCAGTCCCCACAGCTTCTGCACAGAAGAGTCATTGTGTAACGAAGGGGACAAGTCACACCCTCAGGTCATCGGGCACTTGGAAAGGAGAGAGTAGAGCCTTGAGAAAAAGGGGGAGTGGCCTGGAGGAGTGGGGTGAGGACAGTGTGACAGTGTCCCGGAGAAGCCACACTGATAGAACCTCTACTGCGGGCAAGCACCATGCGAAGCACTCCGGAAACAGCGGCTCAGCTCATCCGCCCATCCCCACGTGTTCACCAACTGTGCTAGGCTCTGGGTTGGGGCTGATGATGTCCTCACATCTGTGAGGACAGATGCAGCCCCGCCCCTCTTTTCTTTCCCCTAGTCCTGGGGTTTGAACCCAGGGCCATCACTCTGAACTCCATTCCTAGCTTTTTATATTCCAACACAGGTTCTTGCTAAATTGCTAAATCGCCCAGACTGATCTTGAACTTGCTATTGTTCTGCCTTGGACTCCCACAGTACTGGGATTATAGGCATGCGCCACCACGTCCGGCTCTCTCCCTCTTGGAATTTAGCCATAGGATGGGACAATCAACAATATGCGCTGTCAGAGGTGATATCTGCTTTGAAGAAAGGGAAAGAAGAGAAGGGGCTAGAAAGTGCTGGCAAGCAGGATTTTTTTTTTTTTTTTTTTTTTTTTTTTTTTTGAGATAGGGTCTTGCTAAGTTGCTAAATTGCCTAGGCTATGCTCAAACTTTCAGTCCTCCTGCCTCAGTCTCCCAGAGTTCAGGGATTACAGGGTTGCACCACTATGCCTGGAGTTTTTTTTTTGGGGGGGGGAAGGTTTTTTAGGTGAAAGCCCTCCCTGAAGAGGTGACATTTAGCAGAGACCAGAATGAAGTGAGGGAAGCAGAGGCTAGGGGCGGGGCGGCTGGGGCAGTGAGAGGGAAACCCACTGAGGGGTTTGGGAGGGATTCACATCCAGGTAGGCCTTGGCCCTCACAGGAAGGATGCGTGATTTTGTTAAAAACTTGATGGAGGGCAGGTGAGATGGCTCAGTGGCGTAAGCGCCTGCCTTGCAAGCGCGAGGGCCCGAGTTCGACTCCCGGAACCCACATACGAAAAAGGGGCCGGTGATATCGCTCAGTGGCACGGGTGCCTGTTGGCGCGCGAGGTCCTGAGGTCGTCCCCCTGGTACCCACCAAAAAAAAAAAAAAAAAAAAAAAAACTTGATGGAAGCCAGGTGTGGTGGTGCACTGCTGTGATCCCAGCACTCATGAGACTGAGGCAGGAGGATCTCTGTGAGTTTGAGGCCAGCCCAGGCTCCATAAGGGAGTTCAAAGCCAACCTAAACTGCATCGTGAGACCATGATTCAATAAAACCAAAATAAATAAATAACTGTTCGTGCTCTCTCAGCTTTCAGGCGGCTGTGGGCATTCCTGGTGCTGCTTGGTGGCTACTTTGCTCCGGTCTCTGCGTCTGTCCCTGCACAACCTCTGGAACTGCGCATGTCTGCTTCTGTGCCCAGATTGTCTCCTTGGTATAAGGACACACATTATACTGGATTTAGGAGCCACTCTAATCAGGTATGGCCACGTCTTAACTCTGTAAAGAAACCCTATCTCCAACTAGGTGATAGGCACAGACTTCAGGTAAATCTGGACTTTGGTGGGATATGCTCTAGCCCAGCACAGCAGCACAGCTTGTATTTGAACTGCTTCTGAGAAAAAATGACCTGTTTCTGAGTCTGTGCTTCTTAATCTCTGGTTACACCCCCACTCTGTGCCTTGCTGTGTGCACGTGCTGTGTGCGTGTGCGTGTACGTGGTATTGTGGTATTGGGGACTGAACCCAGGGCCTTTGCACTGATCTGCTTCCTCAGCTCTTTTTCTTTCTTTCTTTCTTTCCTTTTTTTTTTTTTTTTTTTAATTTTGAGACAAGTTCTGGCTAAGTTGCTAAATTGCCCAGGTTAGGCTCAAACTTGCAATCCACCTGCCTCAGCCTCCCAGAGTGTTGTGATTACAGGTGTGTGCCACCACACCCAGTCATGCCTTGCTTTTTAAACGTATTCCTTACAGAACTTTCCCTGTTGAGAAACACAGATTTTCCTTATTCTTTTTCTTTGCCGCATATTACTCCATAGTACAGCTGGCCTATGCTGTACCTACTCTTACTCCCTTACCAATGGACTGTTTCATCTTTTTCTACTGCAAACAATGCTGTAGAAAATAACTTTATATATACATCCTTTCATACTCATGCAAGCCTATCTGAAGGATAAATTCTCAGAAATAAGACATCTGTATACATTTGTAATTTTGATAGATTTTGCCAAAATGCCCTTTTAGAAAGCTTTACTAATTTATATTCATAGGTGTGAGAGCAGTCTTTGAGAACAATTGTGAAAATACTGCTGTTTCCTTATAGAGATGCTCACAAAAGATACGTATGAGCTAGATGTGGTGGTACATGCCTATAATCTCAGTTATGCAGGAGGCTGAGGCAGAAGGATCGCAAGTTAGAGCCTAGCTTGGTCTACTCAGAGAGACTCAAAATTTTGTTGTTGTTGTTGTTGTTGTTTTGAGACAAGGTCTCACTATGTAGCCCAGGCTGGTCTTGCAGTGATCCTCCTGCCTCAACCTCCCAAGTGTTGGGATTACAGGCATGTGCCACCATACCTGACTCAAAATAAAATTAAAAATAAAAAGGGCTAGGGATGTAGCTCAGTGGTAGATTGGTTGCCTAGCATGTACAAGGACCTGGGTTCAATCTCTAGTACACCCAATAAAAAGAGATGTTATTAAATAGATCTTTTAACCAGACTGGTGAAAAAGAGGACCCCACTGGAGCTGTCTTGGTTTGAGTTTCTTTGAGTGAGTCTGAGCCTCTTTTCATGTTTCAAGCCATTTGTATTGGTTCTCTGGGAGTTCTCAGTTCATAGTTTATGCCCATGTTTCTGTTAGGTTGTTGGTCCTTTTAATCAATTTCCAGGAATTCTTTATAAATTAGAGAAATGACCCTTTGTGATCTGAGTTGCAAATGTTTCCTCAGATTGATGATTTCTCCTGTGACTTGATGCATAGAGTTTTCCCATGCACAAGTCTTTGATTTTTATGTAGTTGACTTTATCCATCTTCTTTAATGGCCTTTTGATTTTTGAGTCATGGTTAGACTTTTCCCACTATGAGATTATAAATTCTCTCATGTTTTTCTCTAGTACTTTTATGGTTTTATTTTGTGTTTTCCAGCACTTTTTTTGGGGGGTGGGGTCTCGCTCTGCAGTTCTAGCTGGCCTTGAACTCACAATGTAGCCCAATCTGGCCTCGAACTCGCGGTGATCCTCCTGCCTCAGCTTTCCTGAGTGCTGGGATTTCAGGCGTGCGCCACCACACCTGGCTTTGAGTTTTCTAGCACTTAAATCTCAGCTCCCTTTGGAACTCATCCTGGTGCTCCGTGTGAGCACTGATCTATTGTTTTTCCCAGCTAGCCACCTTGCTGTCCCAACACCATGCATTAAAGAGAGCTCTCTACTTCGAGATGCCACCTGTATCAACAGTTAAATCCCCACATGCATTCGAGTCTATCTTTGGACTTCCTCTTTTAGTCTGTTGGTCTGCTTCTTCCTGAACCCAATCCAAATTGTTTTAATTGAGATCTTGTGTATGTGTGCGTGTGCCTCTGTGTGTGTGCGAGTGTGTGTGCTGTAGTAGTGGAGATCGATCCCAGGGGCTCATACATATGGGGCAAGCGCTCTGCCACTGAGCTGCACCTCTAGCCCGAAGGCTTAAACGCTATTATCTAGTAGGAGTGGTAAGGTTAGGGTTCCTCTCTCCTTCCTTCCTTCTCATTCCCTTTCCCTTCATGCCCTCCCCCTTTTCTAGAATTTTTCGTGTTATTCTTCTTTCTCTTTTTCCTGAGTTTTGGGAAACCTCAGGAGATCTCATGGGACTTACACTCCTGCAGGGGAACAGAAAATAAATAATTACATGTCATTTGATGTAGGTCATGGCAAGGACACTGGCTTTTCCTTGGACGCCAGGAGCCATGAGCAGGAGTTGGCAGAGGAGTGACATGTTCCAACCTCCATGTTCGCAGTTTGGTTCTGCTGCTGAGTGAGTGCAGACCACACAGGCAGGGGCACAGAGGGAGGGCGAGGATTTGGGATGAAGGAGTGAATTGTGCCTTGGTTTTCTTGTCTGTTTCCCCCCACTGAACTGTGAGCTTCCCAAGGGCACCAGTGCCAGGCACAGAATGACAGGGGTGATGGATACACCTTCGGGGCGGGGGAGAAGGGAGGGAGGGCAGAGGAGAAAGGAGGGCAGGAGAGGCAGTGCCCTGGAGAACAACTCTGCCAAAGCTGCAGAAAGCAGAGGCAGACGTCGCGGTGAGAGCTGGTTCCCTGTACAGGCTGAGCAAGGCCAACAGGGCTGAAGCTGGGGGCTGGGGACTCCCCCACAACTACTGCACAACTTAGGAGCTGTGACCCTCATCAAGGACCTGGAATGCTAGCACTTCACCACCACAACCCCCCCACCAAGTCCTCTATGCCTCAAGGTGACAGCTCCAGGGCGAGGGGCCAGCAGATAGAAGAGCACTGTCCCTGAACCCTGGGACACCTAGGCCTTATGGCAGGATAATTTATCCCCTCTCCAGATGATAAACTAGGCCTCCAAGAAAAAAACGAACCCACTCAGGGTCATAGAGCAAGTAAGAGACTCAGCCCGGTTCAGGGACATGGACTCCATGAGACAGCTCCTTGGCCTCTGCCTAGTTTGGCCTGGGTCCCTCTGTGTTTTAGGGAGTGCAAGTGCAGAAGGAAAGGGTGCTCTTGTGTTCAGCCAGTCCTTAACTGCTGCCAAGGCACAGCTTTAGGGCCCCCCTGGGATTGAAACCCAGCTGTGGGGTACAGGAGCATGAAACCCTTCAAACCTCATGATGCTTCTGCAGAACAAGATAAGAGGCACTAAGCTGAGAGACTATGGAAAAAGTCATGCTTTGAAGTTGGGCCTGGCTCTGCCCCTGTCTCACTGTGTGATCTTAGGAAAGTAGCATCCATCCAGGAATCTCAGTGTGCGAATCTATAAAATGGGGACGATGTCTCCTCCCTTACAGGGCTGGCGTGGGAGGTGACTGAGGGTACAGGAGTCCAGTGCTACCTTAAAGCATTTTCTTCTTGGCTTCGCCAAGACTGGGGACCTGGTGGGTCTGTCCCTTCAGATGCTGATCCTGGACAAAGGAGCAATGGGCTGTGGTAGTGTCTTAAGCCTATAAATGAATCCAGGCTGTGGGGCTTCTGGCCAGTGCTGCTATCTACGGGCCCTACTAGGACCAGGTGGGCTACAGGTGTCCTCAGGACAGGTGAGCTGACCCCTGCTTTGCACCAAATAACAGACAAGGTACTTGACCCCCCTGGGCCTCACTCCAGGGAATCTCTTGGGCACTGGCTGGTGTGGGCAGGAGACCTTCCACCAAGCAAAGGGAGCAGGCTGCTTCAAAAATAGTGAGCTCCCTGGCTCTGCAGGTATGCAAGCTGAGGACAGACAGACACTCCACAGAGAGGCACTCATTCATTTGGTGAAGTCCTACTAAGAACTGACTCTGGGCCAAACACTGTGCCCATCATTGTCATTGGGGGACACATTCACAGCTAAGTTTTATTCTCTTGTAACCGACATTCCTAGTAGAGGAGAAAGACATGAAATAGTTCCAAGGAAGTATGTGCTCCTTATGGTAGGCTCTGGCCCCAGAACCCTTTCTCCCCATCCAGGAGAAGTGATTCTGTGTCTGTCTCTCCCGTGGATTAAGGTCTTTGCACTGAGCTACATTCCCAGCTCTTTTAAATTTTTTGAGAAATGATCTCACTAAGACACTAAGTTGCCCCTACTGGGATTTTGTCTCCTCTGCCTCAGCCTCCCGCAGCTGGGACTACAGGCATGCACCACCATGCCCAGCTCAGGGAAGCAGTTGTGTTTTTTGTTTTTTGGTTTTTTTTTTTTTGTTGTTTTTTGTTGTTTTTTTTGGCAGCGGGAATCAAACTCAGGACCTTGTGCTTGCCAGGCAGGCGCTTATGCCGCTGAGCTATACCCCCGGCTCCCAGGGAAGTGTTTTCTAAACTAAAATTTGAAGGAATAATGCAAGTTAAGTAGGGAAGGGAAGTGTCTAGGTCTGAGAGAACAGCAGGGGCAAAAGCCCAGAGGCAAGAGAGAGCCAAGCAGTTTCAAAGCACTGAAAGTTCAGCCTGGTCAGAAGGAAGGAAGCAAGAAGGGGAGAGGCCGCCCTGGGTGAGGTCAGGAGTGACTCACTGTGCTGAGCTGAACAGGGACCTGTCTTAGGGGTTACCTTCTCCCTTGATGGTTGAGGACGAGGACTAGCCAGGTGGAAGGTGAAGGAATAGGGACGAAAAGAAGTTGTCCCAGCAGCAGAGGGTATCGTGTGTACAAACTCCTAACAGAGAGCTCATCCTCAGCCTAGCTAGAGGACCGACCAACAGGAGGGGCTTGGCTGAGAACAGACACCTTCATGGCCTGAGGGTAACAGGGAGCCACAGAAGGTTTCACTAGAGGGAGAAAAGCCCTGGGATCCTTTATAGGATCTCTGCAGACCCAAGACCTCGACAGAACCTCTAAGGAATCTGGTTCTCTTAGGCACAACCTCCTCGGAGCCGTATCAGGAAGGATGAGGAAACTTGTCTAAGAAACCTCAGAGAAGTCAAATGACAAGGCCAGAGGGCCCAGAGCTGGGGCTGGGGAGCTTGTGGGGAAAGAGGGTGAAGGTTCATGAAAAGAGAAAGAACTGCTTCCAGCTCACCACGGACTCGATGACTCTAGAGGTCTTATCTCCCAGGACCTCTGGGCTAGAAGGACAATTCTCTCATTCTAGGCCTGGGGAATTGAGTCCCCACAGGTTAAGTGAAATCGCTCCAGGCCACAGAGCACGTCACTGGCAGAGCAGGGTCAAGGAGGAAAAGTATGTAGCAAGCCCGTCGCAGGGCACTTTATGTATCGCGTCTGCCACTCCAGCTCCGCTTCCTTGCACAGCCGAGCAGCCCGAGGTGCAGCTCGCTCAGGCCACTCCGAGTTAGTGATGAGAACCAGGTCCACAGACGCTGCTCCCCGTCCCTTGGATCTGAGTTTGGGCTAGGGGGAGAGGCTGAGCGTGTCAGAGTGTGGGGGGGGCGTGGCTGTGCTTCTGGGACTTTCCTCGCTGAGGTCAGAGTCCCTGAAATAGCCCCGATCGGGTGAGCGCGGGGAGGCCGGGTCACACCCTCTGAAAGCGCTGCGGAGAGTGGTCCCGCCGCACCGCGAGAACCCCGCGCCGCCCCATTCCCTGCAGAACAGCGTGAGACCCGCGGACGGCCTCGGGCCCACTCTCCGCTTCGCTGGCTCCTTGAACGCGCCCCCGAGCGACACCAACGCGCTGGCACTGGGTCTCGCCTGCCCCGACGGGTGGCCGTCGGCGCAGACACCTCGCCGCCTCCTCCACTCGCGCCGCAACCACCGCCACCGCAGCGGCAGTGGGTGGGGTTGCCGCTGCTCCCTGCCCGCCAATCAGGAAGCTAGACACGCCTCTCTCTGACGTCACTCGACCAGTCCCGGAAGCCCCGCCCCTTGGCCTTGCCTGGGAAAGGCGACCCGTCCGGGTGCGGGCTCTGGAAGGTGAAAATAACTCCCGCGTGAACCGCGCACGTTGTTACTGCCCTCAGAACTGCCCTACAGGCAGGGCAGAGGGGTGTCTAATTTTAAAATGTATTTATTCACTCAGTCACTCCTCATCCAAATATCCACCTGTCCATCTATTTGTCCATCAACGCAGCCAAAGTTTTGGGGCGCCAGGCGCTACGTTGGGTGCTGGCGATAAATAACAATGAACCCTGTGCTTATCCTCAGGGACTTCGCAGTCTAGCGAGGAAGCCAGACAGTAACAAAGGCTCGCACCAACCAGGCTTTTCTTACAGTCGTGATCAGTCCTGGGAACGCGAGGGGCAGGGTGCTGCAGTAACAAGGTGTCTAATTTAGACAGGGCTCAGGTCCCTGGGGAGTTACACCGAGCAGACGCCTGAAGCAACAAGTGTTCAGGCAGAGGAAGGAGCTTATGCGAAGACATTAAAGCTAGCAGGCACTTGGAGGGTTCTGGGAAGGAAAAAGAGGTTAGTAAATAAAGAAAAGGAAGCAGGGAGTGAGATAAGGCTCTGGAGGTTTGGGAGAGATTATTTAAAATGTCGAAGGCCATGGTAAGGAAGTAGGTTTTTATTCCAAGTGCTATGGGCACTGATGTGGAGACTATCAGTAGTGGACCCAGGGGAGCAAGAGCAGACAATGGGAGGCCTATTAGGGTGACCTTGTGGGTGCCCTGGGGGCTGAGGGTAGTGAGCTAGAGGAGGGGGGACCACATGAGTGGAGAGATGTGAATGGGTTCAGGAAATAATTAGCAGATACAATCTACCGACTGGTGGATAGATTGAATGGGGGGGGTGACGCAGAGGGGAGTTAATATTAAGTCACTCGTTCATTGGGCAATTATTTATAGAGTCCTCTCTGGTTGCCAGGCACCGTTTAAGAGAGAGGCAGACTCTGGGATCAAATCCTGGCTCTGTCACTGGCTAGCTGTTTGCCTCAGGGAAGTTATTTAACCTCTCCTTATCTGTAAAATAGGGATGCTAAGAATGCCCAAGAGGGTTGTAGCAGTGGGTTAAATGAGTTGGTCTATGTAAAACCTTGCATCTGGGTGTTTGGAGTTGGGTTCTGAGGCTGGGGACTTGGGCTTGAGGACGTGGGACTGGGTGCTTAGGCCTGCTTTGTAGAATAATCAAGGCTTCCATTTCTTGACTGCCCTTATCCAGAAAGGTGAAGCAGGTTGATATGCTGGAGTGGTGGTTCCTGCTCTTGTCTGCACATTAGGATCACCTGGAGGGTGTTTGTGTTTTTTTTAATTCCAAAGTCCAGGCATCGCCCAAGATCGATTACATCTCAGTCTCTATAGATGAGACCCAGACACAGATATCAGTATTTTTTTAAGCTCTCGGATGATTCCAGAAGCCAGGCACATGGTGCATGCCTGCAATCCCAGCACTTAGGAGGCTCAAGCAGGAGGATCACCTGAGGCCAGCCTGGGCTACATAGTCAGTTCATGGTCAGCCTGAACTACATATTGAGACCATGTCTCAAAAAAAAAAGAAAGATTCCAGAGGCAGCAAGTTTGGGAATCATTATGGTAGCAGGAAATAAGGAGGCTACTTTATAACAGGAGGTCAGGGAGGGCTTCTCTGAGGAGGTGATATTTGAGTGGAGACCAAAGAGTGAAAAAGGAGCTGTCATTAGAAATTCAGGGGGCAAAGCCTTTGGCGAACATCTGACTTGGGCCCCTGCAAGCTTGGAGGAGCCTCTGCCAGAAGTGGGAAAGACTGAGGGAGAAAAAGGGGCTTTGGCTGGTGGGTTCCAAGAGGAGGGTGAGTAATCATGGTTGAATGAAGAGTTTGTGTCCCTTCTACAGGCCGCACCTGGGGCTCTTGATAGCTCTTGGTGCTGGGAGTTGAGCCCTCCTGACTCATTAAGAATTCATGCTCAAAAAAAAAAAAAAAAAGAATTCATGCTCATTCCTTGGGGCACCAGTCCACCACACCTGTGGCATCACCCCTACTGCCACCTTCCCTATCCTGCTGTGACGTGTAACTGAGATCCTCCTGCCCACCACTAACACTTCCTGTTCCTCACACCTGCCCCATGAGAGAGGTTGGCCAGGGCTGTCTGCTGGCTAGACAGTGGCGAGGGCAGAGGCCCAGGCAGGGACACAGCTGGTCAGAATCATGCATCGATGCTGAGGGCTGGCAGGCCCCACGCCAAGCCCCTGCTTCTCTGCTGCCTGGGCCCGGTCTGGGGAGGCCTTTCTCTGCCCAACTTCTTGCTTCTGACCCTGGGGAGATCTGGTTCTCTACTGGATGGGGTCTGGGTAGGTGGAGGTTAGCACCACCCTGCACTAGCGTGTGTGAATAGAACAAAAGCAGTTAAATGAGCTCAGTTGGGTTTTGTGGTTTTTTGCATGGCTGGACTGGCATTTCCCTTGGTGTTGCTGCAGAGGAAGAAGCAGTCCAGTTAATCCTGGGAGAATGACTTGCGACTAGAGCTCCAGCAGGGTAAAGATACAGGCAAAGGTCCACTGGGCGCCTGCCAGCCTCTGACTGGGGTCCTCCCCTGGAAGCTGGGAACTAGCTGGGGTATTTGAGGCCAAGCACTTGGGACTGGGTTTCTGACTCTGAGCTCTGAGGCTGGGTACTGGTACTTGGGTATGTGGGGATAGGTGCTTGGACTTGTTTTTCCGAGCAACCAAGGCTCCATTTCTTTACTGGTCTCTACCGAGAAGCCTGACCCCACCCTGACTCTCTTCTTTGTGGTGTCACAGCACACGCTTCTCATGCAGGGCCCTGCCTGTCTCACTGTCTGCTCTGTGGAGATGCCAGGGTGAAAGGAAAGAGAATGTTCCACTGAGCCTCTTCATGGGGCATTTCTGGGACCCCATTTCTTCTTCTTTTTTTTTTTGGTGGGTACCGGGGGTCGACCTCAGGACCTCGCGCGCCAGCAGGCGCCCGTGCCGCTGAGCGATATCACCGGCCCCTTTTTCGTATGTGGGTTCCGGGAGTCGAACTCAGGCCCTCGCGCTTGCCGGGCAAGCGCTTATGCCGCTGCGCCATCTCATCGGCCCTGGGACCCCATTTCTTGATCCTTAATCTTCTACCCCGTCCCCTAGCCATCTGCGTAGAGGAAGTGGCTCCTCAGTTCTTCACAGGAAGCCACAGGCCTCCTCTGCTGCAGCAACCTTCAGCTGCTGCTGGCCCAGGCCCCTGCTGGCCCAGGCGCTTTTCCAGGCTAGGTTTAGGGATGCCCTGTTCCTAGCATTACCCTCGGTGCCCAGCCTAGGCCCTCCTTAAATTCTTGTGGCTGCGCGGGAAGCACAGGCTGTGGGCCTGGAAGTGAAACCCGATGGTAGAGGGTCCTGCAGGCTGCGCTCAGGAGTACGGAGATCGGGAATTGTAGGACTGAGCTCTGGAAGGGAGAAGGGGCAGCCCTGCAGGGATTTTCGGGATGGATCGCTCAAGTGAGCTTCAGGAGCTCCTGTCGCAGAGCAGGGGAGGGGCCTATTCATTTCAGTGTCCCCAGACCCCAGCGAAGCCTGCCCCAGGGAGGGGTGTTGGTTAATTGTTGAGCAGCTCAAGGATAATAAGGTCTGAAGCGTCCAGCCTGGGGCTGCACTGCCACCTGGTGGTCACACTGGCACATAGCACAACGAAATTGTGGCCCCCCCCACTTGAGGGGGAAAGGGGCCAATGTTCAAGTGTATGGGGGGCTGGAAGGCCCTAAAAAATAAGAAAACTCTTTGATGAAGGCCCCTTTATTGTTATTAAAGACCAATGTATCTCCAAGAAGGGCACAATGGTGTGCTGAGGAGGCTCAGACAGGATTATTTGAGTCCAGGAGTTTGAGGCCAGCTCTGGAAACACACTGAGATTCCATCTTGGAGGGGGGCACCTCCAAGCACTTGGGAAAGACATTCTGGGCCTAGATGAGAGGCAAACTCCTCCTGTTTCCCATTTCACAGACTAAGAAACTGAGGTCCAGAGAGAACTGATGAAGACGAAGGGCTTCAACATTATCTTCCAGCAAGGCAGTCAGAGATGAGGTCTATTTTATCTTATTTGGCCCTGGGGAAGGACTCTACCACTGAGCTGCACTGCCAACCTCTGGGATCTATTTTTGGAGTCATCTTAAGGTTTGGTTCTAGCATGAGGACCCCCTGCTAATTTCTAGTCACTGATTTGTGACCAAACATGGCATCTCCCAGCACCACCACCCACTTTAGTCACCAAAGTTGGCACTACAAGGTGTCTCTCAGCTGCTTCTAAAAATAAAATCCACCCAGAAGGCCAGGATATGAGAGTGCTGAGGGGATGCAGATGCGTGCACTTCATCTCCAGCAGATGTGTAGAGCAGGAAGCCAGAGGCGATGATATTCTGACCCTCTTGGCTTTAAAGCAGGGAGCTGGGACTCTGAAACAGCAAGTAACTTGATTGAAGCCACCCAGCCCTGCAGCTGGGCCCAGACTCAGTTGTGTCTCTCTGAAGGCCAATTTCAGAGAGGAATCTAAAATCGTGGGGGCATCTTTTGACTTGCTGCATTGGTTACTTCTAGCCTATGAAGCATGGGTATGGTGGTGCACACCCATAATCCCAGCTACTCAGGAGGCTGAGGCAGGAGGATGGCAAGTTCAAGGCAGCCTGGGCAACTTAGTGAGACCCTGTCTCAAAATAAAATCAAAAGGGCTGGGATGTGACTCAGTGGTAAAGCCCTAGCCTGGCATGTGTAAGTCCCTGGGTCCTGTCCCCAGCACTGTAAAAATAAAATAAAATTCCGGTGTGTCTTTGCCATGTTGCTTCATCCTTTGGGATGATTGTGGTCTGTGAAGGCTGACAAGGGTGAGAGTAGCAAAGGAGAGGGGCTGAGAGGCGGTGAGCAGGACAACAGGGGTCTTGGATGCACTGTGAGCTCCAAGTAGGTAGGAACAAGTCTCTTCCACTGTGGTGTCCTCAGCACCTGGCACGGAGCCTGGCATGGGACTGAGTGCCCAGTAAATGCCTGTGGAATGAAGGCAAAGAGTTACACTGCACAGGCCCAGAGGGATCTGGGGCAGGGTGGAAACTCCCCTGAAAGGACAGGTCATTTTCCGTGTCCTTCAGCCCAAGGACTGCTGAGGCCTGAGATCTAGAGTCCCAAAGGCAGAGCTGTGCATCTTTCTCTGGCCTTGATGCTGCCTGAGGGAGGGAGAAAGGGAGGGTGTGTGTGTGTGTGTGTGTGTGTGTGTGTGTGTGTGTATGTTGTGTGTGGTTTTGTTGTTGGGGCTTTTTTGTTTGGTTGGTTTTTGTTTTGTTTTGTGACAGGGTCTTGTTATGTATTCCAGGCTGACCTCAAATTTGCTGTCACTCAGGCTGCCCTGGAACTCATAATCCTCCTGCTTCAGCCTCCTGAGTGCTGGGATTACGGGAGTGCACCTCATCTTTGTTTTATTCAAGTCCTTAATCATGATGGGAGCTGACATTTACTGGGTGCTTATTGTGTGCCAGGGACCACATTAAACCCTTTCCACACAGCACCTTGACCACCTATGTGCCTCTGCTGCAGACAGCGCTGCTCCGGGGCCTGGGGATGCCAGCTGAGGCAGGCCATTGCCATCTGCAGAGGTGGCATGAGAAGTAGGGGTGGTAGAGGGCAGGATGAGATAAAGAAGCATTTCTGGATCGCAAGAGAGATTGGGTAGGGAAGGCCCGAGGGCACCTGGCTCCTCCCTGCTTTTTCTCCACAGAAAGGCTCCAGGCCTCTTGAGTTATAGCTCTTTGGAGACCCACCTCTGGGGTTTCCAGACAGCTACCTCCCAGAGACACACGTCTCCCTGGCACGCCAGGCTAGCATTGGACCTGGAGTGTCCACTCATAGACTAGAACCACAGCGTGCTCTCTCTCTCCTTAGTGCTGCACCAGCCCTCCTTTTATTGCCTTTTTTTTTTTTTTTTTTTCTTTTTTTTGAGGCAAGGTTTTGCTATGTAGTTCAGGCTGGCCTTGAACGTACTATGTAGCCCAGGCTGGCTTTGACCAGCAATCCTCCTGCCTCAACCTCCTGAGTGCTGGGATTACAGGTGTGCGCCACCATGCCTGGCTCCTTTATGGCTATTTGAATTCCCCCAGCCTCTCTGTCCTTCCCCTGTCTCAGTTGGGGCACCAGGATTCCCCTTAACAGGCCTCCCAAACTTTAAATCTCTCCAACAGAGCTTGGGTTGCTCTTCTTTTACATTCAGAAGGCCTACAGTTGCCACCTGTAAACTGCCCACCTCTCCTCCGAGCTGTGGGAGGAAGGAAGGCCTTGCCAAGCCCCCAGGTCTGCTCATATTCTCTGTCTGAGGGAGTCTGTGCTTCGTCAGAGAATGGACTCCTGGCTGCTCCATCCTGCCTCACCAGGGAGTAGCTGGGGGCTCCTTTCAGTGAGAACACCCTGAGTTCTGCTCCCCTCACCCCAAGCACCCTGGGAAACGAAGCCTGCGCATTCCGGCCCTGACTGGGTGACAGGAGGTTCCGGCACAGAGAAGTCTCAAGGGAGCAGATGTCTGCGCTGTTCTCAGAAGGACAAAAGGGAGTTTTTCAGGCAGGTGAGCTTCAGAAGGACGCTCCAGCCAGGTAGCAGCCCTGCTGTGGCCCAGAAACAAAACCAGCTGGTTCTGTCCCTGGAGCTGTGGTTGACCTGACAGGAAAATGAGGGTGGGGCCTGCGGATGAGGCAGGCCAGAGCTGGGGCTCATTGGCTTTTCGTGGCAAGGGTGATTCACAGGACAAAGTGCTTTCTGTCTTCTCATCTAGGTCATTGGGGAGAGTGACAGAGAAGGTTCTGGACTCCAGCTGGAAGAGGGAGGGCAGCAGGAAAAAAGGGCTCCTGGGAATCACTGGCTACTCCTCCCCGTTGCTTTTCATGGTGCTCACAGACAGGATGCCGCTGCCACCCAGAGTGAGCTCAGACGGGTCACTGAAGCCAAGCTGTGGACCTGGGAATCCAGATGTCTGGAAACCACGGGCGCAGTCCAATCCCCTGACTTCACGTGGAGAAGCAGAGGCCCTGAGAGGGGAATCCAGTATCCCCTGTGTTGCCATCTGAAATCAGAGATGAGTCTCAGAAGTGAAAATAATAATAATAATAATAGTTCTTTCTCTTTATGTCTGCAATAAAAAATGCCATGTTATTAATAATGCTAACAATGGCCATTTCTGTGGAGACTTCCTGTGTGGTGCTGGGGGGTTTAAAAGCGAGGCATCATTGCACCCTGTCACAGTCCTGTGGAGTATGAGGACCTGACTGATAGCACAGGGGTGTCCCTAGCCTTGCCCACTCCATTCATCTCCCACTGTAGGAGCATGGCCCTTCTGGGTTTTCCCCTCTGGCTCCTCTGAGAAGAGCTCCTTCTTTGGGGGTGGCTTTTTGGGATTTTCCCATCCAGAATGGAGAGATGATGGAGGATTCAGAAAGGAAGAAGGGTCCAGCCACAATGGCACATGAGTCCCACTCAAGAGGCTGAGGCAGGAGGATCACTTAAGCCTGGGAGTTCAGGACCACCCCAGGCAACATTGCAGGACCTTGTCTCAAAAAGAGGTGTGTGGGGGAAGGCATTTGTCAGGGGTGGTTTTCTGCAGGACTTTGGTGGGGTGCAAGAGCAGTTTTTCAGATGAGTCACTCTGGCAAGCCAAAGCCAGGGCTGGAGTGAGAATACTTCGGGTTGCTCGCCACATTTTTTTGCCGCTGCAGTTCTCTGAGGTCCAGCAGATTCAAGCAATGTTAAACAAGCTGATTTTCCCTATCAGCAAATTGAGGGGACTGAGGATTGATCTGACTTGACCAAAGCATCCATGAGCCCTGGCCAGAGAGGCTAAAAGCAGGGCTTCTGACATGTTATCCGTGGGGCTTCAGTCCTGCCTCTGGTTCTAATCTAGCCAGGAGAATGTAGATACCTTCATTCCTGAGTACCTTGGTTTCTCCAGATGTATGATGGAAATAAGAATACCCACCCTACAGAGCTGGGTTAGCCTGTGAAGGGGCTCAGAGCAGTAAAGAGGCCCACTTGGCCCTCTCTGCACTCACCTGTACTCTGCAGGGCACCATCCAGCTCCCCATGGGAGGCTCCAGGCATTCAGCAGCAGGTCCTTAGAGAGAAAGCTAGCTCGGCTAGGGTGCGGAAGCCTGAAAAGCCCAGGAACCCTGTTGGAGGCGCAGCGCTGGGCCCCCTCCTGCCAGAGCTCCCCAGCCTGCACCCCTGCCTCTTTCACTGAAGGAGAGCCGGGGCGCTCCAGACCCACCAGCCCTCTCTGAGCTTTTTTTTTTCCTGCCTGCAGGCAAGTGTGGGTGGTGGGAGGCAGAGGTCCCCTACTTTGTGTTTGATGCTCAGGAACACTCCCAGAGGTGCGAGCCACCACCCTCCCCAGAGTGTCTCACAAAGGGGAGAGACTTTTCCCAGGCACTGTGCCTAGCATTGAACTGGCATTGAATATATTTAGGGATTCAAACCAGGGACCCTGGCTACAACAACGCCGCGCTGTCCATTGTGAAAGCGCCTGTAGTGCAGAAGCACGCCTGGGCTTCTAAAGTAGGGATCCTGAACCAGCCGCGTCCCATCTCTATCCCACAATCCACGTATTCTCCAGCATCCTTACCTGCCCAGCAGGTGGAGTAGTAGGTGTCACGAGAGCGATGCCGCCTTCAGCCGCATGGTGGCGCCACTCGCAGACTTAGTCGCTGAACCGGGGAATATGAGAGAGGGAGGAGCCCTGCTCGGCCCGGCTTTTTCCCTTCCATTTCGAGGATCACTTTAAGGGGGAGAGGTACGGGGGACTGAGCCCAGGACCCCTGTTGGGAGCTGCGGGAATTCTGTGTGCTCTTGACCTCTGTAGTAGTGATGTTCTGTCCCACCGGGTCCTCGTAAGAATTCAATGGTGCAGCCGGGCGTGGTGGTGCACTCCTGTAATCCCAGCACTGTGGAGGCTTAGGCAAGAGGATTGCCGAGTTTGAGGCCAGTCTGGGCTACGTAGTGAGACTGTCTCAGAAAACAGAAAATTATGTTCTTGGTGCTGGGGATTGAACCAGGGGCCTGCAGAATGTGACCTACATGTCCTACCACTGAGTTACATTCCCAATACAAATAAACTTAGTACAGTGCTATGAATGTTGGCAGGCACCGAACACTGGCCACACCTCAACTCCATTTTTCAGAAAGTACAGAGGGATATAAAGGAGCTTACCCAAGGTCACATAGCAAATGGTGTAGCTTAGGTACATTTTCAAGACAGAGTTCAAAACCCGTGCTCTTTGCATTGTACCACAAAACAGGAAAGTACATGTGCTCCTAACTCATCTCTAATGTGATCTTTGTCAGCTCGTGCTATTTCTTTTCTTTCTTTTTTTTAATTTTAAATTTTGAGACAAAGACTTGGTCATTTGCCCAGGCTGGCCTTGAACTTGTGATCCTTCTGCCTCAGCCTCTGGAGTAGCTGAGATTATAGCATATGCCACTGCACCTGGCTCAGCGCTGTTTCTTAGAATTAAAAAAACAAAAAACCGTCCGCGTATTGAGCATTTACTCAGCCCTTTATGTCACAAGGTCACTTACATCCACAATGACTTCATCAAGCAGGTACCATTGCTATCAACTGTCTGTTATAGATAAGGAAATTGAGGTTCAGAAAGGTTAAGTAATATTCCCAAGGCTGCACAGCCAGGAAGTGGCAGTCAGGATTTAAATGCACAATGACTGATCCCAGGCTCACGCTTTCAGCAACCACTCCAGATGGCTTCACTTATTCTTAACGATGAACTCGCAGTCACATTACATCCTGCAAACAAGGGGCTTCAGAAATCATCCAGGCCTTTGGGAAGGCGAGGTGGCTTCAACTCCATTTCACAGAGGAAGTGAAGTGACAGGGTTAAGGCCAGAGAGAGCTGGTGTGGCCCCTAGTAAGCTAGGTCTCGTGCCTCTTGGCTTTGTGTCCCAGCTCCCTAAAAGACCCCACACGAACTCTCCATCAGCGATCTCCAAGGACCACAGCAGCCCAGCTGTCAGGCGCCAGGCTCTCAGGCAGGCAGCCTGGCAGAGGGTGGCAGCGTGACACCCACACTCACAGCTCCTGGGCTACCTTGGAGGAGAGAAGAGAAGCCATCCCCCTGCCTGGAGCCTGCTGATAGATGGGCGCAGCAGTGAGGAAGCGGCTCTTTGGCTGCAGGCTGGCTTTTTATAATCACATTTGGATCCCCTCCACTCGGCCCCAGGCAGCCAATCCCTGTCAGAGTTTCCATTTCCTGCACTCTGCAGAGTTTTCTGGTCTCCTGTCTTCCAGCTCTGCTCGGTGGCAGCATCTGTGCACTGCCTGCTGGCAGACAGCTCGAATTCAAGCTGGGGACTTTGGGAACAGCAAAGAGTATTCAAGCATGTCAGGCCACAGGGGGAGCCACGGCCGCCCGACTGGGCTTAGTGAAGCCGACCCCCAGCTTCCCTTGGGGTGCAATCCAACCCAATCTGTGCTAATACCTCCCATTTATTGAGCACTTGCTGCATGCCAGGGCCCGTGTACAGTGCCCTGTGTACATGGCGAGCTCCTTCCTATGCCACAATGGTCTCGTGACGTACCATGTGCTGTTTATAATCCCCCCAAAGCTTTGGAAATATTCATTCCTTTCCATTGTTCTCTCAGGCTGGCTGCTTCTGGGTGACAGGCACATGGTAAGAACAGGGAAGCCCATGTTTGTGTGGCCATACTAATACTTTTATTATTATTTTTACATTAAAATGGGTTCCCTGGCCTTAGGTAATAGGTGGAGTATGTGGAGGATTCTTTAAAGCCCCTGGGGGCGACACTTGCACTGACACTATGGGTGTGCAGTGCAGCCCATATTGGGAGAATCGCTTCTCCAGAGTAGAAGGGTCTGATCCATGTAACTGACCTTCCACCAGGTGCCTGGCTGCTCTTTCTAAGCAATGTGGCCATACTGCTGCTTACTGCTGCCAGGCTGGCTATTTGTTACCGGCTGCTAGATCAGCCTTGATGAGAGGGAGTCTATAGCTTGTTGGGTCCATTCGTTGCCTCCATTGTCCCCACCATGGGCACTCTTTGATAGGCTTATTGCAAAGCAGCAGGGGGTGAGGTTTAGAGCCTGACTGACATCCACAGGCTCCGTCAGCCCGACCATCTGGCTCTAGAGCCTCCTCTGCAGATCTCAGGTCAGCATTAGTGTGAGACACAGATCCACGTGTCTTGTGCCCACTCCTGTGGGTCCATCCATATGCCCCTTCCCCTTCCAGTCTTGTTATTTCCATGCCCTTGACAAACCAGCAAAGCCATTTGCCACCTATTAGGAATTGGTGTGCGTCAGTGACTCTCCCTCCCTCCCTCCCTCCCTCCCTCCAAAGAGGAGGACAAAGTATACTGCTCATACATCTGCCCTGGGACAATTCCCCACTGTCCTGCAGGACTACCCCCAACTGGGGCTTCCAGCTGGTGCCAAAATACCATACCGATTTATCTGTGAATTGGTCTGTGAATTAGGTTCAATTCTTTTTTTTTTTAACTATTTCTTTTTTGGTACCAGGAATCAAACTCAGGGCCTTGCGCTTGCCAGGCAGGCTCTGCACCGCTGAGCTACATCCCCAGCTCTGAATTAGGTTCAATTCTTAATATCCTTTATTAAAAGAGAGGGGTGGGGCCTGCAAGTGGCGGCGCATGTCTGTAATCCCAGCACTTGGGAGACTGAGGCAGGAGATGAAGAGTTTGAAGCCAGGCTGGGCAACATAGTGAGACTCTGTCTCAAAAAACAAAAAGAAACAAACAACGACAAAACAAACAGAAAGAGGTGTCAGACCAACAGTTAGGTGCCATAGGAGTCTGAGCCCCTGTTCATTTAATTTTTTTTCTCTTGGTACTGGGAATCGAACTCAGGACCTTGCGCTTGCCAGGCAGGTGCTTGCACCACTGAGCTATATCCCCAGCCCTTGTTCATTTAATTTACTCATGCCCTTCAGGCCCCACTGGCCCAGCCATGAATATATATTGGATTGTTGCTATGCCTGTCTTGATAATATCAAGCTTAAAGCACATAGCCACCTGGTATCCAATGGTCAGATGCTTCGTTACTACTGGGGTCCAGCGACAGACACATCGGGACCTTTTCGTCCAGATGGAACCATGACGAGTGTGGCCCAACTACAGAGTGCTAAGAGCCTTCACTGCAAATTCAGAGACATCCCGTGAATCTTCATTCTCAGATACCTCCAGCAACATTGTATCTGCAGGATCCTCTAATCCCAGGTGACTTGTTTTGTGGCCTAAACCTGCTGCTTCTGCCTCTCTTGCTCTGGGCACCACTCACAGTTGGCAGCCTTCCAGGCCGCCTAAGAAGGGGTGGAGAAAGAGTTCTCCATGTATAAATTCTGCCTCAGATAGCGAAAGAGGCCCACCAAACCCTGTAGCTCTTCGTGTGTGCAGGACGTGCGGTAAGGAACTTGGCCTTGGCCTGCCCCACACCAGTGAACTGCTGAGAATGTTACCAGTGTGGCACGACCGTGAATCTTCACGTCATTTCTCCTGCATCCACGGCCGAACACGGTGCTCACCATTTCCTGCTCCCGTCCAAACAGCACGATGGCATCCGTGGAGCGGACTCGCGTGTTGTTCTATAGCATCGAGGCGGTCAAGAGCCCTGAAGACTATATTCCAACTGAGGTCTGGAAAGTCCTACGGGAGAGATAGAGGTGCTGTCACTGCAACAGTGTGATGTAAGAGGAAGTTGCCTCTGGTCATCTCTTCTCCTGGGTACTGAAAACAAAGCATTCATCAGCCCAATCACGGTACACCGCACCTGAGGGTGCGCTGATTGGTGTAGGATGGAGCCCACAGCCACAGAGCAGCTCTGGTGACGAGTTCTCACCTGGTCACATTTGCTGTTGCCCATCCGCTTCCTCAGAGGCCAGGCAAGTGAGTGGAGTGGGCACCAATGGAGAATAAGCAGAACAAAAACAGGTGACAATGCTGCAGAAATAAATGGGGTAGGGTGGTGTGATGATGAGTTTCCTGTGTGAACCTAGCCAGGCCATGGTACCCAGATAGTTGGTCAAACACTAGTCTAAGCGGGGCGTGGTGACACACACATGTCACCAGTGTTTTGGGAGGCTGAAGTGGGTGGATTGCAAGTTTGAGTCTCCCCTGGGGAATTTATGAAACCCTGTCTCAAAATAAAAAATAATGCCACAAGTTCAAGGCAGCCTGGACTACATACTGAGTTCAAGGCTAGCCTGAATTACGGAGCAAGACCCTGTCTCAAAAAAATAAAAAATAAAAAGGGCTGGGGATGTAGCTCAGTGGTAAGACCCTGGGTTCTGTCCCCAGTGCCACAAAACAAACAAACAAACAAAATCCCCGCTAGTCTAGATGTTGCTGGGATTTTTTTTTCTTAAGACAGGGTCTCACTCTGTAGTTCAGGCTGGGCTTGAACTCAAGGAGATCCTCCTGCCTTCACCACACCCAGCTCTGGGAAGGTAATTTTTACTCATTATTTATTTGTGGTGCTGGGATGGGACCCAGGGCACACGGGTACTAGGCAAGTGCTCTACCATGGAGCTATATCCCCAGGCCCAAATGTTGTTTTTAGGTAAGATTAACATTTAAATCAGTAGGCTTTGAGTAAATCAGATTATCTTCCATGTGGGTGGGCCTCATGCTGTCAACTGAAGACCCTTAGGGAAAAAGACTGATACCTCCGTGGAAGAAAGAACTCTGCCAGCAGGCAGCCTTTGGAGTCAAGCCGCAATATCAACTCTCCCCTGTGTCTCCAGCCTGCCAACCTCCGCTGCAAGTCTTGGACTTGCCAGCCTACACAACTGTATGAGCCAATTCCTTAAAATCAATCAATCAATCAATCAGTCTCTCCATATGCATGTGTGTTCACACATAAACACCTCCTATTGGTTCGGTTTCTTTGGAGAACACTGACTAATACAGGCAGTTTCAGGAGCGTTCGCTTGGCTCTTCCTCTCGCAACGCCTTTACTTTGAAGGTTGTGGAGTTAATAAATTCTCTCAGCTTCTGTGAGACCCATTGGACTTAGGCTAAATTCTATCATCTGGCCTCTTTTATTTCTTGCTCTAACCAGGGAACTGTGATGGTTCATCTCCTCGTTTCTATGCCAGCTCAGACCCCGCCTCTTTAACAGCCTTTGGAAAGTCTGGATGTGGTTCTCTTCCAGGCGGCTACCCTGACACGAGGCAGTAGATAAGCCTTGGGGAAGAAGCAGAGGACTATTACTATGTACAGTTGTGGAGTCATTGCAGAGTTGTTCCTGCAGAGGGCACGGTCTCCTCTGTAGTTAAGGGATTCTGGGTCTAACAACTTAGATCTAAGTAAGACCTGGATGAGGGACCATGTCTTCCCACTGTGGTAACTGAGGTCAGTCTTCTGCTTACCAGCTCTTTTTTTTTTTTTTTTTTTTTCCTGAGATGAGGTCTCCCTATGCAGTTCAGGCTGGACTTGAACCCACTAGGGATCCCAGGGTGGCCTCAAACTCATAGTGGTCCTCCTGCCTCAGCTTCCCAAGTGCTGGGATTACAGGCGTGTGCCACCACACCCAGCCCTGGATTTAATTTTTTTTTTTTTAATAGCTGTCACCAACTACTCAAAGATGCTGATCTCCTCCTTTTTTGTGAACCCCTTATTGCTTTAGTGAAGAGAATCTTCTATTCTCTCCTAGAGAACATAGTCAGGGGCTGAGTTCTTGGGTCTCACATTCCTACCTCTCTGAATTTTCTTATTTCTTCTTACTCTATTAGGGAATTTCTATTATCTTGACCTTGTCTTGCCCAGGCTCTTTTATTTTTTTATTCTTTATTATTTTTTTTCCCATACCGGGGATTGAACCCAGGGCCACTGCACTGAGCTACATCCCCAGCTCTTTTTTAGTTTTTATTTTGAGATAGGGTCTTGCTAAATTGCCCCTGTGGGGCTCAAATTTGAGATCCTCTTGCCTCAGCCTCCAAGAGTGCTGGGATTATAGGCATGCGCCTCCTTGCCTGGCTCTCAGTTTTAATTTCTAACACAGGGTTTAAGAAATCATCCTTGGGGCCAGTGAGATGGCTCAGCGGCATAAGTGCTTGCCTGGCAAGCGAGGTCCTGAGTTCGACTCCCGGTACCCACATATGAAAAAAGGGGGCCGGTGATATCGCTCAGCAGCACGGGCGCCTGCTGGCACGCGAGGTCCTGAGTTTGACCCCCGGTACTCACAAAAAAAAAAAAAAAAAAACCGTCCTTGTAAACTAATAAGTCCATGTTTCAATTATCTGTTGCTGAATAACAAATTGCCCAAATTTAAAGACTTAAGACAATAGCTATTTATCATTTCTCACAATTCTGAAACCCAGGGGAGGCTCAGTTGGTGTTTAAGGAAGCAACAGTATCCAAGATGACTTTCTCACATCCATGAATGGCACCTTGGCTGGATGGACACGGTCCCTGGGGGACACATGTGCTTCTCTTTCCCAACATGGTGTCTCTGTGTGGCTGGGTTTCTCTCACGGTGGCTAGCATCCAAGAGGGAGGAAATAGAAGCTGCCAGTCTTCTCCAGGGCCAGTGTCATTTCTACCACATTCTGTTGGTTAGGACAAGTTACAAAGCCAGTCTAGACTCAAGGACAGGGGGAGCTGGATGTAGTGGTGTATGGTGCATACCTGTAATCCTGGCCTCAGGAGGCTGAGGCAAGTGCGGTACTACTTAGCTAACATCTCCAGCCTACTTTTTATTTTCTTGGTTTTGTTTGGTTGGGTGGTTTTCTTTTCTTTTTTTTTTTTTTTTTTTTTTTTTTTGAGACAGGGTCTCGCTACATAGACCAGGCTGCCTTCAAATTCAAGGCAATTCTCCTGCCTCAGCCTCACACATGCTGAAATTACGGGTGTGCACCACCACTCCTGGCTACTTGATTTTCTTGAAACGGGGTGTGCTCAGGCTGGGCCTGCATTCCTGGGACCAAGCAGTCCCCCTGCCTCAGCCTCCTGAGCAGCCGGGACTACAGGGGCATGCCATCATACCAGCTAGCCAGTCTTATGTTCTGTCCTGACTGCTCCCCCACCCTTACCACCTTGTCTGATTCCCCAAAGATCATTCCCACATGTTAGCCTGGTCTTTCTAGTCCTCTGATATGTAGCTTATTTTCCCAGGCCAGGATTTCTATCACGTGCCTCAGTATTTGCCAGGAACTGACCCCAGTTATTTGCAGTGCAGTGGAAACAGGTCTGAAGGAGAACAAATGCCATCTTAGGAGGTACCTGCTTTTCACGAGATCATCGCAGAATCTCAAAGAAAGAGGAAACCGTTCTTCTCCTGGTGAAAGGGGAGGAGCTGCTTCTGCCATCCAGGAGAACACAGGAGAATTTGTGAGACAAAGATTCTTAGGTTTGTTCATCTTCATGTCCCCATCCCAGGTCTCAGGGCCCCACCAAGTGATGACTTGGACACGGGACCTACAGAAGTTGTTTATTTAGAGTCCTCGGCCACTCTGCTGCTTATAGCTGACCCTGGATTTGATTTCCAACATATCTTCCCTTCACCATGAGTACAAGATTTAATAATTGTGATGCCCACAGAGGGCCAGGGTTATTGTCCCTCTTCCTACCATGATCCACCAGGTCCCTATTGCCTTCACAAAGGTGCGAGATCCATCCCCCAAATCGTGCCCTGAGGATCAGTTTTGGTTTTTGTTTTTCTTTTGTTGTTTTGTAGTGCTGGGATCAAACCCAGGGCCCATGCTACGTAAATGCTCTACTACCAGCCTATACCCCCAGTCCTGGAGACCTCTTTTGATACTAAATGTCAGCCTATGTTCCCTGGGCAACAGGCTCTGAATCAAAGGTCGTATAATAATGCTTCCTTGAGGCTTGCGCTCCTAAGGCAGCAAAACCTGGACTTTGGGATTGTGCTAACTCATTTCACTGGGCCGTTGCTGGGGAAACCAATTCTCAGAGGTCCAGTTGGGTCAGACTTGAGTGTTGAAGCTGCTGCAGTCCCTATTACCACAAGCTTAATGGAGTTCATGCCAAAGACTAGTGCTTGCCTCCCAGCTCTGCAGCAGTGCCAGTAGTGCTTGCAGATGCGGCAATGGTGGCTGCTGGCGCCTTTCAGTGCAAAGCATCTAACTGACCCTGGCACGATCTGAGTGAGGGCTTTGGCATTTACCTAGAATGAGATGGGAAGCTTTGGAGGGATTTGAGCAGAGGACAGCACATCTGACAAGTTTGAACAAGATCAGTCTCCGTCCGGGGCTAGGGGAGGGACAGAAAGAGGGGATGAGTTAGGAGTCCGTGGCAGGAATCCAGGGGCATGCATCAGGGTTCTTTCAGAGAAGCAGGAGCCTTAGGAGTGATACAGAATAAGGGATTTATAGCTGGATGTGGTGGCACATGTCTGTAATCTCAGTGCTTGGGAAGCTGAGGCAGGAGGATTGAACATTTGAGGCCAGCCTGCACTATGTAGCAAGACTCTGTCTCAAAAAAAACAAATTAATAGTTAATTAAAAATAAGGGATTGCTGGGGATATAGCTCAGTGGCACAGCACCTGCCTGGCAAGCACAAGGTCCTGAGTTTGATTCCCGGTTCCAAAAAAAAAGAAAGAGGGATTTATTATGGAGATTTGACCTAATGCAGTTATGGGTGCTGGTAAAGCAGCTTACAGGCAACTGTTTCTTGTGCATCCGGTGTTGGGCTGGAAGTGAGTAGGAAGTGACTGGAAGCAGAACAGGACATGAAGAGGGAAGGGGAAGGGCAAGAGGAACTCAGGAAAACAAACTGGAGTCTGAAAGAACAAACCAGGTTTTGCATAGGTTTATCCCACCTCTAAGCCTCCAATTATTTTTTAAAAATGTTTTGCGGTGCGGGAGATTGAACCAGGGCCTTGTGCATGCTAGGGCCACATCCCCGGCCCTCCAACTTTCTGGTTTTGATGATGACATGCAGGAAAAGCTGCTGCCTTTCATCAACACAGCCCAAGAGTCTGAGAGGCCAAAGCAGAGGTCCGGGAGCTGCTGGAGCGACTGCGGGCCCAGCTGCTGCCTCACACCAACCAGGGAAGCCAGAGCATCAGAAAAACACAGGCGAGCTGCAGCTGCACCTGACCATACACCGGCTTCCAAACACGGATACAGCCTCTCTTCTGCTTTCCAAATCCTGCCCAAATCTCCCTCTTGGGCAAATTCTCACCCACAACTGCACAGAAAAGAGAATTCTGGGAAACAAAGTTCCAGCTTAGCTAAATTGACAAAATCCTAAACCCCCAACACAGGTGAGCAATGAAGGTGGCTTGGACTGGAGGATTGGCAACAGGGGGAGAAGGGCTTGAATTCTGGAAGCACCTCAAATACCCTTCACTGCCTGCTGGTCTCTCGTCCCTGAGTTTGAATGCTGAGTTCTGAGTTCCTGTCAGCTCGAGTTGGTTTCAGAAGAAGCAAGCAGACCTTTCCTTCACATCTGCAGGACCCGGGACAAATGGACCAACAGAGGTTCATATTCCACACGTCTTAATATTTAAAAACTATAAATTAAGATAGCAAACTATTAAACATAATATTTTCTATCTTCATACCTTAACAAATACACCTTTATAATGATAAAATGAAAAATATGCATAGACCTGTAGTTTTCATGTGACTGGTGGTGCTGAATGTTCACATCCTCTCCAAATCCATAAGTTGAAACCTGCTGTGATTTTCTTCTAATTTGGTCTGGAGGGCTCAGGGTGACTGTCGTTTCCAGCCACATGCCTAGCGGGAGGTAGGCAGTCATGGATGTTTACAGTGTGCTTTCAATGGCTACTTTATCCTGGCGAACGGCCTAGTCCCTGAGTGTGTCTGACTTGTGATCAGGTGTCCCTCCTTCTCACAGGAAACTCATTTATACTGGCAGACACCCTTGTGGGTCTTGTTTGATTTGGGTTCAGTTTATTCCTACCAAGACAGTCTCTGGCCGGGAGGAGAGCAAGGTTCAGGTGTGTGGGTAAGGTAAGACACAAAAAGAGGCAGCACAGCACGACAAAAGTCATGAAATGAAAGCAGTCTTATTGCTGACAGATTCCAGAAAGAAGAGCGCAGCATGCTTCCCAGGGGCCATGGGACGGGGGACATCGGGGACACTGCAGCTCAAGGGGTGAGGGAGACAACGGGGCTGTGGGACTGTTAGGTCCCTGGGAATTATCCCCTAGGCTTTCCTCAGGGGTGAGGGTTAGGCCAATTGAAAGAAAACACGAGGAAGCCAGGCGTGGTGGTGCACAACTGCATAGCCCCAGCCACTAGAGAGGAAGATGTAAGAGGATTGCTTGGGCCCAGGAGTTTGGTGCCAGTTTGATCAACCTAGAGAGGCCCTGTCTCTCAAAAAACCAAACAAACCAAACCAACCAACCAAAACAGGCAGCACTTATTTACATGACTCAGGGGTTCACCAGTAGGTTTTATCATGATCAGCAACTGTGGGATGTGTTGTTTTGAATTAGAAGAATGAGGAAAAACTGGGCTTTATCTTGAATAGCCACACAGGAAGAGGAAGTTTTAACTAGACCAAAAGTGATAGGGTAAGACTGGGTTTCAGACAGCTTATGTCAAGTTTAAACATGGGGCCAGTGAGATAGCTCAGCGGCATAAGCGCCTGTCTGGCAAGCGCAAGGTCCTGAGTTCGACTCCTGCTACCCACATATGAAAAAATGGCCGGTGATATCACTCAGCAGCACGGGTGCCTGTTGGTGCATGAGGTCCTGAGTTCGACTTCCGGTACCCACACACACACAAAAAGTTTAAACATGGATGATGAGGTGGCAAATATATTTAACAAGTTCATGACAAAACCTGATCCCCAGGGGGAGTGTTATGAGTGGGGTCTTTGGGAGGTGAGTAGGTCATGAGGGTGGAGTGTCACAAGCGAGGTTAATGCTACTGTAACAGAGGTCTCAGAGACTTGGCTTGCTATTTCCTCCTGTGAAGTCATAGAGAGAAGGCCTCATCTATGAGGAAAAGAGCTCTTGCCAGACACCAACAGCTCTGAGCCTTGATGTTAGACTTTCTGACCTCCAAACTTCGAGGGAGACAAATTTCTAGTTTATAAACTACATAGTTTATGGTAATTTTGCTGTAGCAACCTGACTAGACTAGGCCAATAACTAAAAGTCTAACAAAGTGAATTTAATTATCATAGTATATGAGTGTTTTGTTACTAGGCCAGAAACATTTGGCTGAAGAATAAAGAAATCATGTATATGGCTGGGCGTGGTGGCACATGACTGTAATCTCAACTACTCAGGAAACTGAGGCAGGAGGATCTCTGCCAGTTTGAAGTCAGCCTGAGCTACATAGTGAGCTCAAGCCTGGCCTAGACTACATAGCAAGACCCTGTCTCAAAAAAAAAAAAAAAAAAAAAAAGAATGAATGAATGAATGAACGAACAATTGTAGCTCAGTGATAGAGCACTGACGTAGCATGGTAGGCCCTGAGTTCAACCCCCATTACCAAAACAAGTATGTATGTCTTACTTACTTTCTCATCGCTGAGACAAATACCCAACACCCACAGCTCTGAGGAGGAAAGGTTTATTTTGGCTCTCAGTTTCTAGAGGTTTCAGTCCATAGGGCTGGCTCCAAGGCAGTGTGGCATGGGCAGAGGTGTGGGGCAGAGGAGAAACAGCTCCTGGCATGGTGGCAGGAAGCAGAGAGAGAGATCAAGGGAGACAGACCCTTCTAGGCCAAGTCCCAGTGACCCACCTCCTTGGACAAGGCCTCACCTCCCAAATCACATTTAGCTAGAAACTTGTCACTGGACTAATCATCCACTGACGAGTGTCACGCCCCCACAATCCAGTCACCCCCCAAAAGCCCCACCGATGAGCGCATGAGGTTTTGAGGGGACATCTAGACGTAAATCATAATGATGTACATAAAGGATAAATGGTTGTACACTTCCTATTTAAAAAAAGAAAAAAAGGCAACGCTGACCCTGGAAGGAGAGCCAGCAGCAGGAGGTAAAAAAGGCATGGAAACCGTGGAGACCGTGACTCCAGTAAGATCAGCTACAAGACTTTTCATTTTTTTCTTTCTTCTCCCTCCCTATCTCAAAGCCTTGAGCTTTCTGATATTAGTTATCAGGGAGAGGCAGGGAGGTGGGGAGTGGCGGAGACTCATGGGTCCCATGAGAAGGAAGTGTGGCCGCAGCCCTGTGGAAAGGCGCCACTCCAGCCCTTCTCAGCCGTCTGCCACTACCTCCTGGATCCTAGGGCTGCAGAGCTGCTCCCCAAGCACAGGAAGACCACAATCCTGGACGTCATGGCCTGGATGGACCCTCTGAAGATAATGGAATCCCCGAGGCTAAGGAAATATGACTATGGAAGGGCCACATTCTTGTGTCAGAGTGCCAGGCACGCCCGGGGGTCAGCTTCACCTGGAGGGGAAGCCTGAGAATCAGGAGGTGGTGCATCCCCACCCCTCACAGACTCTGCCCCTCATCTCTCCTCTCAAGTAGGAGGGCCAGTGAGCCTGCCACCTGCACTCACCCCTTTCCTCCCTGGGGTGAGGCCCCAGGGCAGCAGGGCAGCAGAGGCCCCTCCCCCTCCCCCCAGCATAGCCCGCCAGCCTGGCCCTGAGGCATCTGTTCCAGCTCCTTCACCACCTCATCCCCTGCCAGCATGAGGCTGGGCTGGAAGGCGGTGAAGAGGAGGATGGCAGCCCGCCTGCAGGCCCTGTGCTGCTGCTGCCCGGAAGAGACTGACTTGGATAAAACTCAAGGAAGAAGGGGGTCCCGTGGCGCGTCCTGTGTGTTGTCTGCGTCTTGATGATGTAATTTGCAATTGTCAGGTCTTAACTATAGGGAGGAGAGAGAGGGGAAGGGCAGTTGTTGGTCAAAGGGAACAGTTTCAGATAGAAATCCACTGTAGAGGAGGGTGGCGGTGATCGTAGTCAAGAATAATGTCTGGTATGTTTCAAAGTAAGTGTCCATTTCACATGTGTCCTTGCTTTTTTTTTTTTTTTTTTCTTCTTCTTCTTTTTCTTTGTTTTGGTTTTTTGAGTCAGGGTCTCACTATGCAGTTCAGGCCTTGAACTCACTTTGAAGCCCAGGCTGGCCTCGAACTCCTAGCAATCCTCCTGTCTCAGCCTCCTGAGTGCTAGGTTTCCAGGCATGCACCACTGCGCCCTTGCCAGTTTCCTTGCATTTTAAGTGGAGACCCATGAGAACCCACCCAGACCGCCATGTGTGTGGACTTCCTGGTAGCAGGGGCTCAGCCATGCGTGGCTTTAGGAGGGAGCCGGGCAGGACATCTAGGCCTACCTGCCCCCCCACCTGGCTCAGAGGCCTCCATCCAGCAAGAAGAGATGTGCACAGAGTGCCAAGGCTTCTCCACACAGGATTCCAGCCAGGAGGGCACCTGGAGTCCAGAAGAGCCTGGGATACTTCCCTCTACCCCACCCCAGGTCCCTCTGCCTGCCCCAGAGGAGGAAGCTGCAGTGAGTCACCTCAAGACCCTTTGTCTAGTGGAGCTGGAGGGGAAAGGAGAGGGGAAGTTTCCTCCCTAGCCTGAGGAAAGAGAAGTGGGTGTGCAGCCCCCGGGAGGTTGTGGGGGTGTCAGGGGCTGAGACCCAGTAGGAAAGACAGAGGAGGAAGGAGGCGTAAATGACCTGACTTGTGTTCCTCTCTCCTAGGTGGACTCCTCTGGGGACAGGGAGGGCTGGGTACATGGAGCCCCCAGACCAGACAGACTGCCCAGTGGGTGCAGGTAGATGCGGTGGTCAGGCGAGGGTGGTACTTTTTTATTTGTTTTTTATTTTTTTGGTTTTTTTTAGGTAGGGTCTCATTATGTAGCACAGGTTGGCCTTGAACTCACAGTGATCCTCCTGCCTCAGCCTCCTGAGTGCTTGGATTACATGCATGAGCCACCACACCCAGTTTGAGCATGGTGCTTTTCCAGCACAGTCACAAAATTATTCCACGCTCCTCCAAGGCAAGGGGATCCTCCGCACAACTCCCCACTCACCTCTTTGCAGGCCTGATGTGAGGGCTTCCACCAAGAAGTCAGCCCAGGTGACTCTGTAAGAATTGCAAGTTCAGGTGAGGAAAGACAGTGTTGCATGTTCTATGGGCCGGAACATTTGTGCTACAGCCCTGACCACTGTATAGAAGCCTGGATGCAGCCATGCTGTGAGGAAGCCCAAGGATGTGTAGAGGCCGAGCTGAGCCTTCTTCTGTCAACTGACAGGAGTCACCCCAGCCTGTTACCAAACAAGTGGGTGAAGGCGACTCCTGATGATCCTGGCCCCAAGCATCAAGCCATCCTGGCCCTGAAGTCTGCCTAGCTGAGCACAGCAGACCATAGCTGTGTAGCAGCCTGAATGGACCCTGTCCAAGTCCCTGAGCCCCATAATTTATATTCCTGTATCCACCCCCTTGTCCTCCACTCTTGCCCACAATACAGTTGGCTCCAAGCCCGCAGCAGTCTGCTTCCAGGATGTCTCTCAAATTCAGTCTTTGTGTTCAGCATCTTAGAGCAGACTCACTCCTGTCATGAATGTTGAGGACACTCGGGACCAGGACACCCGGGCAGGCACTGGGGACACACCAGGGGATCAGGCCCAACACTGAGGGCTTCTGCAGGTGAGAGAGGAGGAGAAGGATATAGGATTAAAGAACATGCAAGACAGGTGAAGGGATGAAACAAGCCCACCTCTGTCCCTGGAGCAGGGGTCGAGGATGGACTTGGTGACCATACACAGAGATAGCACTGCGGTGCGCCCGGCACGGTCATTCAGAGCTCAACACAGTAACGTATGTGTTCCTGACGGTGCCTGAGACTGGTGCTGCCCCTCCTCTTACTATTATCATGGCCACTGTGATTTTATATACGAGGAGTGTGACTTATGGAGGTATTAAGTGAAGTCCCAAATTCCCACAGCCAGTACACAGTGGAGCCGGGATTTGAGTCTAGAGCTTATTGGCTTTGGCACCAGCTCTTGAACTCTCGGTTACACTGTTCATCCACTGCAGGAAAGAGACTGGGGCCACTTCCAACAGGAAAGACAGTGTTAGGCACCCAGGTGGCTGTACACAGCTTTCCACACTGTGACGGGACACCGGAGGCATCGACGGAGGCTTCCATCCGGGGTTGCTCGTGGACTGTGGGAGTGTGTGGAGGAAGAAACTGCTCACCTCGTGGCAGATGGGGAGCATTGAGGAAGGGGAGAGAGAGATCCTGTTGTCAAGGTCACACGCTCATGCCCCCATGACCTCATTTTCTCCCATGAGCCTCCTCCCCATAAAGGTCCCACCACCTCCCGATAGCACTGCAGTCTCTGACCACACCTTCAATTTGTGGACCTTTGAAGAACATTTCAGTTCCAACTAAATTAGAGGGTTTGGGCTATTGAGAGTGATGGTTGTCTTCACAGCTAAGAGTGGGCTGGCCCTCACTGAGACCAAGGCGTGGGACACCTTGGGAGGCCGAGCAGAATGAGTGGGGTGCACCCAGTGCACAGCCCCGATAACCAGCAGACTTAAAGGGGCAGCTGGAGAAGAGGAGCACTGAAAGGTGGCTAAAGAGGATGTGCCTGAAAAGCAGGACGTTAATGAAACAATCAGAGACCAAGACAGAAGTGTGCGTGTCAGCCTTCGCAGGCAGGTGGGGAGGCTAGGACTGGAAAGGGTCCAGTCATGTCACCCAAGCACCTGAAAATCTTTAGGGTCTGGCTCCAAATGGCATGTGTCCCTCTTATTCTCAGTTTTGCTTTCTGTAGTTCCTGTTACAGGAGATATTAAATGGTGCATTCTAGAGATAAACAGTTCATAAGTTTTAAATAACTTTTATTATGGTATCTTGTTATAATTATTCTATTATTTGTTATTGTGCCTAATTTCCAGGTCAAACTATCACAGGTATGTATTGGGGTACAGAGCTATATAGACTTTAGTGCGCTATATATGTAGTGCATACCATCTGCAATTTCAGGCATCCACATGGTGTCTTGGAACATATCCACTGGGGATTAGGGGACTGCTGTACCCTTATGGTCTCCACTTTTCCAGAGCCCTGTGCTCAGACCACAACAAATCAGAGGTTGCCACTAGCATTTACAAAAAAGAAAGAGACCAGAAAATGCCACAGGGCATTACACACAATGAGGTTCCTGCTGTGTGTGCTGAGCATTTATTGCGTATGTGTGTGCATACTGAGGCATGAGCCTGTAGGTTGTGATTTAACAAAAGTTGAGAGACCACCACTCCGACCTGTCCTTGAAATGTCTTTTGCCCTCCTTTCCACCTGTAAACTCTACCTCATTCTCAAGGCCCACCCAAATCTCACCTCATCAGAAAAGCCCACCTCGTCAACATGGAGTCCATCTTGGGCTCCTGGTCGCTTCCTCATTCATCCACTGGTCACACATTCATGAGGATTAAAGTGTGCCAGGCTCTGTGCCAGGCATGAGGACACAGCAAGCGCCAAAGTCCAGATCTTTCTTTGAAGAGGGCACATTTTATAGCATTTCCTCCTGAGCTGATCCTTGAATAATGTCTGGGCTCCCCTCCTCTTCTGTTAGACCATACGCCCCTTGGAAGAAGGATGCTGTCGCCTCCAGTCTGCCCCAGCACCTGCATGGGGTCTTCACCAACCATGGCTGGATAGAAAGACCGTGCACTTTGGGGTCAGCTGGGCCTGGATTAGATACCAGCCCCCCCCCGTTAGCTTTGTGATCTGAGATAGTGGTGTGTGAATTTGTTTGACTTCCTCTGGAGCTAGTAATCTCCAGATCATTCCATCCTTGGGAGTCTGTGAGTTCCCCAAGAGGGAAATTATCTGATTCATCCTAAAAGCCAGAAGCAAGTGTGAGTAACTATACTGTGACTTGATAAACTCATTTGAGAAGTTACTTTTTGGCACAATCACGCTAACCCAGAATCTCTCTCCCCAGCCGCTTCCACTGCTTAGATCCCTGGGAGGAAAGGACCTCCCCATCTTGAGCAGGTGCGGGTTCCCTTTTAAGCCAGACCAAGCCTTCCTGGAGCAGGTGCACAGTTGCGCCGGTGCTTTGATGCCACCTGCTGGAGCCAGAAGGAAACGCGGCCAAAATCCTCTGTGCAACCCTGAGCCTGCCACAGTTGACTGCTCCCCCATTCACTGTCTCCATGACCTTGGGAAAGTCACTTACACCTCTTTCTGCCTCCGTTCATCTGTACTCTGGGGAGAGTAATGGTTTCTGCCTGCTTGGACTGTTGTGAAGTCTGAGATGCTGCACGCTGAGTGCTTAGAATGTGCCCAGGAGCAGAGCGAGGGCCAGGTGTGCATTTGTAAGATTCCATTAACGGGGAGGCCACAACCGCTGATCAAGGAAGCACAGCCGTGCTCCTGGCAGTCTTCATGGAGGGGTCCCCTGCGGGGCCTGTCGCTTTCCCACTGGCATTTGGACCTTTCGGTGTCCTTGTTTGTGCGTGCGGGAAGACATGAGCAGCACAGACCGCAGACGACGCTTCTGTTCCTAAACCACTGGGAGCTGCTGGAGCCCTGTGCTGAGCCCACCACTGCTGGTGAATGAATGGAAGAAGGGAAGAATATTTCATCAGGGAGCAGAGCTCAGCAGAAGTTACACAGGCAGCTGTGACCGAGCATGGCTTGGAGGGAACCTCGAGGATGTGGCCAGAGATGAGCTCTCTGAAGAGGAGAGCTGAATAGTGAAAACCCTCATCTCGTCTTCTCCGGCAGCCTCTCCAGAGACCTCGCCACCAGGAGGCCGACCAGTCACAGCAGTCATCCTGGGGCATTGCTTTTGCCTGCAAAGCGGCCTGCCCCCCTCACCCAGCGTGAATCCCCAAAGGAGGGCTTGCAGCTGTGACACCAGGTCATGCTCGCAGGAGCCCGAGTGACCACTCACAGAAAGCGAGAGTCAGAGGAGACTTTGGGAAGAAGGGTGCAGATGCCACTCAGGTGTCCATTGAGAAGGGCTGTGGGCCCCCTGCTGCACATGCGGAACCCATCCAAGGTGGCTGGGGGCTGCGCCCATCCATGTGGGTCTTCACAGGGGAGGTGACCTCCATTACTCTGTGGCTTTCTAGCATTCTGTGGCCTGTGACTGGCAAGGGTCTTGGCTTGGGGAGTCTCCCACTGTGGGCCAGGCTGGGAGGAGATTGCACACCATCTTGGGTAGAAGCTACACTTCCTCCTCCTGCCTCAGAGTTGTCATCTCCAGGATGGGAGTAGGTGGGACAAGAAGGTAGGGCCTGCAGACCACATCCCCTCAGCTGGGAACAGCAGGAACCTAGGACCTCCCATCAGGTAAAGTTAAGGAAATGGCCTCTCCCTCTGAACTATAGTAGCGTGCACAGTTTCTTGAGCATCTACTATGTGCCAGGCTCCTTGATAGACCCCTTCTATTTCTTTGCTGCCTGTATCACTCTTCTCCCGGATAGCTATGTGGGTTACCCCTTCCTTCATTCAAGCAGAATGTCACCTTCCATATCACTGCCTCCAGGGCATGAGCAGATGAATAAGTAAACAAAATGTAGTACATGTACACAGTGGAGTAGTATTTAGTCATGAAAAAGGAGTACTGATTCCCACTACAACATGGATGAACTTCAAAAACACTAAGTAAAAAGAAGAAGCAAGATATATCATGTGCAGGTACAAATGCCCTATGATGAATGTTATCATTATGTGTATCTAAATTGTACCAATAAAATAAGAAAACGCAAAGCAAGCCCACTAAGTAAATTAAGCCAATCACAAGAGGTGGTACATTGTGTAACTCCAACTATGTGAAATACAGTGTCTTTTTGTGTGTGTGTGTGTGTGTGTGTGGGTACCGGGGGTCGACCTCAGGACCTCGCGCACCAGCAGGTGCCCGTGCCGCTGAGCAATATCACCGGCCCTTTTTTCATATGTGGGTTCCGGGAGTCGAACTTGGTCCCTTGTGCTTGCCAGGCAGGCGCTTACGCCGCTGAGCCATCTCACCGGCCCGAAATATAGTGTCTTGAAGAGACAAATTCATGGGGGCAGAAATTACAATAGAGGCTTTCAAGGATGAGGAGGAGGGAATGAAGAGTTATTGTTTAATGAGTACACATTTTCCCTTGGAATGATGAAAATATTTCAGAACTAGATAGAGGTGGTGGCTGTGCAACATTGCGAATGTACTAAATGCCACTGAGTTGTACATTTGAAAGGGTTAAGTTATGGTATGTGAATGTGCCTCACCCCAGGCACACATAAAATGAGGATAGATAGCCAGGCATCGTCACACACACCTGTAATCCCAGCACTCAGGAGGCTGAGGCAGGCAGATCCCTGTGAGTTCAAGGCCAGCCTGGGCTACATAGTGAGTTCAAGGCCAGCTTGGACTATGTAGAAAGACCCTGTTTCCAAATAAAATAAAATAAAAAATAAAATAAAGTAGCCGGGTGTGGTGGCACATGCCTGTAATCCCAGCACTTGGGAGGCAGAGGCAAGAGGATCACCATGAGTTCAACGCCAGCCTGGGCTACAAAGTGAGTTCAAGGCCACCCTGAACTATAAAGCGAGACCCTGTCTCAAAAATAAAATAAAATAAAATAAAATAAAGAGACCAGAACATCTTGTTTGCCAAAAAACAAGCTTATGGTCATGGGATAAGGTCACATCAAAATGAACCAGAACCAGCTTGAACTGGCCAAACTGAGACTAATTTGTATTTTATTAATACAATGGAATATTAGAGCTGTTCTTTTTTTTTTTTTTTGGTCTTTTTGAGACAGGATTTCACTATGTAGTTCAGGCTGGCCTTGAACTCACTTTGTAGTTCAGGCTGGCCTTGAACTCAGCCTCCTGAGTGCTGGGATGACAGGTATGCACCACTATACCTGGTGGAAAGGTGCTATTGATACCCCAACAGTATGGATGAGTCTCAGAGGGATGGTGTTAAATGAACAAAAAGAACTGAGACAGGGCAGGGCATGGTGGCGCACACCTGTAATTCCAGCACTTGGGAGGCTGAGGCAGGAGGATTGCTGTGAGTTTAAGCCCAGCCTGGGCTATACAGTGAGTTCTAGGACAGCCTGAACTAGAGAGCAAGACCCTGTCTCAAAAAAAAAAAAAAAAAAAAACAAAACCAGAAAATCGAGATTTTAAAATTATATTCAACTGCAGCCTCAAGACACAAAAGTTATTCAAGCCTTTTTCCCTTCCAAGAAACACATTAAATTAAAAAAAAAAATTCCTACGGGTCTTACTGACAATAAGCCTGTAAATCCCGGCTCTGGACCAGTCTTTTCTACCTGTAAATTTTGCTTCTTCCACCCCAAAGGAAGAAGCAGTACTGAACTTCGACACATGCGGATGGCTTGCAGTCGCCTAACGGACAGTAAGAACACGCATCCTAGATCACCCCCCGGAAGACACCCTTACATACACCCGACTCTGGCTCCCAATGCACCTCGGTGCCCACACTCCACTCTTGAGTGTGACCTAAAGTCTCTATGTAATAAACCCTCTCATGCCTCTTACTGTCACGTTCTGAAAATTCTTTTTCCTGCAGCAAAAGTCAGAAAACCCGTGAACTTATTCTACAAGAGTGGGCCAGACTCCTTATTTCAGCCTCGGCCACCCTCAGAGGCAGCTCAGTGACGAGACCAGGCTTCACCTCCCAAAGCACATCGGACTAATCCACCAATGAGTGTCGCACTCCCGTGATCCAGTCGCCTCCCCAAAGCCCCACTTATGAGCGCACTGAGGCTTTGAGAGACATCTAGACACAAACCATAACAATGTACATAATGATAAACTATTGTACTATTTTTTAAAAAAGCAGCACTAGCTCTGCAAGACTGGCCTGGCATTTGCAACTAAGCCACATTATTATACATAAATGACCAGTCTCAGAAGAAGTTATGGTGAGACCATGATAAAATGAGACAAAGCAAGGCTACTTCATACATTTTTATTTTTAAGGCAGGGTCTCACTATGTAGTTCAGGCTGGCCTGGAACTCATAGTTATACTCCTGCCTCAGCCTCCCGAATGCCTGGGATTACAGGTGTGTGCCACTATGCCCGGAAAATTCATACTTTGTCCAAGCACAGACACCAACAAGGTCACTGTGCTACCCACAAAATATCAAACACACTCATTCATTCCTTAAATAAACTAAGTGACTGCTAGTTCTTACCAATTATACACATTTCACTCTTGTGCATCTCCCCTCCCTATAGGTAGGATTTATTGAGAGTCCCAATTGGAGAATTGTTCCTTCTTTCTGACATCTAATCCGGAGCAATCCCTCAATTTTTTAGACCTTTCAGCAAATCACTCAACCCAAGCCCAGATCCTAATAAGTTTTTCCTGATATCCTCTGAGATATCCTGATTCCCAATGGTGTGTATTCTCCCTCAGGGCAATGAATAATAAATCCAACTGTTTACCTACAGATGTGTTTCTGGCAGTCTTTGGCTGTAGGGCATTGACACCTAGTATGTATTTTTCTTAACATAGTCTCAGCACGATCACTAAGATGTAATTATAATAAAAAATTTCCACATAATTTGTGTGTTCTTGACAGTAATAGTCTAAAGCAGCCATTGACAAACTGTAGCCTAGGGCCAAATCAGATCTGTTGCTGGTTTTTTTTTTTTTTTTTTTTTTTGTCTTTTTGAGACAGGGTTTCACTATGCAGTTCAGGCCTTGAACTCACTTTGGAGCCCAGGCTGGCCTCGAACTCACAGCAATCCTCCTGCCTCAGCCTCCCCAGTGCTGGGATTACAGGCGTGTGCCACCACGCCCAGCTGTTGCTGTTTTTTTTTTTTTTTTTTTGTGGGTACCGGGGGGTCGACCTCAGGACCTCGCGCGCCAGCAGGCGCCCGTGCCGCTGAGCGATATCACCAGCCCCTTTTTCGTATGTGGGTTCCGGGAGTCGAACTCGGGCCCTTGCGCTTGCCGGGCAGGCGCTTAAGCCGCTGAGCCATCTCACCGGCCCCGTGTTGCTGTTTTTTTTTTTTTTTTGTGGGTACCGGGGGGACGACCTCAGGACCTCGCGCGCCAGCAGGCGCCCGTGCCACTGAGCGATATCACCGGCCCCTTTTTCGTATGTGGGTTCCGGGAGTCGAACTCGGGCCTTCGCGCTTGCAAGGCAGGCGCTTAAGCCGCTGAGCCGTCTCACCGGCCCCGTGTTGCTGTTTTTGTATATAAAGTTTTATTGGAACAGAGCCACGCTCATTCGTTTACATATTCCTCATGGCCGCCTTTGTGCTGGAGCAGCAGGGGTGTTGCCACAGAGACAACAATGACCCGCAAAACCTAAAATATTTACTCTCTGGTCCTCTACAGAAAAGTTTGCCAATCCCTAACCTAAAGAATTACCACTAAGGGGCTGAGAGTATAGTTCAGGGATAGAACGTGAGGATGAGGCCTTGGGTTTAATCCCCGGCATGAAAAAGAAAAAAGAAAAAGTATAATTATTTATTTTAAAAGCATACAAAATTTGAATAAAAATAAACACGAATATAGAAATTTAAGATGTTAAATATGTATTTCTAAAATTACTGCAAAATAGTTAAGATTATTGAAAATAAGGCAAACTAGACACATTACTATAACATTGTAAATGAAAATTATTGGGCTAGCAGCGTAACTTAGTAATAAAGCATGAGCTTAGCATAATTGAGGCCCAGCACCAATAACAACGACAACAACAACAACAACGGCTTAAAACAAAGTATTTTGTTTTTTAAGAAATTTAATCAAGGGCCGGTGAGATGGCTCAGCGGCGTAAGCGCCTGCCTGGCAAGTGTGAGGGCCTGAGTTCGACTCCCGGAACCCACATACAGAAAAAGGGCCGGTGATATCACTCAGCGGCACGGGCGCCTGCTGGCGCGCGAGGTCCTGAGGTCGACCCTCGGTACCCACAAAAGAAAGAAAGAAATTTAATCAAGCCAGGCATGGTGGCGCACACCTGTAATCCCAGCACTCGGGAGCCTGAAGCAGGAGGATTGGCACAAGTGTGAGGCCAGCCTGGGCTACACAGTCAGCTCAAGGCCAGCCTGAACTACATAATGAGACCTTGTCTCAAAAAAAAAAGCAAATCTCTTCCTTTCTGGCTTTTTTTTTTTTTCTTTCAGTTTTATTTTATTTTATTTATTTATTTTTTGGTACCGGGAATCGAACTCATGACCTTATGCTTGCCAGGCAGGCGCTGTGCTGCTGAGTTATATCCCCAGCCCCTCTTTCAGTTATAGAGATCAAACTCAGTTCTAGAGATCAAACATGCCAGCTAAATGCTCTATCACTGAGCTACATTCCCAGCCCCTCAAAAAAAATTTTTTTTTGTTGTTTTTTGGTACTGGGGAATTGAACCCAGAGGTGAGTTCCATCTCTAGCTATTTATTTATTTATTTATTTATTTATTTATTTATTTATTTATTTATTTATTTATTTATTTTAGTTTTGAGATAGGGTCTCATACAGTTGCCCAGGCTGGGCTCAAACTTGGAATCCTCCTTTCTCTGCTTCCAGAATGCTGGGATTACAAGTTTGTGCCACCGTTCCCAGCTCTCAAATCTTATTTTTTTTTTAATAAAACTTTCTGACATTTTAATACTCAATATCCATCTAAATGCCAAGAGAAAGAATGGGTGTGACTCTCCACACGTGTTGCTTCTGGATCTATACACACGAGAATGAGTAATAAGACTTGTTTAATTAGAAAACATCTCTCAGCTGCTGTGTGTGACGGTCATGAGCGCCAAGGTGATCTGTGAATACTACTAGTTTGGAATACTGATTAAAACTGGAAGAGAAGCAAGAAAATGGACACTGGACACAACCGGGAATGATTGCTTCTATTATGCAAGGATTAATTCCATCCGGGCTATCAGAAAGGATTTGGCAAGTCAGTTAATTTGTTTGTCTCTTACCTACACTGTTTCACCTCTTGGTCTCCCCCAGACCCCAGAGTACCTGTCTGTAGTATCTGTAAACCTTTACAGTAATCAACATAATCCACTTTTTTTTTTTCTTTCCTGGACATAGGGCAAGAAATTTTAGAAGCATTCCCTGGAGCCTGAATTGTGCTAATGCTGGAATGGTTGTTTATGATTTACAAGTTGTGTTGTGCCAGTGAGGTAGGAGGGAGAACAAGGACAAATAAATAAAAGAAAGTCATGGGGCAAAGAATCAAGACGCCAGACAGTTCATAAAGATGATTATGTCAAAACATCAGGAAACAAAGCTAGGCGTGGTGTTGCAGGCCTGTAATCCCAGCACTCGGAAGGCTGAGGCGGGAGGATTGCCATGAGTTCGAGGCCAGGCTGGGCTACACAGTGAGTTCAAGACCAGCCTGAACTACATAGTGAGACCATGTCTCGGGAAAAAAAAAAAAAAAAAAATCAGGAAACCAACAAATAAAAGTCATCCTGTCCCCCTAAAGACCCCCAGGCATGCACAAAACCAAAAGTACAGTGCATGACCCTGGCCTGTGTCCACATTACATTGTGTATTGGCAATACCACCACTCCCCACCCTCCCTCACCTACCCCTCCCCTATGGGCTTTAGACACCTTGACACTTGCTCTAAAAACCTTGTATGGTCAAAGACTTCCCTTCCATACAGGTGATTCCAGTCAGGTCACCCACTGCGCGATGGCTCCCGTCAATCCCCAGTTATAATAGACCCTCCTCTCATCCCAGGACATTCAGAGACCCAGTGCCTGCCCTCTGGGGGGTGAGCTCTTCTCACCGGCCAGCTCACACTCTGTGGAGTGTACCTTTGCTTCTTTCACTTTTAATAAATCTTTTATTTTTTATTTTTTACTTTTTTTGTGGGTACCAGGGGTCGACCTCAGGACCTCACGTGCCAGCAGGCGCCCGTGCCGCTGAGCGATATCACCGGCCCTTTTTTCGTATGTGGGTTCCGGGAGTCGGACTCGGGCCCTCGCGCTTGCCGGACAGGCGCTTACACCACTGAGCCATTTCACCGACCCACTTTTAATAAATCTTACACTTATCATTCCTGTTCAAATCCTTGTTTAAAACACCAAGAACCTACAAACAACTCCCCTAGGACTCTTCATCCGATAGCATCAGCACTGAACTTCACAACCTTTGTTGTTTTGAAGGTCTTTGGGTCTCATGATACAGCCCAGTCTTTGAATTCACGAATGTCCTGCCTCGGCTCCTGAGGGCTGGGATTACAGGTGGCCACCAACACACCCTGGTTGTGAAGGTCACGTCCTTAGCAACAGATGCACTCCTGTGTTTTTTATTTTGGGGGAATTTGTGATATGCAGACTCCTTTCAAATTTGAAGATTATTTCAAAAATTGTACTGTATCTGCCTCTCTGGTTTCTGACTTTGGATGACAGGAGTTGAACTAGTGAGAGACACCTATATTTTATTTTATTTTATTTTATTTTTTTCTATAATTTAATAATAATAGAACCAATAGTGCTTACTGAGAGCCTAGAACAACTGCAAGAGTAGAACTGTCTTTAACTGAAAGAGGGAGGACAGAGAAGGAGAAGGGAATCTTGGACATACCAAGTTTAACAGGCTTTCCTGGCAACCAAATGTAGACACCAAGTTCAGAGAAGAGGCCAGACTGGAGACAAATTTATTTATTTATTTTTCTTTCTTTCTTTCTTTCTTTCTTTCTTTCTTTCTTTCTTTCTTTCTTTCTTTCTTCCTTTCTTTCTTTTTTGAGACAGTGTCTTGCTATGTAGTTCAGGCTGCCCTTGAATTCACTTCGTAGCCCAGGCTGAACTCGAACTCATGGCGATCCTCCTGCCTCAGCCTCCCACGTGCTGAGGTTATAGACGTGCGCCACCACGCCTGGCAACAAATTTCAAAGTCATCAAAAATCCAAGAACTAAATGAGATCACCTACGATGAGGGGAGAGAAGTCCAAGTCCAAGGCCTTTCTACTTTTCTCCTGTCGGGAGCCCCAAGGAATCAGCCTCCACCCACGCAGACAGTGGAGCAAGTGGGTCCCTGGATGACTGCATGGGGCACAGTCACCTGCTGACTTGAAACCTTGACCCTTAGACCATTCTCTAAGAAAAAATAAACTTTGGTCTTGCTCCAGGCAGAGTGGTTGTTTATTCTCTTTATTCCAGCTGTGTAACCTCACCTCAGTGGCCACGGTCAGGGAGGTCCATACCCACCATAGTGCAGGAGAAGAGAAGGAACCGTTGAGGGGTGGAGCGCTTCAAGCTTGAGAGTGCCATGGGAGTGGTGGGACTTTTTCTCCGATGGCCTTGAGCAGAGCAGGTATTGCACATCTTCCGAGCAGACTTGAAGAGGCCTTGTGGTCCAGATGAGGAAGACAGGGCAGCAAGGCACCTGGCCCGATGACTTGACACCAGATGGGAAAGAGGATGCCAGTATAGACAAGCAGCAAGGAATAGACACCCCTCCCCCTGCTCCATTCCACCTGCTTTTGGTCCAGGAACCTCCCAAAGTTTAGGTACTAGCCCCAAAGAATGTGCATGACCCCCTAAATTATCCCTGCTGCTCCTGTTCAAGACAAACTTCCCACTTGTGCATTGGATCCCATCCCCTACCTACTCAAAGAATTTGCTCCTGCAAAATTACTCCTCTTTCCTTCTTTCTTTCTTTTTTTTTTTTTTATATGTGGGTACCAGGAGTCAAACTCAGGACCTCGCACTTGCCAGGCAGGTGTTTATGCCGCTGAGCTATATCACCGGCCCTCCTCCTTCTTTTGCATCATTAACTTCCCCCTTTAGTAGCCCACCTCTAAGAAAAAAATAAAAATAAAAAAATAAAAGCCAACCCTTCCGTTGACCCTCCCAGTCTCCTTCAACCATTGTCCTATTTTTCTGTTTTCCTTTGTAGCAAAATTCCTCTAAATCCTTCTCACTGGCTCTCCTTCCACACTTCCCATTCTAGCTCTTTCTCCTCCCCTTTTCTATTTAAAAATAATTAAAATAGAATTAAAACCCATTCCAATCAGGCGTTTTCTCCTGCCAAGCCAGTGAAACCACTCTTGCCAAGGTCATCAAACACATGTATCCTGCCAAAGCTCTAAACAGCCTTTCACACAGCCAATCATTTCTTTCTTGAAGCCCTTTCTTCCCTTGGCTTCTGAGACCTGAAACTCTCCCAGTTTCTTCCTTCCTCACTGACCATACCTTCTCAGTCTTGTTTGCTGGATTACCACCCCTCCCTCGGCCATGCCAGCCTCAATCCCCAACCTCCTAGAATCTGAGGTTCTGGCTCTGACTTGGAACTCTTCTCTTTCTTCACTCACTCCCCAGGTGATCTTAGGGCTTTTAAATCCATCTACGTCATCATGATTTCCAAGTTATACCTCCAGCCCTGGCTGCTACCCCACACCCCAGACTTGTATCTCTAACTGCTACTCATCTCACAATCATCTCAAAATTATCGTGGCCAAAACAGAAGCCTTGCAGTTCTCTTCCAAATCAGCTTCTCCACCACTGTTCCCATCTCTGTAAATCCTATCACTGTTCACCCAGCTGCTTATGCCAGAAACCTAGGATGCAGCCTGGATTTCTCTCTATTGCTCATACCACCTCCAATCACTCAGCCAGCCGTGTAAATTCTAGTCTCAAAATTCATCCCTTCTTCATGATCATGGATTTGGCAATGGTTTCTTAAGGATGACACCAAAAACACAGGCATCAAAAGAAAATAAATAAATTGGACTCTATCAAAATTAAAACCTTTTGTGCCCCAAGAGAATGAAAATGCAAACCACAGAATGGGAGAGCATATTTTGCAAATCATATACATGATACAGGTTTAATATCCAGAACTCCTACAGCTCAAAAACAAAAACCAAACAATCCACTTTAAAAAAATGGGCAAAGGTTTGAGTAGGTATTTCTCCAAAGGAGATACGTGAATGGCCAATAGGCCCACAAAAAGATGTCCACCATCATCATTAAGGAAATGCACATAGAAGCCACAATGACATAACACTTTACACTATTGTAAACAAAACAACAACGAACAATGGGAAATAAATATTGGTGAGGATACAGAGAAATTGGAACCATTCTGCACTGCTCCTGGGAGTAAAAAATGGTGTGACCATGGTGGGAAACAATCTGGCAGTTGCTCAGAAAGAAAAATACAGAATCATGATATGATCCAGCAATTTTACTCACTTCTAGGTACATACCCAAAAGAACTGAAAACAAGCTGGGTGCAGTGGCACACCCTTGTAGTCCCAGCTACTTGGGAGGCTGAAACAGGAGCACCTCTTGGATCCATAGGCAACATAATGAGATTGTAACAAAAAATGCCCCTCCCCCAGCCAGTATACTTCAGTTTCTTAGTTGCCCAGGTAATAGTTCCTGTTCCAGTTCCCGTTGCTTCTGGTTTCTTAGAAATGGCTGGTCACTGTGATGCATAGCTGGTCATATGATGCACATTGTATAAACCAAACCCCACTTGACAAGCCGTTCTGCCTCTGTACTTCCTGCTTGCTATCCCATTTAAGCCCTAGACCACCAGAGATCAGGGCATGATATCCTGGGAATGATCCCAATTGATGTAAAATAAATCTGCCTCCAAATCCTGGGTGTTGTTTTGGTGTTTCTGTTTGCTGTTGCAAGATCTTGTCTCTAAAAATATTAAATAGGCCGGTGAGATGGCTCAGCGGCATAAGCGCCTGCCCAGCAAGCGCGAGGGCCCGAGTTCGACTCCCAGAATCCACATACGAAAAAGGGGCCGGTGATATCACTCAGCAGCACGGGCGCCTGCTGGCGCACGAGGTCCTGAGGTCGACCCCCGGTACACACACACACACAAAAATTAAATAACAAAAATAATTGAAGACAGGGACTCAAACTTATATCTGTACAGCAATGTGCACAGCGCATGACTCACAATAGCCAAAAGGTGGCGCCATAGTTAGAGATGGGACCCTTAAGAGGAGATTAGATGATTATTAGGCCATGGGTCTCCCCCTTCCCAGGGCCTTTGCACTGAGCTACATACCCAGATATTTTAAATTTTAAAAAATTGTTATTTTTTTTTATTTTGAGACTAGTTTTTGCTAAATTGCTAAATTGCCCAGGCACGGTTCAAATTTGCAGTCCTCCTGACTCAGCTTCCTAGAGTGCTGAGATTTCAGGCATGTACTACTACACCTGGCTGGATTCTTCTTCTTTTTTTTCTTGAGACAGAGTCCCCCTGTGTAGTTCAGGCTGGACTTGAACTCACTATGTAGCCCAGGCTGGCCTCAAACTCACAGAGATCCTCCTGCCTCAGCCTCCCAAGAGCTGAGATTACAGGTGTGAGCCACCAAGCCCGGCTTGGATCCTCCTTCTTGAATGGAATTAGGGCCCCTATAAAAGAGGCCTCAACACTCTTGCCCTTTGGCCTTGTGTAGTGTGAGGACAGCGTTCTTTCCCTCCAGAGGACGTAGCATCAAGGTGCCTTCTTGGAAGCAGAGAGCAGCTCTCATTAGAATCCAAACCGCGGGTGCCTTGATCTTGGACTTCTTGGCCTCTAAAAAAGTGAGAAATATGTTTTGGGTTCTTTATAAATTACCCAGTCTCCTGTGTTTTGTCATAGCAGCACAAAATGGATTAAGACAGGTGGAAACAATTCAAATGCCCATCAGCAGGTGAATGGATAAGAAAATATGATAAATGCATGTGGTGGAATATTATTCAGTCATTAGAAAGGAATGAAGATCTGACACATGCTACAATACAAATAAACCTTGAAAACATTATACTACATGAAACAAGGGGACACAAAGAACAGATATGGTATGATGACTATCATATGAGATATCTGGAATAAGCAAATTCATAGAGACAGAGAGTAGAGTAAGGATTGCCAAGGGGGTAGAGTGAAATGGAGATGACAAAAATATTCTAGAAATAGTGTTGATGATTGCATGACTTTGTGAAATGTATTTAATGTCACCCAATTGTACACTTAAATGGTTAGGGCCGGTGAGATAGCTCAGCGGCATAAGCACCTGCTTGGCAAGTGCAAGGTCCTGAGGTCAACTCCTGGTACCCACATTAAAAAAAAAAAATGGTTAGAGCCAAGTGTTGTAACAGATTCAAGCCCAGCCTGGGTAACCTATCAAAACCTTGTCTCAAAATAAAATTTTAGCCAGGCATGGTGGTACACACATGTAACCCCAGCACTCAGGAGGCTGAGGCGGTAGGATCACTGCAAGTTCTAAACCAGCCTGGGCTACGTAGTAAATTCAAGGGCAGCCTAAACTACATAGTGAGACCCCATCTCAACCCTACCCCTCACCCCCAAATGTTTAAAGTGGCAAATCATGTGTCTTTTACTACAGTGAAAGAAATGGAAAAAAACTTCCCCCAAATCTGGCTTTCATAGCCAAGTTGCAGTCGCCATAGCTTCCGGATATCTAGCTGGTCTCCGTGCTTCTGTTCTCACTTGTCTCCCATACAAAAGCCAGAGTGATCAAAAAAGTTTGTTTGTTTATTTGTTTGTTTTGTTTGTTTATTTTTTAAGACAGGGTCTTGCTATGTAGTCCAGACTGGCCTCAAACCCATGGCGATCCTCTTACCTTAGCCTCCCAAGTGCTGGGATTACAGGAGTGTGCCACAATGCCCAGTTTAAAAAATTTTTTTGTTTGTTTGTTTTAGAGTTTTCTTTTAACATATGAATTGTTGCAAGACTCTCCAGCCTAGCACCCTCCATTGACTTCCTACCACACAGAGAACAAAATCCAAAGTATTTACCCTGGCCATACAGCCCTAGAGGATCTGTCTTCAGGCTGCTTCACTGCTCTATCTGCTAAGACCCTCCCATTCGTCCTTGGGTCCTTGGCACTTCCTGTCCCCCCCTCCATTGCTGCTCCCTGGATCTTCATATGACTGACTTCTTCACTCCATTTAGCTGCCACCAGCTCAAGGAAGTCTTCGCTGACCATTCTGCCTGAAATAGAACCTCTCCCACCAGTCCCTAGTCCCTTTCCTTGCTTTATGTCTGCACACAGAGCACTGGCTGCCACTGTGGCACACATTTGTTTTCTCAGATGTCACCTGTCTTCTCCACCTCTAGAATGGAAGCTCCATGAAAGCAAGGTCTTGGTCATACTCGTTGCTTTACCTCTAAGGCCTAGTGCTGTGCCTGATACGAGCTGTTCAGTGCATGTTAATTGAAGAAATAAAATAGAAATTAAATTGTTTTTAAAAAGTTTTATGGCTGAGCTTGTGGACTGAGAATTTATGTCTGCAGCAGAATAAGTTATAATTTTTATCAACTCCCCTGCCTCCATTCTGGACCTCTGCTGTCCTTTTTTTTTTTTTTTTTTTTGTGGGTATCGGGGGTCCACCTCAGGACCTTGCGCACCAGCAGACGCCCGTGCCGCTGAGCGATATCACTGGCCCTTTTTTCATATGTGGGTTCTGGGAGTCGAACTCGGGCCCTGGCGCTTGCCAGGCAGGCGCTTATGCCGCTGAGCCATCTTACCGGCCCCTGCTGTCCTTCTTAACATGAAGATTTTCTGGAGACTGAATAAGGAAGTGAGCAATGACACTCTGAAGGAGGTGACCCAAGTGAAGCTGTCCCCTGCCCCTGAAGTGTCATGATATCCTGTACATGGTAAAATTAATTCATCCATTATTCTGCCAGTGGACACTTATTGCCTTTTTAAAAACTTTTCTTTTTCTATCATGAACAAAACAGCTGGAAATCTTTTCTCTGCGCTCTCTCCGGGATATGCCCAATGGCTGCTGCTACAGACACAGCGGATGACATGATAAGAAGGGACAAGTTTTGACAGGGCAGACACTCAGCAAACACAGGTTTATGTTCAGGTCTGTCCAGGAAACATCAACTGTTTCTTGCTTTAATCTTCCAGTGGCTAAGGACATCGTTGAGCCGTGTCTCCTGCTCTTCTGGGCTCTCAAACCACTCTCTTCTCGGCTCCATTGTTCGCAGCTGCTCTCGGGCATCTCCTCCTCTCGACAAGACCTCTCACTGTTCGGTGGAGTCTCTCCTGCTCAGGAAGGGCATTGCTCTTTTCTCTCTCTAGGCTTCTGAAGTCGCATCATCCAGTCTCAGGGAATTAAATTTCACATGTGTGCTGATAATATCCTCAAAACTACTTTTGCTGGATGTAGTGGCATGCATCTGTGGTCACAGCTACTCAGGAGGCTGAGGCAGGAGGATTAATGAAGCCCAAGAGTTTGAGGCCAGCCTGGGCAACACAGTAAGATTTTCTCTCCCTCCCTCCCTCCCTGTCTCTTCTTCTTCTTCTCTTTTCTTTTATTTCTTTTCTTTTTTCTTTTTCTTTCCTTTTTTTTTTTTATGTGAGTACCAGGAGTTGACCTCAGGACCTCATGCTTGCCAGCAAGTGCTTGTGCCACTGAGCGATATCACTGGCCCTTTTTTTCCTTTATGTGTGTTCTGGGAGTTGAACTCAGGACCTTGCACTTGCCGGGCAGGCGCTTATGCCGCTGAGCTATCTCACCGGCCTCTTTTTTCTTTTTGAGACAGGGTCTACTATGCAGTTCAGGCTGGCCTTGAACTCACTTTGTAGCCCAGGCTGGTCTTGAACTCGTGGCAATCCTCCTGCCTCAGCCTCCCAAGTGTTGGGATTACAGGCATGTGCCACCGCATCCAGCTTGCCTTCCTTTCTTTTCTTTTTCCTTTTTTCCTCTTTTTTTTTTTTTTTTTTTTGTATGTGTGTGGTACTGGGGATTGAACCCAAGGCCTTCCCACTGAGCTACATCCCTAGGCTTTTTTCATTTTTTTTTTTTTTTATTTTTTTTTAATTTTTTTTTTTTTGTGGGTACCGGGGGGACGACCTCAGGACCTCGCGCACCAACAGGCACCCGTGCCTCTGAGCGATATCACCGGCCCCTTTTTCGTATGTGGGTTCCGGGAGTCGAACTCGGGCCTTCGCGCTTGCAAGGCAGGCGCTTAAGCCGCTGAGCCGTCTCACCGGCCCTTTTTTCATTTTTTGAGAAAGTGTCTTGCTAAGTCACCAGATCACTCAGGCTGGGCTCAAACTTGTGATCCTCCTGCCTCAGCTTCCCAGAGTGCTGTTTTTTGTTTTTGTTGTTTTGTTTGTTGAGAGAAAGCTTCTCACTGAGTTGTTTTTTCTGTTTGTTTGTTTGTTTTGTTTTGTTTTTGAGGCAGGGTCTCACTAAGTAGTCCAGGCTAGCTTTGAACTTGCCTATGTAGCCCAGGCTTGCCTCAACTCACAGCAATCCTCCTGCGTCAGCCTGCCAAGACTAAGTTGCTATTTTCTCAGGCTGAGCTCAAACTTGCAATCCTTCTGGCTCAGCTTGTCACAGTGCTAGGATTACAGATGTGCACTATCATGCCTACCTCCTCTTTCTTTTCTTTTCTTTTTTTTTTTTTTGAAATGGTCTCTCTGTGTAGTCTGGGCCAGCTTTAAACTCACTATGTAGCCCTGGCTGGCCTCAAACTGGTGGAGATCCTCCTGCTTCAGCCTCCCGACAGCTGGGATTACAGGCATGTGCCACCACACTTGGCCTACTTCCCATCTCTTAAAAATTGAAAAATTCTCACAAAACACAAAAAAATCTGTCTTCATCCCAGACCTCTCCTCTATGAGCTATGTAGAATCCAACCTGTTGCCTAGATATTTCTCCCTTTGGATGTCCCATAGCTGTCTAGAACTTATCATGTCAAATACAACTTTAGGTTTGTCTCTGGAACCTGTGCTTCTAGTCTTTCCTTTTGCTGAAAATGCTGCCATGCATATAGCTGGGCGCACTGACCATAATTTCTTCCTTTCTCTCACCACCTCCCAAATCTGGTCCATCCCTTTTCTGTTGATTCTGCCCCCACACTTTATCTTGAAACTGTGCACTTCTCCCCACTGCAGACTTTTAACCATCACCTCTCACCTAGATGGCTCCAGTAGCCTCCTGCATGACCTCTCTGCAGTCCCCCGCAGTCTATTCTCCTCCTAGCAGCCAGACAAATCTTTTAAAAGCACAAATTCAATTATGTTACTTGCCTGCTTAAGACTGTCAATGGCTTCTTTCCCATTGCATTTTGCACACTGTTCTTTGAAAAAATCTATATTCATATCAGGGTCTACAAGCTCTACATAATAGGCCCTGCCTCCCTGCTGTCATTTCCATTTGCCCTCTGTTGTGGCTTGTGTCTAGATGTCCCCCCAAAGCCTCATGCAGCAATGGGTGGGGCTTTTCCAAAGGTTGTTGCATCTAGAGCGTGTGATGCTGGAATTGATTCATGGTGCAATGCTAGGCTCAAGGCCACTAGGATTAAGGGTATGAGTAGTCTGGATAAGCTAAAAGGGACAGAGAGACAATGTTAAGGCCCCTTGTTGCTTTGCTACCTTCTGCCTACCATGAATATTTCTCCTCTTTGAGGTCTGTCTGCCATGCCACCCTGCCTTGGAGCCAGCTGATTATGGACTGAAACCTCTACAAACTGTGAGCCAAATAACCTTTTTCCCCTTTAACTTCGGGTGTCAGGAGTTTTGTCTTAGCAACAAGAAAAGTAACTAACACAGAATTTGGTATTGGAGAAGTGGGATCGTTGCTGTGACTGTACCTGACCATGTGGTTTAGGAGCCTTTGGAGCTGGCTTGTGGGAAGGGGAAGAGTTAGGAAAGGTTCAGAGATGCTGGCTGAAAAGTACAGACGCCTGTACGCCTGAGGCTATATTTGATGGGAGATTCTGGTCAGAGTTCAGAAGACCAGAATGCTGAGAAAAATTCTGCTGGTAAAGACCAGGCTTGGGAGGTTTATCCTGGGAAGAAGGACTGCATTGGCTGTTGGACTCTGGACAATGTGTGTTATACCTTGGCAGAAGGTTTGTCTGCATCTCACTCATGTCCAGAGACTTTGCCTGAGACTAAGATTAAGGGCAGCAGATTAATTAATCTTGCAGAAGAAATTTTAAGGCAGTCTAATGTTGAGGCGGTGTCTTAGTTACTTCTCTCTCGTTGCTGAGACAAAATACCCAACACCCAAAGTTAAGAGAGGAAAGGTTTATTTAGCTCATAGTTTGTAGAGGTTTCAGTCCATAATCAACTGGCTCCAAAGCAGGGTGGCACATGGCAGAGGGGCAACCAGTCATGGTGGCAGAAAACAGCAAAAGCACTGAGAGGAGGAAGGGAGGGAGGGAGGGAGAGGGAGAGAGAGAGACACAGACAGACAGACAGACAGACAAACCTCTTTTGGTCCCTCATATTGTATGCAGGCTACCCAACCTAGGGTGGGTGTAGCACTCACATTTTTAATCCTAACATTGGACCATGAATCAATCACAAACTCTAGAAGCCTGCCCCCATGACTGCATGAAGGTTTGGGGGAACATCTAGATACAAACCAAACAGACAGTGGCATGGCTACTGTTGGGGGCTTTTAGCCAGATTAATATTGAGAATCAAGAGCAAAGAACCCAATAGTGTGATTTAAAACATTGTGAGTTTGGCCAGAAAGGAAGCTCCAGTAAAAGCTGTGGACTGCAAAGATAGAACAGAGGAGATCTTGATTGCTGAGAAGGAACAGGAGAATAGAAAAGATGGCATCACAAGAAGCAGAAGGACTCCACCCTTTGCAGCCTCAAAATTGCAAAAGTAAAGACTTTGCTTTGAGAAGAGAGCCCCAGAGCACCACATTCCAGAATGGCAGTGGCCTAGGGAAGTTGTTCTTTGGGATTTCGTTCATAAGCACTTGACCTCTATAGCCAAGAGAGACGGAAGCCTGGCTACTGCTCCAGCTGGCAGCAGACCTTGGCATCAGCCACGTGGCACTGATTTTAGGTGCATGCAGAATGCAAGAGTTGTGGGGTCAGGAAGGCTTCCACCCAGATTTCAGAAGAAGGCCTGGGAGACCAAGCAGTGTGTCCCTGAGAGGCCAGTGTGTGAATCTGTGAGTGTGAAGCTGAAGGTGCAATGGAAACCCCAGAAGTTTGGAGAAGCCAGGAATGGGGCTCATCTGAGAAAAACTGCAAGGAAGGGGCAAAGCAGGCCCAAGAGAGAAGCCATGGGAGCTACAGCCACCAACAGTGCCATAGGGCAGAGCCACCCAAGCCCTTTGGAGCTCACAATGTGCCACACAGATTGTTGGGGATGCTGCACATGGAACTACAGGACTTAATGTTTGCCCTGCTGGATTTTGGACTTGCTTTGGTCCCATTCCTTTGTATCCCCATCTGTAACTTTTGGAATGGAAATGTCTCTCTTGTGCCAAGGAATGTTGGAAGTGTTTAACTTTCCTTTCATTTGTACAGGGGCTTGCAGCTAAGAGTTTGCCTTAAATCTCAGAGACTTTAGATTTGGACTTCAGCAATGCTGAAACTGTTAGGACTTCGGCAACTCTCGGAGATGGATTAAATGCCTTTTTGCATTAAAGGGATATGCATGAGGGCCGGTGAGATGGCTCAGCGGCATAAGCGCCTGCCTTGCAAGCGCGAGGGCCCGAGTTCGACTCCCGGATCCCACATACGAAAAAGGGGCCGGTGATATCACTCAGCGGCACGGGCGCCTGCTGGTGCGCGAGGTCCTGAGGTCGACCCCCCGGTACCCACAAAAAAAAAAAAAAAAAAAAAAAGGGATATGCATGAGTCTTTGGGTGCAAATTTATGGCTTGTATCTAGATGTTCCCCCAAAGCCTTATGTGGTCATAGGTGGGGCTTTTTCAGAGGTGGCTGAATCTAAAGCGTGTGATGCTGGAATTGATTCCTGGTCCAATGCTAGGCTCAAGGCCACTAGGATTAAGGGTGTGAGTATTCTGGATAAAATAAAAGGGCAGAAAGATGCTGGTAGGGCCTCTTGTTGCTTTGCTACCTTCTGCCTACCATGAATGTTTCTCCTCTGTGATGCCTGTCTGCCATGTCACCTTGCCTTAGAGCCAGCTGATTATGGACTGAAACCTCTACAAACTGTGAGCCAAATAAACATCTTTTTCCCTAACTTTGAGTGTCAGGTATTTTGTCTCAGCAATGAGAAAAGTAACTCTGCCCTTACACTAAGCCCTGCTATACCTGCTTCTCTGTTTCTTGACCATGCCAACCTCTGTTCCACCTCAAAGTCTTCCCCTTTCCCTCTATCCAGAACATTCTTGGCTAAGTCACATGGCTAAACTCTTCTTGACCTTCAGATCTTGGCACCCCCTAAGGAAGTTTTTCCCTGACCTTCCTAGGTGACTCTTCCCACCTTCTCCCCTATCCTGACATGTTCTGTACCCTTGCAGCATGTCTTTTAATTCATGGTCCTTACATTTTGGCTGTCTTTGCTACTACATTGTTGGCTTCACCAGGATTGAGATCATGTTTAGTTTTGGTTTTTTATTTTGTTTTTTTTTGTATTGAGGATTGAACTTAAGGCCTTCTCACAGCCCTGTTTTTTTTGTTTTTATTTATTTATTTATTTATTTATTTTTGTGGGTACCGGGGGTCGACCTCAGGACCTCACGCGCCAGCAGGCACCCGTGCTGCTGAGCGATATCACCCGCCCTTTTTTCGTATGTGGGTTCCGGGAGTCGAACTCTGGCCCTCGCGCTTGCCAGGCAGGCGCTTATGCCGCTGAGCCATCTCACCGGCCCATGTTTTTATTTTTTTTAAGACAGGGTTGCAAGTTGCTAAATTGCTAAGGCTGGGCTCAAACTCACGATTCTCCTACCTCAGCCTCCCAGAGTGCTGAGATTACAGACATGTGCCATTGCACTGGCTTCATGGCTGTTTACACACCAGTGTGCCCCCGGTGCCTAAGCCAGAGCCTGGTAAATGGTAAATACTCAATAAAGGTTTACTGAATGGATGGACCTATTAGCCCTGTAGTAAGTGAAGGTGATAGAGTGGACCCCGTAAGCACCTTCAGGGCATACTATGAACGCCTTAGTCAGCTGAAGTACAGTAGGTAACTGCACAATGGATGTACAGTGGAGATCAGAACTGGAGGCAGCAGCAGCATAGAGAGGCTCGATCCCCACGGCAGGGTATGTCGTGTAAGAAGGGAGGCTGCTTACATGACCCAGGGCACCAGTATCTCCCTAGAAGAAACGCAATTTCTTCTGATAACTAACATTTATTAGTGTGCCAAGTGTATTGTTTCTTGTTTGTTTTGAAACAGTATTTTGCCATGTTTCCCAGGCTGGCCTCCAACTTGCCATTCTCCTGACTCATCCTCCCTTGTAGCTGGATGACAGGGTGTGCCACCATGCCTAGCTTTGTTGTTTTACTGTGCCCAAATTTATACAGCTTCTAAGTAGGAGAGCTGGGATTTAAAATCAGTCAGTAATTTCCCACTACTCTCCACCAAGTACTGTTTTTGATCCATGATCTCTCTGCAACTCCTGTACAATTGTATAACTCTACAATTGAGGAAAATGAGGATCTGAGTTCAGTTGTAGGCCCAAAGTCACATAGCCTGTAGATGTGCAACAGTGCTTTTTTTTTTTAAAGAGAAGAAAAAACAAAACAAATCAAATGCAACAGTGCTTTTGAATCTTCTTTTCTACTTATTTATTTTGGGTTTTTTGAGACAGAGTCTCACTATGTAGTTCAGGCTGGGCTTGAAGTTACTATATAGCCCAGGCTGGCCTCAAACTCACAGTGATCCTCCTGCCTCAGCCTCCTGAGTGCTGGGATTACAGGCGTGTGCCACCACGCCAGGCTCTTGAATCTTCTTTTCTAACTCCAGTGCCTACACATTTAATTAATACACATCTTTTGGGGAAACTCACGAAGAGGGAGCTGGATTGGGTTTCAAAGACAATACATTGTGTGCAGCCAGGGAACTTGAAACTATAAATGCACTCTCAACTGTGATAAACACACGTTGAGGTAAAACTGCAATTAGTACTGTACAGGCCTGGAGTGGTGTTGCATGCCTGTAATCCCGGCACTCTGGAGGCTGAGGCAGGAGGATCACTACGAGTTTGAACCAGCTTGGGATACATAGTGAACTCAAGGCCAGCTTGAACTACACAGGAAGACCCCATCTTAAAAAAAAACAAAAGACAAAAAACAGTACTGTACAGGCGATCAGCAGAGCCAAAAGTAATCTAAGCCCTAGAGCAGTTACAGAGCAGGAACTGGAAAGGTCAGCACAGTAGAAGGTGTTGCCAACATCTCAAAAACAAGTTTATCATTCCTTGGCCAGCTGGGAGCCTAAAAGACGCAGAGGTTCCAGAAGGGTGTAGCTTGCTTTCCTAGGCCAGGCCCTGCCAGGAAATCCCAGGTGATTTCGTCCTAGAGAAGCTGGGTTGGGGGGGGACAACACGGAAAAGAGAGGAAGCAGATCTAGGCCAAATGCATCCCACTCTGAGCTCCAGCGGGCGGGACTCAATGACTAGAGAGGTCTCTCCTTTGGGGCCGGTCTCAGACACTCTTCTGAGTTGTCCTCAGTTCCTGTTCTCCCTTGAGTGCGACGGCTGAGCGGGCCTCTCCTGCTCCGATGACGGAGGTTTCTTTCGCAGGGTCTTCCTCTTCAGACTGCCGGTGATGGCCGAGTTCTAGTTAAACAACGCCCTTCCTCCGCCCAATCCAGCTCCTCATGCTCCTAGAAGACAGCTCCATGGAAACCAAAACATCGCAACTCCACCAAAGTATCGCGAGAAGCGAGGTTGCGCCCATGGCCCAAGAGGGGCGGAGCAAGGGCGGGAACGCGTAGCGAAGTGGGAGGAACCCGAGCTCTTCCGAGGTCTGGGTCGGGAGACTGTCTCGCTCCAGGCTGCGCCCCTGCGTGACTGCGCTTTACATAATCGCTGCCTTGTGCGTCAGAGTGGCGTACTCAAGCCCAGTCCGAATCAGAGTCGTCAGAAGCTCCGTGTTCCGCCCCTTTTCATTTGATCGACATCAAAGTGAACCAGTGAACAGGCTTCCATCGCCGTCGCGCCCGCCTCAGTTCGCCCCGGCCCGCCCGCGCCTGCCTGCGCCCGCCCAGGCCCTCCCGCGTCCCGCTGCCTGCTTCTGCCGCCAGGTTGTCTCTTAGACTGTCAGATAAAGCGGCAGGCCGGGCCGGCGGGGCGGTGAGCACGGCCCCGGCCAGACATGGCGGCGCTCTACGCCTGCACCAAGTGCCATCAGCGCTTCCCCTTCGAGGCGCTGTCTCAGGGGCAGCAGCTGTGCAAGGTGCGCGGGCTGGGGCGGCGGCCGGGAATTGGGGACGCAGGAGGCGCGGCCCGGAACTCCCAGTTCTGCAGGGACGCCCGGCCGGGGTCCCTCGGACTGGGTGTGGCCCGCCTGCCCCACTGGGGCCGGCGGGGCATGCTGGGGAGTCCCGGGCCGAGTCCGGGCCCCCGCGGCCGGCGTGCCCGGGTGCTTAGCAACCGCGGGGGCTTGTTCTCAGACCCAGTGAGGGGTCGGGGGAGGAAACAGCGGGTCCGTGCCTGCCCCTGACCAGGAGCGCTGAGGATCCGTTTGGGCTGCCTTCCTTGCCGCCGCGGTCGCCCGAGTTGCGGACTGAGGAACCCCCTGTGACGCCTGGGATTGAACTCTGGTGTCTCGAGCTCCGACGCCTCACGGGCACTTTTCGGCCAGTCTCGGAATCAGAGGTGGCAAGGCTTTATTAAAAATAAAAAAGCCCTCCCAACCAAGAACACAAATCTGGAGGATGACTTTTCACCATGCAGTTGGTGGCCTTCAGTCCTTGCTGTAGCCAAGTTTATACCCCTAAAATTCCAACTTCTTTTTCCCTTAAGTTCCTTCGTCCCACTTTGCCTATTTAAGTGAGTGGAGTTGATGTAAGATAGAAGTTAAAAGTCAGCAAGCCCGCTGAAAGTGATGTTGAGATAACCCTTAGATAATCCAGTTTGCATGTGATTTAAGTAATCTTAATTGTATGTTACTGTGCCTCTGATGGCCATGACTTCTTTTTTTACCAGGTTTGAGAAAACGCACTCTTGTTTTTTTTTTACTACTTGCTTACCGGGTCTGAGAGAACGCAAGTGCTTAAGTATTCTTTTGGCCTTTAAAAAAAAATCTAGCACTTTCATTTCACAAATAAACTTGCTCAAAAGCACACCAACAGAGCCAGGACTAGAATCTGATTCCCAGTCTGGGGCTTATTCGTATGTTTGTTTTACAATTTATGTATGACTAGTTCCATATAAATTCTTATTTAACTCCCACATCAACAGCTGGGCAGTGATGCAGATATCATAGAGGATGAAAATAAGTTCCAGAAAGTTGTGACTCACTCAGGCATGGTGGCTGTGCTAGGGATAGTACCCAGGTATTCTTACTGAAGGCTTTCCATTTTTGAGTGCCTTTTAAAACGATATCCTCATTTCATTTCAGGAATGTCGGATTGCACACCCTGTTGTGAAGTGCACCTACTGCAGGACTGAGTACCAGCAGGAGAGGTAGCCTTTTGGTTGACTATGAAAGATGTTAATAGGCTCTTAAAATCTGTGATTGCGTTTCATGTAAGAAAGATCTGTAATCAATGGCATTGTAGCGTACAGATCTGTAGTCAATTACTTTATACACAGATTCTGCAGTTTCCTGTTACATCAAAGGGCATATAATACACATATTATTCCCTAAATATTGCCCATTGATTACTTAAATTCATTTTTTCCGGTACTGAGGATTGAACCCAGGACTTTGCACTTGCTGGGTATGTGCTGTACCATTGAGCTATATGCCCAGCCCATTTGTTTGTTTGTTTTGTTGTGGTACTGGGGATCAAACCCAGAGTGTTCATACTGAGCTACCTCCTCAGCTCTTTTTTATTTTTTATTTTGGGACAGTATTGCTAAATTGCCCATGGTAGGCCTCGAAGTTGTGATTCGTCTACCTCAGGCTCCCAGAGTGTAGGCATTGCGAACATGCACCACCAGGCCCAGCTGCCAGCCCTTTTATTTATTTATTTATTTATTTATTTATTTATTTATTTATTTATTTATTTTTGTGGGTACCGGGGGGTCGACCTCAGGACCTCGCGCGCCAGCAGGCGCTGGTGCCGCTGAGCAATATCACTGGCCCCTTTTTCGTATGTGGGATCCGGGAGTCGAACTCTGGCCCTCGCGCTTGCAAGGCAGGCGCTTATGCCGCTGAGCCATCTCACCGGCCCAACCCTTTTATTTTTGCGACAGAATTTCTCTTAAGTTGCCCAGGCTGGCCCTGGAACTTGCAGTCTTCCTGCCTCAGTCTCCTGAGTAGCTGGGATTACAGCCATTGCCACCTTGCTCAATTTGAATGCTTATTGCTAGACAATAAGCCTACTTATTTTGCATGCTAGGCAAACACTCTACTCCTGAGCTGCACCCTCAACTCCCAGTTCGTTATTTTAATGTGTGTGTGTGTATATGTATATATATATATATATATATATATATATATATGTATATATATATGTGTGTGTATATATATATATATATATATTTATTTATTTTTTTTAAAGACAGGGTCTCACTATGTAGTGCAGGCTGCCCTTGAACACACAATGTAACACAGGCTAGCCTCACACTTGCAGCAATTCTCCTGCCTCAGCCTTCCAAGTGGTGGGATTACAGGCTTGCATCACTATGCTGGGGTCTTTATTGCTTTTTTTAGAGGCAATATTTGCATATAAACCAGCACCATGGCACATACCTATAATCCCAGCACTCAGGAGGCTGAAGGGGAGGATCACCAAGAGTCGGAGGCCAGCCTGAGCTACATAGTGAGACCCTATTCCCAACCCCAAACCCTATAAAAATACAGAATGTCACCATTGTCTAGAGCCCTCTCATCTTCCATCCCCATCAGTCTCTACACTCCTTGCTCCCTCTAGGCAACCACTGTCCTGATTTTAATTTTTACCATTGATTAGTTTTGCCTGTTCTTGACCTTCATAAATAGAATTATACAGAATATAATTAGAAGCTTTGTGTTTTAGCTTTTACATTTAGCCCTGTGATCGATCTTGAATTAATTGGAGGGGGGTGAGATAGGACCTTTGACTTCCTTTTTTTCTTTTTCTTTTCTTTTTTTCTTTTTTTTTGGCTTTTTAAAACAGGGTCTCACTATGTAGTTCAGACTGGCCTTGAATTCACTATGTAGCCCAGGGTGGTCTTGAACTCGCAGTGATCCTCCTGCCTGAGCTTCCCAAGTGCTGGGATTACAGGTGTGCGCCACCACATCTGACCTGACTTTATTTTTTTAGTGGTACTGCAGATTGAGCCCAGGGCTTCACAAGTATTAGGCAGGTGCTCTAGCACTGAGCTATATCCTTAGCCCTCCCTGCCTTTTTTTTGAGTTAGTCTCACTAAGTTGTCCAGGCTGGCCTCTAACTTGCAATCCTCCTGACTCAGCTTCTCGAGTTGCTAGGATTATAGGTGTGTGCCACTGTGCCAGGCATGAGAATTGGCTCTTAATTTACACTGCACAAAAATTAAGATGAATCCTTGTGATTATTTTTCTTCACATGTTTTCTAAAATGTCAGGTGTAACTTAACATATGTGTCATTCCTTCAGTAACAAAGCCAGGTATAAATCTGAATACTATTAAGCATCACAGAATAATTGATACTAATACTCTTTCTAGAGATCTTTTTTCAGTGTACTTCTTTGTTTCTGTTTTATGCTGGAGATTGAACTCAGGGCCTTATGCATACTAGGCAAATACATATTCTACTGAGCTACATTCCCAGCTTCTGTACTTCTTGTACTGCCTTTTAAAAATGGCTGAAAAGTGCCATGGAAAATATTCCTTTCCGTTTTGTTTTGTTTTTTTTTTTTTTTTTTGACTATTACAAAAGTTTATTTAACAAAATTTAATACGAAAATGTATATGACACAATTTCAGTCGTAGTGAAACTAGCACTTTGAAGAGGGGCATGGATTTCTCTGCTGAACAGTCAGTCATTATTTAAACTCATTCAGGGCTTCCAATATGATGATACTATTTCCTTGTATTACCACCATTCCAATAGTCTGTTGCCCATTAGTTGCCATCTCCACAACTATCACATCTCACAAGATTCATAAAGGGATCAAATCCTTGAAATATTCCTTGGACATGTCTGCCACCATTTAATTTCAATAATAGCTTCTTGTCTATAACTTTTTTCAACTTGGGAGGGTGAGCCTTGCTCACATTGTCTAATCTGCGGGCTCAGAGCTCCTTTGAAAGAGAGTCTGCAGCCTGTCATGCTGTCACGGTGGGCTTAGTGCATTACATCTGGTGTCACCACACGTCACCAAGCCTGTGAAATATTTTCTTTGGACATTTTATTTTAATTTTTTTGGTTTTTGAAGACAGGGTCTTGCTATGTAGTCCAGGCCGGCCTTGAACTCGATAATCTTCCTGCCTCAGCTTCCTGAGTGCTGGGATTACAGGCATGTGCCACTATGGCTGGCCCATGAATATTTTAATTTAAACATTTTCTCCTCTGAAGATTGTCTTTTGTCTTTAACTTTTATGATTATCTTTATAGAAATTGTATGGGAAAATAATCACAATTGACTAGATTGTTATTTTTTTTTTTTTTTTTTTTTTTTTTTTTGTGGGTACCGGGGGGGGGTCGACCTCAGGACCTCACGCACCAGCAGGCGCCCGTGCCGCTGAGCGATATCACCGGCCCCTTTTTCGTATGTGGGATCCGGGAGTCGAACTCGGGCCCTTGTGCTTGCCGGGCAGGCGCTTAAGCCGCTGAGCCATCTCACCGGCCCCTAGATTGTTATATTACTTTATTTTCAGCCCCAGAGTATTTAGAATGTACTTGTACATCAGTCATTCTTTTGTACCTTCCCAACGTTAGACTTTATTTGAAGGTGATTTTTCCCCGTGCAGCTTTATTAGTTCAGGTGTGTAAATAACATTATGACATCTGGATCTTCACAAGGCAAAGAACATTTATAGCCAGGTCTGGAGCCACACGTAATTCCAGCAGTTGGGAGGCTGAGGCAGGAGGATCACTGTGAGTTTGAAGCCAGCCTGGGCTACATCATGAGTTCAAGGCCAGACAACTACATAGTGAGACCCTGTCTCAAAAACAAAACAAAACAAAACAAGGACATTTTTATTTTTGTCATTGCTTAACTCTTAGAGAAATCAGAGATATTGACAAAATATTTGGTTATAGTGTCTTATTTGTTTGCCTCTGGAATTTTAATATTTTTATTTACAGAGGAGAACATAAAGAAAATCAACTCAAAATGGATAGAATCTCTGAGTTCATATTCCAAAGTCAAATACTTTATCTCTCACCTTAAATTTTGCAGCTATTCATCTGAATTGAAGAGATTAATTTCTTTTCTGCTAATCCATTTCATTATAACGTGATACTTCGAGAATCTTCTCCATATCTGATAATTTTATATAGGGACACTTAGAGATGTCATAATCAGAAATAACTCACTATTTTAACTAAAGCCTGATTTTATCAATAATCATAATAATTAGAAGAGTTGGGGGCCGGTGAGACGGCTCAGCGGCTTAAGCGCCTGCCTTGCAGCGCGAAGGCCCGAGTTCGACTCCCGGATCCCACATACGAAAAAGGGGCCGGTGATATCGCTCAGTGGCACGGGCGCCTGCTGGCGCGCGAGGTCCTGAGGTCGTCCCCCCGGTACCCACAAAAAAAAAAAAAAAAAAAAAAAAAAAGAAGATAAAAAAAATAAATAAATAAAAATAAATAAATAAAAGAGTTGGGCCAGGGATATAGCTCAGCAGCACAGCACCTGCTTGGCAAGTGCGAGGTTATGAGTTCAATTCCCGGTACCAAAAAATAATAATAATAATAATTAAAAGAGTTGCTGGGGCCAGTGAGATGGCTCAGCCGCACGGGCGCCTGCTGGCGCGCGAAGTCCTGAGGTCGACCCCCGGTACCCACAAAAAAAAAAAAAAGAGTTGCTGACTAGGTACTCAGACTTGAGTTAACAAGTATCTGGTCTATATTTCACTAATGAACAAGTTCCTGGGGCTTAAGGAGAAATGAGCTTTCAGATGTTCTAAGCAAAGCTTTGTGTCTCATGTTTTCTTTAACAGTAAAACCAACACGATATGCAAGAAATGTGCTCAGAATGTACAGTTGTACGGAACGGTAAGTTGGATTCCTTTGTATCTAATAGTGAGTACTTGGTTCTCTTGTAACTTCGTCTTCTATGGACTATTAATGTCAGTAGAATTTTTGTTAGAATAACTATTATGTTAATATATCTAGTTTCTCAGCTTTCAGACTTAGTTAATACTCATTATTATGGAGTTCTGTGATTATAGTCACTCTGGTGGGATTATGATTATAATTTTCTTTGAGTGGCTTTAGTGACCAGTGTGAAAAAAAGAGGGGAAAGAAGAATCATGACCTCTTTGTTTGGTAACAATTGTGTATTTTGATGAATGTTTTTTTTTCTCTTCATGTTAAGGTTCAGGATACCATGTCCTTGCAGGGATTCTTTTGACATGCTTATACATTGCTAGTGCCAAAGAGGGCTTTTCAGAAATTTGGAGGTAGCTAGGCGTGGTGACACAGGAGGACCCCCGTGAGTTCGAGGGCAGCCTGGGCTACATAGTGAGTTCAAGGCCAGCCTGAACTACAAAGCGAGACCCTGTCTCAAAAAGGGGAAGAGGCATCATTTGATCATTGTAAGAGCAAATTTATGATGTTGGCTATGTGTTTTTACCATGACCAATGGACTTCACAGTAGAAATTTTTTTTAAAATGTACTGATATTTTATAATGTATTTACTTGACTTTTTTTTCCCTCTTTAAGCCCAAACCTTGTCAGTATTGCAACATAATTGCAGCATTTATTGGCAATAAATGCCAGCGCTGCACAAATTCAGAGAAGAAGTATGGACCACCGTATTCTTGTGAACAGTGCAAACAGCAGTGTGCATTTGACAGAAAAGATGATAGAAAGAAGGTAAACCTCTGTGTTTTTCTTGATATTTTTTTTTTCTTTCAGAGAAATTAAAATAGGCCAATTGTGTTAAAAAGATATAAAGAGAGTTCCTTTCCTGATTCTGCTGTTGACTTGGAAGATCGACTTTGTTTTCTTCATTTATCAAACATAGACCTTTATATTCCAACATTTTATAAGAATCCAAATTATAGCGATTGATTTCACTGCGATGGGGATACTGGGTTGTTAGTGATAATTGACAGAAGTCTATAGAATTCTGTGAAGGAGAGATTGTGACTTAAGCAAGATAGGGTGATATTACCGTTATTACTGTCTGGCTCTATAAATTTTTCTGTTGAAATTATAGATCACAAGAAAATGACATTAGAGGGAAGCTGTATTTGGGATTTTTGTTTCGTTTTGTTTTTGGCTTTTTGAGAAAGGGCCTCGATATGTAGTTCAGGCTGGCCTTGAACTCACTTTGTAGCCCAGGCTGGCCTTGAACTCACAGTGATCCTCCTGCCTCAGCCTCCTGAGTGCTGAGATTACAGGCATGCGCCACCACGCCCAGCTAGGGAAGCTGTATTTGGAATGGTGGTACCTTGGTGGAATCAAAATGGTTTAGAGTTCGGTCAGAATATTACTCTCCTGATGAAAACTTTGTACTGCTATCTGGTTATACTTAGAATAAAACCCAAACCCCATCCATGCCTGCAAGGCCCATACCCAGCTCTTTATCTCAGTTTCCATCATGCTTCCTGCCTCCCACCTTGTTCAGCCATAATGGCTGCCTTTCAGTCCTACAGACACGCCAGTCTCATCAGTCTTGCTCTCCCTCCCTTGTGCTGCCTGTTCTGTTTGCCCGATGTGCCCCCCTCCACAATGTCAACAATGGCTCCTCATGTCAGGTCTCAACCCAAATGCCACCTCCTCACACAGACCTTTTACTAACTTCTAGTTACTTTGTGGGCAGGGCAGGGGGAGTGCTGGGGATGGAACCCAGGGCCTGTTGCAGGCTAAGCAACTACTCTACTACTGAGATAAAGCCCCAGCCCCCCACAGTTACTCTTTATGTCATTATCACTCTGTTTTACTATCTTCAAAGTATGTAATGTGGGGCTGGTGAGATGGCTCAGTGGCGTAAGCGCCTGCCTGGCAAGCGCGAGGGCCCGAGTTCGACTCCCGGATCCCACATATGAAAAAAGGGCTGGTGATATTGCTCAGCGGGCACCTACTGGCGCGCGAAGTCCTGAGGTCGACCCCCAGTACCCACAAAAAAAAAAAAGTATGTAATGATGTAATGTTATGAAAAATTATCTTACTTTTACACTACTCGGTGAACTCTTTGGCCATCTTGTTCTCGCCTGTATTTCCAGTAGCTTGGCACATAATAGGTAATTAATAAATACTTGTTGAATACGAGAATGTGGTATAACTGGGTGTGATGCTACATGGCTGTAGTCCCAGCATTTAGAAGAGGATCAGGAGTTTGAGGTCAGCCTGGCCTACATAGCAAAATCCTGACTGAGAAAAGAATGTAGTATAGAAACTCCTTTTCAGTGCCCAGAGGTGCTCTTCAGAGGTGCTTAGGCTTTCAAGGGCTAACTCTTGTTAACCAAATTCATTAATTTATAATGGATTCCCTTATAATTTATAAGTTTCCCATGACCAGACCAGAGTACTCCTCCCTGCCAACCAGGTTACCTTTCCCTGAATCAAGATACCGGAGAGGCTGAATTAATAATCAAAAGACAGCTTATAGTAGTATATTACCCAGGTCTGGGGGACAGCTCCCCTGGGCCTATGTCTCATCCCCTCTGGGGCTAGCTGAATGATCCTGGGCAAGTTACTGTCATGTGCAGTTTTATTTTTCCCATTGAGAATAATGGTAGCTACTTACAGGAACATGGAGAGATTTAATGAGATAGTTATATGAAACACTAACTTTTGAGCCTGGCACATAATGTAACTGAGTAACTAGTACCTGTATAATTAATTACAATAGCTAATTTTTGTTTAATTTAGTTATACTCGAATTGGTGTTTTTGTTTTGTTTAGTTATAATCCTATCTTAAGGGTTTGGATATTTTCAGACTCCTCAGTCACATGATCATAAACTTTAGGAGAGGACTAAATTTAGGGATTATGAGTGGGTGATCTACTGGGTGTGAATATGATCAAAATACATTATACACATTGAAATTCTCTCAAAAGCATGTGAAACTAGGAGTGAAGGTGTAGGGGAATGATTAAAGTATGGTATGTGCATGTACATATCTGCCAAAGTGTAACTCATTAATCTATATAATCAGTATACACGAATTTTAAAAAGTGGAAAAAACAGAGTGGGTGATCTGAGGTGCATGCCTGTAATCCTAACTACTTGGGAGGCTGAGGCAGGAGGATTGCAAGTTTAAGACCAGCCTGGGCAGTTTAGCAAGGTCTTGTCTCAAAATTTTTAAAAGGTCTGGGGAAGTAGCTCAGTGGCAGAATTTGCCTAGCACGTGCGAGGTCCTGTGATCAGTCCTGAGTACTGAGCCAAGTGTGGTGGTGCATTCTTGTAATCCCAGCACTTGGGAGGCCAAGGCAGGAGGATCGCACAAGTTCAAGGCCAGCCTGTGCTACTAAGTGAGTTTAAAGTAGCCTGAACTACATAGTGAGACCCTGTCTCAAAGAAAACAAAATCCTGAGAACTGGTGGGGAGGTAGGGCATGTGAATCTGGACTTAATGCAGGATTGAAGACTTGGTTATGTCACTTATTAGCTGTGAGACTTTGGGCAAGTAAATCTGTCAGTGCCTCAGTTTCCTCATCTATAAATTAGGATAACTTCAGACTGAGCTATTACGTGTAAGTCCTTTAGAATGGAATCTGGTATGTGATAAGGGCTCATTCATTGTTCTCTCTGATTGTATTTGATAGTTTTATTCACAGAGAATAATTTCTTAAAGTTTAAAGCAGAGATCTGAAATAAAGTGTCCTGTGAGCTGTGCAGTTTTCATGTTCAGTGCTTACTCTGTTTTAGCCAAGTTGCTTTGTTTTATTTTTTGTTGTTGTTTTTTTTTTTTTTTTTTTTTTGTGGGTACCGGGGGGTCGACCTCAGGACCTCACGCGCCAACAGGCACCCGTGCCGCTGAGCGATATCACCGGCCCCTTTTTCGTATGTGGGTTCCGGGAGTCGAACTCGGGCCCTCGCGCTTGCAAGGCAGGCGCTTACGCCACTGAGCCGTCTCACCGGCCCTGTTTTTTGTTTTTTGAGACAGTTTCACGCTGTAATTCAGGCTGGTCTTGAATTCACTCGGTAGCCCAAACTGACCTTGAGCTCACGGCAATCCTCCTCTCAGCCTCCGTCTGGAGTGCTGGGACTACAGGTGTGTGCCAACATGCCCAGCTTGTATGCACTACCATGCCCGTCTCACTTTGTTTTTTGTTTTTTGTGGCAAGGTTACCCAGTGTAGCGCTATCTTGATATATAGTCCAGGTTGGCCTTGACCTCACTATGTAGTGACCTCACTATGTTGCCCAGAATGGCCTCAAACTCACAGTGATCCTCCTGCCTGAGCCTCCCAAGTGCTGGGATTACCGGTGTGAGTTATCATGCTTAGCTAAAAAGCCTTTCTTGATTGCAGCCTCTTTTCTGGAGCAAGTCCTCTGGGGTGTTTTTAAGTCAGACTGTAAAGACATACTCCATAACCATGATGTGAACCAGATTGAAGTTTGGGTTCAAAGTTCATTTGTATATTCATTAACAAATATCAAGTCTCAGTTTTAGATAGTGAAACTACACTTAGTTACTTTTTTCTCGTTGCTGAGACAAAATACCCAACACACAAAGTTAAAGGAGGTAAGGTTTATTTAGCTCACAGTTTGTAGAGGTTTCAGTTCATAGTTAGCTGGCTCCAAGGCAGAGTGGCATGGCAGAGGGGCATCATGGAGGAGAAACAGTTCATAGAAGGCAGAAGCAGCAAGGAACAAGCGACCCCAGCAGCCCTCTTTCTGTGTAGGCTATCTGCCTTTAGGGCAAGTAGCACGCACACCCAGGGGGGCTTCCTGTTATCCACTCCCAGAGCTATGCCAAACCAATCAGTGGACTAATTTAGTAATCACACCCTTGATCCCAGCATCAACACTCTAGATCCAGCCACCTCAGAAAAAGCTCCACCTATGACCACATGAGGCTTTGGGGAGACATCTGGACAGAAGCCATAACACACACTAATGAACTGAAGAAATAGGGCCAAACACTCACAGAGCTCTTGTGTATATGAGAGAAAGAGATTGATGAAGACAAAGGAGATAAGTAAACACAAATTTTAGATGTAAATGCAATGAAGAACTAGAGGAGTCAGATGTGGTAGTGCACATCTGTCATCCCAGTTACTCGGGAGGACCAGTTAGTTATGCAAACATTCTAAGGCAGGAATGAGCTTGGTACATGGGAAGAATAGAAAAACAGCAGAATGAACAAGAGGAAGAGAAAGTAAATGAGCTTATAGACACACTACATTTAAGTCACAGGGGCTGCATTAAAAGTTCGGATTTTATGCTAGGTACAAGGAGAAATCCTTGGGTGCTAAGGAGATAGTATATCATCAGATTTAAGAAGCCCTTTTTAGCAGCTATGTGGAAATAGCTTATAATGCCCCAGGAGTAGAAGTAGGTTGATCACTGGGCAGCTCTTACAACAGTGAGAGATAGGAATAGCTCTACTAAAATAGAAATGGTAGAGTTAAAAGTGAGAAGAAGCCAGGTGTGGTGGTGCATGCCTGTAATCTGAGCACTTGGGAGGCTGAGGCAGGAGGATTGCCATGAGTTCAAGGTCAGCCTGGGCTACATAGTGAGTTCAAGGCCAGCCTGCACTACATAGCAAGAGCCTATCTCAAAAAACAAAAATGAAGGGCAAAGAAACAGTGGGCTGCAGGTTGGACGTGCCTGGCAGAGGATGGGGAACAGGCTTTTGTTGTCAAGATAAAAAACACTTTAGAGGGTCAGTGAGATAGCTCAGCGGCATAAGTGCCTGCCTGGCAAGCGCGAGGTCCTGAGTTCGACTCCCGGTACCCACATTAAAAAAAAAAAAAAAAAAACACTTTAGAGCTGGGCGTGGCAATGCATACCTGTAATCCCAGAATTCAGGAGACTGAGACAGGAGGATTGCTGCAACTTCAAGGCCAGCCTGAGTTACACAGTGAATTCAAGGCCAGCTTGAACTATATAGTGAGACCCTGTTTTAAAAATAAATAAATAAGGGCCAGGGATATAGCTCAGTGGCACAGTGCCTGCCTAGCAAGTGCGAGGTCATGAGTTTGATTCCTGGTACCAAAAATAAACAAATAGATAGATAGGTGATAGATAAGTAAGTAAGTAAAATTTTAGGAAAGGTTTTGGGATGTAGCTCAATGGTAGAGCACTTGCCTAAGTCACGAGGCCCTGCATTCAGTCACCAGTACCACCACCCCCAAAGTTAGAGGCTGTTTTTATTAAGTAACTTTTATGTGCCAAGCTCTGTTCTGAGTGCTTTCTGTACATTATGTCACTAATCCTTGCAGCAGCCCTCTGTGACTTGCTCAAGGTAGAACAGCCCACAAGAGGCAGAGCTGGAACTTAACCTGGAGGTTCTAGCTCCAGTGCCCACATTCTCAGCTGCTCCATTACATCTCCTCTTCTTTGTCTCTTGTCTTTCAGGTAGATGGGAAACTGCTATGCTGGTTGTGCACACTTTCATACAAACGCGTCCTTCAGAAGACCAAAGAGCAGAGGAAGCACCTGAGCAGCTCTTCTCGGGCCAGCCACCAGGAGAAGGAGCAGTACAGCCGCTTGAGTGGCAGCAGCCATTATAACAGGTGACCCTGGTGCATGAGATGAGCCAGGGGTGCTGGTAGGTGAGAGGTGAGGCACAGGCAGGCATGGACAAAACCATCTCATAGCAGTTTTCCTATTTTTTTTCTCTCCTAGCCCATAAGAAGAATTTTGATTTGTGGAGCTTACTCTACTTCACATATAGTGTCCTTAGCCTTAGAGTGGGATATCTCTCTAGAACATTGGACACTTTGCTTTCTGAGGGATACATTTTTTTTTCTTTCTTTCCTCCTCCTCCTTCTTTGTGTGTGTGTGTGTGTGTGTGAGAGAGAGAGCAACATAGGGCCTTCACAATGAGGTACATCACCAGCCCGTTTTTAAATTTTGAGACAGGGTCTTGCTAAATTGTCCAGGCTAGGCTTAAACTCCCCTAGCCTTAGCCTCCCAGAGTGCAGGAATTACAGGCATATGCCAACACACCCAGGCTTGGCTTCTTGGGATGCACCTTTTTAAATATATATTTGTTCGGGGGGTTAATAGATGTTCTAGGTTTATCAGGGTGAGATCCAGTCAAAAGATGTCCTCTGACTGATGACTTAAGCTTCCTTTCAGAGTAACTAGGGCCGGTGAGATAGCTCAGCAGCATAAGCGCCTGCCTGGAAAATGTGAGGTCCTGAGTTTGACTCCTGGTACCTGCATATTAAAACAGAGTAACTATAGTGTTAAGCGTTTTGGCTATGCTTTGGGTACAGTGACATGTATCTTTAATCCCAGCTACTTGTAAGGCTGAGGCAGGAGGATTGCAAGTTCAAGCCCAGCCTGGGCCAATTTAGTGAGACTTGTTTCAAAATAAAAAAGGGCTGGAAATGTAGCTCACAGGCATAGCACTTGCCTAGTATGAGTAAAGTTCTGGGTTCAATCCCCAGTACCACAAAAAAAGAAAGTTTTTAACAAAAATTGTGGGTCTAAATTGAATCCTGGCTCTGCCAAGTTCTCTGTGGGAATCTTGGGTGAGTTTTCTTATCTTTAAGATGTGGGAAATACTGGTATTGCCTCATGGGGTTGTTGTGAAGATAAATTATATAATACATGAGTAGTAATTAGTTTTATAAGTGGCATACAAGGAAATATTCCATACATTTTAGTTATTTTTTTGTTATTATTACCGTTATGACTGTTTTTTCTGCAAATTATTACGTATTCTCTGGGCCCAGGGACTTTGCTGGGAATACAGAGATGAATAAAAGAGTCATGCTACTCTCTAAGTATACAGTTGGATAGAGAAGACAGACTGGTAATCACCTCATTCCACCTGCATCTGGTAAAGCAGTGAGCATCACCGTGGAAACCTGGGAGATCCAGGCGTAAGAGCTGGGCAGAGAGGCACACACCTGTAATTCCATCTGAGGCAGGCGGATCGGGAGTTCCTGGCCAGTCTGGGCTACATAGTGAATTCAAGGCCAGTCTGGACTGTATAATAATAATAAAATACAGGTATGAGAGGCAGTAGTAATTAACTGTTTCAGAAAGTCAGACAAGGCAGGCTTGGGAAGAGCTGGGGTGTAGCTGGATCTCAGGATAAGTTAGAATCATCAGATAAGGATTACTGTTCCTCCTCAGCTGCAGGAATAGCATTTGGAAAGACATGGAGGGCCTGAGAACACACAGAACCTGCGAGATTTTTAAGTCCCTTTACACCACTAGAGCTTGTGGTTGGAAGGCGAGGAGTGGGAGGAAAAGGTCCTGCAGACCTGGGAAGGAGTGTGAACTTGATCCTGGGGCTAGTACAAAGCCGTTGTAGGTAGGGATCTATGCAGGAGAGGGACCAAATCTGCATTAAAGTGAAATAAACTTGACTAGTGGAAAATGCATGGGAAGAAAAAGAGAACAGGGGTTAAGAAGCTTTTTTAATAAGGGACCAGGCAAGAGATGTTATAAGAACCTCACTTGAGTGAGGCTGTGCCAGTGGAGATTGAAGAGGCAGATTTAGGAAGGTACTTTGGAGGGAAAATTAGAAGAAATTTAGATAATTTGATGAACAAATAAATGGGCAGGAGCTGTGTGAACAAAGGATAATTCCCAGGTTTTTTATTTGGATAAACAGTAGTAGGTCCTTAATTGAAAGAGAATAAAGGAATGGGAGAAGAGAAAAGGTTTAGTTTTGAAAAGCTGCGTTTGAAGCACCAAGAATAATTATAGCAGCTTAGCCTACAACTCAAAAGAGAAATTAGGACATGGACAATTGGTAGCATGTAAGAATGACTGGGAAGGGGCTGGTGAGATGGCACCGGTGGGCACCCGGTACCCACCAAAAAAAAAAAAAGAATGACTGGGAATAAAGATTATTTTAAAATGTAGATTCCTGGCAGGGCGTGGTATGTATCTGCTGCCTCAGCACTCGAGAGGCTGAGGCAGGAGGATTGCTGCGAGTTCGAAGCCAGCCTGGGCTACATAGTGAGTCCAAGTCCAGCCTGTACTGCATAGCGAGACCCTGTCTCCTGTCTCCAAAAAAAAAAAAAAAAAGGTAGATTCCTACAGCCCCACCCCAGAATTCAATTCAGTAGGATCTGGGTAGAGTCCAGGAATCTGCATCATTTTACAAGCATCCTAGATTTTGGGTTGTTTTTTTGGTTTTTTGGGTTTTTTTTGGTTTTTTGAGACAGAGTCTCACTGTGCAGTTCAGACTGGCCTTGAAATTGCTATGTAGCCCAGGCTGGCTTCGAACTCTTGGCAGTTCTCTTACATCAGCCTCCTGAGTGCTGGGATTACAGTTGTGCACCAGCCTCATTCCAGATGATTTTTTTTTTTTTAATGTGGGTACCAGGAGTTGAACTCAGAACCTCGCACTTGCCAGCAGGCACTTGTGCCACTGAGCAATATCACTGGCCCTTTTTTTCCTTTATGTGGGTACCGGGAGTCGAACTCAGGACTTCGCTTTTGCCAGGCAGGCGCTTATGCCACTGAGCCATCTCACCGGCCCCCAGATGATTTTAATGACAGTGATCTTGGGTGACACCATGTCCAGTCCTGTGTTAAAACCATGCTTTTGGATGATGTAACTCAGAGTAGGGGCTGAGAACAGAACTCTAGACGCATTCAATATTTAAGAGGGTCAAAGAACTAAGAAGTAGCTCTTGCAGAAGTAGGAAGAAAGCTGGGCAGCTGTAATCCCAGCTGCTTGTGAGGCTGAGCAAGGAGGGTTACGTTTGAGGCTAGCTTGGATAATTTAGACCTTCTCTCGAAAGTCAAAAGGCTTGGGGATATAGCTCAGTGGTAGTACATGTGCCTAGGATGCTCAAGGCCCTGCATTCAATCCCCAGCACCACTCCCTCAAAAAAAGAAAATTAAAGTTTTAAGAAGGATGGTTGGTGGAATCATATACTGGAGAGAGGTCAAGTGAGGAAAGGTCTGGTGAACATTTTGCCCATAACAGCTGAACATCCATCAAAATGAAAGGTTGCGTACCAGGAAGTCCTCAGGCTTTTCTGTTAAGACCAGTTTTAGGTAACCTTCCTGGGGCTAGAACTGTTTTTATTGTGGGACTCAGATACCTGTAGTAGGTTCATAGGGATACAGTGAGGAAGAGCAGGAATTCAAATATGTCAATCTGATTTCTATTCACAGCTTTACTACTAACTAGGTGTATATCCTCGAGTAGGTCAGTTAACCTTGATGAGCTCAGTTTCTGGAAGCAAAGTAGAAATAACACATCTGTACCTCTAGACTTCTGTAGGAGATATATGTGAACCAGTGAAAGGAAGAGTACTTTTTAAAGTGTAAGACAGATTATACTTACTGAAGTTTTATTGATTCTGTTCTCATGTGTATTAATAAAGCAGCTAATATTTATTAAAAGCCAAGAGTATTTGTTGTTCCTGTGGAAACTACCCACCCATGCATTATGGACCTACAAAATCAACACCTTGGTAGATTTTAATAATTGAAAATACAAGCTCTGCATAGAAGAGCTACTTTTTTACATTGATCCATTTGACAGACTTTCATTGTGGTGTTTTATTAATCTTTGATTTCTAATGCATGTCTCTCTCTTTGCTTAATAAAAGCCAGAAAACACTTTCTACATCTTCAATTCAAAATGAAATCCCAAAGAAAAAATCCAAGTTTGAGTCAATCACAACTAATGGAGACAGGTGAGCCAGTTGGAGTATGTGTACACATCATTTGAAATGTTTATGTTCCTATAGGAATGTGTTTTAGGATGTACTTTGGAGCTAGACTAAGCTATCATCTGTTTATCAATTGAATCTTGTCATTAAAATCTAAGAACTTGTAACTAACCAGATTTAATAGCAGGCGAATAGCAGCAGTTCACTAGCAACTACTCTGCACTGATACTAGGAAGTCAGAGCTGAACACTTTTCACTGATCTGTGCCTATAGCCTTCTCCAGTCAGGGCAGGAGTTGGTTTCGAGAGGCAAAGTGGGGCTGAGGCAGTGTTGCTCTGGCTGTGGCGGGGGGGTGGGTGGTGGTGATCCTTAGCATTCCTTAGCATTCAGAAAGCCAGCCCAGTGCAAATGCTTGATCAGGAGAAAATGAGATGCATTTAAATAGTTTTCATTTTCAGCCTGTCTGAATGCACATTTTTATTCCTCACTTTTCTCTCTCCTCAGCAATGCTTCCTCTTACAAGCTGCTTTGTCCTAATATCTAGAGTGCCCCATCCATGTTGGTGCAGTGGGCTGCTTCCCAACAGTGTCTTGGGGCCATTTTCCTGTTCCTCCACGCCCGGGCATCCTGAAGTGAGACCATCTGACACACTGCCCTAAAATCCTGGAATCATACCTATTCTGAAACTACTTTCACAGTTCTCCCTCCCAGCCAGTGGTGGATATGAAGCAGCCATTCATACCAAGGCTGAATTTTTTAATTTACCAGACTGCAAAGTATCTGGGAAGTTACTCTTTCCTGTTGCCTTTTTCAATGACTTGATTTCAGATCCTATGTAGATAGGGTCTCTTTACAACTAGTTTGATTTTAATAGTCTTGAGTTAAACCTTTTAGAAATGCTTAACTTATATGTTCAGATAACATGAGGTAAGCAAACCATGAAGACCATTTTTCCAGTCAGCTTTCCTGGTGTCTGAGCAGCTACTCTGGCCATTCTGAGGAAACGTAACACAGTCTTGCCGTATTGCCCAGACTGGTCTTAAAACTCCTGGGTTCAAGCAATCTTCCTGCTGCTTCCCAAGTGGGAATGAACTAACATTTCATTTCATTTCATTTTCAGTTTACATATACATAAAGTGTGCTTTGGAGCTAGTCCAAGTTGTCAGTGAACCTTTTCAGAGTGCTATACTGCAGTACTGATACCTCTTTAGCAATTGAATCTTTTTTTTTTTTTTTGGTACTAGGAATCGAACTCAGGACCTTGCACTTGCCAGGCAGGTGCTGTGTCGCAGAGCTATGTCCCGGCTATCAATTGAATCTTGTCATTACATATAAGATACTTGTAACTAACTGGATTTAATAGTAGTTGAATAGCAGTTCACTAGGTAACTCCTCTGCACTAATTTGAGGAAGTCAGAACTGACCGCTTTTCACTATAAAAAAAAAAAAAAATATATATATATATATAGGGCCGGTGAGATGGCTCAGCGGTGTAAGCACCTGCCTGGCAAGCGCAAGGGCCCGAGTTCAACTCCCGGAACCCACATACGAAAAAAAAGGGCCGGTGATATCGCCCAGCAGCATGGGTGCCTGCTGGCGCGCAAGGTCCTGAGGTGGACTCCCAGTACCCACCAAAAAAAAAAAAAAAGAAAAAAAAAATATATATATATATATACACACACATTATATATCATTTGAAATGCTTATGTTGTTCCTATAGGGATGAGTTTCAGGATGTGCTTTGGAGCTAATCTAAGCTATTGGTGAACCTTTTTAGAGTGTTACACTGCAGTACTGATACCTAGATAGATAGATAGATAATTTTTTTTTTTTTTTTGAGACAGGGTCTCACTATGTAGTCCAGGCTGGCCTTGAACTTGTGGTAATCCTCCTTCAGCTTCCTGGGTGCAGGGATTACAGGCGTGTACCACCACACTTGGCTTTATTTTTGTTTGTTTGTTTTTGTGATGGTACTAGGGATCAGACCTAGGGGTGCTCTACTGCTGAGCTGCATCCTCAGTCTTTTTAAATTTTTATTTATTTATTTTTTGTTTGTTTGTTTTGAGACAGGGTCTTGCTTTGTAATTCAGGCTGGCTTTGAACTCACAGCAGTCCTTCTGCCTCAGCTTCTCAAGTGCTGGGATTACAGGCATGTGTCAGTGTCTTGGGGCCAACCATTTTCCTGTTCCTCCAGGCCCAGGCATCCTGAAATGAGATGCCCAGCTTTTAAGTTTTATTTTGAGACAGTGTCTTATTAAATTGCCCAAGTAGACCTCAAACTTGGAATCCTCCTGCTTCATTTTATTTTATTTTATTATTATTTTTTTTTTTGTGGGTACCGGGGGGTCAAACTCAGGACCTCACGTGCCAGTAGGCGCCCATGCCGCTGAGCGATATCATCGGCCCTTTTTTCGTATGTGCATACTGGAGGTCGAACTCAGGACCTCGTGCTTGCCAGGCAGGCACTTATGCCGCTGAGCTATCTCACCGGCCCTCCTGCTTCATTTTAAATGCTTGGATTATAGGTGTGCCCCATAATACCCTGCTAACGATGAACTTTTGAATGGCCTATAAAGCAGGGCATTCTAGTTAGGCACAATGGTCTATATCTGTAATTTCAGCACTTGGGAGGCTGAGGCAGGAGGATGGAGAGTTCAAGGCCAGCTTGGGCAACATAGCAAGACCCTGTCTCAAATAACAACAACAGGGCCGGGGATATAGCTCAGCAGCACGGTGCCTGCCTGGCAGGCATGAGGTCATGAGTTCTATTCCCAGTAGCAAAAAAAAAAAAACCACCAAAAAACAGCAACAACAATAACAACAACAAAAAGGAAGGGCATTCAAGCCAAGACCTATGCATTTAGATCCATCATTTCTGTTTGTCCTCATTTATGATCTAGGCTGTGTTTGAATGATCTGGAAAAAGCTCATTCATGCCCTCTAGTTTAACCAATCCATAAAATTTACTATTAGCTTATTTTGTTCTTGAAATATTGCCACTGTTCTTCTTGTCCATTGCCATTGATTCGTCAAGCTAAAGCTCAGGCTTTCAATTCAGACTGTTTTATTGCATCTGGCCCATAGCAGCGACTCTTCCTCATGTAGGATGCTGATCCTTTACTTTGGTACATGGGCTTTTGTGATATCCTCCAGAAAAGATACTGAAGATCACTTTCCCCCTAAAATGACATACTAACTTGTAAAAGTAATTTATAATTTGAAAATTTGGAGAAATTTTTGTTTGTTGCCACAAAAATTTTCATACATACACTGTACAAGTTTCATTTGAATGTTCCTACATTCAGAATCTTAACATTCTATTCTTGTTATTTGCATTTCTTTGTTTTAAATATTCATTGCTCAAGTTAAATTACATATTGCCATCCCTTTTAGTTTTTGCAGGGTTTTTTTCCCTGATTTTAATTCACTTGGCAAAAAACATTCTGACAGTCCTTTGGGGTTTTTTGATAATCCTTTTTAATGTCATATAGACCAAAAAAATTTCTTTAACTGAGTGCTTGTATAGCAAGTATTAGTCTTATATATGAAGTATCTATTATTATTATTATTTTTTTTTTTGTGGAAACCGGGGGGACGACCTCAGGACCTCGTGCGCCAACAGGCACCCGTGTCGCTGAGCGATATCACCGGCCTCTTTTTCGTATGTGGGTTCCGGGAGTCGAACTCGGGCCCTCGCGCTTGCAAGGCAGGCGCTTACGCCGCTGAGCCATCTCACTGGCCCTGAAGTATCGATTATTTTTCTGTGGTGCAGACCTGTAATTCCAGCATCCTTGCATGCCTGTATTCCCAGTACCCTGTGAGGCTGAGGCAGGAAGATCACAAGTTTGAGCCCAACCTGGGCAATTTAGTGACTTAGCAAGACCTTGGCTAAAAGTAAAATATGGGCTGGGTATACATTTTAGTGTAAAGGCCCTGGGTTCAATACCCAGTACCACAATAAATACATACATACATATGTCAACCAACCAGCTATAAAGGGAAACTCCAAGTTGTTGCTCTCTTGTCATCAGGAATTGGGAATCAATATTCTTGTAGTCCGCTTAGGAAAAAGAGGGTTGTGTTTAAAAGATGGTGGATGCCTATCTGGAATCCCAGCTGAGAGGCTGAGGTAGGAGAATCACAAGGTTGAGGCCAGCCTGGGCAACTTAGCAAGACCCTGTCTCAAAAAAAAAAAAATTTTTTTTTTGTCCTGGGAAGAGGAGCTTCCTTTGGGAATTCTCTGGAGAAGGGCAAGATTTGACCCTCTTGGTAGTGATTCTTTTTTTTTGTGTGTGTGTGTGTGTGTGTGTGTGTGTGTGTGTGGGTACCGGGGGTCCACCTCAGGACCTCGGCACGCCAGCAGGCACCCGTGCTGCTGAGCAATATCACTGGCCCTTTTTTCATATGTGGGTTCTGGGAGTCGAACTCAGGACCTTGCGCTTGCCAGGCAGGTGCTTATCCCACTGAGCTATCTCACAGGCCCTTGGTAGTGATACTTTAACTTAATTTGGGTCTGAGGCTCCTTTGACCAGCTATGGATCTTAACCCCAAAACCTATCCTGTTGTGTGGCAAGGCAAGATTGTACATATACCATAGTTTCAGGGGATTATAGATTCTCTGTTTATGAGACTGCTAAAAGGATGTGGAGACCCCCTGGCATTTGGATAGAGTGGAGCACTCCAGTGCTGTGACTAGAAGGAATCAGTTGAAAAGGCAGGCTATAGTGTGACTCTGGAGCTTAACACCCCTTTCTTCTTTTCCTAACTGAATATCACAGAATTCTTGATACTGGAGATGACAGTCTGGAGGCCGATTGTAGCATAGAGGAAGTTGGTTTCTTTGTTATTAATTTTTTTTTTTTTACAAAGAGAGCTGACTGCTCCTAGGGCAATCCAGTAGCTTCTCCAGAGCTGCACCTCGTCACAGGGCTCTGGAGCACAGCCCTAAATGCTTGAGCTTACAATTTGTAATCTATCCAGAATTTTAGGGAAGTTCTCTAACTGTAAACATGGCTGTGTTATGAGTAAATCAGTGGGGATCTTTAGTCAATCTGAACAGTACCTTTGGTTCTTGGAAAGTGGCATTCATTTTAGTGCCGAATGGGAGAGAAGATGCTGTAGGAATGTAAGTGGATTGTGGTTTGTGTTGGTGACCACTTGAGCTGTGCACTTCAGCCAATGCTATTAGTCCTGGTGCGTCTGGAGCAATGTGCTTGATTCTGGGAATTCAGATAGTTAGTTACTTTAGCACTGGAGGAGCTCACAATCAAGTGGCCTGGGTTGCATCCTCAGGTAGGGATGTTTATCCATCCAAGTTAGGATTATTTTCCTTCCATTTGCTCCTCAGCTTTTCCCCAGACCTGGCTCTAGACTCACCAGGCACTGACCATTTTGTCATCATCGCCCAACTGAAAGAAGAGGTGGCTACTCTGAAGAAGATGTTGCATCAAAAGGATCAGATGATTTTAGAGAAGGAGAAGAAGGTATGTTCAGTGAAGACATGGCTTAGAGAATGATGCAAGGGTTAAGGTGTGTGGAATGAGAGGCGATGACTTACTTCGACTGATAGTTGTTGGCCACTGATGCGTGGAGAGAGATTCCACGGCAAGGTTGGGATATCCTGGGGTGAGGCTCACTGTTACCAACATGACTCAAGGATGGCATTACCTCATCAGTCTGCTTCAGCTGTGTGCGTTCAGAAAACTGATTTTTCTTAGCATTTGGAGGAGCTTCCCCTCCTCAGAGAGGACATTCGTTAGCCAAGCTACAGAGACAACGTATAAAGCTACAGTTTTCACATCCTAATTCACCATGGAGCATATATCAGCATACTATTGTCAGCGTGACCTACCTTGGAAAGGTGTAATCAGAAGGTGTTGAATGAGCATGGAGTTGGGAAAAGAAAGAGTATTTATGTAATCAGAATGTTTAATGCTCTCAGGCTAAAAGAACCCAATGTCTCCGTCTCTTATTATGGGGTGGCTGTGTCCATGGGACAGTAATACTCAAAGTATGTAGGCCAGCACTCCTTCCTTCCTGGACAGTGTCCATCTGGACCCTCCTCCATGATTCCTACACTACTGCTTCATCACTGAGAGCTCTCCTATTAAGGTACCCACTACAGACACATTAGTAATTCAGTATTTTCATTATTAATATTCTATCTTCACGTTAGGATATTCTGGGTTTTTTCCTTCCTTTTTTTTTTTTTTTTTTTTTTTTCTTTTCATTTTGTTTTGTTTTGAGGCAGAGTCTCACTATTAGTTCAGGCTTGCCTTGGCTTTGAACTTACTACTATATGTAGCCCAGACTGGTCTTGAATTTGTGGCAATCCTCCTGCCTCAGCCTCCCAAGTACTGGGATTACAGGTGTGTACCACCATGCCTGGCTTAGCCCTTTCTATTTTTCATTTTGAGAACGGAGTCTTGTTAAGTTGCCCAGCTGGCCTCAAACTCACAGAGATCCTCCTGCCTCAGCCTTCCAAGTGCTGGGATTAGAGGCAGGAGCCACCATGCCCAGCTAGTTTTAATCTTTGGCATGTGGAAAGTCAGTTTTTCCAGGACCATTTATTAAAGAGGCTATCTTTCAGTTAAGGTGTTTGGCTCCTTTGTCAAAGATAAGGTAACTGATATGTGCTGACTTATCCTTGTCATTTTATTTTCCTGTTGTTAGTTCCCTTTCCTCCCCCTGTTTAATTACTTGCCTTGCCTGGTGAATTCATTCTCTTGGGGTTCATGGAGTTGTAGTTCTCGTTATCTCTTCCTAGAACATTTAGAAGAACATATTTCTTTTTCAGAACATTTTGGAGTGCTGGTTTGGTTGTCATGAATTTCTTCAAGTGTTCTTTGTCGTGGAAGTATCTTATTTCTCCATCAATTTTGAAAGATAGTGTTGCGGGGTACATCAATCTGGGCTAAAGGTTGTTTTCTTTTAGTGCTTGAAATACTTCACTCCAACCTCTCCTTGACTTGAGAGTTTGTGTTGAGAAGTCTGCTGTGATTCTGATGGGCTTTCTTTTATATGTGATTTGTTTCTTTTCTCTAACTGCTTTTAATATTCTGCTCTTGTGTTGAATTTCTGGAGTATTGACTTCTATATGCCTTGGTGTAGATTTTTTTTTATGGCTAATTGGAGTTCTATATGTCTCACTTATTTGTATGTCAGATTCTTTTTTCCATGTTTGGGAAGTTTTCTGCCATTACTTCTGCGAACGGGGTTTTTATGTCATTTGCGCCATCTCCTGCTTTTTCATTGACTCCGATCAGTCTTATGTTGTTCTTCTTTGCATCATCTAGCAGCTGTTGGATTGATTTCTTGTGGTCCCTTGCTATTTTTAAGAAATCTTTCTTTTCGTGATCCCTAACCTCAATCCTGTCTTCTGTATCTGAAATTCTGTCGTCACATTGGCTCATTCTGCTGCATATACTTTCAGTGGAATTTTTAATCTCCTGGATATCTGTTTGAATCTGTTTCATGGATTCCATTTCTTTCCTGTGTTGGGCATTCATGGTTTCCATCATTCTCCTAAGTCCTCTATTTTTTTTTTTTGTTCGTTTGTTTTAATCTGTATCTGCTCTAGAGTCACTAAGCATGTCTTTCATTATGGTCACCATCTCTGTAGTTATCTGAGAAATTATTTCTGATTTGATTATTTCTAAAGCTTCATTCATCTGCTTTGTTACTTCTGCTGTTACCACTTCAGAGAGTCCAGGTTGGGGGCTTTCAAATTGTTCCATCTCATTGCCCCCTGGGTTTGCCTTTGGTGAGCTGGAAGTCTAGAGTTGCATCTTGCTTAGACATCTTCTCATTTTCTGTTTTTTAATTTAATTCCTGGGTTGATGCTTGAATAAGGCTTATGGCAGGTAGCTTTATTGCTACTATCGAGAACCCAGCCAGGCGTGGTGGCACATGCCTGTAATTCCAGCGCTCAGAAGGCTGAGGCAGGAGGATTTCCCTGAGTTGCCGTTGGCTACATAGTAAGCTCAAGGCCAGCCTGAACTGCACAGTGAGACCCTGTCTCAAAAAATAAATAGTATCAAGAACCCTTAGGAAATGACTACTTCTCAGAGATGTCTTCCAGGTGCACCTGGCTTTTGGGTTTTGAATCTGTTGCAAGATCTACCTCTTCAATTTATTGGGGATGTGAAGTTGCTGCCTATTTGGCCTAGGCCCTGGTTCTTTAGCACCGGCCTATAGTATTGTTTATGACCCTTAGGCAGTCTCAGTCTTGCCACCTCCTTCTGTGTTGAGGTCCCTCTCTTTGCTCTCCCCATTGGCTTCAATTCTCGCTTCAGATCCTTGCTGGATCCACTTCCCTCTTTCTTCTCTTCCTCACATTGAAATCTGGTCTGGACACCAGATTTCAGAGAGGCTGTTTCTGTGTTGTTCACCACTCTACCATCTTCCCAGAAGTCCCAACTCATTTATTATTATAACAACCTTTTCTTTTTTTTTTTCCTCGATTTTGGTTTTTTAAGACAGGGTCTCACTATGTAGTTCAGGCTGTCCTTGAACTCACTTGGTAGCCCATGCTGCCCTCGAAATTGCAGTGATCCTCCTGCCTCAGCCTCCCAAGTGCTGGGATTACTGGTGTGTGCCACCACACCCGGTTTATGACAGCCTTGTAAGAATTATTACCATCATTTCATAGATGAGGAATGCCTCCAGTATTTTCCTTCTTAGGATTTCAATCCCCTTCCTATCTCTGTTTTTTTTTTCCCTAAGACTATATATTGTCTTGTGCCAAATTCAGAATGCTATGACTCATTCTAAGTGGATAACAAAGACATTTATACTGTTAAATTCTTCTCTTTTCCTCCCTTTTTTCTTTTTCTTCCTTTTTCTTTTCTTTTTTTTTTTTTTTTTTTTTTTGAGACTGGTTCTGTATATGATCTCAACCGACCTTGAATTCCTGGGCTCAAGTAGTCCTTCTGCCTCAGCCTCCCAAGTGATGGGACTACAGGAATATGCCTCTGAACCCACCTTATATTAAATAAGTTCATGCATCCTTCTCACTTAATTCCCACCTCATTTTGCAGATAAGCAGATTTACCCAAAGAGGTTGAATAGTGTGTCCAAATTGCTCAGCTAGTAAATGACAGAACAAGGGTGTGGACCCGAGTCTTTCTAACTCTGCTGTTTTTCATTCTGTCAGTAAGGTGGAGATTCACAGGAAAATACCCATATTCTTTCCACTTTACTTGTGACTAGCAAATGAAAGTGGACCCAAGTATATTTTATGTGCCCAGATCAGAATGGTACATAAAAAGACCTTTGCAAAATAGAGACAGAATGGATACTTGTTCCTACTGCTTTGCAAAATTAGGGTTTTGGAGCCTGGCATGTTGGCAAATGCCTGTAATCCCAGCACTCAGGAGGCTGAGGCAGGAAGATCCACGCAAGTTCAATGCCAGCTTGAGTTATGTAGTTCAAAGCTAGCCTGCATATATAGCAAGACCCTGTCTTGAAAAGACAAACAAACAAACAAAAAAAAGCGAGGGTGTTTTGAAAGGTGCAGAAACAAATAATAAGATTGTATCCTGTAGCTTTCAGGACTAAGATGACACATCATATCTGGGGACACAGACTTTTCTGTATCACAGCTGCCTGTCACTGGCCTCACCTTCTGCCCTGTCTAGGTCATCAGTCATCTTTGCCTGTGGCCATACTGCTCCCTTTGCTTAGGTGCCCTTCTTTTTCCTCACCTTAAGTGCCTGTTGCTACCGTTCCTTAGAACTCAGCTCACACACCGCCTCTCTGGTTTAGCTATCCTCTCATCCTTTTTTTTTTTTTTTTTTATGTGGGTACCAGCAGTCAACCTCAGGGCCTCGCACTTGACAGCAAGCATTTGTGCCACTGAGCGATATCACCGGCCCTTTTTTTTTTTTTACTTTATGTGGGTTCCAGGGGTTGAACTCAGGACCTCGCACTTGCCAGGCAGGCGCTTATGCCACTGAGCTATCTCACCAGCTCTGATCCTTGAATAGCATAGTCAGTAGAAGTGAGCCTATAGTTTGAAATCCAGCTCTGTCACTTGCTAACACTATGGATGTTCTTGGCCAAGTTACTTAATCCTTTCTAAGCCTTAGTTTTCCCATCTATAAAATGGCAATACTGCCCCTACAAGGTTATCAGAAAGATTTAATGAAGCTGAGCCTGGTGGCACCCACCTGTAACCCCAGAGGCTGAGGCACAAGTATCGTGCGTTTGAGGCCAGCCTGGACTACATAGCAAGACCTTGTTTCAAAACGCCAAAAAAAGCCAGGCATAGTGGCACACACCTATAATCCCAGCACTCAGGAGGCTGAGGCAGGAGGATCGCTGCATGTTCGAGGCCAGCTTGAGCTACATAGTGAGTTCAAGGCCAGCCTGAACTACATAACAAGACCGTGTCTCAAAAAAGAAAAAAAAGGCCGGTGAGATGGCTCAGTGGCTTAAGCGCCTGCCTTGCAAGCGCGAGGGCCCAAGTTCGACTCCCGGAACCCACATACGAAAAAAGGGGCCGGTGATATCGCTCAGCGGCACGGGCGCCTGCTGGCGCGCGAGGTCCTGAGGTCGACCCCCTGGTACCCACAAAAAAAAAAAAAAAAAAAAAATTGAATGAAGTGGTAAAATCAGTTTTTCTGGAACATGGTAAAAATTCAGTAACTGGCAGCATCTATTACTCTCGCGGCTTTTCTCAAACCATTAGTTATCTTATATATTGTTTTATTTGGAGAAGTTGGCATATATTAAATACCTAAAATCTTAAAAAATTGCTAGCGGTTAAGTATCCAAAATGTTAATTCAGTGCTGGATAGAATGGTGCATACCTGTAGTCCCAGCTACTCTGGAGGCTGATGCAGGAGGATAGTTGGAGCCTAGGATGTTCAGGGCCAGACTGGTCAACAGTAAGGCACCTTGGGCGTGGTGGTGCACATCTGTAATCCCAGCACTCGGGAGGTGAGGCAGGAGGATGCTGCAAGTTTGAGGCCAGCCTGGGCTACACAGTGAGTTCAAGGTCAGCCTGGACTGCATAGCAAGACCCTGTCTCAAAAAAATAAAGAAGAGGAAAAAAAAAAAAAAAGTGAGACACTTACCTCTTAAAAAAAGAAGGAAATGTTAGTTCAAGAAAGCTTTAGAAAAAAATAGAATACCTCCTGGCTTGATGTAGGTGTAGATCTGCGGGAGAGCCCTGGAGAGTTCATGAATTTTGGGGACCATTTAGCTCTCTGATGCCAAAACATTTTTCACTGTAGTTTCTTCTGGTCACTACCTTTTTTCCTTTAGATTACAGAGCTGAAGGCTGATTTTCAGTACCAGGAATCTCAGATGAGGGCCAAGATGAACCAGATGGAAAAAACCCACAAAGAAGTCACAGAACAATTGCAGGTGACTCTGCTTACTTTGTGTGGTGACCTGGGGTAGTTGCCTGATTGATTTTTTTTTTTTTTAATATGCAGGTACTGGAAGTCGAACTCAGGACCTCACGCTTGCCAGGCAGGCACTTATGCCGCTGAGCTATATCACCGGCCCTCACCTGATTGTATTTTAAGTATTCATCTCAGGAGTTTTTCTCAAAATAGTGACACATCACAAAATATTGGTGAATCCCTTTTTGGGATATATTTTATTGTTTTACTCTTGAATGTGTTCTGATCTTTTCCTCTCAAAAATAGAATTAATAAATGTGTTTCTTGATTTTTGAATGTACCAGAGGATTTTAGATGTCTGAGTTACAGTTTCTGTTTTTCCTGTTCCTTAAGGGACTCTCTGGTTTGTTTGTATTGAATAAAACATCCTTTTAAAACAGTGGGTCTGCCGGGTGCAGTAGCACACGCCTGTAATCCTAGCATGTGGGAGGCTGAGGCAGGAAAATCACCATGAGTTCAAGGCCAGCCTAGGCTCCATAGTGAGTTCAAGACCAGTCTGCACTACAAAGTGAGACCCTGTCTAAATAAATTAATTAATTAAAAAAAAACAACGGTGGAACCTTAGAGATAGGAACACCCCCATTAGCCCCTAGCAAATACTTTTCTCTGAACTAAGTGTCAAGCTTTAGAGTTTTCTGCTATTTTCTACCTCTAGAATTGATATTGTGCATCACTTCTTGAACATCTACATTGTCTGCTTTCACATCTGCATGGAAAATTTATGCTATTATTTATTATTATCCATTAAACTTAATTTTATTGCTTTTTTAAGGCCAAAAACCGAGAGCTCCTGAAGCAGGCAGCTGCCTTGTCCAAGAATAAGAAGTCTGAGAAGTCAGGAGCTATAACTTCTCCGTGATGGACCACTGGCTGCTCCCCAGCAACAGCAGATGGAGTCACCTTGGGTTAGGGTTGGAGACCTGGCTGTTCTCTGGGAAGCGCAAGCTTTCTTAAGAAATCTCCATTTTATTACAGTTGCCCTTCTTTGTGCGGTTGCGGTGAGCTGAGTGAAAACTCCTGGTTTGTGCTGTTAGGCCTGCATGCTTGAGCGTTTGGGTTTCAGGCTCGCCTCTTCTTTCTCAGTCTGCTCCTTCTGCTCTTCCTCTTCCTCCTCCTCCCTCTCCTTTCTCCCTTTCTCTCTCCTCTTCCCTCCCTCCTCCTCTCTCCCTCTCTTTCTCTCTCTCTGTCTCCGTTTTGGTACCACTCTTGGTTTTTGTGTGGTGGTCCTGCTCAGTGTTACGTGCAGAATGATTTTTTTCTGTCCCTCACTGCATCCTGCCATACCCGTGAGCAAATAGTTCGGCATTAAGTATCTGTCACTGCCACCTCTGAACTTCGGAAAACTGCCACCTTAAGACTGTACAACGAGAGAGGCTTTCTCTCTCCAGTAAACCTCTTGCTTCAGGGTATACTCTTGGGGTTTTTCCAGGTATATTATGTATGAACTTTGTACTATGTATAGCCAGAGTTTTATTTATTTAAAAAAAAAAACAACTTTTTCTTGATAAAGGAACAGTGGTAGCCTAGATAGTTCTTGTAAAAGTGATGCCTCTTGGGGGAAAAAACAAAAAAACAAAAAGTCCAATTCTCTTTTAGTAAAAGAATCAGATCTTTTGTTTCTTACCTTAGAGTCTTAAAAACATTGCTAAGGTGAATTCATTGCATAAGTGTGGAGTTAAGTGCCTTTTGGAGGATTTCTTGGAAGAGCATTTAAGGAGATACTTAAGGGAGGTTGCAAAGATTTGAACAGTCTGTCTTTAAGGAAGGGCAGAAAGAAAGATTGTCCAGGTTGTACTGGACACTTCCCTCCCCCACCCCTTTCCTTATTCTTTTATATGATTGATTTTAAATTCTCACACTGCCACTTCTTTTTGTTTTTTAATACCCTTTACTTGCTTACCAGTTGTCATACTGAGCTATTGTCAGAAAACTATTTTTTACATGAGCAGATTCAAAATGGGGTCTTTGGGCTGGGGACATAGCTCAGGGCAGAGGCCCTGGGTTCAATCCTCAGTACTGAAGAAACAAACAGAATGGTGTCTTTGAAGTAGAGAGCATTTCTGGGGTCACTACAAGCTATTGAAGTATGGGTGTGGGTCTGACTGGGAGAAATGATGTCACTGTACCTTCCCACTCCTCTCCCCCCACCCCAGCTTGTGCACTTCCTGCTTTCAGTGGAAACGTATTGAAAACAGGCACTCCTCAGGCGGTGTGGCTTCAGCCAGAGCCATGTGTGCTCTGTTTTCTCTTTTCCACCCAGCAGGCACGTGGATTTACTTCTCCAGGAAAGGGAATACATTTGCATTGTTAGCCATACTCTCAGGTCCTGAATGTGATGTTTCTGAAATAAATTAGGTGTGTGTAGTCTGTGCCATAAAACAGGACAGAACCAACTACCCCGGAGTCATTAATGTGGGGGACACTAGAATTAAAGGTGACCATGAAAATGTAACTTGTTAAAAGCAAATGTTCTATAACTTAGGATAACATTCACATTAAGTGGAGCCATGCACATAATTGGACAAAGATGTGGAAGTGGATGGCTTCCTTCTGATGAGAGATACAATGGACCATGTTTATATATCACCCTAGTAGGGGATATAATTTTTCCTTCTAAGCAAGGGAAACTACAGTGCTAAATAGTTTGTAACTTTTTTTTTTTTTTTTTTTTTTTTTTTTTTGAGACAGGGTCTTGCTGTGTAGTTCTGGCTGGCTTTGAACTCACTATTAGCCCAGGCTGGCCTCTAACTCGCAGTGATCCTCCTGCCTCAGCCTCCTGAGTGCTGGAATTACAGGTGTGTGCCACCATACCCGGCCAGTTCTGTACTTTTTTTTTTGAATGAGAAACTTTTAGGTAAAGATAAAACTGTCAGATAATATTTTTCAGATGCATTTGCATTGGGAAAAGATTGTGAAAAAATGACAGGCATGATTTTTTTTTAAATTTTAAAGACTGAGAAGTTCTGTTATATGAAGTACGACAATATAAAAAACACATTTAGTTTTATACTAAATCTTTTTTTAAAGTCTTGGCATTTAATATAAAGCAAACCCACACGTTTTCTAACTTTCCATAAGTTCCTAAAAGGGAAAGAAGAAACCTTGGTCTTAAAATTTTAAAAATCATGACACTGTTTACCATAAAATTGAGTAGCTAACTTTTGGTAACACCTTTTCTTTCTTTGTATGTTTATAATAATGGACATTTTAAAACACAGGAATGTTTTGGTTTGTACAGACTTTGACAAATGTGTGTTAATAAAAATTCATATTGACAAGTATAATTTTTGTTTTTTGTCTTCCTTTTTTCTTCTTTCCTTCCTTCCCTTCTTCCCTTCCTTCCTTGGAATTTTGGAATTTAACCCAGGCCCTTTGTACTGAGCTATATCCCCAACCCTTTTAAAAAAATTTTTGAGAGAGGGTCTCACTAAATTGCCCAGGCTGTGCTGGAACTTCCAGTTCTTCTGCCTCAGCCTCCAGCAAGCTGGGATTACAGATGTGTGCCAATCCCTCCCTCTCTCCTTTCTTCCCTCACTTTCTTCCCTTGGGAAATTGAATTCACGGTTGTATGTGTGCTAGGCAAATGCTCTACCACTGAGCTACACCCTCCCCCCCACTTTGCTTTATTTTGAGTTGGGATTTAACTACATTGCCCAGATTGGACTCAGACTTTCAATCCTTGTACCTCAGCTCCCAAGTAGCTGGAGTTTTTTTTTTTTTTTTTCTTGCTGGTTCACCAATAGACAACCAGTTATGTCCTTCAACCCTGAAGACAGTGTTTTTCTTTAATAAGCTTCATATCTATCAGATGATAAATTCATTCTCTTCTTTGGTTTTAATTTATCCAGTTCCAGTACTTCATTTGTGCCAGGCAACAGGGTTACAGCAGTGACAAAAACCAACAGCTGGGTGTGGAGGAACACACCTATAATCCCAGCACTTGGGAGGCTGAAGCAGGAGAATCACTGAGTTCAAGGCCAACCTGAGCTACATAGTGAAACCCTGTCTCAAGAAAACCCAAAACGACCCAAAAACAAAACAACACTTACCATCTTTGTGGGGCTTCCATCAAGTGAAATATTGGACAACATCACGCCACCATTTTTCCTTGATTTTTATATTTACCATTATCCAAAATACAGTATAGTACAGGATAAATCTTCATAAGGAATGAGTAAAAGCTTTTTGAGTTGCCAACTCAAAAGGAAGAAACAAATGTATTAAATAGTTTGAAATCTCAGCACTAGTAGGTTTTTATATTAGAAACAGGTGCCTTCTGCCAGGCACATGCCTGTAATCTCAGCACTTGGGAGGCTGAAGCAGGAGGATCACCATGAGTTTGAGGCCAGCCTAAGCTACATAGTGAATTCAAGGCCAGTCTGAACTACACAGTGAGATTCTGTCTCAAAATCAAAAAGGTGCCTTTCAGATACTGTCATTGTCACATCTTGGTCATCCTAACATAAAAAGTTATTTACTCTAAATAAAATTACTTTTACAGATTGTTTATGACAACCTTTATTGTGTGAAATACCTTTTTTTTCCTTTTTCCAGTTAGATTTTATTGGTACATTTTAGAAATACATAATGATCACATTCATCATAAAGAAATTGTACTTGTTTCTTTTTTTTCCATTCCCCTACCCTCCCTTCAACCCTTCCTCCCCTCCCCATTTACAAAAGCTTTGCTTCCATTTTTCCTTTTCTCTTTTTACTTTTCCCTTCTTTCCTTTCCCCCTCTCCCTTCCTTGTTCCCCTCCCCATTTGAACATTTTCTTCCTATTTCTGTGTGAAACAATGTATCCATTTACTCAGATTTTAAAAACACATGGCACATGCCTGTAATCCCAGCACTTGGGAGGCCGAGGCAGGAGGATCATTGTGAGTTCAAGGCCAGCCTGGGCTACATAGTGAGTTCGAGGCCACCCTGAACTGAACTATATAGACACTGTCTCAAAAAAAATTAGGAGCCGGTGAAATGGCTTAGCAGCATAAGCGCCTGCCTGGCAAGCGCAAGGTCCTGAGTTCGACTCCCAGTACCCACATAAAGGAAAAAAGGGGCCGGTATATCACTGAGCGACATAAGTGCCTGCTGGCAAGCGTGAAGTCCTGAGTTCGACTCCTGGTACCAACATTAAAAAAAAAGTAAAAAGGGGTGGGAGTGCAGCTCAGTGCAAAGGCTTGGGTTCTATCCCCAGTAATAAAAAAAAAAAACACACAAAAACAGAAATCAGGGCTGATGAGATAGCTCAGCAGCATAAGCAGCTGCCTGGCAAGCGCAAGGTCCCGAGTTCGACTCCCGGTACCCACATAAAGGAAAAAAAAGGGCCAGTGACATCGCTCAGCGGCACAAGGGCTTGCTGACAAGCACGAGGTCCTGAGGTCGACTCCTGGTACCCACATTAAAAAAAAAAAAAATCATTTTAATATGTCTACAGGCCCTTTGGCCAAAAATTTGGATGGGGCGCTGTGGAGACACTTGTTTCTTTGACAGTGTGTGGGTTCTCAGGAAGATGCAAAGGCTGAAGGACAGTCCGTGGGGCTAGAATTCTCTCTCCAAAGGCTCGGTTTCCTCACACTGTAGCACCTGGGCTGGAGCAAATGGAGGTCTGGTAGTGCTGATGAGAGGACTGATGTGACCTCCATAGGTTCGCCCTCCCCAGCAGGCAACCTCGAGGTCATGAACTTCCTGGTACCTCAAGACTCCAAGCGCACATCCGCCCTACTCCATTGGTCAGAGCAGTTAGAAGCCCACCCAAATTTAAGGAAAGAGCACATCCTTCCCTTTGATGGGAGAATGACAAAGCAGGAAAGCATGAGGACAGAAGCTGTTGTGACTGTTTTATACAATCTGCCACACACGGAGTCGATTCTGAAATTAAACCAGATCTGAGAAAGCAAGACAAGCTGTAACTTTTTCTTTTTTTCGTTTTTTCTTTTTTTTTGCAGTACTGGGTATTGAATCCAGTGCCTTTGCACTGAGCTACATCCCAACTCCCTACCCCTTTTTAGACAGGTTCTTGCTAAGTTGCTATGTTGCCCAGACTGGGGTCAAACTTGTGATCCTGTTGCCTCAGGCTCTCAGAGTGCTAGAATTACAGAGTGCGCTGCCATGCCTGGCTGGTGAACAGATCATTGAGTTTTGGTGAATGTATGCTGTTGTGTAATCACCACCACACCAAAATATAAAACATGCCACCATGTCCAAAACTTCCCGGTGTCCTTTGGTAATCCCCACCCCTTCATCCCACCCCCTAGCAAACGTCAATCTGACTTTTATTCCTAAAGCTTTGCCTTTTCCAGACTCATGTAAATGGAATCATACGGTATGTGGCCTTTTGTGCCACCTCATCATGTGGCATATATTTTTGAGATTCAGCCATGTAATTGCATGTCTCAGTAATTTATTACATGTTTTAGTTAGGTTTTGTTTTTTCCTTTTTGTGGTACTGGGGGAGTGAATCCAAGCTACATCCCCATCCCTTTTTATTTTTTATTTTGAGACAGAGTCTCACTAAGTTGCTAAGTTGCCAGGCTGGGCTCAAATTTTTGATCTTCCTGCCTCAGCCTCCCAGAGTGTTAGAATGGCAGGCATGTGCCACAACAGCCAGCTTAGTAGTTTCTTTTTATAGCTGATAGTTTTCCACTGTGTGGGTGTACCAACTACTTGTTTATCTGTTCAGCAGCTGATGGGACATATCAGCTGTTTTTCTCTCTCTCTCTCTTTTTTTTTAATCAGCTGTTTCTATTTTTTTGGCTATTATGAACAAAGCTGCCTTAAACATTTGCATGCAGGTCTTTCTGTCGGTACATGTTTTCATTCTTCTTGTGTAAACACCTAGGAGTGGGATTGCTGCGTTGGGTGGAACGTTTGTGTTTAGTTTTATAAGAGTTTGTCACACTGGTATCCACAGTGATTGTTTCTGTGCCATAATGTTGATGCAGACTTATTTGTAACTTAATTTCTCCACTGACTCTTCCCTTCCCCAGAAGCTCACCATACTGGTGAAAGTGATGCTTTAGTTTTAAAATAGCAGGGCCGGGGAAATAGCTCAGTGGCACAAGCACCTGCCTGGCAAATGCAAGGTCCTGAGTTCAATTCCTGGCACCAAAAATAAAAATAAAATATAATAAAATTTAGTATGTAGAATTTAAAATAGCAAACTTGCTGCCAAGGCATATCATACAGAAGAGGCCACACATCACAAGTAAACATCTTGATGAGTTCTCATGAAGTAAACACACCTACATAACCATACCCAGATCAAGAAATAGAATTTTGTAGGCTCATCTCATATGCCCATTCCTACTCACTCCCTATCCTCCTCAAAACTATTATCTGACTTTTAATAACATGCAATAAGAGAATGTATAATTAAGTTATAGTATACCTATATGATGAAATTTTCCCACCAATAAAAAAGACCAAACCACTTATATACACATTATGAATAAACTTCAGAAACATTCATTGAAACAAGACAGACGCTAAAATAGGTAAAATATGGAGTCCAAAAACAGGCAAAATTAATTTGCAGTGATAAAAATCAGAAAGTGGAAGCCGGTGATATGGCACAGCAGCATAAGTGCCTGCCTGGCAAGCGTGAGGTCCTGAGTTCAACTCCCGGTACCCACATAAAAAAAAAATCAGAAAGTGATATCTGGGTGTGAGAGTAATTAATTGGAAAGGAGCATAATTTGAAGAAAATTTCTGGAGTGATTATGAAAATCTCTATCTTGGTTTGGCTGGTACTTAACACAAGTGCACGAGTGTCAAAATTCACTGGACTGAACACTTGATATTTATGCATTCTATTGCGTATCAGTTATAAGTCAGTAAAAATTAAATACTGAAAAATGCTGCTTAGTTCTAAAAAAATTCTGCTGTGAACCTGGCTTTTGGAACATATATGTGTGCAAATCTATTGAGTACATACTTAGGAGAAGAATTTCTGGGCTGTAGGATACATATGAATCCGGACTCTGCCATTTACTGGTGTATGTATTGGCCAAGTACTTAGATACCTCTAGGCTAGAGAACGCCTATTTCCATATCTGTACCAGGGCGCTAATCTCACCTGTACGGGGGCACACCTGGAAAGACTTTTGTAATTAACAAGAAAATGCTGTGGAGAGATCTTAATCTCTAAAGTCCGAGATTTTCAGAAAATTTGCTGTTTGAAATGTCAGTAAGAATAGAATATTCTGTTCCTCCCTACAAGATCTGAGTTACTTTGACGCAGAGAAGCAGCCTCAATTTCTAACCCAGGTGCAGAGCTTCAGATAAGAGGCTTCCAAATACAACATTCCACATTTATCTTCACATTGTAGTTTCCAAGGAAACAGGATCCCGGGTCCTCTTGTTAGCTCAGGCCTAATGATAATCCCTTTACACGTAAGCTATCAAAACAATGCTTTTGGGCTGGGGAAACGGTCAGTCACAGTGCATTTGCTTAGCATGCTCAAGGCCCTAAGGTTGCTCCCCAGTACCTCAAAAAGAGCAAAAGGAAAAAGCCCCTTTCCAAAACACAGCTTCTTTTAAATTTTACCTGCCCTCCATCTTTCCTCCAAATTCTAGAGTAGCTCCCTCTTCCTGTGTCTTGGTGACATGCCACGATTCCTCTTCTGTGCGGTTTCCTTGGCAGCAGCAAATTAATAAACTCAACTTTGTCAGACCACAGGTGGTCTTTATCAGATGGGCTTTATTTTGGAGCTTACTAATTTGCTCCATATTTTGGAGCAAAATATGTTTGCTCCACTTGTCACCTACTAGGCATTTAAGAAATGGTAAAATTATTTTGTATTATTCATGTATTGATTTAATAAATGTTTATTTGGTGTCTAGTATTGGTAAGGCACAAATTTACTGCTATGAGAGATACACAGATGAAAAAATTACTCAATTATTTATACAACATTGGGGATTGAATCCAGGACCTTTGCACTGAGCTACAGCCCCAGACTTTTCTTTAACTTTGAGACAGGGTTTAGCTAAGTCACTGAGTTGCCCAGGCTGAGCTCCAGTCCTCCTGTTACCCAGTTGGTTGGGGGTCTTGTCCAGGCTCATTCTTTGATGTCCTAAACAAAGAATCGATCAGGACACCCAAGAACTGCAGCAGGGTTAATAATTTATTTGAAAGAGAAAATACAGATATATTTCACAGAGTGGGAGCGTGCCAGTAAGAAGAGCTCAAGGCCCCAAGGGGGCCTTGGTGTTGAGGGTTTTAAGTCATAGGATTTGGGGCGAGTGGTGGAGTTTTTGACCTTTTATGGCTCTTAGAGGAACTGTTCTGGGGTACACAGCCCACAGGGAAATCAAATCCGCATAGTCAATGACATGGTAATTAATGTTGGGCTTGGCCAAGGGTTGCAGAAAAACACTTAGGGACCTGCTGGGGGACCAATTGTGCATAAACCGGGTTACTTGGTTACTCTTTCCATTGTGTTTAGACATGGGCATCCTGATCCTGGGCTAACGTTTAACTCATGAGGTGGATCTAGTCCCAGAAAGGGGGCTCCAAGGCAGGCCCTCTTCTTTCCCACCTATTTTCTTAGTTACCCGATGCCTCAGATCTACCCCAGAAAGCAGGCTCTAAAACCTCCCAGGGTGCTGAGATTACAAGTATGTGCCACCACTCCCTGCTCATTATTATTTTATATAGAAAAAGGAAATGACAACTATATCTTCAATTCCTAGGAGAATATTATCTACTGAACATCATTTTAAATAGTGTCAAATGCAAACAAAAAAAATCTCAAGATTATTTTACAGGTAAAAAAGTACAATTAGGGCTGGTGAGATGGCTCAGCGGCATAAGCACCTGCCTGGCAGGCACGAGGTCCTGAGTTTGACTCCCAGTACCCACATAAAGGAAAAAAAGGGGCCGGTGATATTGCTCAGTGGCACAAGCGCCTGCTGGCAAGCGCGAGGTCCTGAGTTCTACTCCCGGTACCCACATTAAAAAAAAAAAAAGTACAATTAGCTGGCCATGGTGTGGCATGCTTATAATCCTAGCACTCGGGGAGGCTGGGGTAGGAGGACTGCAGGTTTGAGCTCAGCCTGCACAGTTTAGCCATTTGGCGAGATGCTGTCTCAAAATAAAAAACAATAAAAAAGCTGAGGATGTAGCTCAGTGTGAAGGCTCTCAGTTCAATACCCAATACCAGGGGGCCGGTGAGACGGCTCAGCGGCTTAAGCGCCTGCCTTGCAAGCGCGAAGGCCCGAGTTCGACTCCCGGAACCCACATATGAAAAAGGGGCCGGTGATATCGCTCAGCGGCACGGGCGCCTGTTGGCGCGTGAGGTCCTGAGGTCGTCCCCCCGGTACCCACAAAAAAAAAAAAAAAAAAAAAATACCCAATACCACACAGAAAGTACAATTTACATGATTCAAGACCTCAAAACCTCCACCAAAAGACTTCTAGATTTAATAACCAGATTCAGCAGTGTAGCTGGATACAATGTCAACACTCAAAAATCAATAACATTCCTGTACACAAATAACAAACTCATTGACAGAGAAATTAGGGAAAAAACACCTTTCACAATAGCATCCAAAAACATGAAATACCTAGGAATCAATCTAACAAAGGATGTAAAAGACCCTTACATCGAAAACGACAGTACTCTGAAAAAGGAGATTGAAGAGGATATCAGAAAATGGAAAGATATCCCTTGTTCTTGGGTAGGAAGAGCCAATATAGTGAAAATTGTTATACAGATTTAATGTAATCCTGATCAAAATACCAATAGCATACCTCAGAGAATTAGAGAAAACAATCCTAAAATTCATTTGCAACCAGAAGAGACCTAGAATAGCAAAAACAATTCTGGACAACAAAGACAAGGCAGGGAGCATCACAATCCCTGACTTGAAATTATACTACAAAGCTATTGTGACATAAACAGCATGGTACTGGCAAAAAAAAAAAAAAAAAAAAAAACCAGACCTGAGGATCAATGGGACTGATCAGAAGATGCAGAAACAACTTCAAACACACTTATCTACCTTGTCTTTGACAAAGGGACCAAACACCTTCACTGGAAGACAGGTAGCCTCTCTAATAAATGATGCTGGAAAAATTGGCTTTCCACATGCCAAAGAGTAAAACTAGAATCATATCTCTCACTATGAACTAAACTAAAATCAAAATGGATCAAAGACTTAAATATTAAAACAGAAACTGTATCTGCTAGAAGATAGAATAGGTATAACTCTTGAAGACATAGGTGTAGGCAAAGACTTTATGAACAAAACCCTGATTGCACAGGAAATATTACAAAGAATCAACAACTGAGATCTCATCTTATTAAAAAGATTTTGCATAGCAAAAGAAACCACAACAAAGTGGTGAAGAGACAAACAAAGTGAAGAGACAACCCACAGAGTGGGAAAAAATTTTTGTCAGCTGTTCCTCAGACAAAGGACTAATATCTATTTTTTGTTGTTGATGTATTTTTCAACACCAGTAGCAGCAGCAGCATCGTCAGGACTAATATCTAGAATATATAAAGAACTAAAAAAAAATCAGACCCCCCAAATTTAAAGACCCAATCCAAAAAATGGGCATCAAAATGAACAGACACTTCTCAGATGAAGAAGTAGAAAGGGCAAATAAATATATTAAAAAATGTTCAACATCACTGGTCATTCGAGAGATGCAAATTAAAACAACGCTGAGATTCCATTTTACCCCAGAAAGAACAGCTATTACCAAGAAATCGACCAATTACAAATGCTGGTGGGACTGTGGGGAAAAAGGAACTCTTCTCCACTATTGGTGGGAGTGTAGACTGGAAATCAGTGTGGAGATTCCTCAAAAAACTAAAACTAGAGGTTCCATTCAACCCAGCTATTCCCCTTCTTGGTATCTTCCCACAAGAATTAAAAGCATCATTCCACAGTGATATATGCACACCCATATTTATGGCTGCACAGTTTGTAATAGCTAAATCTCAGAAAAAGCCCAAATGCCCATCAACCAATGAATGGATAAAGAATATGTGTGGTTTTTTAATACAATGGAGTACTACTCTGTCATAAAGAAAGATAAGCTTGAGCCATTTCTAGCTAAACGAAGGCACCTTAAGACCATACTCTTAAGTGAAATAAATAGGACACGTGTGTAAATATCGCATTGTTTCTCTGGTGTGAGAAACTGAAAGTGTAAATAAGGATGAAAATGTATAATAAATACTGAGAAATGGGAAGAAAATGTTCAAATGGGAAGGGAACAAGGGGGGAGGGGGAAAGGAAGAAAGGGACAGGGAAAAAGAGACTAGAACTTAAAAAATGGAAACAAGCCTTTTGTAAATAAAGAGGGGACGAGGGGTTGAAAGGAGGGGAGGAGAATGGGAAAAAAAGATAAATCATGAACAGGTACAAATTTCCTATGATGAATATTATCACGTACATCTGAAAAGTACCAATAAAATAAAATAAAACATTTACATGATTTGCTACAAAACTACGGATTCTAAGAATTAGTAAGGTTGGGGCCGGTGAGAGAGCTCAGCGGCATAAGCGCCTGCTTGGCAAGCGCGAGGTCCTGAGTTCGACTCCCGGTACCCACAAAAAAAAAAAAAAAAAAGAATTAGTAGGGTTTTAATAACCAGAACACGAGCCACAAATGTCCCTTTCTATAGAGAAAAAAATGATCTTATAAATGCATCCCAATGAAAAATAGAGATAGCCCCGCTTTAAAAAGCTCTAAGGCTGAACACAGGCTCATTCACACATTTGGGGGGGGGTCTCCTCCCACACAGGCAAATTTCTTCCTCTTTGTATTTTTCAGAGACTGCAAAAGCAGGATGGAGTGGGGTGGGTAGAGAACACAGGAAACTGCCAGTTCCCCATCACAGCTCACCATCGAACTCCTCCCAAACCCGAATCCTATCCCGTGCCTTTCCTTTCACCATTCGCTCACAAAATGCAATCTTCTACGGAAACGTTGCGCTGTAACACTCCAAATTACTTAAGGGAATGATTTTTAAATTTTAGGACCTTAGCTCTCCAATAAATCTTGGTTTGGGATATAGATGTGCAGGTTATTTGGGAGGAATTTAGACAGAAAATAAATTTGGGAATAAAGAAATGAATTTTAGGGAAATAGCGAGATGACAGAGTCAGTTTAGTGTTTGGCTTTTACGGTCAAACTTCGACAAAGCGACAAATCTCTCTGGTCTTAATTTTCCCACCTGTAAAAGGGAAAATAATATTTACTTTGCCGAGTTACTTTCCATCAATGTTTTTAAAAATCGACAGTCCATTATCTATTTTAAAGATAAAAATATCGATAGGACACCGTTCCCTGCTGTGGAAGTGCCTATGAACAAGTGAGTTGCCCTAAGGACTCACACACAGCCCATGCTCCACAGATCTAATTATTATTTTATTGTTTAGAAGAAGGGTGGCAGGAGAAATAAAAATGCTCTGCAAATACTACCGAAGCCATAGGAGATGGAAGCAAAGTGAAGAATTTCAGGTTACTGTTCGGTTACGGATCTGAGCTTCACGGTTATTTAATTCTCCCATATTTGGGCCTGAATTCTCAGAATAGATCAGAATAGGATGTAAGGGTTGAGATCATCTGGTACAATTTTATGCAAATCGGAAATTCTTGCCTCCTGTCACAGTGCCCCGGCGAAAAACACCTCCACCCAGGCTCATCCAATCGGAGACCACAGCTGTAGGACGTCATCGCCCCGCCCCGCATCCCGAAGGTGGAGGAGTCCAGTCTCTAAGCTACCTCCAATTCCAGCAGCGTCTGCGCAGTGTGGGGCGGGGCGGGGCGGACGCGTGCGCGCTGCGTGTGGGCGGGGCCACTGCGCACGCAGCCTCAGCCCCTTCCCAGCCCTTTCTCTTCCCGGTTTGTGTCAGCCTGTGGGTCCGGTCTGCTGGTTGCTTCCGGTAGGAGCGCGGAGTAGGGTGAGCCAGTCTCAGCTCCTCATCATGTCCTACGGACCCTTAGACATGTACCGGAACCCGGGGCCTTCGGGGCCCCAGCTCCGGGACTTCAACAGCATCATCCAGACCTGCAGCGGCAACATCCAGCGGATCAGCCAAGCCAGTGAGCCCGGGAGCCACCTGGGGGCGGGGGGCGTCCTGAGGGTCGGTCCGGGTGACGTTGCCGGGACGCGGAGCCTGGAGCGGCTGCGGCCATAGCCACACCTGAGGCTGTCTCGGGCTTCCACTCTGGGGGCGGCGCCCGTCATCCCCGCCTCTGGCAGGCCGGGGCCCCCCCAGAGTCCCGAGCCCCAGCTGAAGCTCTAGTCCTCCCTTGAGTTCTGCCATCACAATATCGGAGAAGACCTGACAGCCCGAGGGCGAGAGTGTGTGTGGGTCTTTGAGGGCAGTGAGTGCTTGACTTGGCGCAATGGTCAGCCGAGTTTTTCCTGTCATCTGCCTCCACCCACCTCGCTTTCCTCTTTGGCCAGTGTGGATCGGGGGTTGTTTACTGATTAAGGCTTTTAGGTTTACATTCTGCTTAGCCACTGGTTCCTTAGAAATCAGCAACTTTGAATTAAGGGAAGTGGAGAGTGCATCTTTTTGGGAAACTTAAAACACACTTCTTCCTGTAATGAATTTGCAAGTGGGACACAATGACTGGGATTTGGCTTCTGTTTTAGTAAAGATAATTTATCGGAAGCATTTTAATTTACACTATTTTGTCTTTGTAGCATAGAGTTTGTTTATGTTTTTGGATTTCAAACAGATGAGGCTTTCATTTTCCTTCCCTGTTGAGCCACTCTTGAACAAATCTGATGCACAAGAGCAGCTCAGGGACTTAGCCACAACCACATAGCACGTAAGAGATGGTGGAGTTGGGGGTGGAATTCGGAATGTCTCTGCTTGTCTGAAAACTCCCCGCTCATCATTAGGGTCTGGGTGAGACTGCAGCCGAGTCAAACACAGGCTGTTTCTTGTGTTTGAAAATCAACTCAGAGCCTTATAAACAGGAGGTCAGCCCAGTAACTTTCTTGGAAAGAATGGTGATCATCATCCTTGTTGATCATCATCCTTGTTGTTTATTATTGTGTTTCTGTGAGCTTGGCTGTATGTACTTTGTTAATAGGTGAAACTAGTTGGTCCTGAATTACAATTATGTCCTATGTTTGAAATAACAATCTATTACTTTGCTTTTAAATTGAAATGAATATTGTAGAATTTGAGAGGTTGAAAGGTTTCTGAAGGGAAGGGACCAAGAATGGGTAATTTGCAAGTGGAAAGAAGAATATGTGGCCTAGTAAATCTAGAAATTAAAAAAAAAATTATTATGACTGGTGGTTACAAAGTATAGTACTTCATGTTCCGGTTTTCTTCTGTGAGGAAGCAGTTGTACAGGTTAGATCAGAAAATTCTGGTTCAAGGCTGAAATTTTCTTGTTGAGGCCAAATCTAATTTTAATGTCTTTTTGTAAAATATTCTGTATTTGCTTGAGTATCAGGCTATGTAGTAGGTATAGAAACTAGCATGGATTTTTTTCAACAGGGTGTCTGTGGAGTACATAAAATACTATCAAAGTATGAAGTTGAAAGGGATTGGTGCTACAGAAGAGGTATAAATAACAGTATGTAGGTATTTGGGGAGAAAGACCATTTTCAGTAAGTAGGGATCAGGGAAGGTGTTACGACGTTTGAGCGAGATCTGGAAATACGATGGAAAGGATTTAAGCCTTTGAAGGTAAAGAGAAGAGCGTTCCAATAGGGAATAAGATGAACAGACATGGAGGTAGAAAAGCATAGGGTGTATATAGGAAAAAAGTGATTTAATTTGGCTGAGGTGGTAAACTCTGGAAAGTAATGGAAAAATAACATTGGAAAGGTAAGTTGGAGCTCAGACATGAAGGACATTATGTGCTAAGGGACTTGGATTTAATTTCTTAGGAAAGTGTAAATTTGTTTTTTTGTTGTTGTTGTTGTTTTTGGTGCTGGGAATTGAACTCAGGACCTTGCACTTGTGCCTGCTGCGCTACATCCCTGGCCCCAGGAATGTGTAAATTGAAATGGAAGGGAGAGAGACTGGAATCGGAGGACACCAGTTAGGGACTGTGAAAATGAAAAGGAAGGATTGAATGGGAGAGATTTCCTTGGTGGTAGAATTGGTAAGATTTAGCTGTTGAAAAAAAAAAAAAACAAGAGATTTAGCTGTTGATTGGGCATTGTACTCAAGGGGATCATTGGAATCAACCATTAATAATATCAGTAGCTACCATTTGAATACTAGTATGTGCTAAGCAGTATGAAAAGTGATTTATATACAGGATCTTACTTAATTTTATAACCATCCTATGAGATAATTACCAATATTATTTTATGGTTTAGGAAAAGACTGAGAATGGTTAAATAATTGCCCTGCTAACACATGGCAGCACCTGAATTTGAAATCATATCTTTCTCTTAGGAATAGCAATTTGTTTCTGTGTGTGTGTTTTTTTTTTTGCAGGGGGTGCTGGGGATCATACCAGGGTCTTGCATGTGCTAAGCAAGTGCCCTACCACTGAGCTACACTCCCAGTCCCCTTTTTAATTATTTACTTATTCATGTGTTCATTTTTATGGTGCTGGGGCTTGAACCCAGGGCCTTTGAAGTGTGCTACATCCCCACCTCTTTTTTTATTTTTTACTTTGGGACAGGATCTTGCTAAGTTGCCCGGGCTGGCGTGAAACTTGTGGTCCTCCTGCCTCAGCCTCTTAGAGTGTGGGATTATAGGTGTGTACCACCATGCCCGGCTATGATTTTTAATTAATATTACAGATCTGTAGCTGTTAACATTTTAAGTATACAAGTGACTCTCCGGAAGACACTTTGTTTCCAGAGGACACTCTGAAGTTGTGGTACTTTCTTGTGATAGTCCCATCTCTCCTGCTAGATTGTTAGCTCCTTTGAGGCAGGGGATATGAGTTATTCATCATTATATTTCTAGTTTTTATCTCAGTCCCAAGCATATGATATGATTCACTATGCAACAGATATTCTTTGAGTACCTGCTATGTGCTGGGGATACAGCAGTGAACGGAAGAGTTGCTACTCTGATAGCACATGCACTTGTGTCCGTATATATGTTTCACACACATCTATATACATGAACGTACAAATAATATCAAATAATAATGCTATGAAGAAAAGTAAAGTAGTGTAAGTGTGTGGAGAGTGCAGGGAGAAGAGGCAGGTGTGTTATTTTAAGTAAGTTGGTCAAGGAAAGTCTGAGGTTGACATTTGTGTGAGTAGACACTGAGTGAAGTGGGGGAAGGAGCTGTGTGAGGGTTGGAGAAGGGCATTCTAGGCTTTTTTTTTTTTTTTTTTTTTTGAGGGAAGAAGAAAGATTTCGATTAAAGAATCACTAGCAAGGAGGCTAGTGTGGTTGGATTACAGGTAAAGAGGAGTGAAGTAGGGAAAAAGATCAGAGAAGTAGCCAGAAATCAGATCAGGAATCAGAGAAGTAGCCAGGAATTAGATCAGGAATCAGAGAAGTAGCGAGGAATCGGGCTCAATAATTGTATTTAATTGATTTGAATGAATGAAGCTTTTCTATCATTTTACAACTCCTGTCTTTTGCCCTTCTACCATGTGGTACCTACCTTAGCCTGTGATCCTAAGCAGTGTGAGTTGAAATTCTTCCTTTCAGATTGCTTGATGAGGAATTGGGAATTTGATATTGGTAGGATGACATTGAGTCTACCCAGCAATCGGGCTAGTGGCCAAACCTTTCCAAGACACAGCCATCAGACCCAAGCGCACTCTCGGAATGGAGCCTGGCAGACGGGTACCCGTCTACCCTTACAGCCCTGCACACAACTATAACCAGTTGAAAAATTTGAGAGAATAGCTTTTTTTTTTCCCCTGATTCACTCAACCACAGACGGTTTGAAATTGCTGAGCACATCAGCCTGAGATAGAGCAGCCCACTGCATGGGTCATTACAGGTACAGCTAGGGTTGGCTGCCTGGTACAAACAATTGTTAGCAATGTGTTTGGGGTACAGAGGAAGAATACTTAGCTCTGCTTATTTTGGAATGAGGAGTCTGGGCAGGTGTTGCTCAAGCAGATAGAGGAAAAAAAAATTAATAGCCCAGAAATTAACTCTAAAGCAGCATTTCTGTTCTTTATGTGACTAATCTATTGATGAATTTTGTTTACCGAAAAAATAACAGTTGAACTTTTTTTTTTTTTTTTTTTTTTTGAGACAAGGTCTTGCCAAGTTGCTCAGGCTGGGCTTGAATTTGTGATCGTCTTGCCTCAGCTCCCAGAGTGCTGGTGTGGCAGGCACCAGCCACCACTCTCAGCTACAGATTCTTTGAGTTGGGTTTAAATCCCGTTCCTTGTAACTCAGCCTGCCTTTGCTTTTAAAAGATAAAGTGAAGTCAAAAAGATAATGAATGGCCTTTAGGGTCAGCATATCTGTGAATGAGTGCCCCTCCCCCACTGTTAATCTTGAGCAGGTTATTTTCCTCTTTTCCTGTTACCCCATCTGTAAAATGAATGGAATTGTTGCTGGGTATGGTGAGGCACACCTGTAATCCCAGCGCTGGGGAGGCTGAGGCAGGGGGATCGCAGTGAGTTTGAGGCCAGCCTGCACTACATAGTGGGTTCAAGGCCAGCCTGGGCCACATAGCAGGACCCTGTCTCAAAAAAAAAAAAAAAAAAAAAGTTAATGGAATTGTTACAAGGGGATATTTGGAAATGCCTAGTACAATATCTGGCACATAGTAAACGTTCAGTAAAGAGTGATATTTATTGTGTCCCCACTCTGCTCTAGTTCAGTCGTTTGGTGGGCAGCACATAGTCATATCACTTGGGTTTGGATTCTCCCTCTACTTCTTACTAGTTTGTAAACACTTGCCTTTACTTCTCTTTTACTCAGTTTCCTCATCTAAAATAGAGTTAATAATACTACCTACTTCACAGGGTTATGAGGACTAAGTGAGGTAATTTATGTAAATTGCTTAAAATAGTAACTGCTATATAGTAAGTGCTTAAAAAATGTTAGCTATCATTTTTTTTTTCATTTGCAAGCATTTGTTCCTCCTATTTTATTTTATTTATTTATTTATTTATTTTTTTGTGGGTACCGGGGGGTCGACCTCAGGACCTCGCGCGCCAACAGGCACCCGTGCCGCTGAGCGATATCACCGGCCCCTTTTTCGTATGTGGGATCCGGGAGTCGAACTCGGGCCCTCGCGCTTGCAAGGCAGGCGCTTATGCCACTGAGCCATCTCACCGGCCCATGTTCCTCCTATTTTAGCATCTGCTTATATTCTGTGATCTTAATTAATGCCTTTTGACCTTGTCACTCCAAATAGAGCAGTCACCATTAGTTTTGTGGGGATAGAAAGACACTCCCCATTATACAGTTCTCCTTAGCTACAGTGCCTGGCACAGCAGTGGATATGTTGGCATTCAGTATGTACTTAATTGATTTTATCACTGCTGAGTACATTTTTAATTGAGTGCTTTATATGCCAGGCAGTGTTCTGAACGTAGCCTCATATTATCTCATTTCATCTTCTCAACAACCATAGGAAGGTTTTCTTGTTATTCCCGTTTCTTAGGTGAAGAACCGTACACAGGGGAGCGTTACCTGTTGTTGAGGATCACTCGTTTAGGAAGTGGTGGAACCAGGAGTCAAACTTCGGTAGTCTTAACTCAAAGACTGTGCTCATAAACACTACCTGTGCTGTCATTGGCATGGGAAATAGAAGAGTACACCTCTGATGTTTGTAATCATTTTCAGTTTAGTTTAGTTCAGAGTTTTACTGTGGTACTACATGACTATTTTTAAAAAGTCAGGGCCGGTGAGACGGCTCAGCGGCTTGAGCGCCTGCCTTGCAAGCGCGAGGGCCCGAGTTCGACTCCCGGATCCCACATACGAAAAAGGGGCCGGTGATATCGCTCAGCAGCACGGGTGCCTGTTGGCGCGCGAGGTCCTGAGGTCGTCCCCCCGGTACCCACAAAAAAAAAAAAAAAAAAAAAAAAAAAAAGTCAGGTAATTTTCATTATTGCTATACTCTGTAGAACCAATATAAACCTAATTTTCAGTGTAGAACACTGAGACGACTTCATTGTCATAATAAGAATATAGGCTAGCGGGGCCGGTGAGATGGCTCAGCGGCGTAAGCGCCTGCCTTGCAAGCGCGAGGGCCTGAGTTCGACTCCCGGAACCCACATACGAAAAAGGGGCCGGTGATATCGCTCAGAGGCACGGGTGCCTGCTGGCGCGCGAGGTCCTGAGGTCGACCCCCCGGTACCCACAAAAAAAAAAAAAAAAAAAAAAAAGAATATAGGCTATCATTTTCTCTCTCTCTCTTTTTTTTTTTTGGTACCAAGACTCCAACTCTCAGCCTCATGCTTGGCAGGCAGGTACTGTGCCACTGAGCTACATCCCCAGCCCTCATTTTCTCATTTTATAAATTTTTTTCATTAAATTGTGGGGTTGTCTTTTGGTACTGCAAAGATGTAGTGCTAATAAATGGTGTTTTAGGTTCTGTTTTTAGCTTTAGTGTAAATAATATTTTTTTAAAAATGTTTTCATTGAATTTTTTTAATATGCTGGATTAGATTCTATCAAATAAAGAGAAAAAAATGTCCCCATCTGTGAAAGTAATTGCTTTCAATATGATTAGACTTTGATTTGGATTAAGGTTCATTTGGTGACTCAGATTCTGCTGATATCTGCTAAAAAGCACATAAGGAGTGTTCAGTTTAGAATGGTTCCCAGTGTTGATGTTAGCTATAATACACAATACATTGATTTGCTTCTTCTTTTAAAAGTTTTAGCTAGGACATGCTTTTCAAAATGAGAGGTCAGTGATGGGAGAAATTGAGGTTTAGTGTTTTTTTTGGTACTGGGAATCGAACTCAGGACCTCATGCTTGCCAGGCAGGCGCTGTGCCACTGAGCTAAATGCCTGGCCCCTGAGGCTTAGTTTTAAAAATAACAAAATTGCTTACACAAAACTGAAGGACGTATCTTTCCATTTTGCTTAGTCATCTGGTTTCTAAGAGTATGTAGCATTTCATAGGAAATACCTAATTATTTTCATCCAAAATGTTCTAACATGTCAATTTAAATTAAAACTTTCATTTAACTAGAATGCTTGGAGTTTTCTGATTAACCAAGTTAATGAAAATACCCCTATAGATTCAATTTATTTTGATAAAAATAGTTCCCAAATGTATCACTTTACTTTTTGATCTTTTAAGTGCACTCAAGTGAAAATAAGTGTATGTGTAAATATTTTATTTCGTTTTGTGCTTAGAGTTTATTGAAGGATATGGTTTTTAGATATGAAATATGTGGGCAATGAGTCACTGTTCCATAACCATCCCTGATGGTAGTGGTTGTGGAAGGCAGTATAGAAAAAGTTCTTTGGGTTTTCGTAAACTAAGACACAGTTGTCCTTATGATTTGAGTTTTAGGGTATCTGATACCTGAGTCTTGCTGGAAACTTTTAGAGGAAAATAATTATTTTGGGGGGTGGTGTTAGGTTCTGGTGATTGAACCCGAGGGTTTCCAACTGAGCTACATCCCCAGCCCTTTTTTTTTTTTTTTAATAGTCTTGCTAAATCACTAAGTTGCCCAGGCTGGCCTCAAACTTGTGATCCTCCTGCCTCAGCCTCCCAGAATGCCTGCTAGGATTACAGGCTTGCACCACCATGCCCAGTTGGAAAATATCTTAATTTCAGGAATGCAGAAGAGTTAATAAAGGCTTAACTTAATTAATTATGGTGCTTAGCTAGCAAATGATCCCATAAAGTCTCCAAGCCCCATACACCCCCAAACCCCTGACTCCAGAAAAATCAGGTCTTCTTAACAAAGGTAATCAGAAAAGTCTAGATGAAAAGAAGTTCTCAGCTGAGAATACACAGGAAACAGCTGATATTTGAGGTTTTCTATACTTTACAAAATTCCCACTCTTCTCTAGGATATTTAATATTTTGATAGGTGATTAGTAACTCGATGCTTTGACATACTTTTAGAGTTTAGAAGAGCTCTATTTCCGTCACTTTTTTTTTTTTTTCTTACTTAGTTCGCCTTTCTTTGTCATCATATATTCAACCAACTATTCAACTATTTTGTGGAGGGGCCTGAGGAGTAGAACACAATCTCTGCTTTCTAGTACATGTAGTCAGTCCAGTCCCATCTGTACCTTGAATTTCTGATGTTAAGAAAGTCACAGGTGGAGCCTCTCAAAGCCAACTTCTGAGTTGTAAAAAACTCGTTGCACAACATCATTCCGGGACTATTTTATTATTATTGAATTTTAGAATTGATCATTGTGGGTGTGCTTAGGGATCATTTAGTCCTCACCTAGTTGTAAAGATTTAATGAGAGAAAATAAAAACCCCACACAAATAATAAGTACTCAGTAAACGTTGGCCCTGAATATAATCTACAGTTGGTGAAAAAGAAACTCAGCAAAATGAAATGACTTAACTAGTGCCATATGCTAGTTAATGGTCAAGGCTAGCTTAGATTTCAGATCTCATTCTTCCTAACTTACCTTAATTCACATCTTTGCCTTAAAGAGAGTATTATAATGTCAAAAGGAGGAGGCTGACTCAATGGATCAGTGATTATTTATGTGCCCATGGGGTGCCTGGCACTCTGCTGGACTCTAGTACAGAGGAATAATCTCACGGGCGGGAGGGCATTAGGGCAGGGAACAGGTTAAGAGCAAGGACATCAGCCTATCTGGAGCAGAGAGTTTATTAAATTAGGGAGGTAGCAGGTAGGCAGGGTGGTGCGGAATGGAACCCTGGGAAGTACAGACCTGCCCTGGATGACTACATTTTATTTCCTTTAGGAGTTAGCCCTTTGAGACAACGTAGTGTGACATAAAGAATGTAGCTATTGGAATTAGCCCTGGGTTTGAATTCTGGTTATTGTGACACTCTGCTCAAACCTATCCGTGGCTTGCCATTTAATTAAAACTCAAGTCTTTACCACTGTTTAAAATGCCCCGTATGTTGCTGGGCATGGTAGCTCACACCTGTAATCCCAGCACTTGGGAGGCTGAGGCAGGAGCATTGCTGGGAGTTGGAGGCCAGCCTGGGATACATAGCGAGTTCAAGGCCAGCCTGGACTACACAGCGAGACCTTGTCTCAATAAATAAATAAATAAATAAATAAATAAATAAATAAAAATTTAAAAATAATAAAAACACCTTGTATAATCTGACTCACAACACCTCTTTGGCCACTTTTTGCTCTTCCTCATTCTGCTCTAACCACCTGACCTCCTTGCTCTTCCTTCTTCACATCAAGGACTCTTGCATTGGGGACTTTGTACTAATACTCTGCCTGGAATGTATGGCTTGTCTTTTTCGTTTTTTGTTTTGTTTTATTTTCGTGGCACTGGAGATTGAATCCATGGCCTTCGTGCTGAGTTACATCCCCAACCCTTTTTAAAATTTTAAAATTTTGAGTCAGGGTCTTGCTAAGTTGCCAAGGCTGGGCTTGAACTTGTGATCCTCCTACCTCAGCCTCCCAGAGTGCTGGGATTACAGGTGTTTGCCACCATTGCCCAGCTGCTTGATCTTTTAATTCCTTTAGACTTCGATGGTGACACCTTTTCAGAGAGGTTTCTCTGATCACCCTACATAAACTACTATGCTTTGCCTTCCCCTTTCATTCCAGCCCTCACCTGAGTTTATTTTTCTCCATACCACTTATCTCCACCTGATACATGTTTATTGTCTATCTCAGAAAATGTAAACTTCTTGAAAGCAAGTGTCTTCTCGGGCATAGAACAGTATAGAGTGGGTACTCCACTCTGATGAATGAGTGAATGAATAAATGAATGAGTTCTGTAACTGATGTACCTCATTGTGCCCATGTGTGAATCATTGGGATACTGATGCTTGCTTAAAGCATTGTTGGTGTAAAATAAGATATTTATCAAATACCTAGCTCTGGGTCATAGTAAATGCTCAGTAAATGCTAATGCCTGCCTTCGTTCATAAGTTATTTTTATGACTGTCCAGTTGATAGCTTTAGTGGGTATCCTGACTCATTTAACTTAGAAAGGACATCCCAGATGTTAGTGATGAACAAAAATGGCTATATATCTTAAAACTGTTATAGCAGAACACAGTAATTATAGTGCTTGCTTTTTTCCTATAGAACCATTAAGTTATAAATAAACCCTACTTAATAGAATAGGTATAATTTAGGGAAGTTTTGTCAACAGGCAAATTTTTAATCAAGTAAATCTTATATTTCCACTGCAAAATTGGAGTTCGTAGTTTTGCAGGGAAAACATCAAAATAAGATGAAATCATAATCTGAAGTGTTATAAACCTATATATTCTGGGGTTTTTTGTTGTTGATGTTGTTGTTGCTTTTGAGACAGGATCTCACCATGTAATTCAGGCTGGCCTTCAGCCCAGGCTGGCCTTGAACTTGCAGTGATCCTCCTGCCTCTGCCTCCCAAATGCTGGGATTACAGGTGTGCACCACCACACCTGGCATAAACCTAAATATTTTTGACTCTGGAAATTTTTGCTGTGTAACATTCATGATGCAGTTATTGGGGAAGAATAACTTGTACATACTGCTAAGGGCTGGAATAGGCAGTCAGCAATGAATTAGGTTTATTAGGTTTTGTCTGACATGGTTTGTCAGACTTAAGGGCTATTTAGCATGTCAGTGTCACTGTTAAGTAACTGGTATTTAATAAACTTTAGCTTGTTTTTTTTTTTTTTTTAAACCATTGGTGACCGAATTAAGGACAAGATTATGACTGTGACCCCAACATTTTGTTACTTTAAAGAGCACCACTACCATAAAGTAAATTTGCAATAATTAATTTTTAAGCTTCGAAATTCTAATAAGTGAGTATTCTTTTTTATTAGATTTAGAAACATCCTATGTATATTGTCCCTATAATATTCTCAAATTATACAATATAAATCAATTTCCTCATTGTCCACGAAGCCAGTCATTTAGCACTCTGGTATTTCACAAATGAAACTTTGACATTAATCCAGAGAATATAGGAAAGGTGCTCACAAAGAAGACTGTCTTTTGGCTGGAGATGCCCTTTGCCAGTTGTGTTATGTTATCTCTTGAAGTTCTGTTAAAACTTGAAGATAAGTATGTTTCCTCTGGGCAGAGTATTTTATTAGTGTGCTCTGTACTTTAGCTACCGCTAATAGAAGACAACAGCTGCTCTTAAAAAGCCAGGAGGCAAACAAGAAATTATGCAAAAGGGCTGAGAGTGTAACCAGTGTAGAGTGCTTGCTTAGCACAGGCAAAACCCTTGCTTCAATCCTTGACCCTGGAAAACAAAAACAAAAAAAAGATGGAGGAAACCATACAACTAACTTCCAACCTCTACGAATAAATACGTTTTTCCCACCTTCCACCAGAAAGAAAATGGAAAGCAAGCTGCAAAAGAAATCATGGGCTCTGTTCTGTATTGCAGTAATCAGTGCAGGACGTGCCTGATGTCATGTCATGTCAGGCCTGATGTCATGCAGATTTCCAGGCAGACTGGTGTTTCCTCCTATTGAAGGATGATCAGTGCCTCTGGACTTCTGCTTTCCTGATCCAGGCTATGGGTTTAAATGTCCAGGATTCAAACATTATCAGTCCTAGTCTTAGCAAAATAATCTGGGAAAAGGGAGAGGGCGGGACAGAGCCACATACTTGACCATTTCACAGCATCAACAGCATAGCATAGTCGAAAGACTCCATTGGAATCTGGTATGTGTGGGATTGAATTTTTGCCCTGCTTCTTATACAAAATACTTAACCTAACTATATTTCCTTATCTCCAAAATTAAGACACATGTTTGGACCCAGGGCCTTTGCACTGAGTTGCATCCCCAGCCTTTTTAAATTTTTTATTCTGACAGGGTCTCACTGAGTCTCTGGGTTGCCCAGGCTGGGTTTGAACTTGTGATCCTCCTGCTTCAGCCTCCCACAGTGTTGTGGTTACAGGCATGCACCACCATGCCCAGCAGTGCTAACTTATTTATTAATAATAAATGTACATTGCCTTTACAAAAATATTTTTTCTATAGAAAAATCAGTATATGTTAGTGGATCTAAATTTTTCATTGTTGTGAATTGATGTTTGGTATCAATACCCTTTCAAAGGTAAGGGTATTGCCTTTTTTTTTTTTTTTTTTTATGTTACTAGGGATCAAACTCAGGACTAAGTCATTCTAAGCACATACTCTACCACTGAGTTCTATCTGCTTAGTAACAGTTACTCTGTAGGTGAAACTTACAGCCTTTGGAGGAATGGGTATGCCAAGGTTTTGATCATAGTGTGGTTTCAGTTAGTTGTATGTACTTATTCAGGATGTGGCTAGACCAGTGATCTGAGAAGTAGGAGCTTATGATGAATGTATTTACCTTTTAAATAAATCTTTTCTCCCCACCCTCCCCAGCTGCTCAGATAAAGAATTTGATGAGCCAACTAGGAACGAAGCAGGACTCAAGCAAGCTACAAGAGAATCTGTGAGTAGCTTCCTACCAGGGCTGGGTTTTGTGAGGGCCCCTGGAGGATGCGTGAATGTCCTTGCTGCCCTGTGTGGCAGCCCAGGTTCTAGTCTGTGAAGTCAGAAAGAAGCAGTGGGTCAGGAGGTAACAGCTGGATCTAGAAGGGGGCAACATGGTATATGAATGAAATATGAATCAGATTTCCACTGCCTCTCAATGGTCTGATTGCTTCTTTCTTCCCTCAGTTACTTTAGCAGAACAATTTAGAGAAGTAGAAAAGTTTGGCACTGGGAATCAAACTCAGGACCTTGTGCTTGCCAGGCAGGCGCTGTGCCACTGAGCTATATCCCCAGCAGAGAAAGAAACTTTTACAACTCAAACTATATTCTGCTCACAGTTCATCTGTTGGTGTGGGACTGCTGATGTCTAGTTTATAGTTGGATTTCCAGGTGTATATAAAACTAGAAAATTTATTCAGAATGACCCAAGGGCAGCCTGAGGGATAGAATAATGGACTAGTAGTAGAACTCCTGATTCTTTTTTAATCACATTCTTTTTTACTGTGTTCCTGCTTGCTTGCTTGCTTGCTTATTTATTTTGGGGGTTTTTTGAGATGGGGTCTCGATACGTAGTTCAGGCTGGCCTCAAACTCAAGACGATCCTCCTGCTTTGGCCTCCTGAGTGCTGGGATTACTGGTGTGCTCCACCATGCCTAGTTTGTTCTTGGTTTTAGAAGTTTTGTTCCTCATCATTAAAGTATACTGAGCAGTATTCTTTGTTTCCTTTTCTAGACATTATAAAGTGAGAGAGTGACTGTTATTACTCTGAACTTTTTCCAGAGAGACAACTACCTCTGAATATTTTAATCCTGTCTGAGCTGTTCCTGGCATCTGATTGACCCCCTCTCCTTGCTTTTTTTTTTTTTTTGGTGGGTACTGGGGGTTGACCTCAGGACCTCGCGCGCCAGCAGGCATCTGTGCTGCTGAGCGATATCACCGGCCCTTTTTTCGTATGTGGGTTCCGGGAGTCGAACTTAGGACCTCGCGCTTGCCAGGCAGGCGCTTATGCCGCTGAGCTATCTCACTGGCCCTCTTCCTTGTTTTTACTGCTCCCCTCTTTTTAAATCTTGGAGGCCTATTTGCAGTAAAAACATTAATAGTCAGTATTGTGGTATCCTAGTCCACTGGGGCTGCTATCACAAAACACCACAAGTTAGGTAGTTCATAAACAAGAGAAATTTACTTTTCATAGTCATGGAGGCTGGGAAGTCCGAGATCAGGGTGGTGGCAGGTGCACTGTATGGTGAGGTCCCACTTTTTCTCAGTGTCCTCGTTGGATGGAGGAGGCAGAGTTCTCTGGGGTGTCTTGTAGGAAGGCACTTGGGCCTGCACTTCTACTCCACCCTCTGGATTGGGTCACCTCCCAGTGCTGTCTCCTAATCCATCACCTTGGGGTCAGGATTGCAACATGTGAATTGGGAGAGGAGCGCAGACTTTCAGACCAGAACAGGTGGTTTCTCTGTCATCCCTTAAAACCTTTGAAGAAATGGCAGAGAGAAAAGAGAGAAAAAAAAAGAAATGGCCAGAGATTAGAGGAGAACATGAAAGAAAGGAGCTCTTTTTATATTTTTACTAGTTTTCTTTTCTTTCCTTATTTGTTTGTTTCTTTTGGTGGGGGAGTAGAGACAAGGTCTTGCTACGTAGTTTAGGCTGGGCTCAAACTCACTGTGATCCTTCTCCTCAGCTTTCGGAGCGCTGCCACCACACCCGGCTATTTCTACTACTTTTCAATCCCACTTAATATATTACAGATTCTTTCCTCTTTAGTTTCTTTCTTCCCTACTCCTTTTGTTTTGTTTTTGTGTGTGTCCTTTTTTTTTTTTTTTTTTTTTTTGAGACAGGACTCATTATGTTGCACAGGCTGGCCTTGAACTCCTGGACTCAAGCAGTCCTCCTGTCTCAGGCTCCCCAGTAGCTAGAACTAGAGACGTTGCCACTATCACTACCACCCAGCTTCCTTATGGTTTTTGTTTGTTTGATTTTGTTTTTTGTGCCAGCAGAGATAGAACCCAAGGTTTTGCACATGCCAGGCAAGCACTGTCCTACTGAGCCACATCCCAGCCCTGTCCTTATGTATTTTTCTTTTTTTTTTTTTTTTTTTTTTGTGGGTACCGGGGGGTCGACCTCAGGACCTCGCGCATCAGCAGGCGCCCGTGCCACTGAGCGATATCACCGGCCCCTTTTTCGTATGTGGGTTCCGGGAGTCGAACTCGGGCCCTCGCGCTTGCCGGGCAGGCGCTTAAGCCGCTGAGCCGTCTCACCGGCCCCCTGTCCTTATGTATTTTTAAACAGCATAAGGGGGCCGGTGAGACGGCTCAGCGGCTTAAGCGCCTGCCTTGCAAGCGCGAAGGCCCGAGTTTGACTCCCGGAACCCACATACGAAAAAGGGGCCGGTGATATCGCTCAGCGGCACGGGTGCCTGTTGGCGCGTGAGGTCCTGAGGTCGTCCCCCCGGTACCCACAAAAAAAAAAAAAAAAAAAAAAAAAAAAAAAAACAGCATAAGGATTCTTGTTTTGGAGAGAAAGGCCCAAATGTCAAGCATAAAGAGCAGGTAAGGAGCCAAGGATAAACCTAAAAAAGGAGCAGGCTTTGACCAGAATGCGAGAACAAATCTTTGGAGGTTGTTCCCTAGGACAGTTAGCAAGCTATGCTTTTATTTTTTATTCTTTTTTTTTATATATATTTTTTATTTAGAGACAGGATCTCACTGTGTAGTCTAGGCTGGCATTGAACTCTTGTCTATCCTCCTGCCTCAGCCTCCCAAGTGCTAGGGTAACAGGCATGCACCACCACACCTGGCTAAGAAGCTATGCTTTTAATGCATATTTCAGCCAACCACCTGTTCCACCTGTTCTAGTCAGTAGGCTGTGACAGATACCAAGTATGTAGAACTCTTGGGAAATTCACATGCAAAGGAAGATTTTATGAGCGAGTTCAGTGTGTTAAAACCCTGAGATTTAGGTGAGTGGCAGTTGCTCTTCATCTATTTATTTTTTGAGACAGGGTGTCACTAGGTAGTTCAGGGTGGCCTGGAATTCATGACAATCCTCCTGCCTCAGCCTCCTTAGTGCTGGGATTGCAGGCATGGGGTGGGTTTGCCTGGGGACTGTTTCTGAAATTTTGTGGTGAACATGGGCATTGAGGCACCCATTTATTCAAAAGGCCTTGATTTCCAGTGTTATGAGACACTCGGAACAAAGTAATGCTCAGTGTGCTGGCTCTCGAGAAGTCACAGCATCCTGAAACGTGTCTTTTCTGTCTTAGGCAACAGTTACAGCACTCCACAAACCAGCTCGCCAAGGAAACCAATGAATTGCTGAAGGAACTAGGGTCGTTGCCCCTTCCCTTATCTACTTCAGAGCAGGTTGGTATTTTCTGTTTTGCTGTGTTTGTTATTAGAAAAAGACTTTATTTTAGTAAAAAGAAAAAAAGAACAGTACGTGGAACAGAAATAAGTTGGCCTTTGGTGCTAGGTGTACCTTCTCTGAACCTCAATTTTCTTAGCTATTAAAGTGGGGAGATATGACTGGTGGGCCGTAGAAAATGTATGCACAGATACGGTAACGCGCCCGCATCCAGGAAGTGCTCAACGCGTGGTGGCTACTGCTGTCGTTAACGTGAATACGCTGGATTGAGCGGGAGAGGAGCCTCAGTGTTTGCATCTCTTTGGGTTTGGCTAGCAGCTGTATATTTACAGGTTTGGTCCTACCAGTATCTGTACATTTTAATCAAACATCTTGTTTTCATATTTGCAACAGGACCTTTTGTCCCACTAAGGGTCGTTCATAGGTCACAGGCTGAGGAAATGCTCAGGGAAGATATCTTTTCAAGTCATTTTACTCAGTGGCCATTTAAGTTCTTTTAACGCAGTCCTGCTGGCTTGAGCCACCAGGGGTATATGCGTGACTGACATGCATGACTGTCCTATCATGTGGCATGGGGCAGTCCCATCGGCTGGTACAGAGCCATCCAGCAGCAGGATGTACAAATTACAGCCCCATCATGAACGTGTTAAATGCACACAATTTTTACTTGGATTCATTGTTCCTTTCATAAGCTATGTCTTTTTTCATTCCTGAAACTAGATATGTCCCCTCCTTTATCAATGCTTAACTCTTAACTGTCTTCCGTAGTCTACCCTCAGGAAAAAACCTTCTCCATTGACCTTGGCCTGTTGTGCTTTTAGCTTCTGTACCATTCAAAGGGGGCACTTATATAACTTTTATTATTGAACTTTTAAAATAATATTTTATCTTAGATAGTTCTGAAGACACAGCCTTCAACTTCTCTTCTGGGTTTTTCTTTTTTTTTTTCTTTTTTTTTTTTTTTTTCTTTTTGTGGGTACCAGGGATCGAACTCAGGACCTCGCGCTTGCCAGGCAGGCGCTTATGCCACTGAGTGATATCACTGGTCCTTTTTTCCTTTGTATGTGGGTACCGGGTGTCAAACTCAGGACCTCGCACTTGCCAGGCATGTGCTTATGCCACTGAGTGATATCCCTGGCCCTTTTTTCCTTTGTATGTGGGTACTGGGAGTCAAACTCAGGACCTCGCGCTTGCCAGGCAGGCGCTTATGCCGCAGAGCTATCTCACCGGCCTCTTCTGGGTTTTTCAAACTTTGGCTTGTGGCTCTTGGAACATGAAACCATTTTAATGTGTTATGAGCAGTATTTTCAAAAACTAAAATAGGGTAGAAATATCAGAGTGTGTACCATGTGATAAGGGTAAATATCACATGAAATTTTTATTTCTTACATGTATGTATTATAGCTCTCAAGTCACAACATATATATGTGTGTACATATTAGGCTATGATGTCAAATTCCTACTGTGGGTCTCCATCACAAAAGTTTGGAAAGCACCAGTTTAACCTGGCAACCTATTTAATGTAGCATTGTTCAGTCTGGAAATTTTTGGACCCTTTACATTAAAGAGGAGCCAAAGCCAGGTGTGGTGGCGCATGCCTGTAATCCCAGCATGTGGGAAGCTGAGGCAGGAGGATCACCATGAGTTCAAGGCCAGCCTGGCTACACAGTGAGTTCAATTGTTTTTTTTTTTTAGGCAGGCTCTCATTATGTAGTGCAGGCTGGCCTCGAACTCGCTTATGTATCCCAGGCTGGCCTCAAACTCACAGCGATCCTCCTGCCTCAGCCTCCTGAGTGCTCACAGTGAGTTCAAGGCCAGCATGAACTACATAGTGAGACCCCGTCTCAAAAAACCAAAAAAAAAAAGGAGCCAAGACTAGGGGCTTTGTCTTCCTCCTAAAAAATAGTTATGATAAAATGTAATCTTAGTTAAAAAAATATATATCTTAGTTATCCATGTATGGGTCATTGGTTTTAGCCGTTATGCATGCTAACATTTTAGTTACAAAACTCTTTTACCATCCAGTATGTCCAGCTTGCTTCCAAATCATCCCTTTCCTCCTCCTAGCCATGCACTAAGGGAAGACACATTTGTAGATAGATTTTGTAGTAATAAAAAAGGAGTCTAAGTGTCTGGTGCACAGTATTATTATAAGTATCTAAGGGTTAAGTAGCAGCCTAAGCAAAATATAAATAGAAAGTTAAATCTACAACCAATATAAATTCATCTAATGTGTTCCAAAACCAGTAGAAGCTATTTTTGGATTATGCATGCTATTGTTTCCTTCCATTAGCTTGGATCATTAAGAACACGAAATAGATTTATAAATGTATTCTCTCGGGTGACGTATAATTCCTTAATTCCCTTTCTGCAGTTGTGCTGAGTACCCTTTTGTCTTTCTGCTCTTTCTACATCTTAATCTATCTTAGCCCCATCAACCATCTTTTCACTACTGTCAAACCAAACACCCTGCAAGTTTTTCCCCATACCTACATACTACTATCTGCGACCATCTAATTCTCAAACCCTGGCCTCGTTTTTATTTGTGTTTCTTCCGGATCCTCTTGCCCATCCTGTTTCCACTGAAATTTTCTTTCTGTGATTCTCTGTTGTTCTGTCTCCCACTCTGCTGCTTCCCGGGTTGAGTCTCAGCCTCCTTCCTGGACCCTGTTGCTCTAGGAGTGGGCAAGCTCTAGGGCTCTGCCATGGACCCGCTGGTTTTCTGACTCTATTCTTTCTCACCCGAGAGTCTTATCTGCTTTTGTGACCTCCCTGTTAGCCTCATGATCATAACCCTTAGATCTTTTTCCAACTTTGGCCCCTTAGCCTCCAAGTACTTGACCTGAATCACCTATTCCTGTTCTGATATTTTCCTCTTGAATATTCTACCTGCATATAAAATATAACGTGGTATTTTGTATGTAATTACTCATTAAAACCCCTGAAATAAATTGATTGACAATAATTGTCATGGTAAAAAAGGCTCTCTGCCTCCTGGCTGCCACGTGTTGAGCAATTTTTCTCTGTCAAGACCTTCTACCTGCTGTTTCTGCCTTGGGGCAGCCAGCTGTGGGCTGAATCCTCTGAATCTTCCAGTCAAAATAAACCTCTCCTCTTAAAAAGAAATAAAGAAAAAGAAAAAAGCTTGTACCTTTTGACATAATATTCCCACTCATGCAAATTTGTCCAAAGGAAAAAAATGTACCTGGAGCCAAATGTAAAAATATTAACCGTTACAGTAGTTGGTGCTCACTTTAGCTTTATTCATAATAGTTAAAAACTGGGAACAGCACTAAACTAAATTCAAAATGGATCAGAGATCTAAATATTAAAACAGAAACATTAAATCTGTTGGAAGGTAGGATAGGTAAAACCCTTGGAGACATTGGTGTAGGCAAAGACTTTATGAATAAAAACTCAACCGCACGGGAACTATCCCAAAGAATCAATAACTGGGATCTCATCTTATTAAAAAGCTTTTGCACAGCAAGAGAAACCACCAACAGAGTGAAGAGACAACCCACAATGTGGGAAAAAATGTTTGCCAGCTGTTCCTCAGACAAAGGATTACTATCGAGAACATATAAAGAACTAAAAAAAAATCAGACCTCCCAAATTTAAAGACCCACTCCAAAAATGGGCATCTGAGATGAATACACATTTCTCAGATGAAGAAATACTAATGGCAAACAAATATACAAAAAAATGTGCAACATCACTAGTCATTCGAGAGATGCAAATTAAAACAACACTGAGATACCATCTCACCCCAGAAAGAATGGCTACTATAAAGAAATCAACTAATAACAAATGCTGGAGGGGCTGTGGGGAAAAAGGAACCCTTCTTCACTGTTGGTGGGAGTGTCGACTGGTACAGCCACTGTGGAAGTCAGTGTGGAGATTCCTCAGAAAACTAGGGTTGGAGGTCCCATTTGACCCAGCTATTCCCCTTCTGGGCATCTTCCCAGAAGAATTAAAAACATCGTACCACAGCGATATATGTGCACCCATGTTTATAGCAGCACAATTTGTAATAGCCAGATCTTGGAAACAACCCAAATGCCCATCAACTGAGGAATGGATAAGAAAGATGTGGTATTTTTATACAATGGAGTACTATTCAGCCATAAAGAAGGATAAACTGGAGACTTTTATAGGTAAATGGATGCAACTCGAGAAAATACTCATAAGTGAAATAAACCAGAAGCACATGTGTAAGCATCGTATTATCTCTCTAGTATGAGAAACTGAAAGAGTAAATAAGATCCAAAATGTACAATAGACATGGTGAATCAAAAAGAAACTGGTCAAAAGGAAAGAGAGACTGGAATAGGGAAAAGAAAGAAGGGAAAGGGAAAAAAAATTGTATATATATATATATATAAGATGGTTAAGATAGATACACTACCATTTTTGCTTAGTTCGTTGAAGAGTAAGGTTTGTGCCAATAATGTTTGGACAATTGAATGCTAATGTCTGGTGTCCTGAATAACTAACTTAAAGATAGTAATACGTAATGTATTAACCATTGTTACCCTCCTATTATGTTTGTTTGAAAATTTGTTCTTCTTTTGGGCCGGTGAGATGGCTCAGCGGTTTAAGCGCCTGCCTTGCAAGCGCGAGGGCCCGAGTTCGACTCCCGGAACCCACATACAAAAAAGGGGCCGGTGATATCGCTCAGCGGCACGGGTGCCTGCTGGCGCGCGAGGTCCTGAGGTCGACCCCCCCGGTACCCAAAAAAAAAAAAAAAAAAAAAAAAAAAAAAAGAAAATTTGTTCTTCTTTTGATTTGTTTTGTTTTTTCTTCTCTTTAAAAAAAAAAAAAAAAAAAAAAAAAAAAAAAAAAAAAACTGGGAACAGGGCCAGTGAGATGGCTCAGTGGCGTAAGCGCCTGCCTGGGAAGCGTGAGGGCCCGAGTTCGACTCCCGGAACCCACATACAAAAAAAGGGCCGATGATATCGCTCAGCAGCACGGGCGCCTGCTGGCATGCGAGGTCCTGAGGTCGACCCCCGGTACCCACACACACACAAAAAAAAATGGAACAATACAAGAAATGTTTATGTAAAATTTACTAGATAAAGCCAGGTGTGGTGGTGAACGCTTGTAATCCCAGCACTCAGGAGGCTGAGGCAGGAGGATTGCTGGGAATTCAAGGCCACCCTGGGCCACATGGTGAGTTCAAGCCCAGCCTGAACTACATAGCAAGACCCTGTCTCATAAAATAAAATTTAAAAAATTTACTAGGTCAACTCGATGGAATATATGTAACAAAGATTATAATTGTGAAGAGTATAGTAACATGGAAATGGACAGCTTATGCTATCCTTAAAATATAGCGTTTTGGAGCTGGGCGTGTGGCTCGATGATTGAGCTCTTGCCTAGCATGCAGGATGCCCCAGGTTCTATCCCTACCGCCAAATTAAAAAAACAAACAAATGTGTTTTTGCCTGGCAAGATTTCCTTCCTTATTGTTACAATATTGTCATTCTTGACTTTGTCCCTCTTCCTTCATCACCAGTTACTAAGTCATAATGTTCTTAAATTTATTTCTTTGTGGTTCAGTTACTGATACTATGGTCTCCCAATCTTTTTTTTTTTTTTTTTTGTGGGTACCGGGGGGTCGACCTCAGGACCTCGCGCGCCAGCGGGCGCCCGTGCCGCTGAGCGATATCACCAGCCCCTTTTTGGTATGTGGGATCACGGGAGTCGAACTCGGGCCCTCGCGCTTGCCGGGCAGGCGCTTAAGCCGCTGAGCCATCTCACCGGCCCATGGTCGCCCAATCTTAAACCTAGACTATTGCAGTAAACTTTTTTTTTTTTTTTTTTTTTTTTTTTCTGTGGTGGAGCTGAGGATCGAACCCAGGGCTTTGTGCATTCTAGACAAATGCCCTATCGCTGAGCTCCATCCTTAGCCCTACTGGAGTAATTTTTTATTTTTTTTTTATTTTATTTTTTTTTTTTTTGACCTGTTTCTTCTTTCCTTTCTACCTGGTATGCCACCAAGGACTAGTTTTTCTAAGTTACCAGGTTGGAGCTATCATATTTCCTGCTCAAAAATCTTCATTGAGGGCCGGTGAGATGGCTCAGTGGCGTAAGCGCCTGCCTTGCAAGCGCGAGGGCCCGAGTTCGACTCCCGGATCCCACATACGGAAAAGGGGCCGGTGATATCGCTCAGTGGCACGGGTGCCTGTTGGCGCGCGAGGTCCTGAGGTCGACACCCCGGTACCCACAAAAAAAAAAAAAAAAAAAAAAAAATCTTCATTGAGAGGTTGAACCCTCAACTCATTATTAGCTTGAGATTTAAGACCTACTACAGCCAGGGGTATAGCTCAGCGGCACGGCGCCTGCCTGGCAAGTACGAGGTCCTGAGTTCAATTCCTGGTTCAGAAAAAAGACTTACTTGGGGCCGGTGAGATAGCTCAGCAGCATAAACGCCTGCCTGGCAAGCATGAGGTCCTGAGTTCGACTCTCGGTACCCACATACGAGTAAAGGGCCGGTGATATCGCTCAGCGGCACGGGCGCCTGCTGGCACACGAGGTCCTGAGTTCGACCCCCGGTACCCACAAAAAAAAAAAAAAAGAAAGAAAAAAGACTTATTATAGTAACCCCTTCCCTGCCTCTCGGTTTTGTCTAATAGCTTCTCTCATGGAACCTTTGGTTCCAGCCAGACTGTCTCCTTATAAGTCTTCTTCAGTTTTCTGCCACCGTGCCCCTGCCCACACTATTCTCTGGGGTAAATTCACCCTAGCCCTTCTTTTTGCTTGTTTATGCAGAGCTCTTCCTTCAGTGTTCACCACTTCTTGAGCCCTTTCTTGGCCACTTGACTGATTATTTCTGCCTCTGAACTCCTAAAGTACTAATTGGATACAGCAATTACAGGATTTATGACTTTTTCACTTGTCTATTTATATCCTTTATCTAGAAATACATAATAAGCTGTTTGAGGTCGTGAGTTTTTATTTCTGTGTGCTTATGAGCACAGGACAAATGGGCTCAGTATGTGTTTTTTTTTTTTTTTTTTTTTGTGGGTGCCGGGGGGTTGACCTCAGGACCTCGCGCGCCAGCAGGCGCCCGTGCCGCTGAGCGATATCACCGGCGCCTTTTTCGTATGTGGGTTCCGGGAGTTGAACTCGGGCCCTCGCGCTTGCCGGGCAGGTGCTTAAGCCACTGAGCCATCTCACCAGCCCTCAGTATGTGTTTTTATAAGATATAGAAGTAGCAGGCTTAGTAAAATGGCCCATAGATTAAAGTGGTTATCAAGATCTCAAAGAATTTAAGCCTCCTTTAAAAAAAAAAAAAGTGCCTGTAAAAGAAAATGATTATGATTTTCAGGGAAGCCATCAACTCAGTGTAGATAAATATCGTTTCCAGTCTGAGTCCAAAGGTATTTTTTCTGCTTTTAGGTTCTCCAAGGAACAAAAATTCTAGATTACAGTTCCTTCTGAGATTATAAGGTAAATGATACCCAGTCCCTAGATTTGTTAGAGTGAAAGAAGAAAAAGTCAGAATTTATTGGGGATTTCAGCTAGCAAAGAACAAATTTATTAATTTAAGGCAGAGTCTATTTTGTAGTAATTTTTCTAATTGGAAAATTTTAAGGGGTATAATTTTGTTTTTAATGGAAATTGAAGTCTAAATAATCTGGGTTAATATGGAATTTCAACTTCTTGCTTAATTTCCTTAGCGGCAGCAGAAACTTCAAAAGGAACGCCTCATGAATGACTTCTCTGCAGCTTTAAACAGTTTCCAGGCTGTGCAGAGAAGGGTATCCGAAAAGGAAAAGGAGAGCATTGCCAGAGCAAGAGCCGGATCACGTCTTTCTGTAAGTCGATTCCCAAGACCTTTGCAATTTCAGGATGTTTTTTCCCAAGACTCCCCCACCCTTAGGCTATTGGCCTTTGTTTTCTATCACCCAAAATAAAACATATATATCAGCTGGTGTGAAAATGTCAGATTTGTATGACCTATGTAAAAAGTATGTGTACAATTGAAGAATAGACTGGGACATGCACAAGGGTTAAGGATATGGAAGGTAGAGTTGTGTATAATTTTCTTTTTGATTTTGTTATATTGGTCTTAACATTTTTAAAAAAAGAATTCATCTCCTAGAATATAGTAGGTTAGGTTATTTGGATTAGCTCTCTCTTTTTTAAAAAGGATTCTCGAATTCTGGAATTTAAAAACCCAACTTCTAAGTAGCAAAGACCCATGAAAATACTAATGTAAAAAATCTCAGAGAGAGGTAAGCAGAGCACTGCGCTGAGTTTGCACTGAGACATTTGCTGGGGACAAACTTGAACTTCAGTTTGATGCCCTCAGGGATGAACAGGATAAAAGTCGAAGCCCAGGGTCCACGTGAGGTGGAGGATGTAAAAGATTCTCTTCAAAGTAAGATGGACTTTAAAAGATTATATCCTTGGGGTAAGCCAAAAGTAAGCCCCCTTTCCTCCAGTGGTCTACAAAAAGGTTACTTTAGCAATGAACTAAGCAGGTGGTAGAGAAGGGCAGAAGGGAGGGGAAGAGCCACAGTCCCCTTCAGGCAGATACACTGTGTTGCCCAAATTCACACTACCTGGGTGGTCCAAAGCCTCAGGCTTCAAGTGGACCTGGAAGGAATCACTCCAATAGTTCCTCAAGGACAGTGCATAGCACCTGGTTAAAAATAGTACACAGAGACAGGTGTGGTGGTGCATGCCTATAATCCCAGCACTCAGGAGGCTGAGGCAGGAGGATCACCATGAATCCCAGGCCAGCCTGAGCTACATAGTGAGACCCTATCGCAAAAAAAAAAAAAAAAAAGTATACAAAAAACAAATTTAAAAAATAAACAACAAATTATCTTGAACAAGAACTAAGAGAAACAATGGTAAAATGAAATACACCTGTCAATAGTCTGTGTAAAATTGGGGGTGTAGCATAGTGGTAGAAGGCTTGTTTAGCTTTAACAAGACTCTGAGTTGCACCCCCGCACTGCATTAAAAAACAAAACAAAACATTAGGATATTAGGATTATATTAGGATTGTATATTAGGATTATAAAACAGTCATATTTACTGTGTTTAAAAAAAAATAAGAGGTGGGTATAGTGGCATGAGCAAGGCTAAGGAAGGAGGATGGCAAGTTCTAGCCCACTCTGGGCAGCTTAATAACGAGACTCTTTCTCAAAAAATAAAGGGTCAGGGGCCGGTGATATAGCTCAGCAACATAAGCGCCTGCTGGCAAACGTGAGGTCCTGAGTTCGACTCCCGGTACCCACATTAAAAAATAAAGGGTCGGGGGTTGTAGTTTAGAGCAAAGTCTCTGAGTTCAATACCCAGTACTGCCAAAAAAAGTGAAAAAGTTAAAAAAATAAATAAACTTGAAAAGACTTCGAGAAAGCAGGAAACTACAGAAAGCTTTTTTTTTTTTTTTGTGGGTACCGGGGGTCGACCTCAGGACCTCGCGCGCCAGTAGGCGCCCGTGCCGCTGAGCAATATCACCGGCCCGTTTTTCGTATGTGGGCTCCGGGAGTCAAACTCGGGCCCTTGTGCTTGCCAGGCAGGCGCGTACACCACTGAGCCATCTCACCGGCCCCCAGAAAGCTTTTTTAAAAGTATCAAAAGAATTTTCTTTTTGTTTTGTTTTTTGTTTTTTGAGACAGGATCTCGCTATGTAGTTCAGGCTGGCCTTGAACTCACTGCAGTCCTCCTGCCTCTGCCTCCCAAGTGCTGGGATTATAGGCATGCACCACTATGCCTGGCAAAAATTTCTAAAATTGAAAAATATAATATAGAAATAAAAAGTTTAATGGATGATGGTTTAACTAGAAAATTGATAAGATTTTTTTCCCCCAGCATGTAATACAGGGGTAAAATGGTTAACTATGGAAGAAAGATTATAAGAAATGGAGAATATAGTGAAAATATCTAATATGTTTTAATTGGAATTACAGAATGAGAGTAGTGTAATTTTAGAGACATTTGAAGAGATAATGGCTGATGATGTGCCCAAACTGATGAATAGACAGTTTTGAGAAGTCTAACAGATCTCAAACAGGATAAATTTTAAACTTACCAGAACACCAAAGACAAAATTGTAAAAGTCAGTGGGGAAACAATAGAATACTTCAGAGGTTAGTAGTTGGACTGACAGTGGTAGTAGAAGCCAGTCACATGCTATCTTGAATGTTAATGAGGGACAACAAGTGCCCCCTAGGACTCTAAACCAGTAAAAACAAGGACATTTTCAGACAAGTGTCTGACCATCATACCTTATTAGGGAGCTCTAAAGGGTATACTGTACTTCAGACAGAAGGAAAGTGATGCCCAAAAGAAAATCTGTAGGGCTGGTGAAATAGTTCAGTGGCATAAGCGCTTGCCTGGCAAGCGCAAGGTCCTGAGTTCGACTCCCGGTACCTACATACAAAAAAAAAAGGGCCGGTGATATTGCTCAGTGGCACAAGAGCTTGCTGGCAAGTGTGAGGTCCTGAAGTCGATTCCCAGTACCCACATAAAAAAAGAAAATCTGCAAAACAGAAAGAATGGAGAGCAGAGAAAGTAAAAATGTACAGAGACAAGCTGCAAACAGGGAGAAGAGCTTGCTGTGTGTGACCAAGGAGCAATGTGTGGAATACATGAGCCCGGGGTTCCCGTGGCCCAAGGGAGGAGCAGTTCTCAAACTTCATGCTCTCAGGACCCTATCTATCTGTCTGTCTGTCTGTCTGTCTGTCTGTCTATCTATCTATCTATCTATCAGCTATCCATCCATCTACCTATCTATTCATCCAACCATATTTTTGTCCTGGGGATTGAACCCAGAGATTTCACACTGAGCTACATCCATGGCCTTTTTAAAAAATTATTTTTTATTTTATTTATTTATTTATTTATTTATTTATTTATTTATTTATAGAGACAGGGTCTCGCTATGTAGTTCAGGCTGGCTTGAACTCACTTTGTAGCCCAGGCTGGCTTCGAACTCACAGCGATTTCCTTGCCTCAGCCTCCTGAATGCTGGGATTACAGGTATGTACTACCACACCGAGCCTGTTACATTAAGGAAAGCTAAGTGTGGTAGCACATTCCTGTAATCCCAGCACTGTAAAAAGGTGAGGCAGGAGGACTGCAAGTTCAAGGCCAGCTTGGGGAATTTAATGAGACATTGTCTAAAATTAAAAAAAAAAATTATTAAGGATTCCACAGAGATTTTATGAATATTTATTTATTTATTTTGAGGTGGGGTTTCCCTGTGTTTCCCTAGCTGGTTTTTAGAGTAGTAAGTATCACCGTGCCTGACTGAATATCTGTTGCTCTCTATATTAGAAATTAAAACCGCTGGGCATGGTGTATAATCCTAGCACTCCAGAGGCTGAGGCAGGAGGATTGCCATGTCTGAGGCTAGTCTGAACTATATAGCGAGACTCTATCTCAAACAAACAAACAAACAAAAAAATAATAATAATAATTAATTAAAATTGAGAGCTGGTCATCGTGGCACATTCCTGTAATTCCAGCACTCTGGGAACCTGAAACAGGAGGATCACCAGTCGGAGCGCAGCCTGGGCAATTTAGTGACTTAGCGCGTTTTTGTCTCAAAATAAGAAAAGGGCTAGGGTTGTAGCTCAATACAAAAGCTCTGGCTTTAATTCCCTAGTACCACCAAAAGAGAAAAATAAAATAAATAAATTTTTAAAAATTTAAAGTTTATGAATTTATAGATAATAAGCCTGTTACATATTATCATAAACATAAGAGACTTTTAATAAAAAAATAACTATTTTTCCAAAACAAATTAATGGGGAGAGTGGCATTGTTTTTATTTTTGCAAATCTTTTTAATGTCTTGCATAACAGAAAGCAACTAGATTGTCGTACCTGCTTCTATTTTTTTAGCCTTTCTACTTGAAGTGTGTTTACTTACCACCATTGCTATATTAAAGTTTTCTAAATTTAACTATGTACTTATTTTACCAGTGAGTTTTATACTTTCATGTTTTCATGTTACAAATTAGCATCTTTTCTTTCAGCTTGAAGAACTTTTTAGTATTTCTCGTAAAACAGCTACAGTCGTAATGAACACCCTCAGCTTTTTTCTGGGATCCTATCCGCTTGTTATTCCTTCTCTTGTGTATGTTGTACTGGTTGAAGTACTTGAAGAAAATCCAGCCTCACAGAGAGATAGGTAATTAGAAGGGGAAGGAATATTTTTGTAACCTTTTAAGGTCATATTTGATACTTTTTGACACTTCAGAACTTGACAAAAGCTGGGCAAAGTATTGCATGCCTGTAATCCTGGCTACTCAGGAAGCTGAGATAGGAGGATCCCAAGTTCTAGGCCAGCATGGGCAATTTAGCAAGACCCTATCTCAAAATGAAAAGTTAAAAAATGGATTAAAACAAAAAAAAAAACTTGACAAAAATTTATTTCATTAATCTCAGTAATTTAAAAAACTGATTACTCTTTCATAGTTACATTTACATACTTGATTTGATCTTTTATCCATGCATGATTTTTGTAGCATCACAATTTTTGTAGCATGCATGGTTTTTATGTATTAGTCATTTGGAAAATACTGGCTCCCTGAGTTATGCAGATCTTCTAAATGTGATGTCACCATCGGTTTCATCAGGAAAGTCTTAAAATATTGAGAAACTCTCATAGTCATGTTTTCCAAATTCTGTTTTCTTGAAATTTACATTTTTATCATGGGCAACAAACACTGTCCCTGTGTGGTAGCACACACCTGTAATCCCAGCGCTCGGGAGGCGTGGGCTACACAGGGACTTTGAGGCCAGCCTGAACTACATAGAGGGACCCTGTCTCAAAAAAACAAAAAATAAAAAACACTGTCCCTTGTTTTTCTTGATAGATTTATTTTCAAGAAGTTTTCTGCCAAATACTCACCTGTAAAGTATGTATTTATAAAAGTTTTATAAACTTTTCAGTAAGTTTTATAAAACCATATTGAATAAATAAAAATAATATTTTCTAAAAGCATGGGTAGCCTGCACCTCAACTGCACAAGTACTTTTCCTGGAAATAAACATCGTACTTCTTTGTACAACAGAAGCATATGTGTACATCCTATTTCATCATACACAGAATATTAAAAAGACACGTATTAAAGGTTGAAATTTAATTAATTTGTATAGCTTTATTAAAGAAAAACTAGGGCCAGGGATATAGCTCAGTGGTACAGTGCCTGCCTGACAAGCTCAAGGTCCTGAGTTCAATTGCCAGTATCAAAAAAAAAAAAGAAAAACTAAGTTTTTGTTTGTTTTGTTTTATTAATGCATTGTTGGGGGTTGTATCTAGGGCCTTCGCACTAAGCTACATCCCCAGCCATTTTTTTATTTTTTATTTTGAGACAGGGTCTCACTAAGCCTCTAAGTTGCCTGGGGCAGACTTCAATTTATGATCCTCCTGCTTTAGCCTCACAGTGCTGGGGTTACAGGCATGTGCCACTACATCTGACTTACTTTTATTTTTTCACTGTGTGTACGTAGTGATGAAGAAGACAGTAAAACAGTAATATTGATATAGTTTAGTGCCCCTGCCTTGAGCCATCATCTCCACCATTGCTTTTGATCTGTGAGTGCAGATGTCAATAGTGAAAAAGGCAAATAAACATATTTGTATTATTTCAAATAGTGGTCAAACAAATGAAAAGGTACTCAACTTTTTTTGCAGGGGGAGGAATTGTACCCAGGGCCTTTGCAGTGAGCTCTTTCCCCAGGCCCCCCCCCCTTTTTTTTGAGACAGGGTCTCACTATGTAGTGCAGGCTGGCCTTGAACTCACTTTGTAGCCTAGACTGGCTTCGAACTCAAGATGATCCTCCTGCCTCAGCCTCCCGAGTGGTGGGACTACAGACGTGCGCCACTTTGCTCAGCCCCAACCCCTTTTTGAATTTTTATTTGTTTGAGACAGGGTCTTGCTAAGTCTCTTAAATTGGCAGGGTAGGCTTGAACTTTCAATGCTCCTGCCTTGGGCTCCCAGAGTGCCAGATTATAGATGTGCACCACCACACCTGGCTTAGTACTCAACTTCTTAGTAGTCGTGGACTCTCCAGATGAAAACAAAGATGAAGTACCTATTCATGGGGAGGGCAAAAGTTTTAAATTCTGTGAATACTGGGTATGATTGTTATGGACATGATGCATCAGGAACTTTGCTATTTGGCCCAGGGTACTATGAATTGGAGCAACCACTGTGGAATATACATTTTAGCTGTATTTTCAGAGACAAGCAGTTCTACGACCCAGCAGTTCTACTGTAGAGAAACTTGAATATTTGTATATCAGGATGGGTGTACAAGAATGTTCATAGCAGCATTACTTGTAATAGTCAAAAATTGGAAACATTGAAAATGTTCAGGCTGAGGGTGTAGCACAGTGTAGGGCACTTGCATTGCATAAATGAGGCCCTGGCTTCGATTCCTGGTGGCACACACAAAAAAGGAAACATTCAGATGTCTTTGAACAGTAGAATAAATATATTATGACCCCTGTCTCAAAAAGAGGGGCAAGGATATAGTTCAACATGAAGGACCTGGATTCAATCACCAGTACCACCAAAAAAAAAAACAAAACAAAAAAAAAACCCAGGGCACAGTGACCAGGTGTCTATAGTCCCAGCTATTCAGAAGGTTGAGGCAGAAGGGTTGCTGAATCCAGGAGTTTGAGACCAACCTGGGCAATATAGTAAGATCCCCAATTGAAAAAACAAACAAAAAACCCCCATCACATTAAAAAAAAAAAAAAAGCCAGATGTGGTGGTGCACACCTGTGATCCTAGCACTTGGGAGGCTGATGCAGGAGGATTGCTGTGAATTTGAGGCCAGCCTTTGCTACACAGTGAGTTCAAGGCCAGCCTGGAATACATAGCAAGACCCTGTCTCAAAAATATAAAACAAGGGCTGGTGAGATGGCTCAGCGGCGTAAGCGCCTGCCTGGCAAGCACGAGGTCCCGAGTTCGACTCCCGGAACCCACATACAAAAAAAGGGCCGGTGATATCGCTCAGCGGCACGGGAGCCTGCTGGCATGCGAGGTCCTGAGGTCGACCCCTGGTACCCACAAAAAAAATAAATAAATAAATAAAATAAAATAAAACACCAACAGTGTTCCTGTGGGGTGGGCAGAATTTTGAAATTTTCATTTTGTTTATCTTCTATTATTGTTATAAAAAGGGCGAGTCTGGCATGGTGGCGCATGCGTGTAATCCCAACACTCAGGAGGCTGTGGCAGGAAGATTATTTGAGGCCAGCCTGGGCTATATAGTGAGTTCAAGGCCAGCCTCAACTACAGAGCGAGACCCTGTCTCAAAAAAAAAGCAAGTTGGGTTTAACTTTTTAAAATCTTAATTTGTTTTTTAAATTACAAATGTCAGACATGCATTAAACTGATTTTTGAAGTTAGTTTGCCACTTGAGTACCTAATACGCTATAAATGTATGTTAAAAAAAAAAATCTTTACAGGTTCTGAAATTTTTTTCGGGCAATTTTTCAATCTTTTACCTTCCTCCACATTTTAAAGTAGGCTGTCATGGTCATCATTATCATCATCACCATTACTATCCCTGATCCTCCTCGTTCTCCTCTCTCTATTCTGTTCATTCTCTCCATTTCTGTTCTGGGCCCAGACTGGAATATGGATTTGCTCTGAGCCCCTTCACACCCGCTTCTTAGTTAAGACAGGTTGCCAGAAGCTGTGTCATTTTACAGATCCTGCAGGAGCCAAGGGATGTCGCTTCTTTATGCTGTGGCTAAGAAAGTCCTTGTTTTGCATGTCTGTCTGCAACCCGTTTCTGGATAACAGCACTAATAATGCCATCTGCTTTCTAGGCGGAAGAGAGGCAAAGAGAAGAGCAGCTCGTCTCATTTGACAGGTAAAGGATTATTCATTCAACCTGGTGGGCGTGTATATCTTTATTTTTAATTTCATAATATCAATGAGGGAAAAAGGAAAAAATAAAGGTAGGCCAGGGGAAATTTGTTATCCAAAAATAAAATTAAAAAGTTAAAATTATAGACTTTTCTAAGGTCTTTAAATTATGGGATGGATAATTTCAAGATGAATAAAAGTTCTAAGAAACTCCCAATATCTGTGTGGGGAAGAAAGCTTGACTTCCCAGAAGTAAGTACAGTCCCACAAATCTACAGATCAGGAAGTCTTGGTTATTTTACCTGTAATTTAGATATAAATTCTTTTTTTTTTTTTTTTTTTTTTTTGGTGGGTACCGGGGGTCGACCTCAGGACCTCGCGCGCCAGCAGGCGCCCGTGCCGCTGAGCGATATCACCAGCCCCTTTTTTCGTATGTGGGATCCGGGAGGCGAACTCGGGCCCTTGCGCTTGCCGGGCAGGCGCTTAAGCCGCTGAGCCATCTCACTGGCCCTAGATATAAATTCTTGAACATTCATGGGTCTTTGTTTTTTTTTTTTTTTTTTTTTTTTTTGGGTCTTTGTTTATTTACCTCTAAAATGAGGCCAGTTTATCCTTGGGAATAGTCAGAGGAAAAGCAGACAATTTGTTTTCGAAAGACGTTTCCCTTCTTCTTCAGTCTAATCCATCGGTATGTGTTCATGTTATTAGTTTGGCACCTAAAAATGTCTTATCATAGATATGTATCCATTTCCCCTGCTACCATAGGAACACCACAAAGGCCTAGGAGACTCTGCCACATTCAGTTTTGTATCTCCAGCACAGGGAGGACATTTTTAAAATGTGGAGCTGCGTGTGATGGCACATATCTGTAACTGTAGTACTTGGGAGACTGAAGGAGTGGTGTGAGTTTGAGTTCACCCTGGGCTACATGAGTTCAAGGCAAGCCTACACTGTATAATAAGACCCTGTCTCCAAAAACCTAAATAAGCAGGGCATGATGGCACATGTTTGTAATCCCAGCACTAGGAGGCTGAGGCAGGAGGAGTGCCATGAGTTTGAGGCCAGCCTGGGCTACATAGTGAGTTCAAGGCCAGCCTGAACTACATAGCGAGACCCTGTCTCAACAAAACAAAACTAAACAAAAACAACCCCCCAAAACAAAGTAAATAAATATGTGGAGATAAATGATGATTTATACATACTTTTCAAAAATGCATAAAACTGGATTTTTTAAAAGTTTTTGAGATAAGGTCTTGCTGTGTAGCCCAGACTGGTCTTATATACTGTACTCACTTTGGAGCCCAGGCTGGCCTCAAACTCACTTTAATCTTCCTGCCTCTGCCTCCTGAGTGCTGGGATTACAGGTGCACTACTATAGCAAGCTAATACTGAATTTTCTACGTGCTCTGTCTAGTATAATAAGTAATATACCTTTCTTCTAAATATTTAAGAATTACATTTCACTAGTTTTACTTTGGTTTTCTGTTATGAGGTATACAATATAACCCAAAAGCATAACCTCAAGGAAATCCCAAAAAACCAGGAGTTGTGATTCTGTTAAATAAATTGGTGAAGCTGGACATAGTGGCACACACCTGTAATCCCAGCACCTGCGAGGCTGAGGCAGGAGGATCACTGCAAGTTCCAGACCAGCCTGGACTACATAGTGAGACCCTATCTCAAGAAACAAAAACAAAACAATTATAACAATAACAACAATAAAATTAAATAAATTAAATGAATTGGTGAAGCACTGGCAGGTCACATAGCCTGCTCACCTCTACCAACACAACTTGCCCTTCAAAAGTGGCTCAGGAGGGCCGGTGAGATGGCTCAGCGGCTTAAGCGCCTGCCTTGCAAGCGCGAGGGCCCGAGTTTGACTCCCGGATCCCACATACGAAAAAGGGGCCGGTGATATCGCTCAGCGGCACGGGCGCCTGCTGGTGCGCGAGGTCCTGAGGTCAACCCCCCGGTACCCACAAAAAAAAAAAAGTGGCTCAGGAGAGGATGGGGTGAGTGTAATTCAGAGTTCAAATTGCAGGTGTGTCCCCCTAAGTAGAAAAGGCAAGGAGTCCCATCCCCCATAGTTCTGCTTCTCAGTTTTGCCTGCCGAGGTTGAGACTTTTCCTGGCATATTGGCTCTTTGCCTCTGGATGTGGAACACTGTGCCCCTTACAACCTTGAATCTCAGAGGAATTGGGCCCTAGTCATGTCTTTGCATAAGTTCTCCTGGCAGCGGAGATGCAGCTGTGTGTCCCCCTAAGTAGAAAAGGCAAGGAGTCCCATCCCCCATAGTTCTGCTTCTCAGTTTTGCCTGCCGAGGTTGAGACTTTTCCTGGCATATTGGCTCTTTGCCTCTGGATGTGGAACACTGTGCCCCTTACAACCTTGAATCTCAGAGGAATTGGGCCCTAGTCATGTCTTTGCATAAGTTCTCCTGGCAGCGGAGATGCAGCTGTATCTCGTCCTGCCTTAGACAGGTGGAATCAGCTAGCGTGCTTGTCTCCCTGCAGCCATGAGGAGTGGAACCAGATGCAGAGCCAGGAGGACGAGGCAGCCATCACTGAGCAGGACCTGGAACTTATTAAAGAGAGGGAAACAGCGATTCGGCAGTTGGAGGTGAGAGCCAGGTCATGTTCTTGTTTGACTCATTTTGTCTGCCGGTATCTGGACTTTCTAGTCTGAATTTTCTCTCAGTTATAATGAAGAAGAATGAAATCAGCCACTGTGGGTTATGTCTCAATTTAGTCCTGGTGAATTTGAACAGCTGTGTTGTTCAGGAATACCCAAATCCTCTCCTTAAATTTTATATGGTTTTCTTGAGAAATATGCATGGAAAACAAAAGCAAGACAAGAACATATCTACGTTAGGCAGAGGTCTATGGAGAGCCCTTTGGTTAGCCTGGGTAGCTTAGTAAAAACACACCAGAAGTCCTACTCCAGTTTTCTATATTCTAAAGTCCAATTCCAAGTTGGAAATCTTATCGTTTCAGTGGGTCTGAGCAGCTGGAATAGTTTTTTTGTGTGTGTGTGGGTACCGGGGGTCGAACTCAGGACCTCGCGCGCCAGCAGGCGCCCATGCCACTGAGCGATATGACTGGCCCTTTCTTCGTATGTGGGTTCCAGGTGTTGAACTCAGGACCTTGCGCTTGCTAGGCAGGTGCTTATGCCTCTGAGCTATCTCTCTGGTCCTGGAATAGTTTTTGAGGTGAGCATCGAAGGGGAAGTCTGTAGACCTTTCTTGCCTGAGCTCCACCTGGAACTTTGCACAGTGTCCAGTAAAACCCTAAAAACCCTGAGTCCCTCCACAGATGACGACTGCATCCCTGGGGCAGAGGGAGGAGAGGAGAGCAGTGGAGAAAATGTTAGTTCCTCGACCTTCATCTATAGCAATGGCTCTGAACACTGCACGTTAGAATCACCTGGAAAAAAATTTTTTTAAATACCCCAGTTCTCCTCCTCTACCACCTAGTATTAGATGGGACTATATGAAATTCCTGTTTTTGTAGGTTTAAAATGGTAAATATCCACTATCTTATGGTTCAGCCTAATAAATTATAATCCTAGGAGTGAGACTCTGGGCGTGAATACTTTAAAGCCCCGGGTGATTATAATGTGCAACCAGGATTGAGACCCCCCTCTCTGGGGCCATCAGTGTCTGTTTTTACATGAGACAGTTTATCTTCAGTTAAGACATTTTGTTGCTTTCAAAGATGCCCCTCCCTCTCTCCCTCCCTTTCTCCCTCCTTCCCTTCCTTCCTCCCTCCCTCCCTCTCTCTTTCTCTTTTCCTCCCCTTCCTCCCTCCTTCCCTTCCTTCCTCCCTCTTTCGTTTCCTTCCTCCCTCCCTCCCTCTCTCCCTTCCTTCCTTCCTTCCTTCAGTGCTGAGGATAACCTTTTCTTTACTGTCTTTTTTCACCTAATGCTGCTAATCATTGATTAGAAATGCTGTTACAGCAGCGAGGAGAGTGATACAGAGCTAAGGAATGGTTCCTTACAAGCAACATTTCATAGGCTGAGTTTCCATTTTTCTTCTGCCTGTCCATGTGCCTAGGTCATTGGCCACTGCCTGTGAGTCAATTAAAATCCAAATGGGATTTTTTTTTTTTTTTAATCTTTTTAAGACATGGTTTCACTATGCAGTTCAGGCTGGCCTCGAACTCACAGTGATCCTCCTGTCTCAGCCTCCTGAGTGCTGGGATTGCAGGCATGCGCCATCACGCCTAGTTTAAAATCCAAATGGGATTTGACTTCCATCACAGCTAGGAAAACAGCATTCACTTCAGCCCACCAAGCTGATTTGTTTTTACCTTACTCATTTGGAGTAGCAGCCTTACAAATGGGATGCTGGCCTTTCACTCTGGAACTGCCATCCGCAAACTAAAGAGCTCTTTGTTGATGAGTTGAAAGGTGTTTATAGGGCACTGTCCAAGTGACAGCAGAATTTAGCGGCCCCTCACAGAGTTCCACAGTCAGTCCTGGGAGCAAAGAGGCTTCCTGCCTGTAAATATCTCCTCCTTCCATTCCCCAGTAGCAGGATCCTGTATCAACCATTTAAATTCTCTAGTCCCAGGTCCCAGTAGTCGTTGTTGTTGGGAGGCACTCACAGACTTTTGCCATAAGGCCCAGTTTAAACTCTACATGGAGCTATTACACTAAAATTTGTCCACCCCAGCACACCAGCTTCTGTTCTATATCATTTGGGACTGGGTGATCTTACTAGTTCTCACGTAGCCTGTCCAGTTACTATTGCTTGATGGATCCAGAGATGGTGGCACACAAGTGTAATCCTAGCTACTCAGAAGGCCGAGGTAGCAGGACAAATTCAAGACCAGCCTAGGCAATTTATGACTTAGCAAGATCCTGTCTCAAAATAAAAAAAGACTGGGAATGTAGCTTAGTGGCAGAGCACTTGCCTAGCATGGTCCTAGGTTCAGTCCCCAGAACCACAAAAAATTGTTTAATGAGCATCTTTACATGTCTTTTGTTTTATAATATTAGGTAGATAGATGATTTTCTGTTATAGAGAAAGTATGCTTTCTAGAGCTTTAAAAACACGTGGGAGCTGGGCATGATGGCCTATGCCTGTAATCCCAGCACTCAGGAGGCTGAGGCAGGAGGATCGTCATGAGTTCAAGGCCAGCCTAGGCTACATAGTGAGTTCAAGGCCAGCCTGAACTACATAGCAAGACCCTCTCTCAAAAAACAAAACAAGGGCCGGTGAGATGGCTCAGCGGCTTAAGCGCCTGCCCGGCAAGCGCGAGGGCCCGAGTTCGACTCCTGGAGCCCACATACGAAAAAGGGGCCGGTGATATCGCTCAGCGGCACGGGCGCCTGCTGGCGCGCGAGGTCCTGAGGTCGACCCCCCGGTACTCACAAAAAAAAAAAAAAAAAAAACAAGGGCCAGTGAGATAGCTCAGCGGCATAAGCACCTGCCTGGCAAGCTCGAGGTCCTGAGTTTGACTCCCGGTAGCCACATAAAACAAAACAAAAACATATGTGGGGCTGTAGGCATATCTCAGTGCTAGAGTACTTGCCTAGCATGCATGAAGTCCTGGGTTCAAATCCTAGCACCACAAAATACAAACAAAAACACTGTGGTATGTTCATTGGTAAGAAAAGGAATCTTCTAACATGTTGCTTGTTTTTCTTTCTTTAGGCTGACATTTTGGACGTCAATCAGATATTTAAAGATTTGGCTATGATGATCCATGAGCAGGGTGATCTGATTGGTATGTATTATTGTACCTTTAACCTCAAGGTGAGTTGAAAGTATTTGTGTCCAAAGAAATCAATGAGACATCAAATTTAGGAATATCATTTGAAAATTATTGAATTCATTTTCTTTGCAAGTTTCTTATATTCTCAAATGTGGAAGTTAAAATGAGGTCTCTTTGGGTACCGAGCCCCATTTGCTTGTCGTATCCTTCAGGTGAGTCTTTGTTTAGAGAAACAGTTGTCTGCCTCCCAGCTTTTATCTCCAGAAACTGGTACAATTACGACATTAATAACTTTTTTGACACTTTTTATGTGGGAACAATCTCATTTATAAAAAAGTATTCAGATTTATTTTTTGTTAACATTCTGTCCCATTTGCTTGTGAGGTTCTCTCACTCTTTGTGTGTTTGTGGGTGTGGGTGTATATATATATATAAAATTTTTCTGAACTATTTATATGTAGGTTGCTTTATAGTCCTTTACCCCTAAATACTTTAGTAGTGTTTATTTCCAAAAAATAGGGCTATTCTCTTATCAAGGTAGTAACTTCTGATTTTATGGCTATTTCTTATGGGTGATGGGACCCATAACATCAGAAATCTCTTCAGTGTGCAGTCTTGAAACATCTGAGCATGCTGAAACATCCACTGTGCTTTTTGCAGATAGCATAGAAGCCAATGTGGAAAGCTCAGAAGTGCATGTCGAAAGAGCCACTGATCAGTTACAGCGAGCTGCTTACTATCAGGTAAAAGCAAGTACCAAAAAGTCGGTCTGTTTTGCAGACTTCATGGGCATCAGGATATGTTGACACATTGAGAACAGCTGCGGCCTCTTTCTCAGGCTCAAGCTGAAGGCAAGTAGTCATATCTGCAGCACCAGTTCTGTTTTTATTATTTCCCTTTGCAGAGAGAGCTACTAAATTATCAAATCTTGAGTAAACTTAAACAGACACTTCTTAGGTATAAACCTAAGCCCATAAGCTAACATGATACTTAAATCTAATGTGGGACTAATCTTATATCCTAAACAGCTGAAATGTGTTTTAGTTCAGCAAGAGCACCAGGTGAAGCAGGAATTCATAGATACTGTACGCTGACTGTTGCCACAGAGGATGGAGATAGAATCAACTATGGGAGTTACTTACATATGAATAGAGCTCAGTCATTATGAAACCATACCTGTAAGGTGAAATTCTTCTACATATTAGTTGAAACTCTGGTTTTATGACTTTTCTGGTTCTTTATCTGAGTGTACAAATACTGACACTTTATATAGGAACAATCTCATTTATAAAAAGTTGCAAAAATAAAAATACAAAGTACTCCTTTATACCCTTATCCGGATTTACTTTTTGTTGACATTCTGGCCTGCTCATTTCCTCTCAGTTTGGTATTGCATGGCTTTTTAGAAATAAATATTATTTTAGCTATTTCAGTCATAAGTTTGAGGCTAGCCTGGGGTATGAAGTGGGTTTTTTTTTTTTTTAATTTTTTTGTGGGTACCGGGGATTGACCTCTAGACCTCGCGCGCCAGTAGGCGACCGTGCCACTGAGCAATATCACTGGCCCTTTTTTCGTATGGGTTCCGGGAGTTGAACTTGGGCCCTCACGCTTGCCAGGCAGGCGCCTACACCGCTGAGCCATCTCATCGGCCCCCATGAAGTGGGTTTAGAGCCAGCCTAGACTACATAGTGAGACCCTGTCTCAAACCAAAAAGAAAAAAAAAAAAGAATTTATAATAATAGAAAAATGTTTATGATAAACACTAAGTGAGAAAAACTATGATCCAATAATGTCAAATAGCAGTGCACATAGATGAGCAATCAGAAGGAAATACAATCCAAGTGTTAACAATTATATCTGAGGCGTAGTGGTGTGCACCTATAATCCCAGCACTCAGGAGGCTGAGGCAGGATGCTTGCCATGAGTTCTAGGCCAGCCTGGGCCACATACTGAGACCCTGTCTCAAAAAAAAAAAAAAAAAAAAAATGGGCCGGTGAGATGGCTCAGCGGCTTAAGCGCCTGCCCGGCAAGCGCGAGGGCCCGAGTTTGACTCCCGGATCCCACATACGAAAAAGGGGCCGGTGATATCGCTCAGCGGCACGGGCGCCTGTTGGCGCGCGAGGTCCTGAGGTCGACCCCCTGGTACCCACAAAAAAAAAAAAAAAAAAAAAAAAAAAAAAATATATATATATATATATATATATATATATATATATATATATATATCCGTAGATGATTGTTTTCTCTTTCTGCTTGCCTAATTTTTACAATGAACACAAAATTTTTTAATACGTATAAAACCATTCTTAAAATACATACACACAGGGCTGGGATTATGGCTCAGTGGCAGAGTTAATAGCCTGCCACATGCAAAGCCATGGGTTTGAGTCCCAGCACTGCAAAAATAAATGTAAAAAATATGTATGCACAAATACTTAATTTTATTGCAAATAATGCCTAGCAGCATAGGTGTAGCTCCTTTGCAAAACTGTATTAGGGAACAAGTGAAACCTGCGCTACTGCCTTGCCCTGGTGACTGTTGAGATTTTGGGGAAGATCACTGCATATTTGTGCATAGATAGAGAATTTTGAATTACCAGGAGGTAGATTTATGAAGCACTCCTGGAGTCTTCGACAGTAAAAGTTTTACTTATTTCATGAGTATCTTCTTTACGTATTTCTTTCCTTAGAAAAAATCTCGCAAGAAGATGTGTATCCTGGTGCTTGTCCTGTCAGTGATGATTGCAATCTTGGGACTTGTTATCTGGCTATTTTCTAAATGAAGTGTGATTGCCTCACAGCCTTCTCCTGCTGAGTTGTTTTCAAGGGCAAGTGCTTGTTGGAGTCTTCTTGCCAGAACAAACTGATCACAAGAAGAGAGCGTACACCAGAACATCCTGTAATAATTTAGTTAGAAACTAACTACTAACTAGTCCTTGGAATTAGTGACCTATGAAGACAGTATTTATCAATTTATGTATACATTTTATTGATTTCTCAAATTAATTAATTTACGTGAACTCTTTCTCTTATATCTTGATTGACCTTTGTCCCAAGTGTTTACTGAAAATTCCATTATAGATATTCTTTTTGATAGGCGACACTACACTCTCATAATATTGTCTTTTTATGTGTATACAAAATTCACCTTTTTACTAGTAACAGATTATTTTCTGGCACCCAGCATACTGGAGTCTGTCACGAAGTGTATAATAAGCCAACAGTTTTTATTATTTAATAATTTACTTTGAATTTCTAAGAAGTCTATTCTTTGTTTTGCAAGATTTTGGCATTATATTTAACTGGAAAGTAAAAAATTACACATGTGATTGAGATTAAGTGAGAAATACCTATTTGAGTTTATCAGTTGCTGGGGTATGTGTTATAATCTGAGTTTAAAGTTTACTTTATCATCTGCTAGTGTTGTCCACAGCAGTTTAACCTTATACACACTAAGCAGGAGCTCCCTTTTTAAAGAGATTAATTTAATTAATATTACTATAATCTAGGGGGTCCCTTTCCCACCTGTCTACATAGAAAGGGAGAATTAGACATAGCATGCTTTTGGAAAGCAAATAGGAACTGTTTGGAATGATTTAATCTTTTTGTTGTTGTTGTTCGCTTGTGGCTCTACATTCCTGGTGAATGATAAATGTTGTCTGTCCTCTACCCTATAGGGTATTTGATGGCAGAAAGATAAAGTTAGACTGAAGTTGCGTTTAAAACTTAGTCCAGTGAACCTGATGATAAAGTCAGGAAAAGGTTCACTGTTGTAAATAAGACTGGTTTGGAATAGTGATGTTAGAGTCATCCTAATTTATGAACAAGAGATTAATTTCTCCATGAATAGTTTTAGACAAAAAAGGTTTCAATAAAAGATTGCTGTCTTGTCATATAAATGTTGTCCACTTCACTTTTTCACAGGCCTAGAACAGTTAAAGGGAACTTTTATGTGGGCTGTCACATAAGACGAGCTGGGCCAAAAATTTTAGTTCACCCTTTAGTGAATTAGAGGATCTGGGTACTTTAGGTATATTTATATTCATTCCTTCTATTCCCCTTAATGTTTCTTAATCTTCTTGTAAAAGCTAATGTGAACAGTAGGGAAACAAGCGTAAGTTTCTTTGCACTTTTGCACCATTCCACCTACTTAATACAAATAAACATTTGAAAAGCTTTTGTAGTAAGTTTTTATGAATTAACATTCTAATGAGATATGAGGTAATCTACTGTCATGGGGAAATTGATTCTTGCAAGAAGAATGGAGACCGGGCGAGGGTTGGTTGAGGGGTGGAGCAGGATCGGTGGGTGCTGCCTTTCTTTGAAAAGCAGGGCAGAGCTGTTGAGGCGGCGAGGTGGCCTAAGCAGCAGTGTCAGAAATGATTGTGATTCTGGTCACTGTCCTTTCAGCTCCAAATCACAGTTGACTTTGACACATCATTAGTAACATTGCAGGCAAGAAAAAAGTATTGATTGCATAAAACCATTTGAATTTGGGTAATATAAAGTGAGTAGTTCGACTCTGTAATTCTGTGTGACCCAGTAGTGGTGGTCATGGAGAGCCAAAGGAACTTAGGCTAGAGTTTGTGGCAGTTGCTAAAAAGGTTCTGTTAGACGGTCCTGATAAACCTACTCGCAGTCTTCCTTATCTGTACCTTGATTATCTTTGGGGACACTGGTCTAGGACAGTGATTTTTAACTATGGAAACACATTAGAAAATTTTTAAAAAACACCGACACCTTGGTCCTTCCTCCAAGATTCTAATTTCACTAGTCTGGAGTGTTGGACACATGAATTGTTTTAAAGCTCCAGCTGATTCTTACATGCAGTCATAGTTGAGAACCATTGGTTTGGATGTCAAAAACTAGACCAGAGTGTAGAAGACCGAGGGGATCTTAGCTCTGCCATTAACTTGCTGAGAAGTCACTTAACCTCTAGGCCCTAAATTTTCTCAATAGCTCTTTTTCCAGCCATAGAATTCTTCAACTATAAAGGTAACAGAGGTTTTAATCTGAACATACAAACTGTGTTTGCCTCTGTATTCCTTGCCTTTTCTCATCTATTTCCTTCACTGAAATGTTTTAGTACTGGGTGTGCTCTAGTACTCTCTTCAAATGAATTGAAATTGTACCGTATATGATAACGCAGAAACGTCATTCTGGCCACTTCATCTGGGAATGTTTCAGAACAAGAACTTGGCAAATGTTAGACTGATGCTCCCAGAGCAGACTGTGTGCACTTGTGTGTGTGTGTGTGTGTGTGTGATTTTAACTAAGGTTGGAGATGAGAGTGTTCACCCACTGCAGTGCATAATCCACCTCCCAAGCCAAACTTACACTGCTTTTTACCATTGGGCAAAAGCATCAAAATGAAATTGCTATTCAGTCTGCAAAGTAAAACTCTGAGTCTCCTCCTTCAGTTTCTCTTTCTCTTCAGACTTTCCTCAGTCGTGGGAATGGAGCTTTTGCTTTTGGTCAGTGAGTGAGAGTGGAGCTCCCCTCACATATTAGTCCATGATCTTCCCTAGGGCTAGAAATCACCTGCTTCTTCCTTGCTTTTGCAAGTATGTGTAGTGTAGTCCTAGGCTTCAGAGGATTTTTGAGTATTGTTTTCTAGCACCACAAACTGTGACTACTTTAGAATCTCCATTTAACCAGGATATAATTAAGACATTTTAATTCTCATCCCCTGATCTACTTTTAGACCAACTGAGGAATTCATTTGGATATTTTGCTAAAATGAAATTTGACTCATAACTAAGGACTTAATTTTTTTTGTTGTTTGGTTTATTAAAACACAATCTACCTACTTTAAAATGTCTTGAAAGTATACTATGGTATAAACTTTGACAACTGTTTAACTATCTCACGATGAAGGCAAAGACCAGGACTGGGGGTGTAGCTCAGTAACAGTGCTTGCCTTGCCTAGCGTGTGCAAGGTCCTGGATTCCCTCACCAGCACTTCAAAAGAAAGAAGAACAAGAACATTTTCACCCCCACCCCAAAAGCTTTTTGCTGTGTTTTTGCAGTCGACCCCTACTACTACAGCCTGTGGCTGCTGGCAGTCACTTAACTGATTCTTATTGCCACAGTTTTGCCTACAAATGTAATTATGCAGCAAGTAGCCTTTTGTACAGTTTTTACAATTTGTGTATGTGTGTGCAGTACTGAGGATTGAACCTAGGGCCTTTGCACTGAGCCACATCCCCAGCTGTTAAATTTATTTATTTAATTAATTAATTATTTATTTATTTAGAGACAGGGTCTCTCACTATGCAGCACAGGCTGGCCTTGAACTTGCAATGATCCTCCTGCCTCAGCCGCCCAAGTACTGGGATTACAGGTGTGCACCACCACGCTCAGTTCTTTTTATTTTTGAGGCAGGGTCTTGCTAAGTTGCCCAGGCTGGACTTGAATTTGTGATCCTCCTGGCTCAGCTTCCCATAGTGTTGGGATTACAGGCATGAGCCACCATGTAGGATTTAATATTTTATTTTATTTTATTTTATTTTTATTTATTTTTTTTTTTGTGGGTACCGGGGGAACGACCTCAGGACCTCGCGCGCCAACAGGCGCCCGTGCCGCTGAGCGATATCACCGGCCCCTTTTTCGTATGTGGGATCCGGGAGGCGAACTCGGGCCCTCGCGCTTGCAAGGCAGGCGCTTACGCCGCTGAGCCATCTCACCGGCCCAGGATTTAATATTTTAAAGAATAAATTTGCAATATAATACCATTTGGAATCCTGGGTTGTCATTAAGGACCAAGTGTTTACCAGTCCCTGGAGAAAGAAGAAAAATAATGTACTGGCTTACCTACAAGTTCCATCTGCATCTGAGATAATGTTCTCCCAACCCTTTTTTTTTTTTCTCCCAGTGTTTGGAATCAACTCTGTGCCTCACACATGGTAGGCAAGTGCTCACGTGCTCTACTACTAAGCTATATCCCTAGGTCCTTCACATCTTTTTAATTTTTTATTGGTATATATTTGCAATACATGATATTTACATTCATTTTGGGGACAGTACATATTTTGATCATTTTTTACCACCCTTCTCCCCTTCCTTCCCCACTTTGAAAAAGGATATTTTAGCTGGATATGGTAGTACATGCCTGTCATCCCAGCACTTGGGAGGCTGAGGCAGGAGGATCACTGTAAGTTCAGGGCCAATCTTGGCTATATAGTGAGTTCAAGGCCAGCCTGAACTACATAGCAAGATCCTGTCTCAAAAAGCAGACAAACAAACCAAAACAATATTTTAGGTTTGGGGATGTAGCTTAGTGGTGGATCCTGTGCTTAGTATACAGGCCCTGGGCTTGATTCCCAGCACCACCCCCCCAAAAAAAGGAATATTTTAATATTAATATGAAAAGGGAGTGATATTAGACTTTATTTTATTTTATTGGTTCATTCGTTCATTCTGCAGTATCAGGTATTGAACTCAGGGCTTCTCATTGAGCTACAACACCAGCCCTTTTTACTTTTATTTTGAGACAGGTTCTAAGTTGTTCAGGCTGGCCTCGAACTTGCCAACCTCTTGCCTTAGCCTCTGAGTAGCTGCAATTACAGGTATGTGCTACAACACCCAACCATACCTTTTTGCGGGGGGGGGCAGGGTACAGGGGATTCAATCCAGTGCTATCCCACTGAATGACATTTCCAGCCTTCTTTCTGTTTTTTACTTGGAGACATGGTCTTGCTAAGTTGCCCAGGCTGAGCTTGAATTTGTGATCTTCCTGCCACAGCCTCCCAGAATGCTGAGATTATAACCACCATGCGTGGCTCAGATGTAATTGTTAAATCTCCTAGTTGGCAAAATAAAAGTTGACACCCCCTACATTATTTTTTTTTTTTCTGGCCCATGATATCTCTAAAGTCGCCTAACCATTCGTTTAGATTCATCTCATTATTTTACAGCAAAAGAAACAAGGCAAGAACGGCAGTCTAAGCCTTTAAAGGCTTAAGACTAAAGGCTTAAGGAGGTACACCGCATGAGAATGGTCATTTGTAGACTATTCGAGCCCTTACTCCCAGCAAGCTACTATGTTAAATGTTTTATATTTATTATCTCATACCCATCCCATAAAGCCATCTAGGAGATATACTTTTCTTCTTTCCCTTTTTAATGAATCTGGAAGATGAGGCATAATAAGTAACCTGTCCATGGCCACACAGTTTATTAGTGATGGAGCCTGGATGTGATCTCAAGCACATGAACTTCAAAACCATACTTTTAGACACTATACACTATGTCCATGTACCATGGATACAAGCTGTCCTCTGACCACCTCTTCCAGGAAGCTTTCCCTAAAAATTTGGAGAAGTGGCAATTCTACTCAACTTTTAATGAACATCTTTTCTTCCATCTGTATCTTGTACACTTACCTGCTAAAGAAGCCTCTTGTGGCCGGATGTGGTGGTGCGTGCCTGTAATCCCAGCACTCAGGAGGCTGAGGCAGGAGGAGCACTATGTGTTTGATGCCAGCTGGGGCTACATAGTGAGTTCAAGGCCAGCCTGTGCTACATAGTGAGACCCTGTCTTAAAAACAAAAAAACAGAAGCCTCTTCTGTATATTATCTGTAAAGAGCTTTTTTTCTCAGTGTCTATTTGATCATTCATAAATAATGCCAAAGATGTTTTAGGAGTTTTTCAATATTAATATATTCCTAATGTCTTTAAATTCTATTCTAAGGAAATCTGTCAGAGACTAAAAGATTAACCTCTTTTTGTTAAGATACAAGAATCCAAGGCAGCTAGGCAAGTAGTCTCCATTTCAGAAGGTTAAGACCTGCATTGCTCCCCTCCAGTTTTCTGGCCTATACTGACGTCATTGGTGCCCAAACAAAGCATTTTGCCTTATAAGGACTTAGGTGTCAGGTGCCACTACACCAGGGGCCAGTTTGAATATCAGCTGTCTGAAAATGGAACATGGCTGAGGAGAAAAGAATTATAAGTGTAAGAATATAGCTTTTAAGTGGGCATGGTGGTGCATGCCTCTAGTCCTAGCACTCCGGCGCCTGAGGCAGAAGGATGGCCATGAATTCGAAGCCAGTCTGAACTACATAGTGAGACCCTGTCTCAAATAAAACAAACAAAAAAGAATATAGCTGTTAGGCTTATTAGTTATAGAGATGACACTAGAAGGACCACAAATTGAAAGGCAAAGTTAACATAAGATTTAATCAGGCCAGTGGTAGTTAGAAATGGCTTCAACACCACTGATGCCTGAAAGGGATGTGGAACTCAAAAGGCCCACACAATCTCTATAGATAACAGTATCTTATTCTTTTCTGTTACACTCGAAACTCTTTGAGAGTATTTCATTCCTTCTAAAAAATAATGTCCTTGTGCTGAAAGGAGAGAGCCATAGGATTATTTGTTTCCTTCAAATCCAAGTTTAGAATTAGAGAGGAGGAAGTGGTGATGCACACCTATAATCCCAGCAGGATCGCTGAGAGTTCAAAGACCAGCCTGAGCTACAGTACATAGTTCAAGGCCAGCCTGAACTACACAGTGAGACTTTGTCTAAAAAAATAAAGCCGCAGGTCAGATAATCTTCCTAGGTTTTCTGCAAAAGTGAAAAAGGGGCATCAGTTGCATGCATGCAGATATGGCTGTATTAACATAGAAGTGTGAGAGGCAGTGTAATTAATGAGCATGCCTTTGTCTTCACGCAAACTCAGATTTGAGTAACACCCACTTGTTCCAGGGGGAAGTCAGGCATCTCAACTCTGATCCTTCCCTCAAGGATCATAACTGCTATCTTGAGGGTTGTGAGGATCAAATGAGATGATCCATATAAATACATAACTGCTAGGTGTGGTGGTGCACGCTTGTGATCCCAGCACTTGGAGACGCTGAGGCAGGAGGATCTCCATGGGTTCAAGGCTAGCCTGAGCTACATAGTGAGTTCAAGTTCAGCCTCAGTTACGGAACAAGACTCTGACGCAAAGGAAAAAAAATAAAAAATTGCCCAGATAAGTAAGCCTCCAGAGACAAAGCCATTATAACCAGAGGCCTTGCTAGCGGCCTAGGACAAGAGTGCAATCCCAATTCTTCCTTGCACAGTAATAACTATGACCAAAAGCAAAAAAATTCCAAGGGGCCACAATTTAACCAGCTGAGCTATGCACAGTGAAGATCTGTACACTTGTCTTCTAGTTGGATCTGTTCATAAAGACACTAGATGTCTCCTAATGCAGATAGCATTCAAGGCCCAGATTTAAATTAGAAAAGGTAGGTGAGTAGGGTGCAGCTTTCCGGAGGGCTGGAAGAGGAGAAGCAATGAGTTAACTTCAATCTCCTGAGTTTTGCCCTTTAATTTTTCTCTAGATTGAGGGCGAAAGGCTGACGGTGCAAACCCTAGGGAACGATGCAGTTGCACGATTGTAGAGCTCAAGGGCAGGAGGCCGTAGGAGAAGACTAACACCCCTCCCTACATGCACCTTTTCCTCTGACACCTCCTCTGCAAAAAAAAACTCAACCTCCGCAAGGTCCCAGAAGCCAACCCCAACTAAAAAAGGAGCTTAAAATCAGCCGCAAATCGCCACTAGAGGGACCGCCCCCCATTCGTGCGTGCGCAAAGGCTGCTGGGAAGCCGCCTCCTCTCCCGGTCTTCCAGTTTCCCGGCGTGCTTCAGGCCCGCCAAATGGGAGGGGGAGACGCAAGATGGCGGCAGCCGCGAACTCTAGCTCTACCCTCCCGCTTTTCGACTGTCCGACCTGGTGAGTGGCGGCCGGGCGTTCGGGACTGGAGTGGCTTGGTTTTAGCTAGTCTGACCTGGAGGGGCATCTCTTTTTCCGCTCAAAGACCCTGGAATGGTTGAGGGAAAACTCCGCTGTGAGGGGCTGGGCGACGTGTGGAGGAACCGGGAGCCTGGAGCCGGGGCCCAGGAATTGAGAAAGCTCGGGGTTGGAGGCTCAAAGGAGCTCACTTAGGCAGGCGTTTGGGAGATCAACTGCTCTCTGGGGTGCTTCGGGGCTTTGGCCCGGAACTTACCCCAACTCCTGGCTGAGTGCCTGGTGCTCTCGCGGGGAGCAATGACCCTGGCGCCCCTGCTGCACGTCCCGAGCGCAAACGAGCCACCTTCCCGACCCCGGCCCAACCTCAGAGTCCTGCATCCTTCTGCTGTTGCCGCATCTCGCGTGTGGTGCTTGTCTGTCCGAGCAGACTGGGAGCGCCTTGAGGCCAGGGCTGGCGCTGACCTACCCACTTATTCTGAATGACCAGCATGAAGCTCGGCAAAATGGCATCAGTAGTTGTTGGAATAAACCCTTTCCATTTCTTAGGAAGTTCTTAGGAATAGTGGGGTAATTTAATTCAGTCTTTGAGTAAGGTACAGGATGAATAAGTATGAATTGCCTTGCAAGGAGACGCATCCTAGTCAGACCTTCTGCTGTAGCTAGCTCTTCACAGTCTTTTAACATGTAACTTGTTTCTGTCTCCCATTATATTAAGATCTTCAAGGGCAAAGACCGTTGTATCTTTGTATTCTCAGTTTCTACCCCTGAATCAGGCAGGCACATAGTAGGAGATGAGAAAGTATGTTTTGGATATAACATTCCTTTCCCTGTTTCTGACGAAATGAGCTTTTGTCCAGTGCACTGCTATGGAGAGGTTGGGGCAGGATTGTGAGAGATGACTGTGTTGCATTTTCAGTTAGATAGGATACATTTTTTTTTCTTGTGCAAATGTAGGGGCTCAAGTATCAAATGAGCAAATCCAGGAAGCAAGTGGATGTGTGGCTATTTTCAGGGTTCCTTTACACTTTTGTGACATAAAAGTTGCTTCAGTCTACAGATTCTATGTCCAGTTTGGTTCCTGACTACACTGATTTCAAATTTGGGTCAGGACAGTAAACGTAGAAGAGATTCTTTGAGATCAGCTACCATTTCCCCAGATTCTGGTATGTACCAGGCATATGCATATCCCCCTTGAAGGATAAGCCAGAGTATAGAGAGGTTTAATTATGCTGTTGTGGAGAGACCTGTTTAAGGGTAACACACTACCCATATTCATTTGGTACCTGGTTTCATGGGCATGATTTTGAGTTGCCCTAGTTTCCTAATTATGCATCTCTGATTTGGTTGTAAGAGGTTCAGGACCATCTCCTTCAAGTAGTGTTCAGGTCAGTTCCTTCTGCTTGTTTTATGGTGAGATTACTTTTGACCAGCCTAAAACACCACTGATTTATTTTACCTTTGAATGATATTAGGGAGGTAGCAAATTCAAACTCCAGATGACCAGACTACCCCAGCTATAGTACTTGCACACTTTATGTGCTTTCTCTCAGAAGTGAATATCTAATGTTAAAATACAGGTTTCTTTGGTGCTGCTCTAAATACAGATCCACTAAAATCTGTTTTAGAGCAGTTGAATCACTTGGGAAGTGTCAAACGTAGAAAAGAGCTATAACAGTGAAATGGATGACATTTCTGTGTGAGCATGAACTAATTATAGGCTGATAGAGCTGCAGTGTTGAATGGAACAATGATTGCAAATAACCTTTATGCACTCATCCTGAAAATGCTTTTTTCACTGTTCTTTCTCAGGGCAGGTAAACCTCCACCTGGTTTACATCTGGATGTAGTCAAAGGAGACAAACTAATTGAGGTATGGAAATACATATCTTCCCTTTTTTCTCTCCATTCTAAAGTTTTTTTTTGCCAGTGACTCACTTTTCCACCCCCTCTAGTGCTTTGTTTTCTAGCATTGCTACTTTTGTTCGTCCTGATTTTTTTTTTTCTAATAAAAGCTCATGAGGATATAACACATTCAAGGCTCATATTTCCCATAGGCAGTTTTTTGTGACTTCTCTCACCTTCCAAATGAAGAGTTTTTTTTTTTTTTTTTTTTTTTTTTTTTTGTGGGTACCGGGGGGTCGACCTCAGGACCTCGCGCGCCAGCAGGCACCCGTGCCGCTGAGCGATATCACCGGCCCCCTTTTTTGTATGTGGGTTCCGGGAGTCGAACTCGGGCCCTCGCGCTTGCAAGGCAGGCGCTTAAACCGCTGAGCCATCTCACCGGCCCAAAATGAAGAGTTTTTAATAGGTCATGGGTCTATGATCCCCAATCAAACTGGAAGCCCTCTGACTTGGTGAATTTCCTGAGTACATGGAGTTGTGTGGATGGCATAAGGTATGCAATACCTGAAGAAAATGAATGATGTAGATTGAATTTGACTTTTAAATTGTTTGTAAGAGATTTAAGTCCCATCTCCTTCAAGTGTGGTAAACTAAGCCACTTGCTCAAAAAAGATTCATTCATTCATTCAAAACATTTGTTTACTGTATGCCAATCACTGACCTCAGCAGAGGAGGCCACAATGCAGCGCAAAACAGGGTTCCTGTCCTCAAGTCATCTAATAGGCAGAATTACACAAAAAATTACATAATTAAAATTGAAATAAATACTGTAAAGGAAAAGTTTGGCAGAATTCCAGCTTTTATGCAGTCTTTAGAGTGGATACCATATGAAATTGTAAGAGAACTTGAATTTTTTTTTTTTTTTTTCGGTGGGTACCGAGGGTTGACCTCAGGACCTCGCGTGCCAGCAGGCACCCGTGCCGCTGAGCGATATCACTGGCCCCTTTTTTCGTATGTGGGATCTGGGAGTTGAACTTTGGCCCTCACGCTTGCCAGGCAGGCGCGTAGGCCGCTGAGCCATCTCACCAGCCCTTTTTTTTTTTTTTTTTTTTTTTTTGTGGGTACCGGGGGTCGACCTCAGGACCTTGAGCACTAGCAGGTGCCCGTGCCGCTGAGCGATATCACCGGCCCTTTTTTCATATGTGGGTTCCGGGAGTCAAACTCAGGACCTCGCACTTGCTAGGCAGGCATTTATGCCACTGAGCCATCTCACCGGCCCAAGAACATGAATATTGATTAGCTATTAGATTGTGTAAGTTTTTGTTTGTTTATTTTGAGACAGGGTGTTGCTGTGTAGTCCAGGCTGGTCATGGACTCGCTATGTAGCCCAGGCTAGCCTCAAACTCACAGCAGTCCTCCTGCCTCAGCCTCCTAAGTACTGGGATTACAGGTATGAACCATCACACCTGGCTTGAGTTTTTATTTAGATTTTAAGTTTTTAGGGTTGTTTTGTTTTTGTTCTCTTTTTTTTTTTTTTTTTTTTTTTTTTTTTTTTTTTTGTGGGTACCGGGGGGACGACCTCAGGACCTCACGCGCCAACAGGCACCCGTGCCACTGAGCGATATCACCGGCCCCTTTTTCGTATGTGGGTTCCGGGAGTCGAACTCGGGCCTTCGCGCTTGCAAGGCAGGCGCTTAAGCCACTGAGCCATCTCACCGGCCCTTTGTTCTCTTTTTTGAGACAGGGTCTTGCTATGTAGTTCAGGCTGGCCTTGAACTCACTATGTAGCCTAGGCTGGCATTGAACTTCTCCCTCAGGCTCTCAAGTGTGGAGATTATAGGCATGCACCACCACTTCCAGCTTTGTTTTTGTGTTTTAGGTACTGGAGATGGAACCCAGGGGTTCTTTACCAAGTTTAAAAAAAAAATCTATATTGAATTTTTTTTTTTAATCACGAAATGGAGATTAAGCCCTCTGGTTGCTCAGCTAGAATTTATGTTCCAAGCCCCATTATTGAATGCAGTTTTTTTGTTTTTGTTTTTGTTTTTGTTTTTGTTTTTTTGGTACTGGAAATCGAACTCAGGACCTTGCACTTGCCAGGCAGGCACTGTGCCACTGAGCTATATTCCTGGCCCTGAGCGCAATTGTTTTTATTTGATATATATAATACAAATATTGCACTTCTGTGGTTGCTAGCTCAAAAAGCTAGTGAAATGTGGGCCAGTGATATGGCTCAGTGGCATAAGCGCCTGCCTGGCAAGCACGAGGTCCTGAGTTTGACTCCCGGAACCCACATACGAAAAAAGGGCCAGTGATATTGCTCAGCGGCACGGGCGCCTGCTGGCACACGAGGTCCTGAGGTCGACCCCGGTACCCACACAAACACACAAAAAAGCTAGTGAAATCTGCTGAAGGATACCATGTAAATGTATTGTCACTTTCAGGATGTTACAGAGATAACCAGATATTTTGCAAAATATGAAGGCATGCATGAGTTATCATTAATTGTCCTGTTATTAATTAATTATGCTCTCAGCTAATCACACAGAGTCCCTTTGTCACAGATTCTCATCGAACCCAGGACCTTTCCATTGAGCTATATCCCCAACCCTTTTTATTTGTTTATTTTTGAACAGGATCTTCCTAAATTGGGATTCAAACTACCAACCCTCCCTCCTCAGTGTCCCAAAGTGCGGGGATCACAGAAGCGTGCCACTGTGCCAGGATGTGTTCTTTACCTTAAAGATATTCAAGATCTTAAAGATATCAGAATATCAGGACTATTTAAGGGAATAATTTAAAATATTTGTAATGACCCTTTTACTATAGATGGTTCCACAAATACAGAATATTTGCTGCTAAATAGAACAACATGAAGCTGGAAGATTTATGGCGATCTATTTTATTATTAGAATTTAATAAATCTGGGCTGGTGAGATAGCTCAGCGGCATAAGCGCCTGCCCAGCAAGCGCGAGGTCCTCGGGTCGACTCCTGGTACCCACATAAAAAGGAAAAAGAAAAAGAATTTAATAAGTCTTTAGTTTGTAACAGGAAGAAACAGGCAAGGTGGCCTATCCTTAATGACAACATCACGTTCTTTGGGGGAAAATGTATATTTTCTTTTTTCTTTTTTCTTTTTCTTTTTCTTTTTTTTTTTTGGTACCAGGAATAGAACTCAGGACCTTGCGCTTGCCAGGCAGGCACTGTGCCACTGAGCTACATCCCCGGCCTATTTTCAAAACACTCTAGGGCCGGTGAGATGGCTCAGTGGCATAAGTGCCTGCCTGGCAAGCGTGAGGGCCCGAGTTCGACTCCTGGAACCCACATATGAGAAAAGGGGCCGGTGATATCGCTCAGCGGCACGGGCGCCTGCTGGCGCGCGAGGTCCTGAGGTTGACCCCCGGTACCCACAAAAAAAAAAAAAACACTCTAACTTATCCAGTGCTCCTTTGATACTGCTTTGCATTTGCTGGTAATGTTCTTTTCCAGCATTATAAGTATGTCGAGTCGCCACACAGTTCAGACTGCACACCTTAGACATCAGTATATTGTTCTTAGAGGAATAGACCCGAGAGGGGGTGTGTGTGTTTCGCAGTGCTGGAGAACAAATCCAGGGCTTCAGGCGTGCTAGGCAAATACTGTACCACTGAGCTACATCCCCAGCCCAGTTGTGCTTCTTTTTTTTTTTTTTTTTAAAAGAATTTAGACTTGATCAGCACTTGATACTAACCGAGCTATCTATATCCTGGCCTTATATCAAAAGCTTGTGATATGTTGTGATAGTTGGGTTGAAGAAGTGCAATATTAAAACAAAAGCCATGAGATCATTAAGCCCATTGTGTAAAGATGCACTCTGAGTTATAACTCAAAGGCACAACTGGATAGTGGTATTGGCCGTAGCTAGTCAAGAAGTGTGACCTCAGAAGTGACTATGGGAAGCTCAGTGCATTATTTCATTGATTTGTTAACACATTTTCTTAATTTGAAGACATACTGTTTTCCATAATTTTAACATTTCTGTAATTGAGATGCCTTTGATAAGCCCTTTGGGGGCCCTTTTTCTCTCCCTCAAACAAATTCATCAGTCTGTGGTATATCGCTGGCACCCTAGAATCGTAGAAATCTGATCATTGTTATATTAGAATGTGAGAGCTGATGATCTGATATATTCCTTGTCACCCAAATTTAACACAAATTTAAGTTTGTGAAAACATAATCTGCATTTTAATATGAGTGAGAAATGCAGTGAGATTCAGCTTGAATTAATATCACCCAGAGAGGCATCTGTGGCATGAAGTAATACAGGCCTGCTCTGCAGCACATTAGGGTGGTTTAGGTGGGGGTGGGAGGAAAAAATAAAAATAAATATTACCAAGAGAGCACAAGATGTTGAAATATCAGGGCTGTCTTTTAATTTGAAAGCAGGGTCATATTTTTAACCCAAGTTTTTTTTTTTTTTTTTTTTTGTGGGTACCAGGGGTTGACCTCGGGACCTCGCGTGCCAGTAGGCGCCCATGCTGCTGAGCGATATCACCAGCCCTTTTTTCGTACCTGGGTACCAGGAGTCGAACTCAGGACCTCGCACTTGCTGGGCAGGCGCTTATGCCGCTGAGCCATCTCACCAGCCCCTTTAACCCAAGTTTTAAAACTTAGCCCATTGCAGACATGAGGGTGACTGATTGAGTTGTCAAGCTGTTAAGTCCTGGTGCTCTGTAGTAGTTTGGGCCTGCAGTGAGCTTTACCAGCAGCATGGGCATTGTGGTTCAGGGTTTCCTGGAGGTGATCCACATATCCAAGCTAGTTTGAACTGATTGAACCTTAAAGCTCAGCTTGAAAGAAACTGGTTAAGTGGTCACTTAAAGAAAGATTAAGAGTGTGACCTACAGTACTAATTCACTCTTTAAAATATGCCTTGCCATATGGTACATCTTTGATGTAAGTGAAATGAGGAAAATACATAATGTAGTGGTTAAAAGAGCTTAGACTAGGGCCGGTGAGATGGCTCAGCGGCATAAGCGCCTGCCTTGCAAGTGCGAGGGCCTGAGTTCGACTCCCGGATCCCACATACGAAAAAGGGGCCGGTGATATCGCTCAGCGGCACAGGTGCCTGTTGGCGCGTGAGGTCCTGAGGTCGACCCCCCGGTACCCACAAAAAAAAAAAAAAAAAGAGCTTAGACTAAAATCTGAATTTTAAACCCAGCCCACAGATAGCTAGCTGTGTGAATTTGAGTAAGTTAATATCTTTATGCCTCAATTTTATCAACTATAAAAATAGGAAGGATAGTTCCTATCCATCTCATATGGTGGTTGTCCTCACATGAAATGGCATAACATAAAACTCATAACACAGTGTGTGGCACGTAAGTGCTCAGCAGTTCTTTGTGTTGTTGATCCTGAATGCGTGAGGTGTGAGGACACTAAAGCATAGGAGAGGATAAGAGTGGCCTGCTGTGAGTTCAAGACCTAGCCCCAGGGATGGAGACCTGTTGATTCCTAGCCCGGTACTAGGTAATTCTCAACTTTGTGCTGTCTTTTCACAGGGATTTCAGAAAGTGAAGTATAATATGAAATGTGAACTAGGGCTTAAGACCTTGTGTTTCAAGGAAAAAGACAACGTATGTGCATGAAGGTTATTGACCAAACTAGATTACTAGACAGCTAGCAATGGCGCAGACTGCTAGAATTAGAAGTCTTAGTAATAATTCACATAGTCCTTCATCTGTGACAATCTGGTTTACAACCAGTCTGTGGCAAAGGCTTTACTGATCCAGAATTAAAAGAAATATAAGGACAGGGTGGTGAGTTTTTCATAAAGCTAAATTCAGCTCAAAGAATGGTCTTTCAGGCTGGGTATGGTGACACATACCTCTAATCCTAGCACTTCAGGAGACTCAGTCAAGAAGGTCACAAGTTCGGGGCCGGTGAGATGGCTCAGCGGCTTAAGCACCTGCCTGGCAAGCGCGAGGGCCCGAGTTCGACTCCCGGAACCCACATACGGAAAAGGGGCCGGTGATATCGCTCAGTGGCACGGGCGCCTGCTGGCGCGCGAGGTCCTGAGGTCAACCCCCCGGTACCCACAAAAAAAAAAAAAAAAAGGTCACAAGTTCAAGCCCAGCCTGGGCAACTTAGCAAGACCATTTCTGACAAAAAAGATCTGGGGGTGTAGTTCATTGCAGAGGTTCTGGCTTTAATCCCCAATACTGGGAGAGGGTATGATCCTTTGATCCTTCATCCTTGCCTCCTAAAAAACCTGGGAAGTCTGCCATATGAGGTAGCTCTGTGTTTGGACATAGTACACACTCAGAGTTAACTCAGGATAATACATTTTTTTTTTTGCCAAAGTGAAATGGGACAGTAAAGTTGGCTTTGGAGCTCATGAACTGATGTCTAGTGTAATTTCAGTTCTTAAAGAGAATACCAAAAATATTTTAGGACTATGGCTGCACAATTAGGGTACAAATAAATGTTTATGCTTCATTCTTTTTCCACCCAAGTAATGATCTTCATTAGAGTGTATATTTTCTGAAAAGCAATCTTAGTACTTCCTACACATATTTTGTGCATCTTATTTCCTATTAGACCTAAAATTAAGAACCAACAAAACTTTAAATTTCTAGTAGAAAAAGACAGCCACTCTTGCTAGAATCCTTTATCTCATGGGGACAGGCCACTTAACATCTATAAAATTAAGAAAAGTTATTTTCATACCAGCACTATACAGTTAAGCACCGTATTTGGGAAGATTAATTACCATCCATCCCCCAGAAATGTTAATAAATTATATAATCAGGAAAAAATAATGAGGACACAGAGGTGTAGCTGGGTCTGTGGGTAGAGCATTCCTGAGGTCATCTACACTTTCTGTCTGGGACAAGATGGTCAACATCTTGAAAGGAGTGCTTGTAGAGTAGGCAAAGACATTTTTTTCTGCTCAGTAACCTGACCTTACTTCATCAGCCAATGTTCCTACCATGAAAGAGTTTCTGTTAAAGTTGGATGTGTCTATTACCCTATGGAAGTTTATCATTCAAGACATAGATGACATTCAGTTTTTGTAATAGAGATGTTAATGTCCTCTAGCAGCCAGTAGGTGAACTGAAGGATCAAAATGCTTTTTCACTTAACCATACGTGAAAATACTAGATTTTTGACTATTTGGGAATTACATGTAAGGAATGTGAAAGGTTATTCCCATTTGGAATTTTAATGTAACTGATTAGACTTGGAAGATTGCTTAGGAGCATGCTATAGGAAAGACTATGGGATCATTTCAGAAAACAAGCCCCTGAATGGATTTTATGTGCCCTAGGAATTTTTTTTTGTTTTTGTGGCACTGAGGAATGAACCCAGAGCCTTCATGTTGAGCTATATCCCCAGCCTTTTTATGTATTTTATTTTGAGACAGAGTCTTGCTAAATAAGTTTTACACTCTAGGCTTGAAACTTGCAATCCTCCTGCCTCAGCCTCCGAGAGTACTAGGATTACAGGCGTGTGCCACCATGCCTAGTTGTACAACTTAAAAAGAACGAGAAAACTTTTTGCTCTGTCTTCACAAGAAATTTTAATCTATTCGAGATTCTCTTATTTGATTGGAAGTTTTTTATGTTTCCTATTATGACAAGATTTAAGTAATATCTAATTTAATATTTATTTAGAAACTGATTATTGATGAGAAGAAGTATTACTTATTTGGGAGAAACCCTGATTTGTGTGACTTTACCATTGACCACCAGTCTTGCTCTCGGGTCCATGCTGCACTGGTTTACCACAAGCATCTGAAGAGAGTTTTCCTGATAGATCTCAACAGTAGTAAGTATCTCCCTCCCATGTCACATGAAATGTTCTTTGGGTTCTTAGTTTGGAAAACTTGTTTTATTGCAAATCAAGAGAAAAAAAGTTTATATTTGATTTTTAAATCAGGTCTTCACTATTTCTGTGGTTCTCCTATTTTCCTGAAATAATCGATAACTGTGGAAGGAAGAGGGTTTTGGGGAGCACTGTCCTGAGGGGGGTACTAAGTATATCTAGAGAACAAAACTGGCACCCCAGAATGAGGGAGTATAAGTATTCAGATATTTTGGACCATGATAATTGTGTTTGAGTTTAAGCAGAAGCCATGATTAGTTCCATAGATATAATAGAGCAGCAATAGAGTACATTTTAAAGGTACTTGTTTAAGCAAAATTTAATCTACTATAGTTTCTTTATCTTTTTGCTTTGGCTATGAATTATATCAATTTTAATTTCATGCACTCACTCCATAGCAAGATTTTAAACTTTGCCTAAGATAATCCACAGCTGTGCAGTTGAGACTTGACCGTGTAGGTCCCTTAAATTTGTTCATTTTGCCCATTTATAAATAGAGTGTAAAATGCTAGTAAAGGGTCCTGCTTCTTGGCCTCATCATGTGCTAATCCTTTCCCCCAAAAAACACACACAGACACATACACCTCCCCAGCCTGCTTACATAAGGGACTTGGTAAGCCTTGTCTACAAGTCCTTATCTCATCTCTTCTGTTCATTTCGTAACATGCAAAGTGCTGACATGGAAAAATATTCAGAATCTCATAGGATTTTGGCCTGCCTTGGCATTGACATTACACCTGTTTTGGTCGAGCTCCTTTCTTGTCCTGAGGAAAACGTAAGCATAGCTGCCACCAGGCCAGCAATTTTTATGTTCCTTAGACTTGGAGCTGGAGAAGGCAGACAGGAATGCCCATCTCCTGCCTTGGGGAGCATGGCTTCTGCTGGGTTGGAGCCAATCCTGCTGGACCCAGAATGGAGTTAAGCCTTCTCACAGCAGAGAACAGGCAATGGTCTTTATTATGTGGAGGAGCAAGAGGTCTGAAGATCTATAAGAAATCCAGTGGAGAGAGGCGGGTGTGGTAGCGCACACCTGTAATCCCAGCATTCTTTGAGAGGCTGAGGCAGGAGGATTGTTGTGCATTTGAGGCCAGCCTGGGCTACAGTAGTGAGTTCAAGGACAGCAAAACCCTGTCTCAAGAAAAATGAGGGCAAAAAAAAAGAAACCCACCGAAGAGATTCAAGGCTCAGCGAAGGAGTTTTCCTTCTCCTTGTAATATGCGACAGAGGATGCAGTGGATCCAGTGCCATTTTTATTTTTAAAAGTTTGTTTTCTGACCATAATTTTTTTTATAACTTTAACAAAAAACCCAAACTTGTGTTCTGGGAGGAGCTGACCTGAGAAGACAGCCAAAGGTGATGCTCTACCTTTTAAAACTCACCATGTTTTCAGTTCCTCCCCTTACATTCTGATTTGGTTATTCCCAGCACACGGCACTTTCTTAGGTCATATTCGGTTGGAACCTCATAAGCCTCAGCAAATTCCCATCGACTCCACGGTCTCATTTGGTGCATCTACAAGGGCGTACACCCTGCGTGAGAAGCCTCAGACACTGCCGTCAGCTGTGAAAGGAGATGAGAAGATGGGTGGAGAAGATGATGAACTCAAGGGCTTACTGGGGCTTCCGGAGGAAGAAACTGAGCTCGATGTAATTCTATGTCTATGTCATTGTTTTGTCTTTGTTCTACAAGCTGGTTCTTGTAGTATGTTGCTGTTCTGGGTAGCTTAAAATGCCAGTGATTTGAAATGGCAGGAAGTTCTCTTGAGCCCAGTAATGAACCCCATGGCCAGCTGTGCCTCCCTGCCTCTAGAACCTTTTATTGGCTATTAGAAGCCAAGGGTGGGAATTAACATTTTTCTGCCCTTATGACTGCTTAGAGCTATGTTTAAATCGGTACCCACTAACCACGTTTCAACCACTGTGTTCAGTAGTCACATGTAGCCAGTAGATTCCATATTGGATAGCACAAGAAGAGAATACAGGGCCGGTGAGATGGCTCAGCGGCGCAAGCGCGAGGGCCTGAGTTTGACTCCCGGAACCCACATACGAAAAAGGGGCTGCTGATATTGCTCAGCAGCACGGGCGCCTGCTGGCGCACGAGGTCCTGAGGTCGACCCCCCGGTACCCACAAAAAAAAAAGAGAGAATACAGGGCCGGTGAGATAGCTCAGCGGCATAAGCGCCTGCCTGGCAAGCGCGAGGTCCTGAGTTCGACTCCTGGTACCCACATAAAGGAAAAAAGGACCAGTGATACCGGTCAGTGGCACAAACGCTTGCTGGCAAGTGCGAGGTCCTGAGGTCGACTCCCGGTACCCACATTAAAAAAACAAAAACAAAAGAAAAGAATACAGTCAGCCCTCCAGGTTAGCACGTTCTGCATTCTCGAATTAAGCCAACAGCAGATTGGAGATGTTCGTGGGAAGAAAACTACATCTATACAGAACACACAGACTTTTTTGTTATTACTCCCTCAGCAATGCAGTATGCCAGCTGTTTACATAGCACTTACATTGTACCAGGTATTATTAGTAATTTAGAGGGAATTTAAAGTATACGAGAGGCTGTTCATAGGTTACATACATTTTACTTGAGGTACTTGAGCATCTTCAGGTTTTGATATCCACAGTGAGTTCCGGAGCTGATCCCCCTTGGGTGCTCAGGGGTGACTGCATTTACACCATTGCAGAAAGCTCTGTTGGACAATGCTGGCTTGGCAAGACTGACACTTGCATTCTTGTAGCTCTTTTGGTGCTGTGCAAACACCAGTAGTCTTCTGAATAGGCTCAAACTGCTTCTAGATTGCTTTTGTTTTTATGGACCTGAAGGCCATGAATTTTAAAGTGCTGAGAGATTTTTTGGAGGCATGGGGGGTTCTGTGGGTTGAACCCAGGGCCTTGTGCATGCTAAATGCGTGCTCTACCATTGAGCTACACCCCAAGCCTAAGTTTTCCATTTCTAGAAGCTGAGCATAGAAGTTTGTGATATGGCTACACTGCACTGGTACAATTGTCTGTTTAAATAGACCAGATGCGACCATGTCTTCAACCACCCAAATCTATTTACTATTCCTGTGTACCAAGACAGTTTCCTAGTATTTAGGATGAAAAGCACAATAGAAATCTTACAATTTAGAAGTCATTTTGTTCTGAAGAAGTGGCCTTATATTTAGGGACCTTGCTGGCAGTCACTTTTGCCCTTCCCCCCTCCCAGTTGCTTCCGTGCTTCCCCATGTTTTAGTTGAGTATGTTAGGTCTTCTGGGTCTTCATTCTGAGACACCTGGAACGTCTCAGCTTGCAGTGCAAATTGAAATAAGCTGAACACATTGGGAAGAGGCAGGCAGCAGTGTTGAGGCTGGGTTAATTGTAGAGATGGATGGATGGTTATGAATAGAACTGAGGCCAGATGTAAGAAGGGGAATGACAAAAGATTAATGTCAAAAATTAAGTGCACTGTCAATGTCCTTAAGAATTGCAAAGGAGAGAGCTCCTGAGAAAGAAGCAGCCAGTTGTCCTTTTTTTTTTTTTAATCTCTTTTGTTTAAGATAATTCTTAGAGTTCCTCCCTGTCACATTTCCTTTAAATCTCAGCATGAATATATATAGCATTCCTTAAAAAAAAAAAAAAAAAACCAGGGCCGGGGATATAGCTCAGCGGCACAGCATCTGCCTGGCAAGTGCAAGGTCCTGAGTTCAATTCCCAGTACCCACAAAAAAAAAAAAAAAAAAAAAGCAACAATACCTGAACTCCAGGCTGTTTGCCTAGGTAAGCTATCCTCACTCAGGCCCTTCACCTCCTTTTGAATAGCATTTTCTCACTGGTCTGTGAGGATGTTCCATGTTCTTTTGTGTGTTACCAGTCTAAGAACAATATGAATCTCCTCAAAATGGCAGAAGTTTCATCTGCATTGGTGGTCAAAGTAAGACCCTAATGCTTCTTGCTATTTATTTAGTAGAATGTTCTTCATCAAATTCCCTATGTACTGACCTCTGTCTTTCCTGTGTGAACCCTGGCCTAGAATCTGACAGAGTTTAACACTGCCCACAACAAGCGGATTTCTACCCTCACTATTGAGGAGGGAAATCTAGACATTCAGAGACCAAAGAGGAAGCGGAAGAACTCACGGGTGACTTTCAGTGAGGATGATGAAATCATCAATCCAGGTGAGATCTCTTCCTAGTTTCTTCTGATGAAAAAGTTAGTGTGTGCAGCCTACAGGTCAGCTGGAACATTTCCCAGCAAGTGTTAGGATAAGGGGTGCTATTATTGAGGGGGGATATTTTTGTATAAGTATCACTCACTAACCAGTTGTGCCACTGGAGCTCCTTTTTAAAAACTGAAGAGTTTTTTAAAAATAACCTTGGGCCGGTGAGATAGCTCAGCGGCATAAGCGCCTGTCTGGCAAGCACGAGGTCCTGAGTTCGACTCCCGGTACCCACATATAAAAAAAGGGCCCGTGATACCGTTCAGCGGCACGGGCTCCTACTGGTGCTCAAGGTCCTGAGTTCGACCCCCGGAACCTACAAAAAAAAAAAAAAAAAAACCTTGTTTGACAGTAAATTTCAGTGGATGGAAATGAGGAATGCAACCTGTCAAGTTGCTTTTATTTCCCAAATTGAAATGCTGAATAACTTGTAAGTCCTGAATTTAGGTTCAAAGTATCAATTATTTAAATGGAAATCTGCTCCACTGACAGACTATGGAAAGAAAAGACCTAGAAATGTTAGTTAATTGAAAATGCAGTCTGAGTCATCAGGAGATGTAGAAACTAATAAATGCAATTCAGGTTTGAATTCATAGAAGACTGGTGGGGACAGTTACCTTAGCTGTGTGTGTTCTGACCATAACTCCCCACAGGTGTTGCATAGTCCTGAGGGGAGTGGAGGCTCATAGCCATGGAAAACAACCCCCCAGGTGCTGGGGAGGTAAGGGAACTGTTCTTGAGAGGAAAAGAAGGGGGAAACGTGCCCACTGTGGCCAGGAAGAAGAGACCCAAAACCTGAGCCAGTGGGTAGCAGGTGTTTGAGTCAGGATTAAAAAAAAGTAGAAGCCAGGAAGTCTCTGGCTTGTATTTAGGAGAAAAATGAAAACGATTCCTGTGAAAGAGATCAGGGGATTCATTCTGCTGATTACAAGTTCACTTTCTGATGCCGTGTGAAGTGGAATGGATTCCTTCTCAAAGTAGTGAGTGCCCAAGGGAGTTTGTTCAGGCAGCTACTAGGTGACCAATCTAAGAGTTTCCATAAACTGGATCCTTTCCCCCACTCCTGGTACTGGGGGACTGAACCTAGGAGCACTTTACCACTGAGCTACATCCTACCCATTTGAGACTAAGTTGCTTAGCCTGGCCTTGAACTTGTGATCCTCCTGCCTCAGCCTCCTGAGTGGCTGGGTTTATAGAGTAGTAGCTGGGATTATAGGTGTATACCACTGTGTCTCATTCGAACTTTGTATTTTTAAGCAAGTTCCTATTTGTACTGATAAATGGCTAGCAATTTGAGAACTATTGGACTAGATAATCTCTGTCTCTTTCAGGAAGAAGGATCTGATTTGCTGTTTTTTCTCCTTGAAAATAGTGCCCTGGGGCTTCATTAAAGCAGTGTGTGCAGGCAAGGTAGCATAATGCTTAAGTGCAAGGGCTTTGAAATCAGGGAATCTGAATGAAGTCTTCCTTTCCACTTAGTAGCTCTGTGAACTTGGCTAAGTGACTTAGCAGACTACTGACTTAACAGGGTTGGCAGATTAAATGTGAGTTCATGTGTGCAAAAATACTTAACATTAGTGCTCATTACTTAGTGAGCCCTCAAAAATTGTTAGCCAGTATCACCATCATTATCTGCCTCATCCATGCAGCCTTTCCTGTACCAGAGAGAATTAGCGGGGAAGTAGGGGTAGATCTTCAGGAGCACAGATATCCTAGACCTGTGTATCCTTCCTCTACGGCTGGAATGTTGACAGAGAAGGAACAGAGGGTGCGGGTCCCTTGGAGCAGCTTAGCTCTGCTCCACTGCAGGCTGTGGCACAGGAGAGGGATGTCACCCACTCCGCCTGGGCTCCATTTGCCCTCGTGTTTCGTTTAGCCCTTACCGTCCTTGTTGAAGGGGTGACTGGAACAGTGTTTCTGAAAGGTGAGAGAAAACATTGTACCTTTTGAGGAACACTGTCTTTTTCCTAATGACCTGAGGTATCCACGTAGAAGCCATTTATTCAGTGAACAAAGATTGGTATACCTGAGTATATTCTTGAGGCATCCTAATATGTGAAAAGCCAGACTTACATAAACCAGAAGCTAATTATTCAAATTTAATAGGGATTCTGTGTTTTCCAAGAGATTTCACAGGAGTGCTTCTTTCAATAGCAAGCAACTTCGATACATTTAAAATAAGATACAACATCTGTTAAGGAAACAAGGTTTCTTCTCTACCACAATATTAAGCTAAAGGGGGCTTGGAGTAGTTTCCAGTAGTAGTGATGAAAGATCTGTGTCAGCCATTTCCATATGCTCAGCCTTTGGAGAGGAGATTCCTGTATGCTGAGTAGCACAGCCTATCCACCCTTGATGCTCCAGGAATGCCATTTTCTTCTTGATGTGCTGTGTGTTGTGATCTATCCGTCTGTGTTTCTTTGAACTACTCAAAGGCAGCGCAGTACCTTGCTCCTTATTTCCATGCCTGGTGAGCAGTGCGTGAGGCTTGAGAGAGTGCTGTCTCCTTGCAGAATGAATGAAGCCAGAAGCTTTGTAGGGTACAGTGATACGTATGTAAACTGTGAAGAAGGACGTGCTCTCTCACCCTCCCCAGGCAAGAGGGTTCAGATGCTTGATTGTACAAGTCTTGATTGTAAGCTGAGTGTGGTGGTTCACACCGGTAATCCTAGCCCTGCGAAGCTGAGGCAGAAGGATCACATCGAGACCCTGCCTCAAAAAAAGTTTTGATTATATACAATTTTTTTTCCCTTTGGTACTGGGAATCGAACTCAGGATCTTGCACTTGCCAGGCAGATGCTCGTGCCACTGAGCTGTATCCCCAGCCCTGATTATATACAATTTAGAGCAGGGCATAATGGTACACACTTGTAATCCCAGCTGCTGGAGATGTTGAGGAAGGAGGATCTCAAGTTCAAGGCTAGCACAGCACAGGCAATTTAGTAAGATTATACCTCAAAACAAAACAGAAGATATAGTTAAGTTATTCAGGTCAGAAGGCCAGGGTAAGCTTAAAAGCCCTGGGTCTGAGTCCTGAATCTGTTCTTTGCTGATAAGCAAGTATTAGCAAGGTGTGTAGTATGTGACTTCTTGTCACTGTTTTATCAATAATGTGAGATTGATTATCCCCCCTCCCCCCCCCCCGCCAAAGAGGAAATGTGTGGAATGGGAAAGAACTTAGGGAAGGCAGCGCAGTACTGTGGTCTGGAGCACAGGCCGATGTGGCTACTTAGACTCAATTCCCAGCTCCTCTCCATCAGGGTCACTGGGCTTGTAAAATCCTCTAAGCTTCAGTCTTTTCTTGTCTATCTAATGTTGAATACAGTAGAACTTACTTTGTGGGGTTGTTGAGGGATTTAGCACGGTGCCCAGCACATGGTAAACACTTGGTTTTGGCTTTATTTTATTATCGGAACATGAGTCATTGTACTTGTTCGGTTTTCAGTGAGCCCTATACCCTTATTCCTCCAAATAGAGCACCAATCCAACTCTACCCTCATCTCTCTTTGCAGAGGATGTGGATCCCTCTGTTGGTCGCTTCCGGAACATGGTGCAAACTGCAGTGGTCCCAGTCAAGGTAGGAAGTACATTTTGACAGTATTTTATTTTATTTTATTATGTGGGTACTGGGGGTCGAACTCAGGGCCTCACGCCTGCAAGCAGGCACTTGTGCCGCTGAGCGATATCACTGGCCCCTTGACAGTATTTTAAATGCCTGGATTCAGTACACAGTTGGGGGCTTGGGGGTGTAGCTCAGTGGTAGAGCATGTGCTTAGCATGTGTGAGCTCCTGAGTTTGATCCCTGCACCACAAAAAACAAACAACACCAACAACATAACTACATCTTTATGTGTGTAGGTGGGTATTAAGTGAGTGCATAATTTTAAAACACATTCTGTGCTCTTCTCCCATTTTTCATCTGTGGAAACCCTCTTATTCTTACTCGCCACCCCCTCATGTCTAACAAATCCTGGAGTACCACAGGAAGGCTGCCAGTGACCAACCAGCTTGATGTGACATGTAAATTATGTGCTATGTAAATCTATAAGTTTACTTTCCAGAAGGGTGCAGAAAGAGGCTCATCTTCCTTTGGCCTTTTTCTTTTGACTTGCACATCTAGGTGAGGGAGAAGCATTATCGCAGCACTGCACAGCATCTGTGGCTTTTATCAGGCCATTATTTCGTATACTGGAATGGTACAGTTAAGAAGGTCAGCCTAGATCTGGATTGGGTTTAAAGATAAGGTATATTAGAGAACCAACAAGTAGAAGTTACAGGGACACTCTTATTCCGAACATGTGAAGGAACTTCCTGATGGGTAGAACTGTCCAAAAGGGAACAAACTGTCCCTGAAAGTAGTAAGATTGTAGTAAATCCCTGTTAATAACAGTATTCAGAAAGTGATTGGAAGCCAGTGCTGGCTGTAGTGATGGCAATTGGGAAGCTGAGGCAGGAGGGTTGGGAGTTTGAAGCCTCCCTGGGATACAGAGAAACCCTGCCTCCAAAAAAAAAAAAAAAAAAAAATGCTGGGCGTGGTGGCACACACCTGTAATCCCAGCACTTGGGAGGCTGAGGCAGGAGGATCACTGTGAGTTTGAGGCCAGCCTGCACTACACAGTGCGACCATGTCTCAAAAAGTCCTCCCCCGCAAAAAAAGTGATTGGTTGAGCATGATTGTAGATGCTATAGAGAGTTTTAGTTTTAAAATCTTTAGGATGAATTCATCCTTCATATCCACAAAGAGTTGGTTTTAGGACCCCTTTAAATACCAGAGTCAACCAGGTATGGTAGTGCACGCCTATAATCCCAGCACTCGGGAGGCTGAGGCAGGAAGATCGCTGAGAGTTCAAAGCCAGCGTGGGCTACAAAGTGAATTCAAGGCCAGCCTGCACTACATAGTGAGACCCTGTCACACACACACAAAAAGACAAAAATAAATAAATGAATACCAGAGTCCATGGATGCTCCAGTCACCTATGTAAAATGGTATAGTATTTGCATATAACCTCCACTTGCCCTCCAGTATACTTTAAATCATCTCTAGATTACTTATAATACCAAATGCAATACAAATGCTTTGTAAATAATTGCTATATTATTTTGCTTAGGGAATAATGGCAAGAAAAAAGTCCGTACATGTTCAGTGTGATTTTTTTTTTTCCCCAAATACTTTTGATCTTTAGTTGATTGAATTCAGATTAGGAACCCATGTATTAGACTGAACTGACAAGATATGTCAGAGTTCCTGCTTCATCTTTGTTTAGTCAAATAGAGAAAAGGGTGAGAAGCATCTTTCATGAGCTTTAGTGCAGTATGAGAAAGTAGATGAATTTTTTTCTGCAGGGTACGTAATATGTCCCATTTCCCCCGAGCTCTTTCTGTCTCTTTGTTCCTCCTTTGTAATCTGCTATCATTAAAGTACAAAACCAGGAGATAGCTTAATGTCTTTCTTCTTTTTCCCCTTTGGTGTAGTACTGGGGCCTCATGCATGCTACACAATTGTTGTACCACTGAGCTAAATCCTCAGTCCTTTTAAATTTTTATTTTGAATTTAATTCTTAAATTACCCAGGCTGGCCTTGAACTTGAGATCTTCCTGCCTAAGCCTTCTGAGTGGTTGGGTTTACAGGCATATGCCACCACCACAATTATATTGTGATATAATTTATATACAGTAAAATGCAAATGTTTTAAGTGTATAGTTTGAGTTTTCGTATGTGGATACATCAGGGGTGTGTATGGTTAACCCCTGTATCACTGCGAATTTAAGACCAGCCTGGGCTACACAGTGAGTTTAAGGCCACCCTGAACTACATAACAAGACCCTGTCTCAGAAAATAAAGCAAAACAAAACATATGTGAATATAACTGTAATCACCACTATAATCAAAATACAGAAAATTTTCTTCACCTCAAGAAGTTCCCTTGTAGCCAGGCATGGTGGCGCACGCCTGTAATCCCAGCACTTGGGAGGCTGAGGCAGGATGATTGCCACGAGTTCAAGGCTAGCCTGGGCTACATAGTGAGTTCAAGGCCCATCTGAACTACCTAGCAAGACCTGTCTCAAAAAAAAAAAAGTTCTTTTGTGTCCCATTGCAACCAATCCCCTGCAGCTCAGCCCCAGGCCACTAGCAAACTATCTTCATTACAGATTTTCTTTGCTGTCAGATTAATGGTTAAAAATTGGAGATGGCGGCTAGTGAGATAGCTCAGCGGCATAAGCGCCTGCCTGGCAAGCGCGAGGTCCTGAGTTTGACCCCCGGTACCCACAAAAAAAAAAAAAAATTGGAGATGGGAGCCAGGACGGTGACACATGCCTGTAATCTAAAATCCCATCTTCTCAGGAGGTTGACACGGGGAGCACAAATTTGAGTCCAGCCTGGGCTACTTAGCAAGACTGTCTCAAAATAAAAAAGTAAAAAGGGCTTGGAAAGCAGCTTGGCACTCCCTCATCCAGTCCTTAGTACTGCAAAAATAAAATAATAATCATGAGAAGAGTTGGAGCCATATGTGCTGGTGCGTGCCTGTATGCACCCAGATGCTTTGGAGGCAAAGGTGGAAGGATCATGAATGTGAGTCCAGCTTCGGGCATCCAGCTCCTATAGTCCCAGGAACTCAGAAGACTGAGGCAGGAGGATCACTTGAACCCAGGAGTTCGAGGCTATAATGCGCTATGCACTAAGTTGTTTGGCATCAGGATAGTGGCCTTCCAGGAGTGGGGGACCACCAGGTTGCCTAAGGAAGGATAAACTAACTCTGGTAAAGGTCAGTACTTGAGAATAGCCACTGCAAGACCTCATCTTTTATGTTACCAAAAAAAAAAAAAGTCTGGGGCTGTAGCTAAGTGGTAGGGTGCTTGCCTGGCATGCACGAGGCCCTAGGTTCAATCCCCTGCTCCCCCAAAAAAGAATTAGGTAGACAACATAGAAGTATCAACTTTTTATGTTCTCCATCAAAATGAAAATAGCTGCAATATCACTTCCATTTCCTAAATCAACATAAGAAAAGGAGAAGTAGGGCTGGTGAGATAGCTCAGCAGCATAAGCACTTGCCTGGCAAGCATGAGGTCCTGAGTTCGACTCCCGGAACCCACATAAAGGAAAAAAAGGGCCGGTGATACTGCTCAGTGGCGCAAGCACCTGCTGGCAAGCGTGAGGTTCTGAGGTCGACTCCCGGTACCCACATTAAAAAAAAAAGGGAGAAGTATGATCCACGATGCAAAGAATAGTCATTTAAATTCCAGAAGTTTTACTGTAGAGCTAAGAGTACTTTCCTCATTTTTCTGTATTTGATATACAATGGTAAAAACTTCGTGGAGGTCAGTGTGATCTTCAGACCTAAGATTTCAGGACCATGCATTCGGTTGTCTAGGTAAAAGAACAGACTAGAAGGTAGGGGGCTGGTGATACAGCTCAGCAGCATAAGCGCCTGCCTGGCAAGCGCGCGGTCCTGAGTTCGACTCCTGGTACCCGCATATTAAAAAAAAAAAAAGGTAGAGATCTTTCCCAAAGGCCATTTTTCTAAGGCTGGAATGGGCAAAAAACAAGAAAACTACTCTTATGCTTCCTCTCTTACCTCCTCCCTCCCTTCTCTCCCTTGTCCTCATGGCAAACCACAGAAGAAGCGGGTGGAAGGCCCTGGCTCCCTGGGCCTGGAGGAATCAGGGAGCAGGCGCATGCAGAACTTTGCCTTCAGTGGAGGACTCTACGGAGGCCTGCCCCCCACGCACAGTGAAGCAGGCTCCCAGCCACATGGCATCCATGGGACAGCACTCATCGGTGGGTTGCCCATGCCGTACCCGAACCTCGCTCCTGATGTGGACTTGACTCCTGTCGTGCCATCAGCAGTGAACATGAACCCCACACCAAACCCTGCAGTCTATAATCCGGAAGCTGTTAATGAACCCAAGAAGAAGAAATATGCAAAAGAGGCTTGGCCGGGCAAGAAGCCCACACCTTCCTTACTGATTTGATATTTTTGGTCATGGAGAAGGGTGGGAGTGGGTGGGAGTGGGGTGGAAGGGTGACAGGGGAGCTAATGTACAAGGGAGAAAAACTTTCCATGTGTGCAGTATCGTTTTTCAGAATGTCTCCTGGGGTCCTCACCATGTATATTAAGTCTGGGGTGGGCTGAAATATCCCATGAAGCTGTCTTCACAACACTGCTGGTGTAGAGAAAGGTTTTGTAGGTCGTTTTAAGTGCACCACTCTGGCTCTTTCTCAGGCCTTCCATTGGCTCCTTTGTCCTCCCTCTCTCTAGTATCATTTTTATTTGATGTCGCATAGCCCAGGTAGAATCCAAAGCTGTGGAGGTAGCAGTAGCCTCACCAGTTTTGGGGATCCAGCAGCCTCATTTACATTTACTATCCTTGTAAATCCCAGTAGCAAAAGGGTTGCCATGGATCCCAGGTTGATCAAAAAGGTTTAACATTCTAAAGGTAAGCTAAGGTTTAAACTCAAAAATGTTTTCTTGGGTCAGTGGTTTTGAGGTCTAATAGGCTTTTCTCTTTTGTCCTTTCTGTTGGAATGAGAACATTTTGATTACCCTTTGTCTGTGACCAGTGCAGGTTTATAGTTTTTAACTTGCAGTATTGTTTGAACTTTACCTGTTTTCTTGTCAAACCTGAGCACTCGACTTGCCCAAGGTTTTCATTTAGTTCCAGAGTACTATCCTCTACTCTCTAAGGCATTACTCTCCTTTTTCAGTGTGTTATGTTTTTGTTTTTTTGTGTGTGTGTGTTTTTTGTTCTTTTTTTTTTTTTTTTTTTTTTTTTGTGGGTACCGGGGGGTCGACCTCAGGACCTCGCGCGCCAACAGGCACCCGTGCCGCTGAGCGATATCACCGGCCCCTTTTTCGTATGTGGGTTCCGGGAGTCGAACTCGGGCCCTCGTGCTTGCAAGGCAGGCGCTTACGCCGCTGAGCCATCTCACCGGCCCTCTTTTTTTTTTTTTTGAGACAGAGTCTTGCTATGTAGTGCAGGCTGGCCTTGAACTCACAGCAATCCTCCTGCCTCAGCCTCTGAGTACTAGGATTAAAGGTGTCCGCCACCATGCCCAGCTTTCAGTGTGTTATGAAGGCAGTTTTTTTCCAGGATGTGACCAGTTAGGTCAATTCAAACTAAAAAGAAAATATTTTGCTTTGCAACCAATTGATGTCTCCAAAGGACATTGTTACCTGTTGGTTTGGAGGCTCTTCCCCCCCTCAGCTGAGAGCTCTGCTTCCTCAGAGCTCTAAGACTAGACCTAACTAACAACAGGAGACAGAGGTAGGAAACATTGATAGGAACTTTGTACAGGGATTTGTACATTTGTGTAATAGGGCTTTTCACGCTTTATGTGTAGCTTTTTACCTGTAACCTTTATTACATTGTAAATTAAATGTAACTTTTGTCATTCTGGTGCAGTCTTGAGTCCATCGCCACCATCACTGATCGTCAGGGACCTTTGTCAGATTCATGGCTGCCAGACTTGGAGGTGAAGCTTTGTCCCCATTTTGTTACCACAGAAAAGATGGCCCCTGATAAGTGTGGAAATTCTAGTGGAGAGGTGAATAGATTGAGAACACCAAGCCCCTGACCTACTGGGGCTCAGGGAGGTTTCTGGGGGGCTGACAAGCTGAGCTGAGCACTAAAGGACAAGCAGGAACTTAGTATCTGAGGAGTGTGGATCAAAGCTTTCCAGAAAAAGGATGTCATATGGGGATGGCAGGCAGCTGGGAGGGGGGAGGGGTCCACCCTGCACCCCTTGCTGGGGAATTTGAAGTACCAGGAAGGATTTTTCTTTGCGCACGCGCACGCACAGACCATAAAGATGTGCTTGGGTATATATTTTGGAAAATCCAGAAAAACATACACACACCACCTAGAATTCAGGGAGGTTTCCTTGGTGACTGGTCAGATTCAGATGCTAGAAAATGCTCCTGGGGGAAAAAAAAGAAAAGGAAATGCCCCTGGAAGGGGAGAGGGTCCTGGAAACCTGCAGAGCATCTACATTTGATGGCTCCAAATGGTGGAGAGGAGGCCACCAAGCAGAAGCAAAGATGGTTTTTGCTTGCAGAGTTTGGATTCTGGGCCTTCCACCTCTGCAGAGCCAGGGGTGCAGTTCCAGAATCTGCCAGCAGGTGGGGCCCTGGGCCCAGCCTCGGAGCCACTCGTAAAAAAGGACTCCCAGGGCTGCAGGGCAAGAAAAGGAAGGAAAAGAATCTTACTCATTGGGCATCCCACCCTGGGCATTTTCTGGGTGTCGTCCCTCTCAGTTCCCCCAAAAGTCCTGAGAGGAAGTGGTAGTGTCCCTGTTTTACAGATAGAAAACTGGAGACTCAGCACACGAGATGAAGGTCACACAGCTGGCTCGTGGCAAAGCAGGATTCACACATGGCCCTTATGTATGCGACAGTGAGCAGCACCTGGCAGCCCGTTTCTGGATGCTGCCCTGCCTGTTCCCAGAGTTAGAGAAAGACTGCATTTCGGTCCATTTCTGGTTTTTCTCTCACTTGATTTCCTAGCCCTTCTGTCTCCATCTCTGGTCCCCTTTGTGGTAGGTAGGATTTCAAGTCCTGAGTCTCTACGCCTAGGCCAGGTTGAGGCCGAGAGTTCCCCACAGACACTTGTACTTGCAGCCCAGGATGAGGTTCTTGACAGAACATCCAGGTGATATGTGAACAGCAGTCAAAAGAGAACCCAACCTGCCTGCCTCAGCCTCCCCGCCGCCCTCATTCCTGCACTACAGCTCTGTGGAGCCTGCCTTCCCTCAGCTGCGGCAGTTCTACCCACCTACTTTCACTGTCCCTGCTTGCCTCTCCTCTGGACCACTCGTAGTAGTATTCAAATGTGCCATTATTGTTCTCATGGTAGGGAAACAAAGCAGAAACCCTCGCTTGACTCTGCCCCCACTGGCTACCTCCACTTTTCCCTATTTCTCTCTCTACTTACCATGTCCAGTTCCTTTCCTCCATTTGCTGCTAAATCCACTGTAGTCAGGCTCGGCGCCAGCATGCCGTTAACACTGTGCCTAGCTGGGTGAGGAAGCACATACCTGTGATCCTAACTGCTCAGGAGGCTGAGGCAGGAGGATTGCAAGTTGAAGGCTAGCCTGGATACTTAGTAAGATCCTTTCTTAGAAGGAAAAGGCTGGATGTGTCTCAGTAGTCCCCTGAGTATTCTACCGCATAGCGAGACCCTGTCTCAAAAAGAAAAACAAAACAGAAACGTATCTTCTTACAGTTGCAAAAACGCACTCCTTCTGGACGCCCTGAGGGAGAATGGTTCTATCTCTACTACTGAAAAAGAAAAGAAAAACTAATAACAAAAAACCGTAATGACCTGTCAATCGTGTTCACCTCTCTGCTCAGAACACTCAAGGCCTCTTGTCTCCCTCGGTGAGAGCCGGCCATACTGTGGCCTGTAAGCCTTGCTCTTCTCCTCACGCCCTCACCCTCCATCACCTCTCTGCTTCTCTCCTGGCTCTGTCCTGTAGCTACCTGGGGTTCAGTGGTGCTCCGCGCCTGCCCCACCCGTGGTGGGGGCTCTCCTTAGCCCGACGTCAGCGTGTCTCCCTTACCCCTGCTTCAAGTGAGAAAAGGAAAAGCGAGCCCAGGCTTCGGGAGCCAGCCTTGCACTCTGCTGGTTCTAGTGTCGCTGGATGAACAGAAGCCACAGGACACCAGCGTCCAACAAGGCCGCTGTGTGACCACAGCAGGTCAAGATGCAAACAGAAGCTCTCCGTTACGTCTGAACGCAGACTAAACACTGCCCAAGCCACGGAACGGACCAGTCCCTGTAGTGTGCTGACTCGTGGTCCCACAGGCACAGCCCTCCAGAACCTCCGAACATTCCCTTGTTTAGATAAGGGTGGTAATTAAGGTAAGGAACTCAGGATGAGATCCCCGTGCATTAGAGCGGGCCCTAACCCCAAAGATGTGTGTCCTTAGAAGAGAGAGACAGGGCGAAAGCAGAGCCATGGGGGGAGCCACATGTGGATGGAGGCAGAGACCGAAATGAGGTGTCTGCAGCCCAGGAAACATTGAGGATTGCTGCAGCCCCAGAAGCAAGGAGGGAGGCAGGGCACAGGCACATTCTCCCTCAGAGCATCCAGAAGGAGCGCATTTTTGGAACTGTGCGAAGATACGTTTCTGTTGGTTTCGGAGTTTTTGTTGTTTTTGTTTTTGTTTTTGAGACAGGGTCTCACTATGCAGTTCAGGCTGGCCTTGAACTCACTATGTAGCCAAGGCTGACCTCGAACTCAATGCTATCCTCCTGCCTCAGCCTTCCAAGTGCTGGGATTACAGGTGTGCACCACCAAGCCAGGCGTTTTAAGCCACCACGTTATGGCTGTTTGTTACAACGGCCCGTTGGGAAGTAATACAGTTGTCCTATCCTGGCTAGTAAGAGAGAACTTCTGGCGACCAGGCATGTAGCTTAGAGGTAGTATATACTTGCCTAGCACATACAATGTCCTGGGTTCGAATCCTACCACGGTGGGGGAGGGTATTTCTTACAAATGATGGTGTTAGCTTTGGACCAGTTTCCCCTTCACCTAGATAAAATTTATTCCAAGTCCAAATCCTTGGGCCAGGATATAGCTCAGTGGCACAGTGCCTGCCTGGCAAATGTGAGGTCCTGAGTTCGATTTCTGGTACCCCCCCAAAAAAAATCCTTTAGGTCCTTCCCAACACTCCTTTCCTGGTTTGCCCATGGTTCCCCATGTGTGAGCAGGCCCTACACCCAGTTGTCAGCCCAATGTGTCCAGCTGCCTGTATGTTCCTGGCAGGCTTTGGCTGGAGGGCGTTGGGCAAAGCCTTTGCCTGAAGGCCACCGTCTTACCTCTCCACCTAAAGCTGTAGGCTTCCGCCTACTGCACAGTACCACAGCACCCACCATTTCACCAACTACTGTACATCATTTAACTCATTTATTATCTGTGGTCTGTCTCTCCCCGTCCTTTACCTGAATATAAGCCCTGCATAGGGATTGTCATCTGTTTTGTTTCCTGGTGTATTCAAAGTGGTGAGGATAGGGCCTGGTGCACGGAAGAAGATCAGGAAATGTTTGTTGAATGAATAAATGAGAGTCAGAGCTGGGCTGAAGTAAACTGAGGAAGCTCCTAACCATCCTGGTCATCAGGAAGATGTCCCTAGAGAAGGGCTACCATGGCTGGAATTTTTTTTCTTTTATTTTTTGTTTGTATGTTTGGCTGTTTTAAGCTGGATCTTACTATGTTGCCCAGGCTGGGCTCGAACTCCTGGGCCTCGGCCCCTGAATTGTTGGGACTACAGTCACACCACGGCACCTGGCAGGGCTGGGACATGAAGGGTAAATAGAGGTTATCCAGACACAGAGTGTGCCGACAGCCTGGAAGTGACAAGTTTCTCAGGATGGAGGGATTGCGCCTGCTTTGAAGTGGCTGAGGTGTTCTGAAGGGGAAGCTGGGATGGGGCTGGAGTGTGAACAGTCAGGGCCCAGATACACAGGCCCAGGTCAGCAGGAGCTCAGGCTCCACCCTGCCACAGTGTCCACGGGTAGCCCTGGAGTCAGTTAAACAGGTGGTGACATGTCAGAGCACAGCTGCGTGGGAGGGGACGGAGCCGTGGAGGTGAGGCTGGAGGTAGGGGAGCAGCCTGCTCCGCCATGTCGGGGATGCGGCTGGTGATCCAGGGAGGAGGACAACCTGGGGCCTCCTGGGGCTCTGGGCACCCGAGTGAGGAGCAGCTTGTGGGGAAGGTGCTGAATTTGATGCCAGAACAGACATGTGTGTGCCTGGAACTCGAGGTCAGGCTGAGAACAGGCTCAGACGATGGACACAGAGGGGGCTGAGGACTCTGCCTGTGAAGCCATAGACTGGAGGTCTTGGGGTGTGGGGGTTCAGGGAAGGGGTCCCCTTTCACCCTCCTCCCTCTCTGCTCTCCAGGCTGTGTCTGGGTCTTGGCTTGTCCCCCGCAGTCCCCATGTCTGGAGCCAGCTCCCTGTCTCCTAATTGCTTGCTGTTCAGGCTTCTTCAGAAAGTCGACGGGAGGCCCCAGTGCAGACAGCTCACTGCTGCAGCGGTGGCCACTCTGGAACCAGATGCTGCAGAAGGAGACGGCTGTCCGGCACTGGCACTCAGGCCAAGACTGGGGCTGCTGTGCTCAGTCATGGTCACCAAAGTCCAAGACAATGTCACCATCTCATGCTCACAGCAGGGTCATGGGACAGGTGCCTGTCACTCTACCTAACTTAGCTTTCTGCAGTAACAGGGCTTCAGCCACTGCTGCCTTCAGACTGCCCAGAGCAGATGGACAGGGGGGTCAGCACCTCAGCCCAGACGCCAAGGGCTTCGTGTCTCCCCTCCCAATGCCTCCTGAATGCCTCTCCCAGCTGCCCCCACACCTGGCCGTAAGTCGTGCTAAATGCACTTTACATCACATTGCTCCTCACTCAAATCAGTGAAGAGCTTGTCCCCGAAGCTTTCAAGACAAAGGCCGAACTCCTTACAGAGCCCTACATGACCGGCCACTCCCTGCCTCCCACTAGAAATTTCAGTTCCTTCATTCGTTCTCTGGCCCCTCTTCATCTCTCACTCGCCCTCGGCTGGGTCAGCGCTGCCTCCTGGCAGCCTTCCATTGTCCCCAGCCACAGAAGGAAAGGCACTTGAGTGACCCTCACACACTGGAGCCGACCTGGCAGGGTCACCGCTGTCACCCAGCCACCCTGCTGCTGTGCCCTAAATAGGCGGCCCCGAAATAGCGCACACCTGAGGGGGCTCCTTCCTCCTCTCCTCCGTGCCTGGGTCCTGCCCATCGGTGGCAGCCATCGCCATGCTCCCTCGGGGCCTCAAGAAGCAGCCCCTCACCTGTACCACCCACAGGGTCTCCGTCCTGAACCCAGTAACCCAATGGTGCCAGAGGGGACACCACCAAACTGAACCGTGTTTCTCTGGAACTCTCAAACCCTCAGGGGACATAAGAGCAATGAGGGCCTGAGCAAGGAGCTCCTGTGGGCAGGGCACAGTGGCCTGAGAAAGGAGCTTGCCCAGGGGCCCTTCTGTCCCAAGCAACACAGGGGCCCAGTTCTCATCCTCCTTCTAGTTGTGGGAGCTGGGGCACACAGCTTACCCTCTCTAGGGTGCAATTTTCCTCTGTGAAACGGAAGGAAGGAGAAAACCTACACCTCAGATTTGCTGTGCACCTCACGAGCCAGTGAGGTTCCGCTTTCAGGGCCCCAGGCCTTCCCACCAGCCCCATGTGAGAAAACACAAGTGTGTGTGATGCCTGGGCCAGCCATGTGGGGGACAGACCTGGCTGGGGGAGACAGAAAGCACCAGGGTAAATGTGCTGCCTGTGGGTGGTGGGACAAGGCCCTAGGGCTGGAAAATCCTGAAGGACAGAGGAGAGGGAATCTTTTCAGTTTCAATCCTGTATCTTCAAAGCTGGGAAAACAGGCTGAGATGGGGAGTGGCTATTGCCCGAGCGTAACTTGGGGCCCTGATTGTCCCACAGCCCTGGGAAGGGGTTGCGACTGAGGTACCCTGGCTTCAGACTTCCCAGAAAATGTACCCCTGCCCCAGGGAGGGGTCATCCTCAAGGATGTGGGGGAAAGTGGGGAGACAGGAGGAGCAAGGTAAACCCCAGATGCTAGAATCCTCCCATTAATTGTCACTGGAGGCTTAGGGCAACGGCCCAGGCTCGGCCACTCTTCCCAAAACACCAAGCAAGGCAACGAGCAGTAGCTAAGGCAGGCAAGGAGCTTTAATCAGTGTGGCCACGCTGGCAGGACAGACAGAGGCTCAGGCTCTGTCTTCAGGGGCTGACAGAAGCCTTGCTGTTCTACAGAAAGGGGCAACAAATGCGAGGGTTGGGGGTTTGTACAGCTGTTGGGTAGGTTTAGGTAATCATGGGCAAGTCAAGCCTCGGACTGGTTGATTATTGTCTCAGTACTGGGAATTAAACCCAGGGTCTTTACACAAAGCTACATTCCCAGTCCTTTTGTTAGTTTTTTTTGTTTTGTTTTGTTTTTGTGGGTTCCGGGGGTCAACCTCAGGACCTCGCGCTTGCCAGGCAGGCGCTTACGCCGCTGAGCCATCTCACCGGCCCATTTTGTTAGTTTTGACTTTGAGACATTTTTGATAAATTGCCTGGGCTAGGCTCAAATTTGCAATCCTCCTGCCTCATCCTCCCAGCATTCTGGGATAACAGGCATGCACCACCACTCCTGGCACTTTTTGGTTTTGTCTTGTTTTGTTTTTGAGACAGGATTTTGCTATGGAGTTCAACCTGGCCTCAAACTCATGATCCTCCTGCCTCGGCTTCTGAGTACTTGGATTGCCGCGCCTGGCTTCACGACCGTTCTGTGAGGTTGCTCCAGAGAAGTCCTCTTGGAGGGGCAGGCTGGTTCCCACGAGATGATTGTCCCTGCTCGGGGGCAGGGAGGTGGGAACCTCATCTTGGGCTAGTCTGGGAGGCTCTGTTTTCCTGGAATCGAGGTGACCGAAGGCTTAGGACGATGACTGAGGACTTCTAGGTGTCTCTTCAGGGGCTCTGGAACAGGATGCTGTAAAGGCTGGCAATTGGATGTCCCTGCAAGTCCTGAAAATTAGTTATTTTTATCTTGGTGTCCTATGACTGGAAGGAGGATGAGATAGACTAGGTAAATTCAGGACCAATAGCTGAGCGTGGTGATGCACACCTGTAATCCTAGCACTTGGGAGGCTGAAGCAGGAGGATTGTGAATTCTAGGCCAGCCTGTATAAATCCTGTTATGCAATTTTCAACAAACACTAGGCTCTGTGGGCACAAGTGAGGAAGAGACACACCCTCATGGAGCTAACAGCAGAGGGGGAAGAGAGGTTGAGAAATCGGCACATGTAACATGCTGCTGGCGGGGGCTGTGGACGAGCCGCTCATGGTACAGTGCAAGCATGTGACAAGGGAGGAGCTCTGTCCAGGGGTTTGGGGACATCTTCTTGAGGGCATGATGCTTCCATAGAAACTGTAAGGATGAAATATATTACCCAGAAGCCGGACATGGTGACACTTTCCTGTAATCCCAGCAGGCTGGGAGGCTGAGGCAGGAAGATCAGAAGTTTGAGCCCAGCTTGGGCAACTTAACAATTTAGCAAGACCTTCTCTTGAAATAAAAAATAAAAGAAATAAAGGACCAGGGTTGGGGCTATAGCTCTGTGTGAAGGCCCTGGGTTTGATCCCCAGTATCTGTGTCTCTCTAGGGGTAAGTGTATAGCTCAGAGGTAGAGCACTTGTCTATCATGGGTAAGGCCCTAGGTTCAATCCTCAGGACTGGAAAAAAAAAAAACGAAAAACATACTTTGAGCAAGGCATGGAGGTACACATCTGTAATCCCAGCACTTGGGAGGCTGAGGCAGGAAGATTTCAAGTTTGAGGCCAGCATAGGCAATTTAGCAAGACACTGTCTCAAAGTAAAATTTTAAAAGGCTGGAATGCAGCTCAGTGGCAGAGCATGTGCCTAGCATGGGAGCCCTGGGTTTGGTCCCCAGTACTGGGGGGCAGGGGCCAGGGAAACAGATTTAAGAACGATTTGAAGCTGGGCACAGTACCACACATTTGTAATTCGGCTATTCAGGAGTCTGAGGCAGGAGGATCGTAAGTTTGAGGCCACCCTGGGCAATTTAGTGAGACTTTGTCTCAGCATAAAAAGGGCTAAGGATGTAGCTCAATGGTAGAGCACTTCTGGGTTCAAACCCCAACACCAAAAACAAAACAAAACAAACCTCCCCCCGAAAAAATAGTTTCCACAGTTTCAGATATACTTTTGAAAAAATGTGGTAAAGTACACATAGCATAAAATTTACATCTTTTTTTTTTTTTCTTTTTGGACAGTGCTGGGAACAGAACTCAGGACTTCACAAAATTTACCATCTAAACCATTGTCAAATTACAGGACGGTAGCGTTAAGTGCACATATCCACATTGTTATGCAACAGGTCCCCAGGACTTTTTCAACTTGCAAAACTGAAACTATTACCATGAAGCAACAACTCTATTCTTCTCTTGTTTGGCCACTGGTAACTTTACTCTGTCTCTATGAATTTGACTGTTCTTGGGCCCATGTATGAGTGGAAATGAAATCGTCTTGACTTACGTCACTGAGCATAATGTCCTCAGTTTAATCTATATTGTGGCATGTGTCAGAATTTCCTTCCTTTGGGCTGGTGATATGGCTCAGCGGCATAAGCGCCTGCCTGGCAAGCGTGAGGTCCTGAGTTCGACTCCCAGTACCTACATAAAGGAAACAAAGGGCTGGTGATATGGCTCAGTGACACAAGCACCTGCTGGCAAGCACAAGGTCCTGAGTTCGACTCCCAGTACCCACATTAAAAAAAAAATTCCCTTCCTTTGAATGGCAGAATTGTATGCCTTTGTGTGCACACACTACTCGTGCTTTAGCCATTCATCTTTGGATGGACTCTTTGGTTGCTTCTCTTTTTAGCAGTTGTGAACATGGTGTACAAATACCTGCTGTGAACATGGGTGTACAAATATTTCTTTGAGATTCTATTTTCAGTTCTTTTGAGTATCTAACCAGAAATGAAATTGCTGGATTGATCATATGGTAATTCCGTTTTTAATTTTTTGAGAAAGTTTTTTGTTTTTGTTTTTGGTACTGGTGATTGAACCCAGGGGCACTCTACCACTGAGCCACATTCCTAGCACTTTAGTTGCTCAGGCTGGCCTCAAATTTGAAGATACTCCTGTTTCACCCTCATGAGTAGCTGGGATTATGGGTATGTGTCACCATGCCTAGCTAAGAGAGAATTTTTTTATTTTTTGAAGGCACTGGAGAATGAAACCAGGGCCTTAGTGTAAAGGCAAAAATAACTCCCAACCTGATAGATGTCAGGTGTACTGAGTTCGTGATCTCACAACATTGATGAACGAAGTCATGAACCAAAGAAGGAAGTTAGGAGAGTTTAATTGGGAATAAGGCAAAGAATAGCTCCTGGATTTCCAGGAGGGGTCCCACCAAATGGGTGGCCCTTGAAGCTCTTTGTCAAGGGTAATTTATACAGCAAAATCACAACGAGGGTCAAACTACAAACAACATATAGCAGTGATGGTGAACCTTTTAAGAGCTTTCTTTTTTTTTTTTTTTTTTTTTTTGTGGGTACCGGGGTGTCGACCTCAGGACCTCGCGCGCCAGGAGGCGCCCGTGCCGCTGAGCGATATCACCGGCCCCTTTTTTGTATGTGGGTTCCGGGAGTCGAACTCGGGCCCTTGCGCTTGCAAGGCAGGCGCTTAAACCGCTGAGCCATCTCACCAGCCCAAGAGCTTTCAATGGTAACAAACAACCAGCTGTGGCACGCGTGCCATAAGTCGCCACCACTGGCATATAGGATTACAATTACAGCCATTTAGTTAATAATGAGCCAATAGGGAAACGAAATGCATAGCAAGGGTATGCAGGAAGAACAAAGGTATTCCTGGAAAGAGGAAGGGAGCGTGGGTCTGGGTTCCGGTCACCCACCTCTGCGTCTCATGCCTAGCTGGGCTTCCTGGACCAGGCAGTGCTAATCGCAGCACAACTGCAAATTGCTGTTCATCTCTAGGGAGACTTGCGGGCCTGGCTCTCTCAGATTTGCCTCCAGCCACAATCTTTGTGTGTCTCATCTTCTGTGCAGACCTCCTCCACGGCCCAACTCTGGCTGCAGGTTAACTTCCATCTCACCTAACTGTCTGCATTATTAGCACTTGGCCACATGCCGGCCCATTCTTTATTTTGAGACAGGGTCTTGCTAAGTCACTAAGTTATGCAGGCTGGGCTCCAATTGGCAATCCTCCCGCCTCAGGGTGCTAAGAGGCTCCCAGCTGTGCACCACCACGCTCCACTAAGATATAACTTTTTATTTAACCTGTGCTTGAAATGAGACAACAACCCCAGTTGCTGTGCTATAAAGCTCAGAAATTACCCAGAAGCTGTGGTGTTAGGAAAACAAGACCTGATCCCTTCTCGGAAGCTCATTTTCCTCTGTTGACAAGCGGCATCATGGGGGGTGTGGGGTGTGATCCCTTCCCTGAGATAAACATCTGCCATTCAGTCCGGGTTAGGAAGTGACAAGAGCAGAGGCCTCGGTGAGGTGTACGTGTGTGGTGTGTGTGTGTGTGCGCGCGCATTTGCATAGTCTCCGGGAGGCCCTAGTTAGGTTCCCAGCAGTGCACTGCAAAAAAGGGAAGGAAAAAAAAAGCCTTCTTCCCTCTAACCCAGTTCCCCAGGCTCAAGGTCACAGGTTCCGACGCGGCCCCTCCCCCGGTTCCCAGGCGGAGCAGCTGCGCTCCGAACCTCCTCAGCGGCTCAGGGGCTCCTGGCTCCGAGAGGTCTGCGTTGTGCCCTCCTTGTTACTGACCGGGCCCGATTCATGCCAATCACGGGAGGGATAAGTTTTGCAATAACGGAAAAGAGTTTATTCACAAGGTGAGGCAACCAAGCGTGCAGATAGAGAGCGAGTCTCAATTCCACCTCCCAGAGGACAGGGTTTGAGTACACTCAGTGGCCGAGGCGTGAGGAAAGGGGATTGGAGGTTAGGAAGCAGTCAGGGGTCTGAGCGTGCATCATCGATCCAACTTCATCAACTGTTGCCGCATGGCCCACCCGTGGGACGGTTATCTCTACCTCCAAAGCTGGCGATTTAAAGCAAGTAACTGCTGGGGTGTAGCTCAGTGGTACAGCAGGGACTTAGCATGTGGGAGGCCCTGGGCTCCATCCCCAGCAATGCAAAATGCAAAATGGAAAAAATAAATCAATTTTAAAAAAACAAGTAACTAAAAGCAGCTGAAACATTAAATCTGGAGGGTTTGCTCAGATGTTCCCTCTGTTCACCAGGGCATGAGGACCATCAAATCTGCCCCGTGGGCCCGAGGCTAGACAGGGAAGCTTCTCAGATGCCCCCACACCCCTCTTCGTTTCTTCCCCTCACACCTCCACCTCTCCTCTCCGCCCCCACCTTCCTCCTTGCATCAGGCTGGGAAGGGTACGCCGCGGCCGGGTTCACAGAGCAGAAACCTGGAGGGCGGGGGCTGTGGGCGCGCCGCAGGGGGCGGAGCCAGCAGCCAGACACGCCCACCTTCGGGAGGACGAGCGCCCGGCACCATGAACAGCTCCTTCCAAAAGTGATCGCTTTCCCCCAGCGAACATCTACGAGGGGGGGCGCACCCCTCCACAGGATCCGCACGATGGCCTCGGACAGCCTTGCTGGGGAGCTGTTCATAATACCTTTGTTCATATAAAAGCACGTTATGGAAAAACCTAGAAAAGAGATAAAAGACAGTTGCTACACTTTAGCCATTTTTTTCCAGAATATATGAGCTGTTATGTTTCTCCATTTCTGTGTTGTGCAACTGCAAAGCGGACAGTTTCCCGCTCGGTCTTATTTCCTAAAATGGGAGGCGGGTTGTTGGGGGAAGCAAAGGAGATGAGATCATGTCTGAGAAGTGTCAGAGGCACCAGAAGCCCTTGGAAAATACTATAATGACAGATGTTGACACTTGGCATGCGCCCATGTGTCAGTGTTACACTATCATTTTCACCAACACCCCCAACTCCTGACTATCCTCATTGTACAGAAGGGAATGCGGCTCAGAGAGGTTGAGGAACTGGCCCAAGGTCACATAGCTAAAAGGTGGTAGAGCGTCTCCAAAGCCCATCTTTTTATCTTCATCCCTTACTACAATTACAGGCAAAACTGAGCTGAGCAAAAATCCACTGAGGCTTCCACAGTCTGCTGAAACACACAGGAAAGAGATGATGAATTACCATTTTCTCTGGCCTGCAGGAGAAGCCTGGCAGAGCGGGGTTAAAATCCTAGCATCTCTTACTTTTATACAATGGAGTACTACTCAGCCATAAAGAAGGATAAACTGAAGACTTTTATAGGTAAATGGATGCAACACGAGACCATACTCATAAGTGAAATAAACCAGATGCACATGTGTAAACATCGTATTGTCTCCCTAGTGTGAGAAGCTGAAAGAGTAAATAAGATCCAAAATGTACAATAAATATTGTAAAATGGGAAGAAACAGTTCAAAAGGAAAGGGAAACTGGGATGGGGAAATGGAGAAAAGAAGGAAGGGAAAAAATATATATAAGATAGTTAAGATAGATATACTACTAATTTCTCTTAGTTCATTGAAAAGCAGGGTTCGTGCTAACATTGGACAATTGAATGTTGATATCTTGTACTCTGAGTAACTAATTGAAAGGCAACAATATGCAATGTATTAATGCAGTGTTACCCTCCTATTAACTTGTTTCGAAATTTTGTTCTATTTTTTCTCTTTAAAAAAAAAATCCTAGGGCCGGTGAGATAGCTCAGAGACATAAGCGCCTGCCTAGCAAGTGTGAGGTGCTGAGTTCGACTCCTGGTACCCACATTAAAAAAAAAATCCTAGCATCTCCACTTTGCGCTCCTTACTGAAATCCCTTTCCTGCGGTGCAGTTTCCCGGTCTCCCTGCCCTGCCCTTGTGTAGGGAGCTGTAAGCAACAGTGGCTGTACAGGGCCTGCTTGGGGCAGGCACTCAGCGACCCACCCACTAGAAATGCCCCCTCCATCTGTCACCGCCACTCGACAGCCCCTCAGGCCCTGGCTGCCCGCATTGCTCTGTGAGCCTCTCCCAGGGGCTCTTGGGAAGGTCCTTCTCCTTCTTTATTTCATGGGATCCATTAGAGGCTTCCGTCATCTTTCATCATCACTGAAATGTGCTGAGGGCACTTCAAAAAAGCACCTCGAAAAACAAATCAAAACCAAGCACTCGTGATGGCCTGACTCCTGAGGGACAGGGAATGGAAAAGCCTTGGCCGTCCCACGGGCTCAGACGTGGTTGGTCTGCCTCGGAAACGGATTTCTCCTTAGCTGGAGGAAGAATTTCTAACTAGAACTAGAATTGTCCAGAGAGTATGAGCGTCCCAGAAAGGTAATGAGTTCCTGTCACTAGAGGCGTCCTACAGGACCATGGACAGCTTCCATTCAGCATCTTCCGGGTGTCGAGAGTTGATCAAATACTCTGTACGACAGTGGGACAGGTAGGACTTGTAACCCACTTCAGTGTCGAGGAAACTGAAGCAAGGGGATGGAAGCGCCTTACGCAAGAGGGCCTGGTCTGCAGTGGGGCCCGGCTCCCATCGACCCGGGGGCGTGGCCCGGAGGGGCGTGGCCCGGGGGCGTGGCTTGGAGGGCGTGGCGGCGGGGCTCGGCCCGCTCCGGCCCAGCAGAGCCAGCGGATCCGCCGGGACCATGGAGCCCGTGTCGCTGCAGGACTTCGCGCGCCTCCTGGACCCCGCCTCCCTGCCGCGCGTGCTGCGGGTCTACTCCGGAGTCTACTCCGAGGGTGAGCGGGCCCGGGATCCCGTGCGGGCCGAGCCTTGTGACCTGGAGCCACTCACTGCCCAGCTGTGAGCCAGCCCCTCGAGACCTCGGCTTTTGCGTCCGTGGACTAGGGCCTCCCCTCCTTCCCCCCCCCTTCTCTTTTTTTTTTTTTTTTTTTTTTTCTTTCCTTTTCTCTCCCTCCTCTCCCCTTCTCCTCCCCTCTCCTTTTCCCTGCTCTCCCTGCCCTGGCTCCTCCCTCCCTCCCTGGCCCCCCTGCTCGGCCAGGCAGTACTTGATCGGGCCAGTTCTTCACGTCTCAGCTTCAGTGGCTCTTCCTCTGGGAGGCCTTCCCTGCTGTCTGCTCCTTGCACCCCTAGCACATTTGCTGCCTGCCCACAGCCCACCTGTCACAGCAGAGATGGTCACACAGCTGGGCACTGTCCCTAGTTACTGCCCCAAAGAGCAAGAGCGGGGGATGGAGAGGCAGTGGGGGGAGAGGGGGCCGTGAGGGGATTGGTGGCCAGGGCTGCACGAAGGGTGAGTGCGGCTCCTTCCTGCTAGCGAACTTCTGGCTCCCTGCCCGTCCTGCTCCAGGAGGGAGGAAACTTGCGGCGCCAGAGCAGCTTCCAGCCAAGCGTTCTGAGGACCTGTGTGCTCCCCTCCCAGCCCAGGACGGAGCCCCCTGTCCTCCAGGCCTCCCTCGCCTGCCAGTGTCGCAGTACCTGTTTCCTCATTCGGCCTGATCTGGGGTGGGGGCAAGTGGCCGACGTTGGGGTGATGTGATTAGAGAAGAACATGTGGGTGTGCAGATGGGGCGAGTGTGGAGGAGCACAGGTGGCCATAGCAATGGGGGGTTGTCACCTGGTTAGGAGTGCCAGTTTTAGAGGCAAACACCCTGGGCTTGACCCCCAGTTCTGCCTCCTGTTATCTGATCATTTTAAGCGGCTCACTCAACCTCTCTGAGGCTGTGTCAGTTTTAAGAAAGAGAAACTAAGTGTCATTATTTAGGAAAGGGAAACTGCCCGTTCCCCAAGGGCACTCCTGGGTATTAAAGGCAAGAGGTATCTGCAGCACTTAGCACTGAGCTAGCTATACATAGGTATATATATAGCTCCGCAGCTGCTGCTCGCAGCAGGAAGGTCCACACCCTGCGTTGTAGACAGAACTGTGCTTTATGAGCATTTCCCTGGGGTGAAGACTGAGGTTTTCATCAGCTTCTCAGGGCTGATGTGAGGGGCCCTACAGAGGCTGCCCTGTGGGGGCAGGAGGGTGTCAGGTGGCCTTAAGGCAGGTCACCTGCAGTTTCCTGTCCTCCTTCAGCTGGATGGAGAGCCTGTGCAGTCTTTTGGTGAGAGATCTCTGTTGTGTATCTTCCATTTAAACCAGGAAAGTGGGCTGCTGAGCCAGAGGTGGTGCCCAGAACCTTGCCTGCTGGGCAGCAACCTGTCAGGGCCTCCATTCTTGCCCGTGCTTCCTTTAAAAGTGGCTCACTTGAAGGAGAAAGCAAAGGGCTTTAGGAGGGCTGGTCCCCACCTGGCTCTGTGCAGGGAGCCCTTGACCCTCCTTGAGCGTGATTTCATAACTGTGTAGTAAAGGAGTCGAGGTTCACTGGGTTATTTACGGATTCACAGATTTAACAGAGGCTGAGCCCCATGCTGGCTGCAGGATTCGGAGGTGGATCAGCCCTATCTGTGAGGAAAAAGCCAGAGAAGCACACCACAGGGGGTATATTCGGAGCAGAACTTGTCGGGAACATGGCACAGGTCCCTTGGTGCTTGGCCCTTGCCAAATGGGGAAACTGAGTCCATGTTTCCATAGGCTCCATCTACGAGATCTGTGGGAATGAATGCTGCCTGTCCACAGGAGACCTGATGAAGGTTACGCAGGTTCGCCTGAAGAAAGTGGTCTGTAAGAACCCAGGCACGGGTCAGATGTTGGAGCTGCCCCCCAACTTCCAGGGTAAGGAAGGTCCCCTGCCTCCCCACATGCCTGGCAACCTCCAGGCAGCCTGCAAGAACTCGTGGAGGGCTTGCAGATCCCAGCATCCACTCCTACCCATCGGGTTTTGCAGCCTTGAGGCCAGGGATGTCCTCAGAGTGGTCCGACAATGAACACTCTGAGCCTGGCATGGCCACACCCCCTGTGTTGGTCTCTGGTCACATCTGCCCGTGTTCCAGCTCTTTGTCCAGGGCCAGTCCCTGTGTGTGCTCACACGTTCACTCAGCTATCATCTACTGACACCCACGTGTACCCAGTCCTGTGGGGTCTGGGGCAGTGGGGCTCAGGATGAGCCAGGCCTGTCCTGGTGGCGGTGACAGGAGGGAAGAATGGTGCCAGCTTTCAAGAGGGCTCTGGCAGGAGCTAGCCCACCTGGGGCTGTGTGGTGCTGACACAACTTGGTGTCTCTTTGGAAGGGACTGAGCAGCCAATGAGGTTTGGAAATACACAAGTGAGGTATTTTATTTTGTACTTGGAGGTTTTTTTCTTCTGAAATAATTTCAGATTTACAGAAGACTTGCTAGAACTCCTGGATGCCAAGCCTCCAGATTCACTAATTGTTAACCCTTTGTCACATTTGCCTTGTCTGCTCATTTTCTCTGTACAGGCGCACATGCCAGTTGTGATAGAAACACATGGAGAATGTTTACATTGTAAAAACTTTATTATGATAAAGACCCATTGCCATTAATCCCCCTCAAAATATCCCTCCTTTCTTTGAACACATTTACCTCATCGTTCTTGCCACTTTCTGAAGCAGTTCTGAGAGTCCTCGTTTGAGGGGGTCTTCGTGAGATGTGATCAGGCAGACAGTGAACCCTGCTGCCCGGCACCAGCACGCGGAAAGGCAGCTCCTGAAAGAACGCGGCGCGTCCACATCCGCCTTATTCTGTGGCTGCCGGTTCCTCTCCAAAGTCAAAATGACCACAAGAGGGCCGGTGAGATGGCTCAGCGGCATAAGCGCCTGCCTGGCAAGCGCGAGGGCCCGAGTTTGACTCCCGGAACCCACATACAAAAAAGGAGCTGGTGATATCGCTCAGCGGCACGGGCACCTGCTGGCGTGAGAGGTCCTGAGGTCGACCCCCGGTACCCACAAAAAGAAAAAAAAAAAAATGACCACAGGAGATAAATACTTTGAACTGATTCAGGACACCAAGGCAATCATAGACAGGACAACACTCAAGAGAGAGGACTTCCAGAACTGCTTCGAAAAGTGGCAAGAATGATGGGATAAATGTATCTGAAGCAAGTGGGAATATTTTGAGGGAGATTAATGACAATGTGTTTTTAATACATTTAAAAAATTAAATATTCACCCTATTTTTGATCATACCACACCTACACACACACACACACACAGATAGACGTGGTTTTTTTCTGAACCATTTGAGAATGAATTGCAGACATGGTACCTCTTCATTTAAATGTTACCCCTAGGCACTATAGGGTGCATCTCCTAAAAATAAGGCCATCCACGCACAAAACTGCACATAGTTCAGTGATCAAATTCAGGAAGTTTGCCAGGCATGATGGCACTTTCCTGTAATCCTAGCACTTGGAAGGCTGAGGCAGGAGGATCCCTGTGAGTGTGAGGCTAGCCTGTGTTACATAGTGAGTTCAAGACCAGCCTCAACTGCATATTGAGACCCTGTCTCAACCAAAAACCAACCCCCAAAATACCAAACAAATTCAGGAAACATAGTTTTGATGGCATGCTATTGTCTAACTCACAATCCATATCCAGGTTTCACTATCTACCCTAATGGGTTTTCCTTGATCCTGAGTCCAAGTGTGGATCACACACTATGTTCAGCTCTCCTTCCTTTAGTTTCCTTCAGGCTAGAATGTTCCTTCAGCCTTTCTTTGTCTTTTTTCCCCTTTCTTTGTCTTGACATGGACATTTTGGTTTTTTTTTTTTTTTTTTTTTTTTTTTTTGGTACTGGGGGCCGAACTCAGGACCTCGGGCTCCAGCAGGTTGCCGTGCCGCTGAGCAATATCACAGGCCCTTTTTTCGTATGTGGGTTCCGGGAGTCGAACTCGGGCCCTTGCACTTGCCAGGCAGGTGCTTACGCCGCTGAGCCATCTCACCAGCCCTGGACATGGACATTTTTGAAGAAGCCAGATCAGCCCCCCCCTTTTTTTTTTGCGGTGCCAAGGATGGAACCAGCACCTCCCACATGCTAAGCGTGTGCCTGCCACTGAGCCGCACCCCGCCCTCAGACCGGTGCCCCTGTGACCCATCCCTCAGTCCGGGCTTGGCGATGGTTCTTTGATTGGACTCGGGTTGTGGGTTTGGGGAAGGGAAGCACTGCCTCCGCAAGCGGTGTGCAGGCCTGCGCAGAGGCAGGAGAATGGCGGGAAGTGGAAGCCAGGGAGAGCAGTGGGCCAGTGCTGGCAGACAGGAGGAGGGGGCCAGAGGGCGCCTGACCAGCAGCTCCTGGGGTTCTGGCTTGAGAGTGAGGGATGGAGGTGGCAGGTTCTGGATGTGTGGGCCTGGAGTTGTGGCGAGATGACTGGAGCGGGTGACGAGAGGCAGGTAGGGGCAAGAGGCGGGAGGGTATGAGAGTTGCCTGTGCGTCTGCCGGGAGCTATATCTCTGTTCTGTTCTGTGTCTCTGGTGTCACCACTCCTGCCCTTCACCGTCCACTTGTACACTGTCACTGCCTTCTGTCCCTCAGCCTGGAGCTGGCATGTCCCTTGACACCTGTCCTCGTGGACTCCGGCTGGATCACCTGTAGGCCCAGTATGGGCCCAGGGCCTAGCAAGTGTCTGCCCGACCCTGACTGCCACTCTCTGCTGAACCCCACAGGCCACTTCAGCCCCCTCTCCACCCTGGAGAGCCACAGGACCCTGCAGGAGCTGGTCTCTGCCACAGCTCGGAGCGCCACGCCACTGCCCCTTTGGTTTATGTCCGCTCAGAGCATTGTCACAAAGGCCAGGGTGGTGCCCAAAGAGCAGCCCCTCATGCTCGAAGCCGTGGAAATGCATGGTGGGACCTGCTGTGCACGTTGTATCCTGGGCTCTGAGGCCCAGCAGGTCATCCTGCACCTACCCCTGGCCCAAGAGGGGCCCTTCTGGACATGGGAGCCTGGTGCTCCCCAAACTCTGCTCCAGATCCTGCAAGACCCAGCCCTGAAGGACCTCAAGCTCACCTGCTCTGCCCTCCCATGGCACTCTGTGGTCCTGAGGCCCGAGTATGAGGTCCAAGCCATCATGCACAGTGAGTCCCTGGCAGTGGTGGGGGTGGGGAGCTGCCCTGGTGGGAGACACCACGCTCTGTGGGTAGTAGGGGTTCCAGGTGCAATGTAACAAGGACTGCACACTGAGCTACATCCTCAGCCCTTTTTTATATTTTATTATTTATTTATTTTTATGTGGGTACCGGGAGTCGAACTCAGGACCTTGAGCTTGCCAACAGGCGCTTGTGCCACTGAGCGATATCACCGGCCCTTTTTTTCCTTTATGTGGGTACCGGGAGTCAAACTCAGGACCTCACACTTGCCAGGCAGGTGCTTATGCCACTGAGCCATATCACCAGCCCTATATTTTATTTTTGAGACAAGGTCTCACTAAATTGCTAAATTTCCTAGGCTACACTCAAACTTGTGATCCTCTTGCCTCAGCCTCCCAGAGTGCTGGGATTCCAGGCGTCCCTGCCGCACCAGCTAGGTACATTGTTTTCAGGGGATGGTGGGGACCTTCCTGACGTCCAAGCTCCCAGATCCATCCCAGCTCAGGGCCAGCTTTGCCAGCAGCTGTTGATGGGAGAGCACGCTCAGGCAGCTGTGCCGATTCTTTGCTTCACACCTGTGATCTGGCGCTTAGACCCAAGGTTGAGCAGATGCGAGATGCAGTTTTTCACTGCCGCGTGAGGTGCAGGGCAGAGAATCCCCACTTGGCTCAGTGTGGAACCTCCTGCCCACCCTGACTGCCTTGAGCCCAGCTTTGGTGGTGCACTTCAGTGAACGTGATGAAGGGCCAGCTGTGACAGGAGCAGGGGTGAACGAGGACTGCCTCGGTCTGTTATTCCTTTAGGAACTGCAGTGGTGGTATTTTAGTCCTGTCATCACTACTGCACTTATTACCTGGGACACTACTTCCCCTTGTCTACTCTATGGTTACAGTGGATGCAGCATATTTTTTGTAAGAGCCCCAGATACCCAATCTTTTTTTCTTAAATTTAAATTAGTATATAGTTGTGATGCATTGTAATTACATCCAACTTGGGGAGCTGGCATATTACAAATGGCATCTTGACTCTTACTCCCCTCCCCCACCCTCTGCCCACCTTCCCCTTCCCCAGACCCCCTCCCATCTCGAGTCCACCTCCCTGTTATCTACCATCTCTCTTCTATTTCACTCTTTAAATTATTTATATTTTAGTTTTCTCATATTAGAGAAACTATGCAATGTTTAACCTTTTGTGTCTGATTTATTTCACTTAGCATTATGATCTGAAGAAAAATCCATTTTCCTACAAATGACTCAAATTTATCCTTCTTTGTGGTTAAATAGTACTCCACTGCCCAGATACCCATTCTACTTCTGCTCAGACTTAGCCTCTGACCCACCGGCCCTGGCTGGGTTCTGTTTCTCCATCCCTGTTGCGCACACTGCCACCAGCTTGTCCTAAGGAAAAAGAAGCAACCTATTCTTTGTTTACCACTTTTTATTTTTTATTTTATTTATTTATTTTTTTGTGGGTACTGGGGTCGAATTCAGGACCTCGTGCGCCAGCAGGCGCCCATGCCACTGAGTGATATCACCGGCCCTTTTTTTGTATGTGGATACCAGGAGTTGAACTCAGGACCTCGCGCTTGCCAGGCAGGTGCTTATGCCGCTGAGCTATCTCACTGGCCCTGTTTACCACTTTTTAAAATAATGAGTTGGCACTGGGTGTGTTGGTCCATGTCTATAATCCCATTACTCAGGAGGCTGAGGCAGGAGGATCATGAGTTGAAGGCCAGCCTGGGCTATATGATAAGAACCTATCAAAAAAAAAAAAAAAAAAGTTGGTTTTCTAGCATCCTTCCAGGGACAATGTAGAATTTTATTTATTATTTTGAACTCACACACAAAATATTTTCAGTGTGCTTGAACCCACTGATGTTATTATTGCTCAGATTATCTCAGCTTTGGCTAGGGGGGGCCTTTTCAGGCGAGTTCCCCAATCCGTTTGACAGGTCTGTGTGGGCATGAGCAGGCATCCCTGCCCTCTGGTGTAATAGGTCCGTGGTTTTTCCTGAACATCTCCTCCCCAGGAACTGAAGTGAGCACTTTCCCATGGTGCCCTGGACTCTTCTGTGGGAAGTGCTAGCAGGAGACCACGTCTGGGAAGTGGAGACCACAATATCTAGGAAGTCAGGGCTTCCGGGTCGGGGGCTGCTCTGGAGGTGTCCCTCCCTTCAACAACAGCATGAACTCCTGTGTGAGCGTCTCCCAGCTCCAACCGTCTGCTCCTCTGGCACTGAGCAAAATTCCCAACCACGCGGCCCAAGGGAGGTCCCTGCTCCTGTAAGCCTTGGTGCTGTCACTTGTGAGAAGGGGAGAGTGTCCCTGACCTGCCTGTGTGCAGTGTGGTGCAAACCAGGCTACTTTTTCTCATAGTTTTGTTGTTGTTGTTGTTGTTTTTTGGTAGTGCTGGGGTTTGAACTCAGGGCTTTCTCACTGAGCTACATCCCCAGCCCTTTTTATTTATTTTTAATTTTGAGAGAGTTGCCCAGGCTGGGCTGGAACTTGTGCTCCACCTTCCTCAGCCTCCCAGAGTGTTGGGATTATGGGCATGCGTACCACGCTCGGCTTCCTCATAGTCTTTCAAGGCCAGCAGTTGAGATTCTAATCAATGCCCAGAGAGGAAGTGGACCAAGATTATTTAGTCAGTGTTTTTCTTGATTTAGTTTTATCTTTCTATTTAAACCCAGAAAGGATTTGGAAAAGCAGTTCATGAAATTACATTTAAAATTAAATTAAAAATTTAAAAGTGGTGGAACTGATTGGATATTCCGTGGTGTTTAGGAATTACCGAATAATTATTAATACAGCAATGACACTGTGGTATTCCTTTTTAAAATTTTTTAAATTATACTCTCTTACACATTGAAATAGTTCCCTATGGCACTGTGTGATCATTGTGCTTTGGAATTATCCAGTGGAGGGGTAAGCTGGGCCTGAGATGCAAGCGGATGGACCATGAGTCGAACTGAAGCTGGAACTGAAGCTGGGGGATGGATGCATGGATGCTATCTTATGAATATTTAAAAATAATTTTTAGGGCCGGTGAGATGGCTCAGTGGCGTAAGCGCCTGCCTTGCAAGCGCGAGGGCCCGAGTTCGACTCCTGGATCCCACATACAAAAAAGGGGCCGGTGATATCACTCAGCAGCACGGGTGCCTGTTGGCGCGTGAGGTCCTGAGGTCGACCCCCCGGTACCCACACAAAAAAATAATAATAATAATTTTTAGCTGGGCGTGCCTGTAATCCCAGCATTCAGGAGGCTGAGGCAGGACGATTGCTGTGAGTTCAAGGCCAGCCTGAACTACATAGCGAACCTGTAACAAAAATTTTTAGGGGCCAAGGATTTAGCTCAGTGGTGCAGCGCCTGCCTGGCAAGCATGAGGTCCTAAGTTCGATTCCTGGTACCCCCCCAATTTTTTTTTTTAAAGAAGTGGAAGGAAGAGTGGGTGAAGAATCTAGTACAATAGGAAAATGTTGGAAGGAAAGAAAAATAAAAACAGGAACGAGTGGGCACTGTGGCACATATCATAGCCTCTGGGAGGCTGAGGCAGGAGGATTATAAATTCAAACTTAGCCAGCCTGAGCAACTCAGAGGACTGAGAGAGATCATCTCAAAAATTAAAAGAAAGCGCTGGGAATGTTAGCTTAGTATGAAGTCCCTGGGTTCAATACCCAGTGCTGCAAACCCCAGAACCAGCCAGCCAAATGAAACCAGGAAAGAGGCCAGCCTGCTCTGACCAATGCTCTCTGCCTGGGGTGGGGCATTCACCCCAGGGGAAGTGTGTGATGCACCCCTAAGCTGATCCCTCCCCCAACAGTGCGCAAGACCGTGGTCAGGATCCCCTCCACGCTGGAGGTCGAGGTCCAGGACGTCACCACCTCCTCCCAGCACGTCCACTTCAGCAAACCACTGCTGCTGAGCGAGGCCCTGGCCCGGGGAGGCCCCTTCCCCCTGCTTACAGAGATCCTGGAAGTCCCGCAGGGACCCCCCATCTTCCTCAGCCCGTGGGTGGGCTCCCTGCGGAAGGGCCAGAGGCTCTGCATCTACGGCCTGGCCTCGCCCCCCTGGCGGGTCCTGGCCTCCAGCAAGGGCCGGAAGGTGCCCCGACACTTCATGATCTCTGGGGCTTACCAGGGCAAGCTGCGGCGGCGGCCCCGGGAGTTCCCCACGGCCTACGACCTCCTGGGTGCGCTGCAGCCTGGCCAGCACCTCCGGGTGGTGGTGACGAAGGACTGTGAGGAAGGGGACGAGAACCCTGAGTTTGCCTCCCTGGCTGTGGGTGACCGGCTGGAGGTGTTGGAGCCCGGCCAGATCCTCGGGACCCAAGGCCAGGACATAGACGTCTTGACGTGCGTGCGGCTGAGCGAAGAGGCCGGGGAGGAGAAGGAGGAAGAGCACGAAGAGGTGGAGGAGGACCAAGAGCAGGTTCTGCTGCCCCTCTACCTCCCCTGCGGCTTGGTGGAGGAGATGAATGACAGCCGGCGCTACAGCCTCGAAGACCTGACTCACCAGCTGTCACTGCCCTGTGAGGTCAAGGTGGTGACCAAGGACACTGGCCACCCTGCTGACCCTCTGGTTTCCTTCCCCGGCCTGCGGCTGGAAGAGAAGATCACGGAACCCTTCTTGGTGGTGGGCCTGGACTCCCAGCCGGGCGCCTTCTTCGAGATCCCGCCCCGGTGGCTGGACCTGACTGTGGTGGAGGCTGAAGGGCAGCCGGCTCAGCTGACCGGCCCTCTCCCCGTGGCCACTGTGGAGGAGCTGTCCGAAACCTTCTACTACAGCCTCCGGAAGTTACCAGCCAGTGAGAGCCAGGCCCCCCCACCCAGGCCCCCGAAAAGCCAGGGCCTGGGGGAGCAGACGAGACAGAGCTGCAAGGAGGGCGATGCCAAGGTACCGGCCTAACACAAGTGGGCAGGGCAGGGCCACCTGTCAGGCTTCTTGTGGGTCTTTCTTCGTCTGTTACGTTTCTCTTATAGTTGTGTAGAACTTGCAGTCCGTAAAGGTCTGCTTTGCACCCTTTATTTTCATTCCATCCTCAAGTTGGTGTGATTATCCTTATTGCATGATTGAGAAGACGAGAACTAAAATCCTGAGAATCACTCAAGGTCCCAAGTTAGTAAGTGAGAGGCTTGAACTTGAGCATAAACATCCCAGACTCTGTTCCAGATTCCAAGCTTTTCCTCTCTGCCATCCTGCTTTCACCCCTGAGTTCCTCGTTTGTGTGTGTGTGTGTGTGTGTGTGTGTGTGTGTGTGTGTGTGTGTGTGTCTGTCGGTACTGGGGACAGAGTGAACCCAAGGCCTGCACACTGAACTACATCCCCAGCTCCTGCCCCCTTTTATTTATTTATTTATTTATTTATTTATTTTTTATGTGGGTACTGGGAGTCAACCTCAGGACCTCATGCTTGCCAGCAAGCGCTTGTGCCGCTGAGCAATATCACCGGCCCTTTTTTTCCTTTATGTGGGTTCCGGGAGTCGAACTCATGACCTCGCACTTGCCAGGCAGGTGCCTATGCCGCTGAGCCATCTCACCAGCCCTTATTTTTTTATTTTGAGAGAGGATGTCACTAAGTCGTCCAGGCTGGACTTAAACTTGCGATCCTCCTGCCTCAGCCTCTCAGAGCGCTGGGATCACAGGCGTGTGCCGACGCACTGAGCTGAACCTCAGCATTTTTCACCTATACCGTTTCAGTCAACTCTTCCCGCAGCTGTCTGAATGGCCACTCAAATCCTTCCCTGGCCTCCGCTAGGCCTTGGCTCCATGTATTGAAACCTTCAGTGGCTCCACGTGGCATCAGAGTCCTGTGAGAGTTGGCTCCAGGCTGGCCTGCCTGGGTCACCTCCTGCAACCCACTCTGCAGTCCCCATTCGGGCCACACAGGAGCTCCGGAAGGTCCCTTGGGTCCCCAAGACTCCTGCCTGGCCCCTTGCACGTACAGAGCCTCCCGCCAGCACTGCAGAGCTGTCCTCCGCCATCTTCCCGCTGCACCTGTCCCTTGCCGCAGGCACCCGATTTTCAGTTAGTTGTACTCCGTCTCTTTCTGACTAGGAAGAGCTGGGTGGGGCAGAGACTCCACCTCCTCCAAGGCCAGCGAACCCCACTGAACTGAGCCAGAAAGAATCACAGATGTGGGGAAAGAGCCAGCCTGGGAGTCAGAAAGACCAGGTTTATATTCTAGTCGCAGTCTGTCGCCCGTGCATCCTGAGGTGGCCTCCCTAACATGCTGTCGTGTGCTGCTTCCTATCAGGTTCTTCCTCCGAAACAGACCCCGGGCGAGCGCCGTCCCAGCTCCTCTCACCGCGCCGCCAAGGTAGGCATCAGGCGTTGATACTCTTTTCTCAGTATGGGCAGAGAGAGGCAGCGTTCACCTGTGCTCACACAGCCAGGAAGTGGCAGGGCCTGGCCTTCAACTCTGACCACAGAGTCTGTTCTACCGACAGTGGGTGTGTGGTGTAGAAAAGCTTCCTAAACTGTCACAAACAGGCTGTTTGGTGCCCGTGGGAGACTCATATTTAGTACCATGTAGGTAGCAACATGGGAGTGAATTAAAAAGATGACTCCTGAGCAGTTTCAGCTCCTATCTGTGGAGTGTAGAAGGGACAGTCACTTTCTGACAGGCTGGGGCGCTGAAACAGGCCGTGACTGTGCTGGAAAGAACTGTGACAGTGCAACACAACGAACTGAGAGTCCTAAGTCCCAGCCCTGGCTCAGATGGAGTGACTGTGGGCCCGGTCACTTCTATTGGCCTGAACAGCACCTTTTCCTCCCTGGGCATCCGATTCTCCATGCTGACCGGTGCAGTGGCCCCTTTTGCTCCCTAAAGCATGGTGTGCTGGAGACAACTGGCCTCAGAAGTCACAGATGTGGCTCTGGGCCCAAATCTTGGCCAAGCTGTGGATTCCCCCAGGTGGGGACGGGTGTGTGTGACAAGGCACACTCTCTTTATTTGTAAGTTGGAAATTGGAACTAAAAGCACTACTCAGAGGGTCCCTTGAGGATTAAGTGAACAGACATGCATGGCATATGGCAGGATTTCCAGAAAAGTCCTCTTCCTCCTGGGAGCCCTGGCTCTCTATTTGGGGGCTTTGTCACTACTTGCTTGCTTTTCATTTTAATTTTTGTGTTTTTTGTTTGTTTGTTTGTTTTTCGAGACAGGGTCTTGCTCTGTAATTCAGGCTGGCCTTGAACTCACTATGTTGCCCTGCCTGTCCTCAAACTCATGGTGACCACTTTCTTTACTTCGATTTTGTTTGTTTGATTTTGTTTTTTGAGACAGGGTCTCACTATGTAGTTCAGCCTAGCCTTGCACTATGTACCCAAGGCTAGTCTCGAACTCACAGCGATCCTCCTGGCTCAGCCTCCCTAGTGCTGAGATTACAGGCAAGTGCCACCACACCCTGCTGTGACTGCTTTCTTGAGGTGTCTCCACTTTTCCTCTTTCCCTGCTTCAGCAACAGATCTGAAGGAAATTCACAGGGCCCTAAATGGAGAATCCCAGGGACGCCTTCTCTCCAGCTCCCAACTCTATCTTTATTCCCCACCCTGACCTTTTTCTGACCTGCCAAGGAATATTTCATGTGCTTGTAGCAAAACCACCTGGGGTCCCAAGAAGCCCTACTCTGAAAAGAAGGTAGAAGGGAAGCCGAGGAAGTGACAGGGTAGGTAAGCTATGGACTCTGCTGCCATTTCTTGGGACCTTGTTGATTTCTGCTTTTTCTCCCAAAGTCTTCTCAAGTCTTAGGACTGCAGCAGTCCCCTCTGCTGCCCAAACCCAAGGGAAAGACTTTGCCAGAGGCTGCCAAGAATTTATACAACAAGATTTCTCTTCAGAAGGGCCTTCGGACCACAAAGGCCCAAATGCAGGACCCAGGTGAGTCCCCTCAGCCCTGTCCGCCCTGTCCTTGCTTCTCCCCACCCCCCTCGCTGCTGGTCCCTTTGCCTCTGATGGCCCTGCCTGAAGCTCTTCGGTGATCTCAGTTTGAGGGACAAGGCTGAACAGACCAGGTCAGATGGAAAAGGCTCTAGGCTCTCTCCCGTGGGCTCCAGGGTCCTGGCAAAGAAATGAGTTCAGTCCCCGACACCCCACCCTCTCCATGGCAACCGAGGCCATGAAAGGGTTGCAGAGCTTAGAGAGAAAACAAATTGTGGTTTCTGGGTTAGCAAGGGCTTTAGGGGATCCAGGCCAACTCCTTCCCTGTTACAGGTGAGGAAACTAGAGGGGAAGGAACTTGCCTAATGCCAAGGAGCCTCACTGACTGGACTTTTCTTTTTCTCTTTTTGCAGTGCTGGGGATTGAACCCAGGGGCCCACCCATGCCAGGCAGTCACCCTGCCTCTGTGCCACATCCCTGTCCTGTCCTGGGCCCTTATGCAGATACGGATGAACATGACTATGAAGAAGTAGTGGAGCATTTTCAGAAAGCTATCTAGGTGCTGGAGGAGCCGTGCTTCCCACCCGCTGCTTCCCCGGGATTCAGGAGGCCAGACAAGCTTTGAGCACCTCTGAAAGGCTGGGGGCAAATCTTGGAAATCAGACTCAGATGTGGGAAGGAACTGAGATGGGGTGGATACTGCACCTGCTTCCTGTGGGTTCTAGGTTCCTGCTACTGGTGGAGGGCTACTATGTTGGGGCCCAGCATTTTGCACATGACTCCCTCAGCCTCAGAGCTCTGGTATCCAGAGGAGCCTGCTGGGTTCTACTTAATCTTGCATCCGCACCACTGTCCCAATGGTGGACACAGAGAAGGCAAAGAGGCCACCAACTCCAGGACCAGGTGCCTTTTGGTAAAGGAGATTTGGTTCTGATCACACTGTGTTGAGAGCCCTTTATGTGTGTGCCACCCATTTTGGCCCCTCTCCTGCTCCTGCCTTCCTGGCTCTAAGCTCCGAGGAGACTAGGGCTGGCTCCTTGTCCTCGTCTTCGTAGCACTCAGCACATGACCAGCACTAAGTAAATGGGACTTGCGCCAATGAATGGGGAATTTGGCTTCAGGAGCAGACTTTTAGGGCCTTGTGCCTCAAAAGCTGGTGCTGGAACTCAGCCAATTTACAAAGAGCCTTACGGAGACCCAGAGCTGCAGAAACTGGCAGGTTTCCTCGAGTGGTGCTAAGATATTGATAAAACTGTGAGGGACTATCCGAAGGGGTTTTCTAAAGCAGTGGAATAAAGATGATGCTGAGCTTCTGTCTGAATGATATCATTTAAGTTCTGCCTGGGTGCTAGACCCTTTATAAACCACATGCAAATCCTTAACTCTTGGAAGTGACAATGGCCTGATTTTAAGGATTAGTAAGCAGGCCTGGTGATCAGTGGCTCAGAGGCAGATTAGCACAGCGGTTAAGGGTGAGGACTCTGCAAACAAGAGCCTGCATTAGGATCCCACTCGCCACTGGTCATATGTAACTAGGAACATCTTAACTTCGCTAACCTTCACTTTCCTGAGACATAAATAGTGGCCAGGAGTGGCAGCACATGCCTGTAATTCCAGCTACTTGGCAAGCTGAGGCAGGAGGACTGCAAGTTCAAGGCCTGCCTGTCTCAAAAAGGGCGGGGGATGCAGCTCAATGGTAGCATGCCTCTTCCGTCAATCCCCAGTACAGCAAACATAAAATTACCTACCTCACAAGACTGACTTGAGGTCAAATGAGACCTCTGTAAAGCGTGTAGCAGTGTCTGGCACATGGTAAACATGTTAGTATTGCTGTTGGCCAAGATCATGCAGCTGTCCGTCTCCAGAGCCTATCGTCTTGCCACACCTGTGCACCATCCCCTAGTCACGGAACCTGTCGTGTGCCTATCCATGGTGACGGTGCGCTGACTGGCTGGAGAGCCCCTCTGTCCATTGCAGCAGACAGAAGGGAACGGATGCAAACCTTCCTCCTTGTAAGGATTAACTCAGCTTCCAAGGTCAGTCTGGACCTGTTCAGCAAGGCTGCCATTTCCTGAAAGCTCCGGGACTTTGGTTTGTGAGCTGATGCAGTCATGGAATTTAGCGCTAGGTCAGCAGCAAAGATGGGAAAGAGACAAAAAGATGATCTGAATCTCCAGTTGAGGTGAGAGCTGAAAGACGGCAGATTTCCAGCTCCTGGATTCCAGGCACTGTGTCTGTGTGTGGCCCCTGCTGCTCTCTGGCTCCTGGGCCCCCTGTGTTTCACGGGGCTCCAGGCCTCCGTACCCCGACTCAGAGCTCTCCAGGGTACTCCTAGCTGGTCTGCCGCCCCCTTGTCTGCCCACCAGTTCTCATGTCCTCTAGGGAAATCGACCTACACTGCACAGGAGGACGCCAAGGAAGATAGCACCATGGAGAGAAGCAGTCAGAACAAGGAGGACTGAAAGTTCCTCTTCAGCAGGGAAACCCTAGGAACCATGCCTACATGCGAAATGCGCTTTCACTTCCACACCCGCATTCAGTCTTGGCATAATGTCCAACAAGTCACAATGAACAAAAGGAGGGCAGAGGGCCTGCAAAATGGAATAAGTAACCAAATGCTGCAGTGTGAAGAGCAGTTTCTCGTAGCGAAAGCTGGGCTTAGAAGGAAAACCACAACGATGACTTTCTTATTGGAATGCCGGGGCTGGTGGGGGCCAACCAGAGGCCGATACTGTTCTCAGGGTGCTTTTGTTTTCTTTACCCCTGGAATAAGTGCCTGGGTGATGGGGAGGGTGTCTCAGTGGGGCTGAGCGTTCCCCCTGGGCTCCTGAGTGAGGAGCACACCTCTGGGATTATACAGAATGATCCACTGGGAACAGAAAATAAGGATTAGTACTTCCCTCCATGTTCACTTTTAATATATTTTCACTTCTATTCTTTAATGTTTTCTAATGTGACATATTAATAGAACAACATATATGAATAGTCGCCGAACAAGCCGGGCGTTGTGGCACATGTCAGCACTTTGGAGGCTGAGGCAGGAGGATTGCTGGGGGTTGGAAGCCAGCCTGAACTACATAATGAAACCCTGTCTCAAAAAAAAAAAAAAAAAAAAAAGTTTCTGAACAAATGAATATAAATCGGGGATGTGTTATGATTTATATCTAAATGTCCCCCACAGCTTCATGCTCTCACTGGTGGAGCTTGTAGGTGACTGGATCAGGACTGTGTGATACTGGGGCAGTCCACGCTTTAGAGCTGGGTGTGATGTTGGGAGGTGAAGCCTGGGGGAAGAAGTGGGTCGCCGTAGGTGTGTCCTGGAAGGATATTTAGTTTTCCTCCTGCCTTGATCCTGCTCTGCTTCCCGCCTACATTTTTCTCCTCTGCCAGGCCACCCTGCCATGGAGCCCGCCGTCTATGGACTGAAACCTCTACAAACTGAGTCAAAATAAAGCTTTCCTCCTTTAACTTGTCGGTGTTGGGTATTCAGTCCCAGCAATGAGACAGTAACTAAGACAGGATGCTTACTCAAAACTTTGAGTTTCGTTTCCCCCAATTGCATTATCTTTCTTCTTCTTTTTCTCACCTGTGAAATCAACTGCTTTTTTTCTTTTTGGTACTGGGGACTGAGCCCAGGGCCTCTGCCCTAGCTACAACCCCAGCCTTTTTTCTCATATATATTATTTTTTTTAATACTGGGAATCAAACTTAGGACCTCACACTTGCCAGGCAGGCACTATGCCGCTGAGCTGTATCCCCAGCCTCATATATTATTTTGAGACAGGATCTTACTAACTTGCTAAATTGCTCAGACTGGATTTGAACTCACCATCCCCCTGCCTCAGCCTCCCAGAGTGCTGGGATTACAAATGATGTGTGCTGCCACACCTGCTGCAATTACATTTAAAGAAACCTACTAATTCACATTAAACACTAATTCCTCCTGGCCTTCTCTGCTTAAGCCCAGTAAAGTACTATTTCTCAAGGAGCTTCAGTTCCACCTTAGACAGAGGATTCCCCCGAACAGGCTGGGCCCATCACTGTGTTGTGCTGAGGAGTTTCCAAGAACTTGGTCACTCTGCTGTTCCCGGTGGCTCAAGAGAACACCATAACCTGGACATAATCAGGTGACCACAATACCTGAGATGCAAGCTCTTCCAGTCTGCGCGCGGGAGCTCTGCGAAGGCGGGAGTTGCTTCACTCAGTGGTCCGGCCGGCTGTCCCGCCTACGCTCAGCCCCACAGATGCCTGCAGTGCTCAGAAGTCATGTGGCTCCTGACTGTGAAATGCCAAGGCGGCAGAAGTCACTCAATGCGTGGCTGCTCTGGGCACTAGCGATTCTTGTGACACGTGTCTTATTGTGCTTTCTGTCCTTAGTACCTGACCCATGGGCCGACACAGGTGATATTCCATACACTTACTGAATTAACAGTCTTATTTTGTAGTACCGGGGACTGAAACCTGAGATTCACACGCTAGGCAACCGCTCTACTGCTGAGTTACATCCCCAGCCCTTTTTGAGACAGGGTCTCACTAAGCTGCCCAGGGTGGCCTCAAACTTTCAATTCTCATGCCTCTACCTCCCAAATTGCTGGGATTACAGCTGTGACCACCACACATGGTAGGTACTTTTTAAATCACTAAATCATCATATGTACCTTATGAAAAAAGAAAAGACCTGCACCCAGAACCATTGCTATAGCTCTGCCCATCTGAAGTCACTAGCTTGATGCCTAGAAAGAGAAGTCTGCCACCCATAAAAGTATGGTATCATCATTCGAAATTCAACTATTTTTTTTAAACTGTTTTTAGCAACTGTTCTTTCTTCTTTGTCCAAGAATGAACACCTTTATAAGTAACATAGTGGTTGACAGAGGTTTAAACCTTTGCATAACTCCTCAGATGTAAATTACTTGGCATGTCACCAGTTGCGGTGGTGCACGCCTGTAATCCCAGCATTCAGGAGGCTGAGGCAGAAGGATCGCTGCAAGTTCGAGGCCAGCCTGGGCTACATAGAGAGTTCAAGGCCAGCCTGGATTACAAAGCGAGACCCTGTCTCAAAAAAACCCCCAAAATTACTTTGCATATAAAGAAAAGCAGCTGGATGTTCAGTTAGAAAACTGGGGTAAGGGTGGGATGGAGCCGTCCCCGAACAGTTGCTAGATCTTACTTAGAAACAGTTGAAGCAGATATAGTTCTTATTTGCATGTTATACCTCATTAACTTTTTTTTTTTTTTGGTACTGGGAATTGAAGTCAGGACCTCACGCTTACTAGGCAGGCACTGTGCCACTGAGCTATATTGCCGGCCCTTCTTTAGCTTTATCTCAAAATTGGGTCTTTTTTTTGTGTGTGTGTGTGGGTACCGGGGGTCGACCTCAGGACCTCACGCACCAGCAGGCGCCTGTGCCGCTGAGCGATATCAGCGGCCCTTTTTTTGGATGTGGGTTCCAGGAGTCAAACTCAGGACCTCACGCTTGCCAGGCAGGCACTTACGCTGCTGAGCCATCTCACCAGCCCTCAAAATTGGTTCTTGCATTCAAGATGTAGCTTATGTTCTGGAGTTGTCAAAACATCTTTGAGTCAGGGATGCCTGCAGTCCCAGCACTTGGGAGGTGGAGACAGGAGGACTATGAATTAAAGGCCAGCCTGGACTACACTGCAAAGCTTTGTCTAGAAAAACAAACAAACAAAAAAACCCAGTCAGGAGTGGTAGCACATGCCTGTAATTCCAGCGCTCAGAAGGCTGAGGCAGGAGGATTGCCAAGTTCAAGGTCAGCCTGGGCTACAAAGTGAGTTCAAGGCCTGGCTGAACTACATAGCAAGACCGTGTCTCAAAACAACAACAAAACACCCACCAAAGAGGAAAAAAAAGAAAAAAGCCTATACTAAAACCATCTTTGAGGGCCGGTGAGATGGCTCAGTGGCATAAGCGCCTGCCCAGCAAGCATGAGGTCCTGAGTTCGACTCCCGGAACCCACATAAAGGGAAAAAAGGGCCAGTGATATCGCTCAGCAGCACAAGCGCTTGCTGGCAAGAGCGAGGTCCTGAGTTCAACTCCCGGTACCCACATAAAGGAAAAAAAGGGCTGGTGATATCGCTCAGCGGCACTAGTGCTTGCTGGCAAGCACGAGGTCCTGAGGTTGACTCCTGGTACCCACATTAAAAAAAAAAAAAAAAAAAAAAAAAATCTTTGAACTAGCTTCTTCTCCCATGAGAGAGAGCTGATCAAGTTGGCCAGGAAACAGCCACAAGCCTTTGGAAAATCACAACTGAGATGAAAGCGCAGCCAGTCACCTGAGCACACTGCTGAAAGAGCCAACCCGACGGCCCAAGGTCCAGTCCCCATAGTGGTAATGCTTTACAGATCTCATTACAGTCCTGCTTCACAACAAACCTTTGAGAAAATAGCTTTTACATGGGGAGATGGAAGCCCACAGAGCTGGCAACGGCCTGCTCAAGCTCCTAACTTGGATTCCAATCCAAGTTTTACTACGTCATACTGCCTCAGAGGATAAAGCAGCAATCAGACGACCAGTTTAGAAAGAAAAAGGAGAGCACTTTCACAAGCTATTGCAATAATACAACTGTTTTATTAAAATACGATGTATTTACTTTGTACAAAATGCATAACACTTCTTCCTCTCCTGTCCTGTGAGGCCAGCGCCCTATAACCTCTGTTCACATAAACCTGCTTTCAGCAATAGGCAAGACAAGAAGAAAGAGAAGTGCAATTCTGAAAGTAACACCACAGAACCAGAGCAGGAGACAAAACCAGGCAGAGGGCAGTGGGTTCCTTGGTTGGCACTATACCCACAAGCCCCAGTCCTGCTCATCTTCTCAACAGGAAGCATTTTTTTTAAAGAACAAAAATTTCTGAGCAATACTGCCCAACTCTCTTGGTAGTGGCTTTCTTCCAGTCTCATCTATCCTGATGAGGTCATTTGGAAGTTCTCTAAGAAATTCCACCCAGGTTTTACATCTCTGTCAATTTGCTCATCTTCCTTTCAGCTTCAAAACACAAAAAACAGAAGAGCAGTGAGTTTCAAAGGGATGTCAACTGAGATCTTTTACAGAGGCAACTTCCTTCTAGAAGTCACCTGGCCAAACATACGCAGAGCGGAAGCAACAGACTGTGCTAACAGGTCCAGCCAGATCTATCTCAGGTACCCATGAGATCCAGTTACTCCGCATCTGTAGATTTAAAGTGATCATCATCCACAGTAGAATAGATATGGCCCTCGTTGCTAAGGAAATCCACAGCTTGCCTAGAAAGACAGACAGACAGACAGAAAGAAAAAAGGGTCATTTTCTTGTTTTGTTTTTACTATGTAGCCCAGGCTGGCCTCAAACAGCGATCTTCCTGGTTCAGCCTCCCAAGTGCTGGGATTACAGGCGTGCACCACTACAACCAGCTAAAAGGGTCATTTTCAAACAGTGCAGAAGAAAGGAACTGCCTTTTGGATATGGCCAAATATGCGAAATTTACTTCTGCACTTTTTATCTTAGCTAAGAATTTGTAGCCATTTTGCTCATGCAGTGCCCTCACGGGGAGAATGCCAGTGGAATTGCAAAGCTGAGGTTGTCCACGCAGACAGTGGGCGGCTGTGGATCTCTCTACCAAATTTGATTCTTGCGTACAGGCGAGAGAATAGAACCTCACTTAAATACCAGCCTAAGCAAAGTGAAACAGGACTCTAAGGCTGTAGTCCAGCTTGCACATGAAGTCTTTTGGTGTGCACAGCTATCTTTAAGTCTCCCCTTCCCACTCCACGCGGAGAGCCGTTCTGCTCTACCGCTGGCGCTTCGGTTGCAGGAAGTAAAGGAAAGGTATTTCAAAAACGGTACGATGCCTTCAAACTCTTCCTCAGGGTCAGTGCCAGCAGCATGTTTAATAACAGCCAAAACCCTACTACGTGATGGCAGTTCTGTACCTTAGCATCACAGGAACTGGAAATAGACTTGAACATTTCTTTTCTACCTGGGCCTAAAATATCAACTGATTTACAGTAACAACTATCATGAGTACCATCACACTTGGTTCATTTAATTAGTTTGTTCCACCGGAACTGAATCAGGCCAAGGGTGTAAGCCTGGCCTAACGACTCTAGGTCCTGAGAGCCTGATGTATTTCTATCTATAGTGGAGACAGCAACACCAATGGGACTACACACACGAGGGCCAGAAGCTAGGGGCTCACCCTCCAGACCAAAGCCCAGGAGGTACGAGGGCAATTTCTGCTGAGAATCACAGCCTCCACACGTAACGGGCCTGAGCAAACGAATGAGGGATGTAATGTGTGGCACCATCTTTGGGAGCCCTTTTAAATGTTTCCAAACAACTTTCCTCCTGTCAAGAGATACGGCTTTACTTTCACACTTCCTTCTCGTTGTCAGAAAGCCGCAGAGGGGGGGACTGGTAGGTACAATTGTGAAGACCCAGCTCATGGAAAGAAAAACTTACTTGATTGTGGCTATAGGCATGTGTTGGAGCTGGTTTCTGAGATCCTGAAAGTTCAGTCCTTCGGGCCTTGGACAAGCCTTAATCAAATTCAGCACCTGAAAATTCAAATTAGAAAGACTGCAGCAATGACTCTCAATCAACTCCCCTTTGCAAATCTGAGTCCCTTTATGAGAAAAAAAAGGAGGTGCTAAAGGTGCTATAGTCTTAGATCATTAAAGAAGTAACAAAAGTTAGGACGGTCTATCTTTCGCAATTAAGGAGCCACTCAGTTTACCTGGTTTTGGGTCACGGTGAGGCCATTGGCTGGCATGAAGCTATTCCCACCGAAGTTTCCCGTTTCACCCATTCCTGGATTGCCGACAGGTGCTCTCCCTGCTGAGGGCTGAATTAAGAAATAAGTTCATGGGCCGGTGAGATGGCTCAGCGGCTTAAGCGCCTGCCCGGCAAGCGTGAGGGCCCGAGTTCGACTCCCGGAACCCACATACAAAAAGGGGGCCGGTGATATCGCTCAGTGGCACGGGCGCCTGCTGGCGCGCGAGGTCCTGAGGTCGACCCCCCGGTACCCACAAAAAAAAAAAAAAAAAAAAAAAAAAGAAATAAGTTCATAACGTTAGAAAATTCACCAAGTTAAACATGGTGTAGGCTGGCCTTTGCTATTGCAAATAACTTACTATTAATAAGCAGTTAAAAAAAAAAAAGTCCTCCCTCCCTCCCTCTCTCTCTGCCCCCTCCCTCCTCTCTTGTTGCTTTTGCTGCCAGGAACTGTTGCCCCTCTGCCATGTGCCAGCTGATTATGGACTGAAACCTCTATAAACTGTGAGCTAAATAAACCTTTCCCTCTAAAAAAAAATAAATAAATAACATAAAAAAGAAGCTAAGAAGTAAGGTAAGCGAAGAGTTTTCCTCTTATGACTGCCTACAGGGGAGGGGACAGCAGAATTTCATAGTAAGGTAAAGTAACCCTCTCAGCACATAATGTCAAAAAGAGGAAGAGCCAGGCATGATGCCCCGCATCTGTAATTCCAGCCACCTGGGGGGCTGAAGCAAGAGGATCATGAGTTTAAGGCCAGCCTGGCCTCCACAAGAGGAAGATACTTCTGGTTCCTTCTTTTCCTTGTCTTATGAAAGAAATCTAGGGGAAAGGGTCACTAAGAAAGTTACCCAGAGATCTGCTGGCATGGTCTCAAGCATTTACTGATGGCCCTCCTTGCTCTTGGTCTCCCGGTTGGTACCTCAGCCCTTATTTAGTCACCTGAACTCCAATCAGCCTCCACCACTGCAGCAAATCATAACCTGCTATGATTGTGTCACTACTTAAAGGGACTCAAGTGGCTCCCTCTGCCTGTGAAAATATAAAACGGCTGGACAATCAGGACACCAGAGCTGCAACGGAAGCACCAGGGGTAGAGCAGAACAGCTCTCCGCGTGGAGTGGGAAGGGGAGACTTAAAGATAGCTGTGCACACCAAAAGACTTCATGTGCAAGCTGGACTACAGCCTTAGAGTCCTGTTTCACTTTGCTTAGGCTGGTATTTAAGTGAGGTTCTATTCTCTCGCCTGTACACAAGAATCAAATTTGGTAGAGAGATCCACAGCCGCCCACTGTCTGCGTGGACAACCTCAGCTTTGCAATTCCACTGGCATTCTCCCCGTGAGAGCACTGCATGAGCAAAATGGCTACAAATTCTTAGCTAAGATAAAAAGTGCAGAAGTAAATTTCGCATATTTGGCCATATCCAAAAGGCAGTTCCTTCCTTTCTTCTGCACTATTTGAAAATGACCCTTTTAGCTGGGTATGGTGGCACACACCTGTAATCCCAGCACTTGGGAGGCTGAGCCAGGAGGATCGCTGTGAGTTTGAGACCAGCCTGGGCTACACAGTAAAAACAAAACAAAAGTCAAAATCTGTATTTAATCTTTTGTTTTGTTTTGAGACAAGGTCTAGCTTTGTAGTGCAGGCTGGCCTTGAAGTTGGGGTGATCCTCCTGCCTTAGCCTCCCCAGTGCTGGGATTATAGGTGTGGGCCACATGCCAGGTAGGTATTTATTCTTGAGCGTACCTCAACACACTCTAATTGCCAGTTGCACTTAGTCTTTCCTCATCCACCTGGTAAATCCTCTCCTCACCCTTTCAAGTCCAACTTAATTGCCACTGCCTTGTGAAGTCTCCCGACAGTCCCCAAGGCAAGTTAGTAATTTTCTTCCTTCTTAGCTTTAGCCTTTGGCCCATTCCCTATCACAGCTCCCACTGCACTGTTTCCTATACGATTCCGCTCACAGAGTGCTGGGGTTACAGGTGTGTGCCAACATTCCTGGCTCTCTACTCTCTCGTTGAAATGTTCTTTTCAGAATATTCTACAACGCCAGGTGGAGTGGCACATACTTGTAGTCCCAGCTGCTCAGCAGACTGAGGCAGGAAGATGACCTGAGTCCAGGAATTCAGGCCAGCCTGCACTACATACTGAGACCCTATCTCAAAAAACAGAGGTGGGGGCCGGTGAGATGGCTCAGCGGCTTAAGCGCCTGCCCAGCAAGCGCGAGGGCCCGAGTTTGACTCCCGGAACCCACATACGAAAAAGGGGCCGGTGATATCGCTCAGTGGCACGGGCACCTGCTGGCGCGCGAGGTCCTGAGGTCGACCCCACAGTACCCACCAAAAAAAAAAAAAAAAAACAGAGGTGGGTATGGTGTGTGCTTGAGCACACTTGTAATTCCAGCGAGGCTGAGGCAGGATTATGAGTTTGAGGCCAGGCTGGGTTACCTAGCAAGACTATGTCTCAAAACAAAACAAGAGACCAACCAGACAAAAAGTATTTTACATTAAAAAAAAAAAAAAGTATTTTACAAAATCCCACCTCCTGGTCTTCCTGCTTAGCCAGTAAGTCCTCTGACTTTCAGCGCGCTTCTCTTGCTCCCAGACTTCTAAAGTTCTGTACGTCCCAGAGCTCAGGTCTCTGCCCTCTGAACTCCCTGTGTCCAAAGCTTTAAATATCATCGACAGAAAAATGACTGCCAAAGCTCTATCTTCAGCCTGCCCTCTCCACTGAGGTCCAGCCTGACACATTCACCTGTGCACCTGGATGGCTAAGTGGTGTCTCATACATGGTAAGTCTGAAACAGTTCTGGATTTTACCCCCCAAATCTGCTGGCTTCATCTAGCTGCTCAAGCCTCCAACCCAGGAGTCCTTTTTGAACCCTTCCTTTTCTCCGTGTTCTGTAACTAATCCACGAAACACTCCTGTCAGCTCTACCTACTGAATACACGGAGTCAACCCCTTCTTTCCCCAGCTGCAGCTACCAATCCTCTCAGTGACTTCTGTCGCCCTCTTTGGTGCTTCAGAGAGCACTGTCCACACAGCAGCCAGGTAAGCTTGTTAAATAAACGGTAAATCGGACGATGTCACCCGCTGGTTGAAACCTTCCAAAAGCTTATCATCTGAATATAAAGCCCTCCCCGCTGTGGGCCCGGATGTTTCTTCCATTCTCCTTGTCATTCATTTCACTCCACTCTGGCCAGCTTCCTGCTGTCTCAGAGATGCCAGGCTTGCTCCGGCCTCAGGGGGCTTACGCCTCTACCCCCTTGTTCTTCCCCTACCCGAAGCCGCACCATTTTGTTCCTGCCATCACTCTCTTCTCCCGCTCTATGTCAGGGCACCTAAATACCTGAAAGTGTATATTTTTCTTTTCTTTTTTGGCAGCACTGGGGATTGAAACCAGGGCCTTTACACTGAGTTAGATACCCGGCCCTTTTTAAATTTTTATTCTGAGACAGGGTCTCTTGCTAACTCACTAAGTTGTCCAGGCTGGGCTCGAACTTGCCATCCTCTGCCTCAGCTTCCCAAACAGCTGGGACTGCAGCCATGCACCACTCCCCTCAGCCTATACATCTGTGTCTTATTTGTTGCCTGTTTCTCCCAAGAATTTAAGTTTGAAGGCAGATATTTTACCTTGTTCACTGCTATATTCCAAGGGTTTAAAGTAATGACCAATACACAGGAGACTTGCTGAGTATTTTTCAAACAGAGAACTGAATGAATGTGTCTGCGTTCTCAGTGCTGACCAAGCGTGCGCAGAGAGGAGCGTGCGTCGGCACTCTCACTGGCTTATCCGTTCTCCAGCCCCTGCTGCTGTAACCACGCTTCACCGTGCCATCCAAGTCACCTGAGGACTTTCTAACACTAGGATTGACCGAGGCTTTGAGTGGTCCCAGAGGGGACTTGCCAAAGTGAATTCACACACAGAAAATTGGACAAATTTTAATATGGACCAAAATATATGATTTCAAGGAAAAATAATAGTGCAGTTTTTCCTACCAGGCAATAGCTTGGGAGAAAAGCACCAAAATGCTGCCCTACTTGAGATTTTTCTTGATTATGGGCTGGTAATTCTGGAGCTACAGGCTCAGCCTATGTGTCTATTTGAACGTTGTCTTAGGTCTCAGCCATCTATCGCAGTGGAGTCAGAGGAGCTCATGAGTCTTTTTTTTTTTTCTTTTTGTGTTTTGAGACAAAGTCTTGCAATGCAGTTCAGGCTGGCCTTGAACTCACTATGTAGCCCAAGATGGCCTCAAACTCATAGTGATTCTCCTGCCTCAGCCTCCCCAGTGTTGGGATTACAGGCATGCAGCACCATGCAGTGGAACTTATAATTCTGAGAGAAACATGAATGCTTCGTCTGGAATAAAATACAAAACTGATGGAGAAAATGTTCTGAAGACTGAGTGATGCCCTTCTTCTAGCTCAACCTTAAAAATGTCAAGAACTCAAAGTCACAGCACAAAAGCAATCTCTGCTTTCCAGCAAAGGGAGAAGCTGAGTGCGAGGCCGCCTACCTGGGCGCTGGGTTTGCGCAGCACCATGTGTGCATTGACCACTTCCAGCACGTGCGTGGTGAACTCGTTCATGTCCTCCAGGGGCATGATCTTAAAGGCCACCAGGCTCTTCTTGTTCTATTGAAACACAGATGAAAACGTAAGTAAAGGATGCGCAGCTTCAAGTCAAAACACTGTGCCTCTTTTCTAGGTTATAATATTTTGCCAATATGAGGAAAATATCTGTTATATATGTATCTAAAAGTTTAACTCGGGGAAATCCAAGTACAGTCAACAACGAAGGAACAAACCAAACCAGCTCAGGTATCCATGATTTGTTCAGGGCTACAAAACCAAGTGAAAAACAAATAAAACAAAACAAAATGACAAATCCAAGCAGAGTCTATTTTCCTGACTCTGAATCCAGTGTTCTCCCTTCTACCTTTAATGGATGCCACGGTTGTCAACTGTAGGTAGAGATTTTGTTCTTTTTCTATCATTTTGTTACTTTTTTTTGTTTTTTTGAGACAGGGTCTCACTTTGTTGTTCAGGCTGGCCTTGAACTCACTATGCAGCCCAGGCTGGCCTGGAACTTGTGGTGATCCTCCTGCCTCAGCCTCCAGAGTCTGGGAGTAGAGGTGTGTGCTACCATGCCCAGCTGTTACTTTTATTAAGATAAAAACCAGTTACTTCCTGTTGAATCAGAGGATAAGGAAATAACTTCCCATTAAACACAGAGGGTTAATCATTACACATCCTAAACCCACACTTGGATCCACAGACTGCTTTGTGCAGATCCATTTTACCTGCCATTTTATTCGGACCTTACCTGGAAGGACCTCAGGTGGCCAGCCACCTTCACATACGTTTCTGGAGGGACCACAGTGTTTTCTCCACCGGTGTCCTAACAGATAAAATACAAACACACCATTAGGTCTTAGGGATGCTGGTGAAAGCCTCTCTAAAATTTCTAAATTATATCTACAAAGCTAGTTATAAAGTAGAGAAGCTAAATCCCCAGCGGTGGAGTTGCTGGTCAACATACTTATGATTGATGATTTTGATAAAGGCTGATTTTTGAGAAATTATATCAGCTTATACTCATATTTTCAAGGTAGTATGGTATCCATTTCCTTAGAAAAACAATGACAAGTCATTCTACAAATGTTTATTGAGTGCACTGTAAGTTAGAGGCACTGTGCAAGCTGTCACTCTTACCAGGAATACGGATTATCATTGTTTTTTCTTTGCCAACAAAATAAATTAAAAATGGAATCTCCCTCCTTACTGACTGTGCTTTTGTTATTTTTACTGTCATTTATACTTAGGTCTTTTATGAATTATGAATTATTACTGTTTTTTCTAAGGTGCAGTTTTTTGTTTTTGCTTTGTAGAGATTTTTTAAAAATTAAAAGATGGTTGTAATATATGCAAATCTTCTTCACATTCACTTAAACAACATTTACTTAAGGTCCACTATGTGACTGGCACCGTCCTAGGTGCTAGAGAGAAAGTGGTGTCCAAGACATAAAAATCCTCCTCACGCCAGGTGTGGTCACACTTGCCTGTAATCCCAGCTACTCAAGAGGCCAAGGCAGAAAATTTCAAGTTCTCTGTGGCCAGTGTGGTGAGTTAGTGAAACACTAACTCAAGAGGAAAAAAGTTAAACACACAGGGCTTCATTTGGCCTCATGGTAAGGCATCTCTGGGTTCCGTCTCCAGCAACACACACAAGCGCGCGCAAACCTTTTTCACGGAATTTACGTTCTACTGTTTCTTGTCACTTGTCTTTTAATTGTTTGTAATATTTTAGGAAGTTTAGAAAGTTTTAACTTTGTATGTAATGAAGTCTATTAACCTTTCATTTTAGAGCTTCTACCTTTGATTTTTTTTTGTTTTGTTTGCTTTTTGAGACTGGGTTTCACCATGCAGTGCGGGCTGGCCTTCAACTCAGTTTGTAGCCCAGGCTGGCCTCAAACTCTCAGTGATCCTCCTACCTCAGCCTCCCCAGTGCTGGGATTACAGGCGTGTGCCACCATGCCCAGCTTGCCTTTGATATCTTATGTATTATTTTAATGTAACAAAAACTTCTAAAAGGGGCCGGTGAGATGGCTCAGCGGCTTGAGCGCCTGCCTGGCAAGCGCGAAGGCCCGAGTTCGACTCCTGGAACCCACATACGAAAAAGGGGCCGGTGATATCGCTCAGCAGCACGAGCACCTGCTGGCACGTGAGGTCCTGAGGTCGACCCCCGGTACCCACAAAAAAAAAAAAAAAAAAAAAAAAAAAAAACTTCTAAAAGGTAAGATTAAAAAAGTTTGTCATCTCCAAATTCCCAAAGTAACCACACCCCAATTCAAAAATAGCCACTTACATCTGTGTCAACCCACTGGCGGACATCCATGGGTGCAGCCGTCATGTCATCTATTTTGTAAACAATGTTGGTTGGAGCCTTCTCTGCGTGTCTGATTATTCCCACAATAGTGACCTAAGTGAGGGGGAATAATAAAGCTTGGTTCTCCGGGAAACTAAAGCAACATTTATGCACTTGTAAGTACGCCATGTCTTCTTATGATTAAGTGACTCTCCTATAAATTCTTTTACATACCTGCGAAATCTCAACATTCCCAATTTTGAACACTTCATCCACCAGAGTAGCAGAAAGCAGCTGAGATATGGTACAGGGTACAATGTACTGGGCTCGGGCTCTCTGAAGAGAAAGGGTATGCATAAATGCGACTCAGAAAATAGCAACTCATTTAATACTTGCCATGTACCAGGCTGTTTAAATATATTAGAACACTGAAATTTCCAAACAAACCTCACTGTCCTTGCTTCACAGGAGGGAAACCCAGGTGATAAAGCTAACAAATGCCACACTTTTGCATTCAAACCCCGGTTCATCTGACTCTAAAGCTCCTGCTGAGTGGAAAGTTTATGTTGCCTTGTGGATTCACCCAAACATGTGGGCCAGAGCAGAGACAGGGTAAGGAAGGGTGACCTGCTGCCAGAACAGACCCTTAGGAGGAAGGCCCAGCTGTAGGAGGAGGGCAGGCCGTCAGAACATTAATGGGATGAGACAGTATTAGGAAAGCGTTTCCCAAATGGCAAGCACAGATAGGATTCTGGAGCTTCTCTAGGTCTCCTAAAGTATAGCCTTTTTTAGGACAGATGTTCTGACAACTGGCTGAGCTCCTGGGGAAAATGGGGTAAGAGCTTAGCCACACTGAACATTTTAAAGGGAAGGAACAGGATGAACTGAGTGGAAGAGCACCTAGTGGGGACCATCAAATCATATTCTAAATTAGCCTGACAACAATGGTAAACTCTTATTTTAACCTAGCACTGGCAAGGCATAGTCTGGGTGAAATAGAGATGAGTAAGAAGCTATTTGCCTTCAACACACCCTAACTTAACAGAAGTATAAATACAAACAACAGAGCTGAGCATGGTGGTACGACCTGTAATCCCAGCGCTAGGGAGGCTGAGGCAGGAGGATCACGAGTTTAAGGTCAGCCTGGGCTACTTAGCAAGTTCAAAACCCCACAAAAGCCCCACAAACCTAATCTTAATAAACTATAGAATGAAATGTGCTAAATGCTAATCTTGGAAAAATTTACTGGCAATTTTGAGAAGATGGAACACCTGGGCTGGACTTTTTTTTTCTTTTGTGGTACTAGGATTTGAACCCACAGCCTCAAGTGTTTGAGGTAACACTTGACCATTGTGCTATACTTCAGCCCTCTGGCCTGGACTCTGCAGCACAAGAATTTGACAGTGATAAAACAATGGGTACATAAATTATGCATGATGGCACAAGTCTATAGTCCCAGCTACCTGAAGGCTGAGGCAGGAGGGTAAGAGCCTGGGAGTTAGAGTCCAATTTGGGCAACATAGTAAGATAATCTCAAAAGAAAAAAAAAGAATAGGCAATACATACACTTGCCTTGCATGTGTGAGGCCCTGGGTTCAATCCCCAGTACTAGAAAAAAGAAAATCTAAGAATGGCACTACAGGCTGAGGGCAAATATGCACTGCCCCCGAAAACCCAAACAAACAATATACATTCCCACAGTCTCACAGACTAGCAGAGAGTTCTTCCTGTCAGACATCAAAGGAAGGAACGCAGTACCTGTTCTATACGTGACACCTAGAGCACAGCAGACTCCTGGCCTTCAAGGATTTAACAGTCACAGCTTTGGCCTGAAGATCCAAAACAGTGACGATATTTCACTTTGTTGAAGTGTAATTCTGAATGACAAGCACTGGCAGGATAATATAAATTAAGTCCAGTCAACAGCACGCGTGCCACCAAAGGCAGCAGCCGAGCTCCAGGCCGAGGCTGTGACTCTCACCCCCGGGCGCAGTGCGCTCCTGGTCATATTTCTCAACTCATCTGTACCCCAGTTTCCTTGTATATGAAACCAGGAATGAAGAAATCATCATTAAAACAGCTCTATGAAGCTGGGGGGGGTGGCTCATGCCTCTAATTCCAGCACTCTGGGAGGCTGAGGCAGGAATATTGCAAGTTCGAGCCCAGCCTGGGCAAATTAGTGAGACCCTGTCTCAAAAATAAAAACTAGGGGCCAGTGAGATAGCTCAGCAGCATAAGCGCCTGCCTGGCAAGCGCGAGGTCCTGAGTTCAACTCCCGGTACTCACATATGAAAAAAAGGCCGGTGGTATTGCTCAGTGGCACAGGCGCCTGCTGTCACGCAAGGTCCTGAGCTCAACCCCCGGTACCTACACACACACACACACACAAAATAAATAAAATAAAAACTAAAAAGGTCTGGGGATGTAGCTCAGTGTGAGGGCTCTGGGTTAAATCCACAGCACCAAAAACCAAAACCAAAACAGAACACAAGGACAACACAATAAAGCACTTACAACACTATTTGGCACACAGTAAGCACTGAAATGTTAGCAAGTGCTCACAGATTAGCTATTGTTGCTCATTCTTTACATCTGTAATAGCTTTTAACAAGGAAGTGAAGGGGTCAGCTATGCCTTTCAATGTTATTTTACAGTACTTTATTTTACTTTACAGTTGTTTAAAATACAGTGACAACGTATTAACCACTATTACCCTATTATCTTGTCTTGAAATTTTGTTCTATTTTTTCTCTTTAAAAAAAAAAAAAAAAAAAATATATATATATATATATATAGTTAATTATAAACTTTTTTTGGGGGAAAAAGTGAATTACAGGGCACAGTGGTGTGCCTATAATCCCAGCTACTTAGAAGGCTGAGGCAGGAGGATCACATGAGACCAGAAGTTCAAGACCAGGCTGGGCAGTTAGATCATGTCTCACAACAATAAAGGAAGCTGACATGGTATGCCTGTAATCCCAGCACTCAGGAGGCTGAGGCAAGAGGATCACTGTGAGTTTGAAGCCAGCCTGAACTACATAGTGAGATCCTGTCTCAAAACAAACAGCAACAACACCTCAAAACAAATTTTAAAAATTACAAAGCAACATCAAAAATACAATGCTTTGAGGCTGAAGATGTAGCTCAGGGGTAGAAGCCTGCCTAGCATGCATAAGGCCCTGGGTTCAATCCCGGCAAAAACACACACACAATGAACAAATGTAATAAAAGATGCAGGGACACAGGATCAGGTTAGGAGGGAACACACCTGTTAATGGTGGGGAAAGCAAGCTCTAGAGAGGACTGTAGCTCCAAGTCGGCATCCCCTCCACAGCTGCCCTCACACTCCGGGGCAGGGAAGGGGAGCCGAGGAGGTACCCCAAGGGGAGCGCATAGCTGACCTCCCTTAACCCTCCTGGTGCCACCCTCACAGCTGCGCTCATTCCTGCCCGACACTGGACTCCAGACAACCTCAGAGCTAGGACCAGGCTCACACACATTGGAATGGGGAGGAAGAAGGGTGCGGAGGTAGAGTGAGACACTAAGGGGCAGGAAGCAGAGCAGAGAGTTGGGCACTGTAGGGGGCTCTCTGCATCCACATGGACTGCACCACACCCTCTGGTATTCACAGGTGAAGTTACATGCTCCGTCATATTTGCAGATCCAAATTTCACAGGTCACAGGATGGACCTCTTACAACCTACTGTGCTGTTTTTACCTATCACAGCTGAGATTCTGCATGCGTCTCCAGCACAAACTAAGGACGGACATGGTAAAGAGAGAGGAACAAGGGGTCCGGAGCCAGACAGTCCCGTAGACCTGCACTCAAATCCCAGCTCCTCAGCCCTGGACATGCTACCACCTCTGAAAAAACGAGGACAGCTACATTTCAAGTTTGAAACGAAACATATAATGTATATGAACTGCAAATACCAGTCTCCGCACGCAGTGAGTAGTCGATAAATATTACTATTCTGGTAAAAAGTTATATATGGGTAATAATTGTGCTGCCAATAATGCTTTCAAATTTATCTCAAGGTATTTTTTGTTTTTTATTGAGCCAGGAAAGAATTACAAGGAATCCCTGGTTTGTTCTAAAGAGGTTCATAGAGAATATGCCTGCACAAGTGTTTAATTTTGAAAAAAATTATGATATTCATAGCTGAGTATAAACCATAGGCTAGGGCCGGTGAGATGGCTCAGCGGTGTAAGCGCCTGCCTGGCAAGTGCGAGGGCCCGAGTTCGACTCCCGGAACCCACATAGGAAAAAAAAGGGGCGGTGATATCGCTCAGCGGCACTGAGTTCGACCCCCGGTACCCACACACAAAAAACACAAAAGAACAAAAAAAAAACCCATAGGCTACTGTGACAGTATGCTTTATAAAATCACCACTTTTACAGAAAAATTTCATAATTTTGGAAATTTCAACCAAATATAATAAATTTATATCAAGAGGAAACATTTTAGAGAAGGCTTTTATCTAAACAACTGTGGAAAACACTAAATTTTAAAATAGCTGGGTGTGGTAGTGCATGCCTGTGATCCCAGCACTCGGGAGGCTGAGGCAGGATTGGCGTGAGTTCAAAGCCAGCCTAAACTACATAGTAACAGTAGAAAAATGGAACCAATGCAAATAAATTACTTTTTTTCCCAGAAAACAAAAACAAAACTATACAGTGAGACCCTGACTCAAAAACTAAATAATTAATTGGAAAAAAGATCTGAGTTTGAATCTCCAGTTTATAACCAGTCGTTCTCTGAAAAGCTGTCTTAATACACAGCTAAGGCTCAGGATTCTCAGGTAAAAATAATCAGAATGGAGAAAAGTAAAGTTGGGGAAGAAAAGATGAGAATTTGTATTTCTTGTTTTCTCCTTCACAACCTCAGTAAAGGTAAGAGAATTGAAGAGCCAGGGGCTGGGGGTACAGATCAGTGAAAGTGCTTGTTGCACAGGTCCCTGGGTTCCAGCTCCAGCACTACTGAGAGAGAGGCAGACAGACAGACAGACAGAGAGACAGACAGAAGAGACAGGAGAGACAGATAGAGACACAGAGATAGAAGAGAGCGGGGAGGGAGGGGAGGGGAACCTGAAGTTCTCTGTGGTTTTCCAGGGGGAAAAAAGGGGAAACACTACAAGAGAGAGAAGAGACAAGCAGCTGCTCAAGAGATTTTAGATTTGCTCAGTGTCATATGTGCACTGAGGTTCTAGTTCCTTACTAGCTATGTAAGCTTAGTCCCTAAATACACCTTAGCCTCTACTGTATGCTGGAATAAACAATATTACAGGACTATATGACATAACCTGTGAAAAATATAAAGCAATACCCTAATGTACAGGAATTACTGATGGCTTTTTTTCCTCACCAACACACACCTGGATTAAGAGTTTTAAATTTTTTTTTTTTTTGTGGGTACCGGGGGGTCGACCTCAGGACCTCGCGCGCCAGCAGGCGCCCGTGCCGCTGAGCGATATCACCGGCCCCTTTTTCGTATGTGGGATCCGGGAGTCGAACTCGGGCCCTTGCGCTTGCCGGGCAGGCGCTTAAGCCACTGAGCCATCTCACCGGCCCGGATTAAGAGTTTTAAAGAAAGGCTTATCATTCTGTACACCAAACATACTGACTCTTAGACACCACACCCTAAAGGGAAGCCAAATTAATCCTGCAGTTATAGGATGAAATCAATAGCAACTATTAAATGCAAACTCATCTCTAAAAGAGCGAATAAACATTTAGACAACTTTTTGTAGATCACTTTCTTACATTCCCTTATTTATCAATTTTCAGAAATATCCTGTGTTATGAGCAATACCAGTACCATCATCAGAAGAGAAAAATGAAGGGTCACAGGCTTCAAGCTGCTAACTAATGTCAGTTAAAAGGCAAAATTAAGCTGGGTGTGGGGATGTGCACCTGTAACCCTAGCTAATCAGCAGGCTGAGGCAGGAGGGTCACAAGTTCAAGGGTAGCCTACACAACATAGCAAGATCCTATCTTAAAATAAAAAAAGGGCTGAGGATGTAGCTCATTGGTAGTGAGGTCCTGAGTTTCACCTAGTACCACAGGGGGAAAAAAAGGCAGTATTAATTCTGGGGTCTATATATTCTGGCTCCAAACCCCGTTCTTGTTTGTTTTTGTTTTTTGAGTCAGGATCTTGCTCTGTAATTCAGTCTGGCCTTGAACTCACTATGCAGCCCAGGCTGGCCTCAAACTCCCTAGGACCCTCCTGCCTCAGCCTTCCAAGTGCTGGGATTACAGGCATGCACCACCATGCCTGGCCCCCCCTTGTTCTTTTAAAGATAATATCAGAACTGTTTATAGAAAGTGACTACAGAGCAGGCACTCTGTATTTACTATCAAGTCTCACAACATGCTTTTAAATTATATATTAACCCCATTTAGTTTAAGGTAATCAAGAAGGTTAAGAAATGTGTCTCATGACCCCATGAAAACAAGTGTCAGGGAAATCACAATCTTACTGGGCTTGTTGGCACCTGTAATCCCAGCACTCAGGAGGCTGAGGCAATAGGATCACTATGAGCTCGAGGCCAGCCTGGGCTACATAGTGAGACCCTGTCTCAAAAAAAAAAAAAATAGGGGCCGGTGAGATGGCTCAGTGGCGTAAGCGCCTGCCTGGCAAGCGCGAGGGCCCGAGTCCGACTCCCGGAACCCACATACGGAAAAGGGGCCGGTGATATCGCTCAGCGGCACCGGCGCCTGCTGGTGAGCGAGCTCCTAAGTTCGATCCCCGGTACCCACACACACACACACACAAAAATAACAAATAAATAAATAAATAAATAAAATAAAAATTAAAAAATCATACTTTTCCACTGCATTGTCTCCTCATTACGTTTAATCAGAAAACAACTTTGAATATAGAAATATAAAACAGGCTATGAATATAAGTTCAAAGTTTTTCCACCAGACTAACTCCATAGCCATGAGAAGTTTCAGAACAAAGCTGAGGAAACTGTGGATGCAGACTTAGGGAAGATTTCGTTTTTAAAATTTACAGCACTTACACATTTTAAGAGACATGAAAATACTCGATAGTTTTCTTTTTTTTTTTTTTGTGGGTACCGGGGGGACGACCTCAGGACCTCGCGCACCAACAGGCACCCGTGCCTCTGAGCGATATCACCGGCCCCTTTTTCGTATGTGGGTTCCGGGAGTCGAACTCGGGCCTTCGCGCTTGCAAGGCAGGCGCTTAAGCCGCTGAGCCGTCTCACCGGCCCTCGATAGTTTTCTAATCAGTTCATGCGTAACACCCTTCCCTCGCCTCAAACGTTTTCTCTGTTGGATGAGTTCGGAGTTTTAGGCCAGTAGAAGGCGAAACAAAACCAAACCCTAGTCTTTCAACCTACTGATTTTTTCTCAGCCTGAGAAGCAGTCGGCGATCCGAAGCCCCCCGGGGACTGAGTGTAGCTGACGCCTCCTCCGTAGCTGGAGCTGCCATAGCTTTCATAGCCACCTGTTTCGAACAACAGCGTTAGTATCTGCGCTGCCTTCCGAGCACTTGAGAAGTCCGCAGATTCCCTGACACTTAATGCGCCCCAACACTGGCCCCGTCTCCCTGATCCCCCCACCACCCTCCCAGACCCCAGACGCCGCCACCTCCGCTCTCGCCCCGCCGCCGCACGCCTTCCGACCCCCGGCTCGCTCAATCCTCCTGCGGTTTTCCTCCTCCTTCCCCGTCCCGCCCATCATTACTATTCCACATCTTGGTCGCAATTCTCTTGGGAAAGGAGGGCCAGAAGGTTCCAGTCTGGTAGGCTCGCGGAACACCTCAGAATCCCGTCGCCGCCGTTCCCTTGTATCCACTTTTCTCTGGCGCCATAAACTCCTTCCCGCGAAGGACGGAGCCAGTCAGCGCACGCTTCCCGCTGCAGCCAATCGACGCTCACGAATCTTACGTTTTTTTTTTCCTGTTTTCTCTGGCCAAACTTCTCAGAACGCGCATGCCCCAAGTGAAGCTGGAAGCCTTTGCGCCATCTTTACTAAGGGCAAAACCCGACGCGCAAGCAAAAAGCCGACATTCGGGGTATTTATAGGACCGTATCTCAAGAAAATAACCAATCAAAACAGTCCTCCCGCAGGACCTGCGATCTCGCTGACGTCTTGTAAGCGACTCTCTGCGTCACTTCCTTTGCTTGGCGCCCTCTTATTCCCGCTAAACTGTCACTAATCAGACGACCTTAAAGTGGAGTCGTAGAATTCTTGCTTTGACGTTCAGGTACCAGCGTCACAGCAGCTCGTCAGAATTCTTTTTTGTTGTTGTTCCATAAGGAGTCAAATTCTCTGCTGCGGAGTGTACTTCAATGGTAGAGCGCTTGCTCAGCATGCGAGAGGTCGTGGGTTCGATCCCCAGCACCGCAGTGGTGGGCAATCAGGTTCTTTCTGTAATGCCTCCCCCTGGTCCTCTTACCCATGACGACCTTTTTTAAAACACTGGAGGATGTAGACCCTTTGCTCACATTTCTCACCCTATCCCAGGTTCAGGATCCCTAGTCACTTGGGATTTTGTTTTGTTGGTAGGGGGGATCAAACCCAGGGGTCCTCTACCACAGAGCTACATCCCCAGCCCCTTTTTCTTTTTTGAGACAAGGTTTCGCAAATTTGCCCAGCCAGGACGCGCATTTGAAATCCTGTCTCGGCCTCAGAGTGCTGGGATTACAGGGGTGTGGACCACCACACCTGACCTGCAATGTTGTATTCAGAGTAATTGAAATAGCCGGGCATGGTGGTACACTCCTGTAATTCCAGCAGTTGGGAGGTTGAGGCAGGATGATTATTACAAGTTGCAACCAGGCTGGGTTACCTAGTGAATTCAAGGCCAGTCTGAACTACAAGGCAAGACCCTGCCTCAAAAAACAAAAAATGTGGACTGGGAATATGGCTCAGCGGCACAGTGCTTGCTGGCATCCGCGAGGTCCTGAGTTTGATTCTTGGAACCAAGAAAAAAAAAATGCTTTAAGTACCACTTAGTAGGCAGATTTTTTTGTTAATTCATTTATTAAAAATATTTGTTGATCCCTCCTTTGTTCCAGGACCTGAGATGCAATAGTAAATAGGATAGACATGGTCCATGGGCTCCTGGACGGGCACTATTAAGCATTTTACTTTTACAAACTCAATATTGTGAGCTATGTAGATACTATTATACTTACGGTTTTACAGAGGAGGCAGTTGAGGTACAGAGAGGCTAAATTGTGCAGTCTATTTAAATACAGCCAGGCTGATTACATCAACTGGTGTAGTTACTGTAACTTCTAGTACTCCTAGAACTGGGTCACAAACTCAAGTGAGAACTAGGGTTCAGGTAAGAAAACTGAAAATACAATGAATTGAATAAAAGCAGAGAAAATTAAAATTTTTTTTCTCCATGGTAAGAAAACCACATGTGGTGTGATAAAAAATACAGTGAGGCTGGGCGTGGTGGCACATGCCCGTAATCCCAGCACTCGGGAGGATGAGGCAGGAGGCTTGCTGTGAGTTCAAGGCCAGCCTGAACTGCATAGTGAAACCCCATCTCAAAAAGACAAAAAAAAAAAAAAAAAAAGGAAGAAAAGAAAAAAAAATACAGTGAGTGTTTATTTTGTTTATTTATTTATTTTGAGACAGGCTCTCACTATGTAGTTCAGGCTGGACTTGAACTCACTATGTAGCCCAGCTGGCCTCGAACTCACAAGCAATCCTGCCTCAGCCTCCTGAGTGCTGGGATTACAGGTGTGCGCCGCCATGCCTGGCATGAATGTTTAAATTAAAAAGTTTATTACAGTAAAAGACACATTGCTATTAATCCCCCTCAGAATTCTCCCATATACTTCAAACACACTTATCCCACTGTTCTTGCCACTTTCTGAAGCACATGTAGAAGTCCTCTTTTGTGGATGTCTTTAGTTGGACTCTTGTGGCTGCCTCAGTATCCTGAATTAATTCAAGACATTTCCCTTTTATGTCATTTTGACTTTGGGGAAGAGCCCGAAGTCGCAAGGTTGTCAGATCCAGTGAATAGGGTGGACGCGGACACACTGTAATGTTTTTATGAGCCTGGCTTTCCATTGGACTGCACTCTGACAGCAGTATTCATTTATTTAAAACTAAAACAGAACTTAGCTAACCCTAAATAACTGACCTGAGGAATGTGATCCCAGTGTTGTTAAGACATCTAAAATGTTACTTATTTCTTGTAGCAGATACCAGAAGTCTTTTATTGTGAAAATTTCTGAATTTTAGGTGCTAATAAGTAAATTTTAAAAACTTAAATACTATGTAGGACAAAGATAACAGCCATATGTTACTTGTGTGCCTCTTCTCTCATATTAATTCTGGAATTCTTTGTATTTTAAAGCGGGGTTCTCGATATTCCCCAGACTGCCTTTGGACCCTAAATTCAAGGGATCTTCCTGCCTTATTTTCCTGGGTAGCAGGTGCCTAATTCTGGAATTCTATAAACCTCCAAATCACTAAGAAATAAGATACAGGAAAGGGCCAAAGCTTGAGGCATATCAAGATGACATTAGTGTATTAAGCCTAAGGTTTTGTTTTTGTTTTTTGTTTTTTTGTGTGGGTCCCGGGGTCGACCTCAGGACCTCTTGCACCAGCAAGCGCCTGTGCCGCTGAGCGATATCACCGGCCCTTTTTTCCTATGGGGGGTACCGAGAGTGGAACTCCGGACCTCGCGCTTGCCACGCAGGCGCTTATGCCGCTGAGCTATCTCGCTGGCCCAAGCCTAAGGTGTCTGAATCATACAGAGTATGCCATGTTATAGCATGTTTATAATGTGTATGATAAAATGTTTGAAATTAAGACTACACGGTGGGTGTGGTGGTGCAAGCCTGTAATCCCCATATTTTGGAAGGCTTAGGCAGGAGAATTGCAAGTTTGCCTAGCCTGGGCAATTTAGCAAGACCCTGCCTCAAAATTAAAAGAAAAAATAAGTCAACCCTAACTGATACGGGGCTCTCCTGATTCAGAGTGGCCCTTGCTGATTGGTCTTATCGCATGATACCCCACTGTAGCTGTGATTGTGGAATCACTCTTTGAGAGCTGAGAGCGGCAGGGGGCGCTCTTGATACTTATGCAAAAAAGCTGGCCGATAGGACGTCTCAGTGACGCAGTCACATCCTTAGCAATGTGAGAAGGACTCATTGGTCCGTTTTCAGGCTCCTCTGAGATTCTTCTCCATGAGGCTGTGACCTTGAGCTCAGCTTTAGCAAGAGTCCCGGGGAGGGGGGTGGACCCCATCTTTCTGGTCATCTCTCTCTCTCTCTCTCTCTCTCTCTCTCTCTCTCTCTCTCTCTCTCTCTCCCTCCCTCCCTCCCTCCCTCCTCCTCTCTCTCTCTCTCTCTCTCTCTCTCTCTCTCTCTCTCTCTCTCTCTCTCTCTCTCTCTCCCTCCCTCCCTCCCTCCCTCCCTCCCTCCCTCTCTCTCTCTCCCTCCCTCCCTCCCTCTCTCTCCCTCCCTCCCTCTCTCTCTCTCTCTCTCTCTCTCTCTCTCTCTCTCTCTCTCTCTCTGTCTCTCCCTTGAACTGCCGCAAAGCGCTCCTGGTCCCAGTCCACACTCCTTCTCTGTCTCCCACAGCAACATCCTAATTAAAGTTTACCTTGTTTGTTAAAAAAAAAAAAAAAAAAAAGCCGGCCTGGTAGTCCATGCTTGTAATCCCAGCACTGGAGAAGCTGAGGCAGGATTGCCATGAGTTAAAGGCCAGCCTGAACTACATAAGAGAGACCCTGTCCCCCTCACCAAAAAAAAAGTTTTAAAATATAAAAATAGGGCCGGTGAGATAGCTCAGCAGCATAAGCGCCTGCCCGGCAAGCGGGAGGTCCTGAGTTCGACTCCTGGAACCCACATAAAGAAAAAAAAAGGGCCGGGGATATCACTCAGCAGCACAAGCGCTTGCTGGCAAGCGCGAGGTCCTGAGGTCGACTCCCGGTACCCACATTAAAAAAAAAAAAAAAAAAAAAAAAAAAAAAAAAAATATATATATATATATATATATATATATATAATAAAGAGGGGCTGAGATGTAGCTCAGTGGGAAGGCCCTGGGTTAAATCCTCAGTACTGCAAAATAAAAAACTATTCTGGAAAATTTAAGATGAAAGTTCACATTAATAGACTTCATCTGGGGTTTAACTAGTCAGAAATTCAACAGAGAAGAGTATAACATTTAAAATTAAAACAGAACCAAAATGTTTTAAAATATAACACTAAGTACAAAACATCAAAATGAGATTTTCGGATGTATTTGCTAGATCATCATGATCTGATAAATTGAATAGAGCACTCAGTTCTTAGTGGTAATATAGTTGGTATTTACTTAGTGCGTGAGGTAGTAAACTCATCTGTTGAAGTTTAGTTTTGTTGAGATGTAAGAAATAGAAATCTGGGCCGGTGAGATAGCTCAGCGGCATGAGCGCCTGCCCGGCAAGCGCGAGGTTCTGAGTTCGACTCCTGGAACCCACATACAGGAGAAAAAGGACGAGTGATATCGCTCAGCAGCACAAGCGCTTGCTGGCAAGCGCAAGGTCCTGAGGTCGACTCCCAGTACCTGCATTAAAAAAAAAAAAAAAAAGGAAAAAGAAAAAGAAATGGAAATCTTCCATTTGTCCCTCCAGGTAGGTACACACAATAATCCCAGACAAAGGGCTCTCAGAAACCCATGGCAAAGCTGTTCCTCAGACAAAGGACTACTATCTAGGGCCGGTGAGATGGCTCAGCGGCGTAAGCGCCTGCCTTGCAAGCGCGAAGGCCCGAGTTCGACTCCCGGATCCCACATACGAAAAAGGGGCCGGTGATATCACTCAGCGGCACGGGTGCCTGTTGGCGCGCGAGGTCCTGAGGTCGTCCCCCCGGTACCCACAAAAAAAAAAAAAAAAAAAAAAAAGGACTACTATCTAGAATATATAAAGAACTCAAAAACATCAGACCCCTCAAATTTAAAGACCCAGTCTAGAAATGGGCATCTGAAATGAACAGACACTTCTCAGATGAAGAAGTTGAAAGGGAAAATAAATACATGAAAAAATGTCCAACATCACTGGTCATTCGAGAGATGCAAATTAAAATAACACTGAGATTCCACCTCACTCCAGAAAGAATGGCTATTATCAAGAAATCAACCAATAACAAATGCTGGCGGGGCTGTGGGGAAAAAGGAACCCTTCTCGACTGTTGGTGGGAATGTACACTGGTGCAACCACTGTGGAAATCAGTGTGGAGATTCCTCAAAAAACTAAAACTAGAGGTTCCATTTGACCCAGTTATTCCCCTTCTTGGTATCTTCCTGAAAGAATTAAAAGCATCATACCACAGTGATATATGCACACCCATGTTTATAGCAGTGAAGTTTGTAATAGCTAAGTTTTGGAAGCATCCCAAATGCCCATCAACTGGTGAATGAATAAAGAAGAGGTAGTTTTTTAAAAATATACAATGGAGTACTACTTAGCCATAAAGAAGGATAAACTTGAGACATTTCTAGGTAAATGGATGTACCTTCAGACCATACTCTTCAGTAAAATAAATTGAACACATGTGTAAATATGACATTGTTTCTCTGGTTTGAGAAACTGAAAGTGTAAATAAGGACCAAAATGTATAATAGATATTAAGAAATAGGAAGAAAATGTTCAGATGGAAAGGGGAATTAGGGATGGGGAAGGGGGAAAGGAAAGAAAGGACAAAAAAAATGAGAAAAGAAGGAAAAAATGGAAACAAAGCTTTCATAAATAAGGAGGGGAAAAATGAGGGGAAGAGGGGTTGAAGGGAGGGTAGCAGAAAGGGGGAAGAATCAAGATATATCATGTACAGGTACAAATTCCCTATGATGAATGTGATCATTATGTATAGCTAAAATGTACCAATAACTTAATTAGTTAAAAAAAAAAAGGGAAATCCATGGCAAGACTGAGAAGAAGAGAAATTATCCTTTAAAACTCGTCTGGCTGGGCTGGAGATGCAGCTCTGTAGTCAAGTGCTTACATAGCATATGTGAGACTCTGGAGTAGACCCCCAGCACTGAAAAAAAAAAAAAAACAAATCAAACACATACAAAATGTTGATGAGGATTTAGAGAAATTGGAAGCCTGCGTAGGATTAGTGGGAACTGAAAATGGTATAGCCACTGCGCAAACTAGCATGGTGATTCCTGAAAAATTCTAAATAGAATTATCATATGACTCAGCAGCTCTAGTTTGAGTATATGCCAAAAAGAACTGAAGCTGGGCATGGTGGCAAAGGTCTGTAATTCTATCATTCTTGGGGGGGCTGAGGCAGGAGAGTTGCAATTTCAAGCCCTGTCTGGGCAATTTAGTGATTTAGTGAGACCATGTCTCAAAATAAAAAACGAAAGGGCTTCAGTGTAGCTCCGTGTGAAGGCCCTGGGCTCAATCCCCAGTCCAAAAAAAAAAAAAAAGAGAAAGCAGGAACTCAAACATGTTCATATACCCATGGTATAGCAGCATTATTCACAAAAACCAAAAGGTAAAAGTAACTCAAGTGTCCATCAACAGAATGGATAAACAATTGAGGCATAGAAATATTGTTATTATATGCAAGACTTATAAAGGAAGGAAAGTTCTATACATGTTACAGCATGGATGAACCTCAAAAAATTGTGCTTTGTGAAGTAAGCCAGTCACAAAAAAATACGCAATATGATTCTGCTTATATTAAGGTACCTAGAATAATCAAATTTATACAAAGAAGAATGATGGTTGACAGGGGATGAGGAGAATAGAATGGGAATGTTTGAGGATGGAGTTTCAATTTAGGAAGATGAAAAAGTCTGGGGTGGGAAGAGTGCACTGCACGATGAAGTTATTTAATGCCACTGGAAGATACACTTCTTTTTTCAGTACAGTACTGGGGATTGAGCCTAGGGCTGTGTGCTTGCTAAGCAGGCATTCTACCAGCTACTTCCCCAGTTCTCATCTGGATACTTAAAACAATTAAAATGGTAACTTTTCTCTTATGTACATTTTACCACAACTTAAAAATATTATTTAAAGAGCAAGGGAAATAAAAACTTATTTATTTATTTATTTTGAGACAGGATCTGGCTGTATTATAGTCCAATGTATTTCAAACTCACTACATGGCCCAGACTGGCCTCCAACTCTTTTTTTTTTTTTTTAAGACCAGTTCAGGCTGGTCTTGAACTCTCTCTATAGCCCAAGCTGGACTCAAACTCACAGCAGCCCTCCTGCCTCAGCCTCCTGAGTGTCTCCTGATGTTTTTGACCGGCCAATTTAGCTTCCAATGTCATTTTGCCACCAATTAGAACAGTCCCAACATTGATGAATTTTCACTTAGACTTTTCTATTCAATATTCTGTATAGTGCAATTTAAATAATCCTTGTTTTTCCCATTTTAAGTTTTGCTGAAATCATTTTTATGTGCAATAATTATTTTCAAGGCAAACTTCACAATGAGGATTTAATTCATCACTCAAATTTGATCTATATAGAATTTTACTGATTTTTTTCCACATGTGCCCCTATAGTTTTGTTTTGTTGTTGTTGCTATTGTTGTTGTTGTTGTTTTTGAGACAGGGTCTCACTCTGTAGTCCAGGCTGGCCTTGAACTTACTATGTAACCTAGGCTGGCCTCAAACTCACGGCAATCAGCCTCAGGGATGCTGGGATTACAGGTGTGCACCACTAGGCCCGGCCCCCTATAGTTTTATAAGTGTTCTCCATCCCTCCCTCCCTCACTTCCTTCCTTCTTTCCTTTCTTCCTTGCTTCCTTCCATTCTTTTTCTTTCTTTACTTCCTTTAGCAGTTTCTTTCTGTGTTGCCCAGGTTGGCCTTACACTCTTGATCCTTCTGCCTGCCTCAGCCTCCCCAGCAGCTGGGATTACAGACCTGTGCCACCATGCCCAGCTCCGGGGCTTGTTTCTGTCATAATTTGATTCAGAGTGACTTATAGTTTTCAGTGTTATACACAGATATGATTTCCAACTTTTTTGTTTTAGTCATTTCCAGTTTTATGTTGTACTGATTATTTCTATTATTAACAATAATTATGAACTGGATAATAGTGATAGAATACTTTGACTATCAGAGAGGAGCAGAACATTCAACTGGGTGCTCAAATTAATAAACTTTTAAAATTATGATTAGGTTCCTAACAAACAGAATAGTGCTTTTGGTCGCAGATAATTTTTTTTTAAATTAGTTAATTTAACATTGATTAGTTAAGTTCAGGTGATTTTTATGTAATGAAAAACAAATATCTTTCTTGCTTTGCTTATGTAAATATTTTCTGTGGGAGCGACTCTCAAGGCTGCATGTACGCTATCTACCATGAACACTGGAGAGCTAGAAGAAAAATTCAGTCTGTGTAACTAAACTTAATTGGAACTATTTGTTGTGTTTTTAAAGTCAAATGACTTAACATAAATAAAGAAGCCCAAAAAAAATAAAAACCTGAAATCAAGCTCTTCAATATTTAAACATGGTTTACAAACTGAATTAAATAATCTTGAAATTTTTCAGCTGCAACTAAAGTGTCTAATTCTTTTTTTTTTTTTTTTTGTACCAGGAATCAAACTTATGACCTCGCACATGCCACGCAGGAACACTGAGCTATATCCCGGGCCCTAGTATATCTAATTCTTATGAATACTTCAGATATGTTAATGATCAGACAAACATACAAATAACAGTGGTTTATTGCGAAGCAGATGCAGTTTAAGCTGCAGAGCCCCTCACTTGCACAGCTGCTTCCCTGAGCTATCTATTTATTTTATTTATTTTTTTTGAGACAGGGTCTCCCTATGTAGTTCAGGCTGGCCTTGAACTCACTATGTAGCCCGGGCTGGCCTCAAACTTTAGGTGATCTTCCTGCCTCAGCCTCCCAAGTGCTGGATTTACAGCCATGTGCTGCAACGCCTGGTCCCCTGGGCTATCTTTTACCTCCACATTTACTTTTATACATTACATTCTTTTTTAGAGAGGGCCACACAAATGATCTCTTTCAGGTCCCCGTAAAATGTGGATCCTCATGCCCCATGCTTCCTTGGATCACTGCTTTATGAATTTTGTTATCTTCCTAGTATTTTGGTAACAGCATTTTAATTCCTTCCCAGGCTTTCAAAATTCAATGAGATGGGAAAGAAAATGGAATGTCTCTTGGTCAGTTAGGGGATCTGTTCTTCAGTCAGCTGGTTCTTGGTCAGGATTTGAGACCAACTCGTGATACGAGGCAGTTGTCACTGAGGCCACACCTCTTCTGGGCAAGCGTCTTTTCTGTTTATACCTGGGAGACCTCAATTCATGCCTTTGTCCTGGGTTTAGTTTTATTTTATTTTTTTGGTGGGTACCGGGGGTCGACCTCAGGACCTCGCACGCCAGCAGGCGCCCGTGCCGCTGAGCGATATCACCGGCCCTTTTTTCGTATGTGGGTTCCGGGAGTCGAACTCGGGCCCTCGCGCTTGCCGGGCAGGCACTTACACCGCTGAGCCATCCCACCGGCCTCATGGGTGTAGTTTTTTGTAACCTGATGTGCTTCCTCAAGATGATGGCCTTTCAGTCTCACTTGGCCAGTCCTGTTTTCTGGGAGACTTGCGCAGTTCTGAAATACATGTACAGACAGTTCCTGATTTATGGTGGTTGAATTGAGACTTTTCAGCTTTATGGTGGTGTGAAAGCGATATGTGTTCAGCCGAAACAGTGCTTCAGATTTTGAATTCTGATCTTTCCCCAGGTTAGCCATAGGAGCTATGCTACCCTAGCAATGAGCGCGGCTAGCAGTCCGCCATGGGACCCTGCGGGGAAATAACTGACGCCCTGCAGTAGGCTGCATTGCTAAACTAGGATATGGTAAATGTTAGGTGGATTAAATGTATTTTTTCTACACACCCGTAATCCCAGCTATTTAAGAAGCTGAAGCAGGGGGATCATAAATTCAAGGTCAGCCTGGGAAACACAATAAGATCCTTATTTTAAAAAATGTATTTTTGACTTACAATTTTTTCAATTTGCTATGGGTTTATCAGGGTGCAGCCCCATTGTAAGTCCCGGAACATCTGCACTCCTATTAAGACAGTCTTGGTTATATCCACAGGGCCCCCTGGAGGCTTCACTTCTTGGAAGAGGAGAAACTGAGTCCGTGCAGGTAGCAGGCGGGAGCTTTAGGATTGTGGGCGTTGTTCTTGGAACACAGTCTCGTTCCCACATTTCCTTTGTCACTGTGTGTGAGCCTCCTAGCCCGTCAGCTCTTCTGCCCACGGTTTCCGCTCTGGAGCTCTGACTTCTCAGCTATCTGTGAGTTGTCTTCTCTCCCTAGGTAGAAAAAAGCATGTACGCATATTTTATAAACAGACATCTCATCAATAAATGAAGCAAGCTGGGTGTGGTGGCATACACCTGTAACCCTAGCACTCTGGAAGCCGAGTCAGGAGGATTGCATGTCCAAGGCCAGCCTAGGCCACATAGCAAGACCCTGCCTCAAAAAGGAAAAAATAAAAAGTTAAACATATCCCATTAGAATCACCATCTTTCTGTGTTTCAGCTACCTTTTTGTGCTCTTCTTCTGTTTGGAATGTCATGACGAACCCATCACCTTTCCCAGATGCAACTTGTTCCAATAACTAAGACAAAAATGATACTAAAATAATGATCATGGTGTTGCTGATGCTGTAGTTGCACCATCCTGACCAGTGAGAGGACTGCTGCCGGGCTTTAAAGTCTCTTGTCTTTCTGGAGTGAGAGGACATCCTCGTCCTGTCAGCCTGACTCCGTGTCCCTCCTTTGTAGTGCACACGAGACTTAGGAGAACCGTGAGCAATGGGCAGCGGCTGCTGCCTGTGAGCCCACTTAGTGGTGACTTTACACAAACAATGGTTATTTTTTTAAGATTAGGAGTTTACACTTCCTTTTCCAATTGAATGGAGCGTGTTGCTTTGCCTTCCAGTTGTTACACTATCAGATAAGTTGGGGATTTTTTTTAATATCTCAGAGCAAAGAACAGTAGATTAGTAGAGGCACAGGCTCTGTGGGTGCTTCTGCCAAAAGGGCAGGGTCAAAAGGTCCTGCTTTACTAAGAGAATCTTCACAACGACCAAAGGAAGTGGTACTAGTTTCATCCCCACTTTACAGATAAAGAAACTGAGATCCCCAACCTTTTCCACATCACAGACACATGTAAAAAATGTTTGTGTGGCATGCTGGATGAAACACATGATGCTGAGGGACAGAGGTGCAGTGTGACTAAGACTCCTGGTTTGCCCAGGACTCTTCTATTTTTGTATTTTTGCATATGAGCAAAACCAAATATAATGGGATTTTTTGGTATATTGGCACATGCATATAACATATTTTGATTATTTCATCCCTATTAGTCCCTGTTCCCTTTCTCCCCCTCTCCCCCGATTGTGTTCCTCATCTCCAAGTCCACTTTCTAGTGTCTTGTCAGCTTTCCTTTTTAATTTTCTTATTTCAGATTGCTCATAGAAGACACACAATATTTACATTTCTGAATCTGACTTATTTCACTTAACATGATGGTCTCCAGTGCCATCCATTTTCCTAAAGCTGATGTGGTTTTGTACTTTTTTATGGATGAATACTATTCCACTGTGTGTATACACCTCATTGTCTTTATTCATCCATTGTTGGGCACCTTGGCTGTTTCCACAGCTTAGCTATGGTGACTTGTACCACAATAAACATGGGTATACATGTATCACTATAGTATGTTGTCTTTCATTTTAGTATGTTATCTAATTCTGTCTTTAATTTTTTGGGAAAATACCAAGAGGCAGTATAGCTGGAATCCAGTGATATCTCTATTTTGCACCGGTTTCTTAATTAAAGGGACAGTCTGTGGGCAGAAGCAAAGCTGCTGAGGAGTGACCTGGAGAAGGGAACGCAGAATAGCAGCATCTTTACGGGTGGATCTTCTGCAGGTACTGCCTGGTCGGTCTCGGGCCACCTCAGATTCTCCCCACCTGTGTGCCCAGAAAAAGGAAAGAGCAACGTGAAGGGGAAGGCTCAGTGAGCTGGAGCAGAGGCTGAAGTCTGAGCAGCAGTGTTCCGACTTCCTGGAAGCTCTGCACCGCGGTGCGGCGCCCGGTCAGATCCCAGGGTGTCCGGAAGCAAGAAGGAAAGCAGCGGCGACACGGAGGGGACTGGTAGTATTACAGACAGCTAAGTGAGGTAGAAATACAGTAGGCAGTCAGACAGGGCTGGGCCCTCGAGGGAGCCAGTGCAGGAGATGAGAACGCATCAGCACTGTGGCTGGAGGCCCTCTGAAGATTAAAGTCACAGTGGCTAAGGGATGAACGGAGGCTTGGGATTACTGGTATCAGCCTTTTGAGATTTCCCATTATCTCATTGGGGTGGGTCATCCTCTCCCACCCACTAAGACTAAGACTAAAACCACTAAGACTAAAACTAAGACCACTAAGACTAAGACTAAAACTACTAAAACTAAAAATAAGACTAAGACTACAGATTACCGACCAAGGTTAATGATGTCACCCACGTACCCTTGCTACCATTGGATCCATATTACCTAAGCGACTGTACTTGCAATCTTATTGGTTGATCATAATTTTGACCCACGGTGTACCTGCCTCATGATTTTGCTCTATAAAATTTCCTTTGAGTGGTGGGCTCATTGGCAACCCATTTGAGACCCCTCCTGTCTCTCAGGAGCTATTCTTATTCCCCATTCCCCCATTCCTATTCCCCATTCCTTTTCTCCAATAAATTTTCCTACTCTTAACCTCTGTTGTTCCTTAGAATTCATTCTTTGACTTAGGAGAACACGAACTCAGCGTATTTGACATCTAACATCTCCCCTGTGTCAGTAGGAAGTGCAAAGCAGTAAGCAGGGAAACAGAAGTGAAAAGAATTGGGAGATTAGACCGAGGCAAAAAGATGGTAGATGTCGCTTGTTCTTATAACATGAATGTTCAACCATTCGCACAATTCTAAAGAACAAGGACAAGATCATGGGACGTGTGAAATCCACTGTGCCAATGTAAATTTTTACTATTTTTACTGTAAAAGTAGAGATAGTTTACTTATAGTATGTGTGTGTATGTTTGATTTTTATTCTTTAGATTGCATATTTGTGTCAAAAGTGTATAAGATTCACTTTGTCAGATTTAGGAATGAATCCGATGTATGAACGTTCTCCCGGGACAGAACTCCTTCGTGACTTACTGTATGTTGAAGCAAAAGATCAGAATGGAAAACCAGACACTGGAAAACAGAAAGCGGGCAGAGGGAGCCGCAGGGCTAAGAGTAAGTTAAAGGAAACATTTCTGGGAATGGGTAAAGAAACTTTTGATGCCGTGAAGAATTCTACCAGGGTTTGTGAGGCATCATAAAGAAAAAATTAAGCAGACAAAAGAAGCTGTGAAGGAAAATCTAAAAAAGTTCTCAGATTCAGTTAAATACACTTTGTGACATTTTAAGGATACTACCAAGAATATTTTCTTTTTTGCTTTTGTGTTTTGAGACAGGCTCTCACTATGTAGTTCAGGCTGGTCCTGAACTCACTTTGTAGCCCAGGCTGGGTTTGAACTCCCAGCGATCCTCCTGCCTCAGCCTCCCAACTGCTGGGATTACAGGTGCTTGCCACCACCAGCATTACCAAGAATATCTTTGCTGAAAAGGGCAATAAAAGATTTGGGGCTACAGGCCAGGCATGGTGGCGCATGTCTGTAACCCTAGCACTCGGGAGGCTGAGGCAGGAGGATCGTTGAGAGTTCGAGGCCAGCCTGGTATAAATTATTAGTTCAAGGCCAGCCTGAACTGCATAGTGAAACCGTGTCTCAAAAAGACACGACTTTGTAGTGACTTCCCATCCGCAGTACAAGGCACCTTTCCCAAACCAGAACCGGCTGTGGCCCCGCTGCGCAAGCGGACGGGAGGCGGGAAGAGCAGCTCACGCTGGAGTCCGGAAGAGGCGCCCACCGGAGGGAGGACAGCGCCGCCCGCGGCTGGTCGGGGAACTGTCATCCTTCCGGAGAGGCCGGTCACAGTGCGCTCTGCAAGGATCGCTTGCCCTTTTATTACGGTGGTGAATCCTGTACTGATAAGCGAATTTAGGGAAGTTATTGAAAGATACGTATTAAAAGAACTGGATACTTTCCATCATGGGGAAGAACTTAACACATCAAAAGGCTTATCCTGAATGGTCTCTTCACAAATAATCCGAAGATCTACGCGAACTTTGTTAATGATGTTTAAGATGGTCTGAAAAGCACGAAGGAATAGCAGGGAGATGGTGCAGTGTTCGAGGAGTTGCGCGGATGTCGAGGTGGACACTGCTCCGTTTCCCCCCACTGTTATGGACCCAGGCCTCTTTACATAGAAACGTGTTATTATTCCACTTTCTAATACTTTCCTGTTGGATAATATTTTTATCACTGATGAGCTTGGAAGGTTACTATTTGTATTACAGAGATATGCGTTAGTACACTGAAAGCTTAGAATAAATTGAAAGCTATAATTTTAAAATTATAGCTATTTCAAACAAGATTCCACACATCATCACTTTTGACTTGAGAAAATGATTTTTTATCTTAAAAGTCACTTAAGGATATATAAATCCTATTTTGGCTAATTTTGTTTCCTTTCACTATAATTTATATAAAAAGGCGATTGCCTTGTGTGAAATTATTTTCCTTGTATGGTCACCTTAGGGGCGAACAATGGAAATTTCACTCTGAAATCGAGAGCTCCTAGGTAACAGTTCTCAAGCAATTATTCATTCCATATACCAACTTAATTATTTAATACTTATTTCCAAGTTATTGTTGATAGGGCAGTGACAGGATCAAGAGGAAAACTGAACAAATCAGAAATTTTAATACGCACCTGTCACAATAACTTTCTACCCATTGTTTGTCAGCTTCTTATTCTTTAACATGAAACTTTCCAAATATTCAAATGTTAGCTTAACTTTTTACCTTTGAGGTACATCCATATATTTACAAATAAATGTGTCTATGAAATTAAATAAATGATAGATCTATTTTGTGTTTTTGAGGAATCTCCATAACGATTTCCATAGTGGTCTTATTAGTTTACTCACGAACAGTGTAGAAAGTGCCTCCCTGTCTTTGCCAGCATTTATTTTTTGTATTATTGATGATAACTATTCTGACTGGGGTGAGATAGAATCTCAGGGTCATTTTGATTTACATTTCCCTAATGGCTAAAGATGTTGAACATTTTTTTGTATATATATTGGCTATTTGTTGTTCTTCCTCTCCTCTCCCTCCTCTTCTCCTTCTTCTCCTTCTTCTCCCTGTCCCTCTCCCTCTCCTTCTTCACATTAATGTGGATTGAAACACTCCAGCCCTTTTTATTTTTAAGACAGGGACTCATTAAGTTGCCCAGGTGAGATTCGAATTAGCAATCCTCCTGCCTCAGCCCCCTGAGTCCTGGTATTATGGTAATGTGCCACCACTCCTGGCCTGATTCTGGATATTATTTTCTATCCTATTGGGTTCCTATTGAGGAGAGATTTGCCTGTGCCTACCGAGCTTCAAGCATTTCCCCTGTTTTCTTCTAGCAGTTTAAAAGTTTCTGGGCTTATAAGTAGGTCTCTGATCCATTTTTATTTGATTTTAGTACAGGCGAAAGATAAGGATTTAGTCGCAATATTCTGCCTGTGAGTTTTCAGTTTTCCCAGTTTTCAGTTTGTTAAACAGGCTGTTTTTTCCTCCAATGTATGTGTTTGGCCCCTTTGTCAAAAATCAGATGGTCGGGCCGGTGATATACCTCAGCAACATAAATGCCTGCCTGGCAAGCGCGAGGTCCTGAGTTCAACTCCCAGTACCCACATTAAGAAAAAAAAATCAGATGGTCAGCCAGGAGTGGTGGCATATGCCTGTAATCCCAGCACTCAGGAGGCCGAGGCAGGAGGACTGCCACAAGTTCAAGGCCAGCCTAGGCTACATAGTGAGACCCTGTCTCAGAAAAAAAAAAAAAAATTAAAGAGCCATAGGTACATGGATTTTCCTGGTTTAAAACTCGTTAAATAAAAATTACAGAAGGCCATGTTTTGGATTAGGCTCCTCCACTGGGCCCTAGCAGATCCAACTAAAAATCAAACTGAAATTGCTCATGATAAATTTCCACACATCAAAATGAAACCAAGCTGTTTATTTTACCTTCTAAAAAATCAAGAGAAATGAGAGATAACAACCAAACGTCCCAAACAGGCCAGTTTTTAATTTTTATAATGATAAAGTTTCCTGAACTTCAATCCTTACACAAACTCACAGAGTAACCTGAAGTAACCTGATATTAACCAGTTCTCCTATTACTGTTTCCCTGTCCCTGCTTTACCAGGAAAATAACTTTGAAATGACCAGCCCTTTTGTTCTTTGCTTCTGCTTTCTTCAGCCTTTTCTCTGTCTATAAAACACTTGGCTAATTGACACACTCATTCTGTTTTATGGAATAAAGGGTTGCCAGGTTCTAGAACAGAAAATAAACCCAGTTAAGAGTTTAATGGGCTGGGGGTGTAGCTCAGTGGTAGAGCATTTTCTTAGCATGCATGAGGCCCTGGGTTCAATCCTCAGCACTGCAAAAGACAACACAAAAATTATTAAAAAATGTAATCACAAAGTTACAATTTTGTTCTTTTTGTTCTTTAACACATTGGAAGCCTCAGATCCTGAGGGCCCGTCCCCCAGTCCTAGTCAAACTAAGGTGGCCGCTCAGCCTGCAGAGAGCTGGCCAGGGTTTCCAGCGACTGGGAGGTGTTGTCTGTCTTGCTGCTCTGGTGACCTTTGAGAGAGGCAGTGACTGTCTGACTCAGCCTGAGGGCACAGAGCTACTGAAAAGAGGAGCCAGGACCAAACCCAGCCCTGCGTGACTCTTTTTATTTATTTTTTTAATTTTTTTGAGACAGGGTCTTGCTATGTAGTTCAAGCGGGGCTTGAACTCACTATGTAGCCCAGGCTGGCCTTGCACTTCTGCGATCCTCCTGCCTCAGCCTCCCGAGTGCTGGGATTACAGGCCTGCACTGGGCCCCTTCGTGACTCTTTTTTTTTTTTTTTTTTTTTTCTTTTGTGGGTACCGGGGGTCGACCTCAGGACCTCGCACACCAGTAGGCACCTGTGCCGCTTAGCGATATCACCTGCATTTTTTTCGTATGTGGGTTTCGGGAGTCGAACTCGGGCCCTCGCACTTGCCAGGCAGGTGCGTACGCCGCTGAGCCATCTCACTGGCCCACCCTTCATGACTCTTAAGCCCAACTCCTACTGACCTTCTTTGTCCTTCCCTGTGTATCCTTTTGGTTCACCTCTTCCCCTTGTCAGTACTTGTGGGCCCTCAAGCATGCAGTACTTTATTGGAGCTGTCTATCAATTTTTTTCTGCAGTGCCAGGAATGGAATCCAGGGCCTCACACATGGTAGGCAAGTGCCGTCTCACTGAGCCACATCCCCAGCTTTTGCACCTTTAAAGAATATTCCAGAGAAAAGAAGTGTGCCTGGGAGGGCAGATGGTAAGAGAAATATCTAAAAAGGGATGATAGCACTCAATCTGGATGTTGTGCTAAGTTCTTTGGTCTTCTTCCCACAGCCATGGGGAGCCGCTGAAGGTTCTAGAGCAGGGGAGTTACCAGACTGCTTCCTGGTTTTACAATGATATTGTTGGCGGAGTGAGGGAGCACAGAGAAGCCAAGGATTGCCCTGAGCCTGGGGCAAGGAGATCTGTTGGGAGGCTGGATTAGCAGTTCAGGGTAGCAAGGACATGGGCCCAAACCACGGCAAAGGTGCGGGGAGAGAAGGACAGATAAAGCAGAGGTCAAAATAAAGGGGTGGGTTTCTGATGTCAGGTCATTATTTTCTTTAATTCATCCAGTCAGTTGTATTTGCTCCACCATACATTATTCAAAAATATGCACAGCTAGTACCAAGAGCTGTGCTAACCTGGAACTGACTCTGGGTTTGACTGCCAAGGAGCGGTAGATGAGGACCCAGGAGCAGAAGCCACCTCCTCAGTGCACATTTGACCATTCCCAGTTTGTCAGATGTGGGCCACTTCAGGAATTCCCTCTGAGATTTTATAAAAAAATATACAGTGTCTTGCTAAGTTGCCCAGGCTGGCCTTGAGCTTGCCATCCTCCTGCCTCAGCCTCCCAAGTATCTGGAATTATAGGTATGTACCACCACGCTTGGCTTTGGCAAGTTTCTGAGCCATCAGCTACTTGACAAAGGCCTCCCAGGTGTTGTTGTTAGACATTTATTCTTTGGATCAGTCACTGCTGCTGCAAATTGAAACATTTGAGTCATTATTTTATGATCTTTTCATTGTCGTGCTCCCAAATCTTCAGTGGCTCCCTAGGACCTATAGGAAAGAAAATGTTCTGAGTTCTTAGAGTGGCATCCAAACTGGGCACCAGTATGGTCATAGTTTTCCATTTCTCTGTATGACTCTGTCTAAAGCCTATTCCTCTCATTCAACTGCTTTTGTTTATCATCTCACCAGCACTTGGCACATTGCTTAATAGATATTTGTTGAATGAATCAGCAAGGGCAAAGAACAATGTCTATGGTAGAGCCTGTTGTGAGTATTCCTGACATCATGGACAGAGCTCTCTGTGGACTTGAACCCTGGATCCAACAGAGCAGTGATCTGGCTTCCCAGAGGCCAAGAATGGGCAAAGGTCATTGGCACCTGAGGGCTCCCCGCCCCCACTCCCTCAAGGGCTCTTCTGCCTGGATGTTCCTTTTATAAGCACTGCTGCGGTTATAGGACCAAAAGGGCTGGGACCAAAACGAATGTGAAAGCTGGGTGTGGTGGCACACACCTGTAATCCCAGTACTCAGGAGGTTGAGGCAGGAGGATCACCGCAAATTTGAGGCCAGCCTGGGCTACATAGTGAGTTCAAGGCCAGCCTGAACTATATAGCAAGACTTTGTCTCAAAACAACAAAAAATGTGAAGAATGCTTGCCCCTTATCAGCTGTACCCAACATGAGCCATGGGGATTTTCTGAAAATTACAGTTGCCAAGAACCAAATAAATACTTCTGGTAATTTGAAGAAGGAGACACTTGGTACTTAGAAGGCAGCACAGACATGGCCAGTGAGCCAGGCCTCACCCAGGAGAAAGCCGCAATCACTGAGGCCACAGGCTCTGCCAGAGGGCAGAGTGGGGACTGAAATCCTCCCGCCCCCATGGTGTCTGTCTGGGATGAGGGCCGCTTCTCTCATTCACCAAAGGCCTAGAGCAGAGCCTTTTTTCTACTGCACAAAGATCCCCCATGGCGCTAGTGGTGGCAACGGTGATGGAGTTTTTTGGGACACTGATCAAAAGCTGAGGTTTTTAAAAGAAGCCTCCCCCATCTAGCCAGAAGCTGAATGGGACTCTGGCACCTGCTCAGATGGCTTAGGAGCTCTTCCCTATACCCCCCCTCCAGTTTCAAGCCCAGTTGTGCAAGCCCCAGGGGAGGTGGAGGCCCGAGACTGCCCTCCTCCCACCAGCCCCATGAATTACCTTCCAAGAGGGCCTTGGTGGGCCCTAGACACCTCCCAGCAGATACGAGTCAGGTCACAGGCTCATGTGCAAGAAAACTCTCACCGCTCTCACCTTTTTTTATTTTATTGAGAGAGCGTCTCGCTATGTAGTCCAGCCTGGCCTTGAACTCACTATGCTGTACAGGCTGGCCTTAAACTCATGGCAATCCTCCTGCCTCCGCCTCCTGAGTGCTGGGATTATAGGCATGTACCACCACGCCCGGCTGGATGGTTATTTTGATGCCCTCCTGCTCCTTGGGATGTTGCAGGGCCCTAAACAGAGAAGGAGCTGTAGTTGTTGGTGGTTTGTGGTCACTGCTGATACACTCGCGGGCTGAGCCTGTGCTGTTCCTAGTGACACACATGCTGCTGCAGCTGTGCCCAGCTGTGCCCAGCTGTGTTGTTTTGTCTGTCTGTCCTTCTGCTGAATGTAGGCCCCACAAGGGTGGAAGCTTTTATTGTTCACTACAGTGTCCCCAGGGTCTGGAACCAAACAGACATCCCGTGTTTATTGAACCCAAGTCAATGTCCAAGGACTTCCTGTCTGAGGAGCTGCTAGCACCTGAACGACACGGAGTGTTTAGCACCCCGCCACCTCTATCTGCTGCCCTGGACCGGCCAGCTCCCCTCTTTGATGGGTGCCCCTTCCCCGCTTTCACTTCCCTCTCTAGGAGATCAGAGGACAAAAGCCCAGAGGTGGCTATCTTCGAGGATGATACTCTGCCACATCCTTTCCCTACAGAAGGGAGCTTTGCTACTGCTTAGAACAAGGTTTAAAAAAGATACAGCGGGCCGGTGAGATGGCTCAGCGGCATAAGCACCTGCCTGGCAAGTGCGAGGGCCCGAGTTCGACCCCCGGTACCTACATTAAAAAGAAAAAAAAAAAAAAAGATACAGGGCTGGGAGTGTAGCTCAGGGGTATTGAGACAGGAGAGAAAGGCTCTTTTATTTATTTTTTTTTCTTCTGCAGATGCTCCGCACGCCTTGCTGTTGGCTCTGCTCAGGTGCCCCAGGTCCTGCTTGGGCTGCAGCGGGCCTTGCTGACAGTCTTATCCCAGGTCACTCCACCCTCTGCAGCCTTCCTGGGTCGGGTCTTTGAGGGGACCCATCCCCTACCTGTGGTCAAGCAGAAAGTCTGACACTGCCCATGTGCAAGCAGCCTCCCCGTACAGGTATAGATTAGTGGGCTCAGTCCGTGTGCTGTCCTCCTTATGCTGCAGTGTAAGGCCTAACATGGCCTCTGCCCCCTTTGTAGTACCGAGGATTTGCACTGAGCTACATTCTCAGCCCTTTTCCTATTTTTTACTTTGAGGTAGGGTCTTGATAAAATGTCCAGGTGGGACTTGAACTTGCAACCCTCCTGCCTCAGCCTCTGAGAGTTCTAGGGTTACAGGCATGTAGCATCACATCTGGCTTAAAGCCTCTTTTGATGCCATGCTTTTGCCTGTTCATGATTTTTATCTGAAGTAGAACATGCTGATCTGGTACACTAAGAGCTGGAGGCACCAAAGGCTGCCTACGCCAAAAGTAGCCAGCAGCTGGTGCTGATGACACTGATCATGGTGAGCAGCAGAGAATGTCGGAGAGCACCAGAGAATTGCTGGTGGCACGTGCCTGTAATCCCAGCACTTGGAGGCTGAGGCAGGAGGATCACTGCGAATTTGAGGCCAGCCTGGGCTACATAGTGAGTCAAAGGCCAGCCTGAATTACATAGTGAGAGCCTGTCTCAAAAAACAAAACAAGGGCCGGTGAGATGGCTCAGCGGCATAAGCACCTGCCTGGCAAGTGCGAGGGCCCGAGTTCGACTCTCGGAACCCACATACGAAAAAAGGGCTGGTGATATCGCTCAGCGGCACGGGCGCCTGCTGGCGCGCGAGGTCCTGAGGTCGACCCCCAGTACCCACAAGAAAAAAAAAAAAAAAAAAGCAAGGGCCGGTGAGATAGTTCAGTGGCATAAGCACCTGCCTGGCAAGTGCGAGGTCCTGAGTTTGACTCCCAGTACCCACATACGAAAAAAAGGGGCCGGTGATATCGCTCAGCAGCATGGACGCCTGCTGGCGTGCGAGGTCCTGAGGTCAACCCCTGGTACCCACGAAAACAAAAATAAACAAACAAACAGAAAGCTTGGTTGTCTTTGTGGGGGCCCTTTGGAAGGTGGGATTAATGCTTTTGTGCCTGGCCTTCAGCCTTCTGACATGTGAGGAGTCACCCTTTCTCACCAGCAGGGGATGTGTGTAAAGTACCATCTTGGAAGAATGGCATCACCAGACACCCAGCGGTCAGCACCTGGACCTCAGACTTCCCAGCTGCCACAAGGAGCTAAAAAATTTCTATTCTTCATAAATTACCCACTCTTTTGGGTAAAGGACTAAGACACGAAATGGATTAAGACAACTTTTCTGCTGTTCTCTCTAAAAAGCCATCTTCCATAGTGTCCAGGCCATTCGTCTAAAATGCAAATTTGTGCCTTGGCCCTAATTAAGACAATTCTATGGCGTGGCACAGCTCTGAGCTCACACAAATGAGCACAGCCTGACTCCTGCCTTTTCCCTGCTGAGGGCCCACGCCCAGCATCACCTGACATCACTCCTGGGAGGCTTCGGCATCTCTGCCTCACTGGATGCTGCTGCTTTTGCCTAGGACACCTCGCCCTGGTTTTCCTGTTTGCTACCTTGTACATTAATATTAAGCAGGCCTAGTGTGAGGTCACTCTAGCACCATGCAGATGTGCATAAGCACAGGAACACGCATGGGATTAGACCTGTCACCTCCTCTCTGCAGCCTCTCCTCTTCCTCAGGCTGAGTCAGATTCCTCGGTAAGGCTCATCTCACCCAACACGCTGGGCTGCAAGCCAGTGGCTTACTGCACCTCTTTAAGGGCAGGTCACCAGGTCCCACCATCTCCCGGCTGCTTGTTTCCTGGCATGAATGAGTGAGTGACTCCAAGATTCAGTTCATTGGTGTTTGAGCATCTCGAAGTAGCAGTTAAGTTTCTTGCATAGTGAAGGCCAGTCATTTCCTACAGGTCTGTGGAAGTCGGAAAGTGGATGATACTTGCTTCTCAGTGGCTGAGGCAGGGTGGGTTTCCTGGAGATTACAGTTGCTGGTTGGACTGAAACACCCCGTCCTACTGGATTATTTTAGTTATTTGTATTTGTTTATTTTTATGGTGCAACAAGTCACACCCATGGCCTCATGCATGCCAGACAAGTGCTCTACTATTAAGCCACAGACCCCAGCCCCCGGCCAGATTATTTAGAAGCAAATTACAGAGATCAGATCACTCTGCCCATAATAGTTCCACACATATCTCACAAAGAAAAAGGCTCTTTTTCTAACACACAGCACCTGGGAAGACAGGTACTGCTTGTACTGAAGAGTACAAAGGTCTGCTGCCAGTGCCCTGACCAGTGACCTCTCTGCAGCCAGAGGACGCAGCTCACACCCTGCTGGGGAAAGGGGAAAAGCGAGGAGCCGGCAGCCCAGGCTGACTTGGCGTATAGGTAGCAGGAAGTTCTGCTCAGGCACGGGGCCTGCAGCAACTTGTTGGGAAACCTGTGGCACAGAGGGACGAACGGCTCCAGAGGACAGATGGCTGCCGGGAGGGGCGCCCCGAGGATGAGGCTGTTCAAGTGGCTGATTTTCCTGGCTGTCTGGGGAGTCGCTAGTGCTGAACCAGGTACGGTGGCAGGGCTACCTGGATGGCTTTGTTTTGTGCTATGCACTCTGGCCGGGGCTGCTGCAAGCTGCTCACAGAAAGCCCGAAGTGCTGCTGAAAATAGAAGGCAGGGAAGCGGGGAATGGGGACTTAGCCAAGCGACCACGACCACAAAGGGTGCAGTTGAGCCTGAAAACTGAGAGTAGGGGTGAGAGCTGGCCACTGGCAAGACTCTGGCTGTCTGAGGGCTTGGTACACAAAAGCCAGCCAATGTGTAAAGGTAGCAGGTGGCAGGACAGATTCATAAACTCACTTAAAAACATTGGTTGAAAGTTGAGGGCACAGCTTAGCGTATTAGTGGTCAACCACGTGAAGCCCTGGGTTTGATCCCCACCACAAAAGAATTGGTTAGGGGTCTTCTCTGTACAGTGCATTATTCTAGCACTCAGGAATAAGGCGGAGAAGAAAACAAAGTCCTGGTCCTCACCGAGCATTCCTTCACCAGGGGAGAAACAAATAAAAAAATGTAAACGAGTGAAATGTATAGTATTCTGGGAGATAAGGGTTACCGAAAATGAGAAAGCAGAATAGGGAAGTGGGGGGTCTGAGAGAGCGAGGCTCGCACTGAGTGGCAGAGAAGAGCGAGGTGACATTTGAATAAGTTGTGAGGCGGCGAGGGAGAGAGCCTGGTGGATGCCAGGAGATCGCTCCCCGAGAGGACAGAGGGGCATGAGCCCGGCAGCGGACGCACAGGATGCAAGTAAGCGCAAGGGGGCGCTGTGGCCGAAACCGAGTGGGCTGAGGGGGTGGAGGAGGGCTGCAGGACGGGGCGGGCGGGGCTGCTCCAGCTCGCAGGCAGCTCAGACCGCAGCTCAAAGTGAAATGGGAGCATCATTAGCGGGTTTTGGGCAGAGCCATCACGTGATCTGACTTGAGCCGTTGCATTGAGAAGAGTTGTAATATGGTCAAGGGAGAGTGGTCAGCTCCTCCAGGTTCACTTGGGACTTTCCAAGTTTTAGCACAGAAAGTCCAGCATGTTGGGCTCTCCCTCAGGCCCGGCGGACTGGGATGCATGGTCAACCTGGTAGAGGACAAGCTGCAAAACCAGCGAGGAGGCTCCTGCGGTTGTGCAATGCGAGAGGAGGGACCCGGGAGCAGGGTGGTTGGAGCCGGGTTGCGGGAAATGCTCTGATCTGAACAAGATTTGTGGACCGATGAGGCTGTTAGAAAAGGAGGAATTAGCATGAGTCCAAGGTTTTCAGTTTCAGCAACTAGGAGACAGCTGCCCTTCGCCGAGGTGTGAGAAGGGTCTTCGTTCTCTTTGGCTGGAGTCTGGGGGTCAGTAGCCCTTCAGAAGCTTCTCTGATCAGTCCTCTTTCTCAGACACTACCCACGGTCAAAGCGCTCTGCTGCTACAGCCGGGCATCCCCAAGCCAGGAGCCAGAGCGGCATACCTGGAAAGGACTTAGACCTTGTGACTTAAAGGGAGAGGTTACCTCTAGAACAAGCCCTGAGAGGACTGTGCCAGTCCCTGTGAGGGCGACTGGCTCGGAGGAGGCTGAGAACGGAAGCTCTGTGCCACCCTGGAGACAGACACCCCAGGTTCCCTCTGAGGGTCCTGGCATTCCCAGTCTGGCTGGTTGCTTGGGAATGATTGAAAGAATCTCCCAGCCCCTCATGCTTTCATTTAAAAATGTTTTCTTAGAAATCCAAATGCCAACAGGGGGCCGGTGAGATAGCTCAGTGGCATAAGCGCCTGCCTGGCAAGTTCGAGGTCCTGAGTTCGACTCCCAGTACCCACATAAAGGAAAAAAAAAGGGGCCAGTGATATTGCTCAGCAGCACAAGCACCTGCTGGCAAGAGTCAAGTCCTGAGGTCCACTCCCGGTACCCGCATAATAAAAAATAAAAAATCCAAATGCCAGTGGGTACCCACGGGCCAGCCCAGAGTCTCTGCGGTTAAAAAGTCACCCTTTTCCTCAAATACAAAAAGATGTTCGTTGCAGCATTATTTTATGAAAAATTGCTAACAAGAATAAAATAGCTGCATAGATTATGACATAAACATCTGGTGGAAAAGTTTCAAGACTTTGTTTCAATACAGCAAACTTAAAAACAATAAGTACATTTTCTAAGGACTTCTTTTGAGCCAGGCACTGCTAACATTTCTGCATAAATTAGTTTTACATAGCACTCTTACAATGGCCTTGTGAAGCAGTGTCTTTCCCATTTTATAGACTGAACTGCACAGAAGTGACTCGCTCAGGCTTACACAGCGGGTAAGCGTTTGAGTCTGGACAGGGACCTGGCTCTAAATACACTCTGTTTATAATAAAGTGCTGTTAAAAACAAACCACCAAGGAAAATAGCACTAAGAGTTCACACCTATTTATTCAGCACTTACAGTGGCCAGATTTGTTTTTTTTTTTTTTTTTTTTTTTTTTTTGTGGGTACCGGGGGGTCGACCTCAGGACCTCGCGCGCCAACAGGCACCCGTGCCGCTGAGCGATATCACCGGCCCCTTTTTCGTATGTGGGATCCGGGAGTCGAACTCGGGCCCTCGCGCTTGCAAGGCAGGCGCTTATGCCGCTGAGCCATCTCACCGGCCCCAGATTTGGTATTAAGTGCTTGACATATGCTGTCCTTTTAAAACCTGTTTTGAAAAATGTATTTTTTTCTTTTTTGAGATAAAGCGTTCCTGTGTTGCCTGGGCTGGTCTTGGATTCCTGGGGTCAAGTGATCCTCCTAGCTCAGTTTCATGAATACCTAGGACCATAGACGCACCCAGTTCCATTCGATTCGATAGCCCCTGTAAAGTAGGCGCTATTATCATTACATCCATTTTGTGGATGAGGAAAAAGAGACTCAGGGCACAAACATCTGCCCAAGTGGCAGGACGAAGTGTGCTCAGCAGCTGTAAACTTCGTGCCCCTCCATGTGTCCTCAGGATGGTGAGCTTTATAGATACTGTCTTTTCTCCAGACCTGCTGGAATGTACATCTCCCATGTATAATTTTAAAACAAAAGCGTTTAAAAAGCATGCCACGGCACGTACAAGTTTTTTCAGATCCCAGGTCTTCCAGAAGTACAGACACCAATCAGACAGCAGCCACCCCTGCTTTGCGTAAATCTGTCTTCTACCTTCACCTTCCTTAGCCAAGCGCTTGGGTGGGGCGCCAACTTCCTGGTTTCTCCTCCCAAACAAATGCTGTACAACGCTCTCCACTTATTCTTCAGCTTCAAATGACAGAGAAACAGACAGGTTCTTCCAGTGGGTCACCATGGTAGGAAAGCCATCCCCGAAGCCTTGGTCAGGGCCGAGGTGAACACGAGTCCCGCGTAGTGTTTAGCCTGAGCCTCAGCTTCCTCCCCTGTATGATGGGAACGATGATGTCACTGCTACCTGCCTCAGTAACGCCTCACTTGGAGCAGGCCCCACGGAACCAGCACTGGGAAGGCTGAAGCAGGAGGATTATAAATGGGGGAGGGGCAGCCTGTACTATAAAGTAAGACCCTGCCTCAAACAAAACAAACAAATAAACAAACTCCTACCTTGGGGAGCTGTTAGCAGTACATGTTGGGTTTAACAAGGGAACCCTATTTCTTTGGGAGACCCTTAGTTTTCAGAGGAGGAACTACAGTCAAGGTGCTTTGTGATCCTTGCTGAGCATCAACAGCAAAGGGCTGAAGTAGGGAAGGAGATGGCTTTGTGGTATGGATTATCCACAGTGACAGACAGGAGTCTTGGAATTGCAAGGAGTGAGAACTGGGAGAGCCCTCAGACAGCACTGTCCAGTGCTCTTATCCTCCAGAGGAGCCAGAGAGACAGAGGAGGAGACAAGATAAACTGAAGCCCAAGGGGTAGAGTAGCACAAGGAACGAGTCCAGGTTGGCCTGCTCCCCTGACACCTGGTGCCCCATAAGAGAGAACTTTTATCCACGCAACCATCTCTTTGCTGTGGACATCTCGCTCTCACTTCACAGATGAGGAAACTGAGGCTTAGCCAGGGAAATTCCTTGCTCAAGCTGCAATTGCCAGCCAGGCATGGTGGTGCACGCTTGGAATCCCAGCACTGGGGAGGCTGAGGCAGGAGGACTGCCATGAGTTACAGGCCAGCCTGGCCTACATAGTGAGTTTAAGGCCAGCCTGAACTGCATAGTGAGACCCTGTCTCAAAAAACAAAGAAAAAAAAAAAAATCAACTGGCAATTGCCTGGGTGGAGGAGCCATGACTCAAAAAGATTTCCCTGAGGCCAAAATTCATGCATGTCCTTGCAAAAGCAACACACTGCTTCAAGCAGGAAACCTAGGTCCTCTGCTGGTTCTGCCTTTGAATTCTGATATGACCCCGAGGCTGCCTTTCACTATCTAGAAAGCAGAGACAATAGGAGACAAGATAAGTGCTTGTGACATGATAGTGAAAATGCAGTAGTTCAGTGAGATCATGCACGTGTACGGTAAAGTGCATGTGTGCGGTAAAGTGCTATAAAAGCTTAAGGGACAAATACATGTGGGTCTATCGCTCTCCAAGGTCACACTGCCTGTTAGTGGCAGAGTAAAGCACATCGTGATAATTTCTGCTCTGGCACGACGTGAGTGCCAGGTCTGCCACTGTAAAATGAGCACAGCGGGAGAATGTCGGTCTCGTCCACAGCCTAGCGGTGCTGGGACAGGGGGAGCAGGTTGCCAAGAAATCAAAGAAAATACCCAGGGGTGGCCTCTGAGAGATGAGGTTTATGAAGACTTACTAACAGGGAAGGATAGAGTGAGTTGTGACTTACTAGCACTGGAGGGGTCCACGAGAAGCATGCATGGGTCCAAAAGGGCCTCTCAGAAAATCCCGCAGAGGATGAGTGCCGAGCAGCCGTGCCGCATGGCAAATCTCATCCAGTGTGTGAACCGGAAACAGAACTGCTTGGCCGAATCCCTGGGGGACACTTCCTGTACAACAGCGTCGCTCAGCAAACACCTAACAATAACGCCTCTCAGGAGGTCCAGTGAAGATGCGTTAGGCGAGCAATCACCAGGAAGCGCAGCGTCCAGTGGCTCCGTGGTGCTCTGTTCCGCACTCAGTTATTGCAGGGTGGTTTTTTTTTTTTAATGTGGGTACCGGGAGCCGACCTCAGGACCTCGTGCTTGCCAGCAGACACTTGTGCCACTGAGCGATATCACCGGCCCCTCTTTCTTTTTTTTCCTTTATGTGGGTACCAGGAGTCAAACTCAGGACCTCGCACTTGCCGGGCAGGTGCTTATGCCGCTGAGCTATCTCACTGGCCCAGGGTGGGGTTTTATACTCTAAACAACAGAGCGGTGCCATCCTTTGCTCTGTTACCTTGTGTGACCAGCCATCCAAGGGACACCTGACTTAGCGTCCTGGCAGGAAGGCAGCTCCTGCAGATAATGCCAGCTTACCCAGTTCCCGGTGCTCCTTGGGTAAAACTTTTCAGAATATTCTGGTTCTGTCCACTCACAATGTCCCCTCGACTTGGCAAGAGTCTTGGGGACACAAAAGAACAGTACTAAATGTCCTAGTGTTTCTCAAGGATGACACAAAGTATTCCACGATGTGGTCACGATGCTGTGCAGATACAGGGCTTGGTGCAATGTTTGGCATTCAGTAGGTGCAGAATAAATGGTAGGTGCTTTCCTCTTTTCTCTGACCACCTACAAGCTCACCTCCCACTTTCAGCCTTCCTTATGTCCTAGGAATGACTTTGGGTATTTCCCCAAGCACAAATCATAGTAAAATGATCTCATATCATATATGGCTTTAATGAATTTTCTTGTTGTTTTTGTTTTTGTTTTGAGACAAGATCTCACTGTGTAGTAGTTCAGGCTGGCCTTGAACTCTGTGTAGCCTAGGCTGGCCTGGAACTCACAACGATCCTCCTGCCTCAGCCTCCCGAGTGCTGGGATTACAAGTGTGCACCAGGTTTTTTTTTTTTTGTGGGTACCGGGGGATCGACCTCAGGACCTCGCGCGCCAGCAGGCGCCCGTGCCGCTGAGCTGAGCGATATCACCGGCCCTTTTTTCGTATGTGGGTTCCGGGAGTCGAACTCGGGCCCTCGTGCTTGCCAGGCAGGCGCTTATGCCGCTGAGCCATCTCACCGGCCCCTGCACCAGGTTTTAATGAATTTGTAAGTGTTGCTTTTTAAAATGAATTCTTTTTTTTTGTGGGTACCGGGGGTTGACCTCAGGACCTCGCGCGCCAGCAGGCGCCCGTGCCGCTGAGTGATATCACCGGCCCTAAAATGAATTCTTGATTTTCACCACATAGTTTCTTTCCTGCACTTTTTTTTTTTTTCCTGTGGGTACTGGGGGTCGACCTCAGGACCTTCCGCACCAGCAGGCACCCGTGCCGCTGAGCAATATCACCAGCCCTTTTTTCGTATGTGGGTTCCAGGAGTCGAACTTGGGCCCTCGCACTTGCCAGGCAGGCGCTTATGCTGCTGAGCCATCTCACCGGCCCTGTCTTTCCTGCACTTTTGGAGTCAATGTATTTTTTTTCTCAGATCTCAGGTATTTTTGTAGGTGTGGCAAAGCTACTAGGTTCTGTGCCTTGTGTCTGTCATCACCAATGGAAGAGGGAGTCTGGAGGCTTCCTTTGGTGACAGAGAAGGAGAGCAAGGAGAAGTCTTGATCTAGAAAGTAGAGTGCCCCATTCCCACAGCCTGTCCGTGTTTCTCCTGACCCGGGAGTGGTTGCAGATCACAGTCTGGTATGTCGAGACTTCTCTACAGCCCATTTCTTAGTCACTCCCTTATTTAATGCTCTCAGGACAGGCAAGATGTCAATAACTTTAGTCCCAGTGAGGCCAAATGGCTTGGCCAAAGTCCCTTGGCCTGGATGAGAAACCAGATGGCTGCCCAACCACCACCACCAGGATCCTGGTGCCCAGGACTTCTCCAACATATGCTAGTTAGTGCTGGGTTCCTTGGTGGAGGGCCTGGGTCCTTATCATCTGTGGTCAACTCCATAGAAATCTGTGGCTCCAGTTCTTTTGTGGATAACATATTTCTATTACAGCAGCCACTTCCCCAAGGTTCAAATAAACAGGCATGACAACACTACGTCTCAGCTTTGCAGTCAGAGAAGTCAGGGTTTGAGCCTCAGTTTCTTCGTCTGTCAAGCGAGCATAAGAATCCCCACCTCAGCTGGGCATAGTGGCGTGTGCCTGTGGTCGCATCTATTGAGGAGGCTGAGACAGGAGGATTGCTTGAGCCCAGGAGCTTGAGGACACCATGGGCAACACAGTTAGATCCTTTATCAGTAAAAGGAGGTAGTACAAAGGATATAGAGGGCCTGGGCTTCATCCCCAGCACTGAAAAACAATCTCCACCTTGCAGAATGGTTGAAAGGATGAAGTAAGATAAGCAGGCGAAGGCCCAGTTGCCTGCTAAAGACTTCCTGTTCTAATTGTCCTCCCCAAAATGGGAGTACACACTATTGGCACACTTTCCACATTGCAGACACTGTTCTAGGTGCTGAGGACACACAGATAAGCAAGTCAGGCTTCGTGCTCAAGTGAGCTGACATGGTACACAGGGAGGATGATAAAGCGACAAGATCATTTCATCTCCAAAGAACACAAAGCGGGGAGGCCATAACCAGTGACCAGATGGGCCTCGGTGGGGCAGGGAAGGCTTCTCTGAGGAGGTGACCTTTGCCCTGAGCCCTCAATGAGAAGGAGCAAGCAGCCACCTCATGATATGGGGAAGACTGGGCAAGGCTGTGGGGGTGGTCAGGAAGAGACCCTGAGGAGACTGAATGGCAGCTGAGGTCAATAGTGAGGCGACTGGAGTCCACCTGCAGGGACCCCAGTGCTCTCTGCTGTTCTTGCCACTATCCTGGCTGCTCCTGGAGTCAGGCCCTCCGGGACACACACACACACACACACACACACACACACCCCACCAGGAAGCACCAGAGAGCCGCACATAGTTTCAGTTCTACACACTGGCTAGAGACTGACCACAGACAGGAGTTTCTGGAATGGAGAAATGTTTGTTACTGGCTGATGTCAAACGACTCAGGTTTTGGTCAATTGAAAAACAACCTCCTGGAGGCCGGGGTCTTTGAGGAAGTGAGGGGAGCTCGCCCTGGAGAGAAGGCAAAGGCCTGGCCAGCCCAGCCCGAGGCTTGGGTGCAGGTGCAACCCACTCACAGCAGACATTCAGGGGCCCGGCAGCCCGCCAGCTCTGCCCATCTACTAATTAGAATGGGGCGTTTACTCCTTCAGCAATCACATCTCCCGGGAGAGGATCTGATCACAGTTCCCATGTGATTTCTGAACCTTAGTGTCCTTATCTCTAACATAGGGATAATGATCAAAACCTCCCAGGGCTGTGTTGAAGATGACAGTACAATGAGCATGGGAGAACTAATGGTTTGCTTAATCAGTCATTTACATCTTAGTGCGAACAAGTTTCAGATCCTTTCCTGAGACCAGGTTTAGGTCAGGAGAGGTGGACAAGAACATTTGGGAGGAAAAGGACTGAGGGTCGGGGGTACTCTGGAGCCACATTCAACACCCTGTGACTTGGGTGGGGCCCTGAAGTCAACAGAATAAGCTGAGACTGCCAGGCCCAGCCTCAGCTTCCTGGGGTGACAGATGTTGACCAAGTGACCCAGCAAGTGGAGGAGGAAGTGACAGCAACGGTGGAGGGTGAGGAAATCCCAAACTTCACCTTCTTAGTCAGAAACAGGGTTTGGAGGGCAGAGGCAATAAACGGCAATTGAACCTGCTTGTGCCCAGCGCCATGCTGGGTAATCATGACCACCCCGCTCCATCTCGCCTGCTCCTTCGGGTCCCTTTCTTCTGTTTCACCAAGAGGTGTTTGACATTTCGGCTTCCCTTGCTTTGGAGCTGAGTCCAGGTTTTGGCAAACCACTTCAACAAACGGGGCCACTCCCAGCTGCTCCAGCTGTGACCCTGAATCCAGAACCACTAGCAGGGACACCCACATGAGAAACTCATCCCCTACTGGAAATTATACTCTTTCCTCTGGTCTAGTTCTGGGAGTCTCATTTCTGTACATATTCCCCAGGTTTTTGTGGTATTCATTGGTAAGATCTTCCAACTCATTTAGGGTATAAGCTTTCTATTCCCAGATCAGATTTTTTTTTTTTTTTTTCTGTCTTTTTGAGACAGGGTTTCACTATGCAGTTCAGGCTGGCCTGAACTCACATTGTAGTCCAGGCTGGCCTTGAACTCACAATGATCCTCTTGCCTCAGCCTCACGACTGCTGGGATTACAGGTGTGCACACCACACCTGGCTCAGATTAGATTTTTGTATGCATTTCACTGGTATGTGACAGGATCTGGCTCTAGCAATGGACTCAGAGAGTGACTTAGTCTGCCCAAGGTCACGCAGCTGATATGTGGCCCCAGAGCCTGAGCACTTAACTGCTACACTGTGTCGCCTTTGCTTGAAAGCCTGCGACCTGCTGGGAGTGCCTGGAGGGTCACACGGCCCGATCCTTCAAGCTGCTGCTGCAGATGCGGGGATGGGTGATGGCCAGGGACAGAGCAAAGCTGTTCTCTGCTCTGCTCAGGGCCTTCCTGGGCAGAACCAGGTTGTGGGATCTCTTCCCTGAACCTGGGCACCCAGAGGAGGCCTCCAGTCACCTGTGCAACGCCCTTCCCCCTCGGGGCCCCTCCTCATCCAGGCTCAGGGCAACCAGCACTGAAGGAGGGTCTCTTTCCCTGCAGGGAAGTTTTGGCACATCTCTGACCTGCACCTTGACCCCAACTACACGGTGTCCCAAGACCCCAGCCAAGTGTGCCCCTCGGCCGGCTCCCAGCTGGTGTACAATGCGGGCCCCTGGGGTGACTACCTCTGTGATTCTCCGTGGGCCCTCATCAACTCTTCCATCCACGCCATGAAGGAGATCGAGCCGAAGCCAGACTTCATTCTCTGGACGGGGTAAGAGCAGTCATGGTGGCAGCTCCCCTTTGCTGGACACCTGTACCCCTTTTGCGTTCCCTAATCCTCCCATCAGCCCATTTCAAGGACTATGTCACTTGCCCAAGGGACCCTGGCTGATTCCAAAGACTGCCCACAACCTCCTGGTCCCCACCTCTGAAAACATCGCCCTCACTGAGGCTGGAGATGTAGGCGTGGCCTGCCCGGGCACCCAGAGAAGCCTCTGGGTTTAAGCTGGGGATGGATACTGGAGCCACTCCCCCCGGGGGTTCGGGATGACTGCTGTCCTGCTCAGCTGCTGGCCACCCCTGGGCTGCGCAATGGCCCTAAAGAGCACTCACTGGTCAGGGCAGAGACTCGATCTCTGCTTCTCTTCCAAGAACGCTGCCGCACGGCCCTCATCTTCCCTGGGACTTGCCCTGTCGTCATTCCAGGTTCCTTGGTCCCTCCTGCACTCTCTCACTTCGCAGGTTGACCTGTCACGTGCCCAGCCCTGCGGTGGCACTGGGGAACTGAGATGGTGGAGGGGCCAACTTGTGGGTGATGCAGACAGGCCCACTGACAGTCACGTCCCAGGGAGGAGAGAGTGCCCCCTGGGGGACTTGGGGGCTTCACAGGGCACTTGACCCCAGGACTTCCTACAGGAAGTGGTGAAGCAGGATGCTGATGAGGAAGGCTGAGGGGCTTGGACTTGGTGCTTCCTCTATCAGCCTGAGTAGATTCTTCTGGAAGGCAGGGTGAAACCCACAGTGCCCCTAGCTGTCTCACACTGTGACATGCAAGTGCCCAAGAATGACATTCAGATGGACCCTGTCTTAATTATTTTTTCGTTGCTGGGACAAAATACCCGACATTCATAAACTAAAGGAGAAGACATTTATTTCAGCTCACAGTTTGTAGAAGTTTCAGTCCGTAACCGGCTGGCTCCTAGGCAGGGTGGCATGGCAGAGGGGCACCGCAGAGGAGAAACAGTCCACGCAGGGCAGGCAAGAGGGCAGCGAGCAGCAGCAGCTTTGAGCCTCCCTTATCTGTCAAAGAGATAGGGATGTCACTCAGTAGTGGAACACTTGCTTAGTGTGCACGAGGCCCTGGGTTTAATCCCTAGTATGACAAAAAACAAATTAATTTAGTGCACAGTTCTAGAGATCCAAAGGCACAGTGCTGGCAAGTGCTTAGGTCTGGTGGGGGCTTCTGGCCATATCCCAACATGACAAGTGGCATCAGAGTAGGAGTGCATGGGAGAGGGACAGAGCAGTCACATGGCAAGGCAGGAGGCCAGAGACTCAGGGGCCAGGTTCACTCATAACAACTCGCTCTCGCAGGAACTAGCCAGGGTCCTGGGGGAACGACCGTAATCCCTTCCGAGAGTGCACCCCACCACCTAGTTACCTCGCTCTAGGTCCCCACTCATAAGTCCCACTGCCTCCCAGCATCGCCTGGGGATCAAGTTTCCGGTACATAAACCTCAGGGGACGGACACATTCATTCAAACCATATCCAAGCCATAGCAGCTACGACACAAATAAGCCCGCGTGCGTCCTCAGCAGCCGTGTTAGTCAGGCACTGAAATTCCTATTAACCACTTAGCAGTTCCCCCCGAGCATCACTTGGGCAGCGCGTTTGTTGAGCACTGACAGTCCCGAGTGCCGCTCGGGCAGGTGTCACTTCAACCAGTCGATTCTTGTATTGAGTAAATTTGATAACACTGTTGTTTTTATATTTCCTTTTATATTATTATATAAAAATTAATGAAAAAATATGCAATTTTTGATCATCCTGTATTTAAACAATTGGACTGGTAGTGGTTAGACTCGTTACCGTCCCTGGACAAGTACCTGGGTAGCAGCTGCCTCCTTCGGTCTGGACTAGCAGAGGCCTCAGGATGTAGATTTTCTGGACTTCTACTCATCCCTAATCCCTCCCCGCCAGCATTCTCCTTCCCTTACTCCCTCACCTTGCTGAGCACTTTTGGGTTGAGTCCAAGAATTTAGGTCAGTTGTGTGGAAGGCAAAAAGGTCCTGGGCCTACCCTAGAGAAGATCTGAACCCTGTACTCTGAAGCCAGCTCCAGTCGCCTCTGAGGGAAGGAGCAGATTGCAGAAAAGGCTTCTGGACCCAAGCTCCCTGGGGGCTTGGAGGTGGGACTTTAACTCCAGAGCTGTGTTCCTTAAATGTCTGTTTCTTATATTATAAAAACATATATAAGTTTTCTTTTCTTTTCTTTTCTTTTCTTTTCTTTTCTTTTCTTTTCTTTTTTTGAGACAAGGTCTTGCTATGTAGTTCAGGCTAGCTTTGAACTCACTATATAGGCCAGGCTGGCCTTGAACTTGTGGCAATCCTCCTGCTTCAGTCTCCTTGGGATTACAGGTGTGCACCACCATGCCCAGCTAATTTTTCTCCTTTTTTGAAGCCTCACGAATGCTCTATCAGTAGATAACTGTTATTCTCTATTTTCCACATGAGCTAATAGTGGCTCAGAGAGATCACCAACAGCCCTGGGATCCACAGCTGTCTGACCTCGGTTTGAACTCTGTCCTGTCCTTCTCCACAGCACCCTGGCTGTTCCTTTCACAGATCTGATGCCCAGTTCCACAGCTTTCTTCTCCCTGCAGAGCTGCCCCTTCCTCTTCTTGCGTCCCTTCCTGAGTTGCCCGCCCCCAACTGGCTAGGTGGTGTTTTGCAGTGATGATACTCCACACGTGCCCGACGAGAAGCTGGGAGAGGCGGCTGTGCTGGAAATTGTGGGACATCTGACCAGCCTCATCAGGGAGGTCTTTCCAGGTGAGGCTCTGCCATCAGTCCCCCAGGCGGTGCCTGGCTCAGGGGCACAGCAGCAGCAGGGAAACCGATGACAATGATGGTGTCTGGCCGGATCCCATGCCAGGGGCTTCACAACCAGCATTTCTTACCTTCTTGAAAACGCTGCAAGGGACTAGTGAGCTCCTCGGCCTATGGAAACACAAATGCCTGGCATTTCACAGCCTCTGCTTCTCCCCATTTAACGCCAGACTCACAAACCCTTCTTGGTGGTGTCCCCAGGTAAGTTTCACGTGGGTGCACACACAGCCCCCGTGTCCTGCTCTGGCCCTGGAATTGGCATCTGCTGTCCTGAAGCCATCCCAGCTGCAAGGCCCTCTGGGAGATGCTGATTTCCAGCTGGGGTACTGTTTCTAGGGGCTTCTGAGGCCTTCGAAGCCTGGCAGAGCAGGTAGGGGGTGGGAGTGAGCTAGGCAGTGGCCCAGTGAGACACAACAGGGAGGAGAGAGTCTATTGCCCCTTTCAGTGTCCTCGAGCATGTTTTTAAGTGAGCTGTGCCAAATGCAGGGTCCTGGGGTCTGAATCAGGCCTGCAGGCTGCCAGCTGGGCACCTGAGTGAGCTGCCCCATTACCTCTTTCAGGTCTGGTATAGCTGCTCTTTCTAACGGTTGGTGACAGGTCTCCAGGGCCCAGGTATGGAATAACAATAATGAAAAGAAATAACAACAGCATTAATTGCTGCATATATCTAGTGCCCGGTTACTCTCTTTTAAAAAAATTTATTTATTTATTTATTATTTTTAAGACAGGGTCTCCCTATGCAGTTCAGGCTGGCCTTGAACTCATTATGTAGCCCAGGTTGACCTTGAGCTTGCAGTAATCCTCCTGCCTCAGCCTCCCAAGTGCTAGGATCACAGCTGCACACCACCATGCCTGGCACCATCTCTGTTTTTATTGATGAGGAATGTGAGTCTTGGGGTCAGGTCAAGGTTGTGACAAAAGTTGGGGCCCAAGTCCTAATCTGAGAACTGCTCTTATTCACCACTCCTACTGTCTTTTCCCCTTCATGTAAACCAATTCATGTGAAGAGGTGCCTGGGTTCTTCTTGAATTTCTAAGGCAATGCAGCATCTCCCACCCAGCTATGCCTGGTCTTGTTGAAGTTCCTGGAAAGGTCACTACTTAGGGCCAGGACACTCCCCTCCCTCTCACTGGCAGTGGGCATTATGTCCCTTCCCAGGGGGCCTTCAGACTCTGATCCAACTGTGGGCTCTTTCTTCTGCTCCACATGGGGCTTCTTGAATAAAAGTGAAATAATGGCTAAGAAACTGCTTTATTAATGATGATTTGACACAAACATATAAATTATGAGACTGTAGTTTATGTCACACTGGCACATTTATAGAATTTCTTAATATCCATTGGCTGTAAGAGGCATCATTATTTTATGTATTGCCAAGAAAAAAAATGCTGCCAGTTCAAGAATGACGTGGTGCTTTCTCATGACCACACTGGGACGACACACCTTACTTTCAGAGATGTCGAAATGAGACTGAACTGGAAGAGGTGAAATGAGGCATTATCTTATTTGAGAATTATAACAACACAGGTCAAGCAGAATATTTTCAAGTTTATAGATAAGAGAGGAGAGAGAGAGAGAGGAGAAAGACCGCAAACAGAGATTTTGGGTTCCACATCATGGGTTGTGGCCATGTCCCGCCTGCATTGTCCATCAATCCCTTTGAACGCTGAGCGTGTCTGTCCTGCATGATAGAGTGGCTGAGAATACGGATATACAAGTGCCACCCCCCATTCCCGCTGCCAAAAATCCCAACCTTGGTCTCCATTCTCACTCTGCCACATTCTAGCATCCAGCTTCTATTTTCTTCCTGTGAAAAAAAATGGTGCCTGCTCCTGGGTTGTTATGCTGATGAAACAAGGTAATCCATTCACTCATTTAGTCAATGACAAATATTTATTGAGTGTCTACTATGGGGTAAGACACTGGCTGGTGGTTAGGGACATGGAATGGACAAGATATCAGACCACGCCTGCACGGAGCTTATGCTTGTAAGGACCCTGGCACACAACAGCAGTAAAAAAGGGGGTTGGGAGGTGGGGAGCGATTCCCTCCTTCTCATTTGCCCTTGGGATTGCAGGGGTTGGTGCTTTTTCAGAACGGCTGCTGAGGGCCTTGCATAGTGGTGCACACCTATAATCCCAGCACTCAGGAGGCTGAGGCAGGAGGATTGCTGTGAGTTCAAGGCCAGCCAGGGCTACAAAGTGAGTTCAAGACCAGCCTGAACTGCATAGTGAGACTCTGTCTCAAAAAAAAAAAAAAAAAAAAAAAAAAAAAATGGCTCCTGGTATTTACTTTAGGGAAGTGAGGGTCTTCCAGAAAGTCTCAGTGAAGCATTCCAAGCCTCCTACATTGGCAGAGTCTCAGCATTTCCAGAGCTGGTTGACAGGGCAAAGGGCTTGTTAGTGATATTTCCCAACCGGGAGCTGGAGGCTCCAGCCTCCCTTGCTGGTTCAAGTTCATCACCTGAGATGTCCCAAGTTCATAGGATAGCTCCAAGCACAAGGGTTTTCCTTTTCTTTCTTCTTTTGTTTTTTTTCATTTTTGTTTGTTGTCAAATATTAATTGAATGCCTTTTATGCGCCAGACACAGAACCTGAAATCAAAGCAGGAATAAGCCGGTTCACAAGGAGGACAGGAGTCTGCTGGGCTCCCCATGTCTCCTGCTTTCATTCTCAGGCCACTTCCTGGAGCCCCACTCCCAGTCTCTGTTTCTCCCACAGCAAGTGGCCCTTTCCTTTCTGTGACAGCCCTCACACCTCTAATGACTCAGTCCCTGTCAACCCCTGGACCACAAGTTCTTTGGGACTGGAAGTGTGGTTTCCGGCTCTACACTGGCACAGAGTAGATGCTTAATAAAATGTTCACTGACTGCACTAATGAAATGAACTCCTCAGGCCTCCTGGAGTGAACCAGACTGCTTCTCCAACAGTTAACATAGACCTGGAATGAACAAGGACATGGAACATTAAATTACCAAGTGGATGATAATGACAGTGAATGGTTTAGACCCCCTAATGTCCCCTACCATCTGAGGCCTCTTTTCTTTTTTTTTTTTTTTTTTTTGTGGGTACCGGGGATCGACCTCAGGATGGGCGCTGAGCGATATCACCGGCCCTTTTCTCGTATGTGGGTTCCGGGAGTCGAACTCGGGCCCTCGTGCTTGCCAGACAGGCGCTTACACCACTGAGCCATCTCACCGGCACCTGAGGCCTCCTTTCTGAACAGGGAATTTTCTTCTGGGACTGAGGTTAGGGACAAGAATCAGGCAACTCACTGCTCTTCCCTCCCAGGTCAATACATAGTTCAGTCAGATTCTATCAAATGTGGTTTTCTGTTTATCTTTGTATTTTCCTCATCTGTGTTACCACTTCTTTTTTTTTTTTTTTTAATGTGGGTACCAGGAGTCGAACTCAGGACCTCGAGCTTGTCAGGCAGGCACTTGTGCCGCTGAGGTATATCACCGGCCGTGTTACCACTTCTGCATTAGCTCAGATGACCCCTGGCCAACTGAAAACGACTAACTCCTCCAAGAGCTCTCGAATATTTTAAACGTATGTCTTCTCTTCCTCCCAGATACTAAAGTGTATGCTGCTATGGGAAATCATGACTTTCACCCTAAAAGCCAGTTCCCAGCAAACACCAACAATATCTACCATCAGGTAGCAGAATTGTGGAGACCCTGGCTTAGTAATGAATCCGTCGCTCTCTTCAAAGAAGGTACTAACACCATTTGCTGCTATAAGAAGCATTTACTATACACCAGGGGCTGATCTAATTTCATCTTCACAGTAACCCCTTGAAGCAGGGGTTGATTTTACCCCCATTTTATAGGAGACTGAGGCCTCAAGAACCCAAGTCATTTGGCCAAGGTCATACAGCTTAGCAAAGGTAGATTTAAGGGTAGAATCCAGCTAGCTGTGGTGGTACACACTTGTAATCTCAACTATTTCAGAGGCTGAGGCAGGAGGATTATAAGTTTGCAGCCACCTGGACAGTTTAGTGAGACCCTGTCTCAAAATAAAAATCTTTAAAAAGGCCAGGGATGTAGCTCAGTAGTATAGCACTTGCCTAGCATGCGTGAGGTTCTGAGTTTAATCTCCAGTACTATAGGAAAAACAACAACAAAAAAGGAGTAGTATCCAGAACAGACTCCAAAGTCCGGGCTCTCAAGCCCACAGTACAAGTTCTGAGTAGTTTGCTGCATGCCAGGCGCCATCCTCAGCATGGTACTAGACCCTTCACAGCAAACTGGAGAAGGATCAGGGGCCTTCAGCTCACGCTGGTTTGAGGTTGACATCTAGGCTGCAAAGTGTCTGGTGTGCCGTAGGATGTTTAGCAGCATCCCTGGCCTCCACCCACGAGGTGCCAGTAACCCTCAGTTCTAACAATCTGAAATGTCTGGGCATTGCAAATGTTCCCTGGGGGCAAAATCTCCTGGCTAAGAACCACTGGTCCAGAGAGGCGGCCAGCCCAAGGCGTGCCTGGTTCTATTCTCTTCCCTTTCCTTGGCCTTCTGCTGCTGGGACTCCCCACTGGTCAATCAACCGGAAGCCCAAGACATGGGGCCTGTAGATTTAGTCTCAATGGATCGGCTTCTGGTGCTGAGTGGAGCACAGCTGGCAATGGGTCTCAATGGGCAAACACACATCACTGTTATTCCCATTGTACTAATGAGGAAACCAAGGCACAGAGAGGTGAAGTAACTCTTCCAAATTGCACAGCTAATGAGTGATAGAGCTAGGATCAAATTCATGTGGCCTGGCTCTGAGCCTTCGGTCTGACCCCTTGATGCCATTTCAAAGGGGAAGATGGGAAGGGAGGATGCCAGGGAACTAGAAGGTGGGAGAGTGAGGCGGGGGGCAGAGGCCCCCTTCAGGTTCTCCCTGGCCGTGACCCCCTAGGTGCCTTCTATTCGGAGACGTTGCCGGATCCCCGCAGCGCGGGCCGCATAGTGGTCCTCAACACCAATCTCTACTACAGCAACAATCAGCTGACGGCGGACATGGCTGACCCCAGCCAGCAGTTCCAGTGGCTGGATGGTGTGCTGACCAACGCGTCCCAAGCCGGGGAGAAGGTGAGGGGTGCCCGGCCTCGGGTGTGTCCATCTGACTGCTGACCGGGCAGCCCCTCGAGGACCGGCACACGCTGCGTCCCTGCACGGCCCAGCACGTCTTAGCAGGATTTCATGGCTGGGGCTCGTAAGCATGGTGGCCGAGTGCCCAGTTTTTGTCATTTGAGTGACCTGAGGAGTGTAAGACACGAACACACGGCCACACGGTGTACGCTGCACAAGGATGCATGGACGGCCCAAGCTGTGCAGGGAGACCAGTCCTGGCGGGTTCAGGGAGGCTGCGTGGGGGTGGTGGCCGTGGAGCTAGGTTCAGGGCAGTGGTAGGGTCTCTACGAGTGAAAAGGAAATGTTCTCCAGGTGGCAGACAGAGGCATAGAGGTGGGGAGGCTGTGACACACTTGTCGAGACCGAACTGGGGGCATCTCTGAGGCACCTGGGCCCCCCTTCTTTGCAGGTCTACATAATTGGCCATGTGCCCCCGGGGTTCTTCGAGAAGACGCAGAACAAGGCGTGGTTCCGGAACAGCTTCAACAAGGAGTACCTGAAGGTGGTCCAGAAGCACCACAGCGTCATAGCGGGGCAGTTCTTTGGGCACCAACACACCGACAGCTTTCGGATGTTCTACGATGCTGCAGGTACTCACCGGAGGGCGGCTGCCGGCCCGCCTGCCTCTTTCTCTCCAGCCTCTCATTCCTGCTCTCTCTCCCGAAAGGGGCGCCCATAAGCGTCATGTTCCTTGCCCCTGGGGTCACCCCGTGGAAAACCACGTTGGTTGGAGTGGTCAATGGGTCCAACAACCCAGGCATCCGGCTGTTCGAGTATGACCGAGCCACACTGGGCCTGCAGGTGAGGAGCCCGAGATCTGCTGGGGCGAAGGAGGAGGGTGGAGGGACCAGAACCTATCACCGCCTTCCCTAGTGTCACTTAGTTCACCCATTACGGCTGAGCCTCAGGAATGTCAAGTAACTCCGCCCTCCTTAAGCTCCCATTCAGAACCTTGGAGCCGCCTGCCACCAAGGCAGGTCAGTCCTTCTGCTCCCAACCCTGGATCACTGCCATAGCCTCCTGCCTGCTCTCCCCGCTTCCAGCCCTGCCCTGCTGTAACCCATCTGCCACACACTACTGAAGGGGTTAATCTCTCTACGGCACTGCTTTCAAATTGCCCCTCTCCTGCTCAATGTTGAGGCTGATGCAGGAGGATCACTAGTTCAAGGCCAGCCTGGGCTACAGTGAGACCCTGTCTTGAAAATCAAAACAAAAAACCATTAATGTCTTCCCAGTACCCTCAGTATAAGGTTAGATGTTCTCGGCTTAGTATTGGAGGCTTCCCACAGTCTGACTCCAAGCCCATTCCCCATTTCTTCCCGCCGGACGAGGCTCCAGCCACTAACTTATGAAGCAATCCTTGTGATTGCTGAAATGACAAGGAAATGCTCTTCTTTCACGTGTTCTACAAAATGTGTTAAGCACCGCCCATGTGCCAGACTCTGTCCTAAGCTCAGGAGATACATGAGTGACCTGAACTAAGTCCCTGCTCTCCTGGACCTGACATTCTCACAGGAGAGAGGCAGTCAACAAATAAGTAAACCTAAGTATGGGGATCTCTAAAGGGAAGGGCTAGGGAGAAAAAGAAAACGGAACGAGGAGACAGAGTGGAGATGGTTATGGGGTATGTGTGCCGTGTTAGAGGGGACAGGAAGTGTCACAGGTGACAGCTTGTGTTCTGAGGAAGCCGGGTGGGAATGCAGGGAAGGCAGAGGGAGCAGCAAGTCAGACCTGGGGTGGGAACGTGCTTGGTGTCTTAGGGACGAACAAGGAGGCTGGGTGGCCACAGTGGCAGGCACAGGGGCGGCTGGGAGGGACATGGCTGTATCTATACGCCCTGAAGACTCGATTTGGAGGATTTGGGGCAGAAGCAGGAGATATTTCGACTATATTTTTATATAATCACCATGTCTGTTAGGCAGAGAGCAGGCTGCGGGGGCCCAGGAAAGAGGCTCAGGAGCAGAAAGCAGCTGCGAGATGACTGTAGCTTGGGCCAGGGTGGTCACAGGGTTTGTGAGACGTGTCCGATCCTGGAGGTATCTTGGAGGCAGAGTAGCTGGGATTCCTTGGCAGCTTGGTGCAGGCCACGGCGTGTGACAGGAAGAACAGGGTGGAAGAGGATCCTAAGGCTTTTGGCCTGAGCCACTGAAGGGATGGGGCTGCTGCTTACTGAGATGGGGTGACTGCGAGAGGACCCAGTTTTGGAGGGAGAATCAGAGGTGTGCTTTTGAAGCTGTTGACTTTAGGGTGACTAAATGGCATCCATGTGAAAATGGCCAGAGAGGAGGCAAGCTGGGGCTCCAGGAACAGGTGAGTATGCACATTTAATCTGGAGCTGAGAGAGGACATCTGAAGCCAGGGACAGGAGGCCCTTGATCCTAGAGAGTAAGTGTAGATCAAGAAGAGGTCTGAGGATTTTTCAGAGCACAGCCTGAGCTGATTCACCTATAAAATGCAAATGACAGCACAGGGTTTTGGGGAGGACGGAATGAAATAATGTAATACACCCAGCACACGTGTTTCCCATCCATCCATAGCAGCTCCCTCCAGTGACCACAGATTTAACTGGGAAGTACTGGACCAATAAACCCTTCAGATTCTAGTGCTGAAGATGTTCCTGGGTCCCGGGGGGTCTTGAGTGTGTCCTATACCCCCATCAACCACAGTTCTGTCAGCCGGACCCCCTCTCTTTGTGGCTTCTGTTTCCTCACTTGTGAAATGGGGGAAATAAGCCCGGTTCCTCATCAGATCCAGTCAGGGGATGTCTGCCAAGCACACCTGGTGAGTAGTGAAAATGTTCGCTAATGCCGACCAAAGCAACATAGAGGGAAATGCAAGGAACAGGACTGGGGGTGCACTAGACGGCTATTCACTGCTGGCCCCCTTTGTGCACCTGCTCCAGGACATGATGACCTACTTCATGAACCTGAGCCAGGCGAATGCACAGAACAACCCACGCTGGGAGCTCGAGTACCGGCTGACTGAGGCCTACGGGGTGCCAGATGCGAGTGTCCACTCCATGCAAGTGGCAGCGACTGGCATCGCCAGTGACCAGGATAAGCTGCAGCGCTACTATGTCTACAACTCTGTAAGCTACGACACTACAGCCTGTGGCGAGACCTGCCGTACGGAGGTCTTGTGTGCCATGCGGGAAGTGGACTTTGATGCCTACTATACCTGCCTGAGAAGCACCGGCGCCAGGCCCGGGCTATTAGGCCTGCTGGTCCTGCTGGCTGCACTGCTGGGCCTGCCGGCTCTGCTCACGCCTTGACCTTGGGCACCGCCCTCTCCTTGTGGGGCTCATCTTCCTTCCAGTAAAATGGGGCAGCAGCACCCCATCAAGAGCTGATTTTGCACCCATTTCCCTGTGTCAGAGAGTAAACTGGAATGGGACAGGCGGGATCAGGAAATGAGGCTCCAAAAACCCCTCCAGAAGCACATTTCTCTCAAGTTTCAGATTTTATCTGCAAAAACAATGTGCATGGTGCATCTTATTCTGTGCATTATTCCTTTTAATATATAAATGTTTTAATCAGCTCACTTTTAGTTACTAAGCTGTCCTCTCTTTGCTCTGGAGTCACTCTCTTAGTCTATCCCCAGCTCAAGGACCAGACTGTGAGCACATGTAGTTTGCAAAATCCCGCACTGAGGAATCAGAACATGCCTTTTTGTTTCCTTGTTTGGTTTTGCAACAGTGCATATATGAGGGATTGTTACGGGCCAACAAACCAAATGAGTATTCCACAAAACACAGCAATGCCTGCAACCTCTGAATCTCTTCTCACAGCAGTCAGTAGCCTCAAATGACAGGCAGGAGGTCCAAACTGTGAAGGTGCTTAGTTACCCAAATGGCACTGCTAAGCGCTGGAAGAGAAGGTCAAATGGCTATTTCATTAGCCCAATACAAACGGTGGAGACAGCAGATCCTAGAGTGCCGTGTACAGCTGGAAACCAGGTAGAGGCCAGCAGCTCCCCAAACAACCTTTTTTCTTTCACCAACAAAAATATTTATAGCAGCTCATTCCATAAACAGGAAAGAAAGAGAATTCCTAGGTGTGGAAAGTATCCCTGGCAGCTGCTGCAGTGTCCCTGGAGTCCTGATCACAGGTTCACCTAGCCACAAGCAGTCAGTCCCTTTTCCAAAGCGCCTGCAGCCTGGCCAGTAGGAAACCAGACCAGGCCTCTCAGGAGCTGGAAGTCACCTCTGGGCGGCTACTCTAAAACTGTTACAGGCCTTTGGAGTCCATAAGCTCAGGTCCATTTGCTCACTGTTGACCAAACCAAAGGCGGCCATTTATTTTGGTGAAAAGGAAAAAGGGGTTTATTCAAAGTTAGCTCGGAGGGGGCCGGTGAGATGGCTCAGCGGCATAAGCGCCTGCCTGGCAAGCGTGAGGTCCTGAGTTCGACCCTCGGTACCCACACACACACACACACACACACACAAAAAAAAAAAAAGTTAGCTCAGAGGAGATGGAGGGGCTTCCCTTGCCCCAGAGGGGAGAGGGATTACAAGGAGTCAACAGACAACTCTAGGCTTGTTTCCTTTGCCTGGAGCCCGGCCCTCCTGCGGCCCGCATCTGGGAGGTGTCTCTACTGTGAAACCAGGAAATTAGATGCTAGCTAGACAGCCAAACGCTGGTGGTGCCTATAATCCCAGCAGTCAGAGAGATGGAGGCAGAGTTGCAACTTTGAGCCCAGCCTGGGAGATTTAGTGAGTTCTAGTCACAAAATAAAAATTTAAACTGGGCGTGGTGGTGCATGCCTGTAGTCCCAGCACTCTGGAAGTTTCAGGCCAGCTTGGGCTACATAGTAAGTTCAAGGCCAGCCTGAACTACATAGCCAGACCGTTTAAAAAAACCAAACAAAACCAAAAAAATTTTAAGAGGGGGGCGGGGCGAGGGATGTAGCTCAGGGCAAAGGCCCTGAGTTCAACCCCCACTACCGTTACAAAAAAAAAAAAAAAAAAGCCCGCTAAGCGAAGAGCGTCGGTCTTCCAGGCCGGATTTCCAGGTCGTCGCAAGTCCACAGAGCTGGCCAGGGGATCCCAAAGACTGGGCCAAATCCGGGGGTCCGCCGCGCCCTCGCCCCGCCCCGGACAGGGCGGGACAGGGAAGTCCCGCCCCGCAGGCGCGGGCCCGGGGTTGCCCCGAGGGCTGCGACCGCCGCCTTCCAGTCCCGGCGACCCCGTCCCGAGGGAAGGAGGGAGGGCGCCGAGGCGGGCGGGCCATGCCCTGGTCGCGCCGCGCCGCTCTCCTCCGGGACCTGGTCTTGGGCGTGCTGGGCACCGCCGCCTTCCTGCTCGACCTGGGCGCCGACCTGTGGGCCGCCGGGCAGTACGCGCTCCGCGGCCGCTACCTGTGGGCCGCGCTGGTGCTGGCGCTGCTGGGCCTCGCCTCGGCCGCGCTGCAGCTCTTCAGCTGGGTCTGGCTGCGCGCCGACCCCGCCGGCCTGCACGGCCCGCAGCCCCCCGGCCGCTGCCTGGCGCTGCTGCACCTCCTGCAGCTCGGCTACCTGTACAGGTGAGCGCCCGGCGCTCGGGAGGGCTCCGAGGCGACCCGCGCCGCGGGCTCACGTGCGGGGCACCCGGAAGCGGGGAGGCCGGAGGCGGCGCCGCGCAGGTGAGCGGCCGCCGCCCTCAGAGCCGTGCAGCACCCTTCCGGCCCAGAAGAAACTGAGGCACGGGGAAGAGAAAAGGGGTTCTCAGGCTTCGGAGTCAGACTTCCTCGGGATCCAACTCTGGCGACAGTGACTGTGACTTACTTTCTGCATTTCTCTGAGCCTCAGGTCCCACCTCTAAAAAGAGGCGGTCAGGTGGAGAGGCCCCGGCAGGCGGGCTGGTCCCCGTCCCGCGGAGCCGGCGGGAGGCCTGTTCCTGCCGGCTGTGGGCAGGGTCTTGGGTCGCCGACCATCCCAGGCCTCAGTTTCCTTGTGCCAGTGGGGAAGGTGGTAGTATCTAGTCCTGTTTCGTGAGGATTAAGCAAAATGACACCTGTAAATTGCCCTGGCACAGAGCAAACATTCAACAAATGTCAGCTAACTTCATGCCACCTGGGCCACCCTGAGTTCCAGGTGACTCCACTGCCAGAGTAGTACTTGTTTCCTCTCTCCCTCCTCCTTTCTTTCCTTCCCTTTCCTAGGGATTCAGCCCAGGGAGTGGGCCTTTTTTATTATTTTATTTTAATTTAATTTTATTTGTTTCTTGAGACAAAATCTTGTTAAATTTCCCAGACTGGCCTCAAACTTGCAATCCTCCTGCCTCGACCTCCTGAGTAGGTGGGATTACAGGCTTGTGCCACCACACCTGGCCCCTCACACCCTTCCTTTCCCAGTTGTCTGCTTCTCCCTGAACCTTTGCTTCCTACCCTCAGAATGAGTATGAGGGCAGACATGGGTGCTGGACACAGCCAGGGCTGGACACAGACGGGGTTTTGGAAAATGTGTGGCCTGTGCTTTTCAGAACTGTCAGGGTCCCATAAAGATGGAGACATTTAAGTGTGTTTGAAGCAATGGGGGATATTTTGAGCAGGATTAATGGTAATGTATCTTTTATGGTAGGAAAAAAAAAAAAAAAAGGATGGGGAAACTGAAACCATGGGGTCAGAGTCATGAGGTACAAGTCAGGACACCATGTGTGGTATGGGTTGGTGTGGCTGGAGGCAGAATCTGCTCCAGAACCCATTTTTATGACTTCTCTCCAGATCTTGGCAAAGCTGTCTGGAGTCTCCAGCCGCGGGGAGAGGAGCTTTGAATCTTGCCGTTTTGCTTGAGGGACCCTAAGACACCAGTGAACCCTGGGTGGGTCCGAAGGTCCAGGGCAGGCCTCGAGCCCCGCATTCCTGACTCCCTCCTGCATCCTCCTGTCTCCTGTTTCTGGCTAGCTTTGGGTTTGGAAACAGGCTTCCTGTTCCTCCCTCCCCAGGCCGAGGCTAAGGTGGGGGCCCTGTTAGGACACCAGGGACCAGAAGCTCCTGCTCCTTAGTATTATCAGGCAGGGCAGCAGCAGTCAACGGGCGCAGAATGGATTTGCAGTGGGTAAATGGGCCAAGTGAGATCCGTTCTGCGTGGGGAAGACCTCAGTGCCTTCTCTATGCCCCCCTCGTGCAGGCGCCTCCCCAAGGCCTCTTTCTGGATTCTCTCAAGGCCGTGCCAGTCTCTGTCCCCACCTCTCCGGGCCGGGCTCTCACCCTTTCTCCCCGGGCATTCAGCAGCCTGCTGCATGGGATCCCCACTTCTACTGCAACCCCACCGACCCTGCCTCCTTCCCTCGCCGGCGTGCTCCGCAGGCTAAAGCACACTCTGCCCCCGGCTGGCCGCTGCTCAGAAGCTCTCCATGGCGCCTTTGCCTGTGGGGCCCCAGGAGTTGCTTACACGTACAAAAATTGAGGACCGCCTTGGGCAGATTTTACAGCGTGCCACGTTCAGAGTTTGGGATGCAACCCTGATTCCCCGAGTTGTCAGCTTCTTGATGCTTTTCCCCTTGTGTAAATGGGGCTCCTGTGAAGAGTGAACAGAACAAGGTTTGTGATGGGCTCGGGACAGTGGGTGCCGCGCAGAAGTTGCACTTACCCCGTTTTATAGGTGAGGAAACAGGCTCAGAGCAGTTAGGGGCTTGCCTGGGCCCCTTAGCATGGCTGTGACAAGCTAGGATTGGAGTCTGTCCTCCTAGACCAGATGGGTGGGGGCCCGGGGACTGCACAGGACCTGACCTGGCCCTGTGGGCATTTGTGTGTGCCTAGGTGCCTGCAGGGGCTGTGGCAGGGGCTGTTGGTGTGGCAGCAGGCGACGCCCTCCGAATTCGACTTGGCCTATGCCGACTTCCTCTCCCTGGACATCAGCATGCTGCGGCTCTTTGAGACCTTCTTGGAGACGACGCCACAGCTCACGCTGGTGCTGGCCATCATGCTGCAGAGCGGCCAGGCCGAGTACTACCAGTGTGAGTGCACGCTGCGGTGAATAAGATACACAGAGCCTGTGCCCTACCGGGATGATAAGATTGTAAAACAAGTAGTTACACTAAGTGTGCTGAGACATCAGAAGGGGGAGAGGCAGTGGCAGAGGTCGGCAGATCCTCAAACCACAGGGGAAATTTGTGCAGTGAGGAGCCTTGGAAGGGCTTCGCATAAAACAAAAGTGACTTGTCCCAGAGCCAGCCAGTGGCCAAAGGAGGACTTCATCTTACATCTGATTCAGAGTCCAGGGCCTTCTCTTGGCCTTCAGTACCCCTGCACACCTCAAGGCCCCCTGCTGTACCTGACACTGCCTCCCAGGTGACCCAGTCCTCACCGGCCATCACCTAGTGTGTGACCCAAGGAGGCCTGTCTCTACTTCATGCAAGAGGCAAGAGGTGCACACAGGTGAAGTGACTTGCCCTGGGCCACTCGGCACTCGCGTATTCTTTTTCGTTTTGATTTGGTTTTTGGTTTTTTTTGAGACAGGGTCTCACCATGTAGTGCTCATGGCAATCCTCCCGCCTCAGCCTCCCGAGTGCTGGGATTATAGGAGTGCGCCACCGCGTGCAACACTCACATATTCTCATTTGTCTGTCTGAAGGTGGGAAGTGTCTGGGACCAGGGCCAGTTGGAGACAGACTGTATGGCATGCTGGACGGGGAGAAATGAATTCTTCCCAGCTTCTTCTTTAGCAAGTGTTTGTTATGTGCCAGGCACTGGGCTGCCTGGGGAGTCCCAATGAACAGAACCTGTTTCCTACTCTCCAGGAGCGGAGAGGCAAGGAGATATTTACTGTACTCTTATCTGTGTGATAAGACTTCAGGCAGAGGTGGGTGGGGTATTTCGGGGACCCTTGACACGGCAGAGCCATTGGGGAGGGTCTAGGATAGGTGACCCCAGGGGATGTTCAGGCTGGGGGCCAGGTGAGGAGCAGGCCTGGGAAGTGGGGCGTGTGCCCCTGGGCAAAGCTTGTAAGGTCAGAGAATGCAGTATGCTGGGCAAACTGGAAAGAACATCTGACCTAGAGCGAGGGTAGTTAGAGTGATGGCCACAGATCTGATGCCAGGCTGGAGTGGGTTCTGGGCACAGAATAGGTTCCCAGTTAACCTTTGTTGAGTGAGAGAGGTGGAAGGGAGCAGGGGAAGAAGCACTGTAGACATTCCAGCTTCCGTCCTTCCTTGGTGGTCCTGTGGCTTCTAGACCGGGGTGAGCAGTCAGGAGGTAGGGTAAGACCCCCACCATAAACTTCTGGATCTTGGAAAATCAAGACCTGGGCCCGGGTTGCATATGGAGGGGAGTGGGGGGGTGGGAGGAGAATATCTGCCACAGCTGGGCCGTTTCTCCCAGCCCTCAGGACCGCATGGGGTCGCCTGTCCTTCCTTCTGACCAGGAAGAAGGGGGCAGTGGGACTGCTGATTTTTAGATCTAAGAAAGGCTTAGGCTCTTCTGGGAAAGGAAGCATTGTGGGGCCCTAGGGGATGCTCAGGATGCAGCCAAGGCCTTGCTCTGGGAACCAAATGCTGGGTGACTCTTTATGAGTAGCACACACCCTCATCCTTGAAAAAATGTCACAGGATGGCACCTGTGAAGCATTGGGGGGTAGGGCTGGCTCCATACTTGAGTCCCTGCTCCGTTGTGGTAGGTTGTGTGAACTCACTGAATGTTCTCCTGCTGCCGTTTTCCCTTCCACAGATAGGGATTCTAATACCTACCTCAGGGCGGCTAGCAGGGCCCTGAAGGTACCTGTGAGCCCCGGGGGAGTGGGGGGCACCAGGCAGGCTGCCCACAGGGCTCATGTGTTTGCTCTGCTCCTCGTAGGGTTTGGGGTCGGCACGTCCTTCGTGAGCATCTCGTGGGCGCTGCTGGACTACCACCGGGCCCTGCGCGCCTGCCTTCCCTCCAAGCCCCGCCTGGGCTGGGCCGCTTCTGCCATCTACTTCCTGTGGAACCTGCTGCTGCTGTGCCCCCGACTCCTGGCTGTGGCCCTGTTCTCAGCCCTCTTCCCCCAGTATGTGGCCTTGCATTTCCTGGGCCTATGGTTGGTGCTGCTGCTCTGGGTCTGGCTTCAGCGGACAGACTTCATGCCAGACCCTGGCTCCGAGTGGTTGTACCGGGCGACGGTGGCCACCATCCTCTATTTCTCCTGGTTCAACGTATCTGAGGGCCACACCCGAGGCCGGGCCACCATCCACCTGATGTTCCTCCTGAGTGACAGTGTTCTATTGGTGGCCACCTGGGTGATTTATGGCCCCTGGCTGCCCGCTGACATCTCATTACACACGTGGCTGGCTGTGGGAGGCATCTGCTTCCTCGGGGGTCTGTCTTTGCGCCTTGGCTACTACCGCTGGCTGCACCCTAGCTGCCGCTGGGAGCCTGATCCGGTGGATGGAACCCGGGTGGATGGGCCCCGGAGTCTCTTTCCTTGCAAACGTTATCAGTTGCTTTCAAACAGACGCGTGACTCAGTTGGCTTGGAGCTTTTTCCCTAAAGCTAAGGATGAGGCTGTTTTGCGAGGGAAGGGAGAGGTGAATGGGATCCTTTAGACTGCACAGACCAGCGACGGGCTTCACCATGTGAACAAGATGAGAAGGGCTGGCACTAGAGGGTCGGGGTGCCAATTATGTACAAGCCACGTTGGCAGGAATGAGGACTTTTCTCCTCAACAGTATAGCCGGTGCACCCAGAACTCCCCATTGTTAGTATTTTCCCACTCTGGCCACCTCTCAAGTGTTGGAAGTGCTGTTCCACCCTTTGCTTCCTCTATCTCAGGCTAAAAGGCCCCAGGAGTTCTCCAGACTCCTTCCCTGCCCCACCCCATTCATTTAATTTATTCAACAAATGTTTACTGAACGCTTTATGTGCCACAGGTAGCATTGTAACCTTGGAACCAGCTGCCACCCTAGCTTCATCCCCTACTCGATCAAACCACCCCTGGGTAGGAGCTCAAAGGCTGGAGGCCAGGACATCCAACTCTGGGTAGCCCGTCAGCCCCTCGAGTCTCTGCAGCTGGCCCGGCTCTGCGCCTGTTCTCCAAGGGCTGTCTTTCAGCCACGTGCCTTGTGGACCTGTGGTCTGGGCCTTGCACAGCCTGTTGAGTGTTTTTATTCTTTAGCCAGTGTACCTCCTACCTCAGAGTCCATTTAGATGAAGAGAATGTGTGTGTCACTGCAAGTGAGGACACGTGGTACATGTTTGACAGTATTATAATGTTATTATTAAAACCTCACAAAATCCTCCCAATAGTCTGTGTCATTGAACAAAATACACCACTCCTGGAGAGAAGAGGTAGGGACATGGAATTCTTTGAAATTGGTAAAGGCCCTTGGAGCAGATAAGAAGGCTGCCTTAGGTGTGACTTTGCATCTTGTTTTCCAAGTTGCAGCTGCTGGGTGGACTCCAGTGCATTCTCTTACTACCAGCTCTGCTGCTGGGCCGCGCAAGGGTAGCCTTAGTATCTTTGGGACTAGGAAGTATGAGAGGCCAGGTGGAGGATGGTGTCTTACTTTTCTCATTGCTGGGACAAAATGCCTGACATCCACAAATTAAAAGAAGGAAAGGTTTATTTTGGTTCACAGCTTGTAGAGGTTTCAGTCCATAGCTGGCTCCAAGGCCAGGTGGCATGGCAGAGGACAAAACAGTCCATAGTGTGGCAGGCAGGAGGCAATGAGGCAGCAAGCAGCAGCAGCAAAGCAAGTCTCCCTTTCCCTTTTATCCATCCAGCCTGCAAGGCTTTTGGGTGGTGCCACTCACACTCAGGGTGGGTCTCTCATCCGTACCCAGAGCAACACTAAACCAATCAGTGGGCTAATCCAGTTATCACACCTTTAATCCATATTACACCCCTTAGTCCACATTCACACACCTTAGGTCCAGCCCCCAAAAGCTCCACCTGTGAGTGCATGAGGCTTTGGGGGACATCTAGACACAAGCCATACCTAATAGCCTGTCAGGAGCTCTGTGAAGTCAGTGGCAAGGTAGTCTGTGGGATTTGGATGCAAGCAGGGGTTCCAGGAAGGTTGACTGTTTCGCAGCTCGGGAGGTCTATAGTTTGAAGAAAGGAAAGGGGGGCTGGAGAAGGAAAAGGTTTCAGTCACCATGATGGGATTCATGATAGTTCTGTTATTTATTGTAGTGGAGACAGTAAATAGGGTAAGTAAACATTCAGTATATCAGATAGTTGATGTGCTAGGAAGGTGAGGAGGAGGAGGAGTTTTCGTGTTGAGTGACAACTCTAGAATGTCCAAGGAAGCCTCCCTGAGAAACAGCCTCAATGTGAGAGCTAGCGAGCCATGTCAGTGACTGTGGCCTGTGGCCTATAAATGGGATAAGCAGCAGAGTCCGGGGTCACCATTGGTGGCCTGCATTATCCAGGGAAAGAATGTTGCAAGCATTAAAAATAACTAGTCTCATTTTCATTGTCTTATAGAAAGTAGTTGATGTGACAGTGAAATCAGGCCAAATCAAAGGAGGTTTGGTATCAGTTTATCAGTTTTATTGCTTTTGTGACTTAAGCTCAGCAAGCATTGACTTCTCTTTAATATTGAAGGTCAGCACATTTGACAGCAAATGAAATCTTATTCCAGTTCTAAACCTTAAAAAGCAATGTCTCTTAGAAAACAATTCAGAAATAAATGCTCCCTTGCTAATTATTTAAACATACTTCTTTAATTTTCCCATTTATATTTATACCAAATGGTTAGCTTTTACTTTTTTGGTGAAGTTAACGACCCAGTTATTGAAAGGATAACATCTTTCTAAAAAAACTCCACAATCCTTAGGAAGCCCTGATTAGGCCCCTACACGGGTTGGGCAACTGGGGTGATCTATTCAGAAAAGACAACAGGAAAAAAACTGTATAGAAAATAAAAAATTTATTTTTTTCAAGTTTATAAGATAGTTCCCATTACATATAACATTATGGTCAAGGATTCTACAGCCACGAATGCCCGCAGTCACATAAATATTTCCAACCCAATCAATGCCTTTTCTTGCCAACAGAGGCATCTGAAGTCCAGAGGGAGTCCCGTCTGGAGAAGTCGTACTTCCCGGGATGGCCCGTCAGTGCATTAGGAACTCGCTAAGGAACCTTGCTTGCTGGAGCTGGTGCAGAGCAGGGGAAGGGACCGACAGCCCACTGGTGGGGCTGGGACACAACCAGGTCTTCCCTCTCGTGGTTAAGGTGTTTTAGAGGGCTCAAGAGGGACCGACTGCGCCCCATTGGGGGAGTGGAGAGCAAAAGGCAGGCCCAGCGCTTACTCCATGGTCTGGACCATGGCTGTCCCACAGAGGAAGCCGCTGTGCTCCGCTCTGTCAGTTCAGTGGCACCAACACCCACTCAAGGTAGTGAGTGTCCCAGCTCCATGCACTGCAGCTGGAGTTTGCTAATGAGATTCTGCCTGGGAGCTGTGAAGCTGAGTTTGGGTAAACTGCAAACACACTATGGCAAGAGTCTCTTGCGACACTAGTTTTGCCTCCCAACTTGCAGAGCAGAAGACAGGACCCCCCCATCAAACAAAAGCCTACACAGGCACCGAAGTATGCAGGAGGCGTCCACTCTCCTGCCGCAGTGGTACAGAACAGGGTGATGCTAAGGCACAATTTTACATTCGAAAGGCAAGCCACCTCTTATCCTAGGACACATCTGGTACCTCCAGAGCCGCTACAGACAGCCCTGGCCACGAGATGTCCAGCCCACCCTTGGGAGCCACGGTGTGGGGCTGAGGAAGGACTCATTTGGCCAGTTCCACAGGCACTTGTTCCAGTAAAAGGGGCCTCCTCTTGTTGAAAAGACCCACAGTACCCTTGGCCGCAGCTTCCAACAGCTCTTGCTGCTACCCACTCATCTTCCTTCCAGGTGTCTGTGCCAGGGAGGAGAAGGTGGTGAGAAGGGCAGTGTTCCCTGGACAGACCCCTCAGACAGAGCCAGGAAGCTCCCGCTGTCTGCCGAGTGGGGGTGGCAGCTGCCACAGGCTGCTCTGGGAGAGCCTCACCTCTCCTAGCCAAGTTCAAGTCCCTTTTGAAAAAAAGCTAAGCTGAGGAGTCAGGGCAAGACGAAAAAGGCCACTGAACAGAAGTCCAAGTCATATTTTAATAAAGAGCCTGCCGCAGGCGGGGAAAGTGGGTGTGCGCACGCGTGACAGGCACATGTGCGGGGTACCAGCCTGCAGCCTCACAAGCCCACAGCCCAGCACCAACAGGTGGCCTTCGTCCAGGGCAAGAAATAGTGATATTGGCAATGGGGGCAGATCTGAGGCATGAAAGTAAAATCCATCCAGAGCTTCTAAGATGGACCATCAGGCAAGGCAGGGCAGCACTGGGGCAGCTGGGCTGTACCGACCCGGCGGGTCAGCCTCGGACTCCCCCTTCCCTCTCTCACCTCACCTGGAAACAGGGCCAAAGACGTGACCAAGTGATGCACACCAACTTGAACTCCTCTCCCAAATCTTCCCTCTTAAACTACGAGTCATGAAGCACTTTCCCTTCAGCTCTGAGAGGAATGTCTGCGCCAGCCTCCGTCGCTACCTGCACCCTGGCTTGCCCTGTGCAGTCACCTCTGGGGATAAGCAGTTGGAGCAGGGGTTGGTCAAGGAGCTCGTTCTCACCGAGGGCCAGGGCTGCGTCTCTGAGGTGCTCACACAGCAGCCTGTCTGTGTGGCTGGGAAGGCTACGGCTCCTCAGCTCGGGGAGCTTTATCCTGCTCGAGCAGGTGCCTGGGTTGGTCCTGGGGGGATGAGGCAACCAGCACACAGGGCTGGGCTAGAAGGTTGGGACTAGGGCCCAGGTCTCTACCCAACTTTCCAGGGAGCATGAAATAAGGGAGCCAGCACCCTCATTTAAATCAGGAAAGATTTCTGCCCTTCCCATTTCCAAATGGGAGTTGAGGAGTGAGGTGTTCTATGGGAAATTGGGTTTTCATTAGAGCAATCTACACTCCACTTCCAGGCAGAGATCTGGGTAGAGATGCCTGGGCTACTCCGCATGTGGCTGAAGGGCTTCTTCAAAGGAAGTAGTAAGAAGCCTGTTTATTTTCACTCCTTGGGCAGGGAGTGGCCAGAGCTGCATGTGAGGTCAGAAGGCAGCATCTGCTAGGAAAGAAGAGGTTGTAGGGTGAGCTTCTGGCGGGGAAGGGTGTTTCTCTGCAGGAGGAACAGGCAGAATCTTCCTGACTCAAGAGCCAAAGATGCTAAAATTCCTAAGAAGCCCGAGTCCCTTCTTTCCGGTTTGGAGGTGAAGCCTCCTGGAACATATTCCCTGAATGAATAGTCACGCTGAGAGCTTAGAATTTAAAGGAGTCTCCAGGGGTGTACTGTTTGGTTAAAGGGAAAGAGGGACTGGCAAGGGGACTAAGGCTTCTAGGACGGAAACCGCCAAAGTCCGAAGTTCATCCGTGTCCAGTGCCCCACAGGTGGAAGGGAACACTGGAGAGAGCAGATCACTGGAGCAACTAAGGAGATGCTGCGGCCACAGAGAGGTATTTCCAACATTTCGTTTACTATTTCCACAGAAACTTTCTATGCCCTTTTCTTGCTAGAAACAGAAAAGTGGGGAAAACCTGCTTCAGAAACCAGACCCTTACCTATAAAAATAACATACACATTCCTTGGAAAGAGTTCTGTGGCTAAGATCTTAAAACACTGCAGGAGACAGGAGATGGTCTTGTGAAACTGCCGCATTCCCCCATCACCACCAGTTAAGAGAGCACTCAGACTAGCCACAGACTAAGAGTCCAACTCTGCCCCAAGAATTGCCTTTTCCTTTTCTTCATTTTTTGGAAATGAAACACAGAATAAAAGCACTGTAGTTGCAGTAAGTCTACTGTTGTCTCTATCCAAACGTTTCCTGCATCTGTACAAGGATGAACGCCGGGCTGCGGTTAACTCTTAGCAAAAATTGTAGCTGTTGGTTCTGATTGTGTTCTCGCCAGCATTCCATGGAGAGATAGGAGTGGGGGAAGGGGCAGGTGAGAGAAAGAGAGAAAGAGGGAAAGAGGAAAGGGCAGGGGAGAGTGTTCCAAGTTCCCAGTTGGATTTGGCCTCTGGCTCCCTTCAGGAGTGAAAAGGAGCTCATGAGGAAGGCTCTTCATTCCAGTTCTTAGAGAAAATCAAGCTCCAAAGCCTGGTGAAGGGACACTAGGTCTCCATGGTTTGTGATCCTCCAGAAAGGCATGTTGTGCTGGAAGAGAGGGAGGACAGCAGGTTAAGCCAACTTGCTTCTGAAGCTTATGCTCGTCCATCTCCCTTCCTCCCTGAGGGGCTTGCTAACTACTCCCGCCCACCTCACAGTGCTGTCACAAGGGTGACATAAGTCATATATATGTACGTTATAGGACACTTTACAAATGTGAGAAATTTTTATTAGGCTTCAGTGGTAACTCTGCTTTTGACATATACCTGTTCCAACTAGATATAAGGTCTTCAGGATCAAATAAAATGGCCAAGATAAGAAATTAGATAAGAAATTTCTAACAACACTAATTTGTTAGAAAAACAGTAAAAGTACAAAAATCTTAGCAATCTATTGTGCATTTGTAGTGTTTCCTTTCCTTCTCCCATTTTTATTTAAAAAAAAAAGATTATTTTTAGACGATTAGTGTTAGTATAAGACTACATTGTTTTGCAGATAGTCAATTTCTTGTAACTTTCAGAGCTACAGAATCTACGTCTTTTTTTTTTGAGACAGGGTCTGGTTTTGTAATTCAAGCTGGCCTTGAGTTCACTATATAGCCCAGGCTGGCCTCTAATTTGCAGTGACTCTCCCGCCTCAGCCTCCTGAGTGCTGGGATTACAGGCGTGCACCACCACACCTGGAAGGGTCTAAGTCTTGTCCATGTCCAAAACGTCAAACATACGGATCTGGGAAATAATAATTTAATCATATCATATGGTCAGAATCCTGGCAAGAATACTATGCTTGTTCTAATTTGTTCTACAAATTCAAAGGAGAGCTTTGATAAACCAAGTGCCACAAACCATGTTCCGTGAAGTGAAAGGCTCTATTGATTGTCTTGTTCAAACTGGTCGTTCAAGTTACTCTGAACACTGAGGTCCTAGAAGATAGTTCTTTGGACACAGCTTTTTTTCATAATATAAAGACAAGGAAGCAGATTTCCTGTTATGCTCAGGAGTGCCGGATTAGGACCAGTATAGAAAAGAGATTTTTGCTCAGTGGAAGGAGTGACACCTTAACAGCTTCCATGGCCTCATGGTGGGACAGGCTGCCTGTGACTCAGAGTCCTCACCCTTGGGTACGCTCACACGACAACTAGTCTCCTGCCAGACAGGCTGCAGGAAAGATTCCCTCACAGGGAGGGGGTTGAATGGTTAAAGTGTTAAGAAATTTTCCAATTAGTACTTTATTTTACTATTTTTGGCAGTGCTGGGCATTGAACCCAGAGCCTTGTGCATTCTGGGCAAGTGCTCTATCACTGAGCTACACCCCAAGCTCCAGTGGGTGTGCTTTGTGACAGATGGTTACAGACATCAGCTTCGAGATGCCAGGCGTCTCTGATCTACTATCGCCTGTATTACAAAGGGATGACCTGGGTTGGGACCTGCAGAGTGATGGTGTTACCATCAGAACACACTTTTGAGGGCTCAAAAGTAGGAAGGACTTTTTCTACAAAAACAACTGCCAACTGATTATGTATTTTTTCCTCCCCAGAATCCAAAGCCTAGAAAAATTAGAATTTGCCTTTTTGCAGTTAAGTAGGATGTTCTTGAGAAGGCAATGCGATGACAATGGGTCTGTTTCAGGTTTAATGATGGGAATGCCTGTAACAGGGCTCAAAGCTTTTAAGATTCTTGAGGAGGGGTAGAGGAGGATCTAACAACTTATAGAGAAACTCCATTTGGAGAAAAAAGTGATCTTCTTTTTCTTTAAAGAAAAACAGGAGAAGAGGAGAAGAAAAGGAAACACTACAAACGCATAATAGATTGCTAATATCTTTGTATTTTTCCATTTTTCTAATTGCTTGATGCACACTACCTAGGCTGCTTTCTTTACCATTGTTACCTGTTTGGCTGCGATTTCTTCATCTCGCCCATCTCCAATCACTACATATGTGACTTTCTTTCCAAACCTTGACACAATTCTCTCAAAGCAGCTCTCTTTACCTGACAGGAAAAAGAAATTTCCTGTTAGGTCAGCCTTCCTTTTTATTTTTTCCCCCGGTAATACTGAAGAAAAGGACTGCTGCTAGGTTTGCCCATCTATACTCAGACAAGCGGCAGCCCACATAGGTTGCTTGGTGAGGAGTTAGGGGTGGCAGCCAGAGAATCCAGTGAATGTGAAATTGTGCCATTACGACAACGACAACCTTTTAAAACCTTCACATTGAGGATGAAGTCCTTAAGATCTTGGCACAAGGTTATTTCTTAAAATGGGAGGCGATGGGGCTGGGCTGTGTGAGAGCTGTGAACATTACTTCCCTCTGCTGTACTTTACAGCTTACAAAGCACTTGTTTATTTATTCTTTCATTTAATTCTCAAGATAATCTACTGAGAGGTACCATTCCCCACTTTACAGTTGACAAGGGAACTCAAGGTTTTGTGACTTGTCCTAGATCCCAAATAAGCCAGTAGCTAGAATTTGGACTTAGGGCGCCTGACTCCAAATCCAGGTTCTAGCCCTTGTGCCATGAATTTAAGACAGGGTCTCACTGTGTGCTCTATCCTGGGCTTGAACTCATAATCCTCTTGCCCCTGCCTTTCAAGTAGCTGGGATTACAGGTGTGCACCACAGTCAGTGATTTCTTCAGGGAAACATTTTAAGGTAGGAAAAAGAAGTGGAAGCTTAAGGCCTGGATTTGTCAGAAATAAGTTACAGACAAAAAGCTATTTCCCTCCCAATTCTTCATCTTCCAGAAATGGTCCTGGGCACAGGTCTTGTGCCTTTTGGAGGACAGAAGCCCCAGAAGGGAACTAAGGAAAGTGACCAATTAAAATGATAGCAACATCTGTCACACTGAGAATTTCTTCACTTACTGTACTTTGGAGTTGTAACTGAGATACTGCAACACTAAGACTGGCCTTGGGAAATGAGTGATTTAAATCCACTGCAGACAGTCCTGAATTTGATGCCAGTGTATCAAAATCAAATCCCACCTGGAACTAACACCCAGGACATGCACAGATGATGATACTGTGGGAAAGGCAACTTTTATTTGCATAAATAAAAGGAAATTATATTCCCTGCATCTTCTTTACCACCTTCTGTACTTCATATATCTCTGCTTCTGCCTGCTTCTTCAGTTAAGCAAGGTCCTAACTTTGCTTCCTTCTTCCTCCTGCTCCATTAACCTCATTCTTCCTTCTTGCCAGATGCAGGGACTTAGTACCCCTCGCTCAAGACACTTGACTGCCACCTGCTGGAAATCAACTGTAACACACATCCAAAGACTAAGGACTACAGCAAATCCCAGACTTGAGAACTTTCACAGATAGGAACGGAGCTGGAATTACAAGCATTCATAGATGCAAACAAATCTCAGAAGTAGCTCACGTGTTCGCCAGACATTATCACAGCTGTACTGCTGTGTGCTCACTGTACAGGGTGACAGTGTACAGTAGGACAGTGCTCAGAGCCCAGGATGTCCGGAAACAAGAGGAAAAGCAGTGGTAATGTGGAGAGGACTGGTAGAAAGCGCAAAGCAATAACCATGGAAATGAAAGTGAAAATAATTGAGAGATTGGACTGAGGCAAAAAGATGGTAGATGTCGCTCCACCATCTCCCACCTACCCTCCCTCCTCCAGTTAGGAACTCTCTTCTTGTCAGTTCACTCCATGCAATCACCTAGATGCCAGTTGTTGTACTGTACCACCATTTTAAGATAACTGTAAAAGTAAAAATAGTTTTCTTACACTATTTGTGTGTGCATGTTTGGTTTTTTTATGCTTTGCATTATATATTTGTGTCAAAGGTGTGTAACACTCACTCTGTCAGACTTACGAGTGAATCCGACTTATGAATGTTCTTGTTCGTAAGTTGGGGACTTACTGTAGAAAGTTTTTTTTTTTTTGAGACACAGTCTTGTTATGCAGTTCCAGCTGGCCTTGAACTCACTAGGTAGCCCAAGCTGGGCTAAAAACTTGCAGTGATCCTCCTGCCTCAGCCTTTCAAATGCTGGAATTACAGGCGTGTGTCACCATGACCAGATGAAAAATTCTTTGTCTAATTCCATTCCAACCATTACAGTTTTATTTTATTTTTTTTTAAGGGTAGGAAAGATTTATTGGGGAACAGGACTAGCTCCTGAGAGACAGGAGGGGTCCCAAGTGGGTTGCCCCACTACAGGTTTATAAAGTAGGCCAACCTCTGGTAGAGCATTAATCTAATATGATCTGTCCACAGTTATGGTAGACCTACTGCACACACGCCACAGCCAGCTGTTTGTTATCGCTGAAAGCTCTAAAGCAGTGGTGGCAAACCTATGGCACACACGTTATTTGTTTTTCTTTTAAGACAAAAGATGTTGGGCCGGGGATATAGCTCAGCGGCACAGTGCCTGTCTGGCGAGCGCAAGGTCATGAGTTCGATTCCCAGTGCCAAAACAAAAAGAAAAAAAAAGATGTTAACTTATGAGTTGTTTTTTCTAAGCTGAAACCTCAGTGTTGAGATTTCATTGCGGTGTTGGCACTGCGATAAATAAGTGGGTTTTGGGTCGCAGTTTAGGCGCTCGTCTCTAAAAGTTTCATCATCACTGGTCTATACTTCCGACTCGGATTTCAGACTTTTTCCTAAGACCCAGCAAAAGGAACATCTCATTTAGGGACCAAGAGAGACATCTTCACTGCCCTGACACACACTGATCAGGGATGAAGTACACTGTAGAATGTCCTTTCTAAAAGAATTAAGAGACTAAGAGAGTTCTTAACAGGTCAAGGTGAAGTAGCAACCACAGGAATATGGACAGAAAAAAATGACTCCAATAAAGTTGGTAAAATACTTTGATGTATCTCTCAGAACAATCCTGCATGTCCTTTCCTGTTCAGGAGGGCGGGACCAAGGACTAGTCAGTTCACCAAACGTCTAGCAACTGAAGCCAGTGACCCACAAGACCAACCAAGCCTTTGGAGAATATTAGTTTCTTGGTTCCCTCTAATAAAACCATTGCTGATGTTTTCAGAAATGATTTTGAGAATTCTCTTTTACGTCCAAGATCACAGAGTAACCACTGAGAGAACTATACATACAGAGTCCACCGAAAACATGTATAGATCAGGAAAAGAAAAACTTGTATAAATATTTTAATATTAAATTTATTGAGCTGGGCATGGTGACGCATGCCTGTAATTCCAGCACTTGGGAGGCTGAGGCAGGAGGATCACCAAGAGTTTGAAACAAACCTAGGCTACATAGTGAGTTCAAGGGCAGCCTCCTGCACTACAAAGTGAAACCTTGTCTCAACATACCAAAAAAAAAAAAAAAAAAAAAAAAAAACAAAGAAAAAAGAGGGAGAGAGAGAGAAAGGTATCACAAGATTAATACAAGTAACCTTTGCCCCTACCATTACAAGAGGTTCTCGAACTGGTGACCATTAGCTTCCAGACATTTATTAGTACAGCAAACTGCTGAAGTGTGCATACATTTTCTGGGTGAACTCTCTCTATATTTTTTCATGGTGCTAAGGATTGAACCTAGGGCTCTACACATGTTAGGCAAGTGCTCTACCACTGAGCCACATCCCCAGGCCAAGAGAACCATACTTTTGAAATCATTTCAGAGCAACTGAAATAATCCCTCCTCTTTTGCTCCCATTTCACAGTTCTGTGAAAGCCTCAAACCTCCTGCTGTGGTTACTATGGCACCAGATCTCATTGCAACTTCACAAATTAGCCCTGGATGAAACAAGACTGAGGGAAATCACCAAATAAGCACACTTACTGTCAGAAGGAAGAAAACCATTTCTATTAGCTTGAGGAGCCCGTGGGTGCCAGGACACAGTACAATGAGCTCCACAGAAGATCTACCTGTCAGGTGTGGGGCACTCTCTGGGCTCCCATGAGGTGCACAGTAAAGCAGCAGTGGTGACAATGATCTGAAGGGAGCTTTCAGGCCCATTTTCCTGGTACCCTATCCCTTGTAAATGAAAAATTCAACCATATAAAAATGTATGCAGAGTAAAAAACCCAAATATCTGCACAGCTACCTACTATCAACTCAGTTTTGTCAAATCTTTAGTTGCTTTAGATTAAAAAACTATGAATAAGGGCCGGTGAGATGGCTCAGCAGCTTAAGCGCCTGCCCGGCAAGCGCGAGGGCCCGAGTTCGACTCCCGGAACCCACATACGAAAAAGGGGCCGGTGATATCGCTCAGCGGCACGGGCACCTGCTGGTGTGCGAGGTCCTGAGGTTGACCCCCCGGTACCCACAAAATAAATAAATAAATAAATAAATAAATAAAAATAAAAAACTATGAATAAACTTTTAAACTTTCATATAAATATTATACTTTACATTATCTGTTTGTAGTGGTGTGGTCTTTTTTTTGGTATGTGTTCAACACTGGTTTTTATATTCATTCTTACCATTTGAGGTTTTTTTTTTTTTAATTTTTTTATTTTTGCAGCACTGAGAGTTGAATGCAGGGCCTTGCACATGAGAAGCAAGTGGTCTTCCATTAAAGCTCCATTCCAGCCCTAGTCCATTCACTTTTAACTTCAATATACTATTCTATTGTTTTTTTTTTTTTTTTTGTGGGTACCGGGGGGTCAATGTCAGGACCTTGCGCGCCAGCAGGCGCCCGTGCCGCTGAGCGATATCACCGGCCCCTTTTTTGTATGTGGGATCCGGGAGTTGAACTCGGGCCCTCGCGCTTGCCAGGCAGGCGCTTATGCCGCTGAGCCATCTCACCGGCCCTCTATTGTTTGACTAGTTCTATTTATCTATTTTTTGCTTATAGACAGGTCCACAGACCAATTTTTCCAATTATTTTCTATTATAAACAAGGTATATAAAAAAAAAAACCCTGGGCGTGTCTCATTACGCATGTGAGAATTACTCGGCAGGGATCAACACGTTTTTTCTGCAAAAAGTCGAAGAGTAAATATTTCAGGCTTTGCAGACCACGTAGTCTCTGGGGCAACTGCTCAGTTTAGCTACTGCAGTGTGAAAGCAGGTCACAAATGAATGGGCAAGGTTAGGTTTCAACAAAACCTTACAAAAACAGGAGGGAAACAGGACACGGCCCATGGGTTGTACTCTGCAGACCCCTGCTCTACAGTGTGTATGCGTGTGTGCATATATGGAACTGCTTCATCAATTGCTTGGTCAAATTGTATTAGACAGTAATAAACTGTTCTCCAAAAAAGGTTATAACTAGTTTCAGTCCCACCTGCAGAGCAACAAAGCTTAACAGACTTTTCACTGTCAGATTTAAATTTTTGTCTGACAGGAGAGAAAGGCTCAACATTTTAAACTTGTATTTCCTTAATTTGCATGTTCTTCTCGGTGAAGTTAAGGAATTTTCATGTTTACTGACATTATGGTATTCCTTTTCGTAAACTAGCTGTTTCAAAGTTTTTGCGTATTTTCCTTCTCTCTTTTTTTTCTTTTTTGTTGTTTTTTGAGACAGGGTCTTGTATAGTTCAGGCTGGGCTTGAACTCTCAGCAACCCTTCTGTCTCAGCCTAGTTTTTGCCTATTTTTCAACAGGCAAAAGTGATTATTTGTGGGCCAGGGATGTAGCTCAGCGGCGCAGCGCCGGCCTGGCTAGCGTGAAGCCCTGGGTTTGATTCCTGGTACCAAAAACAAACAAACAAACAAACAAACAAATTATTTGCTGATTGGCAGAAGTTCTTTATAGTTTCTGTACATTAATTGTCAAATGTGTTGCAAACATCTTCCCCAGTCTGTGGCTTACCTTGTTATTTTACATAAAATTAAAAGCTTCATGCAATCAAAATGATTTTTTTGTTTGTATTTACTTATTTATTTAGGTATCGGGAATCAAACTCAGGACCTTGCAGGTGCCAGGCAGGCACTGTGCCACTGAGCTATATCCCTGTCCCAATTTCTTGTTTTTAATATCTTTTGCCTCATGTAAGATATTTGAGATCACACAGACACTCTTCTATATTTTCTTCTGAAAAAGTTTTGGTAGGTCTTCCCTCAGATACAGGCTAGTGGCTCACTTCCTCCTTTAGGGCTTTGTTCAAAAGATACCTGTTCATGGAGCCCTTCCCTAACTCCTATTTAAAACATGGTGGGCCGGTGAGATAGCTCAGCGGTGTGAGCGCCTGCCCGGCAAGCGCAACGGCCTGAGTTCAACTCCTGGAACCCACATACGAAAAAAGGGCCGGTGATATCACTCAACGGCATGGGTGCCTGCTGGCGCGCAAGGTCCCGAGGTTGACCCCGGGTGCCCCCCCCCCACACATAAATGGTGACCCTAGGGGCTGGGGATGTAGCTCAGTGGTAGAGTGCTTGCCCAGCAAGTGCAAAGCACCGGGTTTGGGGCTGGTGAGATAGCTCAGCGGCATAAGCGCCTGCCCAGCAAGTGTGAGGTCCTGAGTTCAACTCCTGGAACCCACATAAAGGAAAAAAAGGGCCGGTGATATTGCTCAGCAGCACAAGTGCTTGCTGGCAAGCACGAGGTCCTGAGGTCGACTCCCAGTACCCACATTAAAAAAAAAAAAAAAAAAAAAAGCACTGTGTTTGATCCTCAGAACTGCAACAAACAAACAAAGCAGCCCCCACCATGTATCTCCAGTTCTTAGAATAATACCTGGCACATAATAGGGGATCAGTAAATGTTTGAAGCAGAGAGAGAGGAAGGAAAATGTTAACAGGACCTGATGGGCTTACTTATGATCTCTTCGGATGCTGGAATATTTAGAAAATTAGATGCACTTTTTTTTTTTTTTTTTTTTTTTAAAGAGAACTCACTTTATTTATTTTTTTTTTGTGGGTACCGGGGGGACAACCTCAGGACCTCACGCGCCAGCAGGCGCCCGTGCCGCTGAGTGATATCACCGGCCCCTTTTTTCGTATGTGGGTTCCGGGAGTCGAACTCGGGCCTTCGCGCTTGCAAGGCAGGCGCTTAAGCCGCTGAGCCATCTCACCGGCCCTAGATGCACTTTTTAAAGGAGAAAGCTGATCAATAGGCATGTAGTAGATGAAAAAATAAACACAGCTCATCTTTAAACTCCAGGCCCTCTTCTCTGTTACAACAGGGAAGTAGGGACAATACACACAAAGCGAAGGGACGGCGTAAGGGAGTGGCTGTCTTACTCCTCTCTCCCTAGACCACGTATAGCATGCAAGGAGTAGAGCAGGACAGTCTGCTCCTTTCCAGTCACACAAGCTGGTTTTATACAAACCTGGGGTCAAGAAATTAATCCACCTAAGTACTTATTCAGAACCTATCATTTCATATACTTATCATTAAATAGATTTTGGGGGTTAAAAAGAACCTTGATATACCTAGTCTAATTTGATTTTCACAACTTGCCTCATAGATTCTCATCTTATATGAGAAAACTGAGGCTTAGGAAATAAGACATTTTGCCTATGTTAAGAGCTAGTAAGTGGGGGAGCCAGGAGGAGGACTTGAATCTTGGTCCTTGATTTTTATTTTATTTTTAAAACTTGTGCAAAATAAGCATAACAGCCAGGTGCAATGGCACATGCCTGTTGTCCCAGCGATTCGAGAGGCTGAGGCAGGAGGATTGCTTGACTCAAGGAGTTTAGGGCTAGCCTGGGCAACACAGCAAGTTAAAAAGAAGTATAACATGAAATTTACTAATTTAACATTAAATTTAAAAAATCATGGTTAAAAAGTACATTACATAAAATTTATTATCTTAATCATTTTCAAATATAGAGGTCAATAGTGTTAAGAATTCTCACATGGTTGTGCAAGAATTTCCAGAACTTCATCAGCTTGCAAAACTAAAATTCTAGATCACTAGACAACTCCCTACTTACCCCGCTTCCTGGTAATCACTATTCTACTTTCTGTTCCTGTAAGTTTCACTACTCTAAGTATCTCAGACATAGGTATAATCATACAGTATTTATCTTTTTGTGACAGCCTTATTTCACTTAGCATATTATCTTCAAGGTTCATCTAAGTTGTAGCATGCGACAGGGTTTTTCCCTTTGAGGCTGAATAACAGTTCATTGTATGGAACAGCACATTTGTTTATCCATTCATCCACTCATAGGCACTTGGTTGTTCTACCTCTTGGCTACTGTGAATAATGCTGCTATGAACATGGATGTATAAGTATTTTTTTTATGTCCTGCTTCTGGATATCTGGACACAACTCAAGACTCTGAGACCCAATTCTTTTGGGTATTTCCCCAGAAGTGGGTTTGCTGGATCATACAATAGTTCTATTTTAATTGTTTTGAGGAACCATCATACTGTTCTCCATAGCAGCTGCACCACTCTATAATCCCAACAGTGCCCAAAAGTTCCAATTTTTCTACACCTCTTGCCAACACTTATTATTTTCTGTGTGTTTTTTTTTTTTTTTTGGTACCAGGAATCGAACTCAGGACCTTGCGCTTGCCAGGCAGGCGCTGTGTGACTGAGTTATATCCCTGGCCCTTATTTTGTTTTTTGATAGGAATTTTTAAGTACATAATTTAGTCTTTGATTTTTTAACGCAGTGCTTTTTCTATCACACTACATACTTTCTATGAGAAAGAGAAACTTGACATGAGGTAAAAAGATTTTTAAGCTAGAATTTATGTTCTTTCAAATACTATAAAAGAAAGCAGCACATTTATGTAATGTACTAGCCCTGAATCCTTGAGCAAGCAGTGTAACTGCTAAGCTTCAACTGCCTCATAAGAAACATCAGATGACTTATATGGTATTACTACATATATGAGGTGTCTAAGAGAGGAGCTGCAAATAATACATTCATGAGTAGGAAGTTTTATTGCAAGGCCAGTGATGAGAAAAGGAACAGAAACCATACCAATTTTGGTAGCACTATAGATGTTTTCAATAGGGAATATTTCTCCTAGTCCATAGAGGAGAACCTTGGCCAGGGCTGGAACAAGTTGGGTGGTGGTGATCAGAACATTCACACAATTTTTCCTAGAAGGGGACAATAAGGAAAAGAAAAAATGGTGAAATGAAACCAACCTGGAACAAGGATTCGAATGTGCCAAATCTAGGATTTACCTATTAAAAGTTAACCTCAAAGGGCCTGGTATTATTGTTCAGTTGTTACTCTTATTACTTCAAGTTTTAATTTCTATATTAAAGGGCACAGATCTTGTTTTTTGTTTCTTAGTGGACCCAGAGCAGCAACTTGATTCATGCCTTACTTCCCTTCTGACCATTCTAACTTATTGCAACTTGGCAGCAAATATCACTAACTCATATTATTGACATCAAACTTCAGAAAGCAAGTAATAGACAGCTTTCAATTACTGTTCTATTTAATCTGAATGCAATTTAGCCTATAAATGAGATGGACTTTAAGTTCTCTCTGATGTTCACATAACAGCAACTGAGATTGCAGAATACACAGTAATTCCACAAGATTCACCCCCTCAGTGTCAGTTTTACTGATTACTAGGCTGTGGATCTGTAATACTTGCTTTGAGGGAGGGAAGTATAAGGGACTGATACAGAGAGGGCTGCATTTATTTCTCAGTCTAAGCTTTAAGGTGAAATAGCCTTAATCTGCTTAATGTAGCCTTTCTCTTTTGAATTTTCCCTTCTTAAGTAGGTTGGGGTAATTTCTTGAAGCTTCTTGTAACTTAGGATATTTGTGATATGTGTTCTACTTGTATTCTTTGATTCTCCATCTCCTAGATTAAATTTTAGTTTGTGACCAAAAAGTAAAGGGAAAGAAAGAGGGTTTCAGGTACAAATATTCTCTTAAAACTCTCATGAATGCTGACATCATAAAATGACCTTGCTTCTCACCTAAATACATCTCTGAAGCATTTAAACACCTCTTGCCTCTATCCCAAGCTCTAATTTTAGAGAATGATCTGGTTTGGACTGGCTACGGAAGAGTGTGTCTCTGAGAAGATGAGACCTAAAAAGAATAGTTTCCATACCTGGATTGGATCAGAAGTAAGGATTTTAATGCAGTTCCTAACCATGAATCTGTTAAAACTTCTATTTCTGCTCTTAATCTCTGCAGTGCTTCCTTTCTTTGGGGACTGAGGAGGCCTTTGGGAATAAAAGCAAACACATTCATCATTTGACAATGCATACTCGCTGAGACTGATAAAGCAACTTATAAATTCAATTTAGAAATAGTGTGAGTCCTTAAGCAATACATTCCTCTTCTTGGGAAAATCTTATAATAATGCAACTCAAAATGCTATTTTGACTTTCTTCATCAAAATGTTTTGCTATGGGCTGGGCGTGGTGGCACACGCCTGTAATCCCAGCTCTCAAGGACTAAGGCAGGCAGGAGGATCGCCATGAGTTTGAGCCAACCTGGGTTACATAAGCGAGTTCAAGGCCAGCCTGCACTACATAGTGAGACCCCATCTCAAACCAACCAACCAACTAACCAACCAACCAACCAACCAAACAAACAAACAAACAAAAAGTTTTGCTATGGGAACACAATCACAGCAACAAGATCAGCTAGTAGCCAGGTATGGTGGCCCATGCTTACAATCCCATCTACTCAGAAGGCTGAGGCAGGAGGATTACAAGTTTCTGGCCAGCCTGGGCAACACAGTACAATCTCGAAATAAAAGTGGATCAGTGGTTGGGTGCTTGCCTAGCATGAGTGAGGCCTGGGTTCAATGTCTAGTACCACAAGAAAAAAAAAAAAAAAATCAAAAGATTGGCTGGTAGAAACTTTATAATTGGGTTCTGGTACAAGCTTCTTTCATTACCAACTAGTATAATCTGCAAACTCGAGGTCCACGTTTGAGTAGCACTGCTGTAAGAACCAAAGAGGGAGAAATGAATGCTATAGCTAAAAGGGTTCACAGCATTTCTCCTCTCTTTCTAAAGAAATCAAAGCCCATGGAGAAAAAGGGCCCCACCTAACATTATGCAGTAGGTTAGGAGGTTGTGAAATTGTGGGAAGTCTTTCTCCCACTATATATAACTTGGTGGTCACTGCACTTCCTTCCAGCTGCTTCAGAACATGTCAGTCAAGATTCCAAGTTGAATGACCAATTCTCTGCACTGCACTTTTGAAATGACTCCAGCTGATAAGAACATTAAAACATCATCTAAAACTGGACAACTAAGCACAAAACAGAAGTCATACAATGGGAGCATCTTGTTAGACACAAACAGTGAGTATGGCTCTGAATTTTTCTGTAGTGAAAGTTTAAAAGAATACTCCATAAAAACCAAAGGCGTTTCTGGGAGGAAGACACTGCGAGTATAATTCTGGTTTATAGTTTCACAATGCAAGCCTAGAATCAAGTGACTCTTGTATTTAACTTTCTGGATAAAACAACAAAACCAGTCCATATACTCAACTAATATAGGATGTGGTATTTCTGTTACTTTATGCTGTACAGAACATACATACAGACATTACTTTTAATTTTTTTCCCAAAGTAGGCTCAGGAGATTCAGAGAGGGTTACATCATTTTCTTCAGAAAGCCAGGTTTAGGCACTAGGCAGGGAAAAGATCACAGACTTAGGTTGTATACGAAAACTAACAAAAAGAAAGGCCAATGTCTGTGAGAGAAGTAAAAAGACTTGGAAATAAAAAGTACTGGCTCTGAGTCATGAGAAGAAATAAACCATAAAAAGAGGAATCTGAAAAAAGTAAATTAGATTCCCCAAATTTGAAAGCCCATGATTTTTATCTGGTATTAGAGGGCTGTAACAGGAATGAACAAGACTGAACTTCAAAGCCCTGCACCATATGATAAGGCAACATGGTATAGTACAAAGGCTTCTGACCTGGAGGAAAGAACCTCTAGCAATCCCCGAGACTTCAGGCAACACTTTTGTGTATATGTATTTTTTTTTTTTTTTTTAATGTGGGTACCGGGAGTCAAACTCAGGACCTTGCACTTGCCAGGCAGGCGCTTATGCTGCTGAGCTATCTCACCAGCCCATGTATGTGTATCTTTGAGAGTGATGGTTCACAATTTTAAATATTTTTTCATAAGGGTACCTCACCAAAAAAAGGAACTGAGTGAAAGTAAAGTGCACTGGACCAAGAGAGATGTGGCACAGCCACTAACTTGCTATGTGACAGTGGGTCAGAGGCCTCTTCTACATGATAGATATTAATTTCTTAACTATCCAATGAGGTATTTAGATCAGATCTCCAATATCTCTTCTCATTTGAATAGTTTATGATTAATCAACTCCAAAGAACCGAATTTGATGCACAGTGAAACCTAACATTTGAAATATTTCTGAGTGGGGAGAATTTCTGAGGTCTTTCAAATTATAACACATGGATATTACCAATCTGTAATTCTGGATCAGTTTTCCATCTATTACAAATGTAATAACTAGTTCTACCTGAAAGGTACTGATGGTACAAGAAATCAGGCACCAAAATGTGGTATCTTATTAACTATTATTGACAGTGGTTGTGACTTAGGAATAAAAAAGTCATCAAACATAATCTATAGGGGCTGGGGATACAGCTCAGCGGCACAGCGCCTGCCCGGCAAGCGCAAGGTCCTGAGTTTAATTCCCAGTACCGAAAAAACAAAACAAAACAAAAACAAAAAACCCCAACATAATCTATGGAACACATTTCCTTTAAAAAGGTATCTGTCTAAAGAGAACAAGAGAACTTTCTAAAGTTATGCTAAGAGAAATTAGAAATGCAAAGTTTTCTCTATTATTTTATTTATTCTAAAGTCTACTGAAAGTGCCAAAGATTCCTCCTCAGAGGGTTTCATTAGCCTCCATTTTTCTCATACAGAATTTCTTTTTTTTTTTTTTTTGTGGGTACCGGGGGGTCGACCTCAGGACCTCGCGCGCCAGCAGGTGCCCGTGCCACTGAGCGATATCACCGGCCCCCTTTTCGTATGTGGGTTCCGGGAGTCGAACTCGGGCCCTCACGCTTGCCGGGCAGGCGCTTAAGCCGCTGAGCCATCTCACCGGCCCTCTCATACAGAATTAACATGTGCACTGTGGCATAAATTCATAAGCAGTTGCCAAGGGGATCTAGGAATCCCCGGAAAAGGAAAGCAGGCCATCAGAGGAAAGACTGACTCAGGCTGGTTGCATGCCTCACTTACCACCCACATTGCTCTTGTGTTTATCATAGATCTCTCTCACTTTTCGATAACGGAAAGCCAGTTTCCTCATCCAGTCCACTCCTCCCTGGACGCCAACTGAAGAGCCGTGGCTACCGCTGCCGCCAGAACCACTGAAACCATCTGTTGAGAAACTATAGTTGCTGCAACAAGGAGGATAATGCAAATTAAAATTTGTATGTCGTGTGGTTTTTAAGTGCTACCTGGGATTCTCTTGTCCTATTCTTGGTACCTGATAAACAAAGCTAATGGTTTAAAAATCTTCTGAAGGTGGGTATGATAGCACGTGCCTGCATTCCCGAAACACCAGAGGCTGAGGCAGGAGGATTGTTGAGTTCGAGGTCTTCTGTACATTAGTCTGTCTTTAATTAGTTGTCTATCTTGCCCCTATTACTTCCATCAAAGAAAGGACTGAGGGGCAGGAGGTGTAGCTCAGCAATAGAGCTTGTACTCAGTATGCACAGTCTTGGGTTTGATCCTCCTGGGGAGGAGAGGAGAGGGGAGGAGGAAAAGGGGGGGGAGAGAAAAAGAGAGAGAGAGACAGAGAGAGAGAGAGAGAGAGACAGAGACAGAGAGAAAGGGAGGGAAGGATGGAGGGAGAGGGGGGAGAGGAAGAAGAGGAAGAGGAAAAGGAAGGAAGAAGGAGGAGGAAGGAGGGGAGGGGAGAAAGAGAGAGAGACAGAGAAGGGAAGGGAGGGATGGAGGGAGAGAGGAAGAAGAGGAAGAGGAAGGAGGAAGAAGGAAGAAGAAGGAGGAAGAAGGAGGAAGGAGGAGGAAGGAGGAGGAGGAGAAAGGAGGGGAAGGGACAGAGAAAAAGAGAGAGACAGAAAGGGAGGGAGGGATGAAGAGAGGAAGAAAGAAAGAGGAAGAAGAAGAGGAAGAGAAAGGAGGAAGGAGGAGGGGGAGGCGGAGAAGAAAGGAAGAAAGGAAGGTGAAGGTGAGGTAGAACTAATTCAAGCACCAGCATCCCCTAGAGGTTAACTTGGGAAAAAGCACCTTTTTTCATTAATGCAGAGAACAGAGAATACCACAGAGTGGGAAAAAAAGCAGAACATAAAACTGATGATTACAACTATGCAAATATGTTATAATTATGTAAAAAAAGGAGACAAAAAATAATAGAAGGAAATAACCCAAAATGCTAATAATGGTGAGGAGATAATGGTAGATGTTTTTCTTTAGTGATCTGCTGGCTAATTTTTGGGCTTATGGATGACTGATAAGCAGTGGCTTCAAAATGTCCACAAATTCCTGATACTCTTCTAATTCTGCTCCCCTTGGGAATGGGCTACAACTAGAACGTAAACAAAATGTGATAAAAGTGACAGTATTCGATTTCAGAGACAATTTTTCTTACTTGCTCTTGGAGTACTTGCTCTGGAAGAAGCCAGCTGTCATGTAAGGACATTCAACCTTCCCCATGGAGAGGGACACACAGTGAGGAACTAAGGCCTCCTGTCATGAGGTCACACGTGAGAGGCAGGTTCCACTCCAGTTAAGCCTTCAGATGAGTCCAGCTCTAGCCAACACCTTGATTTCAACCCCAGTGACCCAGATCAAGAACTCCCTAGTTAAGCTACTTTCAAATTCCTGACCTATAGAAACTGTGAGATGGTATTTACCTTTTAAAGCTACTAATAGGAGTAATTTGTTATACAGCATATAACTAATATAGCTATATAAACTGGGAAGGATTAATAGTTCATAAATACAGATTTAAAAATGAGTGACAGAATTAGAGACAATTTGGTTCAATCCAAAGTCAAAATAGAGTTCAATGTGTTAAGTATGAGATTCTGTAAGAAAATAAAGCTGCTAAGGAATAAAATGGGTAACTATTGGTTAGCTACATGTGTAAGAGAAACAAAATAACCACAAAAACTGGGATTCAGAGTGGATTATAAACTGCTTCAACCAGGCTTCTTTCTAAATGACCAATAACATCTCTTAAGAATGGAGCCCTACATGACTATGGGAAGAGCAGCACGCAGAACTGAACAGAGCTTTTGAAAGGGAAACTTTTCAACCTCAGCACTATGTAATCTCGCCCTTACTAAAGTGCTATGTCCAGTTCTGCTTTGTATTTGAGAATTCGTGGATGGAATACTTCATTTTAGGACAATCACAAGAAAGAACATTTTACCTATGAAAATGGATAAAACATTAAAGTAAATTAATATGAAAATATGTGACAGTCTTTTTTCCTAACAGTCTTTAATATAAAGCAGATACATTTTTGGGTAATTGTTAGCTAATACTACTGGTTCTGTAGCCAATGGAGGAGTGAGGAGACTGAACAAGCAAGCCGTCACTGAGATTTCCTCAGTTTAATTTTCACTATAATACAATGGTTAAGATGGTCTTCCACAGGGTTATTCCTGACACCATCAGACTCCCTATCAGTTTCCTCGACAAAACTCTTGATGTTTATTTGCATCTAAAGCCATCCAGTCTGGAAGCACATTATCTTCTGACTGAAAATATGTCTCAAGAGAAGTGGCATAACCTTTACTTTGGAAAGGTTTCTTCACCCCATCGCTGCTACCCCTTGTTGAGGTCCTGCACAAATGCTACTCCACTGAGAAGGCCTCCGGAATGGTGTTACCACATGTTCCCTTATCACACCAGAAGTACTTTTTCCTCTGTTTTCCATTCACATATTCTAATGTCACCTTCTCACACTATATGCTGTGGCTAACTATGTTTGCTTCTGTGTCCTCCAATAGATTGTGAGGTTTTTATGTGTTTTCCTCTAAACCCAGATAGTATCTTGCACATAACAGTTGTACAGATGTTCAAACATCATTGTGTTTATCACCTCAAATCTTGGCCATTGTCATCTGAAGCCACATCTTCCACATGTACCTGGTCACATTCCTGTTAAAAAACAAAACACACTCTTTCAGCCTGAGAGTGAAAGTGCTCTTGTTGCCATGACTACCATCGGATGACCACATACAAGATGAGGAAGGATCATGCACTTTCACCCCCTTGCCGTGTGACTCCCTTGAAAGCCTGATATATATCCCAGTCTTTGTGAAATCTTCCTTAACTACCCCATCCCTCAGTTCTGCTCTTAGCAGTTCATTTCTTCAGCTCAGGAGGATAAGCACAACTTCTCTTACCCTGTCATGTGTGTCTATGTCCTATACTTGACTATTTACTATTTTACTATAGGCCTTGTGGGGCAACACCCACATCTCACATCTTTGCACCTTCTAGTCTAGCCCAGTGTTTTTATGTAGCATGTGCCCAATTAATTTTTGTAGATGAAATAGATATTGGTAGAGTATGGTATCAAAACAGAATGATAAACTGATAAATTTAAACAGGCATAAGGGGTCATCTAAATCAATCTCCTCATGTTCTAAAAGGGAGGTGAAATGATTTTTTCAGGATCATATATATCTAGTGAATGGCAGAAAAAGACTAGAAAGAAGCTAGGGGTTGGTGAGATGGCTCAGCGGCATAAGCGCCTGCCTGGCAAGCACGAGGTCCTGAGTTTGACTCCCGGAACCCACATACAAAAATAGGGCCGGTGATATCGCTCAGCGGCACAGGCGCGCGAGGTCCTGAGGTCGACGCCCGGTACCCACAAAAAAAAAAAAAAAAAAAAAAAAAGAAGCAGCAGCTAGGTCTTCTGCTTCTAATCCAAGGTTCCTTCCACTATCCCATGCTACTACTGACACAAATGCCACTCCCGCTGTCTAGCCTGATGGTTGTACTCCTGATACCACTAGGGTACCTGCATCAGAATCCCCTGGGGAAGTTTTTAAAAAATGCATATTCTTGGGTCCATCTCAGACCTATTAGAATCAGCATTTCTGGGAGTGAAATCCTAGAATCTCCATTTTTAAGAAGCTCCCCAGGTGATTCTTATGCCCCCTAAAGTTGAGCACCACTGACCTGGGGGCAGGAACACATTCAGGTCAAATTCTTCACAGAACTTTCAGTCCTGAGTGAGGACTATGTCTAGAAAATCATTACAAATACAATTTGGCAATAATTATTGGTACATAGCAGGCTTTCAATAACTGTTTGCTGAATAAAAACTATGCTGCCCTAATTTATTAACATGTGAACTCGTGGGAAGATTAAAGCATTATGGAGTTTAGATAAAAGCAGTGGAGTTTAGAGCCACACTAATTTAATTTGTTGGAGAATTGTCTGTTGAGTAGAATTAGAGTACATTCAAACAGAAACCATGGCTACTTGGGAGGCTGAGGCAGGAGGATAAGTTTGAGGCCAGCCTCAGCAACTCAGCGAGACCCTGTCTCAAAATAAAAAGGGCTGGGGATATAGCTCAGTGGTAGAGTGCTGGCCGACCATGCATAAGGCCCTAGCTTTAATCCCCAGTAGTACAATGAGATGAGGAAACAGAGGAGAGAGGAAAGGGGGGAGACAGAGGGGAGGAGAAAGAAACAGAATTTTGTGTAGGACAGTTCTGAATTTAAACACACAAAATGAAAAGTCTGCGCTCTCCCTCCTGTTTCCCAGCAACTCATGCCCCCAAGAACAACTATTAGTTGTTTCTTTTGTAAAATGACTGCTTAACCTAGCCCTAGGATGGGAATATAAACTTTCTCAACCTGAGACTTATCCTCCCGTCTTCTGACTCAGGGTCCTGTGCTCTTTCTACTACATCATGTTTACCTTGGAGGTGAACTCAAATGTCAAAAGCTAAAAAATTTTCCCACAAAGCTCTTAGTGTGTCTTGGTTTATCTGGTGGCTATCTACAAAATTCTGTATATTAAGCTTAACATATATATGGGTAATAAATATGTATAAAAATACATGAGTTAGAGCAAGTATTTATAGATTAGACAAATCAAGAGACTTTTCAAGTAAAACTGAAGAACAGTTAAAATATAATTGACAGTACAAATAATCAAACCCATTATTTATTATTATATATTAATCAACCCAATATATATTTAGTATTGATTAATAAATTAGGATATTGGTTTAAGTATCAATGTCTTGTCTGATGTGGCAGCATTTCCCCTAATGCTATGTCATTTCCAAATAAGCTAACAAAAATCAAAATTTTGAGTCAATAGAATTGAGGGCCAGAACCAAGACTGTGACCCAATCATGCCACTATTTCTTCAAGAGGGTATGTATGCCTGTGGCTGCTAGTCTGTACTTCCTTATCTTGTTTAACCAAGCTTCTCTATCCCTACCCTGTCCACCAGGTATCTTCTATATAAGCACGGCTCCAAACATTGAACAAAACATCTCACTGAATCACAAAAACAATTTAAGATGCTTACCTCTAAGTCATTGAAAAATAGATGTGTATCAGCCACTTCAAAAATCATTTCTTCCATTGTTAAACCTGAGCCAATCACTACTGTTGGGTCCTGAAAGGTAATAAGAGAAAAAAAATGGGTTGGCTTGGTATTTCTAGAATTGGTTCTATTTTCAAATGTTTTAAAATTGAGGTCAACATAGGCCCAAAATATTTCAAAACAACACAGGCTCACAATATTAATTTCAAACATTATTGATGGAACTTCATTAATATTTATAAGAATCTGGGATTGTGCAATAGAGAGCTTATGGACAGTTAAAAACTTCAAGACAATAGTTTCTAGAAACTATTACTGTCATCAAAGTAAAGGGAATTTATTTTAAACAATATTATTATTATTATTATTGTTTTTTTTTTTGTGGGTACCGGGGTCGACCTCAGGACCTTGCACGCCAGCAGGTGCCTGTGCCACTGAGCGATATCACTGGCCCTTTTTTTCCTTTATGTGGGTACCGGGAGTCAAACTCAGGACCTCGCGCTTGCCAGGCAGGCACTTATGCGGCTGAGCTATCTTACCGGCCCTATTATTTTAAAAATTATGGGGCAGGTGAGACGGCTCAGCGGCCTAAGCGCCTGCCTGGCAAGCGCGAGGGCCCGAGTTCGACTCCCGGAACCCACATACGAAAAAAGGGCCGGTGATATCGCTCAGCGGCATGGGCGCCTGCTGGCACGCGAGGTCCTGAGGTCGACCCCCCAGTACCCACCAAAAAAAAAAAAAAAAAAAATTAACCCACTGTTTAACAGTCAAAAAATCACATCCATCATTCTCCTTAAAAACAATCCATTTAATGTTTTTGGAAATTCCCTTGTCCAGAGGAAATTCTAATTATGGCTAAAATACTGCTATTATAATATGCATTATCTCCTGGTGTCCTTACACGCACACAATATAACACCAGACATCTGATTATCTCAACAACCAGGACAGGGAAGACTAAAGAGCCAAAATATCTGCAGGAAAACCAATGCAATTTTAAAAAAAATGAACCATCAGTCTTTTACTTAGAAATGAAAATGTTTTTATAAACATCTTAGTAATACAGTTTATGTCAGCTGGCCAACTAGATAATAAAAGCCTGTGGAAAGCGCTCTTAATAGAAATATCAATGACATTACAAAACAATTGGCAGTAGTGAGATGGCAAAGGTGGTAGATTTTTTTTTTTTTTTTTGTGGGTACCGGGGGGGTCGACCTCAGGACCTCGCGTGCCAGGAGGCACCTGTGCCGCTGAGCGATATCACTGGTCCCTTTTTCGTATGTGGGTTCCGGGAGTCAAACTCGGGCCCTTGCGCTTGACGGGCAGGCGCTTAAGCCGCTGAGCCATCTCACCGGCCCCGTGGTAGATATTTTTATAGAAATTATTTTTAGAATCTGAAAAATACAACCTTGGAGGTAATTTATTGTAGAAATACACAGTTCTAATCTTCTCAAAACAGCTCATTCTTTTGGTATTGATGGTTACAGTGAAGATTAAACAGAATAAATTTTGTTTGGTAAATTTAGTTCAAAAAGCATGTGTTATAGTTTAGATCTAGAATGTCCCCCAAAACTCTCATGCTCAGGGGCCGGTGAGATGGCTCAGCGGCGTAAGTGCCTGCCTTGCAAGCGCGAGGGCCCGAGTTCGACTCCCGGAACCCACATACGAAAAAGGGGCTGGTGATATCGCTCAGCGGCACGGGTGCCTGTTGGCGCGTGAGGTCCTGAGGTCGACCCCCGGTACCCACAAAAAAAAAAAAAAAAAAACTCTCATGCTCAGAAGGGCTTTTGGAAGGTGACTGGATCATGGGGGCGCAATACTCTTCAGCAGAATCGTCCACTGATGAGCTTAGCAGTGGAGTGTGCTGGGGTGGGGGTGGGGGGCTGGGTGTATGACCTGGAAGGGTGTCTCTCTCTCCTCTCTGCTTCCCAACTGCCATGATATGAAGTTTTCCTCCACCAGAGCCTTTCACCATGCCCGTCCTGCCTTGGCGCCAGCCAACTATGGACTGAATCCTCCTAAAAACCGTAAGACAAAGTAAATCACTCCTTTCCGCTGTAGGCGTCAGGTACTGTGTCTCAGCGATAAGGAAAGTGACTAAGACAGTGTATAATCTATTTTAGAGTATTTTATCTGTTTATTTACATCTAGCATACATATGTTGCATTTGCACTATGAAAAGTGACTTAATCCCAGCACTCTGGGAGGTGGAGGCAGGAAGATTCCACGTTTGAGTCCCAGTTGGCCAACTCAGTGAATAAGACCCCATTTCAAAATAAAAAAGGGCTGGGGGTTGTAGCTCAGTGCAAAGGCCATAGGGGAAAAAAAATAACTTAAAATTTAAGAAATCAGTCTTTGGAACATATAAACCTAAGAACTGTTCTGTTTTGAGACTTACTCCTACATTCTAATCTTTGTAACATGCTATTCTTGAACAATTTCAGCTCTCAGCACTGGTCCCAGGTCTGGTCTATACATTCACCATCAACTCGACTTGATCATGCAGCCTGCCTGCTGCCAGCCATCTGGTGAAGTTTTACATGGAAAGTTAAAAGCAAATAGGATAAGTTGGAGGTGGTAGAGAAAACAATTTTTTTTTCCTTGTTAGAAGAGGGATAGGGCCGGTGAGATAGCTCAGCGGCACAAGTGCTTGCTGGCAAGCGCGAGGTCCTGAGTTCGACCCCCGGTAACCACCAAAAAAAAAAAAGAAGAGGGACAGTTATAATAAAGGAATATTCAAATTACCTTGCCATACTTCTGGGCATAGGATCCAGTAAGAAGGGAATGGAAGATGATGATGGTTTCATCCAAGTCCCACAGAAATACCCGCTGAGGGAAGAAAATATTTAAAGATAAGTATACCTTCCAATCACAATGAAATGAAATAGAACAGAAGGAAAACTGGAGAATTCACAAATATGTGGGGAAGAAATAATACAATCTTAAACAACCAATAGGTCAAAGAGAAATCACAAGTGAGATTAGAAAATATCTTGAATGAAAATACAAACAGCACACTAAAACTTATAGGATATAGTGAAAATAGTACTTACAGGAAGATTGTAACCATAAATGCATACATTAAAAAAGAAAGAGGGCCAGTGAGATAGCTCAGCGGCACAAGCGCTTGCTGGCAAGCACGAGGTCCTGAGGTTGACTCCCGGTACCCACATTAAAAAAAAAAAAAAGAAGACGAAGAAGAAGAAGAAGACGAAGAAGACAAAGAAGAAGAAAAAGAAGGAGGAGGAGGAGGAGAAGAAGAAGAAAGAGGGTTGGAAGATGTAGCTCAGTTGTGAAGTATGTGTTTTGCATAAGCACAGCCATGTATTCAATCCTCAGTACCAAAAGGAAGAAAGATCTCAAATCTATGACTATATAAACCTAAAGCTAGAGGAAGAAAAGAAATAAAAGTTAAAGCAGGGATAATTAAAATAGAAAATAGGAAATAGTAACAAAAAGTCAATGAAACCAACAGTTAGTTCTTTGAAAATTATCTAAAAAATTGACCATCTTTAGCGAGAGTAACTGGGGGAAAAAAAAGGACTCAAATTACTAAAATCAGAAATCAAAGTGGAGATATCCCTACCAATTTTATAGACATAAAAAGGATTATGAGGGCCGGTGAGATGGCTCAGCGGCATAAGCGCCTGCCTGGCAAGCGCGAGGTCCTGAGTTCGACTCCCGGAACCCACATAAAGGAAAAACAGGGCGGGTGATATCGCTCAGCGACACAAGTGCTTGCTGGCAAGCGTGAGGTCCTGAGGTCGACTCCCGGTACCCGCATTAAAAAAAAAAAAAAAAAAGGATTATGAGCAAAATTATATATGTCGACAAATTGGATAACCCAGATGAAACTGTCATATTCCCAGAAATACATGCAAAATAATTATACCAAACACTTAAGGAAGAATTAACACCAATCTTTCCAGGCATATCTGTAATCCTAGCTACTCACAGTTGCAAGTTTGAGGCCAGTCTGAGGAACTTAATGAGACACTGTTTTAAAATAAAAAGGGATAGGTATGTAGCCCAGTGGTAGAGTATTCACATAGCATGTGAGGCCCTGGGTTCAATCCCTAGTACAGGGGGAAAAAAACCCAAAAAACAAAAACCCCATCAATCTTTCCTAAACTTCTTCCCCCTAAAATTGATGAAGGACACTTGTTTTTTCTGGTACTAGGGAACAAACCCAAGGCCACAATCAGCTACAGAGGTCTCAGTCTTGAGACAGGGTCTTGCTAAGTCACTAAGTTGTCCAGGCTAGTCTCAAATTTATGATCCTCTTGCCTCAGCCTCCCAGAGTACTGAGATTACAGGTGTGCACCACCATACCTGGCAAGAGAGTACTTCTTAGTTCATGCAAAGAGATCAGCATTACCCTGATACCAAAGAATATATAGCATTCACACTTCCTAATTTCAAAACTTACTGCAGCATTTCAGTAATCAAAACAGTGTGGGCTGGTGAGATGGCTCAGTGGCATAAGCACCTGCCTGGCAAGCGCGAGGTCCTGAGTTCGACTCCCGGTACCCACATCAATGAAAAAAAGGGCCGGTGATATCGCTCAGCAGCACAAGCACTTGCTGGCAAGCACGAGGTCCTGGGGTAGACTTCCGGTACCCACATTAAAAAAACAAAAACAAACAAAACAAAACAAAACAATACAGCGTGGTACCCACGTAAGATCAGACATAAAGACCAATGGAATAGAGTTCAGTCTAGAAATAAACGCCCACAACTATTAATCAATGTTTGACAAGGATTCTAAAATTATCCAAAAGGGAAAGGAAACTTGTTTGTTTTTGTGGTGCTGGGGATTGAACTCAGAACCTCATACATGCTAGGCAAGTACTCTACTACTGAGCTACACTCCCAGATCAAGAAGGTCTTTTCAACAAATGATGCTGGGAAACCCGGATATCCATAAGCAAAAGTACAAAGTTAGACATTACCATATATACAAAATTACCTCAAAATGAATCAAAGGCCTAAATTTAACAATAAACAATTAAAATCTTACAAGGAAACAGAAGAAAATCTCCGTAATGTTGTATTCTTAGGTATTACACCAAAACCAGACCAATAAAAGACAAATACTGGATTTCATCAAAGTTAGTAACTTTTATGCTTCAAAGGACATAAGAAAATGAAAACTCAGTGGGGGCATAGCTCAGTGGGAGAGTGCCTGCTTACCACTGAGGTCCTGGATTTGACTCTTAGCATCAAAACTAAATAAATCACCAGGAACAAGACAAAACAAAACATAACCAAATAGAATGGGAAGAAAATACCTGCATATACACATCTGATAAGCGATTAATAATCTAGGCTATATTAGCCCAACAACAAAAACACCAACCCCAATTCAAAAATAGGCCAAAGATTTAAATAAATATTTCTCCAAAGAAAATACACAAATGGGCAATAAGCACATGGGAAGACACTCAATATTGGTCATTAGGGAAATGCAAATCAAAACCACAATGAGATACCACTTTGCACCCATTAGGATGGCTACTATTTAAAAAAAGGGGGAAATAACAAGTGTCAGTAAGGATGTGGAAAAACTGTAACCTCTGTGAATTGCTAGTGGGAATGTAAAACTATAGAAAAGTTTGGTGGCTCCTCCAAAAGTTGAACATAGAATATGATTATGGAATTCCACTCCTACGTCTACATTCCAAAGAACTGAAAAGATGGACTCAGACAGCTGCTCGCCGTGTTCAAAGCAGCATTATTCACAATAGCCACAAGGTGAACAACCCCAAATGTCCTCAAACAGATGAATGGCATGAATGTGGTGTAGACACACACAGACACAGTTATTCAGCCAATGAAAGGAATAAAATTCTGACACAGGCTAACGTGGATGAACCTTGAAAAACATTATTTATCGTAAGTGAAATAAGCCTGACATAAAAGGACAAATATTGTATGATTCCACTTATTTGGGTTATCTAGAATAGGCAAATTCATAGCAGCAGAAAGTAAAATGGTAGTTGCCATAGACTGGGAGAAGGGGAATACAGGAAACTATGGCTTAATAGGTACAGAATTTTTGTTTAGAATCATGAAAAACTTCTCAAAGCATACAGTGGTGGTGTTACATAATACTGTTATCATTTTAACTATTTTTAAGTGTACGATTCAGTATTATACATATATGTATATAAAAATGGTTAAAATGATAAAATGATAAAATTTTATGTTACATATAACATAAAATGTTACATATAACTACAATTAAAAAATTGAGTCCTCAGTTTTTCCCAAGAAATCTGTAAGAACTTTAGTTTCTCTTTCTTCTTTTATTCTAACCCCAGTGAACAGAAAGAGGCTATAATTTTGACTTACCTATGTCTAAGAGCATCTATCAATGGACTTCTTTTATTAAATAATTACATTATGAAAAATTTAGAAAATTAACGATAACATCAAAACCCCACTATTAATAGAATTTTTTATGTCTTTCTAGTCTGGTTAATACAGAAGTCAACTGTGTGTCTATAAAAAATTCCTATAGTGCTTGCAGCACAGAATAAAAATCAGTATCAATCTGAAGTTACCAGATCTGTTTGTGTGTCTTAGAGATGTGAACAGAAAGCATGCTAGTTCTCTCATTTCCCTTTTTGATTTCTAAACACAGAACAGTATGACATCACTTGTAGCTCCCTCTGCTTTCTGAATAAGAGCATTGTTCTTTCTATTCTCTGGAACACAGAGGACAGTTTGTTCTTTCCCTTAAAAAGTTACCTGGCTACCTACATTCAGCAAAGCCTTCTCAGTGCTTGGTGAAAAGCATCTGAAAGACATATGGTAAGTTACAAACATGGAGAGAATTTCTTAATTTTTCTTTTTACTTAGCTAATTCAGTCTCTTTTGCTTAGAAATCAAAGGGCATACAACATAGATGCACATTATCTCCATGAGTTTCAGACATACTTTTGATAAACTCAAGAAGTGGAAAGAAAAAAAAACAAAAATAAAACAAAAAAACCCAAAACAAACAAAACAAAACAAAAACTAAAATAGGTAACTCAAGTGAATTTCTTCCCATACTTCCAATTCACTGTCCTGGGAAGAACTGGCATCGGCTTTCCTCTTGCCCCGGTTCTTGCCAGTCATGTTTTTCCTGGACTGATCATCAGCATCTTTACTTGGTGTAGTAGTCTGGGATAAGGATGGGCTTGTAGAAGGGTCTCCTGGAGAGGAAAAGCGAGACACATTGCAGCAGTCACAGGCTATGAAATCCAGGGCAGGAAGAGAGTCAGCAAATTCTGTCCCTATGAGTTATAACGCATGGATCAAGTTTAGAAAACTAAATTTCATGTAAACAATTTGGGAATGTAAATCTAGGCACTGAGCATCGCCAGTGGCTAACATCACGAAGAGTCATAACCATACTTTAATCGAAAAACACATCTATAAAGTTGCTTTGTGTATCCTGCTTTTTTTTCCCAAATGAGGTCTCACTATGTTGTTCCAGGTGTGTGTGTGTGTGTGCACGCGTGTGTGTGTGCGTGTAGACTGAACCCAGGGAGTGCTGAGCTACATCTCCAGCTCCATTTGAAAAATCTTCATTTTGGGACAGGGTCTTAAGTTCCACAGGCTGGCTTTAAACTTGGGATCCTTTGCCTCAGTCTCCTTATGGCATCATACCTGGGCCAGGCTGGCCTTGAACTAGTGGGTTCAAGTGTTCCTCCTGTCTCAGCCTCCCAAGTAGCTTGCACTACTACCATATGCTACCACATCTGGCTTATGAAGTTGTTTTGTTAAAAACAAACAAACAAACAAACACCCCCCTGCCCAACCTGAATTTGCTTAAGCTGCTAGATAAAGGTCTGTCAACTTGGCACAGCGGATATTGTAGGCCAGGTAATTTTTTGTTGAGGGGGATGTCTTGTGTACAGTGGGACATTTAAGGAAACAGTATGCTTATCCTCTACTCACTGGGTACCAGTAGCATCCCCTACCCAGACAACCAAATAATGTTTCCATACACTGCCAAATGTCCCCTGGAGGCAAAACTACCTGTAGTTGAAAACCACTATGCTAGATCCAAATTTATAAAGAAATGCAATAAAAACCCTATAAAAACATAATCAGCAAAATTTAGACTAGGGAACATTGTGGGACAGATAATCCAGTTTCTTAAACAAATACGTTACAAGGGAAGAAAAAGAGATGGGGGATTTCTAGGTGAAGAGATATAAAACACAAAATACATACTCGCTAACCACAATATATGGACCAATTAAGGATCTGATTTTCCCCTTCAAATTTCCTATTTATTCATTGACTTTTTTGAGACAGGGTCTAGCTATGCAGTTCAGGCTGGCCTTAAACTCACTATGTACCGTGGGCTGGCCTCAAACTCAGAGCGATCCTCCTGCCTCAGCCTCCTGAATGCTGGGACTACAGACGTGCACCACCACACCTGACCTCACTGACTCATTTTTAATTGAAAGAACTGTATACACTTATCATGTAAATATGTTGTTTTGAAATATGTACCTAGTGGTAAATGGCTTGCATCCAAATTTTAACAAAATGTAAAACGAAAAGCAAAACAACATTTATGAGAAAACTGTTAATATGACTACCTTTTGGTTTTTCAGACAGGATAACAGTATTGTGGTATGCCGATGAGTACTTCCCATTTAGAGAACAATGCCTGAAACCTGGGTGGGGAATGAGATTGACAGATAAGTGAAATGAGATTGCCTGTAACTGCTGATGTGGTGGCACACGCCTGGAATCCCAGTACTTGGGAGGCTGAGGCAAGAGGCCAAGGTCAGCCTGGGCTACATAGTGAGTTCGAGGTCAGCCTGAACTACATAGCAAGACCCTGTCTCAACAAAACACAACAAAACAAAACAACACAACTGCTTGTACAGTGTTAACTGTTGAAGGTGGATGATGGATATGTAAGGATTCATTATACTATTGTGACAACACTCCTTGTAATCATTTTAACATTATGTAAGTTTAAAGCAGTGAACATCTATATGTCCATTTACCTACCAGACTGATAAGGACAAACTATATAGAAAACTTGAGCTGACATAGAACTCTGTACGCATGCATCATTAACGAAGTGCTTCTCTTAAGTAACATGGTATGATAGCCAACCACCAAATTTTCATTAAGTAGACATATATAAAAAAGTATGTGTTACATGTTTATTAAATTTGTACATAAAGCCTTTATGTGAAAGGTTTTTAACCTGGACATCATAAATGTATCTCAGAGCTGTGAATCTCCTGAAAAAAAATTTTTTTTTTTTTGTGGATACCAGGGGGTTGACCTCAGGACCTCGCGCGCCAGCAGGCGCCTGTGCCACTGAGCGATATCACCGGCCCCTTTTTTCGTATGTGGGTTCCGGGAGTCGAACTCGGACCCTCGTGCTTGCCAGGCAGGCGCTTAAGCTGCTGAGCCATCTCACCGGCCCGAATCTCCTGAAATTATAGGTTAAATTTTATGTATTTCTTTGGAGAAAAAGGACCATAGCTTTCCTCAGAATCTTAAAAGGATTCAAGATGTAGAAAGAAGTCCTATTCTGAGGCTCTTACAGGAGTCCCAAAATATGCCCAGACTAAAACTGGAGTCCTCAAATTTTTACAAAATATGCCCAAATTCAGGTGTTCTCTGTAACAGGCATGTTAAAGCGACGGGAAGGCAGGGTGGGGGTCAGAAATACAGTCTTTTCATTATTAGTACTTTCCTGTTCTCAGCATCAGGTAGACATTCAGCTACCAGTGACCCACAGCCTGCTTCCAAAGTTTAAATGCTCCTTACCTGAGGGGAAGCAAACAGAATAGTGATAGTGATAGTGATTTACACCAGGACAAAATCATCTTCACCATCACCTGAAAACACTTGTTGGATGAAGTGCCTTTAAACTTGAGCTGTGGTACTTACCAGAGGAAAGTCTCTGTGCTGCTGGTGCAGGTACCATGACACTAGGCTTCTCTGCCTGGTAGGCGGTAGCTCCTAGCGTGGAATTCTCAGCATCACTGTTAGCCTGGCCTGTGACTCCAAAGCTGGAGCCGGGGTAGCAGGCCTGGTATTGATTCTGACCAAGAATAGTATAGGTGGGGTAGTCCTGTAGGCCAAAGGGAACAAGGGAGGAAAAGAACTCTTAGAGGATGCCTTCCTTTCTCCCTCTTATTCATAATTATTTTCTTAAATCTTTAATTTGACTTACTAATTTCCTATCTAGTAGTCTCCCAATGACAGCAATATTGCCAAAATGCACTGTGTGAAAACTTGAGTCTAGAGGAGACACTTCAGGATGGGGGGAAGCCTAGGAGGAAGGGTTGATCCAAATGTATACTCATACACATACATACAATGTTCTCTAACAGCTCCTCCTCCCACCCCCAATTTTTCTGCACCGAGTTTCTTGTGAGGATTCTTTTTTTTTCCTTTTTTTTTATATGTGGGTACCAGGAGTCGAACTCAGGACCTAGCACTTGCCAGGCAGGCGCTTATGCCGCTGAGCTATATCACCAGCCCTCTTTTTTGTCTTTTTGAGACAGGGTTTCACTATGTAGTTCAGGCTGGCCTTGAATTCACTTTGTAGCCCAGGCTGGCCTCGAACTCACAGCAATCCTCCTGCCTCAGAGTGCTGGGATTACAGGCATGCGCCACCACACCTGGCTTTGCACCAAGTTTCTAAATAAATTTCTGCATGGAATTTTTGAAGGAAAGCTTCTATTCTTTAAGAAGTTTACAAATCACTGCTCTAGATGGTAGTACTTCTAAGGACAAATGAACTTAAAAAAGAACATCTCCTACATTAAAGTTTCTTAGAATGGAGACTGATATTCATATACTCCCCCCGCACTGGGGATTGAACTCAGGGCTTGTACACTTTAACCAAGCACTCCACCCCTGAATTACATCTCCAGCACCCCTTTTTTTTTTTTGTGGGTACCGGGGGGTCGACCTCAGGACCTCACGCGCCAGGAGGCGACCGTGCCGCTGAGCGATATCACTGGCCCTTTTTTCGTATGTGGGTTCCGGGAGTCGAACTCGGGCCCTCACGCTTGCCGGGCAGGCGCTTAAGCCGCTGAACCATCTCACCAGCCCCCCCCCCCCTTTTTTTTTTTAAATCAAGTTTTCTTTATGTCTTTTTTTTTTCTTTATGTGGGTGCTGGGAACTGAACTCAAGACCTTGTGCTTGCCAGGCAGGCACTTATGCCACTGAGCTATATCACTGGTCAAGTTTTCTTTAAAAATGAAGTTTCCTTAATATATTGGGAAGAAACTTTGGTAGTTTCATGAGCACACATATGCCAAAACTTACCAAATTATATAATCTAAATCTATAAAATAAAATTGAATATGATACAAGGATCAGATATACACCTTTAAAAAAGTTCCACTGACACTCAGTGACAAGCAGGAAGCAAGAAGACACTAGTTGTAGTTGCCAGATAAATCTTTGTGCAGCCATTGAGCACCTACTATATATCAAATATAATTGTGTGTGTGTGTGTGTGTGCTTGTGCATGGGTAGGACACAGGAATACTAAAGAAAAGAATAATGGGCCGGTGATATTGCTCAGTGGCATGGGCACCTGCTGGCGCGTGAGGTCCTGAGGTCGACCCCCGGTACCCACAAAAAAAAAAAAAAAAAAAAGAATAAGTCACTTTATTTATTTATTTTTTGGTACCAGGAATTGAACTCACGACCTTGCACTTGCCAAGCAGGCGCTGTGCCGATGAGTTATATCCCTGGCCCTAAGAATAAGTCACTTTAGCAGAACTCAAAAAAGTTGAAAATCTAGCAGGAAAGAAGACCAAAAAAAAAAAAAAAAAAAAAAAAAACTATCATTGTGGGCTATGATGGTGAGAATACTTTCTGAGATTAATACACATGGGAGGTATTATGGATGAGATCTAAAATGTGCCCCCAAAGTCTCATATTCAGAGGTGGGGCCTGGATGGAAGGGGCAGGTCACTGGAGGTAACGGGTTCTAAGCATGTATGATCATCACCAGCGGCTCCCTTCTCTCTCTGCTTCGTGATGTCACACAGTGAACAGCCTTCCTCTGCCATGCTGCTTCTGCCTTGGAGCTGGGTGACCACTCACTGAATCTACTGTAATTGTGAGCTGAAATAAACCTCTCCTCAAGATACAGGTGTTGGGTATTTTGTCCTAGCAACTAGAAAGTGACTAATACAGGAGGCAAGAACATGAATAGGCCTTGCTAAGGTTTTATTAAAGAGCCATGGATGTTGAGTCTGGTTAAAACAATGGATCCTCATAGGTCTGAATGACTGGTTAAGTAATATGGCTTGCATACTTTAGGCAATACTGTATAGCTTGTATGGTTAGGAAATGGGGACAGAAACATGAAAGGTGTTCAGGTGAATGACTTGAAAAACTGTGGCATTATATGCTGGGGTGTGGTGGTGCACATCTGTGATTCCAGCACTCTGGGAGGCTGAGGCAAGAGGACTGCAAGTTCAAACCCAACTGAGGCAACTTACTGAGAACACTGCATTGAGGGGGGGCTGGAGATGTAGCTCAGTGCGAAGGCCCTGGTTCAATTCCCAGTAAAACACACACACACACACACACACACACACACACGCACGCACACATGCACATAGGGTCTGGTTTTAGATATGCTGAATTTAAGGGAAATAGCAGGGAATTAAAGAAAAAGTATCCCTCAATCATCTAGAGGCCTGTAAACATCACGAGGTCAGGATCAGAATCTTCGTCTTAGAGGCTGTAAGTAGACACTGTGGTGATGGTTAAACATAACCTGAGATTGAAGTTATTATGATGTGGGAAAACTAGAAACTGTCCATGTCAGAAGAAGGATCAAAAAGAAGAAATATGAATGCGAAAAGAGAAAGTCCTTATAAGAGTGCTAGGTATAAACGTAGGACCTCAATAAATATTTGTGGACTAAAAGAACAAATACAAGAATAGTAAAACACAGAAAATGAACAAGAACAGTAATGTTAATTGCAGCTAAAAAGAAAGACCTATGGAAATGGTGATAACATTAATTGCTGCAGAAAAAAATAACACATAAAAACAAAAACTCTATTAAACCACACCACTGAACAAATGGACTTAACATGTATCTACAGAGTGTTTTGTCCAACAATGACAGAATACACATTTTTCTCAACAGCCCACAGGACTTTTTCCAAAATAGACCACATCTTAGGTCATAAAGGATGCTTAAGTAAATATAAAATAATTGAAATAATCCCCTGCATACTATCGGATCATAGCAGAATGAAGCTAGAAATCAACAGAAAAAAAGCTACAGAACTATGCAAACACATAGAGATTAACATATTGTTGAATAAGCAATGGATCACAAAAGACATCAGGGAAGAAATAAAAAAGTTTGTAGAATCAAATGACAATGGAAGCACAACATACCAAAATCTATGGGATACAATGAAAGCAGTTCCAAGAGGGAAGGTTATAACTGTAAATGCACACATAAAAAGAATAGAGTGATCCCAACTAAATAACCTAATGATGCACCTGGAAAGACAAGAACAATCCAAATCTGAAACTTGCAGAAAGAAAGAAATTATAAAGATCAGAGCTGAAATTAATGAAATTGAGACTAAAAAATAATACAAAGGATCAATGAATCCAAGAGTTGGTTCTTTGAAAGACAGAAGATATGTGGAGATGGGGGGACAGGAGAGGGGGAGAGAAGGGAAAGGGGAAGTAAAAAGGATCAGGATTTGATATGTATATGTACCAATCCCCTTCAGTGAATGTATTTACAATGTACTGCAAAAATATAATTTCTTAAAATGACAGAAAAAAATAATAGAACCCCTTTCCTCCAAAAAACACTCCTCTAAAACACTGAGAATGTTACTAATGATTTTTTGTTTGGCTTTGGTAGTGGGAATTGAAGCCAGAGCCTTTGCATATTCTCTTTTATTTTGAGGCAGGGTCTTGCTAAGTGACTAAATTGTCAGCTAGACTCAAACTTGTGACCATCCTGCCTTAGCCTTCCACAATGCTAGGATTTCAGGTGTGCCACCATGCCCAACTTGTAACTAGGGTTTTTCTAAGCATATAGTTAATGTAACAGTGATCAAGACCAGACCACAAAGAATTCACAAAGGAATGAGGAATTTAAAGTGGACGTAATATTTATTCATTCTACAAATCTTTTAGGAATGCTGCTGATGTGTCAGGCACTTTTGTTAGGCTCTGGGAATACATAAGTGAACAAAATAGAAAAATAAATCACTAACCTTTGTTGTGTAGCTTATGTTCTAGTGGGGGCAGAGTAGAGGGCAGAAAGAAACACAGCAGATAAGGTGGCAGACACAGCCATATTCCAAAGAGGCTTAGCAAGGAACAAGAGAAACTGGGTGGCAGTCTGAGACGCCATCCAGGGTCTTAGTTCTGAGGGTATCCAGAAAAAGGGCACACAGCCCGCACCATTCCTGATTATTTCTTAGATGACCACGGGACGAAAACAGCAAGCTAGATGAGCCAAATCAAACAGGTAAACAAAAGAAGCACTGTACCTGGTTTGAGATGCTGGCGACTGCTGCTGCTGGAATATTGGCAATTGTGGACGAAGTGGATATCAGGCTGGCATTCGTGCTTGAAGCTATAGGATGGAAAGGGTTAAGAGATGTTAACTAAAGATACTATGTAAAAGGCCAAAAGACAGTGAAAATATATTACCCTAAGTGAACATATCTATGAGGAGACAAAGAAAACAAATACTCAGTTTGCTTTTTGCATGCTATGCCTCCTCAATTTAGACTTGCTTAGAAACAAACACTTTAAATGTCTTTCTGTTTCAACTTGAGTCTTTGACTCTTCCTATTAAAATCCTAGAAGGATATATATATATATATATAACTCACAGCTCATACTAACATCAATGAAATCAGAACTAAACTAAATCACTCCATTCCACCTTCTCTAGAAGATGAAAATTGACTCACCTGCAATGTGACCTACTGGCAATCAATAGAGCAACTGGTAAATCCTACCCTGTATTATTTATTATCACTTGCCCTATATTATGCCCTACCTGATACAACCTAAGCACTCTGAGAAAAAGAGTTAGTTCTCCAAATTCTAAAGTGCTTGGAATTACTTCTTGGGCTCTACATATGTAATAGATTATTAATGGATAACAACACCATGATCTAGCACAGTGGTGGCGAACGTATGGCATGTGTGCCGCAGCAGGCTGTATCACTGAAAGCTCTAAAAGGTTTGCCATCACTGATCTGGTATTTAGAGACTTTATCAATGAACATGCAAAAATGCAAAAACTCAGAAAATATTAAATATATTCTGGTCAGGTAAAAATGTATGTACAGCTATATTAGCTGCCTGCCTTAAGATGAGGAATTCGAATTAAGTTTTTATCCTTCAGTCACAGATTTCACCAAGGTTTTACCCAAAACACCAGTGACTAGTAAATATTGCAAGGATTTCTTTCAGGTGGGCAAAGTAACTAATATTATGAGGTACTAGTTTTAAACTCCCCTCTTACTTATCATAAACACACTTAGACATGGCTTCTACTATAGTCATACACACCCAGAGGGTTCACCAGCAGATAGACCTGATTAGCTGAGTATCTATCCCATTACCAACAAAGCCCTCCTGGGAGAAAGTCAGTAAGAAAACTCCATTAAGACCAGAGCTGGAGGGAAAAAATGCAGCAGAGAGTACACTGATCAAAATGAAAGAGAGCAGTTTTCTCCCTTTTCCCAGTAGTGCTCTGCTTAGAAGACAGTTTAGAAGAAATTAAGGTCAGTTACTGCTTTTGCTGCAAGTCCTGGCTGGAACAATGAAGAGTTTAACTTCTTCAGAGGCACAAAGCTAGTGGCAGATAATCAAGATGACAACTTGGATCTCCAAATTCTCAGAGTCAGTGGCTGACCTAGGGATCAGATTTCCTGACTACCCAGGCAGTATTAAAGGACTCCTAAGAACTTACTTTCTCAAATACAACTAAATGAAATAGATTTTATAACCATATAGGTATGTTTTTCCCCATCAGTATTTACCATCTTTTCTACTGTGACTTAACCCACTCTTTTTCTGAAGAGGAAATACCCAAGAAATGATAGTACATAGGGTAGATGACTCTGTAAGTAGTTTTGTTCTGAGACACTGTCTCGCTATGTAGTTCAGGCTGGCCTTAAACTCACTATGTAGCCCAGGCTGGCCTTGAACTTGCTGCCATCCTCCTGCCTCAGCCTCCCTACATGTGTGTGCCACCATGCCGGGTTTTAATCATTCTCATGGGAAAAGATTTTTGACTAGTTTCCAGGTTCTACTATCAGTGCGTTATCCTAAATAGGCCTGCAATTAAACAGACTGAACAGAGGTGAACTAAGATGGGAGCAAAAGTAAAGAACTTCCTTATCTCTCCCAACGAAGCCCATTTCTAGATCAATTTTCCACTGGATCTGGTATATGCTCCTCTTTTCCTCAGTATTTTATTTTTTGTCTTTTTGAGACAGGGTCTTGCTATGCAGTTCAGGCTGGCCTTCAACTCACTTTGTAGTCCATGCTGGCCTCGAACTTGCAGCAATCCTCCTGCCTCAGCCTCCCGAGTGCTGGGATTACAGGTGTGTGCCACCACGCCCAGCTTTTCCTCAGTATTTTAATTCTATTCAATCTTCTCAATAACTTACTGGTGGCTAGAGGTTCAACTCTGTTACATCTGATTTCTATGTACATGGGGGGAGGGGGCTATATACCCTAAGTGGTTTTAGAAATTTAACAATCTTCAAACCATTTACTCAATTGGGATGGTGGTAAAAAAGCAGACTTCACAAACAACTGGCCATGTACTCCATTTTCCCTGCTAGGAAGTTTAATGTATTGATTAGCTAGTTGATAACTGTCTGAGTTTTAAACAAGTATACTACCAATCACAAACTTCTCTCACCAATATGGCTTAGAGGATTCTGACCTAATGAAATAGAAAATCCACAGAGCTCAATAGTGTTTCTTTCTGCAACTCAACCAAAGCATTTCTAACATGTATCCTTCATTCACTCAGCAAAACAATAGGTATATCAAGATCTACTATGTGTCTAGAAACTGTTCCAGACACTGAAAATCAGAAGAATAAGCAAGACAAAATATTTGACCTCATGGAGTTTAAATTCTAGTGAAGGAAAATAGTCAATAATTAAGTAAGTAATATTTTTTAGGCTCCTTTAACTATCACTGAACCCAAGTTAAACTAACCTAAAAATATACATGAACACAGTTGTTGTTTTTTTTTTTAATATGTGGGTACCGGGAGTCGAACTCAGGACCTTGCGCTTGCAAGGCAGGCGCTTATGCCGCTGAGCTATATCACCGGCCCAACATGAACATAGTTTAACTTACTTCATCCACAACTATGATTAAAAAGCCAAGAATTAAAAAAAAAAAAGTGCTATCATTCTGCATATATGTGCAGGTCTCAAAAACAATATTCAACTGCAGATTTAAAAAAACAAAAGCAGGGCCAGTGAGATAGCTCAGCGGCATAAGTGCCTGCTTGGCAAGTGTGAGGTCCTGAGTTTGACTCCTGGTACCCACATAAAGGTTAAAAAAAAAAAAAAGGGCCGGTGATATCACTCAGCGGCACAAGTGCTTGCTGGCAAGTGTGAGGTCCTGAGGTCAACTCCCGGTACCCACATAAAAAAATACAATAAATAAAAAAATAAAAAAACATAAGCAGGGCCGGTGAGATGGCTCAGTGGCATAAGTGCCTGCCTGGCAAGCGCGAGGGCCCGAGTTCGACTCCCGGAACCCACATATGAAAAAAGGGCCAGTGATATCGCTCAGCGGCACGGGCGCTTGCTGGTGCGCGAGGTCCTGAGGTGCACCCCAGGAACCCACACACACACAAAAAAAAACACCAAAAGCAGCAGCAATGAAACATCTAACAAAAAGTACAAATTTACAGAATCAAATAAAATTCAACTGGCAGCTCATTATATATGTAAAGGGGGGTTAGATCTCTAAAGGACAATGACGTAGCCAACTGTTTTTGGATGTCCTCACTCCTGTTCTGACCATGGAGCTGTGAAATCACTGAGAAGACAGCGTTTGTAAGAACCATGCCCTCCTAATCCACCTCATTGTCAACTTATAGAAATAACTATAGACACAGTGACTTCTAGTCAAAGAAAACAGTACATAAATGGAAAATGAGTAACTTTACAATGGAGAAATCCACGACACTACTACTTCAGCCATGTGATCAAGGCAGCATCAACAGTCAGAAATCTGGTAGACAGTACGCATGCCAGACATGACGTGATCAAAAAGACCTTTTACCTCTGTGATCTTCTTGAGAAAAACATCACACAAATTCCAGTGGAAGAGTATCTCACAATATACCTGACTAATACTGCTCAAAACTGTCTAGGTCGCCAAAAACAAGGCAGTGGGAGAAACTGTAATGTCTAGAGCAGCCTAAGGAGATATGACAACTAAATCTAATATATCTAGATGGGATCCTAAAAAAAGGACATCAGGTAAAAGCTAAAGAAATCTGAATAAACAATAGACTTAGCTGACAACAATATACTAACATTGGTCCATTAATTCTAACAAAGGTCACATACTATTTTAAGATGTTAACGATAGGGAAACTACGTAGGGTATGTGGGAAGATATATGAGAATCTATGTGGTATTTGCTCAATTTTTCTATAAATCTAAAAAATGATATGCTAAAAAATAAGTCTATTAATTAAAAAAAAAAACTAAATAAAACTTTCTGGTCAACGAAAGTCTAAGTCTCCAATCAGCTGGACCTGACTCTCCCAGCCGCCAGCCTGTTTGGCAGCAGAAGCAGTACTCTCAGCAGGGAACTCAGCTCAGCACCAAAGCTGTCATGGCAAGCACAGGATGTCGTAAAGAAGACAGGACAAGGCATTTTGCAGGTCCTGGGACATCTGGAGACACCCGAAAAATGTGCACTGGACCTTCAAGGACTCTGCCCACTGAGGTGCAAGACAGCCAGAGGACTTTGACCACAGATGTTTATTGAAATCTTCCCACCTAATGTCCCTTGCCTTCTTTCCATCCCTATAAAAGGGGCATGTTTTTCTTTGTTCCCTGCAGAAAGTTTTTTCACTTTTTGCTGCCAGCACCCAGTCACAATACATTCCATGCCATGCTGTTTTTACACAAGCCTGGTAGTCTCAGCTGGTCCACCCCTCCCCGCCCTGTGCACTACAGAAAGACTACTGTGTGTTAACAATACTGGAAGCCAAAGACATTTAAAAATTAAAATTTAGTTAAAATTAATTTTGTAATTTTACCACTTGAATATTATTTAATCAACTAGACCAACTCAACTGAAGAAAATGACCAATTCAAGGCCACACAGTCACCAGATACTCTTAGAAATCAGATCTTACCACCACACAGGGAGGTATAAAAAAAAAGAAGTCAGATACACTTATTCAAAGAATTTTCATGAGCATACAAGAGCAATCCTTTCTCCTTACAGTACCACTGAGGTATAAACTAAAGAAAAGGTTTTGATTAGAGTTAAACCAGAAGCAGAATTTGGCTTTTGAGATAATTTCACTAACTTCCCCAAGGAAGATGGGCTGTTGTCAATTGTAGAATGCTTAGGGTTGATATGAGTGGATATTGCTATCCTGACCACTTAAACAAAATGAAACAGAACAAAACAGAACAAAACGAAACAGCATGCACATACCAATGCATTGCACTTTTTCATTCTATGGAATGACTGGAATAAAGAAGCAGCCCTTGCTGGGCATGTTGGTACATGCCTGTAACCCCAGCACCTGGGAGGTTGAAGCAGGAGGATATCTTGAGCTCAGGAGTTTAAGGCCATCCTAGGCAACACAGTGAGACTATGTCTCAAGAAAAGGGGAGGGGGAAGAAGAAAGTGAGGGAGGAGTGGAAAAAAACAGACAAAGTCATGCTCTTGAGTTCTTCCCTCCTAATTTGTTCCCATCTTAGAAATAAAGATAGCAACAGAAGGTAAGAAAAGGGGAGAGATTTGGTAAACAACAAGAAATAAAGGCAACTCAGATCAAGGTCATAAGAATATGGTGTACTAGTACTGTTCCCAGTAGACCAAACAGCAGTTTCTCCAAATTTAACTAAGAACAGTTAAAATTGAAAAATAAAAAAATATGTTTAAAGTATATCAAAAATTTTCTCATCACCAGTTCATTATCTAAAGAACCTCACACAGGTTTTGTATGTCCCATTCTCATCACTCATTTTATAAGAAATAAAATTTTTTTTTTTTTTTTTTTTTTTTTTTTTTTGTGGGTACCGGGGGGTCGACCTCAGGACCTCGCGCACCAACAGGCGCCCGTGCCGCTGAGTGATATCACCGGCCCCTTTTTCGTATGTGGGATCCGGGAGTCGAACTCGGGCCCTCGCGCTTGCAAGGCAGTCGCTTACGCCGCTGAGCCATCTCACCGGCCCATAAGAAATAAAATTTAAAAGCTGGGAGAAACCAGGAGAAAGGAGGCAGATGAAAAGGCAGGATTTGGGTAATTCCCAGTGTGGAGTAATGGTGAACTGTGTATACTGGATTTGGAAGGGTAGGCAATTGATTCCATACTGCCTTTTTAGTTTTTTTGTCTTTTTTCTGATAGTCCTGATACAATCCTAACCTTTTAGGAAACTTGGGAAGGTAACGTTATTTAGAGTTTGAGTTTAACGCTGTGCTTTTCATGCTGAAATACAAACAATAATGAACTTTTCGAGCAAGAAAAATGCCCTAAGAAGTACTGTAGTAAATGGGGGTACAAGGTGACAAAGCCACAGGAGAAAAATACACACACCTTACAATATCACCCTGACAGTTCACATAAAAGAAGTCTGCAAAATTCTCACTCATTGTAGTCTTCTGCTCATCTATAGGACAAAATACCTTTAAGAGATATCAGCACCAACATGCAAAAGGGAAAGCTTTAACTCTATTAAGCAGCTCACATTCAAAGGCTAAAACTACTTGCAAACCACACTCTTTGGTTCTGGATTGCCTAACACAAAAAGCATGCACAAATGCAAATATCACCGCTTTCTGTTTTAGAAGACAGTGCTCCTGTATTATCCAATTTGTTTGGAGATACAGGTAAATTAAAAACAAACAGAAAACTCAATAGTAATTAACACACATACACAACCATGCCTATTTACCTTGTATGGGGTAAGAATAATGTGCTGGGCTTGGCTGGCTTGTGGTTAACCCTGTAGTGCAGGTAAGAACACTGTGTTGACTTGGAGATGGAGTCTGAATTAAACCACTTTCAGGTTTCATACCTGGCCACAACGCACCTGAATCAGATAAATTGGACCAATTACAAACAATACATTGGGACTGAGGAGCATGGTTATGCTTTCAAATAGCAGCCAGTAGGTTTAAAATCTAAATCTTAAAACAAAAATAAATTTGCTTGTAAGAGAAAATTACTGATTTTCCCATTTGTAATATACCACAAGCAAATACACTTTCAAAGAACTAGGAGATGGGGCCATAGAAACAAAATTTTTGCTAAAAATTCCAACAGTGATATGTATATAAGTTCATTTCAATGCCTGGGATAACTGATCAGGGTTCAGAAAAAGTTACTGACACCAAACTGGAGTATTTGTCATAAAGAGTGTCTGATGTTCATGTACACTGATAAATCATTTATCCAAATTGTCAAGGTGGGAGGTTCTCCACTTACCCATTAAGCACCAAATTTTTCTAAAATGTGTTAAATTCTTCTGTTTTCTTGTTTGTTTGTTTGGTTTTTCGACAGGGTCTTGCTAAGTAGTTCAGGCTGGCCTTGAACCTATGCAGCCCAGACTGGCCATAGCCTCCCAAGTGCTGGGCATTACACCCATACACCACGTCAGGCTAAATTCTTCCGTTTTCTTGAGCTGATTACTTTGTAAGTAACCTTTGTTTCTGTTTCTGTTTGTTTCTGTTTCTGTCTCCCCTTTCTCTTCTGTCTCTCTGTGTCTCTGTCTCTCTCTGCAGTACCCAGGAGTTTCACAATGAGCTACATCACAGGTCTCCTTATCCCTTTGGAGACAGGGTATCACTATGTTGGTAAACTATCCAGGCTGGTCTCCAACTTGCCATCCTCTTGCCTCAGCCTCTCAGAATGCTGCAATTACAGGCATGTGCCACATGCCTGGCTTATTTCTTCTGATTAGGGAAGACATGCCTTATTTTTATAAATTAAAAATATTACAGAAATATCTAACTTAAAAAAAAGTCATATATACTTCTATCATCCAGATTTAACTACCATTAATAGTTTGCAAAAGAGTCACCCAGAATTCTTTTACACATTTACTTTTGTTTTTGGTTTTCTGAGACAGGTCTCACTGTGTAGTTCAGGCTGGCCTTGAACTCATAGCAATCCTCCTGCCTCAGCCTTCTGAGTGCTGGGATTACAGGCATATGCCACTACACCTGGATGATCTTTCTTTTTAATAAAAATGGGATGTTATACATACTATCCATAATTTACTGTACCACATAATACCTCTGAGAGACATCATTCCATGTCAGAACATATAAATCCATCTTATACTGATAGATGCCATAACTGCTCACTTTTATTTTATTTTTATCATAAGGCACCTGACAATCTTCCTAAAGCATATTTATATCCCACCTTCCTAGCAGGGAGTAAATAGTCTTTAGGTTTTCTCAAAACTATTTTTACATAGGTCAGTTCTGTGGTGTGCCATATATGCATTACAGAGATACTTGTAGAGGCTGTTGTGATATATGAAGACAACTGCTTAGTACTAAATTGAACTTATAGTTCTATGATTTTTAGGTTCTTAATGATGTGTTGCTTCTTTACAATCTTAACGATGTGTCATCTTAATTGTACCTCCCCTTTTAACTTAACAATGAACTAGGAAATTAAGAAGAAAGCTTCTGCAGGAGAGGCTAAGGATATTCTTTGTGAGTGAAGTACTCATAAACATAGTTTTGGGGATCATTTTAACTATGCAACAGCCTGTTTTATTTATTTTTTAATATAAAAACAGGTTGCCTGGTTTTTCACTGTGCTGTGAATAGAGATGGCTGCTGGACTAATGTAATCAAAATGGATAGAAAGGTCTAAAAAAGTTCATCCTCAAACACATTCCATGTACAAACACAGTATTAAGGTTAGTCATAACTTCAAATTCAGTATTAATTCATTACCTAATTTGGTAAGAAATCTACAGTCAATTAATATATGCAATAAATACTTTCATAATGAGGACTTCTGCCTCAGCAAGGCAGATTTGTGCAACTCGGATTTGTCAAATCTGTTGACAAGTAAATGTAAGAATAGCAAATAGATATGACCACAGGACAAGGTAACTGCTTTGTCCCAAACTTTTTTTTTTTTTTTTTTTTTGGAGACAGGGTCTCACTATGTAGTCCAGGCTGGCCTTGAACTCACTGTGCAGCTCAGGCTGGCCTTGAACTTGCGGTGATCCTCCTGCTTCAACCTCCTGAGTGCTGGGATTACAGGTGTGCGCGACCACACCAGGCTAATATTTTCTTCTTATCTACTGATCACATGAAATAACTTATTTGAGGAGATGGAGGAATATTAGCATCTCTAAGCATAAATTAGGAGGGTTGCCCCTTCCATTTAGTTCCTGTTCAATTTGTCCAGGTTAACCAGTGCTAAGGTATTTGCTATGTTTAAATTTTAATGATAAAAATATATGAGAATATTATTTTTTAAATATTTATGAGTGGCACAGAGCCTGCCTGGCAAGCACAAGGTCGTGAGTTCAATTCCCGGTACCAAAAAACCCAAAGCAAAACAAAACAAAACAACAACAACAAAATATTTATGATGCCATGCCATCATTCTTGGTGGTTATTTACCAGACTTTCGGTAAGCAAATTACCATTTAAACATCCCAATAACTTCCAGATTTACTATAATCAATATGATTTCTTCTTCTAAACAGGTTTTGACCCTGAGGTACTGGACTTGTAAACATATTTATTATTTCACTATACTAAAGCAATTATCTAATAACAACAATATCAAATGAGAATGACTTGTTAGTCTTATTTAACATACATTTTGAAAGCTTCAAACTGTAAAATGTCTCAAAGATGGTTGTGCTTAGAAGGTCAAAAATTAAGATCCCTCTTATAAGGGCAAAAATTGCCTAAAATAAGTAGAATAGCTACTTTTGGGCTGGGGATGTAGCTCAGTGGCACAGAGCCTGCCTGGCAAGCTCGAGGTCATGAGTTCAATTCCCGATTCCAAAAAAAAAGAAAAAAAGGAATAGCTAGTTTTGAACATTTTTGGCAAGAAACATGAAGATATTTAATATATAACTATTTTTGAGGTATAAAAGACAATATGAACATTGCCTCCAGCATCACTATAGCCCTGATTTTAAGGAACATATAAACATCTTTCTCTAAGTCACCCTGCCCAGAATTCCAGATATTAGGCAGCACGACTGAATGAGTTGACTCTCTAGCACTACTGCTAACAGCAAATGAGGAAACCAAACTCTGATTTCCTGACTTAATCCACTGCTCTATGTCTGTAACTAATAAAGATCTTCTAGCACTTTTAGGCCCAGGAGCCTGCGAGGCAAGACTATTAGTCTAACAATGGGAAAGAAAGTCTACCCCTGAGTACAGTATTTCCCTCCTGCTGCCCCGGGTTGGGGTCTTATCAGAAACTCCACACACTAACCAAACCAATCTGACCATTTGGTTTATAGTAACACATATCAGAATAGTGGACCTTTAGAGATTGATTAGACTAGGAACTGAAGTACATACCAATGCCAGAAAAAAATCACATGAAAAAATATCTTGGTTGACTGACTAGCTTTTTCAGATGAACTATTACATACACTAAGTAGCTTAATCTGAGTACTTTCCCTGATTATAAAAGAAGTAGATATAGCCAGGCGTGGTGATGCATGCCTATAATCCCAGCACTCGGGAGGCTGGGGCAGGAAGATCGCCATGAGTTCAAGGCCAGCCTGAACTACATAGACCCTATCTCAAAAAAAAAAAAAGAAAGAAAAAGAAAAAGAAGTAGATGTATATTACAGAATATTAGGAGAATATAGAAAGTATAAAGAAATTTAATAAATCACGTATTTTCGCCACACAGAGAAAAAGTAAAAGCAGTTCTAACTTTTGCATGGGACTTTGTTAACTGAAACCTTTGCATCTTTGTTTTGCAGTTCTTTGGTAACTGACATGAAATCTACAGAGCCTATACAGTTAAAATCCACACTGCTTTCCTTCAAAATTATTTTCTATGCACATATTTGTACAAATACTAAATTGATATTATATTGTGTTTTCAGTCTTACATACTGTCTTTTTCAATTAATAACAGTGTTTTCTGAAGACCCCAAATATTTTTTAAGAGTATCATTTATAGCCAGGAGTGGTGGCACATGCCTGTAATCACAGCACCAAGGGAGACTGAGGCAAGAGGGTTGTAAGTTTGAGTCCCACCTGGACAACATAGTGAGGCCCTGTTACGGAGTTCTACCCATACACTGAAATTTAACACATACCTTTCTATTCCATATGTAGGTTGTTTCCAATTTTTTGCTATTATAAATAATGCTGCAGTCAATAGCTTGGTTAGTAAATGTTTCAATCTCTAATTAGTTCCAAAGGATAAATTCCCAGAAATGAAATTACGAAGGAAAATGGAATGAACCATCCTTAAGGCTCTTAGTACATATTCCCAAATCTTCCACCTCACATTAAGTTCTTTTAAAATAAATCAGATCAATAGCAGCTAAAAAGATAGTGTATAAGCTCCTATGAATAAATGAACATCCTTTTCCTCACACACATTCTTTCAGGTCTCTACAAGTTACACCTCCATTCCCTATTTCTGTGTATCTCCAGAAAGAATATGATTACTCCTAACTTACCCTTTCTTCCCTAGATTTCTAGTCTTTTCTACTTTAAGAGGAGGAATCCTTTTAATTTCAAACTCAAATCTGAAACCATCTTTTTAAAACAGAACTAAGTTTATGAGACCCTCTAGAATTAATTGTATGATTCTGGGTTAGTGATTTAATCAAACCTCAGTTTCTCCACTTATAAAAGGGGATGCTATTACCTACTTAACTAAGCTGACCTGGAAATTAAATGAGACAGTAATAGGAAGTGTGAGGTACTTATTCTTAGCATATTGCTTGGTATAGTAAGTATTCAATAAATACATTAATATAATGAAATCTTCTGAAGCCCTATGTACATCTGAAATAAAACAGACTAATCTGAAAATAGGTAGCACTATGATAAAAAAATTTTGATTTCAAAAGAAATCAAGCATTGTCTTATATCAAAATGAACACATTACTCAAAAAAGCCATGTGTTAAAACCCAAGAAAATACCTTTTAAGGATACAGTAGCCTTAAGAAGGTTATTATAACCTCTTCAAAAAAATGTGAGAATATGTCATATCTGTCATTCACATTACCCCAAACTGTCTCTAGTAAGGTTTTTTTTGTTTTTTGTGTTTTTTTTTTTTTTAATGTGGGTACCAGGAGTCGACCTCAGGACCTCTGCCACTGAGCGATATCACCGGCCTTTTTTTTTTTTTCCTTTATGTGGGTTCCGGGAGTCTAACTCAGGACCTTGTGCTTGCCGGGCAGGCGCCTTTGCCGCTGAGTCATCTCACCGGCCCCTCTAGTAAGTTTTATATATTAAAGTCAATTAAGCTAATGATTATCTATCTCAATTATTTTGTTTGTTTGTTTGTTTTGTTTGGGTTTTTTTTGAGACAGGGTCTCACTATGTAGTGCAGGCTGGCCTTAAACTGGCTTATGTAGCCCAGGCTGGCCTCAAACTCATGGCGATCCTTCTGCTTCAGCCTCCTAAGTGCTGGGATTACAGGTGTGTGCTATCACACCAGCCTTCTCTCAATTACTGGTAGAACAATTTGTCTTGTAACAGAAGTCTTTCTTGCCCCACATACTAAACAAAACCAGATTAAAGGAGCATATTATTATGATTTTTCTCTACAGTACAATGTTTTCTGTAGGTTTTAAACAGAGATCTTTTTACTTTACAGAGTTTTCTTTCTTTTTTAAAACAATGGAAATGTAATCATAAAATACCTAGGATCTATACACACATGACAGTGTGTTAGGTATTCCATAAACTGAGTTCACAGACAACAGAAATTTTATTTAATATTCAACAGCAGGAATAATCAACTGTTTAACAGTGTTATAAAGGACTTGGGATTGCCAATAATAATAATAATAATTTTTTTTTTTTAGACAGTCTCAGTCTGTAATTCAGGCTGGCCTTGAACTCACTATGTAGCCTAGGCTGGTCTTGAACTTGCAGTGATCCTCCTGCCTCAGCCTCCTCAGTGCTGAGATAACAGCTGTGCACCACTACACCTGGCTTCAGATGGTTCTTCTGCTAAAAGGACTATTCAGAGTTGACTCGTTAAATATATCACAAAGGTGCATCCTTGAAATCCCAGCACTCTGGGAGGCTAAGACAGAGGCCTGCAAGTTTGAGCCCAGTCAGGGCCACTCAGTAGCTTTGCAAGACCCTGTCTCAAAAAAAGAAAAAGAAAAAAAAAAAAAAAAAGAAGAAAAAGAAGAAGGCTGGAGCTATACCTCAGTGCAAAGGGCCCTGGTTCAATCCCTAGTACTGCAAAAAAAAGTTTTTTTTTCTTACCCTAAAGTTTTGTTTTTCACATTTACCAGGAGCCAAAGAACGCTAACAAGACTAAAAGAAATCTATCACTAATAAAAAAGAATTAGTCAAATGGATCAGGAAAAACAAATATAAAAATCAAAAGAAGGCAACACTAATAATATAAATCTATGTGGTGTGGTGACTTCTTTGGAAATTTTTTTCTAATTCCTAGTTTGTTTAAATGAAGTCTACAAAGATGTAATTTTTTTTTCCCATCAGAATTTTCTGATAGGAGTGCTAAGAGAACAGAAAAGGGGTAGTAAAACATACTGCATATATCTATCAATTTATACACACACAGAAAAAAGCCATAAATATTAAGTGCTTCAAGAATTTCAAACTAACTTCAAGTAAATCACTCTAAGTTATAGTTCATATCCAAGACACATAAAACTAATGAAAATAACTCCCTATGCATGTGGTAAAGGTATAGAAAGTTGGGGATTTTCCATATTCTAAGATGACTTTTTGGTTCAGCATGTTTGATCAGTTTTGGGCAGAGGTGGAGGAGGGAAGAAAAGGAGAAATTGGCCAAAACAAAACAAAAACAACCCTCAAAACCCCTACAATGGTAAGCTATAAAGAATATCCTATTTAGAAACTTACATTACTGGGCCAGTGAGATAGCTCAGAGGCATAAGCGCCTGCCTGGCAAGCGCGAGGTCCTAAGTTCGACTCCCAGTACCCACATTTGGAAAAAAGGGCCGGTGATATCGCTCAGCAGCACGGGTGCCTAGCTGGCGTGCGAGGGGGGTCCTGAGTTCGACCCCCAGTACCCACAAAAAAAAAAAAAAAAAAGAAACTTACATTACTTGGTTTTTGCAGAAATTGGCCACCTCAAAATATATTTTTTATGCCTAGTTAACCATGGTACCTTGTCATACATTAAGTCAAAGCAACAGTAATTCCTCAAAGAATTTTCCATACTTTTCTCCCCTCAAGCTTCAGGGTCAAGACCCGGGAAAAAGCTAAATTTTGAAGGGCAAGCAATGAGTATTGAAAACTATAATTTTATGATATGTTTCAAAGATACTGTTGCAAAGTTGTACACTCAACTTTCATCACACACATCACTGAATCATGATGCATCTTTCCAGATCAGCCTTGCTAGCTTTTTTGGGAAAGAGCAAAGCAACATTCTTGGAAACCGCTTACAGCAGGGTGTCTTACCAAAAGGAGGTAGTCCATACGTTTGTGTTGCCTGAGGGTAGACGGCATAGGGTTGAGGCTGCTGTAGTGTCTGGTACTGAGTCTGCCCAGGGTAAGCAGTTTCCGAAACAGGAACTGAGAGGATATGTGCATAAGGTCTAGAAAAATTCAAGAACACAAAAAACTTTCACATGTGACTTATTTTAGTAAAAATAACAGGTAAAATAGCTAATATCACTAAAAGCAAAGAATCAGAAATGAGAAGACACATCTTCCACATAAAATGCCTCTTATTATATAGGTCAGAAAGTGGAACTCTTTTTCTTTTCAGGTTCCACTATTGTGTACTCCAGGAACAAATTTATGGAAGATTTAATAGTTTCATACATCTATGATGTGCAAGCAAGGCCCTATGTGAAACACAAAGATTAAATTTATTTATACCTATGACTACATATAGAATAAAACTCTAAAATAACAGAAAACTGGATAGAACAGAAATGGCTCTCATTCTCAATCCAGCCTTCTGGGCAAAACTGAATGTTCTGAAAAAAGAAAATGGGACTAGGAAAAGAGAATAAGGCTGATGGAGAAAAGACAAGCAACTACATCAGAAAACAGCAGGTAGGGGTGGGCCCCAATATCCTCAAATCAAGCCTATAAAATAGGAATCAAGGAACTATCCAAGTCTAGAAAGTCCCAGACATGATGCACTGAACATTTAGATACCAGTTATTTTATCTGGTACAGAACTGCTTATGTACAATATAAATCTTAAGAACAAAATGCAGAGTGCAGGGGCCGGTGAGATGGCTCAGTGGCATAAGCACCTGCCTCGCAAGCGCGAGGGCCCGAGTTCGACTCCCAGATCCCACATATGAAAAAAGGGCCGGTGATATCGCTCAACGGCACAGGCGCCTGCTGGCGCGCGAGGTCCTGAGGTCGACCCCCGGTACCCACAAAAAAAAAAAAAAAAAATGCAGAGTGCAGGGTAGTGTTTTAGCAGGAAAAAAGTTTTTCTGCTCTGCCAGCTTTGGGGGAAAAGGGCAATAAAAGATGGCTACCAAGAAGTGGTATGTAAACTAAGTAGATAGGGGAGACACAAATAGTAAGAAAGGGTGATCTAGGGGAAGAAAAAAGCCCTGGCAACGGTGTTGAGGAAGGAAAACAAGGGCTTCAGCCTCCAAGGAACAAACATTAGGGCAGGTATATTAAGAGAAGGAAAGTAGCAAGTGAAAGACGGAAAGATAGCAAAGCCCCTTAATGCTAGCCTAGAAATTCACACAAATCTGAAACAACTGGGAGGTGCTGAAATTATTGAGCTAATAGTGACAAGATTAGAGGTATTCTTTAATAAAAATTAATTTGACATGGCTGTCTAAAACAGAGTAGAGGCCGGGCATGGTGGCGCATGCTGTAATCCCAGCACTTGAGAGGCTGAGGCAGGAGGATCACTGAGTGTCCAAGGCCAGCCTGAATTACATAGAGAGATCCTGTCTCCAAAAAAAAAAAAAAAAAAAAAGAATTAGAAGGAGGTGAAACTGGAATAGAGGTGCAGTTAAAAATGGATTATAACACAACGGTTCCAGTAAGTGGTAAGGAAGTCTGAAGACAGAAGGCCTAGCTAACAGAGTGCCTTGTGTGTAGTGATTATGCAAATACTTTGTTGCATATTTTAAATTCACTATGCAGTATATTCATATCTCAGTAAATTGTGAGACTATTCTTTTTTTAAATTTTAATGAAAAAATAAAACAAAATTTCATAACAAGGGAATAACAAAATCAAAGTAGTTACTTAGAGTACAAGGCAGAGACAAAGAGACTATATTCTTAGCTACATATGATCCAGAAAATAGTCCAGGTTATAGTTGTTACTCAAGTCACATAGGAATAATTTGAAATATTAGTGGACCTCAAATGTCTCAATCTCCAGATATGACAAAGATCATAGGTTAGTATCTAATTTCTTTGTAATGACCTCAGAGAACAACTTTAGTCACTTCACAGAAGAAAACCACATGAAAATGACTGGCCCCATGATGCAATCAGTGTTAAAATCAGATTGAAATTTGGAAAACTCAGGCCGGTGAGATAGTTCAGTGGCTAAGCGCCTGCTTGGCAAGCATGAGGTCCTGAGTTCGACTCCTGGAACCCACATAAAGGAAAAAAAGGGCTGATGATATTGCTCAGCGGCACAAGTGCTTGCTGGCAAGCGCGAGGTCCTGAGGTCGATTCCCACTACCCACATTAAAAAAAAAAAAAAAATTTGGAAAATTCATTAAACTGACTTTTTTTTTTTTTTTTTTGTGGGTACCGGGGGGTTGACCTCAGGACCTCGCGCGCCAGCAGGCGCCGGTGCCGCTGAGCGATATCACCGGCCCCTTTTTCGTATGTGGGTTCCGGGAGTCGAACTCAGGCCCTTGCGCTTGCCGGGCAGGCGCTTAAGCCGCTGAGCCATCTCACCGGCCCTAAACTGACTTTTTAATTAGTTTTTTTTTTTTTTTTTTTTGGTACTGGGAATTGAACTCAGGACCTTGTGCTTGCCAGGCAGGCGCTGTGCCACTGAGCTATATCCCCGGCCCTAATTAGCTCATTTTTAACTAATGTGAAATTCAAAAGGTTCAAATGGAAAGGCACAGTAAGAGAAAAAAAAAATGCCAGTTTCTTTTTTTAATATCCTCATAGTCATCTCTCACCTCAATTTCTTTACACATCCTGCACTTATAAGCACATGAGAATGTATCCTGGTTTATAAGCACACCTATATATGTCTGTGTATATATGTCTGTGTATGGATACACACACTCTTCATCAACACGCAATTGGTATCTTGGTACACACGTGTTCTACACCTACCCATCTTGGAAATGACTAACTTAGTTGGTCATAAATGCTGATCTTACCTTGGAAAGGCCCAAAACTTTATCTCTCAGTGACTTCCACCTACCAACAGGGTTTCACTATGTAGTTCAGGCTGGCCTTGAACTCGCTTTGTAGCCCAGGCTGGCCTTGAACTCACAGCAATCCTCCTACCTCAGCCTCCTAAGTGCTGGCATCACAGGTGTGTGCCACCATGCCCGGCTGACCAACTTGTTTAATTTCAAGCCCAGTTCTTTTTTTCCTTTTTTTTTTAATGGGGGTCCCGGGAGTCGACCTCAGGACCTCGCGCTTGCCAGCAAGTGCTTGTGCTGCTGAGTGATATCACCAGCCTCTGTTTTTTCCTTTATGTGGGTTCCGGGAGTCGAACTCAGGACCTCGCGCTTGCCAGGCAGGCGCTTATGCCACTGAGCTATCTCACCGGCCCTCAAGCCCAGTTCTTATACCGAGGACATTCCTCAAATGAAAAACTGAACGCAGATCGGGCTGAGAAGTCCCAGTATGGGGCTGGTCTGTGCTGCTATTATTGATCTGTGTATCAAGGTAAAGAGAGAATGATCAAAGGTCAATCAGTAATATGCTTTCAGCACTAACACTACTTTACATTTCCCATGGCTCTTAGAGTAGGATCCTGTGTAACAGGCAACCATTTACTTTTTAAAAGGATCATACACGGACTACATTTAGAGGGAATAAAAAATTGGAGTAGAGATATATAGAAGAGAAGTGAGAAGTTAAATATCAAATTAAATTTTGTAACAAACCCATAGGAAAAGTATACATATTTTGGAAATAATTATTCAACTTACTTTGCAGAATACATCTGTGAGGTATAATCATTGGATGAGCGAGGGATGTAATCGGTGCATGTCATAACTGAAAGACAGATAATATCACCATGTATAAAAGTTAGAATATTTTCAAAATGAAATGGGAAAATTGCATATGTCACTATATAGTCTCTCAAACTAAACAACAGAATATAGCTTGGATACCAGAAAGTTTGAAAGACTATGTAGCAGAAAATACCTCACTTTTGTGTTTATAGATCTGTTTACAGACTTTGAGAGACAGTACAAGAAGCAAGAATGTAGGGATTATGAAAATGTCAACAGTTGCTACCAGGTGATCTCTACTTTCACCCATCACTGATCTAAACAATAGATGAAGCTCCTAAGCTTTCAGCTGTGCTCACTGGCAAACTTGAAAAGTAACTTCTGTATCCAGGAAACCACATTATGCTTCTCCACCTTACTCATTCTCTGGGTGCTTACTATATTCTTAGTAAAGGGCCATAAAAATGACTCGTAGGAAGCCAGATTTGGGGGAAGCACTCATTTGTATCAGAAAACTGTTGCTACTGTAGAACCAGTATGCTTCTATACTATATTTTGTGACCTGTAACAAAAGCTTGTTTTAAGTTTGGCAAAGCAGAGACAGACCTGAGGAACTGATGTGATGCTGTAATGAACTACCAAATAAAGTGACTTTTCCAGCTAATCTCCTCTTGATCCCCATGACTTCCCCTGAAAATAGCTGCTGTAAACTCTTGATTTTCTTAATTTCTGGGATAAATGCTTTAAATATTTGAGTCAAGTTTGACAGGTAATTAAATTCCACTCCTTGGGCACTAATTTAGACCAGGCTGTAGGCAGAGTTACATCATAAAGTGCTTTCATTAGACTCTTGCATTGTTCAAGATCTTCCTCTAACATCCATAAAAGCAGCTACTGTGAACAGAGACTGAAGGTGAATCGACCAAGTTTCTGTCTAGCTAGATTCCCTGAAAAGTGCCTGACCCAAAAAGAAAGCCCTGGTCAAGAGCAGATAAGGGGCCAATTCATGCCCAAAAGTAAGACCGATCATCATCTGTGAGTTTATCACAGAAGATCTGTTCAATGCCACCGTTCGAGGTCTTTAAAAATAATTATTGGAAACTTGAAGATCACACTCATCTATAAGCATTTCTCAATTAAATCTGAAGTTTTACCCCTATCACACAGAAGGTAAGGAACGTTCATTCAAATTCTGCAAATTCTGCAGGTTCCTTCTCTGCTTATAAGTGCTTCATAAAACACAAACCCTTATCTTCCTCCAATTTAACTTAATTCTAGAAGAGAAGAACAACACATCCTTGGAGACTTGGGCCAATTTTTATTTGTCTAGATAATGAATAAGCCTTGATCTTGGTAACATTTGGGAACCATGAAAGGATTATAAAGAGTCAAATACAACTAACAGGACATCTGATGGATGTGGATATAGGGAATGTGCAAAACAGGGGAATGCAGGATGATTTCTAGGTTTTTACTTGGAGCAACTGGAGGATAGTTATATCACTTTCTAAAATGGCCAACATCGAGAGAACAGATATGATGGAAGCTAAGGGAATCAAAAATTCTTTTAAAGACATCTTAAGTATGACTTTCCTTTCATATACATAAAAAGTGATACACAAATGAAATCAAGAGAGAGGTCAGACTGGAAATATAAATTTGGGATTCAAAAACAATATACAAAACATTTAAAATAATGTAATGGAGGGAAGGCTCCCAAAAGGGAAAAGATGGTAGTTTAGAAGCAAGCCCTGAGGCTTACCAACATTAGAATTCAGCTAGAGGAAGGAAGGCCGATCAAAGGAAAAAGGTGGGAAGAAACATAATGAGGGGGAGAATATGAGGAAAGAGAAATGTCTACTAGAATTGGCAGTATGAAAGTAGCTGATGACAAGAGTAGTTTCAATGGAAGACTGGAGAGATGGAACTAAATTTGACAGGGTCTGAAGAGTAAATGGAGAGTGAGAAAGCAAGAGAGAGCAACTCTTTTCAGGGGCTCTGATGTGTGCTGCAGAAAGTCCGCAGTATATGATGTGGAGCCAAAGGGGGCTCTTATTTGTATTTGAAGATGGCAGATACCATCCATTGTTTATTGACAGGAAGGATTTAAGAAAAGAAGAAGATTGTGATGAGTAGGAGTAGTAACCAGATAACTACACCACCAAAGTCCTAGCAGAAGATAAGAGAGGATACGATATGTAACGCAAACCTAAGTATTTAAAATTTGACAGGAGCAAGAATCTTTTCCATTCTAACAAGAAGGAAGCAAGAAAACATGCATACAAATACCAGTGGATTTGAAGATCTGATGTGGTAGGGCAATAGCTACCTGTCTGAGAGCTTTTATTTGAGAAGTCAGCATCCACTGACAGGAAAAGTGAGCTTGGTGCTTTGAGAGAAGAGCTGGTATGAAATATTAAAAGGCAAAACTAATCAGGAAAGTATAGAATTTTTAAGCAAACTGTGGGCCCACCTGAGGCCCTGTGATCATGACTAGGGTGTAAGTAAATTAGGTATATAATTCTATCTAATAATGTTTAGTTACTTACATATATTTATGGAGAAGGTTAAATTAGGACTGGGGTTTAGCAAGGGTTTAGGACTCTAAAGGGGTATTAAAAGTATTCATTATTGAAAATATTTGTAAGAGAGTAATTATAATGAAGGGTCAGAGAATCTATGCCTTGTAAGAAGGAAAATGAAGATAAGAGAAATATGACAGGTACTGGATAAGTCATCTACATGAATATTAAAATCACAAAGAGCTGTAAGAGTTTGGATGGAGAAGAAAACAGAGAAGATCTAGTTTTTAAAGAACAGAATGACTCTTACTCTAAGTAGTTCAGCCTAAGGTAATAAGGAAAGATGGGGAAAGCATAGATACAGACTTCGCAGGAGCTAGAGTTTTGAAGAAAAAGGAAGAGAAATTATTTGGAAGGATTGAGAATACTCAACTTACTTCTTGGACCTAAAGTATGTAAATAAAATATGAGATTTTAGGGTACAGGTCTTTTTGGCAGAGGGTGGTATATTTGTGTGTATGTGAGTGGGACACTCAGGACTCAGGAGATACTGCATTGATTAGAGCAGTTTCCCACAGTATGAAGAGTTTCCCACATGTACTAGACTCATTTACCAGTAGTAACATCATGAAAATTCCACCTGTATCAGATCTACTGAATAATAATCTCTGAAGATGTGGCTAGAATTCTACATTACAAACAAGTGTTTCAGATGATTCTTATGTCTTATGCTAAAAGTCTGAGAACCACTGAGACCTAGATCCACCTTTGAAGAAATAATATATAGAACTCAAGACAGCTATTTAAAAAAAGTCATACTTTACTTAATACATGGTCAAGGATACTTAAGAGAAAATAGTCCTCAAACAAATGCCTTTTTAAAAAATGTCTTATAGGGCTGGGGATATAGCTCAGCAGCACAGCGCCTGCCTGGCAAGTGTGAGGTCATGAGTTCAATTCCCAGTACCAAAAAAAAAAAAAAAAAAGTCATACATAAATTTCCTCTTTTAAAGTGTATGATAAAATAGCAAGGCATAGCTATTTAATTTCAAGGACTACTTTCCCTGTGGAGCCAATATGGGCAAGTAGGTATGCTAGACAAAGCCTGTCTCCACAAACAAAACAAAACAAAACAAAATACCCAAAAAAACAGAACACTCGGGCCGGTGAGATGGCTCAGTGGCCTAAGCGCCTGCCTGGCAAGTGCAAGGGCCCGAGTTCGACTCCCGGATCCCACATATGAAAAAAAGGGCCGGTGATATCGCTCAGCGGCAGGGGCGCCTTCTGGCGCACGAGGTCCTGAGGTCGACTCCCGGTACCCACACACACAAAAAAAAAACAAAACAGAACACTCCACAAAGATTCTGTCTAATATATAAATATAACTGTCCTATAGGAGAGTAAGAGTTGGTACGTGGGGGATTTATCTTACTGAGCTAGATCTCCTTCAGACCCTAGAATCAATCTTGGGCTCAGGGGATTGGTTTTCTTTCTTGGCCAAGATTTGACAGAGGAGGTCACTTGGTTTTATTAGAAAGGCAGAAAAATATCAAGTCCCCCAGAGGAGCAGTCAAGGGTTGGCCCACAAATGTTTCTCATTTTGAGTAGGGCACTAGTACCTTTAAAACACCCAGCTTCAAACAAAATCACTAAGAGTGACTCCTGGGTGAGAAGATTCTGTGTAACTTTTCTCCCCCCTCAGCTGGTTATGTCAATAGAGCTTACAGGACAGTACAAGTGAACATACACACAAGGAGAGAAGAGCTTTCTGTACATTCTAGACAATCCAGGCAATCACAAGAAGAGCATCACCTGGCTATAGGAATGCCCCTTCCATCATGCACAAAATATGGTACTTACTTTCCTCTGACATGGTAAGGTTTGAAGCAAGGCTTGATGTTTCAGGTTTCTGTTCACTGATATCCGGGCTGCTAACTTGACTGAGAGAACCAAAATGAATACATTAGTCCCTGATTTGCTGCATTGCTAAAGGTGATGAGATCAAGCTCTTTTCCTATTGGGCTATACAAGTAAGAGGCAAGGTAAATCTCTGTAATATTCTTACTGATTTTTAACACCTACAGCTAGGGCCAGGATTGGTACCCTCAGAATTCTATTGTCCTTTTTCAGATTCCTAGACCCTTTAAAAATAAGTTTTCATATCACTCAGAAACTCTGGCTAAGTCATGAGCAAGCCAAACTTTTCTTTAAAAACACAGTAAAGGAAAAATTCCAAACTTCTAAAACACTGCTGTCACTTTTTAAAACACTGTGTATATTATATATTTATAGGAAATAATGTAAAGTTTTGATTCTGTTCACACTGTGGGATGGATAAAATCAAGCTAATTAACAAATCCATCACATACTTATTTTTTGCGGTAAATACATTTAAAATCTATTAATAATTTTGAAATATAAGATGCATTAATATTTACTACAATCACCATTCTGTGTACTCTGTCACTTGGTTCCAGAGTTCTATAGGAAAGTAGGTAAAAATCACCTGATTTCAGAAACAGTTTTTTTTTTTTAAATATGCAGGTACTAGGAGTCGAACTCAGGACCTCGCGCTTGCCAGGCAGGCGCTTATGCCACTGAGCTATATCACCGGCCCACAGAAATAGTTCTTAATCAGCTACAAATCATAATCATTTAAAAAGTTTTTCCAAGGGCCGGTGAGATAGCTCAGTGGCATAAGTGCCTGCCTAGCAAGCGCGAGGTCCTGAGTTTGACTCCCCGCACCCACATATGAAAAAAGGGCCGGTGATATCACTCAGCGGCATGGGCGCCTGCTGGTGCACAAGGTCCTGAGGTTGACCCCTGGCACCCACAAAAAAAAAGTTTTTCCAAGCTACACAAGCCTATTTCCAAGTAGAGGTTCTGAATCCTTAAAATGGTTCAATCCACTGTATTTCTTTTGTGAACCCAGGTTCTCATGTATGACAGACAAGTTCTTCACCACTGAGGGTTTTTTCTTTTTTTTGAGACAGGGTTTTACTATGCAGTTCAGGCTGGCCTTGAACTCACTTTGTAGCCCACCCAGGCTGACCTCAAACTCTCAGTGATCCTCCTGCTTCAGCCTCCTGAGTGCTGGTACAGGCGTGCATCACCACGCCCAGCTGTTTTGTTTTTGTTTTTTTGGGTTTTTTTCTTTTTCTTTACGTGGGTACTGGGAACCAAACTCAGGACCTTGCGCTTGCCAGGCAGGCGCTTATGCCACTAAGCTATATCACTGGCCCTGTTTTTGTTCTAACTTAGGACATTTGAAAGAAATCATGCAAACTGGGTAAATCATGCAAACTGGGAAGGCAAGTCACTGTGTTAGATACTGTAATGTTGGGAAGATTCCAGTGAAATTCTGGAATGAAGATTAGTCCAACTTGGTGCCCCTCACGATGTTTTCCCTTTTCCTTCCACTTCACATCCCACTCTCTAGTTATTCCCTACTGGTATAACATAGTGGCTAAGAGCACAGATTCTAGAGCTGGACAGCTCAAGTTCATATTCTACTCTCCAAGGTCATAACTACTATGACCTTGGATAAATCGCTGACCTCTGTGTTCTAGTTAATTTTCAATGAGGACAATACAGACCATACCTCACAGGGCTGTTTATATAAGAAATACTTAAAGCAAAGCTAGAACATATCAAGTACACTATAAACTGGAACCATGATTATATTACAACTTCTTTCCAGTCCAGGAACCTGACCCACACTGATGCTCCCTAGAAAGAAACCTCTTCTTTCCTACTCCAGGGAGAGGTAACGACACTGTAGCAGAGTTGCCATATATCTGAAAAGAAAAGGCTGACTAATCACAGGCAAGACTAGCTTCTACGTAGGCACATTAAAAGCTCTTATGTCATCTCTGAAACTGATAACTAATATGAAAATATTATTAATAGAGGGTTTTCTGGTATGTTGAAATAAATTTTTCCTCAGAAGTATTTAATTTTTGTTTTGTTTTGTTTTTTGAGACAAAGTCTCACTATGTAGTTCAGGTCAGCCTTGAACTCACTACGTAGCCCAGGCTGGCCTTAAACTCTTGGCAATCTTCCTGCCTCAGTCTCCTGAGTGCTGGGATTACAAGTATGCACCATCATGCCTGGCTCAGAGTATTTAATTTTAAAAGCTAAATCCTCAGATGAAGTTTATTTTATACCTTTATTCAAATGCTTACATTTTTGGAAGACCATTTACTATAGCAACCAAGAAGAGAACTGGAGGGTGAGGTAAGATAAGAAATCATACAGAGGGCCGGTGAGACGGCTCAGCGGCTTAAGCGCCTGCCTTGCAAGCGCGAAGGCCCGAGTTCGACTCCCGGAACCCACATACGAAAAAGGGGCCGGTGATATCGCTCAGCGGCACGGGTGCCTGTTGGTGCGCGAGGTCCTGAGGTCGTCCCCCCGGTACCCACAAAAAAAAAAAAAAAAAAAAAAAAAAAGAAATCATACAGAGTAGTTATATCAGTGTTTTCCCAACTGGCTGAATCATTACAATATGCTGAATTGTTGATACAAAATAAGAACTCTTGAGCCTCATCTCATGCTTTCAAATTCCCATGAGGAAGGATATAAAACTTGGTCACAACTTCTAATTTCAAACTGCAGTGACTGGTTCATCTTCTATGTATACCTGGATACTCTGGGATTCACTATTATACCCACTGTTAAGGACTATTTCTAGACACTGTATCTTAGAAGATATTTATATGGCCCAATAAATACTGGACCAGTTCCTAAGATCCTTTGGTCCTAGAATCTTAGGTAACAGTAAAATCCTCTACACACTCAACTTATTCAGCTGAGCATCTACCAACTAAACAGAAACACAGTGCTAAGACAATGGATTAACTCTTACTATTTTTAGAGAAATTACATACTGCCTCAAAGTATAATTACTTTCAGGGCTATATAAATATAAATTTTGTGTAACAATGTGTGTATCATGAAAATAAAGTTGCTCAAAATAAAATGACAAAACAAAACAAAACAAAACAAAAAAGAGCCAGGCGTGGTGGCGCACACCTGTAATCCCAGCAGTTGGGAGGCTGAGGCAGGAGGACTGCAGCAAGTTTGAGGGCAGCCCAGGCTACATGGCAAGACCCTGTCTCAAAAAACAAAAACAAAAAAGAAAGAAAAGAGTGAAAACACCCAAAGTTTAGAAAAGGTGAGCATCACAAATATATCCTCCTCAATAAGCAGAACTCTTGTGCATTATCAACAAGATTAGAGGATGAATGCAAAAACAAAGTGTAGTATACCCAGAATATTATTCAGCCTTTACAAAAACAAGAAGACAAATATTAGCACTGTATAATCCCACTTATATAAGGTGTTTAAAAGTAGTCAACCCCACAGAGAAAGAAAGTAGAATGGTGGTTGTAATAAGCAGGGAGAGGGAAAAACAGAAATTAAGAATAGCCAGTATAGGTCTGTGTTTTTCTCTTATAATGTTAGACTGACTGGAATATGCATGGAATAGGCAAAATGAATTTGAGCAAGGTTGTGGCCTTTGCTAGATAAGTATGACACAGGAAAAAAGAGGAAGTTAAGAACGTCTACAGCCAGGCATTGTGGCACATGCCTGTAATTCCAGCACTCTGGGGTGCTGAGGCAGGAGGACTACACCTCAGGCCTAGGCCTGGGGAACTGAATGAGAACCTATCTCAAAAACATAAAGGGTTGAGGTTATAGCTCAGTGTAAAGGCCCTAAATTTTTTTTAATTAATTGATTTTTTTTTTTAAAGACAATAAGTAAACATTCTCATGTATTAACAAACTCAAGAATTAGAGAATGTACAAATACCTTATGGAGAAAAACATTACTCAGTATAAGATTAAGCCATGTAAAAGCTAGGTAAAAATAGAAGACTAAGGAATGGAATAGTCACAGTGAAATTGCATTTTCATACTAGGGAGACAATACGATGTTTACAAATGTGCATCTGGTTTATTTCGCTTGCAAGTATTTTCTCGAGTTGCATCCATTTACCTATAAAAGTTTCCAGTTTATCTTTCTTTATGGCTGAGTAGTACTCCATTGTATAAAAGCACCACATCTTTTTTATCCATTCCTCGGTTAATGGGTATTTGGGTTGTTTCCATGATCTAGCTATTACAAATTGTGTTGCTATAAACATGGGTGCACATATATCGCAGTGGTACGATGTTTTTAATTCTTCTGGGAAGATACCCAGAAGGGGAATAGCTGGGTCAAATGGGACATCCAACCCTAGCTTTTTGAGGAATCTCCACACTGATTTCCACAGTGGCTGTACCAGTCGACACTCCCACCAACAGTGGAGAAGGGTTTAAAGGCCCTAAATTCAATCCCCAGAACCCTTCCCCAGAAGAGAATTTTATAAGAGGACTAATAATAGTAGATCTTAAAATTTAAGCAGCATAAGGAAGAAACTGAAGTTCTTTTTGAGGGAAGGGTAATGCATAATAATGAAAAAATAATAATCATTTAACTGGAAGTGTGAGACATCATATGGCCACCATGGCAGTTTTAGCATAAATGAGCCAGAATGACTGTGAAGTGGTAAAAGTAGAATTTTTGAAGTGAATGTGTTAGAAGTGATGGAGTTACTGGTCCATATATATGGTTGGCAAATAAATGACAAGAGGTAATGATTGTGGAAAACTAAAAACCATGGAATTATGGAGTCAGAGCACATAAGGAATAAAAAGTTGCCTCCTCTTCTTTCTTTCCTTTTTATGGAAAGTCTTTTTTTTTTGGAGACAGGGTCTTGCTACGTAGCCCAGGCTGGCCTCAAACTCACAGCGACCCTCCTGCCTCAGCCTCCCAAGTGCTGGGATTACAGGCATGTGCCACCATGCCCAGATTGTTTTCTTTCCTTTTTATCTTTTCCTTTTTAAACACTTAACGGTTTACCCCAAGCATCACTCCGGCAGCATGTTTTATTTACATACTGACTATCCTAAGCATCACTTGGGCAGATGTCCTTTCAACCAGTCGATTCTTGTATTGAATAAATTTGATGAAATTGTCAGTTTTACATTTCCTGTTACATTATCTTATCAAAATGAAAATATATGCAAATTTTTGTCATCTTGTATTTAAATAATTGGACTAATAAGTGGTTAATTGCTATTGGTTGAACTCAGGGCCTCACACATGCTAGGCAAGTGTTCTACTAGTAAGTCATACCCCTAGCCCTTTTTTCTACAGAGGGAGTGGAACTAATGACTAAGGCATCCCATATCCATTTAACAGTTAATAACAAATTCCTCAATTTTCCTTATTTTGGCTTCTGCTTTCTACTTTGTATATTAAGAATATGGCATTTTTCATTTTTATCATCAGGTCTCCCCTATAGGGTATAGTACCTAATATCTAAAATGAGTCCAATATATATTGTTGAATAAATATTGAATGCATGCCGGGCATGGTGATGCACGCCTGTAATCCCAGCACTCGGGAGGTTGAGGCAGGAGGATTGCTGTGAGTTCAAGGCCAGCCTGGGCTACATAGTGAGTATAAAGCCAGTCTGTACTACATAGCAAGATCCTGTCTCAAAAAAAAGAAAGAAAAAGAAAAAGAAAAAACAGCATATGTATTTTGGGGAATAGCCTTTTTTTTTTTTTTTTTGTGGGTACCAGGGGGTCGACCTCAGGACCTCACGCGCCAAGAGGCGCCCGTGCCACTGAGCGATATCACCGGCCCCTTTTTCGTATGTGGGTTCCGGGAGTTGAACTCGGGCCCTCGCGCTTGCCGGGCAGGCGCTTAAGCCGCTGAGCCATCTCACCGGCCCAAGAATAGCCATTTTTTGAGGAACTGTTTTTTTGGGGTTTTTTCTTCTTTGAGATGAGGTCTCACTATGTTTTCCAGGCTGGTCTCAAAGCTAATGGATTAAAGCAATCCTGTCTTGGAAGGAAATTTTAACATTAAACCAGATAATTTCAAAATGCAAAGGTTGACATTAAGAACGAAAAAGAGGGCAGTCCACCCAAAGCATGCCCATATACTAACCGGCATGTGAAAAAGAGAAAGTAAACAACTATGAAAGTCAACCTGGAGTGGCAGCTTGATTTGATTGGATTAAAATACACCTAGGGAGGTGGCTGGATTATGAGGGTGCTAACCTCATCAGTGTGTTAAGCCATTGATGAGTGCATCGCTGAGTGGGCTGTTAGGAGGTGGGTCCCAGTTGGAGAAGCAGGTCACTAGGGGCATGCCTCTCAAAGATGTATCTTTTCTTGGGTTCCTTCCTTTTCTACTACCTGGTTGCTATCACTCCCTTCCACCATAATATTCCCAGCCTGAAGCCAGCCGAACATGGATGAAAACCTATGAAACTGTGGGCCAAAATGAATCTTTCTTCCTTTAAATTGTGTATGTCAAATATTTTGTCTCAGCAACAGAAAGGTAACTAAATGCAATCATTAAAAAGAACTTCAATTTTACATACCTTAAAGTTTGTTCTCCCGGTTCTTGCATCTTGGCTTTTTTTACCTGCAAAAATAAATATATAAAGAAATCAATACAGTGATTTGTTTTTGAAACAAGTACAGGTGTGCTATTCAAATACAAGTGTGCTTGTTATCTGTGGGGAATTGCACACACCAAACTCCGTGGATGCTCAAGTCTTGGGTAAAATGGGGTGTATTTGCACATAACCTATGCACATCCTCCCATGTACTTAATTAATCTCTATAGAGTACTTCTAACACTCAGTACAATGTAAATACTATGTATATAGTTGTTATATTTTTTAGGGAATAATGATAAGGAAAAGTCTGCATATATTCAATACTGATGCAATTTTTTTGTCCAGTATTTTCCATCCCACTACAATCTGATTTTAGCTCTCTTGTAAGAATAACTGGCAATAATAAAAGCATGCATCTAGGTGTGGTGGTGCATGTCTATAACCCCAGCCCTCAGGAAGCTGAGGCAGGAGGATCACAAGTTTCAGGCCAGCACGGGCTACAAAGTGAGGTCACGGCCAGCTTGAGCTACACAGAGAAACCCTATCTCAAAAAAAGAGAAGAAAAAAGGAAAAGAAACATTCTATCTGCTTAGATATTCAAATTATGAATCTTTAAAAGTACAGTATTTTAAGCTAATAAAAAAGGCAGAGACTCTTGTTAGATAATTTTAAAGAAACATTTAAGTTGGTAACATGGCTATTTATTAAGATTTAAATTAACATTTCTGACAAGGTAAATAATAAATATAAAGCCCCCAAATTTTTCATGGACATTTATTCCTCATGAGAATATATAACCACAAAATAAATAAAACCACTTTCTCTCTTTTTGTTTTTTTACGTCATCTAAACTTCTGCTATTTTCAAAGCTGGCTTAATGTTCACAAGGTAGTACAAAAGATAAAGGAGAGAGGAACAACGCTTGAACTTAATAAAGAAAATTACACCAGCATTTGAAGCAAATGCTTAAATCCAAAAGCCATAAAAGAGCAAACAGACACATAAGATTACACAAAAATGTAAAGCTCTGTATGATGACACACAGAAGAGACCAAACATGAGAACAACAGCTCCTGCGATGGTCAGCAGATCATGGATCTAACTGTTGCATCAATGTATATAGCATGATCTCACTGAAAAGGACAGGAGAAAAATGATCTGACATAAATAACGTTAGGAAACAATGTTTTGACCAGAAATTCTCTGCCTAAGATAAGAAAAATTTATCTAATTTATCTGCCTACCATAATTTCACAAATAAGAAAATATCAGCTCATTATAAAATGTTATGTTCTTCCTACCTGAAAATGATAGTATTTACATAAGGTCAGATAATATACTTTTTCCAATAATGAATTTATGCTTCACTCATCTAAAGATCCTTTTTTATTATCAAAGGAAAGTATTTGTAAGCTGGTTGCTTGAGTACCCAAAATAGTCCATAGCAGTAGTGGCGAAGCTATGGCATGTGTGCCACAGCAGGCTGTTTGTATTGTTGAAAGCGCTAAAAGGTTCGCCATCTATGGTCTATGGTCTCCAAGCGGTAATCCACACAAAGAAAATTAGAGCATTCAAGAATATATTTATCACAGTCTTAATTTTATTAGAGTCATAGACCAACAAATTTAGTTAATCAAATCCCTGGAGAAAATATTTGTTTGTTTATTTGCTTATTAAGACAGGGTTTCGCTATGCAGTTAAGGTGGGCCTTGAACTCACTTTGTAGCCCAAGCTGGCCTCAAACTTGCAGCAATCCTCCTGCCTCAGCCTCCCAAGAGCTGGCATTACAGGAGGAAATTTTTAAAATATAGTCATGCACCTCACAACATTTCAGTAAATGACAGCCTAAATACACAACAGTGGTTTTCTAAGATTATAATGGAGCTGAAAAATTGCTATCACCTAGTGACATTGTAGGCATTGTAATGGTGTTTGTGGATGCTGGTGTAAACGTACTCAACTGCCGGTCCTATAAAAGTATAGTGTATATCAATTATGTATGGTACATAATACCATAATAACTGTTACTAGCTTATATATGTACTTAATGTTATAGCTGCTAGTGGCCTTGCCCTAACTGCTAATTACCCTACGACAAATTCTCCAGTGTTGAAAGTATGCATCTACAATGGAATTCTAGTTCAGTCATCCTATCATTCATTCAATAGATTATTCCTTACCAAGTCCTTCTGACAGAGAAGATAATGATAAACCAAATACACTCCTTAACCTTAAGGAACCTACAATCTGGTTGAAAAGAAAAACAAGTAAATAGATAATTTCTAAAACAAAGAGATTGTGGATTCTGACAGAAGTGCAAGATGCTATGGTACACACTGAAGGGACACTGGACAAAGACTCTTTACTCGGAGGAGGTGGCCTGGGAATGCAGGGACAGAGTAAGATAGTAAGTCAGGTAAACTTCCTGCAGAAAGTATTAAGACACTAATTTTTGAGCTGGGTGTGGTGGCACATGTTTATAATCCTTGGGAGGCTGAGGTAGGATTGCCCTGAGTCCCAAATCAGTTTGGGAATAGTGAGTTCAAGACCAGCTTCAAATACACAGTGAGATCCTGTTACAAAAAAAACAGTAGTTTTCAAGGGGTTTTTTTGGTACCAGGAATTGAACTCACAACCACACGCTTGCCAGGCAGGCAGTCTGCCACTGAGCTATATCCCTGGCCCTTCAAGTTTTTTTTCCCTGACATCACCGGCCCTTTTTTTCCCTTTATGTGGGTTCTGGGAGTTGAACTCAGAACCTCGCGCTTGCCAGGCAGGCACTTATGCCGCTGAGCTATCTCACCGGCCCCTATTAGTCTAAACTTAACTTGATGGATGAACTGGATTTAGTCCAGTAAAATAGAGAAACTTATATTTGAAGGGGGGGGAAATTAGACTGATCTATGTAGAGGAAAAAGTAAAAACACTCACAGATAAGAGAGAAAACGAAAATCAATCTACTGAAAATTCACTATAAACCTGTAATGAGTCCAAGGGAAGGGATGGTAAAACTGGGCAATGCAAGTTAATAGAAGCTTAATCACGAAGGTTCTTATAAACTTAAGGAGTTCATTTTTATCTCAAGAGTAATAAGGAAACTTTGAACAGCAGTAAGACAACATGATCGACTCTGAATTTTAGAAAGATTATTCTGATACAGTATAGACAGAAAATGAATGCCTGTAATCCCAGCACTTGGGAAGCTGAGGCAGGAAGATCACTGCGAGTTTGAGGCCAGCCTGGGCTACATGGTGGGTTCAACACCTGCCTGAACTACACAGAGAGACCCTGTCTCAAAAAAGAAAAAGAAAAAAAGAAAATGAATAGGAGGGGGAACAAACTAAATTTAAGAAAACCTGAAGAAAGTGTTGCATTAATTCAGATAGAGAAGATGGCCTAAAATAATTCTCCCAGTAAACTAAAGAAAGTGAGGGCCGGTGAGATGGCTCAGCAGCATAAGCACCTGCCTGGCAAGCGCGAGGTCCTGAGTTTGACCCCCGGTACCCACAAAAAAAAAAAAAAAAAAGGAAGTAAGTGAAGACCACAGCTGGACTGAGGTGGTCCCACCCTCTAAGATTCACTTGATTGTTACTAATAATTTAGCTATGTGCTAATTTCAGGGAAAAAAGGTGGCAAACCTAAGCCATGAAATGCAAACACAAACACATATAAAGCAAAAATATATGAATATGTTTCCATTTGTTGAAACTATAACAAAGGAAGAAAATCTCATCTACTTAAGTCTTTTTAAAAAATCCCTTATGCACACAGGACACTAAACTGGCATTCTTTAGTCAAGAATATCACAAGGACAGAAAATATAATGTGATGAGACATATAGACCCTTTTTTGGAGAGGCATTTCTAGCAAGTAATAGTAACAGGTTCATACTTCACTACTACTAATTTTTTAAAAATCACTGAGTGACAAATGATTTTGTTGTGTATAAGCAATCTTCCAAAAACACAAGACTCTATCTATAGGTTTGGGGAGCCTCTCTGATGATCATATAGCTTCTACTTGAAAAGGACAGAATGAGGCAGTCGTGGCAAACCTATGGCACACATGCCGCAGTGGGCTGTTTGTAACATTGAAAGCTCTGAAAGGTTCACCATCACTAGTATGAAGAGTAGCGCTGCAACGAGAATAAGAAATAGCTAGGGACTGGGGGTATAGCTCAGCAGTAAAGCACCTGCTTAGCGTGTTCAAGGATCTGGGTTCCATCCTCAGCAGCACCAAAAAAAAAAAAAAAAAAAAAAAAAACAACTTCACACTGCAATTTACTGAAGTAACACTATTATCCCTTGATACTTTAAAATATTGCTGGGTATAGTGGTGTACCCTGCCTGTAACCCCAACTATCTGAGAGGCTAAGGCAGGAAGATCTCAAATTGTTGCCAGCCTGGGTAACATGAGACCATGTCTCAAAAATAAGTAAACAAAATAAAACATTTTTCCAGATCCAGTATCACATAGATACTTGATGCATTTATACCCTAAAACTTCAAGCTATCAATTACTAGCTCCTGATGATTGATAGTCATATCCTTTTCTAAGTATTCATAAACATCTATCCAATAATGTTTTCGAATACTGTTAGTAATCAGCATTAAGATAGCATAAGTCTACAGTTTCTACCACCTAATTCCTCCTTGCTATCACCTTTGAATGTTAAGGCAAAACAAACGAAACACTGCAACATTTCTTTATATTTTGTTTCAAGTACTTCTCTCATTCTCTATGATTTTTTGGAAACACTAAACACTGGCTTGGTAATCATGTTATAAGTTTTAGGTCTACAGGATAAAATCTTCCATGAGTGTGAAGGATTAGAACTCAGCTAAAGTAACTTACACGCTTATAAATGAGAGTAAAATCTTTTTTTTTTTTTTGTTTTTTTTTGTTTTCTGAGACAGGGTCTATGTAGTTCAGGCTGGCCTCAAACTCACGGCAATCCTCTCGCCTCAGCCTTCCAAGTGCTGGGATTACAGGTGTGCACCAGCACACTCAGCTAAAATCTTCTTTTTAAAAATTCAAACATATTCCTTTTACAGTTTGTAGATGATGCCCCTTGACAGAGAAGATAAAAAGAAATTCTGGTGCTGAGCATGGTGGTGCATACCTGTAATCCCAGCACTCTGAGAGGCTGAGGCAGGAGGATCTCAAATTCAAGTCCAGTTTGGGCAACTTAGTGACTTACTAAGACCCTGTCTCAAAAACTTAAAAATAATAAAAATTAAAAGGTCTGGGGATGTAGCTTAGCGTGAAAGCTCTGGGTTCAATCCCCAGTACATACAGACAGGGGGTAAAAATTCCAGTTTGAGTTAGTCATTGTCTTTGCCACATGTTCCATCTCTTTCTTTTTTTACTCTAAGCCAGAAGGTCCTCTTTTTCTTTCCCTTCCCTTCCCTTTTCTTCTTTTGCAGTACTGGGGATTGAATCTAGGACCTTTGCACTGGGCTGCATTCCTAGGCCTTTCCCCCCCTTTTTTGAGACACTAAACTAGGCTCCAATTTGCTATCCTCCTGCCTCAGCCTCTGAGAGTGCTGGGGTTACAGGCACGTGCCACCACATTCAGCTAAAGGTCCTCTTTGATGTTCTCAAGAATGTTTCCCAAGCTTCATCCCTTTTCTATTTGTAGCTTAGACTATATTTTGTCTATAATCATGATACTACTTATTTTGTCTACGGTATAACTGGGTCCTCTTTTTAAAGGTTAAATTCAGGCTGGGAATGATGGTGCATGCCTATGATCCTACCACTCTGGGAGGCTTAGACAGGAGGATTCCAAGTTCAAATCTAGCCTGGGTAACTTAGTGAGACCGTGTCTCAAAATAAAAAATAAAAAAAGGGGCTGAGGATATAGCTCAGTGCAAAAGCCCTAGGTTCAATCCTCAGTCTGGGGGTGGGGGATAAGAGTTAAATACATTTCCAGGCACAGTGATGCAGACCTGTAATCCAGCTACTTAGGAGGCCAAAGCAGGAGGATTGCAAGTTCAAGGCTACCCTGGGCAATTAAGCGAGACTCTGTCTCAAAAATAAAAAAAAAGGGCTAGGGATACAGCTCCCTGGTAGAATGCCCCTGGATTCAATCCTTAGTACCACACATGCACAAAAAAGTTAAATATATATATATTTTTGTGTGTGTGTGTGGGTACTGGGGGTCGACCTCAGGACCTCGTGCGCCAGCAGGCGCCCGTGCCACTGAGCGATATCACCGGTCCCTTTTTCCTATGTGGGTACCAGTAGTCAAACTTAGGACCTCGCGCTTGCCAGGCAGGCGCTTATGCCGCTGAGCCATCTCACCGGCCCCCAAAAAAGTTAAATATAAAAGGCATACACGCTTATTATTTTTAAAAATCCTAACCATACATATATAGAATATGAAAGATCATACCCTACACCTGAATGAAATAATCAGTATTGAGTGTACAACCTTCCAAGAATTTTTTTATGCGTTTATGAACTTTTTAAAAAAATTTTGTTAAGTTTTGAGACAGGGTCTTGCTAAGTCACTAAATTGCCCAGACTAGACTTGAAATTTTGATCCTCATGCCTCAGCCCCCCAGAGTAATGGAATTATAGGCACCTGACACCACATCCAGCACATTTATTTCCTTTTATAACTTGAAATAAAGTGGCCACAAAGGAGTTTGTAAAAGCTTTAAAGGAGCTCTATAATGAACAGTCTTGGTTTATGTCTCTCACCCCCAAACCAAGTCAGGTTAGTGTCCTCTTTTGCTCTTCAAAAACAGTTTCAGGGCTGGTGATAAAGCTCAGCGGCATAAGCGCCTGCCTGGCAAGCGCGAGGTCCTGAGTTCAACTCCCAATACCCACATAAAAAAAAAAAAAAAAAAAAAAAAAAGAGTTCCAGTTTGGACAACAATATTAGCTCCATATCAGCTACGTGAACTAATCTTTCCGAGTAGGTGAAAAAGATGAAGACTGGCAGACAAAAGACGTGATTTAAGTCCAATAATTTCTTATTGCAAAGAGAATAATTTCTTATGGCAGCAGGTTGAATGAGGATTGGTTAGCAGTAAAGGGAAAGTAAGGTTAAGATTTATGTTTCATTGTGATGGTGATCTGAACATAATCTTTAGGTAGAACAAGCAAGTAGCAGAGAAACAAGAAAGGATAATCAGTAAGAGCAAACAAGCCCAGTGTGGCGGCGCACACCTGTAATCCCAGTACTCAGGACACTGAGGCAGGAGGATTGCCTCAAGTTCAAGGCCAGCCTGGGCTACATAAGTGAATTTAAGGCCAGCCTGTACTACACAGCAAGACCCTGTCTCAAAAAAATCCCCCAAAAACCAAAAATAAAACAAAGAGTAAACAAGAAACAATGTGAATAAAGTAATAATAATATTTCTCCCTATGTACAGGTAAACAATAGGGTTAAAAAATTCTTGGTCTGTTTATTATCAGCTTGGGATAGAGCCATTCTTTCCATTCATATTTTAGATCTCTACACCCTGTGACAAGTTGTTTTTGTTTTCAACATGTGACATTTTTTCTTTTTTTTTTTTAATGTGGGTACTGGGAGTCGACCTCAGGACCTCTCGCTTGCCAGCAAGCGCTTGTGCTGCTGAGCGGTATCACCGGCCCTTTTTTTCCTTTATGTGGGTTCTGGGAGTCAAACTCAGGACCTCGCGCTTGCCAGGCAGGCACTTATGCTGCTGAGCCATCTCACCAGCCCTTGTTTGTTTTTTGAGACAGGGTTTCTCTATATTGTTCAGGCTGGTCTTGGACTCACTATGTATCTCAGGCTGGTCTCAAATTTGTGCAAGACTCCTGCCTCAGCCTCCCAAGTGCTGGGATTACAGCTATGTGCCACCACAGCCAGCTGGCATTTCCTATTTTTTTCCAATCAGATTTTATTGGTACATTTTAGATATACATAATGATCACATTCATCATAATTTGTACCTGTACAAGATTTAACTTGATTCTTTTTTTTCCCATTCCCCTACCCTCCCTTGCAACCCCTCCTCCCCTCTCCATTTACAAAAGCTTTGTTTCCATTTTTCCCCTCTTTTCTCATTTTTACTCTTCCCTTCTTTCCTTCCCTCCACACCCTTCCTTTGTTCCCCTCCCCATTTGAACATTTGCTTCCTATTTCATAATACCTAATATACATTTTGGCACTTATTTATATTTTTGGTTTCTCACACCAGAGAAACAATGAGGTATTTACACGTGTGTCCAATTTATTTCACTTAAAAGTATGGTCTCAAGGTGCATCCATTTAACTAGGAATGTCTCAAGCTTATCCTTCTTTATGGCACAGTAGTACTCCATTGTATAAAAAACCACATCATCTTTATCCATTCACCACAGTTGATGGGCATTGGGGCTGTTTCCAAGATTTGGCTACTACAAACTGTGCTGCTATAAACATGGGTGTGTATATATCACTGTGGTATGATGCTTTCTGCCTCAGCCTCCCAAGTGCTGGGACTGATTATAAGTGTGCGCCACCACACCCAGCTGCCATTTTCTATTCTATTTTTTTCTTTTTGTTTTTTTTTGGGAGGGAGATCTTGTTTATTTTTTGAAACAGGGACTTGCTATGTAGTTCAGGCTGACCTTGAACTTACTATGTAGCCCAGACTGGCCTCAAACTCATAGCAATCCTGCTGGCTCAGACTTCTGAGTGCTGGGATTAAAGGTGTATACCACCATACCCCGCCTTTCTGTTCTGTTGCATTTACTGTGGAGACAGGGTCTCACTATGTAGCCCAGACTGGCCTTGAATTCACTATGCAGCCTAGGCTAGCTTCATGCTTGAGGCAATCCTCCTCCCTCAGCCTCCCAAGTGCTGAGATTACAGGTGTATGCCATCTCGATTGGCTCTATTCTATTTTTAATAGTTAATAAGTGTTGTGTTTTCTTAGATTCTATTTTTGTCTATTTGCCATCCATTAGTTACACGACCAAACTAAAAGCCAAAATTGTTTATATCTCCTCTGTGATTCAAAGCCTACAGTCTGAACCATTTCCTCTACCTCACTCTCATATACCAACCCCCAATCTCTCCTGCCTTAAATTAACCCAAATGGACAACAGGGAACAGGTCACAGGCCTGTTTAAATTATTTAAACTCACCACTATGCTCTGCCTTGCCTTTCCTGTGGCCCACATCCTCCCTTGGCTCCTTTCTGCTTCCTGACGGACAGCAGTGCTTTCTCCTATGGCCCTGTGTGACATGCACTGACTCTCATTTCTAGGGGAACTGTAATGTTAAACTTTTCTTACAATAGTGCTGATCTTTCCATGCTATCAGTAACACAGTCACCTTTGTAAACCCAGACCTGGGCACAAATCAATAAGGAAAACAGTGTTCCAGGGTGATAACCATTTACACATATGGTAGCAGAAAATTGGGTTTTAGTCTTCAACATCTTACCTTCCTATGAAGTAACAATCAGGTTCTGCAGCTCATGTTACAAAACTTTAACAGAATGATAAGAAAATGAGGTGGAGGAGAAAACATGACTTGTCAGCAAGTCAGCCTCACAATTCCCATTACCTTAAATAGGTAAGGAATAACTAACAATTCCCATTCAATAGTTATGTCAACAATTACATAAGTCTTTTGAAAATATGAGTAGACTTTTATCTTACATTGAACACTCAATGATGTAATTTTCCCTGGAACATTTAATCCTATAATTCAGCTGTTTGCTCCAATGGTGTATATACTATATACAAGTACACTGCTCAGGATATATTTTTTAACCTACCACTTCCCTAATTATTATTGTCCCAGTGCTCGCTTCAGCAGCACATATACTAAAATTATTACTGTCCCAAAGATAGGGGCTTACGTTTCAAATGTTTCAAAGTCTTTCTACTAGTTATGTCTTACTAGTATTATACTTACCTCAACTGAGAGGGCTAAAAGAATAATGGCAAAGTAATTATCAGTATATAATTCTTTTTTTTTTTTTCAGTATATAATTCTTAAAGAATAATATTAAAAATATATTAAAAGGTCATTATTTAAATGGAAGCTACTGTCTGTCCTTTTGTGATGTAAAGACTACATCTAGAATCCTAGTATGGTGGCACGGGCTTGCAATCCTAACTCTGGAAGGCTGAGGTGGGAGGATGGTAAATTCAAGCTCAGCCTAAGCAACTTAGCAAATTCTGTCTCAGAATTTAAAGAGTGGGGGAGACTGCTGCTGGGGATATGGCTTAGTGCAAAAGTTCAACTCCCAGTATGGTGAGGGGGAAAAAAAGAAAGAATACATCTGGAACATGCACACAGACAAAATCTTATTATCTGCTTTCAAAGTTCAAATTTTTCTAGGTTGGTTTTTCATAAAGATTACCACTATGTATTCTCTCTTAATATGAAATCCAAGAGGCCCACTCGAGATAGTAAATTGAATCAGTATTTATCTAACTTTAGAAAATAGGAAAAGACCCTTAGCTGGGCATGGTGGCACAAGCCTGTAACTGCAGCTACTCAGAGGCTGAGGCAGGAAGACTCCAAGTGTGAGGCCAGACAGGGCAATATAACAAGATCTGTCTCAAAAATAAAAATTTAATAAAAAAAGGGCCAAGGGTGTAAAGCACTTGTGTAACCATGTACGAGGCCCTGAGGCTATCCTCTGTACTGTAAAAAGAAAAAGACCCTTTCACATAAAAGTTATCTTATACACATACACAGACACTATTACTTTCGGTTTTTCAATATTAAGGATGAAAAGACAAAAGAAAGTCATGAAAAGAAGCCAAGGCAAGGCAATAAACCCATATCACCTGGAGACATTTAAATTTTATTTATTAAATACTTAACAGAAATGAATTCAATCTAGTCTCTAGGATCTTTTAAGAATTAGCTGGTGGTCAAATTATACTTTCCTCACTATGTTTTAAAAAATTAAGTCAATTAGAGAAATTTAGATAAAAATAAGACAAAATTTTCTGGTAGAAATGGTGATACACTGTGTAACTGGTAATCTCTTAGAAAATAAGAGAGATCTTTTATTTTCTAACAATTGTAACACTAGTCACTGATTTTTTTAAAATGACATTTCCAAATATAACATTCACTTTGTAATGCTGGTTTCTTTTCTTTTTTTTAAAGAGAAGGAAAAAACAAAAACAAAAAAGAACAAAATTTCAAAACAACATAATAGGAGGGTAACAATGGTTAATACATTATATATTGTTATCTTTAAATTATTACTCAGGGTACAAGATATCAGCATTCATTTATCTAAACATTACTGGCATAAACCTTTCTCTTCAATGAACTAAGCAAAATTAGTAGTGTATCTATCTTAACCATCTTATATATAAATACAATTTTTTTCTTTTCCCTTCTTTCTTTTCCCCATTCCCCCATCCCAGACTCTCATTCCTTTTGACCAGTTTCTTTCTGATTCATCATATCTATTGTACGTGTAATGCTGAAGTTTCTAAACAGACTCTTTAGCATTAAGTTAGCCAAATATGAGTTTAAGAACATATATATAACATTGTTTTCTTAGAGGAAAACTATTAAGAAGTCTTTATTTTCATTTCTAACTTGGAATTTATAAGTACGTACAATTAAAGAATATTTAAAATCTCCTAAGATTAGTTTTTCTACAGTTGTTATCTTGTTAAAGGAAATACTTACGGGTTGCTCTGGTAAATCTTGTTCCTCTTCCATGAAGACCAGTATTCCTTATTACACTTAGGCCTAGATTCCAAGTCTCCCTGCAGTCTTCACAGTCTGTTCAAGAGAGGGGATTCGAAGCTTTATACCCTCAGAACACAATCATTGAGGCCATCAGAGAATAATTTTTAAATATTTTGCTACCTCAAGCTTTCTATGCTAGTTCCAATCTCAAAATCTCAAACTCGCACGTGGCTTTTGAAAACTGACATGCCGCACCATGTCAAGAAAGGAGTTCACAGAGACTTTTGTAACACCTTGTAAAAGCCCACACGTGGAACCACTTCGGCTGGTTACTATAGTGCCTAATGCATTAAACATCTTACAGTGACAGCTACGTGCAGATAATAAAACAAAAAATGCTTTACGGATTAGAGTTACATCTAAAATGATAGAGACTGGCCCAGCCAGTCAGTAAGTTATGATAACATCTAACCTGTTTTAATGTGGAACATTTATATAACTGTTACACAGACACACAGAATCACTTTAAATAGGACAAACTGGAATATCAATTAAATACATTCACAACCGTGTATATATAAGCAATTTAAAGGAAAATGTAATTATTTAGTATTTTAATAATGAAAATAAATAAGTGAAATGAAACTTTAAATATTAGAATTAAGGAAAAAGAATCATGTAAAGCTAGGCCCCAGTTTAGTTCTGAAATAAGCTTCCACTAAATATACTACCCAGTCAAATTAAGCAAAATCTTTTTCTTCTTAGATCCTGCTTTTTCCACCCAGATTTTCAAACAAAAAAAGAAAAATAGTAGATTCTAAGCCTCACATTTACTTGTTTGATCATTGTTCTGTTCCTTGCTGGCAGGAGACAGAAAAACAGAAATTTTAAAAATAAAAAATTCCTTTTCTAACAAAAAATGATACTGGTTCTTTTCCCAAGCAGATATGATTGCTTAGGCCCTGAAAGTCGCACCCGTGTTCTTTCTGCTACCAACCATGCACCCAACTTAACATATGAGTACAAAGCTTAAGCATAGAATCTTATTGGAAAAACAACGAAAATAGAAAAATAATGTGAGTAGGAAAACAAAAAACTTCAGCCGTGCAGGTACTACCACTCTGTGTGCTTCTATTACTGTTTTGGTGCAATATAATACATTTTATTTTAGAGCCACGCTCCAGTACAGGGAAAAAGGAGAAAATACATGTAAGAAATACAATTAGATGCAAAACTTTGACAATTAGATGACACAGCTTTACTCCTTTGTCCTGGTCTAGCATGTCAAAAGAAAAAAAATGTGTAAAAGTCAGAAGCACTTGCTGCTTCACGCACTCACATGTAGCTCATGCAAAGCCTCAAAAGCTAAGTTCTACAACATGACGCAGGTAACTAATGCTGCCGAATTACAAGGTGCACATGCTAAAGCTCACAGGCACTTTGTTTTCGTCAAATCAGAACAGTACAGTCAGTGTGACCATGAAACTGACTCACAACTGTGAAAAAAGTGAAAACTATTTTTTTGTTTTACCAGTTTATATCTTAAATTGAATTGTCTACATGGGCTTATAGTACTGTCCAAATGTATATTACGTACATATATAATTTTAACCCACAAGAAACAGCAAAACAGGACCGAATCATTAGGAAAATGTAACTATCTTTAACAGCTCATTTGCTGAATTTTTGTGAACCAACTCTTACCTACACCAAAAGTGATAACATTCTTTTATTTGCTTCAGTTAAGGGACACGAATGTTGAACTGAAACATTCATGTATAGTCTTGGCAAAGGAGACAGGATTTCCTATAAAACCCATCTCAGTATAAGATGAAGGTAAGGAGAATTGAAAAAAGAGACAATGTGCTTTAACTTTGTTTTTTTTTTTTTTTGTGGGTACCGGGGGGTCGACCTCAGGACCTCGCGCGCCAGCAGGCGCCCGTGCCGCTGAGCGATATCACCGGCCCCTTTTTCGTATGTGGGATTCGGGAGTCGAACTCGGGCCCTCGCGCTTGCCGGGCAGTCGCTTACGCCGCTGAGCCATCTCACCGGCCCATGAACAAAATTTTTAAAACAAAATATTTTATAGGTCAAAAAGGTGTCACAGGTTTTAAAAAGCAAGAAACACTATCTGAATAGTAAGGACAGCAATGCTCTAGTTACACAAAACCAATAATAAAATCTTAAATTTATGACAGGTGTGGGAGGGGATGCCTGTAATAATCCCAGATACTCAGGAGGCTGAGGCAGGGAGATCAGAAAGTTTGATGCCAGCCTGGACAACTTACTGAAGCTGTCTCAAAATTAAAAAAGCAAAAGGCTTGAGAATGTAGCTCAGATATCACTGGTCTCAGTCCCCACTACTGGAGAAGAGACCTTGAGTTGTGTTTTTCAGAAAAAAAATACATATATAACATTGATTTTATTAACAAGATAAGAATTCACTGTTTTTCTTAAGATGAATTCTACGAGAAGCTGCAAGACAACTTTAAGCAGAAAAACTGGAAAAACATTACTTTCTACTATTTGTTTTTGGTTTGCTATTATTGTTTTTCTCTATTTTTTTCTTTTAAACAAATACCTTTTATTGTTCCCACTGTAATACCTACCATTATTTTCTCACTTTTCAACTCATAGGAATAAAAAGGACATAATTTCTATATTTGGAAAACTTTTAAAAATTAGGCCTGATGGCACATGCCTTTAATCTCAGCACTCAGGAGGCTGAGGCAGGAGGATTGCTGCGAGTTTGAGGCCAGCATGGGCTACAAAGTGAGCTGAAAGCCAGCCTGAACTACACAGCAAGACCCTGTCTCAAAAAGACAAAAAAGAAATAAAAAATTTAAAAATAAAAAAAAAATAGGCTTGATATCTTAAGGTTACTGGTGAATGACCACTAACAATTTTAATCATTTGAAAACAAAACAAAACAAAACAAAAAAAAAACAGTCTACAAATAAAGAATATGATTTATTACAGAATATCCTGACATTCTACTGGCAATATGTGATATCCATAAAGTTTGCAAACATATATTCTGGTACATTTGTGTAAAAATATATCAATGATGACACATGATGTAATTCCATCATAATATGTATGTAAGTATGACTTTCCATCAATACAGTATTGTCATTCCTTCTAATAATTTATATGCTGAAATACAAGAACATACTAAATATAACAATACAAATATTGGGCCGGTGAGATGGCTCAGTGGCGTAAGCGCCTGCCTGGCAAGCGCAAGGGCCCGAGTTCGACTCCCGGAACCCACATAGGAAAAAAGGGCCGGTGATATTGCTCAGCAGCACGGGCGCCTGCTGGCGCGTGAGGTCCTGAGGTCGACCCCCGGTACCCACAAAAAAAAAAAAAAAAAAAAAAAAAAAAAGAATACAAGTATTGCCGGGTATGGTGGTGCACGCCTGTAATCCCAGCACTTGGAAGGCTGAGTCAGGAGGATCACCATTAGTTCAAGGCCAGCCTGGGCTACATAAGCGAGTTCAAGGCCATCCTGCACTACAAAGTGAGATCTTGTCTCAAAAACAAAAACAAAATAAAAAGAATGCAATATTTATCGTATCCCCAGCATTTATCAATATATTAAAACTTTTACTTATTTTATTTTTTGTGGTGGAGGGATCAAATCTAGGGCTTTAACCATGCTAAGCACTCACTCTATCTCTGAGCTACATTCCAAGGCCTAAAACTTTCAATATTTAAAATTTCACACTGATTTTGAAAGTGGCACGTGCTATACAATCAAGTCACATTTACTAGCAATGAGATAAAAATGTTGTGTAACACAGACACAATGATTCAATACTTGATATTGATCTTTTAAGATATCAAGTAATACAACGGCTATGACACAAGTGGAAAGCGAATCTTAATGTAAGAAAGATGAACACAGTCAAGACTCACTAAAACAGCTGATGAAATTACAAAACACGCCTTTTTAGTTTAAATATCTTTAGGGCATTCATACAATAAAGTCTTTTCACAATTTTTAAATTTCATTTCTTACCATTGGTTTCTAAATACATTTGTTTTTATCACCCTTTTTGGAGACAGCTTGTCAGTATCCATATGCCTGCATGGACAGAGTTTAGGGAAGATAGAAAATTGAGAACAGAAATAGTATTTCCTAAGATTTCACGTTTCCCTACTTGTAAAGGCTGACAATGAAAAAAATGGACACTTTAGTTTGATTTTTAAAAGTCACAACTTTATTTTATTTTATTTTCAAACAGATCCTCACTATGTTGCCCAGGCTGGTCTTGAACTCCTGGGCTCAAGCGACCCCCTCATAAGCCTCTGGAATAGCCGGGACTATAAGCACACACCACCACACCAGGCCAACACGATTTTTTTTTTTTTTTTTTGGTGGGTACCGGGGGGGTCGACCTCAGGACCTCGCGCGCCAGTAGGCGCACGTGCCGCTGAGCGATATCACCGGCCCCTTTTTTGTATGTGGGATCCGGGAGTCGAACTCGGGCCCTCGCGCTTGCAAGGCAGGCACTTAAGCCGCTGAGCCATCTCACCGGCCCAAGGCCAACACGATTTTAAACACTATTGGGATCTCGCATGTTAAAAATAAAGCAAGATCCTCTTATAATATGGCAATTATAATTTTAATTTTCACTCCTTAGAAGTTAGAAGAGGAATAATTAGTAACAAATAGTTTATTTCAAAATTCTAATTAGGGCCGGTGAGATGGCTCAGCGGCTTAAGCGCCTGCCCGGAAAGCGCGAGGGCCCGAGTTCAACTCCCGGAACCCACATACAAAAAAGGGGCCGGTGATATCGCTCAGCGGCACGGGCGCCTGCTGGCGCGCGAGGTCCTGAGGTCGACCCCCCGGTACCCACAAAAAAAAAAAAAAAAAAATTCTAATTAGATTCCTACCTCATAATTTGTTTTATACCAGGTTTAACATAGTATTTATCTTATAAAGAGCCACACACAACTTAGATTACTTCAATGTGTTATTATAACTCTTAGGCTTAGAAAGAGGAATTATGCATATATGTTTATAATTATATATTTTAATAATATGAATTATACACAACTTTTAATATGATTACATAGTTAATATGAATTATATACAAATGGTAATGTGCAATATTGTAAATTGCGTATAAATTTATATGTAGCCTTATACATGATATATAAATTATGTATTTGTGTTATAAATACATTTTATATAATATAAATATATATTAACATATGAATGTGTTAATCATATACATAAATATATTTAATTTCCCTTCCTGCACCTAAGAGCTGTAACAATACAACATATATACACACAGAATAAAGATCAAATTGTTTCAGTGAAAATAAAGTATATTTCTCTCTTAATCACAATTAGAGAAGTGTTTAAATTTAGCAGAAGTATCTGATTATAGGTCCCAGAAGGGGAACCTGCATGAATCTATTGAAGCAGAGACAATCAGGTGTCAACTAACTTTGATATAGTCCTACAAAGAACACAGGTAGTCTATACATTTGACCATTGACTACACCGTATTTTAGAGGTTTACTATTCCTTCTAAATGCTTACATGTAGTTTTAGAACACACCAGGAAAAAAAAAAAAAAAAAAAAAAAAGCTATAGAAATTTGTCCAAGGAAAATTAACAGAATCCTTCACAAAATCAAAAATATCATAGTTAATAGTTATAAACAATAGTACAAAAGCTAGAAGAAGTACCCCCAAAAAGTAGTGTAATCATCAAGATGTCATTTATATGTTAACTTTCTTTGTTTAAGACAGACTCTTACTAAGTTGTTCAGGCTGACCTCAAAATTCTGGGCTTAAGCAATTCTTCTGCTTCAGCTTCCCATTTAGCTGGGACCACAGGCAGCTGCCACTGCACCCAGCTAAGACGTTTAGTAACGTGTGACTTAAATAAGTAATTAGCAAGTGACCTCCAAGGCGCACTCAAATATTACTTTGTGTATATCTTGAAGAATGAAAACAAAAACCAGATATGTACTTTCTTCTGAATGGTTTTAAGATGACTGCTTCAAGTAACATTATTCAACAATTACGTGTCTATTTTAAGGAATATATATTAATGAACTCATAAGTACCCTGATATCCCTAATACCAAACTTAAGCCTCAAGAGAGCAGTTCAAAATAAATTCTAATTTATAAACTAGGAGGCTTTATAAAGCAAGAGCAGAAAAGATATCAAGAAAATAGTTTCAGAACATGAGAAAATATTTCTGTGGTCTCTTGTGCAATAGTACACACAACCAATAAATGACAGTGGGATAATACCAAGTAGGAATTTGGGTTTCACAATCTACAGAACATATATATTAGTTTTAAAATAGGAAGTAAACAGAGATTTATTCCAATATCTCAAGATTTCTTACTGAAAATTAGACAAAAATAATTACAAATACTTTGGAGGAAGAAGAGATTAATAATAGAAGCAATAAAAGACGACCTTTCCTGCCCTATACCAGTCTTTAATTATATAGGGAAGAATAAGGGAACTAGAATTTACTGGACATATACAATTCACCAAAGAGTTTTACATTTACTACCTCATCAAATTTTATCACTATAACTATGTTAAGACACAGGTGGTATCACCCTCATATTATAGACAGGGCATCCAGGAAGCTGAGATTCAAACAATTTGTCCCAGAATAGCAGCAATAACATTGCAGGTTGATAATGATGATGCTTGTACACTGTGAACTAACCTAATAAAACCAAATTTTGTACTTAAAAATGATTAAAATACTTAATTTTAATGATGTCTATTTTATTACCACAATAAAAAACACAATAGATGCTGAACATGATGGTGCATGCCTGTAATCCCAGCACTTGGAAGGCTGAGGCAGGAGGATCATTGTGAGTTCGAGGCCAGCCTGAGCTACATAGTGAACTCAAGGCCAGTCTGAACTATACAGCCAGAGCTTGTCTCAAAAATGAAACAAAACAAAACACAATAAAACTCCTGAGACTAGAAAAGGCAATCGTACAATCAAATCTAAAAAGTATTTCAAATAGGAAATAAATGGAGAAAAACTGAATTTTAAAAATATTGTCAGAAAAATTGAACACCAATGTGGAGAAAATGTACCAACACCATACATGATGATGAATTATAAATATATAAAGAACTAAAATTTGGGGTAAAACAGAATACCATAAAAATATCTCTATGAAAATGAGATAAACTCACAGGCAACCGAAAAAAATACAATAAATAAAAAGATCCATTATGTAAAATAAACTTTCATGTAATGAAAAGATCAAGAGGGTATAACAAATTGATGTAATGTCTGCAATAATTATGATGAATAAAGCTAAATGTCTCCAATATAACTCAAGCCAATACAGCAGTTACTGATCATCTATTATTATGTGGCGAACAGCAACTAATATAAACCTGTCAAAGAATACAAACAGGCAGTTTAAGTGAACATGAAGCTCAGATCAGCACTTGAGAAAAGATCCTGTCTCACAACTAATTAAAGAAAAATAGTAGTAAGATATTACGTTGTATCTATTAAACTACCAAAAATAAATCTAAATGAAACCTAAAGTTATTTGGGCTACAAAAAGATAACACAGGGCCGGTGAGATGGCTCAGCAGCGTAAGTGCCTGCCTGGCAAGCGCGAGCGCCCTCCTGGAACCCACATACGAAAAAAGGGCCGGTGATATCTCTCAGCAGCACGGACGCCTGCTAGCGCGCGAGGTCCTGAGGTCAACCCCCGGTACCCACACACACACAAAAAAGATAAAACATATTAAGCCACAGCTGCAAAATCACACTGTGTTCAGCTTATTCCCCAGAATATAAAAGAGGTCATAAAATTGGCGATGGCCTAATCTGAATAATTTCATTAGATATTTTCCCAAAAATTATATACAGGGGGGAAATCTAACTCTGTTTGTAAAAGTATAGCAGTGTAGCTGGGCGCAGAGGATCACTTGAGCCCAGGAGTTCAAGGACAACTTGAGCAACTACTTCATCTCAAAACAAAACGAAACAAGTTTGTTGTTCACAGAAATGAAAAATAAAAAATAACCAATGTGAAGAACAGTTTACCTGTGCTACAATTCTAGAATATTCCATATTAAAATGAAAACTGTAAAAGAAAACAAAAACTGTAACCTATTTCAATATAAGCTTATTTAAAAAGTAAAATACTAAATTTGTATCAGTTTAATTATAACTTACATACACTGATAAAAATTAAACACATAAAATTATGTGTTTGGATAGTAAAATGTTTACACTTTTTAAATGCTTCTACAAAAATGTTTAAAATATTAACCTAAAATTGAACACAAATTCTGCACTTTTGCCCTTTTTGTGAAAAAATTTCAACTTTGAAGGAAAAGCAATTTAAATTGAAATGATCCCCCCTAACCCTCACAAATCTTAAAGAATTTCATGACAACAGTAGAAGGAAGAGTCATTTAATTTTCTTGCTCTGTTATTTCTTTCGGAAGAAATCGAACTACTTAAAACACTGTACACAAGCTCAGGGCTCATTCATTTTATGGTTCTGAGCAAAAACATTTAATTTCCAATAGTTAAGAATTTGCTATTAGAGGGCCGGTGAGATGGCTCAGCGGTGTAAGCGCCTGCCTTGCAAGCGCGATGACCCGAGTTCGACTCCTGGAACCCACATACGAAAAAGGGGCCGGTGATATCGCTCAGCGGCACGGGTGCCTGTTGGTGCGCAAGGTCCTGAGGTCGACCTCCCCGCACCCACAAAAAAAAAAAAAAAAAAGAATTTGCTATTAGAAAAGAGCTCACATTTGGTTTCACCTTGACAGAAATTATTCTCTTGCTAGTATAAGAAAACAAGTAACATAAGATGCTATGAGACATAAGAGTATTAAAAATTGTTGAAGACCATCGCTAATTTAAGGTTGAAGAAATTAAGCCAAAGGGGTAAAGACGTTACCTCATGAACCTCTAAGTAGCAGAACTGGTCCGAGACTCAACTCCTTTGTCTGAAGCTTTTTTCCCCCTTCATATAGAATTGAGCAAATAACCCTCCCTTTTAAAATTATGTTCCTAATATTATTATCTTAGGCCACTTAATCTTTTCCTTTCATTAAATCTCCATTCCATTCCATTACTTTGATCTCATGCTATAATGTGTTCCTAAAGTTTTAAAATGTTTTAATGGTAAAACAGGAAGAAACTGTTCAAAAGGAAAAATATTGTTTAGACAATTGAATGCTGATAACTTGTACCCTGAGTAACTAATTTAAAGATAACAATATGAAATGTATTAATCATTTTTACCCTCCTATTATGTTGTTTTGAAATTTTGTTCTTTTTTTCTCTTTAAAATAAAAAAAATAATAAAATGTTTTAAATGTATAAACTCAAAACTTCTTTTTCAAAGCATGGGCTAGCACTTTAAGGACATCCTAGAAATCCAAAAATGAGATTTTATAATAGTTTTAAATCCTTGTACAGGGTAGAAAAAATAACAATTTGTTCTCTCTTTACAACTATTATTCCTTAATGTACAATGTACAGAATTTGATTTACTATTAAGGAAATAAGTAATTTAAACTAGGTATAAGAAAATGAATTATTTTATCATTCCTAGACAGAGATAAACAGCATGATTTCAGGAAAATAAAATATCTCCCAATATACTAAAGCCACAGTTATTAGTGAAAGAATGCCTTGCTTCATTATTAGTTAATAATTAAAAGTTCTTCAGAACTATCTTTGATCCCCACTTGTGATTTATAAATCTGACAAGTAACAATTCTGGTAAAACTCTTTATTTTTCCTTGGTCTTAGGAGTTCTATGAAATCCTGAGCCTAAATTTCACAATAAAACCACTTTATTATTCTTAGTATTTGATAGCACACAGTGAGTATTCAATAAACATTTGTTTACTCAAGTATAACTTCCAGGCTCTTAACTCCTTTAAGTATTTAAAACCAGCTCACTAAGAAGCTGCTATATATTTAGAGGTACCAAAAACCTCCAATCTTCACTTTCCCCATTTTCACCTGAGATGCCTAAATTACAACTGTAATTCTTTGCAATGTTTTTAAGCTAATTTGAGGAACATCACTTTCAAGTCTGCATCAAAGGAAAAGTTCCCTTCAAATATAAGCAAGGAACAAAATATTTCAAATGAAATTTTAATGTCACTTCCACAAAGAATCACATAAACCACTTACTTATAGGTTACAAACTCTTACATTTCTCCTCCTTAATTGGCTAAAGTTTTTAAGTTGAACAGGAAGAAAAGACCAGGAGAGAATAAAGAGAGGAAAAGGGAGAGAGAAAGGCAAGGTGGAGGAGAATCTCCTTCCCTAAACACACACACACATAGTTATCATGAAGTAGATTTCTGGCCAAAGACAGTCCACTAGTTCCTAATGCCCAAAACCTGTGAGTGTTAATCCCATTTGGGAAAAGGGTCTTCGCAGATGTAAATAAAATAAGGATTCTGAGATAAGATTATCCTGGATTATGTAAGTAGGCCATAAATGTCCACACAAGTGGCCTTATGAGAGAAAAGAAGATGAAAATTTAACACACAGAGAAGGCCTGTGAAGATAAAAAAACAGATTGGAGTGACGATGGTCAAGGAATGTAAGCAGCCACCAGAGGCTGGAAGAACCAAGGAACAATTTTCACTAGCGCTTCTGAAGGGAGTGCTGCCTAGCTAACACCTTGATTTCAGACTTCTGGTCTCCAATTATGAGAGAATACATCTCTGTTGTTTTACACCTCCAGGTTTGGTAATTTGTTACAGCAGACACAGGAAACTAATACAAATAGCAAAGAAGTTTATGTTTTTCATTTGTTTTTACTATTACCTCTCTGCTTGCGTTCCTTGACCATCTTCTAGCCACGGAATGATACACAAGCTGAAAATCAACGGGAAATGATGTAAAAGATAATAGAACATGAGAGTACATATAGCTGAAAAAATGCTTCCAAACACTAAAAAAATAGAGTGAACATAAAACACTTTGCAAATAATTGGAAAATTTGCCTTCTAATAGAACTGTCGCAACTAGCACTACTTTCCTTCTGGGTCAAACCCAATATTTATACAATAGAAGAAATACACAAGTAACGTAGTAACACTGGCCAGTCCACTACTTTATGGATCTTGAAAAGCCTTACAGATCTTTCCAAAGTCTTGAGAACAAACTCAAGTAGTAGAACTTGTAAGACAGCCTTAAAATCAGCATACAATCTGTTTGGTATGTTTGGTTTGGGAAAAATAGTTACTGCTAGAGTTAAACCTGACAGATAGGGCCGGTGAGATGGCTCAGCAGCATAAGCGCCTGCCTGGCAAGCGCGAGGTCCTGAGTTCGACTTCCGGTACCCACATACGAAAAAAGGGCCGGTGATATCGCTCAGCAGCACGGGTGCCTGCTGGCGCGTGAGGTTCTGAGGTCGACCCCCGGTACTCACAAAAAAAAAAAAAAAAAACTGACAGATACACAATTTCTCCTTTGTGGTTGATCTTAACTACCAATCTCAGGCAACCTATGCCTGAGAATTGAAGATCTTATTTATCTATCTTAATTCAAGTTCATATTTTGTATTAAGAGTTTTGCATGACTCTCATATAGTCATTTTGTGTTATCTACAGAGCATTATGCTTCTTCATAAAAACATTTGCTAAATATCTAATGATTATTGTAACACTGTGCTATGCATTGAATCAAGAATATTGGGCCGGTGAGATGGCTCAGCGGCTTAAGCGCCTGCCCCGCAAGCTAGAGGGCCCGAGTTCGACTCCCGGAACCCACATATGAAAAAGGGGGCCAGTGATATCGCTCAGCGGCACGGGCGCCTGCTGGCGCGCGAGGTCCTGAGGTCGACCCCCCGGTACCCAAAAAAAAAAAAAAAAAAAGAATATTGACAGACATTACAGGATGGTAGTGGATAATCAGAATTTTTGCCATTAGAAAAATATGAGTTTTCTAACTCAACAAAAGACCTTTCTGGGGGGAGTGTATTTTTTTTTTTTTTAAGAGTTTTCTTTTTTGTCTGTCTTGAGTAAAGCCCTAAAACTCTAACAAAATATTCATAGAATATTTTAAGCCAGAAAAAAACCCACTGAAATAGAATCCATGATAGACTATGCCAAGTTATAAAGATATATTCTGAAAGATATCATAATTATATTTGACTAAGATTTGTCAAAAATTCATTTCAATGTCAAAAATACCATTTAAAATAGGGGGAAGAGGGGTTGAAGGGAAGGGAGGGGAATGGGGTAAAAAGAGGAATCAAGATATATCGTGTACAGGTACAAATTTCCTATGATGAATATTATTATGCATATCTAAAATGTACCAATCCATGGTGGCACATGCCTGTAATTCCAGCACTTGGGAGGCTAAGGCAGGAGGATCATTTTGAGTTCGAGGCCAGCCTGGGCTACATAGTGAGCTCAAGGCCAGCCTGAACTACATAGTGAGATCCTGTATTAAAAAAAAAAAAAAAGTACCAATAAAATTAATTTTTAAAAAAATGCCATAGTTATTTTGCTATAAAAATAACTAAACACTAAAATGTACAGATCAATGAAAATATAAAGGTTTAGGTAATCTCATCAATAAAAGCTATTAATTCTTTTTTTTTTTTTTTTTGTGGGTACCGGGGGGGGGGGTCGACCACAGGACCTCGCGCGCCAGCAGGCGCCCGTGCCGCTGAGCGATATCACCGGCCCCTTTTTCGTATGTGGGTTCCGGGAGTCGAACTCGGGCCCTCGCGCTTGCTGGGCAGGCGCTTAAGCCGCTGAGCCATCTCACCGGCCCTAAAAGCTATTAATTCTAATTTTAAGCGACAAAGTAAACAAGAAAGGTAAAATTTAGAAATTTACTTTTTTGATAAAGTGTCAATTTAGGCAATTTTCCCAGAGGTTCTTCGCACTGTTTTTTGGTTGCCTACATAAGCAGATCCAATTTACAGAGATCGACAGTCTCAAACTCTGAAATCTCCTCTTAATACAACTCAAAAACAATGATATAAAAATTCATTCACCAAAAGGAAAATTACATGATAATTAACATACTTTGGGATAGATATAAACTGAAAGAAAAAATTTTCTTGCAAACAACAGAACCAGGACTAGTAACAGTAACTTACAAATCAGTTATAGCCAGAAATAAAAATTATACCAGATGTAAAGTAGTGTCCTGAAAGGGATCTTAGAATAGAGAAAAGGAATTATAGTGAAAGTAGTGAAATGTGAATAAAGTCTACTGTCTACTAAATAGTAATGAAATAGTAATATACCAATGTTTTTGAGCTTTGACAAAGGTACTGTGGTTATATAAGATATTAAGAGGAAAACTAGAAGTAAACTCTGTATACTATCCCTGAAACATTTGTGAATAAATCTAAAAGTTTTCCAAAATTAAAAAAAGCTTAAAGAATAAGATGCCATTACACACATACTAGATTGGCTAAAATAAACAAAAGAAAATGACCACATGATGGCAAGTACATAAAACAAAAGCTCTGTACAACAAGAACTTGTACGCTGCTGGTACATGTGTAAAGTTATGTAGTCCAGCCATTGTGGAACAGTCTGGCAATTTCTTTTTTTTTTTTTTTTTTTGTGGGTACCGGGGGGTCGACCTCAGGACCTCCCGCGCCAGGAGGCGCCCGTGCCGCTGAGCGATGTCACTGGCCCCTTTTTCGTATGTGGGTTCCGGGAGTCAAACTCCGGCCCTCGTGCTTGCCGGGCAGGCGCTTAAGCCGCTGAGCCATCTCACCGGCCCCCGAGTCTGGCAATTTCTTACATAGCTAAACATACTCTTACCATAAAACCTAGCAATCCCATTCCAAGATAGCTACCTAAGTAAAAGGAAAATGTGATGGTGGTTTTTCATACAAATGCAAACACTGAAAACAACTCAAATGTCCTTCAAACTGGTAAATGGATAAAAATCCTGTAGTATTTCCATACAATGGAATACTATATGGCAATTTATGGAACAACTGGGATGCATTATTCTAAGTAGAAGCCTGATTCAAAAGCCTACATATTGTATAATTACATTAATATGACTATTTTCTTACTATAGGGACAGAAAACTGAGTAGCTATCAGGTATTAGGGATAGAAGGAGTTGGTCACAAAGAGGCACAGGGAACTTTTTTGGGATGATGGAACTATTTGGCTTTTTTTTTTTTTTTGAGACACAGTCTCACTATGCAGTTCAGGCTGGCCTTGAACTCACCATGTAGCCCAGGCTGGCCTCAAACTTGAGGTGATCCTCCTGCCTCAACCTCCCGAGTCCTGGTATTACAGGCATGCAGCACCATGCCAAACTTATTCTGCATCTTGATTTTTGTGGCAGCTCACAACCATAAGCATTTTTAAAACTCACAGACCTGTACACTTAAAAGAGAGAATTTACTACATGTAAGTTATACCTCAAAACTATAATAGGATGTTTAGATTTTTTAGAAAAAAAAATCACATATGAAGTTGAATAAAATTTGACTGTAATACAAATAAATAAAATTATAAACACAGCTGGACCAATAATTTATGAGTACAGATATTTAAAATGTTGCCTAACAAATTTATAAACATAGATCAACAATTTATAAGTACAGAGATTTTAAACATTAGCCAATAAAATTATAAGGAGAATTGAATTACAGGTTATTTATGAATACAGAAATCTGAAATATAGGCTATATTACCTGTCATCATAATAGTTTTCCATGAGATAGATGACTTATATAAGGTCAAATTTTATAAGTTCTTGTTTTTTATTTTAAATGTAATTGTCTTACAACAGATACCCTTTCCCTACAAATTGCAGCGGCAGAATTCTACCCCTATCTTTAACCACTAACGTTAGACCCATATAACTTACAGTAATTTCAGAACCAATTACAACTAAAATAGAAGTTGGTATTTATATAAAAAAAGAAAGATTTTAGACTTCCACCCCCAGAACTGTGATGTCTTAATTCCTTTTCTCATTGCTGAGACAAAATATCCAACACCCAAATTAAAGGAGGGAAGGTTTACTTTTGCTCACAGTTTGCAGAGGTTTCAGTCCACAGTCAGCTGGGTCCAAGGCAGGGTAGCATGGCAGAGGGGCATCGCAGAGGAGAAACAATCCATGGCAAAGCAAGGTAGGCAGAAGGTAACAAAGTGTGAAGTAGCAAAACAGCTTCTTTCTGTCCCTTTATATTCCATCCAGGCTGCCCACCTTTTGGGTGGTGTCATCGACACCCAGGTTGGGGTACCCTTAATCCCAGCATCACATCCTTAATCCCAGCATCACACATGCTAATCCAGCCACCTTCAAAACGCCCCGCCTATGACCGCATGAGGCTTTGGGGGCATATCTAGATACAGCCATAACATGTGACAAATAAATTTGTTATTTAAGCCACCCAGTCTGTGGCATACTGTTATGGAAAACTGAGCAAACTAATACAGTTCTTGTATCTTCTCTTGGTTCTTTAGACATAGATTCCTTTAGTTCTTTGAACATAATTATCATTAAGATAAATGCCTTTGTCTAGGAAGTCCAATATCTGGGCTTCTTCGGGGCAGTTTCTATTTTAATGCCTTCTTTCCTATATAGGAGAAATTATTTCTTTACAGGTTTTCTAAAATTCTGTTGAAAATTAGACATCATAAATAATTCAACATGGCATCGTGGAAAAACAGATTCTCCCTCTACCCAATATTTGTTGCTGTTGCAGCTTATTGTTTCTTTTAGTAACTTGCCTGAATTTTATATAAAGTTTGGATTCTTTGTTATATGTAGCCACTGACCTCTCTGCTATTAGTGCTCAGCTAGTACAGGGATTTCATCAGATGTTTGGAACCAGTAAGTCTCCAGGTCTGTACACATGGATGTGCCCACTCAACCAGACAGTCTGTAACTGTGTTAGCCTTCACTCCTGCTTGCACAGGGCCCCAAGACCTACCAGAACTGACAGCTTGGGGCCTTCTTTGGTCTTTCCTCAGCATATACATTGCCCCACACTTGTGTACAGCCTTCTAGATTCCCAGAAATCTATTCAAGGTTTACAAATTCCCTTATGGACATCACATTCCCCAGCTTTTTCTTTTAAGCTTTTGAACTAGCCAGTTGTTTGCCCTAAGTGTTATTCACCATTACAGGCACTAGAGCCACTAGATATGTTCAATGATTGCTTCTGTTTTCAGAGAACATGGTGTATGGCGGGAGGGGACTGTGTAAACGCCAAGTCAGGTCAAATACATTCTGAAGGCAGTCTTTCAAAGAAACACCAGTTAAGTAAAATAATGACAACTCTCTGTGAATGGAACTTTAAAGGAACTCCAAACTCATTCTGCCCTTTCCAACGGACACTGGTTTACCACAATTCTCTTGGTTTTCAAGGCTATCCTGGAGCTGGAGAGAGGGTGGTGGGAAAGGGGCAAGTTAACACAAATTTGCTGGTTTTGCCCAGATTCAGACATTTTTCTTGAATAAATGCTCCCAGATTGCTGCAAGTCTGTGGTTAATTCCCAATGTTCTGAAAAAAACTGATTCTGACAAGTTTTGCCAATGTTGTCACTAGTTTTATGGAGGAGTTTGCAGCTCTTTCTTTCTTTCTTTCTTTTTCTTTTTTGAGACAGGGTCTAGCTATGCAGTTCAGGCAAGCTTTGAACACACTATGTAGCCCAGGCTGGCCTTGGCCATCCTCCTGCCTCAGGCTCCCGAGTGCTGGGATTACAAGAGTGCGCCACCACACCCAGCTCTTCTTTCATTTTTGCTGACATCCTCTGCAATGAATTTTGAAAGTCCTTTAACTAATCCATACATTCAATATTTTCATTTTTAAATTTCAATATTTACATTTCTCATTTACCTTTCCCTCTAAAGTTCCTAAAAATGCTTAACTTTGAGTATTCTGTTTATACTCATCATTAGTTTTGATTGCATTTTAGTGTTAACAATACCTCTTTTCCATAGTATTAATTCTCCTCAAATGACTGATAAATCTAGGTAATTAGTACAGCTACACAATTTTTCCTGAGAACCTTTGCTCACCCATTGGTGCATGCAGGCTCCAGTTATCTACATAACCACCTCTCTTAACTACGGAAGAGAAATGAAATATTCAGTTGGGCATTGTCTGCAGGTAATTCATTTCCTAATGCGAATCCTTGTTTCTTCCCACATCACAAATTTTGTGGGATACGGCTGGTTTTCAATACCAAAACTTTCACTTTAGAGAGGAGCTATCACAGCTTTAACTTGAGGAAAAACACTATAGTTACCTACTCTGCTTTCTCCTTCGTCTTTGTTGTAAAAGTCTAGAGTAACTTCAGGCTGTATTTGCTTCTTTCTCTAGCCTCAAAATTCATTCATTTCTAAAGTATTTAATGTTTATTATGTGTCAGGCACTAGTCTAGGTACCATGGTTTCAGTGATGAAAACAAAGTCCACTGCCTCAAGGAACTTTTATTCTAATGGGTAAATAAATAAATATTGTACACAAGGTAATATAATCTCACAAAGTGATAAATACTACTGGAAAATAAAGGATAGAGAGTGACAACAGGGAAGCTATTTCAGATGGGGTGATAATTTCTCTGAGGTGGTAATCTATTAACAGACATCTGAATAATGAGAAGAGAGCTCTAAAATATAAAAGGAGGCTTTCCAGAAGGGAACATGTGTAAAGAAACTGACAGGGTAACATCTATATAGCAAAAGGGCCAGTGTTAGCAAGTGAATGAGTTGTAAGAAATGAGGCCTGAGAAGTAGACCAGAGCCAGATTCACAGCTTTTAACACATGACATTGGGAAGGCAATGGGGGTTAAGCAAGAGAATGACATGATTTGATTTACATACACTAAATGCTATGTGGCAAATATACTGCTCTCCCTAGACAGGCTGTTCAAAGTGTGTGAAAACCATTCCCCGGGCTTTATCCAAGAGACAAACAGATGCTCAAAATGGAGGACAAGAGCCAAGAAATCGATGAATGCCACAAGCACCTTTCACTGTTTTCTATTTATTTACTTGGAATCTGGTACATTTGTGAAATTTCTACATATATTTTCAGCTATGATTTCTTTACCTAGTTTCGCTATCAACTTAATCTCACTGTTTCCTATTCTTCAAACTTCCATTAAAGTTTCATCAGCTAAAGGCAACCTTTCTTGGTTTATGTCTTTAAAAAAAAAAAAATCTAACATACTTAACAACATATCCACTCAGAAGTCTTTGTGCTCGGAGACCCATAGAAGTAGACATGAATATCCAGCAAACCTATAACTCAGTTAAGGCTGCCTTTAGTGTGATCCTAAGAGAGGCTTTCAGCTCTCACAACTTGGGCAACAGCACAGATTACATTTCTATGGCCAAAAAGACTGCAACCACCCACACTACATCTACTTCATGTACTTTCTACACAGACAAAAGACCATGCTGGTCAACTCCTTCCATAAATAAACAGACCAGCCAACTGACTGTGGTAAAGTTGGCAAATTCTTGTGGCTACTTCATTTGGCAGGCATGACTAACATATCGTGGTACTGTCAGCTGTGGGAATATTTATAGTAAACTTTACACTTAGTAAAACAGATCAGAACTTACTGAGAAAGTCACATGTTTGTGCGCAGATTTTACCAAATTCTTAATAAGAAAAATTAGTATTGCTTTTACAATTCCTAATATTACTTCTTAGACTATCATCCTATGATGTCTATGAAACTATCTTTAATAAAAAATCACACAAACTCCCCCCACCCTTGATTCTGATAGAACAGGGAGATGTGCTCCACAGGAAAAACCCAAAACCACTGTAAACGAGAACGGGGGGGGGGGGTGTTCATCTGAATTTGCTGCCTCAAACTAAGCTTAGTAATAGTCCAACAGTTCTTCCAAAACAGTCCTTCCAGCGCTCCTCAGACTTCTCTTCAATTTTTGTAACTTGTCAGTGACAGAACATTAACATTTAGAGATTCAGACTCCACAGAACTCAAAAACTCTCAAGCTTTGTCTTCCTTCTCCTTTAATGTGTGACATAAATATTTCTAAGAGAATCATTTTTTTGTAGGTACTGTGTCTTGACAGATGACATTATACTCCAACATGAATATTCGCAAAATGTGCTGCTTCTAGTTACAGAGAAAAAGTTGTACCCATCGATTCGTTCATTTTCTAACATTCTATATCATTCTATATCTATCTTATCTATATATCAATCTTATATTTCAAACAGCTCTCTGGTATTTGAATAATATTTACTATATACTATGCCACTAAAACTAAGACTATTGAAATGTATATAGTTTTGGCTGTCAATAGCACTGCAAAGCTGGGCGTGGTTGGTGCATGCCTGTAATCCCAGCACTTGGGAGGCTGAGGCAGGAGGATCACTGTGAGTTCGAGGCCAGCCTGGGCTCCATGGTGAGTTCAAGGCCAGCCTGAACTACACAGTGAGACCCTGTCTCAAAAAAAACAAAAAAAAAAAACACATAATCTAGGTTTAGATTAAGGTGTCAGTCTCAAATTTACTTGCTCCTTCAAAAATCTGATAAGACAAAAAAGCCATAGCTCATAATTCCAGTGTTATCCTTTCAGCCCAGGGAGTGGGGAATAATGAAGTAAGCTTTAACTCTCATTATTTTATTATTTTCAACAAAATCATCTCTATAAGATTTGGCAACTATATGGTATTTCTGGAGCATAAACTGTGGAGCCAGACTATTTAGGTTCAAACACCAGCTCTGAAACTAATGAGTGATGTGGGATCTTAGGCCAATTATTTAACTTTCTTAGGCCTAAATTACTTCATCTTTAACACACAAATAATAATAGTGCCTTCCTCACAAGCTTGTCATAAGAATTAAATGAGTTAATATCTCCAAACTCTTCAAACAGTGCCTAGCACATATAAGCACGATGTAAGTGTCTGTTAAAGAAAAACAAATAAATAACTTCAACATAAGATGAACAGAAAAATCTAGTCTTGAGTAAAGGTCAGGCCACTAGTTAGTTCCTCATAGTTTTCCTAAAGATAAAATATTAAAATATTAAGATCCAAATGACAAGAGATTCCTACGAGAGATTTAAAAAGCTGGGCCGGTAGTCCTGATAACCTTTGTTACTTGGCTTAGATTTCAAAACTCTACACAAGAATTTTTCCATATAAGTCCTCAAGAAAAGATATTTCCAAGCTCCCGAGCAATATCACATTAAATGTCAATCCTGTTCTGTTATTCAACAAATATAAAGAACTCATCATAGTCCCAAATACTCTCAGGAGATCCAACTGTGAGTTGATAACTATTAATAGCTAACATTTACAGAATGCTTTTTATGGGTCAGGATGTTCTAAGTACTTTTAATGTATTACTATTTTAATCCTTTCAATATATCCTTAAGATAGATATTATTTATTATCATCACCATTTCACAGATGATAACACTAAGGCACAGAGAGTAACCTGCCCAAGGTTATATACCTAGTAAGTCACGAACCTGAGATTCAAGCTCTGGCAGGTTAGCCTCAAAGTCTGAGCTCTCAAACTGCAGCTATGTGCCTCAAGATGGAATATCACAACAATGCAAACGATGTTAAAAGCTGAACAAGCTAAAAATGTACGCTACAGTCACCAACAGCCAGGATTGATAAGCCAAGTAATGAAAAGCTACTGAGAAGAAGGCAAATTTTCTTCTTCTTTTTTTTTTTTTTTTTTTTTTTTTTGTGGGTACCGGGGGGTCGACCTCAGGACCTCGCACGCCAGCAGGCGCCCATGCCGCTGAGCGATATCACCGGCCCCTTTTTCGTATGTGGGTTCCGGGAGTCGAACTCGGGCCCTCGCGCTTGCCGGGCAGGCGCTTACGCCACTGAGCCATCTCACCGGCCCAAATTTTCTTCTTGATTCCTTTTCATTCTTATTCTTAGGTCTCCCAATTGAGTAAGAGTTAATACAAGTGAAGGGCTTTAAATAGTGCCTGGCACATAGCAAGCACTCATTAAGTGTTAAGAGGTGGTACTGGTAAAAATAGCAGTGTATGCCTGCTGACCCTGTCTCATTCTAATGGCTAAGATAGGCTAGGAATTGTTGATCTCTATACCATCTTTTCCTCTCTGTGATTTCAAGAGATGATCTGGAACAATAAATAAATGTAGTACACCATCACAAACATTAGTGACTCCTCCAGTGTGTTACTTTCATCTGACTGTATACACTGTGCAAACTGCTTCATTCCTCAGTCCCCTTTTCTTGGTTCACAAAGCCTGGAGTAGGGCCAGAAGACAAGTAGGATAAAGCAGCTTTGTAACCTTTTGTCTAGGTGCCAAGAATAGAAACAATGTTTGCGAAAAGCCACTGAATAGACAAACTTTGTTCGATGGAAACTAGCAAAGTATTCTGATGATAAAAACTGTTAAACTGAGCATTTTCAGCCTCATGATTCTACATTACTGCAGTTTTAAAGTCATGTGCCTAGACACAATAAAGAACAGAAATGGCAGTAATGATAATCAGGACAACAGGGCCTCCTCTCTCAATTGTTCTACACAATTATTTATCTTAAAAACTTTATAGAATTAGCCAGACATCGTGGTACACACCTGTAATCCCAGAATTCAGGTGGCCAAGGTAGGAAGATCAAGAGTTCGCCAGCCTAGGCTACATAGTGAGTTCAGTGAGGGCCTGAACTACACAGTGAGATTTTCTCTCAAAAAACCAAAAAGCTTTACAAAGGCAAAGTATATTTTAAAGAAGTGGTGAGGGGGGGGGGGACAAAAACCACTGCCAAGCAAGGTAAGTCGAGCACACCTGTAATCCCAGGTACTCAGGAGACTGAGGCAGAAGGATCCCAGACTGGGCAACTTAGAGGGACCCTGTCTCAAAAAGGGCTAAGGTGGTAGCTCGGTGGTAGAGCACTTGACCAGCATGCTAAAGGACCACAAAAACCAAGAACAAACAAAAAAATCCACACACACAGAAGATACATAGAAATGAGATAAAGCAAAGACTTTTAATTTGTCTACCTATTAAGTGCTGCCAAATATGAGCGACAGCTATTCTCTTTGGAAAGCTCTAGTTCTCTCTCTCTCAGGAATACTCAAGTGTTATTTCATCACTGCAGCTACCTAACCTACAGCAAAAGAAGATCTAACTTTTATTAAAAAATGTAAATTTGAAGTTGCATGCTTTATTTTAAATTATCATCACAGATATTTCCTTAACTTGACATCTTTAAGAGAGAAAAATTTGCTGGGTGCACTGACACACACCTATAATCCTAATACTTAAGGAGTCTGAGGTAGAAGGTTCACAAATTCAAGTCCTGCCTGGGCAATTTAGCAAGACCCTGTCTCAAAATAAAAAATAAGGGGGATGGGGAGCTGGGGATGTGTAGACCATTCCTGGGTTTAATACCCAGTAAGGAAGGGTTGGATTTAGTAAAATAGCAACACACTAATTATGTGGGTATCTTCGATATGTAATAGATCTATGTACTACTTTTTAATCCTAAAATTTTTTCTAAAGTCTGAAATATTCCAAGAAAAAAATTTCATACGCTTATACAGTAAGTCCCCGACGGGCCGGTGAGATAGCTCAGCGGCACGGGCGCCTGCTGGCATGCGAGGTCCTGAGGTCGACCCCCGATACCCACAGGAAAAAAAAAAAAAGTAAGTCCCTGATGTACGAACATTCGAGTTGCGAACTTTCACAGGTGCACTGTATAAGATTCACAGGTGTACTGTGTAAGACTCACTTTGTTGGATTAGGAACAAATAATCTGATGTATGAACGTTCTCCTGAAAGGAACTTGTTTGTAAGTCGCGGACTTACTATATTTTAGATTTGCTGTCAATAGAGCAAGATGATCATATTAATATTGAACTAGTAGGAAAAAATTCACACAGAAACTAAACAATAAAGTTCAATTCCACCTGAAAGCTAGTCATTCTAATTTATTCCTGTAACACTGCTGATACAAACTACCAATTTTCCTACATTCAGTAACCCCTACATTATTAAATTTCAGGTGAAAGAAAACTATTAAAATATTGAAAGACAAAATGATTACCAAATTCATATATAAAAGAGAATTGCTTTGAACCAAAAAATAAATGTTAAAGAAAAGAACTTTCTAAATACAAGTAAATCACCACAACGAAGCTTACTCTTTTCAGCTCCATAACAATATTTTTTCCCATCAAGAGGGAAAAAAAAAATTCAAGATAAAAGGTACTATCAAAAAAAAAAAAAAAAAAAGTGAGCCAGGCACAGTGGTGTATGCCTGTAATTACAGTGACCCTGGAGGCTGAAGCAGAAAGATCACGAGTTCAAAGGAGCCTGAAGAAACTTATCAAGATCCCATCTCAAAAATTTTTTAAGGGCTGGTGAGATGGCTCAGCAGCCTAAGCGCCTGCCTGGCAAGTGCGAGGTCCTGAGTTTGACCCCTGGTACCCACAAAAAAAAAAAAATTTTTTTTTAAAAGCTGAGGATGTAGCTTGGTGTAAGGCCCTGGTTCAATCCCCAACACTGGGAGGGAAGGACAGAGGGAGAGGAGGAAAAGACAGAGAGAAGGGAGAGAAGGGAGGAAGAAAGAAAAAAGAAAGGGAAGGAAAGGGAAGGGGAAGGGAGGGGAGAGGAGGGGAGGGAAAAAGTATACATAATATATCTGAATGTCTGAATTAATAAGAGGAGTTAAAAAAAATAAGAGGAGTTAACATGTAAGGATTAAAATTAGTATTCTTAATCAAATACTGCTTTTTATCAGCAATAATTATATTTTTTCTGTTAATTATGGTTTCTATTAGAGTCCGTGACTCCCAACTGTTTACATAACACTCGGAAAAATAAAATCATTATCTGAGTATAAGACTAATGTAAAGTGATCTCCTTCCCCCTTGATTTGCAATTAAATATTTTTATTTGGGAATAATAAAAGCACAAAAGAATATGACTAGTATTACTCTAAATGGCTATTATTCATATTTTTAATAATAAAAAATGTGAGTTCCCCTCCTCTTTTCTAAAGTAAAATTTAAAACAATAAGTTAAGTATATTACTCTAAACATGGTAGTCCTAAAGAGATTGGTGTATCTAATTTTGCACAAATTTTCAAATTTGGAAATGAGACCAGAGGTTTAGTCATAAATTTCAGCTTTAATCTCCTGTTTTATATTCCAAAGCTGTTAAATTCATGGGGGGAATATTAAGATTTTAGTATTTAAAGACTATTACATAAGTTTATTTAATACTTTGGAGGTCAAAGAAAACAATTAACTTCAAGAGGGCATTTTATTAAAAACACTGCTTTTTCTCCAAATAACTCCAAAATAATTACTTCCACAAGATAATTTTTCTACAAGGGGGAGGGATTTGATCCTGTTTTCTTTCTAATAGGTGGTTTTTTGGAATCTGAGAAACAGGTAGTAAAGGGTTTGTAAATTGCCTCAAGCCAGCATTCATAAAAAGACCAGGTAAACCTCTAAGGTTCCCAACCAAAAGCAGTGTTCTTTCGTGTTTCGGAGAAATTGATTTTTTTAACCTTAACTTATAAAGGAAGAAGTGACTAAAGCAGTAGACCCCAGTACAAAACAAAGTCAGGAAGTCTAGACTCAGAAAGGGTAAATTCAAATTCAAATCTGTTAACTAATTGTGTCACTTTGGGAAAGTTACAGAACTTCAGTGCTGCCATTTCCTCATATACAAAATGAGAATAATAAGAATGACAACTCATACAGTTCAAGAACTAAAGAGTTAATACATACATACCACCAAGTAAGTGCTATATAAAATTTGCTTTTATTTTTACTTTGTTACCAAGACAGATTTTTACAGTTCAGTTGTGAAAAAGCTCCCCCAAATGAAAAGTACTTAACTATAAATAAAAAAACATGATTTTATATTAATTAAACTGTGATGCAGATTAATGCAAGAACCTTAAATCCCAAAAATGAGAAATCATTGCTTTTTTTTTTTTTTTTTTTTTGGTACCGGGAATCAAACTCACTACCTCTCGCTTGCCAGGCAGGCACTGTGCTGCTGAGTATATCTCCGGCCCAATCATTGCTTTTTTTTTTTTTTTTTTTTTTTTTTTTGGGTACCGGGGGGTCGACCTCAGGACCTCGCGCGCCAACAGGCACCCGTGCCGCTGAGCGATATCACCGGCCCCTTTTTCGTATGTGGGTTCCGGGAGTCGAACTCAGGCCCTCGCGCTTGCAAGGCAGGCGCTTACGCCGCTGAGCCATCTCACCGGCCCCCCATCATTGCTTTTAAAACAATAAAAAAAATCATAAAATCTAGTTTAAAAAAACTGTACACTATTGTCACTAGTGTGCCACCACACCCGGCTCCAAAAAAATTTTTTAAACTGACACTTTTTAAAAAAATTTATTTAGGGGGCCGATGAGATGGCTCAGCGGCGTAAGCGCCTGCCCGGCAAGCGCGAGGGCCCAAGTTCAACTCCCGGAACCCACATACGAAAAAAGGGCTGGTGATATCACTCAGTGGCACAGGCGCCTGCTGGAGCACGAGGTCCTGAGGTCGACCCCGGGTACCCACACCCACACCCACACCCACACCCACACAATTTATTTAAAGCTTTTCTGCTTTTTCTTTTTCTTTCTTCTTTGGTTTTCTTTTTTTTGTGTGTGGGTACCGGGGGGGTCGACCTCAGGACCTCGCGCGCCAGCAGGCGCCCGTGCCGCTGAGCGATATCACCGGCCCCTTTTTCGTATGTGGGTTCCGGGAGTCGAACTCGGGCCCTCGCGCTTGCCGGGCAGGCGCTTAAGCCGCTGAGCCATCTCACCGGCCCCATTTTTTTTGGTTTTCTTTAAACAGTGTCTCATCACCAAGCATGGTGGCACACTTCTGTAATCCTGGCACTCAGGAAGCTGAAGCAGAAGGATTGCTGCGAGTGCAATGCCAGCCTGGGCTACATAGTGAGTTCAAGGCCAGCCTGAACTACAAAGGCAGACCCAAGACAGGCTGGCCTTAAACTCACAATGATTGTCCTGCCCCAGCATCCTGATTACCAGTCTTACAGATGTATACCACAATGCCTGTCTAAAGATTATTTTAATTTTAATTATTTTAAGTCATATTTAATTCAGAAATGTACCAATAAAATCAAATTCAAAATTTAAATATAGGGCCGGTGAGATGGCTCAGCGGCATATGCGCCTGCCTGGCAAGCACGAGGGCCCGAGTTCGACTCCCGGAACCCACATACGAAGAAAGGGCCAGTGATATCGCTCAGTGGCACAGGCGCCTGCTGGCAGGCGAGGTCCTGAGGTCGACCCCCCGGTACCCACAAAAAAAAAAAAAAATTTAAATATAAACTGGGTATAGCAGTACATGCCTGTAGCTCCAGCTATTCAGGAGGCTAAGGGGGAAAGGTCACTTGAGCTCCTAAGTTCAAGACCAGCCTGAACAACAAAGCAAGACTCTGAGATTCTACCCAGAAAAAAAAAAAAAGTAATCCCTGTACAATGTCACCTAGGTCACATAAACAGCTTAAATTTGTATTACTGTAATTGGCACAGTAGATGCCCAAACAGTATTTGCTGAAATTTTATAAAGATGATTGCTAACTACTTTCTGGGGAGGAAAAAAAATTTACATGGTACAAACATTAACCAAACCTGTAAGTTAAAGTGCACCTAACACAAGCTGTAGTTAAGATTTTTAAGATAATGGCCGGGGATATAGCTCAGTGGCACAGCACCTGCCTGGCAAGCGCGAGGTTGTAAGTTCGATTCCCAGTACCAAAACAAAACAAAAAAAGATCTTTAAGATGTTAAATGCTGCCTGCCTTAGATTAACCTGTTAACTTATTTAAAATAAGTCAGTATTATATATATATTTCCTTTTCTGATTTAAAATGCTTTTGCATATTTAAAAGGGGAATCAAGTTTTATGAGGCCTATGTTTTAAATGTCTGTTTTTAAATTTACTATAAATAACAAAAAATCTCTTAATTACCTCTGCATTTCATAATTAACCACCCAGGACTTAAGGTAGATCGGACTAAAAAAAAATATCAAGATGATGATACCCTCTATTGTTTGCTATATTCGCTGACATAAAGCCTACCACTTTCAATAGAGTAGTTTATACTCTAAGCCGTATTTTCTATACAGAAACATGCACTTGTATTTTTAAGTTAATCAGAAGATAGAAAGTCCACCTATTTTATTTTCTATCTTACTATATAACATTTCACTCTTTGGTACAAAACAAGTAAACGAATACATTGGAGAATAAGCTATTCCAGTGTTTTAAAATATACAGTATGTTTCTATTTGTGCTATTCTTTCTCACTTATAAATAAGAGGATAAAATCACGAAGCACTTGGGCAGATCACAAAAACCATGATACTGCCAACATATAAATGTTAAGGACATATGGGATGTATATTTTGTTTCTTAAGTATTTAAAACTGTGCAAGGACAAATATATGTAAGAAAATGTACAGTAGTAAGAAAGTAATGGGCCAGTGATATAGCTCAGTGGCATAAGCGCCTGCCTGGCAAGCGCGAGGTCCTGAGTTAGACTCCCGGTACCCACATAAAAAAAAAAAAAAAAAAGTAAAAAGTAACAACCACAGATAATGAAGCCAAAATAATACAAGAAAACCTGGTAGGCATAAAACTAATATGCAAGCCAGGGTTGGTGGCACATGCCTGAAATCCCACCATCAGGAAGGCTGAGGCAAGACTCAGCCCAGCCTGGGCAACTTAGCAAATTAATGAGAACTGCCTCAAAGAGGAAAAAAAAATTTTTTTTCAAGGGCCGGGAATGTAGCTCTGTATTGAAGGCCCTGGGTTCGATCTCCAACATCACAAAAAATAAAATAAAAACCTAATATGCAGAATTGTGTTTTAAATTGAGCTCTCAGGTTTACAAAATAACATTTTGCCAAACTAAGGTAGAAATTTCTACAGAAAAACAACAGTGAGGGGCCGGTGAGACGGCTCAGCGGCTTAAGCGCCTGCCTTGCAAGCGCGAAGGCCCGAGTTCGACTCCCGGAACCCACATACGAAAAAGGGGCCGGTGATATCGCTCAGTGTCACGGGCGCCTGCTGGCGCGCGAGATCCTGAGGTCGTCCCCCCGGTACCCACAAAAAAAAAAAAAAAAAAAAAAAAAAAAAAAAACAACAGTGAGGACTGAAGCTGTAGCTTAAAGTCAGAGCACCTGCCTAGCATCCAGGAATCCCGGGTTCAATTCCAGGCAAAGCAAAACAAACAAGAAGCCAACAGTGATTCCTTTCTTGGCTTTAGAAACAAACACACATTAAGACATCTCCAGTGATGGGACAGGGAAGATGGCAGCTCCCTTGGCAGCTAGGTGAGAGGGGTAGACTTTTCAGTAATCAGAAAATCTATCAGTGAGTGTTCTGTACAAAGACCAGCAGCATGAACACAGCTGCTCCAATGAGAACATAGGATGTTTATTTCATTTAGAGGCTTCTGTGCAGAATTTATATCATAATAGGTAAAAATCATTTTAAAAAATGTGTGTGTGTGTGTGTGTAGTACTGGGGACTGAAACCAGGGCCTTTGTGCCGAGCAACGGCCCCAGTCCTTTTTTTTTTTTTTTTTTTTAATTTCTTTATTTCAGACAGGGTCTACCTATGTCACCAGTTGTCTAGGCTTGGCTCAAACTTTTAGTCTTCCTACCTCAGCCTCCCAGAGCTGCGATTACATGCATGTGCCACCATGCTAGGCTAGTCAAAATCATTGTAGAAAAAAGAAAAGAGAAAAAAAAAAAAAGAAAAAGAAAAAAGAAATTCCTAAAATTGTTCAACTTGTGTACAAAATAATTTCTATTTCCTCTTTGATGGTAAAATGATTTTGGCATGGATTTTAAAATCTGTATTACAAATTTCTGATCCTAATAGTTTCATTCTTATGACACAAATGTTTGAAATAGGGCCTGTGAGATGGCTCAGCAGCGTAAGCGCCTGCCTGGTAGCGCGAGGTCCTGAGTTCAACTCCCGGTACCCACATACGAAGAAAGGGCCAGTGATATCGCTCAGCGGCACAGGTGCCTGCTGGTGCGCGAGGTCCTGAGTTTGACCCCCGGTACCCACAAAAAAAAAAAAAAAAATGTTTGAAACAACTTACTAAATACTATATTGTGCTCTCCAGCCTATGGAACTAAAATTTACTACTCTAATGAGTGTGTGTGCAGGGCTTCTTTATTTACAAAAAATAGTCATTAATTCTTTAACATATAAAAAGAAGCGGTATGTTTAAATATTATGGTTTCCTCCAGCTGTGAACTGTAGAAATATATCTAGGTTTAGATTTAGACATGTTCGAGAAATACAAAGATCAGAACTAAAAAAGGTTGAGAGTTGGTCCTGCGTCAACCCAAATATGAGTGTATCTATGAAGTTCCCATAGCTCTCTAAAACTCCCACAAATCTAGAGGCAAGGAGGCAACTGGAATCAGCCATACTCACTGGGGTTAGTTTTCAAGGATGGAAAACGATGAAGCCAGACTGTACAAAAGCTAGAGTTTTCCAGTGTAGGTGCTGGAGAGGGAGTACAGATAAGGAACTTTCAAAGGGGCTTCCCTCAGAAGTTAAGTCCTGAAAACAAACCAGAAGGGTCTTGCTCTGTGGCATCTAGGACTAACATGGCCAAGCTCCAAAGTCCTTTGCTAAAAATAGGTAAAGGGAGTAGCCCAATTTTGGAGTAAGCCAGTCTATGCTACATTCTCAAAGGTATTGAGCGAGAACTCAGCCAAAAGAGAAGATACTAAAAGTTGTATTTGCTCTGTTCACATTTAAGTACTCAATTTTAAAGCACAATTTATATGATTACAGAATCTGATCTCATACATACATACATATACACTAATCTTTGCAATCCAGTACATAATAGGCATCCATTATAAGCATTAGAAAAACAAACAAACAAAAGGATTATCATGCCCTGTACCTCAAAATATCTTAGATCGCAAAATTTGGAAAATGGGACACCAATCACTATTAAATCCAATCCCTTCATGTTATAGATGATTTAAAATCTCCAGAGAAATTTAAGAAAGATGCCTTCCATCTCAAAACGAGCAAAAGATAGTTTCAGGACTAAGGTGGTAACAGTAAAGGAAAAATAAGTTACAAGAATATTCTAGGGGCCGGTGAGATGGCTCAGCGGCATAAGCGCCTGCATGGCAAGCACGGGGTCCCGAGTTCGACTCCCGGAACCAACATACGAAAAAGGGGCCGGTGATATCGCTCAGCGGCACGGGCGCCTGCTGGCGCGCGAGGTCCTGAGGTCGACCCCCGGTACCCACAAAAAAAAAAAAAATGTTTAAAAGTAAAGTACTGCAATGTCTAGCTTATGGAAAACCAGGAAGAAAAACAGAAAATATGTTAATATAGTAACAATAAAAAAAAAGTATAGGTGGCAAGGATAGGGATACGTATCTGCATTCGGCATTCAACTAAAGAAAATTACTTTGAAATTACCATGGTGAACTCATCAGAGTATCAGTAACAGCAGACTAAAAATTTTGACAGTAAGCTTATAAATCTGAGGCTAACAGCCTCCCAAGACACTCTGTCCTGGCATGGCAACTGTCCTCTAAGCACAGCCCAGGCAGAACACAGAGCTGACCATCCCAGAACATTTTTGCCTCAGCTGTGCACATCCATTCTCATGGGATAGAGAACACAAAACTGACAGAACGTCCTCACGACCTGTCAATTAACAAGACCACACACGCCCAACCGCGAAGTACCGTGTGCCTGCCACCTGTTAGCTGCTCTTCAGGGAGCCCCAAAATTGAACTCCAGCGAAGAACTGAAAACGCCTTTGTTGTTCTCTAGTACGGAAGCTACCAGAGTCCAGTCTAACCCCGTGCCTCAAAGCAAAACTTACCCCGGGCGAGGAAAGTTTTCCCAGACTGGGGCTTTGGCAAAGCCCCCTCCAGCTAAGAAAAAGCACACCTCCCAGCACAGCATTAAAATCATCTACTAGCCTCAAGATAAGGGAAAGGCCGAAGATGTGGAAAGCTGAAAAACCGAGATCCAAGATCTTAAAAAAGGACTGGTTTCGAAGTGAAGGAGAGCGTACACAATGAGGAGGTGGGCTGTCCCGTGGGTTTTAAAGAACAGTGAGATTCCCGGCTCTCGGAGTCAAGGAAGAGAGGTGCTAAAATGAGGAAAACGGAGAGGCAGAGGCTGAGGCGAAGGCAAGAAACGCGGGTTAGAAAGGGGCAGATGAGTATGAGCGAAGAATAAACTGAAGCGAAAGAGGCGAGGCCAACGTGAGGTAAAGGGCTGAAGTGAGGGAAGAACTGCAGAGACAAGGAACAGGCGAAGAGACCCCCACCCACAGAAACCGAGGCGGAATTCTTGACCCATCCCCCTACAGACTGTAATCGACCTGCCGCGCTCTGACCCTGTCTGTGGCGGAGACTCACCCAAAGGCTGCAGAAGCCCCACAGTAAGACATGCAGACGGACCCAGACGCAGAGTAGAACCAACAGAGTGGAGGAAACCGCGGTGTTAGCGTGACCCGGATGCGCATCCCTAGGAACCGGAAGTAAGCAGAAGGGTCACCTCACGATCCACACTTCGTTCTACCAGAGGCCTCTGGGCGCATGCGTCGTGCCTTTTGGGGCGGGGTAGTGCCTAGGCCCCACCCACTTCTTCGCCCCGGTGAGCCCCGCCCCTGGTCACGCCCGGCTCGGCGCCTCTGAGCTGTGCGAACCAATGAGCTTGTTGTTTCTGTGCTGCTTAGCTACAGCAGCTGGGATAAAGAGTACTTCAACCCAGTTTTCCAAAGATTTTGTTTTGTTTAGACCAGTACTGGAGATTGAACCCGTAGCCTTCACACTCAGCTACATCCTCAGCAACTTTTTATTTTTTATTTTGAGATAAGGTCTCGCTAAATTACCCAGACGGAACTCAAATGTGGGATCTTTTTGCTTCAGCCTCATACTGAGGAGGTCTTTTAAACACGTTATTCTTAGCTCCCTAAAGGGAAAGTGAAGATAAATGCTAGATGCGTTTGGTAGATTTAGAAAAACTGGGGGAGGAAGAATGGGTTGGAAGACATTTTGAAGGCCGCCCAAGGTGATCTTTTTCTCTCTAAATTTATTTTAGTCCTGATATTATATCGAGTTTAGAATTAACTTCATGTCAGGCTGGGCGTGGTGGTGCACACCCGTAATCCCAACACTCGCGAGGCTGAGGCAGGAGGATCGCTGAGAGTTCGAGGCCAGCCTGGGCTACAAAGTGAGTTCAAGGCCAGCCCGAACTGCATAATGAAACCGTGTCTCAGGAAAAAAAAAAAAAAAAAAAAAAGTAAAAAGAAAATAAAAGAATTAACTTCATGTCGTGGACATTGTTTTCAGAAACAACATTTTTTAGTTTTTAGTTGGTTTAAATTTACAACCCAAATATGGGCAAGGAGCAAGGTCGAATTCAGGTTTGTTTGTTTGTTTTGGTATCGGAGATCGAACTCGGGACCTTGCACTTGCCAGTCAGGCACTGTGCCACTGAGCTATATCTCTGGTCCTGAATTCAGTTTTTGCGGAGACCTGAAATTTGAAGGGAGGTCCTCTTTAAGGAAAGGAATGCAGCTGGGCGTGGTGACGCACACCTGTAATCTCAGCACTCTGGAGGCTGAGGCAGGAGGATCACTGCAAGTTCGAGGCCAGCCTGACCCTCAAGGCCAGCCTGAACTACACAGTGAGACCCTGTGTCCAAAAAAAAAAATCCAAAATCACAAAAACAATATTAAATATAAAATTAAGTCTTTTATACTATAATGAGAAAAGAAATCACAATTTTTTAAAAACTAAGTACCACGAATTAGAAATTCAGGGAAAAAACACTACTTTTATTAACTGTTTGGTAGATCTCTCAATTACTTTTTCCTCTTACATTTCTTGGCTATATATTCTTTGGTCATCTCTTTCTATGATAACAATTTACTAAGCAATATCATTTACTAAACTCTTTAACTCCTTTGTCACATCCCACATCTAATTCATCAGCATAAACTATTGGAGCTGCCTTCAATATCTGACCAGGACCAGACCATTTACCCGCTCTGTTGGTATAACCCAGTCAACCTGAATGCCCCCTGAATGTCCCCATGCACTCCCAGAATCTATTAATATGGTAGCAGAGGACTCCTGTTCAAACCTTCATCAAATCATTTCCCCTTCCAATGAACTATTTTGGAGTGAAAACAAATTCTTTACTTTGGCTTTACAAAAACCTCAAGATTTGACAGCCCCCAGTACAACTAACATCCTCTTCTATTCCCTGTCATCCCTGCACTTGAGATACTCTAGCCTCTTAGCTCTTCCTCAAAGCTGCAGATAGGCAGGACGCTTGTGCTTGCTGCCCCCTCTGTCTGAAATGCTTTTCCTTAAACACCTGTCATTTACCCTGACACTTCCTCTATATCTTAATTCAAATACTATCACCTTCTCAATGAGGTCTACCCTGACGCTGTATTTAAAATGGGAACGCTATAATCCTCCTGTTACTTTCTATTCCAGGTCCCTGCACAACTTTTCTCTACTAACATTTACCCCATTGCATAAGTTGTTTGTAAATTTGGCTTAATGTCTCTCCCTACCAGAACGTAGGTTCCATAAGGGCAAGGATGTTTGCTTTGTCCATGAATGTATTTCAGCACCAGAACAGAGCTTGGCATGTCGTAGGGGTCCAATAAATATTTGTTGGATGGAAGGATAAATTGCTTATTTTAAGATAAATTGCTCCTTGGTCTTTGCTTTTGCTCTGAAACCATATGAGCTGAGCCACTGAACCCACAAGAGGGAGCCCAGGAGTAAACAATGTAATAGTCATTCCTAAAGCCTATGCTTACTGTACATACAAATGCACAATTTGAAAACAGAGCTATAGGAAAGCACAGATTCCTCTCCTGAGCTGAGAGTGCTATACCTCACCAGCAATAATAATTTTTAAAAAACCCTCCAATGTCTTTACAGTCCTTTAAGAATAAAATCCGGGGCCGGGGATATAGCTCAGCAGCACGGTGCCTGCCTGGCAAGTGCAAGGTCCTGAGTTCGATTTCTGGTACCAAAAAAAAAATAAAATAAAATCTAAGCTCCTTATTATGACCCTTCTTGGGGCTGGAGAGGTAGCTCAGTGGCAGAGCACTATGACCCTTCTTGGCCTGACCTTCCTGACCCTAAATGGAACCCCAGCCACCTTCCCCTCACATACTGGGCACCAGCCTTGCTGGTTTTTCTTTCTGTTTCCCGTGCAAAGCAGGATTTCTTGCCTCAGGGCCTAGGCACACACTCTTCTCTCTGTGTCTCCAAACTTGCAAGGAATAGAATCTTCCCATCTCCTGCTAATCACAGTTAAATCTCACCTCTGAAAGCCTCCCCTCACCTCCTGTCTCCTAACGTAGATCCCTCACCCCTTTCACATACTTTGTCTTTTCTTCATGTTCCCGTGACCATTTGCAATTGTCTTGTTTACTTATTTATTATCTGTCACTGAAAAGTTCTTCAGAGGTCTTTCTCGTTCACTACTGAAGTCTTAGCATTCGACAAGTGACTGGCAATATGGTGAGCGCTCAATAAATAAAACAAGTAATTATTAATATTTATTGAAGCTTTACTCTGTGCCATTGACTATATATAGTAAATATGGAAGTGTCCACATTTCTCTTTTGGTTCTCCCACCAAACTTGGGAAGTATTATGATGACCTCCACTCTACAGATGAGGAAACTGAGGCAGGGAGAAGTCAAACAACTTGTTGAAGACCACATAACTGGCAAGAAGCAAACCCAGGACCTGAATGTGGGTATGACTTCAGGATTTTAGCCACTGGTCCATGCTCTACTACAGAAAGAGCAGCAGATAGCCAAAGATGAATTTATTTATTTACAAATTTCTTTTCTCTGATTTCATGCATTTTTTGCTTGCCATAGTCAGCAAAGAGTAGAACGGTTTGTGGGTTTTTACCCTGCCCCACGGCACTACTTCTGTGGACAACTCTAAAGAAATATGGTGAAGGTTGCTAAGAATTGTTCAAGCTGAATTTTAAGTTCTCTAATATTTCTTATATTATTTTCTATAGATTCGAATTATTTCATTCAAAATTTAACACAAAAATTATTAATATAGTAGAAAAATGTTATAGCCAAATATTTCTAAACAAAGGCTAAAACGTAAATCAAAACCAAAAAACTACACTGAAAAGGTCTAAAGATAAGACCTTTAATTGTATATTTCCATTTTAAAAACACACAGTGATTATATGACCCATGTTTTGTAACAGTTATCTATCTATCTATATCTATCTATCTATCTATCTATCTATCTATCTATCTATCTATCTATCTATACTATTTTAGAAAAGGTCTCACTATGTAGCCTAGGCTGGTCTCAAACTCATGATGATCCTCCTGCCTCAGCCTCCCAAGTGCTGGGATTATAGGAATGCACCACTATACCTCACACAGTTATCAATTTAAATCCTCCTGATTGATATATCTGAAATACAATGATGTGGATTTTTAATTTCTATACCATTTCCTTGGTATATTATCTTCAGCCTGTCCACAGGCATATTTTCCACATAGTCACTATTATTATTTTTTTCCCACAAATTAGTATCAGTTAACAACATCCAAGATCTATTGCTTGCTTTGTAGAGAATGCTACAAACTCAGGTGTTTTAGGACCACCATACAGAAATGCATACTCTAAAACAATACCCAGGGATTAAAACTATAGCCATGGAAATCCACATGAGAAATAAGTAGAACATTTCCTGCATCCTTACCAAAATCTGCTTTGTATTTGCTAAGATCCACATTCAGAGTATTATCTATTGCTATATGACTATCCCAAAACTCAGTGGCTTAAAACAACAACCACTGTATTATCTCACATATTTTGATTCAGGAATTTAGGCAGGGCTCAGCAGGGTGATTCTTCTGTTCATGCAACATCAGTCAGTTACTTGGTAACAGTCTAGTTGGCAGATAGGCTAGTCTGTAGGTTCCCACCCAGCCTTACTTGTGTGGCTGGCCCTTATGGGGCTGGCCAAAAGGCCGGGCTCAGCTGGCTCCCCTCTCCATGTAATCCCAGGAGCTTTCCACATTCCACAAGATATATCAGGGTAGTTCAATTTCTTACATGGCAGGTCAGGCCTCCACAGCAACAGATTATAGAAGCTGCCATTCTTTTAAGGCTCACCTGGAAACTGACACTGCATCACTTTCATCCCAGTCTATTGGTTAAAGCAGTCATAGCGTTCACCTAAACTCAAGGCAGGCAACCCCACCTGTGGTCAAAAGAATGCCAAAAATATTTACGGCCATCTTTAGTCCACCACAGAATATATACTTTGCACTCTGTCTCTGACTTTTTTCTCTCCAGGGTCATTGTCCTAATAACTTATATTTCTGCCACTTCTGTAATATGATGTTCTCCCAAAAGCTCCCAAGGAAACATTCATTTTCATAAGTATCTACCTCTTTTTTTTAGCAACTACTTTGTAATACTGTAGGCTCTAAAGACAGAGAAAAAATTAATCAGACAAAAAACACTTCCCTCATGGAGCTCATGTTCTAATCAACCCATAGACAGAAATGTTGTATTGAATATGTTCAGCTAAGGCTCAGCATCCTTTCCCATTTCACTCTAGGGAGCATCCCTATACTGCAGAGGTGGGAAGGTTTAACAATGGCATTTCTGAACACCTGTATAGTCCCAGATTCTCAGGAGAACTGTTTGAGCTCAGGAGTTCAAGACCAGGCTGGGCCACACAGCAAGACCCCATCTCAAAATAAATAAATAAGCTGGCAATTCTTGGTGGACACTGTGGTGCACTCCTGTAGTCCCAGCACTCTGAGGCTAAGGTAAGAGCACAACAAGTTCAAGTTCAGCGTGGGCAATTTAGCAAGACCTTGTGTCACAGTAATAAATGAAAAAGGAAGATGTGGCTATAGCTCAGTGCAAAAACCCTGGATTCAATCTCCAGTTACCCCTCTCCCGCCAAAGACAATTCTCTGGCTCTCTTGCTGGTAGATTTCTGAATGAGAACTAGATATTGTCAACTGGATGCACCTGCATAAGATGTGCAAGGTGCAAATGAGCACAAAGCCATTTTTCCTGCATTTTGGCTATTTTTCCTGACCAATATATTCATCAGTGGAGATACGGGGTTTTCTGCAGAAGCTTGTCAGTTTATAATCTTCCTCTGTGAATTTTAGCTTTCTGATTCCTGAATCTTAGTCCAAACGTATGTTCATGAATTGAGTAATTTCAGAGCTGGCCTCCTGATTTTGCACTTCCACATTTTCCAATGATTTTATAAGCCTCCAATTTCCTAAATAAATTGCTCCCTGCTTCAAACACCCAGAATACTTTGTTTCCTGAGCTGATACAGTACCTGCCTGAGAAGGTACAACGTTAAAATTAACATAATTCAGTTCATACTCTCTTTGCCTTCTAGACAAACGCTTCCATATTTACCATCTCTCATGGTCACGTTAGACTCTCTTACATGGAAATCTAAGCATCTGCTTTTCTTGTCTTTAACTTCTCCCAGTCAGTCCACAACAGCTCCGCAGCTTTTCAGGACTGGGCGGACATGACCAGCTCCCGGGCAATGAGAAAGCCAAGAGAAGACCGAGTTTTGTAGTGGACAGCAAGTCCTGGGAGCTGTGGGAAGCTTGGGAAGCAGCAATCCCAGTGTGCTAGCTGCAGTGTAGGGTCCTGGGATACCATCTCAGTTTTATCCCTTCAAAGGTAAGATAGCTGGGCCCCTTGCCTGCTCTATAGTACGTCTCAGCTTTGAAATGGGATTACGAGTGTTTTTCCTGATTCAAGGAACTTTATAAACTGTATGAATATAAGATAATACAAATTATCGATACCAGTGGTTCTCAAAGTATGGACTGGGGTTCCCCTGGAGATCTCTGGAGCATTTGCTCTCTCAAGGAGTAAGTGAAGTCAAAACTACTTTAAAAATAATACTAACCCGTGATTTGCCTTTTCCGCTCTTATTGTCTCAAAAGTGTAGTGGAGCTTTGCGGAGATTATGTGATGATCTCCTTGTGGTGGCCAGTGGAATGTGTGCTGGTATGTCCTTGTATTTTAAAAATTCTTTAGTTTTAATTTCTAAAGGACCAGATATATTAGCTATAATCCACATAAGTGAAAGCTCTTTGGGGTCCTCCATAATTGTTAAGAGTGTTAAGCAATCTTGAGATAAAAATATTTGAGAGCTGCTCCCAGGGTAATCGTATGGACTCATTCTCCTACTCTCGGCAATGCCCCCACTCTGACCATTCCTGGACACCTGATTCCCACACATGCTCAAGCTCCTGCCATGTCCAACCCCCTTCTACTAAGATGCCTTTCTATTTTGATTAACATATTTGAGGCAGTGTCTTCTTGCACAAATGTCCAGTAACAGCTGTCGTGGCACAGCCTTGGGACTTCACATAACTGTGGACAGTCCTCACGAACAACGTTGGACCCACAGACCAGGCCCCGGCCTTACTGGTGCAAGATTATCATTTCTAGCTGGGTTCATCTGTTTAACAGGTTTCGACCCTATCTTAACCCTACTGAGCACTGGTCTGACCCACGTTGGCCTCCTGCTCCTGCATTGGTTTCCTTCCTGTTCTGATGGCCCCTGCTGTGAGGATCACTTGTTCGCTGCCCACAACTAAACCGCACCATCCCGCCCTTATCCCTTCCAATTCCAGAGTGTGATCTGGGTCCATGTGAGGTCAATTGGCAGTTTCTTGCCAACTAGGTAATGGATTATTATTTGCCTTTTATCACGGCTATACCTTCCCCCAGTAATTCCATTACCTACGCTTTTGTATTTTGCAACTGGATTTAAACTTAAAACATAGACTGAGCCGGGACTGGTGGGGCACGCCTGTAGTCCCAGCACTCAGGAGGCTGAGGCAAGAGGATCGCCGAGAGTTCCAGGCCAGCCTGGGCTACAAAGTGAGTTCAAGGCCAACCTGAACTCCATAGTGAGACCCTGTTTCAAAAAGACAAAAATAAATAAATAAATAAATAAGTTAATTTTACTTCAACCTGGTGATAAAGTAACCACTGATGACCTTATTGATCTAAATCTAATGAGTCTGGGCAGATCTTAAATTTGGGAAAACATCTAACTACATTCCTTCAGGTGAAAAACGTAAGAAAACAAACAAGATTCTAACAAATGAGAGGTGGGACTGTAGCTCAGTGGTAGAGTGAGTGCTTCGTATATGTGAGGCCCTGGGTTCAATCCAAAAGAACACATTAAAACAACAACATAACAATAAATTAACCTTAAAAAGCAACGCAGAAAATGAAACTCATACATGCCACAACATAGACGAACTTTAAAAACATTATGCACAGCCTGGAGAAAATTCCTCGCATGAAAAAATCTACTTTTTTTAATAGGACAGTTTAATATCTTCCAGGCGAGAGACAAATTACAACAAGCTGTGAACCTTAAAACCAATAAAAAGCATTCAGAATTTGAACAAATGAAAGGTGGAGAAGGCAATTACATTTACCCCCACCCTGGAATAAATTCCACTTTCCTACCACAGTAGGCAATGGGAGGAAAACAGGTGGAAAGTAGAAAAAAGCTCTGGTTGCCCGGAGTAGAATCTCAGAGTAACACTGCTGCCGTTTACGGGGCGCCCGCCAGAGAAGTGCTGTGTTAAACCCGCATCTGCGTCTCCTTACTGAAGTCTCCCAAGGACACAACTGTTATCTAATATCGGACTCTATATACTCTGATTAATTCCACTTTTCAGAAAACAAGGGCTCAAGGTTGTGAAATCACTAAGCCAAAACCCCAGAAGTAGGAGGTGCAGGATCCAGACCCCGGGATGTGACTCCAGCGCTGGGGGGCAGGGGCACCAAGGGCACGAAGGAGCCAGGCAGCCCGGCTTCCGGCTTCAGCCTCAGGGCAGCCGCCGAGGCCCAAGCCCCGCCCCCTGGGGGGTGCTAAGCCAATCCTAGGCGAGACCAAGGGATATTGGCTGACTCTGCTTCTCTTCACCTGCTCTGGACCCAAGAGCTTTCATATTCCTAAGCTGCTTGTTCCTAAGGGTCCCATGAGTCACCTACTCTGCCTGCAAAACCTAGGTGTGGGAGAGCCCTAGCCATCTCTATAGCCTGCCCTTCCAAGTTAAGGCATATGCAAAAGCCTGCTTCTCCGTGTTAGCGTCCTCCCCAGGAATTAGACTTCTCCCTGTCTTTACCACTCCCCGCCCCTAAATGAACGCAGGGAGTGCTCAGCTACATCCTTGTTCCTTTTTATTTTTTATTTATTTATTTTTTTAATGAAATTAATTTATTTCACGGTACTGGAGATTGAACCAGGGCCTCACGCCCTTTTTAATATTTTATTTTCAGACAGAGTCTCCCTAAATTGCTGGCCTCAAACTTGTGATCCTCTTGCCTCAGCCTTCCAGTGTAGCTGGGATCACACGCAGGCGCTAGCACGCCTGGTTGCCTTCTCCTTGATTTAGGAAAGGCTAATGGTTGAATTAGCAAGGGCTCAGAGCTGAACAGACATCGGTTCCATCACTGCTTCACCACTGCCTGTGTGTGTAAGATTCTTCATCTTCTTTGGGCCGGTGAGACGGCTCAGCGGCTTAAGCGCCTGCCTTGCAAGCGCGAAGGCCCGAGTTCGACTCCCGGAACCCACATACGAAAAAGGGGCCGGTGATATCGCTCAGCGGCACGGGTGCCTGTTGGTGCGCGAGGTCCTGAGGTCGTCCCCCCCGGTACCCACAAAAAAAAAAAAAAAAAAAAAAAGATTCTTCATCTTCAGGATTCTCAGCCTAAAAATAGGAATCATAGCTGCTATGCTTTGGATGTGGTTTCTCCCCGAAAAGGCTTGTGTACTGGGAGTTCAGCCCCGTAGGGTGGTACTGAGGTGTTGGAACCTTTAAGAGGTGAGTCCCAGAGGAAGGTAAGCAGTTCGTGGGGGCTGCACTCTCACGAATGAATTCGTATTGGTCCCTGAAAGGGGACTGGGTCTCCTAGGATTGAGTTCACTGGACAGTTGTTGTACAGCAAAGCCACCTCACATGTTTAGTCTCTTCTGCATGTAAACATTTTCCTTTGTCATTCTTCCACCTTCTTTCATAACCAAATGGGCCCTCATCAAGACACTGGCTCCGTGCTGTTTGGACATTCCAGCCAGCAGAATCATGAGGCAAATGAACTTCTTAAGTTATAAACTACTCACTATCAGGGTTTTTTGTTTTTTGATACCGGGAATTGAACTCAGGACCTTGCGTGTGCCAGGCAGGTGCTGTGCCACTGAGCTATATCCCTGGCCAGGTATTTTGTTATAGCAACAGAAAACAGACTAAAACAACAGCCTTGCCTTTTTATTAGGATTGTCATGAGAATTAAATACACTAACCTATGGAAGGGATCCAGTACCATACCTAGCACCTTGAGAAGATAAAATTTGTTATTCTTAGGCCTTTCATTGTTCTTTGCATGCCGTAGTCTGTCCAGCCCAACTCTTAACCCCAATTTTCTACTTTGGGCCTCAGATCTCCTACCTTATCTTCTCTCTCTCTCTCTCTTTCTCTCTCTCTCTCTCTCTCTCTCTCTCTCTTTCTCCCTCTCTCTCATTTTTTTTCCTCTAGAAGTGATCGCAGCCCTAGGAGGACTCTGCTCACTGGCAGATCTTCAATTATACAGTTATACAAATCCCCCAGAAACAAGCATTTGGCCGGCCTAACCTTTTCATTTATTAAACTTAATTCCAGGTGGATTTTTGCTGCACTGCCTATCAGTTTTTATCTAGAACTCGACTGTAGATAGGAGGCCCTGGGAGAGCCAAAAAAGGATGGGGGACATGGGGCAGGGTTAGACCTGGGCTCTCAAGTTAGCCAGTTTTGCTGCATGTATACATGGGTATTTCGCATCTCTAAACTTCAGTTTCCTCAGCTATAAAATGGGAATTCTGACTCCCTTTTTTTTTTTTTAAGGAAGGAAAGGTTTATTTAGCTCACAGTTTGTGGAGGTTTCAGTCCATAATCAGCTGGCTCCAAGGCAGGGTGGCATGGCAGAAGGGTGACAGTTCATGGCAGCAGAAGGTACAAAAGCAAGAGGAGCAAAAGGGGAGGAGGGAAAGAGCTATTTTTTGTTTTTGAGACAAGGTCTCACTATGAAGCCTAGGCTGGCCTTGAACTCACTATGTAGCCTAGGCTGGCCTTGAACTCACAGAAATTCTCCTGCCTCAGCCTCCCTAGTGCAGGGATTACAGGCATACGCCACCACACCAGGCTGGGAACACTTACTCCTAACTTGCAGGGCTATGATAAGGTTTCCATGAGACAGGCTGGAAAGCCCACATATCTGGCACAGAGTAGGTATGGATGATGCCAGCATTCTTCCCTCCAGTACCCCGCCATTGTCTCAGAGCCCTGTCAACAGCGTCCTCAAAGAGAGGCTCTACCTCTGAGGAAATAGCAAGCTCCAGCTTTCCCATTCCCCTTTGACTCCCCCTTCCCCTAATCACTCCCTCCTTTATTTCTCTGAACCTTAGTCATTCTCAAATTAGAGGCGGGAAGTGGGAAGATACAGGCCAGAGAGGCTGTCCCCAGGGACTGGGCCCACCTCAAAGTGGCCTTACTCAAATGCCATTTGGTCAGGAGCCAGACTTGCTCTTTAGAAAAACATATCCGTTCTGGACACCACCACCTCAGGGAAAATCCTGAGAGTCTTCAAAAACAGTAGAAAAAATGATTAATGAGTTAGAGAAGAGGGCTTCTGAGAAAAACTACAAGACCCAGATTGTTTAGGTAAAGGAAGTGACCACTGGGTTGCTGAGAAGCCATACTCAGAGAGGCAGAGCCAAAAAAGACTGGGAAGGACGTGCTGTTGACTGGGACGGGTGAACAGCAGGGCATTTGAAGGCCCTTGGCAGGTCCACTGACGCAGGAGCCTGAAGTAGGGGCCTGTTCGGGTTTATATCAAGAATGACCCCCAAAAGGCTCATGAATTCAGAGATGGGGCTTGTGGAAGGTGACTGGATTATGGGGTGCCACAGCTGACTTGCTGTTAGGAGGTGGGGCCTGTTTAAAGGCAGGTTACTGAGGGTGTGACCTGGAAGGGTCTCCCTCACCTGTTCCTCCCTTTCCTCTCTGCTTCCTTGTCACCATGACATGAGCAGTTTTTCCTCTGCCATGCTGTTTCTTCTTTGGAATCAGCTGACCAAGAGCTGGCCGACCGTGGACTGAAACATAAGCCAAGATAAACTTCTCCTCCTTTAAATTGCAGGTGTCCGGTATTGTGTCTCAGCAACAAGGACAGTGACTAAGAGAGGGCCCTTTATAAGAAAAAAAAGCAGAATTATAAACACAAATTACTAGGGCTCTTCCTGGGCTGTTTTTTTCTTCTTTTTCTTTCTTTCTTTTCATTTTTTTTTGAACTGGAGATTGAATCCAAGGTTTTCTCTCTGAGCTACATCCCCAGCCTTTATTATGTTTTTGAGACAGGGCCTCACTAAGTTACTAAGTTGCACAGGGTGGGCTCAATCCTGTGATCCTCCTGCCTCAGCCTCCCAGAGTGCTAGGATTACGAGTGTGTGCCACCACCTCCAACTTTTGGGCTTTTTTTTTTTTTTTTTTAATGTGGGTACCGGGAGTCAAACTCAGGACCTCGCACTTGCCAGGCAGGCGCTTATGCCGCTGAGCCATATCTCCAGCCCACAACTTCTGGGCTTTTGAAAGGGTTTGTGTAGTCAAAAGGACCCTCGAGTTTAAATTCTACTGACTTCACAGTAAATTTAACCCTAACCAAGGATGTGACAAGTGAGCTGGTGACAGACATGTGGGAAATGGTTTCAGAGATTGATGATGACCCTGTCTTGAAATTCCTTCTCTCCCTTCTTCCTCTAATGCCTTTTTTTTTTCCTCCTTGTTCTCCTTCCCCCAATTCCCTCCCCCTCCCCTTTTTCTCTCTCCTCCTCCTCCTCCCCCTTCTCTTTTTTTCTTTCTGCTATGAGATTACACCCAAGGTTTTCATACTAAGCTACATTCCCAGCCCTTTTCCTTTTTATTTTGAGACAGTGTCTTGCTAAGTCTCTGAGTTGCTCAGGCTGGGTTCGAACTTTCAATCCTCCTGCCTCAGCCTCCTAGAAAGCCGGGATTACAGGCATGGGCCACCATGCCCAGTTGCTAACTGAAGCCTTCTTAGCCTGCAAAATGCAATGCAAGCTTGTCGCCCTCTCAGAAATCTTACCAGGTGTGGCCCTTCCCCTATGTGTGTCTCACCTTCGTGTGCACACCTGTCACACACTGTGCATTTCTGTGCCACTTCGTTTGTGTATTTTATTGATATCTAATGTTGTGTAACAAATTCTTGCAAAGTGTGGTGGCTTAAAAACGACACATTCTTTCACAGTTTCTGTGGATCAAGAATCTAGGCATGGTTTCACGAAGTCTTTGATCATCTTAAGACGGGACTGGAAAAAATCTACTTCCTGGCTAACATGATTGTTGGCAGGATTCAGTTCTACCCCAGCTTTTGTACTGAGGTCTCATTTCCTCCGCGTGGCTGCCAGAGGCTTCCCTGGGTTCTCTGCCCCGTGAAGGCCTTGCCCTCATGCAAGCAGGGCAGCGGGCTTCATCCGAGTGGGCAGAGGAAAGGTCAAGAGAGAGAGTGCTGGCTAAATGGAAGGAGCCAGATCCTTTGTAAGCCTGTTCACAGAAGTGACATCCTAGTGCTTTTGTCACATCCTAATCATTAGAGGAGCCTCACAGGCTGGGGTGTGGCTCAGTGGTACAGCACTTGCCTGGCATGTACGAGGCCCTGGGTTCAAGCCCTAGCACCGCAGAAGAAAAGCAACTGACAGTTCCGGCCCATCCGTACAGGTAGGAACTAGAGATGTGGCCTTGTCAGAGCTGGCCACCACAGCTCTCCTCCCTGTTGTCATTGCCTGTTGGCCTGCCCTCCATTCCATTATGAACTCCTTGATGACAAGGCCCACATTTTACTCACCTCTTAGTGCCCCTTAGTGTCTACCACAGGCCTCTAGTGCTTGTCAAGTGCACAAGTGATGAAGAAATGAATGACTGGCTTCTCAGAGTAGCAGAAATGGAACCAAAGCAAAGTGTCCTGTTATACTTGATAGAGAGTGCTATTTACTATGTTCTCATACAGCCATTTCATTTCTAGGAAGTTAGAGAAATAACCAGGAATGTAATTACAAGGCTGTGTTCAGATGTTTGGTGACAAGCATGTTCACTGTCATACTGCTTATTATGGAAAACTGCCCCCTCAAAAACAAACACCAACCAGGCATGGTGGTGCACACCTGTGATCCCAGCACTCGGGAGGCTGAGGCAAGAGGATCACCACGAGTTCAAGGCCAGCATGAACTACATATCAAGACCCTGCCTTAAACAAACAAACAAAAGCAAATACCAAAACTACTAATGTGTAAACTACCAGAATATGCGAGATAAGAGGTTAACTGAATTGGGCTAAAGACATACAATGGATATTCTGTAGTCATTAAAATGAAATTGCTAACCAATTTTAAATGACAGAGAAAAACAGCTACAATACTGTACACTATTTTTTTTTTTTATGTGGGTACCGGGAGCCGAACTCAGGACTTTGCACTTGCCGGCAGGCACTTGTGCCGCTGAGTAATATCACTGGCCCTTTTGTTCCTTTCTGTGGGTACTGGGAGTCGAACTCAGGACCTTGCACTTGCCAGGCAGGCGCTTGCACTGCTGAGCCATCTCACCGGCCTGTGTACACTATTTTTAAAAAGAAGGTTACAAGGTAGTGTGTGTGTTTCACATTTTTACAAAGCAAATATACACAGAAAATATCTGGAAGGATTGAGTCAGTTTTGAATGGCCACAAGGTTCAGATAAGCCAACTTTAAATTGCTTAAACAAATAGTTATTTTTGAGCTTTGTATTTTTTACATACCATACCTGAGCTGCACATGGTGGTGAAAGCCTGTAATCCCAACACTCTGGGAGGCTGAGGCAAGAGAATGGCAAGTTTGTGCCCAGCATGGGCAACTTAGTAACTTAGGAAGACCCTGTCTCAAAATATAAAAATAAATTAATAAAAAGGGGGTAGGGGTGTAGCTCAGTGTGAAGATCCTGGGTTCAATCCCCAGTTCAAAAAACAAACAAACAAAAACTGGTCATAAAATGGCTGCTCCAACTCCAGACATCTCATCCACATTCAAAGTAGGAAGAACAAGTATGAGAAAATTCCAGTCATGGCTGAATCTTTACTCAGAAAGCAGAAGCTTTCCTAAAGGTCCCCCACTAAGCTTCCCCAATTCTCATTGGCTGAGTCACGTAAACACTCCCAGCTATGACTGTAGCTAGAGATACAGTACTAGAAATAGAAATTTTATGATTGGTTTTAAAAAATATTTTTGCCAGGGGCCTGGTCACATTACCACTCACACAAGCTTGGAGGTCTACCAGTGGAGAAGAAGGGGAAAGGGACATTGGGTGGCAGCTAGCCGTTGCCCTCTTTAGAGAGCACACAGTGCTCCCCTCCCCTGTTAGTCTCATTCCCAGGCTGCTTTACGTGGTTAATCACCTGCCAGGCCCCCAAAGACATTTGACCTTTCAAAACCTGACTCAAGGGCCGGTGAGATGGCTCAGCGGCGTAAGCGCCTGCCTTGCAAGCGCGAGGGCCCGAGTTCGAGTCCCGGAACCCACATACGAAAAAGGGGCCGGTGATATCGCTCAGTGGCACGGGTGCCTGTTGGTGCGCGAGGTCCTGAGGTCGTCCCCCTGGTACCCACAAAAAAAAAAAAAAAAAAAAAAAAACCTGACTCAAGGTTAAAAAGTGGGAAAAGATTGCTAGTTATCCTCTCTTAGCCATTCTTTCTTTCTTTCTTCCAGCAATTAAAAAAATACCCCACCCCAAGATGTAGATGGGTATATGGCTCACAGCTGGAAATCGTATTTCTTAACCTTCCTCACTAGATCACTGTGGCCACGTAACTCAGTGTTTGTCATTGAAAAGTGAATAAAATGGGTACAAACATTTCTACATCATTTCTTCTCCTTCTCCTCCTCCTCCTTCTTTGTGTGTTTGTATGTGTGTGTGTGTGTATACTGGAGATTGAACCCAGTACAACCTCACTGAGCTACAACCCCAGACCTTTTTTTAAAAGTTGGGGTTTTTTTTGTTTGTTTTGTTTTGTTTTGTTTTTGGGTTTCTGTTTTGTTTTTGTCTTTCTGAGACAGGGTTTCACTGTGTAGTTCAGGCTGGCCTTGAACTCACTTTGTAGCTCTGGCTGGACTCGAACCCACAGCGATTCTCTTGCCTCAGCCTCCTGAGTGCTGGGATTACAGGCGTGCACCACCACGCCTGGCCCAAAAAAGTTTTTTTTGAGACAACGTTTTTTGTTTTTGTTTTTGTTTTAAAGACAACAAGTAAACATTCTCATGTATTAACAAACTCAAGCATTAGAGAATGTACAAATACCTTTTGGAGAAAAATATTACTCAGTATAAGATTAAGCCATGTAAAAGCTAGGTAAAAATAGAAGACTAAGGAATGGAATAGTCACAGTGAAATTGCATTTTCATACTAGGGAGACAATACGATGTTTCCAAATGTGCACCCGGTTTATTTCGCTTGTGAGTATTTTTGAGACAGCCTTTTACTAAATTGCTAAATTGCCCAGGCTGGGTTTGAACTTCTGATCCTTTTGCCTCAGTCTCCCAGGGTGCTGGGATTATAGGCATGCACCCCCATGCCTGGATACATCATTTCTTAAAAGGAAGTTATTAGTTATTTGTGTCCTTCCCCCCTATTTCCTACAGGCTGGAATGTAGATGTGTTGGAGGAAGCTTGCTTCCCAGGAGACAGCAAAGCAGCAAGATGGAAGGAAACTGTAACCCTAAATGACTACCAATAGTTAAGCCATCTACTACCAGACTCATCTCAAATACTCAGATTCTTGTAGAGATAAATCAAAACAAAACAAAACAAACAAACAAACAAAATAAAAAATTTATTTTATTTTATTTTATTTTATTTATTTTTTTGGAGACAGGGTCTTGCTGTGTAGTTCAGGGTGGCCTTGAACTCACTATGTAGCCCAGGCTGCCCTCGAACTCGAAGTGATCCTCCTGCCTCAGCCTCCCAAGTGCTGGGATTATAGGCATGTGCCACGATGCCTAGCAAAAAATAAACGTTAAAACCCTGTTAAGAAAGATTTTTAGGGCCGGTGATATAGCTCAGCGGCATAAGCACCTGCCTGGCAAGTGTGAGGTCCTGAGTTCGACTCCCAGTACCCGCATATTAAAAAAAGAAAAGTAAGAGAAAATAAAGGGGACCACGGCTCTGCCAAAAAATCAAACTGGACCCTAACTAGGAAAGTGAGAACAAATAGGGAAAGTACTCCAGCATGAATAGCTGGGGAGGGGGCACACTCTGATGTAGAGGTTCAGACTGGTGAACCCACAAAAGCAGAAAGTCAGTTTTTAAGGTTTGCTGAAGTGGGCCAGGGTCCCATCAATTATCTCAGTCTTGGTTTTGTAGCTCCAGTTGAACCTCATGAATTTAGAGACAATTCAGTTCCCATGGGAAGAATCCTCCTGGCTTGAAGGGTGATCTCAGTCATGTGAGGCCCTGCTGGAATCCAAGGTGACCATAGGTTTAGCACAGTGGAGATTTCTGGGTATAGCTGGAAGTCCCTGTAAATCTCTTATTCCGGTGTCCTCAGTCTTGAAGGGTAATGAGGTACGGTAGGTAAATTTAGGGCTTATAAATCTTGTTTTGCCAACGTTTAGACAGACATCCCCTAAGTGACTAATATGCCTATATGCAGAGCTGGGAAGGATTTGACCCAGAGTTTTACAAAAAGAAGGTCGAGCTTTGTTCTACTTTCAATGACCTGTTGCGCATTTGTAGGCCCAAGTAAAGAGTCACAATTTTTAGCAAAAATCACTATTAATTAACTCCCTGACTGCCTCAGAAGAAAACACAAATCATGCTTTTGCTAAGCAGGTTAAGGGCCCAGGAGTTTGTCATCTGTCCCTATGGTGGTCTCTGACTCTGTCACGACTAGGTTAGGAGGACCATTAGTCAGGGTCTTTAGGTGCAAGCCACAGAAAAGAACTCTGACTCACTCAATTGAAACTAAACCAAAAAGGGACTTTCTAGAAGGATACTGGGGAGATCACAGACTCTAAGTAGAATCTCAACAGCCAACACCAAGGAAAGAAGATCCACATAAGCTCTAGGAATTCTGCTTGCAGAAATGTCTAGTTTCCCTGGGGCAGTTCTTAGTGGGCAACAGAATCACCTAGAGGAGTTGTTAAAACACAGCTTTTTGGGGGCCTAGCCCCAGAGTTTCTGATCCAGGACCTGTGGGATGGGGCCCAAGCTTTGCATTTTTAACAGATTCTCAGATGCTGTTGCTGCCAGGCCAGGCACCACATTATAAGAAGCTCTGCTCTGTGGGAAACACATCACATGATCTAGTGCCCACTGCCTTCCGTCCCCATCTTCATGGCTTCAGAGTTCTCGGAAGATCTAGTTGACTCAGAAAGATTGAGACACTCCTGTGGTCAGAGAGATAGGGTTCTGTGCTTGGCAGCCCTGTATCATGTGGTGTGGGGCTGGGGGAAGTTCCCCAAAGGAAGGAACACTGGACATACACAACAAGATGCCCTCAGGGTGGTAGTTGAACAAGCTGAATGTACAACTCCGTCCATCTGGAGTAAGATCTGCCACAGCAACTTCTCTTCTCAGGGTAGAAAGTTCCAGAAGAAAGAATGGGAGAGGGTGAAATGGACTCCTATAGCTAATTATCTCTTCAAACTTTATTCTAATTTACTGACCAAGTAGGGTGACTGTTGCCCCCTAGAGGCCAGTGACAATTCCACAGCTACTTGGTGACTACAGAAGCCTGGAGGAGGCAGGAGACTGCATTGGGGTCCATTTTGACCAGTTAGGCCACTGTCCTGCACAACATATCTTTATGTGTGTAGTAACTTTTCTCAGCCTGAGAAATGGACACTAACAGATGGTTCCTAAAAAGCCTAAACATCTTTTTTTGTGTCATATTTTATATACTCCTATGTAAGAGAGGAAAAACCTCCTTCAACCTTTGTAGGTCCTGTGGCTGACTTAAAAATTTAACTAACATTAAAACAGAATAATGGAAAAAAAAAAAAAAAACAGAATAATGGGAGAAAAGCACACAAATTCATTTAATACTAAAATGTACACAGGAGTCTTTAGGAAGAAAATGAAGGCCTGAAGGAATCATTTGGCCCAAAAACTTATACACATTTTTACACAACAAATAGTAAGTTATAGGAATATAACAAGACAAAGGAACTTCAGGTAGGGGCAGTAAATTGTGAGTCAGTGACTAGGAAATATATGGGAAAACTAAAGGAAGATAAGGCTTATTGTAGGAGGTTTGTACAGGTCTATTTCAGTTTATGTTACCACTCTCAAATAATAAGATTGTTCTTCTCTGCCTCATATAATGAGGGCGCTTTTCTCAGGAGAGACTTTTATGAAATACTTTTAGATGGAAAGAAGGGAGGTCAAAGAACTTTATCCTGAATCTACAGTTTCTCAAATGTCTTCAGCCTAAAATAATTATTATGCCAAAGTGGCATATTCTGGGGTGGCATGTCCCAAACCCCTGCATTCGCCATGAGTTTTCTCCTTTGGAAAATTTTGTAGAAAAACAAACAAACACTTTGTTAGTCAAAGTGAATAAGCCTATGGTTCCTTAAGTTTGGATAATTATCTATCAAATTTTCTTAAAATGGAGTCCACTTTAGTTTATCAACCAATATGATGATTTAACACTTCAACATGGAGTACCTTAAAACCATTGTGTTAATATTTACAAAGCAATGAATATAATACACCGTATTACTAGAATAAAGAACAAGAACAACATGACTGTCTCAATAGACACATAAAAAACATTCGACAAAATCTAACACCCTTTCATGATAAAAATGCTCAACAAACTAGGTATAGAAAAGAAAATTTCAATTTCTCAACCCAATAAAGGACATCTACCAAGACCTGCCAGGTAATATCGTACTTACTGATAAGAGACTGAATACTTTGCCTTGAGATTGGTTGTTAAGATGAATGGTTGCAGAGGTTAGGATTAATGAGGAAGGGGAAACAGGAAATACAGGGTAATGGGCCCGGGGCTTCTTTCCGGGGGTGATGAAAATATTCTAAATTTAGATAGTGGCGATGGTTGCACACCCTTGTGAATGCATATACTAAAATGCATCAAACTGAATGCTTTAAAGGGTGAATTTTATGGTATATGAATTATATATCAAAAAAGTTCACACTCTATATATTTAAACACACATCTACACACACACACACGCACACAAAGGCAATTTATGTACAATGTAGCTGGAAGGAAAAAAATCCCATAAATCCTGGAAACTTGTTTGGCAGAGAACTTTTTGTTAGTCTGTTCTTTTTTGCTTACAAAAATTGGTGGGGAAGGGCCCAAGAACTTAATTTTGCTAAAGAAGGAAACCCTGTAATTTGCATATTTCTGGTCCTTCTCTGTGATGCTAAAGAACAATGATGAGTGTACTTGGGCCCTTGTTTGAAAGGGCATTGCCCTGAGTGTCTTGAGGGTGGCCTTCAAGAGAAGAGCCTTGTGTCTGGTAGAGAAAAGAAACTATTCTGGACATGGCAGTCTGAGACGCTTAGGAGTAGACTGCGGGTGACTGGGGCGGGGCTCAGGAGGGCTGGAGAGGACGGTAGCAAGCTTATTCCAAGGAGGGCCATAGCCAGAAAGAAATTCCTCTCAGTAGCAATGGTCCCTGAAATTTTAGGACAGTGACAGTTTATGCAGTCTGCCCTCTGTATTTGTGGGTTCCACATCCCTAGATTCAATCAACTGCAGAGTGAAAATATTCAAAATTTGAAAATCTGGAAAATGTTGTTGACATGTACTTAGACATATGATCGGTACATCCATACAGATCATACGGAACATACATAGCCATTTTCTCGTCCTTATGCCCTAAACAGTGCAGAAAAACAACTATCTACATTAGCACTTACATTGTATGAGTAATATAAGTAATCTAGAGGTGATTTAAAGTATACAGGAGGGCTGGGTGTGGTGGCGTATGGCTGTAATCCCAGCACTTGGGAGGCTGAGGCAGGAGGATCACTGTGAGTTCAAGGGCAGCCTGGGCTACATAGTGAGTTCAAGGCCAGCCTGAACTGCATAGTGAGAACCTGTCTGAAAAAACAAATAAATAAATAAATAAATAAAGTATACAGGAGGATGTCCAAAGAGTATATGTAAATACTAAGTCATTTTATTATATAAGGGATTTGAGTGTCTGCAGATTGGCATCGGCCAGGTGTGCCAGAAACAACACCCTGTGATACAGAGGATGACCGTGTAACTCTAAGTCGGTGTCTATATGGTGCTGAACTTTCCTCTTTCTTTCCCCCAAATCTCAGTGGACCATGCTGAGTGTTGGAGGTACTTGGAGAAATGAAGGAACTGGAAATGTGCCTAGAAGGGATGGAGAAGGTTACAAGAAAAAAGGGCAAAAGAGGAGCAAGTTTAACCTTGAGAAAAAGCCATTCCTTGGACTGCGAGGTAGGGGTTCTGGGTGGAGGTGAAGGTGAGGTGACTGTCACCCCATCTTCCCCCATCCTTTGCCAAAATCACATGAAGCAGGGGAAGACCACTGGAGGGCCTCCTCTGTGCTTTCCAAGGATCTTAGAGCTAGAAAGTGGCAGATTCTGGACTTCCAGCTATGTCTCTTGGGGTCCATGCAGTTACCACTAGAGGGACTGTTTAAAAACAGAGAGGCTGGGCGGGTGAGAGCGCAGCGGCACAAGCACCTGCCTGGAAAGCACGAGGTCCTGAGTTCGACTCCCGGTACCCACATACAAAAAACAAAACAAAACAGAGAGGCTAAGCTGGAGAGCAGCTGCACTGTTGTGATAGTGTGCTATGGAGGGGCACTTAGCCAGGCCTGGAAGTATGAATCAGGAAAGGCTTTTTGGTGGAGGTGATGTTTTAACCGGGGCTTAAAGGACTATGGATGTTTGTCAGTGGGTGGAGGAGAAGAGGAAGAAAGGGTTTAGCTGAGTAAGCAGGAAAAGGCAAAGTTTCACTTTTGGACAGTCAGTTTCCATGGGTGGAGACGTTCTTGTCTTTCCCAGCTCCTGCTTCTCCCAGCTCTACCCCATGCCACTGTATCACTCCAAGCCATCGATTTTCTGATGCACAGTTATTCACATGGGAGTTTCCAGAACATTCTTTGAGAGATTGGGACAGTGGCCGGGGTTCTGGAAGCTTACTCTCCATGACTATGAGTTAATCTCTTCCCCTCTTGGGGTTGGAGTTACCTTATTTACCAAATTATACTGGGTAAATTGATTCTGGAGAAGGCTGTCAATCTCTACGACTGTACCAGAAGCTGTTGAATTATATGCTTTAAATGGGTGCATTGTATTGTATGCGAAGTATATCTCAATAAAACAGCTTTTATTTGTAATAGCTAGATCGTGGAAACAACCCAAATGCCCATTAACCAAGGAATGGATAAAAAAGATGTGGTGCTTTTATACAATGGAGTACTACTCAGCCATAAAGAAAGATAAACTGGAAACTTTTATAGGTAAATGGATGCAACTCGAGAAAATACTTGCAAGCGAAATAAACCAGATGCACATTTGTAAACATCGTATTGTCTCCCTAGTATGAAAATGCAATTTCACTGTGACTATTCCATTCCGTAGTCTTCCATTTTTACCTAGCTTTTACATGGCTTAATCCTATACTGAGTAATGTTTTTCTCCAAAAGGTATTTGTACATTCTCTAATGCTTGAGTTTGTTAATACGTAAGAATGTTTACTTGTTGTCTTTAAAAAAAATGAATTCTTAATAAATAAATAAATAAATAAATAAAACAGCTTTAAAAAATTGTAGTGGGCTAACGGAGTAGGGAAGTGGCCTAAGGGCTATGGGGTTTTACTACTATCAAGACTTTACTACTTTGCAGTCAGGTGAACCTGGGCACGTTTCTTTATCTCTCTGAGCCTTGTTTTCCTCAAAGGTGAATCAGAATCCCCATTTTGCAAGGCTGCTTATGTGGTTAGGGACAGGAGCAGTCTGAGACTGGAATACTTATTAGTGTTCTGGCTCTATCACTAGCAGTCTCTCCGTGCCTCTACTTCCTCATCTGTTAAGTGGGATAAGACAACTACTTCATAGGGTTGTTGAAACCATAAGATATAGGTAGATATAAAGTTCTTACAACTATGCTTGGCACATATTAGTAGTTTAAATTCCTTGACAAGATGTAACTGCCCACCCAAACCTAATACTGAACTCCCACTGCCCAGGACTGAGTCACCCACACCTGAGCCCTGCCTCCAAAGGGCCACACAGCTGGGGGAGCCCATGCTCCTATTTTCTCTCTTTTTTTTTTTTTGTGGGTACCAGGGGGTCGACCTCAGGACCTCGTGCGCCAGCAGGCGCCCGTGCCGCTGAGCGATATCACCGGCTCTTTTTTTGTATGTGGGTACCGGGAGTCAAACTCAGGACCTCGCACTTGCCAGGCAGGCTCTTATGCCACTGAGCCATCTCACCGGCCCCATGCTCCTATTTTCTTTTTTTTTTTATTTTTTATTTTTTTTTATTTTAAAGAGAAGAAAAAACAAAACAAATCAAAAGAAGAACAAATTTTCAAAACAACATAATAGGAGGGTAACAATGGTTAATACATTACGTATTACTATCTTTAAGTTAGTTATTCAGGACACCAGACATTAGCATTCAATTGTCCAAACATTATTGGCACAAACCTTACTCTTCAATGAACTAAGTAAAAATGGTAGTGTATCTATCTTAACCATCTTATATATATATATACAATTTTTTTTTCCTTTCCCTTCTTTCTTTTCCCTATTCCAGTCTCTCTTTCCTTTTGACCAGTTTCTTTTTGATTCACCATATCTATTGTACATTTTGGATCTTATTTACTCTTTCAGTTTCTCATACTAGAGAGATAATACGATGCTTACACATGTGCTTCTGGTTTATTTCACTTATGAGTATTTTCTCAAGTTGCATCCATTTACCTATAAAAGTCTCCAGTTTATCCTTCTTTATGGCTGAATAGTACTCCATTGTATAAAAATACCACATCTTTCTTATCCATTCCTCAGTTGATGGGCATTTGGGTTGTTTCCAAGATCTGGCTATTACAAATTGTGCTGCTATAAACATGGGTGCACATATATCGCTGTGGTACGATGTTTTTAATTCTTCTGGGAAGATGCCCAGAAGGGGAATAGCTGGGTCAAATGGGACCTCCAACCCTAGTTTTCTGAGGAATCTCCACACTGACTTCCACAGTGGCTGTACCAGTCGACACTCCCACCAACAGTGAAGAAGGGTTCCTTTTTCCCCACAGCCCCTCCAGCATTTGTTGCTAGTTGATTTCTTAATAGTAGCCATTCTTTCTGGGGTGAGATGGTATCTCAGTGTTGTTTTAATTTGCATCTCTCGAATGACTAGTGATGTTGCACATTTTTTTGTATATTTGTTTGCCATTAGTATTTCTTCATCTGAGAAATGTGTATTCATCTCAGATGCCCATTTTTGGAGTGGGTCTTTAAATTTGGGAGGTCTGATTTTTTTGAGTTCTTTATATGTTCTCGATAGTAATCCTTTGTCTGAGGAACAGCTGGCAAACATTTTTTCCCACATTGTGGGTTGTCTCTTCACTCTGTTGGTGGTTTCTCTTGCTGTGCAAAAGCTTTTTAATAAGATGAGATCCCAGTTATTGATTCTTTGGGATAGTTCCCGTGCGGTTGAGTTTTTATTCATAAAGTCTTTGCCTACACCAATGTCTCCAAGGGTTTTACCTATCCTACCTTCCAGCAGATTTAATGTTTCTGTTTTAATATTTAGATCTCTGATCCATTTTGAATTTGGTTTAGTGCATGGTGAAAGATATGGGTCTAGTTTTAATCTTCGGCATGTGTAGAGCCAGTTTTTCCAGCACCATTTATTAAAGAGGCTATCTTTCTTCCAGCGAATGTGTTTGGCACCTTTGTCAAAGATAAGGTGGCTTAGTATGTCTGGGGTTGTTTCAGCATCTTCTAATCTGTTCCATTGATCTTCAGGTCTGTTTTTTTGCCAGTACCACACTGTTTTTATCACAGTAGCTTTATAGTATAATTTCAAGTCGGGGATAGTGATGCCCCCTGCCTTGCCTTTGTTGCCCAGAATTGCCTTTGCTATTCTAGGTCTCTTCTGATTCCAAATGAATTTTAGGATTGTTTTCTCTAATTCTGTGAGATATGCTGTTGGAATTTTGATTGGAATTGCATTAAATCTGTATAACAATTTTGGAAGTATGGCCATTTTCACTATATTGGTTCTTCCTATCCAGGCCCATGCTCCTATTTTCTGAAAATGCCTTTTGCACAGAGGTGTTCTCCAGCAGGTCCCAGCCATAGCTAAAGGGGCAGGGATGAACTGAGCCCTCACCCATTTGGATCAGTCAATTTCTCCCTCCCAGACACCTAGAATTAGGACTTTGAAATGTTAGCAGGTGGTTCTGGAGCTGGAGAAGGCTTTTGTGCCCTATGAATGCAGTTGCCAAGAAGCCAGAGAGAGAGAGAATCATGAAACAAACTCACAGAGAATGACAAGAAAAAACCTACGGCTTCAGAATAAGGACAGAGGGGTCTGTCTTAGATTCTGTCTTAGTCCACTTTCTGTTGCTATAATAAAGTGACAGAGGCTGGGTGCTTTGTAAGAAAATAAGTTTGTTTAGCTTGCAGTTTTGGAGGCCGGAAGTCCAAGATCAGATGAACCCATCTTTTTAACCTCTGGTGAAAGCTAGTTCACACCATGGTGAATGGCTTCATGGCAGGAGTGTATGCAAGAGGGAGAGGTCACATAACAAGAACGTGTGGGTCATTTACACTATCAGTGCTAATCACTACTCAAGAATGTACATAGCTAATTCTATTCTAAGCCAGAGATGTACAGAGGCCACGCTTTCTCCTTTACAATAACTCACTCTCTCAGGGACTAACGTGAATTCAAGGTCCCGTGAGAACTACATTGATTCCTCCCCCGGTGGAGTCCCCAGCGTGCTATCCACCTCTCAGTAGGTCCCACCTCTCAAACATTCCGCCACCACACTGTTAATACCACCACACTGGGAACAAAACCTCTAGCACTTGAACCTTTGGGGAGCAAACCATATCTGAACCATAACAGATTCCTAAATATTCCATTAATTCAATAAATTTATTCAGCATCTTCTATCCTCAAGGGTACAGAAGTCAACAAGAGGGACAATTTTCCTCCTGTCATGAAGCCTACAATCCAGAGAGAAACAGGTAATAAGCAAGTAAATAAAACTTTAATTTCAGAGAATGACGATTGGTTTAAAAATGTTAAGCATTCCTCACAGAACCAGAGAAAACAATCCTAAAATTCATATGGAACCAGAAGAGACCCAGAATAGTGAAAGCAATTCTGGGTAACAAGAGCAAAGCAGAAGAAATCACAATCCCGGATGTGAAGCTATATTACAAAGCTACAGCGATAAAAACAGCACAAAAACAGACATGAGGCTCAATGGAACAGATTAGAAGATGCAGAAACAACCACACACACATTAGGCCATTTGATCTTTGACAAATGAGTCAAAAACATACCCTGCAGGAAAGATAGTCTTTAATAAATGGTTATAGGAAAGCTGGCTATCCATATGCAAAAGATTGACTCTAGACCCATATCTCTCACCATGTACTAAACTAAAATCAAAATGAATCAAAGATCTAAATGTTAAAACAGAAACACTGAGTCTGCTGGAATATAAAATAGGTAAAACTCTTGAAAACATAGGTGTAGGCAAGGACTTTCTGAACAGAACCACAGTGGTATAAGAAATAATGCCAAGATCAACAAATGGGATCATATCGAATTAAAAAGCTACTGCAAAGCAAAGGAAACAACCAACAGAGTGAAGAGACAACCTACAGAATGGGGAAAAGTTTTGCCAGTTATTCCTCAGACAGAGGACTAATATCTAAAATATAAAAAGAACTCAAAAATCTTAGAACCCCAAAATAAAAGACCCAATCAAAAAATGGGCAACTGAAATGAATAGACACTTCTCAGAAGTACAAGTAGCCAATACATACATGAAAAAATGTTCGACATCACTGGCCATTAGCAAAATGCGAATTAAAACAACATGAGATTCCATCTTATTCCAGAAAGAATGGTTGTCATCAAGAAATCAAATAATAACAAATGCTGGCATCTGTGGGAAAAAAGGAACATTGTTGGTGGGAATGTAAACTGGTACAACCACTATGGAAATCGGTATGGAGATTCCTCAAAAAACAAAAAGTAGAAATTCCACTCAACCCAATTATTCCCCTTCTAGATATCTTCCTGAAGGAGTTAAAGACACTGTATTACAGTGATACATGCATACCCATATTTATAGAAGCACAACTCAAAATAGCTAGATGTTGGAAGCAGACTATATGTCCATCAACAGACGAATGGATAAAGAAAATGTAATACTGTATTTATACACAATGGAGCATTACTCTGCTATAAAGAAGGATATACTTGAGACATTTGTAGGAAAATGGATGCACCTTGAGACCATAATGTTAAGTGAAATAAATCCCACATACAAGCTTATGTATCACATGGTTTACTCTATATGAGAAACATGACATATAAATAAAGAGCAAAATAAAAGACAGATAATAGGAAGTAGGGAGATAGATATTTTTCGAATGAGAAGGGGACCAAGAGATAGAGAAAGGGGGAGGGAGGGGAGGCAAAGGGGATAGAAAAAGGGTTGAGATTTGCTGTTTCCGTGTACCAACTCCTCACAAGGAACATAAACGTTGTGTAATGCAAACATGTACTAATAAAATTTAAAACAAAACATTTTAAAACCGATTGAGGAAATAGGAAGGGTGAAAGGGTAATACTTTTAGCTTGCGTGTGCAGGAATGGATCCCCTCCCACACACCCATGCTGGGGATGAACCCAGGGCCTTACCCGTAGCTTACCAGCCTGAAAGCAATACGCAGGAGCCCTTGGCCCCAGGAGGTCAGGGTCCTGTTTAGTTTCCACAAGACAGAGAAGGAACCAAAGAGTGTGTGTGTGTGTGTGTGTTGTGGGGGGCTCACAGAAATGTCCTTGTCTATTATCTCATTGTTTTTCTCCTCTCTCTTTCTCACAATAAAAGCCTTTGCACACCCAAAAAGGGGAGATGTGATTTGAGGCAGTAGGAGGCTCCTCCATCTCCTCCAGAGCTAGCTTTGGATAAACCTTTTCCTTTTCCACCAAAGATTGTTTCCCATTTTCTTGGAAGCTATAAGATGTACAGACCTGAGCAGCAGGTAACACTCCCAGCACTTGGGAAGCTGAGGCAGGAGGGTCACTTGAGTCTAGAAGTTCAAGGCCAAAAGCTTCCTGACTGGAGTGAGTGAGCCAAGGGAGGGTGGGGGGCAATAGCCAAATCTCCACTAGACTTGGTGAGGAATTTGGATATTATTTCAGGTATAATGGGAAACCACTGAAAGGTTTTACACAGGGAACCAACACCATCTTACTGCAATTTTGAAAGATCTCTCTGACTGCCATGTGATGCGTGGATGGTGGGGGTGGCAGGGAGGAGAAACTGAGAGAATGTCACAGAAGTCCCGGGGAGCCATGGCAGTGGCCAAGATTACGGCGGTGGTGGAGGGAGTGGAGAGGAAGAGTGGGAGTCTGGATCTATTTTAACAGTTCCAGTTCCTGGTTCTGGTTCCTCATAAGGCCTGTCTACTTCTTACCCCTGAGTTCATACAAATTCCTCCTTTGGTTCTCCCCTCAAGTTTCCTCCCTGCATAGGCTGGTGTGGGAGGAGGGTTTGCAACTGAACCATCCTGCATGGACATGCTGCTGCACCAGGCTGGTCTAATTCACCATTGTCCACAATATGCCCCAGTCTCCTTTTCTCAGAATCAAGTGAAGTGTTTTCTCTTGTGAGTAATATGCACAGGAATAAACCTCCCAAGGAAAATTTTCTTCCAGGGAACATTCAAAGCAAGTAGCCAAAGGTTTGTTTTAGGATGTGAGAAAAATGTTTACTTGATATGACATATACATTTATCTTATATATATAAATAAATAAAAATTTAAAAATAGCTGGGCTTTGTGACACAGGCCTGTAATCCCAGAACTCAGGAGGCTGAGGCAGGAAGATCGCCTGGGGTACATAGTGAGTTCCAAGGTAGCCTGGAAAACACACACTGCTTCAAAACCAAGTTGCTAGTCCAGGTAGTGGTAGTTTAGCAACACGTGCTTGGCCATAGGCAGGGTGTGGGGAGTGAAGAATGAATCGTCCGCAAAGAGTCAATTGGTAGATTCATGTGGCCTTTATAATAATTGAATAATGATAAAAATAGGTTCAAAATATTAAGTTACTTCTCCACCAAAGCAGTAGGAGATTCTTCATATCACCTTCCAGTAGCTCAATTCAGTCGTTGGAAAGGAGCAGAACAAATGAAATACTGAAAACCGAAGAGAAGAAAACTTCATTTTGGAACTGTCTTTCTCCTTCACTACCCCTCATCCCCTGTCTTTCTACTTGTTTTAATTTTACTGCGTTTATAAATAGTGAAGACCAAAGAAATAGAATGTATGTTTAAGAGCTATATAACAAGATACTTACCTTGAAAGCTGCTATTCTGTAGAGGGAAAAGTTTATCAAGTTTTTGTCTGATCCTTTTTTTAAAGCAAGATTTCTTAGGTCCTTGCTTTTGAAAGTTAAGACAATTACAAACACAAACCTGCACACTCTCTTTAGAAGTTGTGTAAAAACAATGAGATTTATGTTTTGAGGGCTTTGTCATGTGGTGGATTTACCACTGGAGTTGATGGCTCCAAAGATTTTTGATTGTTTTAACATTATATTTTGAAGACTGTACTTACCTGCACATGAAGCTACCTGTCTTTCTAACTATGACCTTGTTATGAACAGTGTTTGCTCTTACTGTGCAAATGTCCATGTATTACCTATTTAAACAAAATTATAGGGCTGGTGATATCGCTCAGTGGCACAAGCGCTTGCTGGCAAGTGCAAGGTCCTGAGGTTGATTCCCAGTACCCACATAAAAAAAAAAAATTATAGTGCTATCACTCAAGGAAGTGAACGAGGTGAACATAGACATAGCTTTTTCCCCTTACTCTTTTTTAAATGTAACAAATACTTTTTATGTTCCCCTTCCCCCGCTCCTCCTCCCTCCCCCTTTTGGAACCGTGTCAGGAACTGGGTGCTGAGGATGAGCAATTGAGGGGACTAAGAAAGTGAGCCTGGCTTCTCTGTGCTCGGCACAGCTCTTCCTGGGGTCATGATGGCATGAGCCAGCGTAGTGGAGGTGACATGCAGAACCATCAGCACTGGAATGGCAGCTTCCACTCCCGGAAAGGCTATGCCTTTCAGGAAAAGCCTTCCCCACAGAGGTTGGGGATTAAAAAAAAAAAAAAAGGAAGACAAGGTGGAAAAATTGCAGTGTGAAGAGGAAGATTTTCCTTCTTCGAATCCAAAAGCTGACAAACAGAATCAGCCAAGCAGACCTATTGGGACCCCTTCTAAGCTCTCCCAAAGAGAGCCCCTCCAGGAGCTCCTCTCGTCTGACCAAGTTGACCTGCCGAACCACCAACAGGAAGAGTGAGTTCCTGAAGACTCTGACAGATGACCAGAATGGAGACTTCTCAGAGAACAGAGACCGTGACAAGCTGGAGGATTTGGAGGACAACAGCACACCCCAAAAGAAGGAAAATGGGGAGCAAGGCTGTCTTCAGAATGGTCTCTCCCCATTGTGGAAGAAGGGAATGTCCTCTCACATTCTCTGTAAGTAGAGAACAGGTTATTGAGTCCAATGAGATAGCAGGAATATCCTAAAAATGATGAGAATTGCCTTCCGCTCACAGAGGATGAGTTCAAAGAGTTCCACGTGAAGACAGAGCAGCTGAGAAGAAACGGCTTTGCAAAGGAGGGCTGTTTGCAGAGCCGCAGTTTGAGCTTCTTCTCCCCTTGGAGAAACATTTGTAAAGCAGAGTTTGAGGATTCAGACACCAAAACCAGCAACAGTGAGACACCAGATGACGACGCCTGGAAGTAGGCATAGAAATGCTCACCACTCATCTGAACCAGGAAACTCAGCTTGTGTGTTTTGGGAATATACAAAAGAAATTGTTTTCCTTTTCCTTTTCTTACACTGAATACTTCATGTACAAGGCAAATGATCGTATCCCAAAGAGAGAGCAGTTGGCTTGTTGAGATTTGCTTGTTGTTCTTTCCTGTTAGCTGCTTAATAGAGATGTTTGTGTGGTGGGAAAGATTTTAAAAATACACACACAGAACCTACGGGGCGATGCCCAGGTGGGAGCTGGCAGTGCAGAGACGGAGAGGAGTGGACACTGCTCTGTGGCAGCAGCTGCCCCTACCTGCCCTTGAAACATTCACCCCTGTGCTCAAGCAATCATTGTCAATGACCGAGTGACTGTTGAAGATTTAATTATATTAAATTAATGCTAATAATTTGGATATTTCATTTTTGGCCGTTAGGGCAACTTTAGCCCTTAACCAAGCATATGGTTTTTTGTTTTTGTTTTCCTTTTGGGTACAGCTGTAAAATATTTGGATAGAGGAAATGTGTTATTCTTGCAGCCTTGATATTCAAGGTGGATTGTAAAATTTAACTTTTTGTGAGATTTCAAAGATTAAGATTACTTTGATAAGATTATTTACAGATTTAAAAAGATGTGGCTAAAAAAGAAAGATGTGGTTATCACAAGTCAGTTGAGGGTAAAAACTGCTGCATAAAATAACTAACTTGGGATAAATATATTCCATCCCCCCAGCACAAAAAAAAAAAAAAACTAGCCTGAACTACAGAAAGACCCTGTCTAAAAAAAAAAGGAAAAGAAAAACAAATTGAAAAATTGAAAAATAGGGCCAGTGATAGCTCAGTGGCATAGCGCCTGCCTGGCAAGCTCAAGGTCCTGAATTTGATTCCCGGTACAAAAAAAAATAAAATAAAATAAAAAATAAGCTGGGTGTGGTAGCACAGGCCTGTGATCCCACAGGAAGTTGAGGCAGGAGGATCACTGCAAGTTTGAGGCCAGGCTGGGCTATGTAGTGAGTTCAAGTCCAGCCTGCACTACAGAGCGAGACCCTGTCTCAAAAAAAAAAAAAAAAAAATTAATTAAAAAATAAAACCACAAGCCAGCTACAATGGCTATGATCTCAGAATTTAAGGAGGCTGAGGCAAGAGGATTATAAGTCCTACCTGGACAACTTAATGAGACTGTCTCAAAATGAAACAACAAATACAGCAAAAGGGCTGGAAAGGTAGCTCAGTAGTAGAGTGACCTTGGGTTTGATTCCCAATATGAAAAAAATAATAAAAATCACAAAACTAGTAACTGATAGATGTGTGACTCAGCCTGGCATTCAGGCTTCATGCTCTTAGCCAGTGTTTCTCAAGTAGGAGCCCTGGCTGCTTCCTGAGTGGGAGGATTCTCGATTGAGCAGGATTGCCCCTCTTGCTCACTGTGGCAAATTTCGTGTCCCTTGCCTTATATTCATTCACTGTAACCCCACAGCCTTATGAGCGCTGCCTTGTTACATATTTTCATCACCATTTTACAGAAGAGGAAACCAGGTACAAGTGGGTAAAGTAATGCTTCCTGGCTTGCTCAGCTCACAAAAGAGGAGGCAGCATTTAACCCAACAGTCTGGCTCTGGTCCTCAGCTTTGAACAATTCTACCATCCTGCCTCACTAAAGGTTAAGAGAATAGATGAAGGAGTGGAGTGCCCTTGAAGTAGAAGCCTTTCAGAGAGGACTCAGGAGCTCCAGGGAGCCACTCCAGGCTGGAAAGCCAAAGATTGGTAGGAGCCAGTACCTCTGCCTTATGCAGGACTACAGTGACAGATAAGGAAGACCTTGGTCTATTTTACATTGCTACAACAAAATACCTGAGACTGGGTACTTTATAAAGCAAAAGTTTCACTCATGATTTTAGTAACTGGAAAGCCCAAACAGCATGGTGCTGGTGTCTGGCAACCCCCTCCCCCAGGTACATCAAATAGTGGCAAAGAAGTAGAAAGGGAAACCAGCTGCATGCAGAAGGAGCTGTGTGCAGAGGGGACCACATGCAGTTTGTGGCCTCACTTTGTAACAACCAGCTCTTGTGAGAACTAATCAAGTCATAGGAGAACTGACCCTCTCCCACAAGCCAGCATGAGTCCGTTCACAAGGGTGGTGCCCTCATGACCTCATCCACTAAGCCCCACCTCCTCTTCAAGCTTCTACCACCTCCACACCGCCTTCGTGGGCACCAAGCTTCAGCATACAACCTCTGGGGGATAAGCCGTAGCCACACCATAGCAAGAGGGGAGGAGGATATGGTTAGAAAAAGCCTAAAGTGTAAAGGACAAAGCACAAGAACTGGCAATAATCAAGAAGCGGGAGTCAGGAGACCACAGGAGAGCAAAACCAAAGGAATATCCAGAATGCTGGACTTTGGGTGGGTGCCTGGTCTCTCCAAATTGCTTTTTTCTCGAGCCTCTCCTCCTGCAATTGTTCCTTCCCTTAAAGGTATAAATCTTCCTGGGACATCCTGGACATTCCTTTGCCTACCAGTCTGTGACTGCACACTCCTACATTTGCTCACACATGGCTAATGGCAGGGCTAATTGGCACCATTCAGGGGAAAAACCACTGGTAACTCATACCCAGAGTCAAGTCTTCTAACACTGTAACTCCGCCTCTAAAATAATTCTACCAGGGCCAGTGATAGAGCTCAGCAGCATGAGGGCCTGCCTGGCAAGCACAAGGTCCTGAGTTCGACTCCTGGAACCCACATAACAAATAATAATAAATAAGTAATTCTACCAAAGCCAATAGCCAAAAGCCTGCACATACGTTTGGCTCCCCTCCCTGATCCTGTACCTCTCAGCACATATCGCGGGCTACAGAGTCCAAAAAAACTGGAAAAGCAAGAGTAGCTCACTGCCCAGAACACAGCCTCACTTTGAACTCAAGATCTTTCTCTTTAGCTCCAGTTCAGGCACAGGACCATGGCCCTCGCCCCTAAACCTGTCTTCTGTTTTCTGCCCCATTTCTGGCTTTTGAACTTGTAGAGGATTTTGACCCTGTCTCTCTGCTTTCATTCCTTTTCCTCCTGCTCATTTCAAGAGGAAAACCCCATCCAGGATCGCTAGGATTTGTGTTGTACTCAGCAATCGCTTGCTTGTAAGTAAGAGAAACCCACTCAGACTAGAAAAAAGCTACAGTACAGTGTGGCAATAGGACATTTCCCTGCCTTTGTTTCTACAGTAAGTGGATCTCACACACCGAAGTGAAAGCGAGGCCACCTGCTATGTAAAAGTACTGAAGGAAGCTGTAGAACCAATTTTATCACTTTTAGACCCTTCACCGGGATCAAAAATAGTATAAGGGAGGCAGAATTCAGAAAGGGGAGAGGATTGTGGAGAGGATTATGATGAAGAGATAAACTTGAAGACAGTTATTGCCTATTTTCACCATGAAATGGGGGAACAAATAAAGGGACATGCCAAATAAAAGAGATCAGAACACACCACCCCAAATATGCCATTTTAGCATAATGATTATTTTGAGCTGAAGACAATTGAGAAACAGCAGATTGATGAAGGGCCCTTTGCCCTACCCCTTTCTACCAACAAGCAGGGCATAAATTTCCCATGAAAAAGGTGTCTTCCTTATACCAGGAAGAGGAAAACACTTATCACAGGAAACGTGGAGTTGATGCCCAGGTGAATCTGTACCAACAAACTTTACTAAAGAAACTGTTGTAGTCAGGGTTTGCAAGGGAAACAACACAATACAAGACACATAATTTATAGAGTTATTTTGTAATAGTCACCCAAAGAGTCATATACAAAAAGTGCAGGAAATCTGTCCACACACTAAAGACCCAAAGAACCCAGCTGAGGGCCTGGATCCTACAGCAGTGTCCTGTATGAGTCCAGCTGAAGACCTAGAGCCCATGACCATGCCCTCATGAGTCCAGCTGAAGGCCTAGGGCCCACAACAACGTCTCATGCAAGTATATTTCACGGATCTGCACCGGGAAGGCCCAAAGGTCAGTGGTGGAAGCTAGAAAGTCTGCACCAGCGGGATGAAGGACCTGTGCCAGCAGATTGAGGGATCTACCCCAGAGCCAGGAAGCGACGCTTAGAGTAAGAACCGGAGCTCCCCCGAAAGTCACCACAGCCATCCTCAGCAACAGTGAGGTCCCGAGCTCCTCCGACGATGAGAACAGCCAAGTTCCTATCAGGAAAGCCAGCGTGACAAGCTCCTCAAGGAGAACCGACAGCAGCAACTCTTCCTCTCCAGTTCTCCTTTTTATGTTGTTGGCAACAGTCCTCAGGTGGGCCCTCCACACCCAGCACCACGCTGATTCAGTTCAGCTGGGTGTGACAAGTTGACCACCAGTTGTTGATCCACCACAGAAACCATTTTCTTCAATTAGTTCACATTTGTATTTCCTAAATAATGTCCCCATAGGTAATTGCCCTTAGTCCAAACACCTTTTTCCTCTTTTTTTTTTTTTTTTTTTTTTTTTTTTGGAGTCAGGGTCTTGCTATGTAGTTCAGGCTGACCTTGAGTTCACTATGTAGCCCAGGCTGGCCTCAAACTCCTGGGGATCCTCCTGCCTCAGCCTCCCTAGTGCTGGGATTACAGGCGTATGCCACCATGCCCGGCATCCTCTATCTTTTAATGTCTCCACAATTTATCACTCTTTGTTAAAATGGTGTATAATCTTCTGGGTTTAATTGCCTCTTTGGAGTTTTCACTTCTTTCTGTAAAGGTCCTAGGTCATCTAAAAAAATTAACATCAAGTAAAATTTGTGTTGCAAATGGTGGCACACTTCTGAAATCCCAACTACTCAAGAGGCTGAGGCAGATGGTAAGTTCAAGCAACTGAACAATTTAGCAATTGGGCAATTTAACAAGACCATGTCTCAAAAAATATTTTTTTGGGCCAGTGAGATAGCTCAGTGGCATAAGCGCCTGCCTGGCAAGTACGAGGTCCTGAGTTTGACTCCCGGTACCCACATAAAGGAAAAAAAGGGCCAGTGATATCGCTCAGTGGCACAAGAGCCTGCTGGCAAGCGTGAGGTCCTGAGTTCGACTCCTGGTACCTGCATAAAAAAAATTTTTTTTAAAGAATTGGAGATGTAGCTCAGTTGTAGAGCACTTGACTAGCATGTGTCCTGGATTCAACCCCTGGTATGGCTAATAAATTAATTAATTAAAAAATAAAAATAAAACTTGTATGATTTTCTCCTGTTACTCTGTCTTTTGTCAGCTTAATGCATAGGCCCAAGTCACAGAGCAGAAGAGGATAGAGGAAAAGTCTCCCCCACACAGATATTATATTAAACCCAAGGGAGATTGCCCTCCAGTGATGGTGACCGTCTCCTCACTGTGGCCTGGTGACTGACGTCTGCCCGAAAAATCCCAAAGATGAAAAATGATTCACCAACTGCTTTGGCAACATTATCCAGAACCCACTGGAAGTGTAGCTCAGTGGTAGAGCATATGCTTAGCACATCCACCCCCTGAAAAATCCCCAGCACCAAAAAAAGAAAAAAAAAAAAAAAGAAGAAGAAGAAGAAGAAGAAAAAGAAGAACTTGGGCCGGTGAGATAGCTCAGCGGCAAATGCGCCTGCCTGGCAAGTGCAAGGTCCTGAGTTCGACTCCCAGAACCCACATAAAGGAAAAAAAAAAGAAGAAGAAGAACATTCCAGGTACTAGATACTGTACTGTGTGTTTTACACATATTAACTTATTTAATTCTCCCAACAAACGTGTGGTAAGTGCTATATACATTGAAGCCTGAGGGGTTTTTGTTGTTGTTGTTTGTTTTGTTTTTTTTGAGACAGGGTCTCACTATATAATTCAGGCTGGCTTTGAACTCTCTATGTAGCCCAGGCTGGCCTCAAACTTGTGGGGATCCTCCTGCCTCAGCCTCCCAAGTGCTGGGGTTACAGACGTGCTCCCCCATGCCTGGCGAAGACTGAAGTTTTAACTCAGCAACATATGGTGAATATTTTCCATCAAAAAATATTCTTCTAGCTGGGTATGGTGGTGCCTACCCTTAATCCCAGCATTTGGGAGGCTGAGGCAGGAGGGTTGTGAGTTCAAGACCAGCCTGGGCTATGCAGTAAGACTCTGTCTCAAAAAAACAAAACAAAACAAAACAAAATCTTCTGTATAAGGATTTAATGACTGTGTCTGCTCAATTTTCTTTTGCAGAGCCACAGAGCCTCACGGTTAATTACATGGGTTCTGGAGTTAGCCTGCCCACTGCTTTCAAACCCACCTCTGCCAATTATATACAATATGGGTCCTTTTTTAAATAAAGGCTATGACTATATAGAGTCCAAGTGTTGGCAGCCTGGATCTCCCCCGTATCTCCTCCCCAGTAGGGTCACCCTTTGCTCATTAATGCTTCTTTTTTTTTTTTTTTTTGGTCTTTTTGAGACAGGGTTTCACTATGCAGTTCAGGCTGGCCATGAACTCACTTAGTAGCCCAGGCTGGCCTCAAACTTGCAGCGATCCTCCTGCCTCAGCCTCCCAAATCCTGGGATTATGGGCATTTGCCACCACGCCTGGCTTCCTTAATATTTCTTGAACCCCTTTCGACTGCCAGAAACTGAAGGTACAGCGATAAATGAGACAAATGTATTTCCTGCCTTAATGGAGTTTAGATTCTAGGAAAGGAGGCAGACAGAAACAAGTAAAAAGGTCAAAGAAGAAAAAATATAAAATAATTCAAATGATAAATCCAATGACAGAAACAAGAGAATGCTGAGATGGAGAAAACAATAGTTCTTAGGAAATTAAAATTGGCTTGGAATTCAGGGTCCCTCCCAATTTCTCTAAGGGTGTGGTTGGAGGGTGGAGGACACTGAGTGTGTGACTTTTGTTTTACTCTGGCTCTAATTCCCTTCTCTGGGATTATTCCAAACTCCCTATCATTTACTAGGTTCCTCGTATGGACAAGTAGTACACTGAGAATCATGCTTCACCTCTTGGTACCATACATACTATAGGCCCCCATTAGCCATTTTCTCCTGCTCACTCCTCCTCCACCATGCCTTCCCACCACACCATGGTGGACCCCCCGGGGGTCCCAGCAGACTGAATTCTCCCTCAGCTGCCCTCTTCTCTGAAACTGTCATCAGAGGACAGGGAAAAATAGGATGGGGATCCCAAATCCTGGCTCTGTCGCATATTAGTCATGTAACCTGGGGCGAATGACTTAATTGTCTCTATGCCTCAATTGGTCTTTATGCAAAATGGGATTATTAATATTCTCAACCTTGTCGAGTTAGTAGATGCAAAGTACCAAGAGCAATATCTGACACATTATTAAATGGTAGCAATCATTATCATTAAACACTTTTCCATGATCAGCACTGTGATAGGTGTCTCATGCACCATAACTCATTTAATCTTCATAAGACCATGCAAGGCAAGGTAAATGGTATTACCCCACTCGCCATAGCACTTAAAGAAGCTTAGAGAGGTCAAGTCACTTTGGGCTCAGGTTTTTACAATCAGGAAGCAGCCGACCTGGGATTTAAACCAAAGAGGGTGAAGCTATATATGCCCCACTCTTTCTTCCACATTGTGCTGCTCCTGCCCTGTACCAAAATGAGAACTTCCTCTCCCCAGTTTCTCTTGATCTTGGCTTAATTTCTCCCATGCCTCCTTCTTCCGAGACATATTTTGCCAAGGAAGTCCTGGCAGGTCTTTGCCGGCTCATGATTCTGCTCCTTTTCAATGTAGGGCTCTTAGAGAATTAAGTCATCTCATTCCCCTCCTGCCCCACTTTACGGGTACGGTCTCACCGTCTTCAGCAGTTTCCTAGTGGGATTAAAGTTTCTTCTCTAAATTGTAAAATCATGGCACATTGCATGTGTACAGGAACTTAGGAATTGATCTGAAGTTTCATCCAAACTTTATTTGACACTGTTAAATTGTCATCCCTTTGAGGGCCACTTCCACATTCCAGATCTGTAAGTGTCAAAGCTAGGGGAACGGGATGAAAAACATAGAAATGGATGTTGCAGAAAAGAGAAGTAGCAGCAATTTGACAAGAACATCCTCAATTTTCAAAATATTTTACAAAGTGCATGTATAGTTTTTTCTGAGTTCCCTCTTCAAAGAAATTATACTTCTCCAGATCCAATAAACAATGGCAAACCCTGTCCATCTTTGCCAAAAGATGAATTACCTTATATGTTAGTAAATGAATTATCTTATATGAATTACTTTATATATTAGCAAAAGCAAAACATAAGTATAATAGTGTGGTAAAGATATGACAAAAGCAGTACTTGGGGCCAGTGAGATGGCTTCGCAGCATAAGCGCCTGCCTGGCAAGTGCGAGCTCCTGAGTTCGACTCCCGGTACCCACATAAAGGAAAAAAAAAGCAGTACTTACACAATTTGCTGGTGACATATCTAGCACAAACCTTTAAAAAGCATTTGGGGGCTGGTGACATAGCTCAATGGTAGATGTGCAAGGCAATGGATTCCATTCACAGCACTGCAAAAAATAAAATAAAAGAATTTCTCAATATGTTTTAGGAAATGGTAATTTCTCTCTTGAAGTTTAGCCTAATTAAATCATATTACAGATGAAACAGAGCAATGAAAACTCAGAAATGACCTGCACATATGATCAAAAAATGCAGTGAATGTTTAAGAATTTTTTAAAAATGTATTACAGTAAAAGACATACTGCCAGCAATTCCCCTCAAAATATTCCCCTTACTGGCTGGTGAGCTGGCTCAGTGGCGTAAGCTCCTGCTTTGCAAGCGCGAGGGCCCGAGTTCGACTCCCGGATTCCACATACGAAAAAGGGGCCGGTGATATCGCTGAGCGGCACAGGCGCCTGTTGTCGCGTGAGGTCCTGAGGTCGACCCCCCGGTACCCACAAAAAAAAAAAAAAAAAAAATCCCCTTACTAACACACTTACCATTCTTGCCACTTTTTTTCAAACTCACAACCTCACACTTGCTCTTTTTTATTTTGTTTTTTAATTTTTAAAATTTCGGGGGCTGAGGGTATAGTTCAGCAGCACGGTGCCTGCCTTGCAAGTGTGAGGTCCTGAGCTTGATTCCCAGCTCCATTTCATTTATTTATTTATTTATTTATTTATTTATTTATTTTTGTGGTGCTGGGGATTGAACCCAAGGCCTTGTGCACACTAGTCAAGTGCTCTACCCCTGAGCCACATCCCCAGCCCCATTTATTTATTTTTATTGCTACTTTCTGCAGCAGTTCTGCAAGTGTCTTTTGGTTGTGCTAGTGTAACTGTTCCCATGTCCTGAACCAATGAAATGTGCTGTTTTACCTCTCATTACCTTCCACAGTCATTTTGATTTTGGAACAGAGCCAGAATTTGCACAGTGTCAGATCCAGTGAATAAAATAGATGAGGACACATCGTAATGTTTTTACAAGTCTGCCTTTCCGTTGGATGGCACTTGGCAATGGCATTCACTGTATTTTTAATCACACTTTGTGGAAACATGAAGGAGGGTTTCCAGAACTGCTTCAGAAAGATGCAAGAATGATGGGATAAATGTGTTCAAAGCAAGGAGGCTATTTTGAGGGGGATTAACGACACTGTGTCTTTTACTGTAATAAATTTTTAAATTTAAATATTCACCGCACCCATTAAATATTTAAATATTTTGAGCACCCATTGTATCTATCAAAGATGTTTTGAGTGCTTATATTGTGGCAGGTCCCACATTACAAATTCAACACAAATTATTTCATCTAATCTTCTACACAGTTCTAGGAGATATGTGATGTTTTACCTCTCACATACCAAATGGGAAATTGAGGCAACAGGAAATCATGTAGTTTGCCAATAGTTCAACAGAGTAAAAAGCTGGGACTTGAACCGAAGCAGTCATCTCTGGGTCGCATGCTTCTTCGCTGGGGTTGGGGGGGGGGGGGCTCTGTTGGCCTGAGTGAGCAGCTGCTCCTGGCGCATTTCCTGTTCCTAGACCGGCGCCTCAGTGTGGTGCTGATATCTTAGTCTGATTAAAGGCTTGCCAAGATCTGTGAGGCGAGGGAGGATTTCATTAGTTGAGGAGTAACGAAGATGTCGAATTTCTTTGCCTTCCACACTGGTGCATGGGAAGCCATTGTCCAGGCCTGTAAGCTGTGGGAGGTACCATAGATCGGGCGTCTTGCTAAGCCCCCACGTCTTTCATAGGTGCGGAAAGCGATATTCAGGGAGGGGAAGTCGTCAGCTGAAGTCACACAGGAAGTAAGTGATCAGTCTGAGTCTGATTCTAGACCCCAGACTCCTTCACCGGGCCGTGTCTGACAAAGACTCAGACAACAGTAACTGCAATCAACCCGGCATGGAGAATGTTGGGCTGGTGGAGGTGGGGAGGATGTTTGGCTGCCAGGCCTAGGGGACACCGACTCAACCCCAGAGGCACTTCTTAGATGGCAAGTCAGACGGTCCCAGCGTGGCCTTGGTAGGTCCCTCATGATGCAGCCAAAAGACAAGTTATATGCAAATCCTGAAACTATGTTCAGGGGCAAAGAGAAAATTGAGTGGGGAAACTGAGGCAGAATCCCACTCAAGGACCAGGCCAACATGGCAGAGGGAAAAGGCTGCACAGTCATTTATGGGTCCCCACGGGCCCCCTGCAACACGTTAGCCCCTTTCCGGTGTCCGTAACTGCCTTCCCCACAGGAGTAAAAGGGTACTTTCAAGGACGATGACAACACCTGATTCTTCTGGGGGTCACCCTCCTGCTGGCCAGCCCACAGGCAGACAGATACAGGAGATAAAACAGGTTCTGGAACTACTCGTTCCACTTAACCACACCTCCTGCCCCTGTTGGGTTTGGGTCTGGGACTGAGCTGTGTGAGCCGACAGGAGGAGGCCCCAAGGAAGGTGCTAAAGGCGGAGGAAGCAAGCCCAAGGGAGGAAATGCCCTCACTGGGGACTTGTTCTCCCACCCTGGCATCTTAGGAGAAACAAGAAGCTCTGTCCATGTCTCCAGGCCTCTTATCCCCAGTCCTCGAAAGCTAGGGCGGCTGAGCCTGGTGGTGCACACCTGTAATCCCAGCACTCGGGAGACTGAGGCAGGAGGATCGCAGTGAGCTCAAGATGAGCCTGGGTTACATAGTGTGTTCAAAGCCAGCCAGGACTACATAGTGAGACCCTGTCTCAAAAAAAAAAAAAAAACAAGAAAGGAAGGGAGGGAGGAGGAGGGAGGGAGGAACGAAGCAAGGAAGGAAGGAAAAGGAAGAAAAAGAAAGAAGGAAAGAAAGAGAATAAGTCACTGGCACACTTTCTCCTTTGTTAAAAGGACTAGGAAAGGGATTGTGTCAGCAATGGACAAAAGCAGAAACTCAGTTCTGAGTCTCTGTCCCACCCACAAGGCTGCTGAGTCGCTTTCCTAACAGTGAGAAAAATCTAGAGTATGTCAGGGTGAGGTCTTCCTGGTGTGAGACACCTCGAGGTAGACGGGGCATTCCCTGAGTGCAGAGTGAGCTGGCAAAGAGGCCACACCAAGCCCAGCCCAGCCACAGTGAGTGAAGATGGGCAGAGTTTGGACAGGAAGGACAGAAAGAATGGGGACATGCGAACATCGAGCGCTGGCAGGGTGCTAATGGTGTCATTAGCGCATTGCATCCTCATACCCCCCAACAACTCAAGATTCTCAACTCTCACCATTTCACAAATGAAGCTTTCTTATTAGTTCAGATTCTTTGCATTAGAATTGCTAATTCACTGAAGTGAACTGTTCCCCCCAAAAATGGAGGGGAAGAAGGGAGTACATTTTAAAGTTCAAAGGGCGTGCCTTGGAGTTCAGGGACATAGATAATAACAAATAATGCTTACTTGGTACTCAGCATGCATTAGGTATTGTTCTATACAATTTTACTCCTTAGGGCAGCCCCACAATTAGATAATAATATAACTCTCATTTTACAGATGAGAACCAGAGCACAGAAAAGTTAAATGATTCACCCAGGGTCGCACAGCATCTGAACCAAGGCAGACTAGAACCTGAGACTGTGCCAGTAACCATTGCCTAGGGTTACCTAACCCATAGCTGGCTGTCTGGAAGTAGCTGGGCCTAAGTCTGGCCCAGAATGAGGGCGACCTTCCTTCTTGCTGCAAATCAGCTCTCTCGTGGGAAATGGCCACTGCCAAGTTCTGAACTCTTATCTCTTCCACCCGAAAGGACAGCCAGACTGAGATTGGAATGCTAAAATCCTGGGAAAGAGACTCAGATTGGTCCATTTGGGTCAGATCCATACCCTTCATCCAATCAGCCAAGGTGGGGTTGGGCGAATGAGGACAGAGCCACAGTGTAACAGGTGTCCCATCACACTAACCATGTAAAGATGGGAGAAGCAGTTACCAGAAATATGAGGAGATTTTCCTGAAAAGTCACCAAGAAAGATTTCCACCACAGAAAACTGAGGCTCAGGAAGATTGAACAGTGTTCTCAAAGTCACCAGTAGTAAATGAGGAAGCCTGGATTTTAAGCACAGCTGTTTTTCCCCAGGCCTAATTCCTTTCCTCTATAGCACATGGCCTTTCCACAAAAAGCAAGCAACCTCAAATAGACGCATAAAGTTTGCAAGCTATTTTGCTTTCATCCACTACTTGTTAAGCACTTGTTATGGAGCAGGCACTGTTCTGGGCACTGAGATTCCATGATGAACAAAACAGACAAACATCCCGGCTCTCACTGAGCTGACAGCCTAGTGAATCCGCTGAGTGAGGATGATAAACGCTCCTTGATGGAACCCCAGACAGTGCGAAGCATAGAGAGAACGTGAGCTTTGATGTCTTTTGTAGACATCAGCTCCTCTATGAGCACAAATCATTCTCCTGTGCATTGCAAAAAATGACACCACTTCTTTTTTTTTATTTTACAGAGAAAAAACAATAAAAACAATCATACAGAATTTCAAAACAAGATAATAGGAGATTAACAATAGTAAATATATTGTATATTGTTATCTTCAAAGTAGTCCCTCAGATAACAAGATATAGGCATGCAAAATTTATCAAATAATATAAGCACAAACCATTCTTTTCAATGAACTAATAGAAATTAGTAGTATAATTACCTTAGCTGCCATATATATATATATATATGTATATACATATTTCCCTTCCTTCTTTTCTCCTTTCCCCCATCCCAGTTGTTCTTTCCCAGTTTCTTTCCCTTTCACAATATCTATTGTACATTTTGGATCTTATTTACTCTTTCAGTTTCTTACACTAGGGAGATAATACTATGTTTACACATGTGCATCCAGTTTATTTCACTTATGAACATGGTCTCAAGTTGCATCTGTTTACCTATAAAAGCCTCAAGTTTATCCTTCTTTATAGCTGAGTGGTACTCCATTGTATAAAAATACCACATCGTTTTTACCCATTCCTCAGTTGATGGCATTTGGGTTGTTTCCAAGATTTAGCTATTACAAATTGTGCTGCTATCAACATGCATGCACATATATCACTGCGGTACGATGTTTTTAATTCTTCTGGGAAGATTCCCAGAAGGGGAATAGCTGGGTCGAATGGGACCTCCAATCCCAGTTTTTTGAGGAATCTCCACACTGATTTCCACAGTGGTTGTACCACTCTACACTCCCACCAACAGTGGAGAAGGGTTCCTTTTTCCCCACAGTCCTGCCAGCATTTGTTATTGGTTGATTTCTTGATGACAGCCATTCTTTCTGGGGTGAGATGGAATCTCAGTGTTGTTTTAATTTGCATTTCTCGAATGACCAATGATGCTGAACATTTTTTCATATATTTATTTGCCATTTGTATTTCTTCATCTGAAAAGTGCTTTTTCATCTCAGGTGCCTATTTTCGGATTGGGTCTTTGAATTAGTGGGGGGCCTCATTTTTTTCAATTCTTTGAAGTACTTCCCATTCAGTTTGGGTTTTGCGCTGTCAGGGGACATTTAGTGTCTCTGAGCACGGTGCTGGGGATTTAGTGGTGACATAGGCCACTATATAGATAGATACAGGCCAAGCCCTTACTCTCCTGGAGCTTATGGATTCCTAGTAGTTTTGGGGAGGAAGACAGCTACTAATCAGATAAGCACACAAATAGATGGAAGATTAGAATTATGTTAGTACTACCTAGGTGAGGTACAGTCTTTAATGTCTATAGTGGAGAACAATCACAGTATATATGGGAGGATTAGATCTAGTCTAGGAAGTTAAAGAACGGCCTATGAAATAACTATCTGGAATTTGGGAGATGAGCTGGAGGTAATCTGGCAGACTATACTTGCAGATGGCTCAAAATAGCCCATGGCTAAGTGGTGAGAGATAACATGGCAGATCTGAGGGAAAAGAAAAAATGTAGAAGGCCTGCAGAAACATGATAGAAGGCAAGACTGGAAAAAGAGATGGGGAGAAGAGCCTTCAGAGCCATAGGAAGCGTTTTGATTTTCTCCAAAGAGCAATGGAAAGCCAGTGAATTATTTTGGTTGGGTGAGTTACATGGTGTAGTCACTTTTCCATTGCTAAGACAAAATACTCAGGCATCTTAAAGAGAAAGGTTTATTTTGGCTCATGGTTTCAGAGATTTCAGTCCATGGTCAGCTGGCTTCGAGACAGAAACATCATGGCAGAAGGGCCTGGTGGAGAAACACTGCTTAACTCATGGCATCCAGGAAGCAGAGAGCAGAGGGAGAGCTGAAAGGAAGGGGCTGGGGCCCAGAGAGAGTCCCCCAGGTCACACCCCCATGACTCACACAGACACAACCAGAAGTGAGCTTTGCTAATCCTCTAGGTATCTCTCAAGCCAGTCAAGTTGACAGTCAAGATTAACCATCACACACAAAGTGAGAACTGAGAATCACACATGAGATTGAGAATGATTCGTTCATTCCCGGGTACCTCTCATGTAAAGGTGAGATATACATGTTAATACACTTGTTTTTCTCTTGTTAATCTGTCAATTACTACAAGGATCTGTCCCAGCTAAGAACTATGAAATTAGAAAATCATTTCATCACCTACAACTTATTGATCAGGGCTAGTTGTAGGGCTATAAGGAAATGTAGTCTTTTAACTAAGTGTATTGCTATTCCAAATTAAATAGCAGTCCTAGTTAGGAAAAGGGAGAGAATAGATATTAAGCAGCCAGCAACCTTCCACAGTTAATTGTTAGCATTTGATGGCAAATGTAATGATCCTTGGCTTATTACAAAATGCTTCCTTCTCCATTCCCTCCCCAGAACCTCCTAACACATCTGTGTCTGCTTTTTTACAGTTGGAGAAACTGAGGTTCAGAGACAGGGCAATCAGTTACCTAAGGCCAAACAACTAGCAATGGTAGGACCAGGAGACAAATCCAGAGCTAACTGGTTCTCTGCCCCCTCCTTTCCTCTCTGGCCTTCCTAAACTAATTTTGGCTGCTGCTCCAGAGGAGGTCATTTGTTGCCAAACATTGCTAGTGTTAAGAAAGATTATCAGGCCATAAGATCAAATGTAAACAACACAACAATGGGCTGCACAGATAACGTCATTTCCTTCCTTTGTAGTCCTCCCTTCCCTCTCCCTGCTGCCCACAGGGTACACAATAGATGCAAGTGAAGTTACTCCTGGGATGCTGCCCTCTCTGGCTAACCCCCAGCCCTGGGCAGCACTGGTGCCCACTGGGAGGAGAGGCATCAACGGTTACAGGGTTACATGAAGAGAGACAGATTTCTTGTCATTGAAGAACAACCAGTGCCCTGCCCCGAGTGCCAAACTATCCCTCTTCCTACGTGAGGAGTAAGAAGGGAATTGGCATTTATTGTATCCATTGTACAAATAAGGCTCGAGATGTGATGCCCAGGATCACACAGCCAGTAAGTGACAGAGCTCAGATTCAAATGATAGCACGCCCAGTTTGTAGCATTTGTTCATTTCTGTGATGTGAATTCTCCCACGTGGCTGATTGCCGGCTTCCAACACGGCATCGCCAACAGTGCTGAAGCAACCAGAGCTCTCTAGTGTATTTTAATGCCCCTACCACTTACTAGAAACTCAGGGCAGGAATCTTGTCTTTTTTTTTTTTTCTAACTTGAGGTCACTAAAGTGGAATGAAGGGCCACTCATCTCCCCTTCATCAGGCCACCTTGCTCAGCCAGCCAACATATCACCAAAATATGCACCAAAAATACCATGTGTGTTAGGATTTTATTGGCTAAGCTTTTTCACACAGTGACTCAAGCAGAAATTGTTGCCTCAGTAACTGGAAACACCACCTTGCACATGAGAACCCGCTGTGAGAAAGGCTTTTTCTACGATGTTTCTGTGTGGTTTTGTTTTGCGATGCTGGGAGTCGAACCCAGGGCCTTGCACCGGTGTGATTTACCACTGAGCCACATCCCCAGCCCAGAAGGGCTTCTGTGTGAGCCTGAATTTCTTTCTGCTCAATCTACTTCTCCCCATCTCATCCTCCCTTTTTAACTGTTATTTTATTATTATTATTAATATTTTTATTATTGCATATCATAAAATTTATCATTCATCCAACTCTTAGTGTATGATCTAGGATATTAAGTTGATTCACATTTTTGTGCAACCCTCACCATCATCCATCCCTACAAGTTTTCATCTTCTCAATCCAAAACTCTGCACCCATTAAACACTAACTCCCCATTCTCCCTTCTCCTAGCCCAGGGTAAACACTACCCCACTTTCTGCCTTTGTGAATTTGGCTCCCCTCAGGACCTCATGTAAGTGAAATCATGCAGTATTTGTCCTTTCATGTCTGGCTTATATAACTTATCATCATGTCCCCACGGTTCATCCATGTTTGTGCCATATGCCAGAATTTCCTTCCTTCCTTTTTTTTTTTTTTGGTACCGAGAATCGAACTCAGTACCTTGCGCTTGCCAGGCAGGCGCTTGTGCCGCTGAGCTATATCCCCAGCACTTTCCTTCCTTTTTAAGGCTAATATTTCACTGCATCTCTGTACCACATTTTGTTTATCCATTCATCCCTCAATGGACAATCAGGCTGCTTATACCTTTTGGCTGTTATGAATAATGTTGCTATTTGGTGTACAAATATCTGTTCAAGTCCCTACTTTAAATTATTTTGGTATATGCCCAGGAGCGGAATTACTAAATCATAGGATGTTTCCACATTTAATTTTTATTTTCCACAGCAACTGTACCATTCCCACATTCCACAGTAACTCACATTCCCACTAGCAATACATGGGAATTCCAGTTTCTCTACATCCTTGCCAACAGTTATTTTCTGTTTTGTGTGTGTGTGTGTGTGGGTACCGGGGGGTCGACCTCAGGACCTCGCGCGCCAACAGGCACCCGTGCCGCTGAGCGATATCACCGGCCCCTTTTTCGTATGTGGGATCCGGGAGTCGAACTCAGGCCCTCACGCTTGCAAGGCAGGCGCTTACACCGCTGAGCCATCTCACCGACCCTATTTTCTGTTTTTATCTCATGGCTTCGATTTGTTTTTTCCTAATGATTAATGATTTTGAATATCTCTTCATGTACTTATTGCTTTTTGTGTATCTTCTTTGGAGAAATGTATATTCAAATCCTTTGTCCGTCTGTTTGAGACAAGGAATCTCACCATGTGGTCCAGGCTGGCCTTGAACTTGCAATCCTCCTGCCTCGGCCTCATGAGTGGTGGAATTATGGGCACACAACACTGGGCCCAGCTCTTTGTCTATTTTTTTATCAAGTTATTTTGTTATTGAGTTGTAGGAATATTTTTATATATTCTGTATATCAATCTTGTATCAGATGATTTGCAAATATTTTCTTCCCTTCTGTGAGGCGCTTTTTCACTCTGTTGTGTCCTGTGATGCTCTAGCCTCCCTTTTAAGGAACTAGTTTATCATTTCCATCTGAAGACCAAAATCCCCTTCCGCATGCATGTGGCAATTCTTTTTTTTTTTTTTTTTTTTTTTTGTGGGTATCAGGGGTCAAACTCAGGACCTCGTGCGCCAGCAGGCTCCCGTGCCACTGAGCGATATCACTGGCCCTTTTTTCGTACGTGGGTTCTGGGAGTCAAACTCAGGACGTTGCACTTGCCAGGCAGGCGCTTATGCCACTGAGCCATCTCACCAGCCCCATGTGGCAATTCTGACTTCCTAAAACACCCTCTGAGCATATCATGGAGTGTCCTGAGAAGTCAAATGAAAGGAAAACTTCCTAGTCACACTCTGTTCCTCTCTACAGTTTCACGTTTCTAGAAAAATACAGGGTTACACAATATGAATTTGGTAAGAAGGGGTAGAGGGATATGGACTGGCGTAAAAAGGGAGACTGTGTAGAGAATGACACAATCTATTAAGACAAGCGCATTTATTAAGTTTGTTTTGTGTCATGCATCATCTAAGCAATTCAATTTTTTGCTTTTTTGGGACAGTATCTTGCTATGTATTTCAGGCTGGCCTTGAACTCACTATGTAGCCCAGGCTGGCCTCGAACTCAAAGTGATCCTCCTGCCTCAGCCTTCCAAGTGCTATAATTACAGGCTTGCACCACCGTGCCTGGCTGTCCTAAGAACATCAGCCAAATGTTTCTTTAAACAACTTTATTGAACTAAAAACTTGCATACCATTCAATTCATAAATTTAAAAATGCAAGATTCAATAGATTCCAGCACATTGACTGAGTTGTACAACTATAACCATAATCAAACTTAGGTCATTTTCGTTATCCCAAATCAAAACACTCTCGCATTAGCCATCATCGCCCAATCCCTCTCCTCCAAATCTACACAACTGCTGGGCCACTTTATGTAACTATTCAGTCAAATTTATGTAAATCATAACTATTTTTTACAGAAGCTCTAGTGAGACAATTAGAGCTTTTATTCCATGACAATTATATGAAAACTTTGCTATTGACAGTATTCAAAGAATTTTTCTTTTTCTCAGTTTTTATTTTTTATTAGTACATGTTTGCAGTACAAAATGATTACATTCATTGTGTGGAGTTGGTACAGGTACATAACACATCTTAATTCTTTTTATATCCCTTCCCCCTCCTTCCTTCCCCTCCCCCTCCTCCTTTGAGAAAGATCTCCCTACTTCCTATCATCTATCTTTTATTTTGCTATTTAATATTTTAAGTTTCTCATATAAGAGAAACCATGTGATATTTAAGCTTGTGTGTCTAAGGAAATCATAAACTTTTTTTTATATGCGGGTACCGGGAGTCGAACTCAGGACCTCGCGCTTGCCAGGCAAGTGCTTGTGCCGCTGAGCTATATCACTGGCCCACATAATTTTTATGTGAATTTAAAATGAACACATATAATGAACGCCAGGCGTGGTGGTGCACACCTGTAATCCCAGGACTGGGGAGGCTGAGGCAGGAGGATCACTGTGAGTTCAAGGCCAGCCTGGACTACATAGTGAGACCCTGTCTAAAAAAAAGTGAACACATTCAATGAAAACCCATTCTGCATTTTGCAAAGATACAAAGTGAAGGATGTATGTCAAATACACGGTAACTTTTGTGGAGGAGGAGACTGGAAAATAGTGATGCCAAAAAATAATTTGGATTCACACAGAAAAATGTAGGAGAGGCATCTTGCCCAGTGAAAGTAAAAAAGGATCTCTGCGACCCGGTTTTGGCTTGTTGTTTCTGAGTGACCTTGGAGAAGCCATTTTACCTCTGTGATACTTTTCTTGCTCATCTGGGAGACAGAAGGGATGTGCCTTCACATTCCGTGTCACAGAGGAGGTCTACAAAGGAAGGCAGCAGGATGAATAGAAAGGACTCAGGCTTTGGAGCCAGACTTAGCCATGCCAGTCATTCCCTTGTTGCCTTGGGAAATAGCTTCATTCTTAAAGCCTCCATTTAAATACAGTAGCAAGGGCAGCCCTCCCCGAGGGGACGGGGACGCTTAAGCAAAGGAGGCCAACAACTGAGTTATATGGTTATAGAAGGAAAAGTAATTAAAACAGTCAGTTGAACGCATAAGTGCTTAGGAGGAACAAATGATATAAAGTTTTCATTCATTCAGTGGCCAGCAAGGGTCGAGTATTCACCCCATTCCTCCTTTTACAGAGGTAGCAGGACCTCTAAGAGCAACTTCTATGGTAGCTCAAATTACAGTGACACTCTGTTCCTGGGGTTCTTCAAAACATGTTTATGTACATCGTGCAATTTCAAATGTGCTCTTCCTGGGGGCTGAGCCTGTAGCTCAGTGGTAAAGTGCATGCTTAGCATCCATGAGGCTTGGGGTTTAATTCCCAGCCCCACAAAAAGAAAAAAGAAAGTAAACAAGAAAAAGAAAAAAGAAATGCTCTCCTTAGCTGGCCACAGGGACCTGAGGTTGGAAGAGTCTCCGTGGGACTTCAGCCCACTTGGGGAGCACAAGAGACCTCAGAGAGGAAACTAGACACAGCCAGGTGGGAGCCCCAACAGCGCCTGTTCCCCGCAAGAGATTCCTGCCCCAGGACACACTGGAATGTGCCTAGAGGGTGGTGGATGAGGGTACAGTCACTGGGAGAAGGAAAGAAGGGGAGGAACCTATACTCACTAAGGTAGATCTAGCTTTGAATATTATTTGGTTGCTTACCAGCTCTTTTATCAAGCACTGAACCCCTCTGAGCCTTATTTACCCCATCTGTAAAATGGAAACGTTTTGGTTTAGATGTTAAATGTCTCCAGAAAGCTCATGTGTTGAAGGCTTCCTCCCCAGTGCAGTGATGTTCAGAGATGAGGTCTTTGAGAAGATTGGATCATGAAGGCTCTCACCTCATCAATGAATTAACCTATTGATGAGTTCCTAATTTGGTGAGCTATTAGGAGATGATGGGAATTTAGAAGATGGAACTTCTAGTTGAGGGAGTGGATCCTTGGGGACTATGTCTTGTTCCCAGCCCCTTCCTTTCTCTGACTCCTATCTGCCGTGAGGTGAGCCACTTCGTTCCACCACAAGTCCCCCGCATGTCTCACCATGGGCCCAGAAGCAATAGAGCCAAATGATCATGGGCGGAAACCAAGAGTAAAAATACATCTTTCTTCCTTTAAGTTGTTTTTCTCAAGCACTTTGTCACAATGATGGAACAGAGCAAATTGGTATCAAGAAGTGAGACTGTCGTGACTAGTGGCCATGCTTGTTACGTTTTGGCCCCAAACTTGTCTACAGAGTGCCCATCCCCTGAAACTTTATAGGAGGCTGAATTTAAAGGTGGCAGATTAGTTTTTCTGGTGGAAGAAATTTCAAGGGAGCACAGCATTTAAACTGTGACATCAGAATTGCTCACTGCTTTCAGTCAGATTTACTAGGAGAATTATGAGCAAAAAGCAGAGCAGAAAGATCTGAAAAACTTGCCTTCTGGTCAGAAGAGAAGCTATTTAAAATCAGGGCCAAGGAAGATGTGATTGCTGAGGAAATTAGTGCCATTAAAAAGAAGCCAAGTAGCCAGGCATGATGGCCCATGCCTGTAATCCCCACACTTGGGAGGCTGAGGCAGGAGAGTTTGAGGCCAGCCTGGGCTCCATCGTGAGTTCAAGGCCAGCCTGAAGTACATATTGAGACCCTTTCCCCTCTCCAAAAAAAAAAAGTTGTTTCCCCATGATTTTGTTTCACTATGTCTGAACATCTAGGCACTCAGAGGCTTCTGCAGCCATGGTCTCAGGGGGCCCAGTTACTACTCTGGCTGGTGGCAGGCTTCGGTGTCATCCACATGATGTTGATTTTGCAGGCATGCAGAATGCAAGAGTTGTGAGGTGATGGAGGCTTTTACTGAGATTTCAAATAAAAGCCTGGGAGGCCAGGCAGTGCGTGGCAGAATTAGAGTCCCTGCAGGCAGCTCCCGAGAGGCAGTGTGTGAAGTTGTAAGAGTGAAGCTAAATTAGCTGTGGAGCCCCCAGAAAGTTGGAGATGCCAGGAATGCAGAATATTTATCAAGGAAAGCTGCACACGGTAAGCAGAGCCAGGTCAAGAGACAGAGAGATCATGTGGGCCGCAGCAAGCAAGACTTTAAGGTAAGGGCTGCGTAAACCCTTTGAAGCTCACACCCCACCAGCATGTGCCCTGGATGCTGGACAAAGAATGACAGGATTTAATATTTTCCCTGCTGGGTTTCAATCTTGCTTTGGTCCCTGGTATTCTCCAAGGTCTCCTTTTTGGAATAGGAATGTTTACCTTGTTCCAACATTGCATGTTGAATATATGTAACTTGAGTTTTTATTTTTACTGGGTCACAGCTAAGAGTTTGCTTTGAGTCTCAGAGGAGATCTTGGACTTGGACTTCTGAGCAATCCTGCAACTATTAAGACTGTCAGGGGTCTTGGAGATGAACTAAATGCATTTTGTGCTATGAGATGGTCATGAGCCTTTGGGAGTTGGATTGGAATATTATGATTTGGATATGAACTGTCTCCCAAAGGCTTGGTCGCCATGTAGCAATATTCAGAGGTAGAATTTGGGGAAAGAGATTAGATCATGATCATGAGGGCTCTGATCTCATCAGTGGATTGATCCATCAATAGTTTCATAATATAAAATGAGGGGGTGAGACCTAGTTGGAGGGAATAGATCTTGGGGGCATTCCCTTGGGGGCTATATCTTGTCCTTTTTTCTCTCTCTCCCTCCCTCTCTCCCTCCCTCCCTTTTCCTCCCTCCCTCCTGTTTACTATGAGTTGAGCCACTTTACTCTACACACATTCCCCACAATGATGGTCTGTCACCACAGGCCCAGGCCTAGAAGCAATATAACCAAGTGACCATGGACTGAAACCTCTAAAACCATGAGTCAAAAATAAAACTTTTCTGCCAGGCGTGCTGGCGCACACCTGTAATTGCAGCAGGATTGAGACAGGATCTTGCTTTGTAGTTCAGGCTGGCTTTAAACTCACTATTCAGCCCAGGCTCACCTCAAACTCATGGCAATCCTCCTGCCTCAGCCTCCTGAGTGCTGGGATTACAGGTGTGTGCCACCACGCCTGGCCTATTCTATTCTTTAATGTGGGGATAAAACCACATACTTTTCAGGAAGGGTATGAGGTTTTAGTGAGATAACATAAAAATTATGCTTAGCACGTCACTGAACAAAAGTAAGCACTCCATAGGACTTCTTGGGGGGGTATCTAAACGTATGGGTAGATGGATGGATATGCAGGTGGTGGACAGATGGATGAGTGAGTGGGAGGACTGCTCACTGGCAAGATGTCTGGGGCAACATGATTTGTTCTACAGAAATACCAAGTCTGTGCAAAACCCAGGTGCTTTCCAAGAGGTTTTATTATATCTCCTTGTGGCCTTACTCAAGCACAGGCAAGCAAAAATAAGTATAAACATGCCTAGTTCTAGTCCACTGTGACCACTGTGACCTGGCCTTATCCGCTCTAGTGTTCATGACTCATCTCGAGGAAACCAGTCCTTGCAGGAGTCAAGGTTTCTCTGGTTGAGTTCGCGGTATTTCCCTGAGGCAAAGGAGAAGGAAGAGATCGGGGTAAATGCAAGGTGAGAACTTCCTGGTGCACAGGATGCCTCGGAAGTCCCCGTCGGTGAGGTGTCATGAGAAGAATTAGAACTTAGCTTTTCCCGTCATCCCTGACGCATCTGCAGGGACAGAGATGTAGGTAAACACCCAGTCCTGCACTTGCTGCAGTTCTGCACTGCGCAACTTCTGTGACACCTTCACCCCTCCGGGCCCCTTATTCCTCTCAGGAGGATGAAGAGGTGGACCCTCACAGTCCCAAAATGTTCCGACCCTCTGAAAATTCTTTATATCTTTCTTTCATGGATGGTCATAAAGCTTCCCCCTTTGTCTCTAGAAAGTTTCCTTATCTTTCAAAATAAGTGTACACCTATGTAATATGTGCTTATGCTACACCCTGGGGAAGCCATATGCTCTGATGACAAGCGGATCTAAATTCCAGGCCGTGTGTAAGAAACTGGATTCATAGATTGTTAAGACAACATTCCTGTGCCACAGGACAGGGAAGACAGACTCTGACACACATGTTAAAATGTTGGGCCCTCCCAGCCCTAAAATGTTGCCTGGAGGAATTTGGGTGCTCTGGGCGGGGTCAAACAGAACAGGAGCCTGAGCAAACCAGGTGAAGCTTAAAGGGGAAATAAATGTGACTGTATCGGGGGCAGTGATGAGATCAGCAGGGCCAGAGCAGGCCATGACCTTACAGTCAAGCTTGAGGTGCTGAGGGGCTTGGTTGCAGGTGCCCCCATGCATACCAAAATCCTCAGATGCTCAAGTCACTTAAACCAAGCAGCATAATATTTGCAAATAATTTCCTCACCTCTTCCTAGACATTTTAAATCATCTCTAGATCACTTATGATTCCTAAAACAATGTAAATGTTATGTAAATAGTTGTCATACTTTATTGTTTAGGAAATGAGGACAAGGGAAACAGCCTCTACATGTTCAATACAGACACAATTTTATTTTTCTAATATTTTCAACCAACAGTTGGTTGAATCTGGGAATGTGGACCCCATGGATACAGAGGGCCAGCTGTATACTCTTCCCACACCCCAGGGGCCTGGGTGGAAGTAAAAGCCTGACCTATGTGTTGGGACAATGTCCTAGGAAAAGCAAGGGAGTAATCATAAGTCATTGTCTCAGAATTGTCAGTCACGGTTGAAGGGAGGGCAGGGGGATGGGGAAGAAAAAGAAACAAGTTATGTCATGTACAGGGACAAATTCTCTGTGATGAATGTGATCATTATGTAGATCTAAAATGTACCAATAAAATCTGATTATAAAAAAGAATTGTCAGTCGTTCTTTATTGAGCACTTTCTGAATGCAGACTCTAGGCACTATGTACACATGATAGCAGGCGCGCTATGCAAATCACTGGGGCGCGTGGGGTAACTTCAGACAGAACCCAGAGAAACAGTTTTAGTAGTTTTATTTTCATTTTTATGTTTACCTCCTGTTTGTAGTAGGTGGCTTTTCTTTTTTCAGCTACAATTATAAGTTCTTTTTTGATAAATATGAGTTATAAAAACCAACTGGATTCAAAGAAAAAATGTTAAGTGAATATACAGCTGATACATGCACATTACAAAGCTTGCAAGGAGGGAGGCAAACGACTGATGCTCAGGAAATACTGTGCATTATTAGCGCATAGACATACACTGTATCCGCTACGCTTCTGGTAACAGACACTCATTCAAATCAGCTTAAGCAAGACAAGGGAAGGTGTCCGGACGAAAGACTCTCCTAGGACACAGTGGAAGGCATGTAGAGGACAGTCACCCAGCAGACCACTGCAAGATTTTGTCGCCTGTTCCCTCCATGTCCCTGTTGTTTCTCTCTGCCTTCCGCTTTGCTCTGAAAATTTTCTCCGTGAGCAGAGCCATTTTCTCTGTCACAATCATGCAGGTGCGGTACTTTGCACACACCCACCCCACCCCCTTCACACACACACACACACACACTCACAGCTCCAGAGTTCATATGTCTTCAGGTAAGTGGCCTACAAAGCCTGAAGCAGCATCCCTGAATCCAGACGCCCTCCTCTTACTCTTTCAGCCTCTACCGGAGAACTGAAGGGTCCGAGTTCTCAGGAGAGGGGAGGCCCTGGGATGAGCAGTCCCCCTGACCGAGAGGTGTCTTTCTTGGCATTTGTTGCTCAGAACACCTCAGTGAGGTAGGTTTTACCTTACAGGCAACAACTGTTCTACTAAGAGGTAGAAAATTGAGTCCCCAGTCACTTGGCAGGAAGTGACAAAGCCCAGACTGAACTTGGGTCTGTGTGACACCAAAGCTTGAGTGTGCTGCTCTGGCCACCTGGTCTGGTCACTATCAGCTAGGGCCAGCCCACAGCTACCCTCCCAGACCCAAGCAGGTTACTGGCCCTTGGGGAGATAGGTATCAAAATCAGCAATCCGGTGCTTGCCTGGCAGGCAGGACACAAGAGTCCCAAGTTCATGGGACACTGGCTGGAAGGAAGAGTTCTCAGAGGAGCACTGGGCACCAGGGAAAAGCTCCTCCAAGCCCCCATGTCTCGGGCTGTGGGATTCACACTGCAAGGACTTGGCTAAGGGAAAGCGAGCAGTCTCATTTGAACGCTTACCGAGAATTACAAGCAGGTGTCTAGAGATGCTCAAGAGAACCTGACACCCTCCAGCTATGCCACTGTAACTGTCCCTTCCACCTCCTGGGAGTTAGGCTAGAAGAGGCCTCCCAGAGAGCGAGCAGGCTTCTCTCACCCAGAAACCCCAGGCTCTTCCCTGCCCAAGTGCTGTTCCCATGGAAGCCTCTGGACTTTGAGTTGCCCTGGCAAGAGCGCTCTCTAATTTTGCTTTAAGGGGACTTTCTGCCCCACAGAAGGTCTTTACTCAGGGTCTGTTATTAAAGCAGAAAAATGAAGGAGAGGCCATCTCTCTCCCAGCCGCTCAGAGCTGACCCAGGCCTGAGGCAAGTCCTGTGCAGGAAATAAGCTCCCATCCTAGCTTTTGCTCTGTTCATGGTTTCTCTTCTGTAGTTGTCATTTGGGATGGGTTTGCTGGCTGAATCAGAAGATTCCACCAGGCCACTTCCACTCCCTTTAGTACTTTCCCACCCTGCCTTTAGCACTTGGGAGTCACTGCTCAAGGCTTTAGGCTGCTACCCAGTGGGATGACCTGGGGGTGGCCCAGAGTCTGCCTCCTGACCCTCATATTCCTTCTAGCCCCATTGGACCCAGGGGCTCAGAGTGAGGTCATGATGTGCCCAAAGGTGGATGAAGGTGCTCGTTCAAGTTCTGGATTTTCCAGGAGTCCAGCACTGCCATCATCCCTGCCTGCATGAGGTAGCCTTTATATTTAATGGGCCACCACTGCCCAGGGAGGAGGTGACTGCAGCAGGTATCTCTTCTTCCCCCAGCCTCATCCATGATGCTCATGGAAGAGAAGACTTCAGTCCTGACCCCAACAATCAGGGGCTAATTTTTGATGGAATTGACAGGAATGTGGTTGATTGGAATGGACACATCGGTGCCTGTGTCAGTGGTGACCCGGGAGCATTTCCGGCTGCTGCGCATGACATGAAGCTTTTCGCTGAGGTGCTTACGGAACTTCTTGGTGAGGAAACAGTAGATGACAGGGTCTAAGACACAGTTGGTGCTAAGGAGGCAGAGGGTGACTTGATGTGCATCATTAATAGCCTGGTGGTTGCTGCTTGGCCACTTTCCTAGCTCGGCCAGGGTCCAGGGCAGCTGTACCATGTGGTGCGGTACAAAGCAGATGACGAACACCCCCAGAACCGTGCAGACCATCCACAGCGCCCGGCGCTTGACCTCAGCATTGCGCTGCTGCTGCACTGGCTGCGTGAGCAGAGTGCGGATGATGACCAGGTTGCAGAAGAGGATGAGGAGGAAGACAATGAAGAAGCCGAGCACGATGCAGATGTGGATGATGAGGACAGGATCGCTGCCCTCCGCATAATGCTCGAAGCAGCGAGTGATGTTGCCTGAGCCTGCCTTATCGGACTGTATGTTGGTGGAGTCCATGACCAGGAAGTAAGATGCGGCAGCCACAATGGCCACCCAGATGACCAAGGACAAAGCGATGCCACGCTTGCGGGTGGTGGCCTGAGCGGTCTGGATGGGATATCTTACCGCCTGGAAGCGGTTATAGGTGATCACTCCCAGGAAGGCCACAGAGCAGTAGGTGTTGATGAAGAAGAGGCAGCCAGCCAGGTTACAGAAGAACTTGGGTAGAATCCAGTTGCCCCGGTTGTAGTAGTAGACGATCCACAGTGGCAGGGTGATCAGGAAGAGCAGGTCAGCCACAGTGAGGTTCACCATGAAGATCTTTATCTCATTTAGTTTCTTGGAAGGGTACAGGCGGGCAAACACCCACAGCACATAGCCATTGGCGATGATCCCCAGCACAAAGATAATGCTGTAAACAATTGGGAAGAGAGTGTATCGAAACTCAGAATCCACGCGGGAAGAGCTGTTTAACGCCATGGCTCTGGGCTGTAAGAGTCAGATCCTCATAGGGTCCTGGCAGTGCCTGGAAGACCATGCAAAGATTCTGGTTAATAAAAAGCCAAGAGGCAACTCTCCTACTTTACCAATTCCAAAATTCCCTGCTATAGCTTGAGGAATAGAGTCCCCCTCAAAAAAATTCACATTGAAACTTAATCCCCAGTGCAACAGTATTCAGAGATAAGATCTTTTGGAAGTGAGGAAGGTGGAGCCCTCATACATAGGATCAGTACCCATATAAAAGGGCTCACGTTTGAAGGATACATTTTCTTTTGATCTTTTGACTTTCCAACTCTTTTACTATATAAGGACACAGAATACCAGGAAGTCAGAAGCAGATACCAGGACTCATCCAGACACTGAACCCTGATTTTGAACTTCTAGAGCAGTAAGACATAGATTTCTGTTCTATATAAATTATCCAGTCTCAAGTATACTTTTACAGAAGTGAGGCAGGAGATTAGGGCATGGCTAGCTGGCTGGGCAAGTGAGCATGACCTGTCAGTCACCGAGCTCCAGGACACGGAGCTCCTGCACCTGAGACCAGTTAGAAAATGCTGGGCCAGTGAGATGGCTCAGCGGCATAAGCACCTGCCTGGCAAGTGCGACGTCCTGAGTTTGACTCCCGCAACCCACATACGAAAAAAGGGCCGGTGATATCGCTCAGCGGCGTGGGCACCTGCTGGCGTGCGAGGTCCTTGAGGTCGACCCCTGGTACCTACACACACACACACACAAAAAGAAAATGCTATCTTCAATTCTTTTGCCATGAAATCAACCAAGTTTTTGAAAGGATGTCCTAGATCTGATGTCAGAATGAGGAATACAAAAGATGGCAGACATTAACCTTGTGGCCACTGTAAGCTCTTTCAGTGGCCACTCACCCTACAGAGTATACTTCTTTTCTTACTTTAATTGGCCTGAATTCACTGCAGAGTGTATTTATTTTTCTCACCTTTAGTAAATGTAAAACTTACTACCTTTTTGCTTGTTTTATCCAATTCTTTGTTCAGGACAAGAACCTGGAAAGAATCTCTAGAAGGAGCTCACTGAATTCTAGAACCCTGGTAACAGCAGCATTAACAGATTGAGACACTCTCATTTTGCATATTTTTAAAACTAAAATCGACGGTATCTTCCATTCTACATAAAATAATGTGTTGTTACAAATCTATGCATAAAATTTGTATTATAAAAACTTTAATTTTATTGTAAAATTTGAATATTTTTCTATGGATTTGAAATAAAAAAACTAATAGTAAATTTGTTCTATATTAAAAACTAATTTAGCTGGGCATAGTGGCACTCCCCTGTAATCCCAGCACTCGGGAGGCTGCGGCAGGAGGATTGCTCTGAGTTCGAGGCAAGCCTGGGCTGCATAGTGAGTTCAAGGCCAGCCTGAACTACATAGTGAAACCCTGTCTCAAAAAATAAAAATAAAAATAAAAATAAACACTAATTTAACCAGCCATGGTGGTGCCCTAGGCTACATAGTGAGTTCAAGTGAAAAACAAAAAAGGGCTAAGAATGTAGCTCAATGCAAAGGCTCTGTGTTCAATCTCTAGTACCCCCCAAAAGAAAGAAAGAAAGAAAGAAAGAAAGAAAGAAAGAAAGAAAGAAAGAAAGAAAAGTGTGTAATTGTGCACACCTGTAATCCCAGCACCTGGGAGGAAGGAGGATGGTCACAAGTTTGAGACAAGCCTAGGCTACATAGTGAGTTCAAGGCCAGCCTGAACTATACTACGAGACTCTGTCTCAAAAAAACAAAAACAAAAAATAAATAATTAAATTAAAACTAATTTAGTTTTGAGCTCAGTGATAGTGTTCTTGCCTGGCAAGCACAAGGCCCTGTGTTCCATTCCCAGCACCAAAAATAAATAAATAGATAAAAATAAAGTTGCATACGATTTCAGCATGGCTCGTAGGTCTAACTAGCCCAGCCCTAAGTCAATTTTTTTTTTTTTTTTGTGGGTACCAGGGGTCGACCTCAGGACCTCGCGCGCCAGCAGGCGCCCGTGCCGCTGAGCGATATCACCGGCCCCTTTTTCATATGTGGGTTGCGGGAGTCGAACTCAGGACATCGCGCTTGCCAGGCAGGCGCTTACGCTGCTGAGCCATCTCACCAGCCCCCTAAGTTAATTTAAAATAAATAATTTATATGCTCATAAAAAGCCTGGAAATACAGAGAAGTGTAACATTAGGATTATTTAGAGACTAAAATATTAGCCAGTCATTAGAAAGAATGAGTTGGATCTAATTGTACTGACATGGAAAGCTGTCCTCAGATAACACCATTAAGTAAAAAAAGAAACAAAAATGTCACAGAAGATGTTTGGTATGAGCTAATAACATATGTGTGTATGAAACTATGAGGCTATCTAGAAAGATACACCTCAGTTGGCAGTGGGAAGTAGCCTCTGGGAAGTAGCCTTCATGAGAAGTTTATTTAATTGATCTGCTCTAAATAGGCTTAGTGAGAAGTTTATTTACCTTAAATAAACTTTTTTTTTTTTGTGTGGGTACCGGGGGGTCGACCTCAGGACCTCGCGCGCCAACAGGCGCCCGTGCCGCTGAGCGATATCACCGGCCCCTTTTTCATATGTGGGTTCTGGGAGTCAAACTCGGGCCCTCGCGCTTGCAAGGCAGGCGCTTACGCCGCTGAGCCATCTCACTGGCCCCCAATAAACTTTTTTTTGGAACTTTTTAGGAGCACTTATTATCTTAGTAATTTTTTTTTTTTTTGTGGGTACCGGGGTGTCGACCTCAGGACCTCGCGTGCCAGCAGGCGCCCGTGCCGCTGAGCGATATCACCGGCCCCTTTTTCGTATGTGGGATCCGGGAGTCGAACTCGGGCCCTTGCTCTTGCCGGGCAGGCGCTTAAGCCGCTGAGCCATCTCACCGGCCCGTAATTTATTTTTTATTTGTATCTATGTATGTATTTTTGCTGTGCTGGGGGTTGAATGCAGGGCCTTTGCACTGAGCTACAACCTCAGCCCTTTTTAAACTTTTTAAAAATTTTGACACAAGGTCTCACTAAGTTTGCTAAATTGCTCAGGTTGGGCTGGAACTTGTGATCCTCCTGCCTCAGCCTCACAGAGTGCTGGGATAACAGGCATGCACCACCATGCTCAGCTTTTCCTTTTTTTGTGTGTGTGTTTTGTGTTTTGTTTTGTTTTGTTTTGTTTTGTTTTGTTTTGTTTTGTTTTGAAACAGGGTCTTGCTATGTAATTGAGGCTAGCCTTGAATTCACTAAGTAGCCCAAGTGGGCCTCAAACTCATGGCGATCATCCTGCATCAGCCTCCCAAGTGCTGGGATTACAGATGTGTGCCACCATGCCCAGCTCAGGTTTTCCTTTCTTCTTTTTTTCATTCTTTCTTTCTTTCCTTATTGTTATACTGGGGATTGAACCCTGGGGCTTATACATGGTAGGCAAGCACTCTGCCATTGAGCTACATCCCCAGTTCTTTATTTTTATTTTGCAAAAGGGTCTGACTGGCCCAGCCTGCCCTCAAGCCTGTGATCCTTTTCCCTCAGCCTCTTGAGTAGCTAGGGCTATACATGTGTACCATTGTGCCTGGCTAATTTAAATATTTGAAATATAATTTAAAAGAAGAGTGTGAAGTGAGAAACCCAGACAAAACTTTAACCAAATGATCAGAATGAAATCTCATTAATAAGACATATCATTATATACCCCCAATATAATGTGCTGAAAAGAATACAACATCACTTGGGTATTTTGCCCAAAATGCATAATCTGAATTTAATTGTGAAAAACATCCTACAGGACTCTGGGCGTAGCTCAGTGGTAGAGCACTTGCCTGCCACATGCAAGGACCTGGGTTTGATCCACAGCACCAACAACAAGAACAGCCCATCTAACCCAAATTGTGAGACATTCTACAAAATGACTGGCCAATACTGATCAAAAGTTTTAAAGTATCAGGTGTGGTGATGCACACCTGTAACCCCAGCACTCTAGGAGGCTGGGCAGAATTGTAAATTCAAGTCCAATATGAGTGACTTAGTGAGACCTTGTCTCAAGGTGAAAAAAAAAAAAGGCTAAGAATGTAGCTCAATGCAAAGGCTCTGTGTTCAATCTCTAGTACCCCCCAAAAGAAGGAAGGAAGGAAAGAAAGAAAGAAAGAAAGAAAGAAAGAAAGAAAGAAAGAAAGAAAGAAAGAAAGAAAGAAAGAAAGAAAGAGTGTGGTTGTGCACATCTGTAATCCCAGCACTCAGTAGACTGACACAAGACGATCGCCATGAGCGCAAGGCCAGCCTGGGCTGCATAGTGAGTTCAAGGCCACCATGAACTACATAGCGAGACCCTGTCTCAAAAAATAAAAACAAACAAACAAACAAACAAAAAACCAAACATATCACAACATATTTTTTGTTTTCTTTTGTTTTCTTTTTGCCTTTTTGAGACAGGGTCTCTCTATTCAGTTCAGGCTGGACTTGAGCTCACTTTGTAGCCCAGGCTGGTCTTGAACTTGCAACAGTCCTCCTGCCTCAGCCTCCCGAGTGCTGGGATTACAGGAGTGTGCCACCACGCCTGGCTACAACATATTGACAACAGAAGCAGCTATGAGAATCCAGCTGTCTTCTATCAAGCCTAACATTAAAGAGGTTTATAAACAATGTAAATCAATGTCACTTTTCCCCAAATTGTTTATTTTAGAAAATCTCATTTTTTCCCGAAAAATGTTGTTTACATCAAGATGAAAAGAGTTTATCATTGGATTTGTTTGTTTAAAAATGAAGTTATTTTAGAATGTCAGTAGTTAATTGTTTTTCAAGGCTAGGAATGGAACCAAGAGTAGGCAAGCACTCTACCACTTAGCTTACATCCCCAGACCTAGTTTTTTTTGTTTTTTGAGGATTTTTGTTGTTGTTTTTTTTTGTTTGTTTTTGTGGTACTAACCATTGAACCCAAGGGTGCTCTATAACTGAGCTACACAGCCAGTCCTTTTCATTTTTTATTTTTAATTTTTTAATTATTTTATTTTATTTTTAGATAAAATTTCACTATGTAGTTCAGGCTGGCCTTGAACTCACTATGGAGCCCAGGCTGGCCTTGAACTCACAGCGATCCTCCTGCCTCAGCCTCCTGAGTGCTGGGATTACAGGTGTGGGCCACCATGCCCGGCTTATTTTTTTATTTTGAGACAGGATCTTGTTAAATTGCCCAAACTGGTCTCAAATTTATAATCCTCAGGCCTTAGCCTCCCAAATTGTTAGGATTACAGGTGTGTGCCACCATACCAAATTAGTTTTAATTCTTAACACCATAGACACTGATAGATGTTAACACATATAACCACAAGCTCTTTGGGACCTCAATAATTTTCAAGGGTAAAATGCCTGGAAGCAAAGAATTTGAGTATCACTGCTCCACAGTCTCAGCCTTGCTTTGAGTTGACCCCAAAATGCCCACTCATCTGGGACTGGCCTTGTTTCTTCCTCCGACTGGGCCCTCACAGAATTACAGTGTATTAGGACCAAGTCTCACCAAGCCTGTGTCTCCCTCCCATGCCTGGGGCGTGGAGGTACTTCTGGCCTGGCCCTTTCTGAGAGGCTTGAGGTGCGAGCAGCCATAGCTGGCCAGGGCAAGGTTCTCAGTTTGGATCTCCAGGGAAATCGTGTCCCTACCCACTACCGGTGCAGCAAGTGCTCAGTGGCAAGAGGACATCCTTCTCCAGAAAATCTCCCACCATCTGGCCCAACCCAGGACATCCGGGCCCTGCTTCCTCACCATGCCTGCCCTGGCCTGTTGAGAAGGTCTTTCCTTCAGGGCCAGGGAGGCACCCACTCAGTACAAAGTTTAAGGTGGCACCAAATTTTCAGAAATCAAGATAAATAATATTTTAATGCAATATTTTTTTAAATCCAAAGGAATATTACTGATTCTTTTATCTCAGCCTCTACTATGGCTCTGCCTTCATTTAAAGTTTTAGTGTTGGGGGCCGGTGAGATGGCTCAGCGGCTTAAGCGCCTGCCCGGCAAGCGCGAGGGCCCGAGTTCGACTCCCGGATCCCACATACGAAAAAGGGGCCGGTGATATCGCGCAGCGGCACGGGCGCCTGCTGGCACGCGAGGTCCTGAGGTCGACCCCCCAGTACCCACAAAAAAAAAAAAAAGTTTTAGTGTTGGCTGGGGAGATAGCTCAGTGGGTAGAGCACTTTCCTATTTATGCACAAGGCTCTAGGTTCAATCCCCAGTACCACCAAATAAATAAATAAAATTTTGACGTTTTTCAGCCAGGCAGGGTGCCACACATGTAATCCCAGCTACTCCAGAGGGTGAGGAAGGACAATCACAAATTGGGGGCCAGCCTGGGCAACTTGGCAAATTTCATGTCAAAAATTAAAAGGGCCGGGCCGGTGAGATGGCTCAGCGGCTTAAGCGCCTGCCCGGCAAGTGCGAGGGCCCGAGTTCGACTCCCAGATCCCACATACGAAAAAGGGGCCGGTGATGTCGCTCAGCGGCACCGGCGCCTGCTGGCGCGCAAGGTCCTGAGGTCGACCCCCCGGTACCCACACACAAAAAAAAACTTAAAAGGGCCAGGGATGTAGCCTAGCATACTTGAGGCCCTTGAGTTCAATCCCCAGTACTCACCAAAATTCTTTTAAATATATTTTGTTTATTATGGATATTTGTTGCATCAATTTTGATTCATGAAGAAAAAAATCTCAGCATGTGAACTGCACACACGGGTCCCAACTCACCGGTGCAGCGGCTCCTTCGCGGATTTACTGCACAAGGCTCTCGGGTGCTGACTTTGAGAATCACACCTGTGGCAAGGACCTGATGAAGGACACAGCAGGTGTGGTGGGAATTCAGAGACATCACCTGTCACCCTGTCTTGAGGCTGAGCAATGGCCTCTGCCCTGAGCTGAGGGAGGACAGGACCCTGGGCTGATACAGCAGGGAGAGGGTGCGCAGGCAGAGGGGACTGTGCTGCAGAGGCCTGCAAGGGCAGAAGAGCCTCGGCCTGTGAGAGCTTGCAACATTCATTCACTGTAGCTGAAACAGAAAGTTCAAGGTGGGTGAGGCAAGAAAGAGCTAAGCAAGTGACCATAGATCAACTCAGGAAGGGGCTTGAATCTCAGGCAAAAGAGTGTGTACAGGTGCCCCCCAACTTTCAGTGGGGATGCATCGTGATGAACCCACCATAAGCTGAAACGAGCATAAATGAAAACTCATTTACTGCACCTAACCTAGGGCGCATCGTCGCTTAGCAACTCCGTACCCAGCAGCATCGCTTGTTTCCCCTCTTGTGGCTCCTGCTGTGCTCGGCTTTCTGAGAGAGTCACATCCAACGTTGTCACCCAGGAATATCAAAATTTAAAATTCGAAGTAGGGTTTCTACTGATGCACATCACTTTCGCACCACAGTAAAGTTGGAAAAAAATCTCAAGTTGAGCCATTTTCGTTCTGCAGAAAATGGGGATCACTGAAGGATGCTGAGTATGGAAGGGACAAGGCTGGATCCGAGCTTGGGGAAGATGGCTTTCACACCTTTGCTGTGTACAGAAAAGAAGGGGTGGGGTGGGGGTCAGAGCAGAGGCAAAGGGACGGCAAAGAGACAGCTGCGATTGCCTGAAGGGGCAAAGGAGGCTTGGCCATGGCCGAGTGGACGGGAGAGCTGATGGACAGAGCTTGGTGACAGATAGGATACTGGCTGAGAGAAAGGGAGGAAGCAAGGACAGCCTCCAGGTCACAGGGACTGTGACGGTCTAACTAGGAGGAACAGTGTGGGGGTGGGGACATCACACGTGGAAACAACCAAGAGGGAAAGGCTTGAACACCAAAGAGCCTGAATTTACAGAAGTTCAAAGAGAAGAAACCTACAAAGGAGGCTGAGACAGCACAGCCAAAGAGGTAGGAACAGAACCAGGTCTACCACGAGGGAGACCTAAGGGAGGAAAGTCTCAGGACCACGTGAACAAGTGGCCAGCGGTGTGGAAAGCCACGGGGAGATGGGTGAACAGAAACACAAACACTGGGTGTGTCAGTGTGGAACTCCACCTGAGCTCTCAAGAGCGAGAGCGGTTTCCCAGGCCGAGTTAAGTGAAAGGCAAAGAGGGGGAATGCCAAATTCTCATTAAAATTCAGTAGAGAAATCTGTATGGACCTTGTTTGGATCCTAACTGAAATGAACAAATTGGAATTTTTTGTTGTTGTTGTTTATGTTTTGTTTTTTGCAACAGGGACTCACTATGTAGTCCAGGCTGGCCTTGACTTCACCCCAGGCTGGCTTCACACTTGAAATCCTCCCACCTCAGCCTCCCAAGTGTTGGGATTATAAGCGTGTGCCCCTATACCCAGCTTTGGAAAAACTATTTTTTAGACAATTAAAGAAACCAGAACATAGACTAAGTATTAGATAAAATTAAGAAAATAATATTAATTTTGCTAAATTATATAAATGCTAAATAATTTTGTTATATATGATGTGATGATTTTTAAATCCCTTACCTACTACTTATACATACTGAAGTATTTATACATGAAATTATACAACATTTTTTTTAATTTACAAAAAGAAATTCTACAAGACCTGGAATTTGCTTTAAGATACTCCAGGATCTGTGCCCGCGTGCTCATCTTCAGCTCAGAGTCGGCTTCCCAGAAGCACCACCTAGGACAGTGTGCACTCAGGTGCATCTCTGTCCAAGTCCCTGGTCCATGTGGCCTCCGTGTGGCCTCCATGGGGGCCCAGGAAAGGGACGCTGCTTCCTTCCAGTTCCAGGACCAGAATCAGTGCACGAGTCTTGGGCGGAGCCCCTGTTTGCCAAAGCCATTGCCCTTGTTCCCTCCGGGCCCAACACACTGGCTTTTCCCACTTCTGCTGTTCTGTTCAATCCAGGTTCCTGGTCCCCACGTGACTCCCTCTCCCTTGTCCCTCACCCTAAACTTACTGGCCAGCTGACTGTGCATCAATAAAACCACCCAAAATCAAACCAGTATGGTCTCTGCCGGGTCTGCAGTCTCCCAGAGTGGCTGCATTCACTCCGTGTCAGCTGCCTGTTAGGCAAATAATCCCTCCTTCCTCCTCTTTGCCTGGCTGACTCACAAATCTCCTTTAAGATGGCTCAAGCCAGGGCCGGTGAGATGGCTCAGCGGCCTACGCGCCTGCCTGGCAAGCGCGAGGGCCCGAGTTCGACTCCCGGAACCCACATACGAAAAAAGGGCCGGTGATATCGCAGAGTGGCATGGGCACCTGCTGGCGCACGAGGTCCTGAGGTCGACCCCCGGTACCCACAAAAAAAAAAAAAAAAAAAAGAAAGTAAGGAATGGAGCCCAGTGTGGTGGCACACCCCTTGTAATCCCGAGGCACTTGGGAGGCTGAGGCAGGAGGATTGCTGCAAGTTTGAGGCCAGCCTGGGCTACATAGTGAATTCAAAGCCAATCTGAACTACATAGTGAGACTCTGTCTCAAAAAAACACAGAAAGAAAGAAAGAAAGGGGAAAGGAAAGAAGGAAAGGAAGAAAGAAAAAGAAAAAGAAAGAAAGAGAGGGCGATGGCAATGGCATTGGCCAGTGAGTGGCATTTTCAGTTCCTCTTTCCAACCCTAGCACTAGAGGAGAGCTTGGCCAGAGCAGGAGTTCGGAAAATACTCATTGAGTGAAGAGATCCCTAGCAATGGACAAGATTGCCTGCTCCCCTGAGCAGCCATCCCACAAAGCCAAGTGAGCCCTCTACCACCTCACTATTCAAACTGTGGTCCTGGGACCAGAGCATCAGTGTTACCTACAAGCTCATTAGAAATGCAGACTCCTGGGTCCCGCTCCAGATCTGCTGTATCAGAATCTGCATTTTTGCCGGGTGTGGTGCCGCACTCCTGTAATCCCAGCATGCAAGAGGCTGAGGAAGGAGGATCATCGTGAGTTTGAGGCCAGCCTAGACTACATAGTGAGTTCAAGGCCAGCCTGAACTGCATAGTGAGACAAACAAACAAACAAATGAAAAGAATCTGCATTTTAACAAGATTCCCAGGAGATCTGTGTACACGCTACAGTCTGAGAAGTGCTACGCTCAACACGTGCTAGCTGCACCTTCACCTGATCTAACACCTGTCATGGTTCCTCCTTGCCCAGAATAAAGACCACATTCCTTCCTCACCTCATCTCCCACAATTCCCTGCTGCTCATCCTTTATCCTGCCCATGCTAAACACCTTGCTGCCTCTGTAAAAATGCCATTCTTTTCAAACATCTGTGCTTTCGCACATGCCTTGTGCCCACTGCTTTAGCTAGAAAAAACTTATCCTTTAAGACCTAGCCACACACAGGAGTCGCCTCCTTCTCTGGATCACCACAGCTGGGGGTACAGTGGGTACATCCTTCAGGATAGCATCTGACTTTTCTATTGTTGTTGTTGTTTGTTTTTTGGTACCCAGGGACTTCGTACTGAGCTATGCCCCCAGCCCTTTTTTTTTTTTTCTTTTTGAGACAGGTACCACAGAGCTTCTCAGGCTCGCCACAAACTTGCAATCCTCTTGTCTTAGCCTCTCAGGGTGCTGGGATTACAAGCATGCACCACCACAGCCAGTTAATATGTTTTAGCTACTGTGGCTATCTCCTTACCAGGCTTGGAGCCTCAAAATAAAAAACAAACAAACAAACAAACAAACGGGCTGGGGATGTATCTCAGTGCAAAGCCCTGGGTACAATCCCCGGTCCAGAAACAGGGGTGAGTGTGAGGGGATATGCGTACAGTTTCTTTGGGGGAAGCAAATTAGGGATGGGATGGGGCAGGAAGAAAGGCTCACCAATTACTTGCTGTATAAAGTGGCTTCGCTTCTCTGAGTCTCTAGTTCTTCATTTGCAAAATCTTACCATCTTAACAATGATTCTAAAGATAAGAATGCAGGGGCCAGGAATATAGCTCAGCAGCACAGTGCCTGCTTGGCAAACGCAAGGTCCTAAGTTCGATTCCCGATACCAAAAAAAAAAAAAAAAGATAAGAATGCAAAGTGGCTAGAACAGGACCTGAGCCACAGATGGCCAGACCTCTCCCTATTGGCACAGCTGCCTGGAATGAGAAGAGCAGACCATATACGGGTAACCACAGACCCAGGAACTCTGACCCACACAGAGCCTTTCCCACCAGCTCCAGATAGAGCCTCCAGCTAACGCCAACAAAGCTTTCGAAAGCTTTGGAAGAGGATGAGCATTTGGAGGAAGGAAACAGAGCCTCAGCCACTCTGTTTCACAGTCTTGTCCCCTACCCCACCCCCATGAACATTCCCTGCCCCTAGGAACCTGGAGAAGGGGCTCCCATCCACTGTTGGGTGGCCAGAGAGGAAGGACCATCAGGAACTGGCAGAGGAAAGTATGTGCCAGTTAACTCCCCAGTGCAGACTGTGGGTCACCAATCATAGTAGCCCCTAACATTGGTGAAGTCAATGAAGGTCAAAAATAGAAATGTCTAAGAATTTTTTTTAATTTTTAAAATATCAAAATAAGAAAAAAGACAGACATCTCTAAATACTCATAGTTATGAATGAGACATGCCCAAATTCATCTACATCTCTTGTACCAGCAGCTCACTGAAGCTCCACAGGCTTGAGAGTGCATTTACAAACAGAGCATGGGCTAGAAGTTGGGGTACAGGGACACACATAGGTTCCATATGGGCACACCTGCTTGGATTCAAGGACTCCATGCTCTGTAAGGAATGTATGGATGAAGGGGAGCCAGAGCTCTGGGCACTACTTAATAGTGAAATGTATAGACATTGCTTACCCATAACCATATTTCCTGCTCAAATCAGCTTTGTAAGATGGGCTTTCCACCCATTTTTCCAGGGAAGAAATTGAGATTAGAGAAGGGAACAGACTTGTCCATAGTCTGGGAAGTGGCCCGCCAGGCATCTTGAACTCCAAAGACCATTGTGAGCCTCCTAAACCAAGCTGTGGGCCTGCTGGATGCCAACTACCCCTTAGCCAGCTCTTCTTTCACAGGCCTGTCCTGGGGCCTGAGAATAGGACTCCAGGTGCTGTAAGGCCCCAGAAAGAGATGCTGTTGGCTTGAGACTCTGATTTTTACCTTTGCTCACTGAAGTTAGGAAGGAAATGGGCAAAAGGACTGCAAAGTCTGCTCTGCACCCATCTAACTCCTGCCTGGCAGCCCTGGAGCTGGAATCAAATCTTCTCTCAACCCACAAATTCATTATGACCCTGAGTCTCCATTTATTTATTGGCAAAGTGAAGATTTTTAAATGGGCCTAAAATGACATGCAATTAAGAAGACAATACTTATTTGCAATAGAATCCAAAGGAATAAAACACTCAGGAATAAGTTTAAACAAGGAGGCAAAAATGTTGTACACTGAAAACTATAAAACGTTGCTGAAAGAAATTCAAGACAGCACAACAAAATAGAATAACATACCATGTTCATGGCTTGGAAGACTTAATGTTGTTAAAATGTCCACATTACCCAAAGCAATCTACAGATCCAATGTAATTTAAAATTTCACTGTCATTTTAGAAAAAAAATCCAAAATTCAGACGGAATCTCAAAGGACCCTCAAACAGCCAAAACAATCTTGAAAAAGAACAAAGCTACAGGCCTCATGCTTTCTGATTTCAAAACATATTACAAAGCTACAGTAACCAAAACAGTATGGTACTGTCATATAGACAGATCAATAGAGAGCCCAGAGATAAACCTTCATGTACATGGTCAAATAGTCTTTGCAAGGGTACCAAGACTACACAATGAAGTAATTATAGTCTCTTCAACAAGTGGCACTGGGGAAACTAAATATGCACTTGAAACAAAAAGATTGAATCTTACATTAGAGAGTATACAAAAATTAACTCAGAATAGATTAAAGACCTGAAGCTATAAAACTCCTAGAAGAAAACACAGAAGGGCTAGATACATAGGTCAGTGGCAGAGCATTTGCACAGCATGCATTAGGCCCTGGGTTCAATCTCCAGAACTAGAAAAAAAGAATGAAAGAAGAAATAAAAGAAAAAGAAAATAGGAGAAAAGTTTCATGAACTGGTTTAGGGGTCTTGCCCCAAAGACTGGTAGAAAAACCCCATCCAGTGCCATACTTTGCAAAAAAAGTTAGATGGAGTGGCTGCTCCCTGAGAGTAGTAGCAGCTATAGCTATGCTAACAGGGGAAGGCTTTAAAATAGAGACTAGAAGTCCTAACTCCCCATCAGGTCAGAGCTATTCTGGAGACAAAGTTTACTTGTGGTTTACAGGAACTGCTTACCAAGTATGAAGCCATGCTTTTAGTCACCTCTGAAGTTATTATAAAAACTTGCACTATCCTTAATCCTGCCTCTTTGATGCCTACAGGCCCAGAAGTTAGCCACTCTTGTGAACAAGTGATCTTTCAGACTTATGCAAGCAGGCAGGACATCAGTGACCTGGCCTTCCAAGACCCTGAGGAGTTGTGGTTCACTGATGGAAGTTATCTTTGTCCAAGGACATCGAAAGGCAGGTTATGCAGTTGTTAGTTCACAACAGGTCATTGAAGCTGAACCTCTTCCCCCAGGGACCTCTGCTCAAAAGGCAGAGCTAGTAGCTCTTACTTGGGCATTGATATTAGGAAAAGGCAAAAAGTTAAATATCCATACAGATTCCAGATATGCCTTTCTGTTGCTACATGCCCATGTAGCAATCTAAAAATAAAGAGGCTGATTGACTACTAAGCAATCATCTATAAAGCACAAGCAGGTTGCAGTCATGCTCTGTAAAGGGCACAAAATAGTCATGTCTGGCTGGGCATGGTGCACACCTGTAGTCCCAGAACTTGGGAGGCTGAGGCAGAGGATTGTCATGAGTTCAAGGCAAGCCTGCGCTACATAGTGAAACCCTGTCTCAAAAAAAAAAATTGTGGAAACATGTCTGAAGTCTCCTTGGGAAATCAAAAGGCTGATAGGGAAGCAAAAATGACAGCCTTACAGCCCCTTAAGACCCAACGTCATTCCCATTTCCTGAGGAACCATCTGGTCCTTTCTCAGAGGACATAGTGACAAATTACAAAAGTCCTACATGAAAAATGGTCCTCAATCTTCTGCACAGGTAGAAAGAGCCAGCCAGACCCTACAGCAAGCTCAGGCAACACTTTGCCAAGAGATGTCTGAGTCCTGGCTCTGATTGCTACCAATAGCACTCACGAGGGTGTGTAACGTGTCCAAAACTGGGTTAAATTTGAGTCCACTGGGGATATTATATGGGAGGCCATTTCTATCCTCTGATAGTAGCCCCAGAGACCATGAGCCTCTTATGATGTCTCATTAATCTGGCCCAAGTACCACAAGCTATCTAAACATATGGGAATAGAGTCCCGCCAGCTCCTGGCCCAGGGAGACCACCTACTGTCTGCCCTGGAGACCAAGTGCTCATAAAAACTCGGAAAAGGACTCCCGCAGACCAATTAAAGCCAAATAGAAGGAACTCCTTTCAGTGATCCTTGCCACACCCATTGCAGTGAAGGTGGCGGAGATAGATGGTTAGATCTGAACTGTCTGAAGAAAAAGACCATCCACAGGGAAAAGCTACTCCTGTGAGCCTCTGGAAGGCTTGAGATTTCTCTTCAAAAAGAGACAAGACTCCGGTGCTGCTACAGATAAGTCAATAGGATCTTGCTAAGTCCATGGCTCTCAGATTCTTAGTAATTTATATGACATTCCTCTCTGACATACCTGCCCCTCTACAGGAAGCGTGGAAATCTGACTTAAGCCTCATATTTGGGATAATAGTAAAGTTTCTTTCTCCCATCAAACAGGCAGCTCAATGGTCATAACTCTTTTCTCATTGTCTTCCGACAGGTTTTTCTTTCTCTGACCCAACCAGTGAGCCACAACATCCCAAAGAGTTGGAAAGCACATAATCCCCTTTAGGTAGGATCTGCAACCCCCTCCGGCCGGAAGAAGCTATAGAAGACAGACTTTCACTCCCTCAGCACTTCCATGGGGATTTGTGTCTCCCAGGGGAAATGAGGCAGGAAGATAGGGCATGGCTTAGACTGGCTGAGAAGGGAGGCATGATCAGGTCCCAGGACACGCACCAAATAATTCCCAAGGCCCCGCATACGGACCTCTCACGGGTTCCGGCGATATGTGGAATGGATAAAAGGACACAGGTACCATGAAGAGCCCATGACCAAGGCTTTCTTCATGGTAGCCTGCCCTGTGTCCCCCAGGATGTACTTTTATTTTGGTCTTTATTTTTACTTCTTTTACTCAGCCCAAGTTCACTCTGTAGAGCTAGTTTCTCCCTTACCCTTCACTTTTAATTTTTCAAATAAACTTGGTCACCATTTTTGCTTGTTTTGTTCAATTCTTTGTTCAAGACAGAAAGAACCTGGAAACCAAGACACCAACACCCCAAAACCTGCTAACAGAAACCACTACCACTACCCCTGGTCACTGGGAATCTGTGATCAGCAGCCAAGAGCTGCAGTTATCAGCACCCAGGCTTTAACTTTGCAAGCAAGTGGCATCTAACAAACAGGAAAATAGGTTCTCAGTTATTTCAGGGTTCAGGCTGGTACCAGGAGTTGTAAAAACTGAAGGAAGCAATTTAGTTAATAGCTGTGAGCTCCCTTCCCCACTGTCCTCCGAAAATGTTAATAAGCAAGTGGTGGCGCACGCCTGTAAACCCAGCACTCAGGAGGCTGAGGCAGGAGGATCGCTGCGAGTTTGAGGCCAGCCTGGGCTACACAGCAAGACCGTATCTAAAAAGAAAAAAAGGGTGAGTGAATCAGCCATACACCAAGCGAGCCACATTTCTTTTGGAAGAAGCTACCAGGGGTGACTGGAGACAGAGCATAGCCATTGGAATCAGGAGATTTGGGCTTTGGACTCAGCAGTGCCACCCACCACCTTGAGTGAGTCTCTTCCCAACTCTGAGCCTTGAGATTCTTATTTGCAAGAGGGAATGTGCTGCCTGCCTCAAAACAGTGTTGTAAAAAGGAAGTGAGAGCATGGGGGTGGGGGAGATAAAGGGCTTGATAAACACTAACGCACTTGGCAAATTGAAATGGGCTTGCCCAGCATGGTGGCACACACCTGTAATCCCAACTCCTCAGGAGGCTGAGACAGGAAGGTTGCAAGTTTGAGGTCAGGCTGGACAACTTAATAAGACTCTGTCTGAAAAAAATTTGAAAAGTGCTAGGGATGTAGTTCAGTGGTAGAGTGCTTGCCTAGAATGTGTGGTGCCCTAGGTTCAATCCCTAGTCCTACGAAAGAAATGAACTAAAATGGACTTTATAAACTCTAAAGGGCTCTAGAGAAATTTTTTACATACTTCTCCCATCAGCCAGCTGAACTCAACTTCAATGCTGAACTCAGCTCCTGCAGAATGGGGTGGGGAGGTTGGGGGTGGGCAGCTGAGGGATGTCCTGCCCCACAAATCCCCCCCCACAGTCTGGCTCCAGAATTCCCTTGGTTGAAGACCCCCAGAGGCCAACCCCTCTGCTTCCTCCCCTTCTTCTTCCTCTTCCTCTTTTCTCTTTTTTTTTTTTTTTCTTTTCCCTTTTTGTGTTGGAGATGGAACCTACGGCCTCCACACTGGGCTACCATCCCCAGCCCTCTTATATTTTAATTCTGGGTCAGGGTCTTGGTAAATTGATCCTCCTGCCTCAGCCTCCAAGAGTGCTGGGATTACAGGCATGCGCCACCAGGCCCAGCTCAGCTAGCTTTGTCAGTGAATCTGCCTCTGCTTCAGGGAACTGCCGGGCAATACCAGGCCACCTGCAGGCCTCAACTGAGGCACACACGGACATAGCCAGAGACAGTTCCGGATCTGCCCCGCACGCACGCGCAGAGACATAGAGGCTTCTCCCCACTCTCACTGGGCTCCTGAAGACCCGAGGGGCTGCTCAGAGGTGGCCGTGCTGCGACCCACATTCGCCCTTTGAGAACCGGCTCCACTCCCAACACGAGACACGTGTCCCCCCAAGGCCAATCACGAGCGCTCCCAGGCTCTAGCGCAGCTGCTGCCCCTCCCAAGCCCAAGCCCAGGCCCAAGCTGCGGGGGACCCAGTGAGGAAAAGGGAGGATGCCACCAAACAGGAGGAGACTGGACTGCCCTCCTCCCCATGAAAGGACAAGGGTCCCAGTCTCTCACACATTCCTCTCCTACCAGCACCAATGAGGAGGAAAAAAGTAAGTCCTAAAGGCACATTTTGTCACTAATGCCATGGACTATAAGTCCACCCCCCAAATCTTCACTGATTGGATGGGGAAACGAGGGGTTGCCCGAGGCAACCCCTGTGTGAGGGCAGGGTGGGGCCATGGCTCACTGTCCATTTTCTATCCACTGCAGCATACTACTTTATCATCATCTATTCAAGGCACACTTTTTTTTTTTTTCCAAAGCTCTCACTAAATTACTAAATTACCCAGGCTGGGCTTAAATTTGCAATCCTCCAGCCTCAGTCACCCAGATTGCTGGGATTATAGGTGTATGCCTATAATCAATGCATATTTCTCTTTTTTATTTTTTAAACAGGGTCTCACCATGTAGGTCAGGCTGGTCTTGAACTCACTATGTAGCCCAGTCTGGCCTTGAACTTGTGGTGATCCTCCTGCCTCAGCCTGCTAACTGCTGAGATTACAGGCATGCACTATCATGCCTGGGTCAATGCATATTCTTTCTTTCTTTCTTTCTCTCTTTCTTTCTTTCTTTCTTTCTTTCTTTTTAGTTTTTTGAGAAAGGGTCTTGCTGTGTAGTCCAGGCAGGTCTTGAACTCAATATGTAACCCAGGCTGCCTCGAACTCCCAGCAATCGTCCTGCCTCAGTCTCCCAAGTGCTGGGATTACAAGCATGCACCACCACGCCCGGCCTCAATGTATATTCTTCATAGTACTGGAGATTGACCCCAGGGCTATTGCACTGAGCTACACTCATCACCAGCCTTTTCCTTTTTAATACCGGAAATCGAACTCAGGACCTTGCACTTGCCAGGAAGGCGCTTGTGCCGCTGAGCTATATCCCCAGCCCGCTCAATGCATATTCTTTTATTTTTTTTATTTTCTGTGGGTACCGGGGGTTGATCTCAGGACCTCGCACACCAGCAGGCGCCCGTGCCGCTGAGTGATATCACCGGCCCTTTTTTCATATGTGGGTTCCTGGGAGTCGAACTCGGGCCCTCACGCTTGCCAGGCAGGCGCTTACGCTGCTGAGCCATCTCACTGGCACTCAATGCATATTCTTAAACACATACCACATACCAAACTCTGCTAAGTGGAAGGAAAAAGCAGTGAATGAAACAAATTCCTCATCTTTGATGCATTTACATTAAGAATTACGGTGTCGGTCTTACTAGTAACATGTTGGCTCATGTCTGTACGTCATCTTACTACTGACGAAGCACTTCCCGCCTGCCTATTCATTCTGCCCACAAACCCACAAGGTCAGTCTTTTAATTCCCATTCAGCAAAGAAGAAGAGTAAGGCTCCTGAACTGCTCAAGATCCCAGCTTATAAGGAAGAAATCAAATCAAAACCCTGGGTGGGCCGGGCGTGGTGGCACACACCTGTAATCCCAGCACTCGGGAGGCTGAGGCAGGAGGATTGCTGGGCGTTTGAGGCCAGCCTGGGTCACATATTGAGTTCAAGACCAGCCTGGACTACAAAGTGAGTTCAAGGCCAGCCTGAACTACATAGCGAGACCCTGTCTCAAAAACACAAAAACAAAAACAAAGAAAAATAAACAAACCCTGGGTGTCCACACAGCCCCACAGCCAGCCACCACGCCAGCTACCTTCTTTCTCTAGCTCGGTTGTTAGTACCTAAACACAAAGAAGTCGCTTTTTGTTCCTTCCCTGGCAGTCACTTTCCCTCTGACATGCACACAGACTTAAGCATCTGGAACACAGCTAGATACTCAGTCTGCGCTAAATGAGAGCTGCCTGATGCCTGGGAGAGAGCCGGCCATTCCCCTCCTTGCTCCCAGGTGAGTGAGCCCCTGGCCAGCAGCTCTGCTTTGCCAGCCCCACATCTGGGCAAGGATAGCAGCCTGGGCTTTGTGCCCAGCACCTGAGACCTGAGGGTGAAACTGGTTGTGAGCCTGGTCTTTTGCATCAATAATCTGGTTACCTTCCTCGTTCCCCAGGGAAGCCCAGCGTGTAGGGAGTTCCTAAGTACCCAGCCCTGCATCAGGCTCTTTAGCTCTCCCAACCGGCCTGCCGGGGCGTTGGCATTGTCCTGGTTTGACAGTGGAAGAAACTGCACAGCGAGTGGGGTATAACTTGCCCAAGACCACACAGCTCGTAAAGCAGAGGGCATTCAGCTCCCTGAGATCTAAGCAGCCCCTGCTCATCGCCACCCTTATCTCTCAGGGAGACCTCTGAGGTCCCCTTAGTCCTGCCTTGGCCTCAGAGAATTAAAGAGGGGTACGGGGTCTCCTGGCAAAGTTTGTTCACAAGAAGTTCTGAACGTGAGACTCTAAGCCAGAGAAAGGTATCAGAATAGTCCCTTAAAAACAGAACCACCCGTTTGCTTAGGTGAAGCGTGGGGCACGAGCTGGGCCTCCTGAAGTCATTTTCATAGGCTTCTCCCCTGCCCAGCCAGAGCAAGGGCCCCCCTCACCTGCAGCAGCGGCAGTGGCTCGGCTGTAGCGTCTGTTGTCTTCCTGGGTCCAGCCCTAGCCCCAGCCTCTGTGCTGCCGTCTGGCAATTGCAGAAGTGAAGAAACAGAGCCGATCACTGCCAAGTCACCCCCGGGAGGAAATGCACTGACCCTAGGGCCCCTCCAACGGCTGCCACAGGAACCTCCAAATCAAACCACCCAGGCCCCGGGCACTGAGCAGAGGCTTCTCGAAGAGCAAGGGGTGGGGTGGGGTGCGGGCAGCGGCCACAGGGTCAGCAGCTGAGGCGAGGGAGAGAAAGCAAGAGAGCGCTCAAGTGTGCACTCAGGAACCCACGAGTGAGCAAGAGGAGAAGTGAGTGACCAGCAGATGACGAGGGAGGGAGGAGGGCAGGAGGGAGTCAGGAAGGAAAAGAAAGGGCAGATACAGGGAGAACAACAGATGTGAACACGAGGACAGAGCCTGAGAGGAATGAGGAGATAAAAGGACAACAAAGACCCGGGAGTTAAAAGAGAAAAAGATGAGACACAAACAGCGAGGGTGCAGCTGCACGGACTGGTGTCTGTGTCTCTGTGTGAGGAGAGAAAGGAGCGAGGAGAGGGACGAGGAGAAGAGCTCAGAGCTGCTATGGTCAGTAGCGTGACTGGGCAGGAGATCCCTGGTGACCAAGAAGTGCTGGGTCCAAGAAACCTGTGGGGACAGAGTGCTACAGTGGTGGGAACTCCCAAGAGTCTAAGCTGGAGCTTGGCAGTGAGTTCATGGGAGACAGTACCTAGGGATTTCCTGAGGACATGAACTTTCCAGTCCTTACTGGTTCGTTCAACCAACCAACAACATTCACTGACAGCTCTGGGTGCCAGGCTCTGTGGTGGACACTAAGAAAACAAGCCCTTCAGCTATCAGCTGATCCATTACTCTCCTTTACACAGAGAGGGAAACTGAGGCCCAGAAAGAACCCAGGGCCCAGAGCAAAGCAGGTGCAAAGCTGAGCCAGGAGTGTGGTCCTCCTGACCCCACAGACAGTGTCCAGCCTCAGTCTACCTTGGGTGTCTGGATTAGCCCTCTCCTACTGTTCAGGCCCCCTGCTGTCCCTTATCAAAGCCAAAAATGGCTCTTTATTTATTTATTTATTTATTTTGTGTGTGGGTACCAGGGGTCGAACTCAGGACCTCATGCGCCAGCAGGCACCCGTGCCGCTGAGCGATATCACTGGCCCAAAAATGGCTCTTCAAAGGTCAAAGCATCTTTAATATGTGCCTTAGCCCTAAAGAACTAGAGCTAAACTGGGTTTCATGGCACATGCCTGTAATCTCAGCACTCGGGAGGCTGAGGTAGGAGGATTGCTGTAAATTCCAGGCCAGCCTGGCCTACATAAGCAAGTTCAAGGCCAGCCTGGCCTACATAAGTGAGTTCAAGGCCAGCCTGAACTACATGGCAAGATCCTGCCTCAAAAACAACAACAACAACAACAACAACAACAACAACAAAAAAGGAAAAAAAGAGAAAAAAGAACTAGAGCTAAAAATCTCCCCTTCTGATTGTCTCTGCTTGGTGTCCCACTGGAGCTCCCCTTTTCCCACCCAATGCTGCCCCTAGAGGCCAACCTGGGCCTTGTTCACCGTGCACTTGGTTCCAGCTGGACTCAGCCAGCCCAAGGCGCTGGTAAGACATCACAGGACAGAAGGAGAGAGGTTCAGGTGTTTATTTCCTGGTTCCCTCCCTGGCAGGTAACAGAGGATGGGCTGCAGCTCTGTACCACAGGTCCTAGCTCCCGCCTAGCGGTCCTCCCCAGCCGACAGCCACCCTCTCTGATACCAGGGGCTGCTCCCAGCCTCCTCCCACAGTGGCAAGGGCTCTCCACTCTTGGTGGCTGTTCCTTTGGGTCTTTGGCCTGCCCACATCTTTCTCCACAAGCCCTCTGTCCCCAGATTGCAGTGTGGGGGCTATGCCATCTCTGTCCAGGACCCCAGCTGACACATATCTGAGGCAGAAGAATCGCTGAGATTTCGAGGCCAGCCTGGGCTACAAAGTGGTTCAAGGCCACCCTGAACTGCCTAGTTAAACCCTGTCTCAAAAAAAGATTAAAAAAAAAAAAATTACAGCAAATTATGAAGAAATTAAGGAGAAAGGAAAGAAAAATGGGGAGGAAGAAAAGATGGAAGGAAGAAGAGAGAGAAAGAAAAGCCAAAGGAAGAGAGGAAGAAGAGAAATAGATAGTGTGGGCAAATACTGATTTCTATTGAACTTGGGAGTGATATTATAGCAGGCTGACTAAACAGCCTCAGCAATATCAGGTCCTAATCTCTAGAACATGTAAATGTTACCTTATATGGCAGCAACTTTGCAGATGTGATTAATGATCTTGAGGGGAGGAGATGGTCCTAGATTATCTACATGGGCCTTAATATAATCACCAGTAGCCAAATGACAGGGAGGCCGAGGGAGATTTGACCATGGACAGGAGAGGAGAGAGCAGTGCGGCCACAGAGGAAGATCGACACAGCCACAGCCAGGAAAGCCAGCAGCTGCCAGGCGGGCTGGAAACAGAAATCCCTAGGGCCTCAGGAGGGAGCCTCCAAAGCAAACATGGCCCCATTGGACCACCTTCATTGTGGGCCTTTGGGCCTCTAGAATCATCTAAGAATTAACGTGTATTTTGTTGTGAGTTATCAAGTTCATGACAATTAAAAAAAAAAAAAGTTTTTCCTGACACCTTGTTACAGCAGCCAAAGGAAACTAATGCAAGTACACTGGTATTTATTGTACTCTTTTCGTAGAGTTGAAAACTTTCCTAATCAAGTTGTATTTGTGCACGCACAGTTCTCAATATTATCTACAGAACAGTGATGCCAAGGAAACAGAAATAAAATCAAGTTCAATCACCAGGAAATATAGAGAGGAACAGATTGTATGGACACATTCAACAAACCCAGACAGTAAAGAATGCTACAAACAACCTAAGTTTTTTTTTTTTGGGGGGGTGGATTTTTTGTTTTTTGTTTTTGTTTGTTGAGACAAAGTCTCACAATGTAGTTCAGGCTGGCCTTGAACTGATGGCAATCCTCCTGCCTCATCCTCTCAAGTAGTGGGATGACAGGTGTGTACCACCATGCCTGGCTTGTTTTTTTGTTTTGTTTTGTTTTTTTAATATGTAAACTCTAAAGGACAAAAAATCATGAAGAACTGGGCATAATGGCACAGGCTAGTAATCCCAGCACTCTGGGAGGCTGAGGCAAGAGGATCATAAATTCAAGCCCAGCCCAGGCAACTTCACAACTTACACAGACCCTGCCTCAAAATAAGAAATAATGAAAGGACTGGGGATACAGCTCAGTCTGAAAGCCCTTAGGTTCAATCCCTAGTACCGGAAAAAAAAAATGAAGAAACTGTAGATTAAATGACAATTAAGAGACATAGATAGCAGGGGCTGGGGATTTAGCTCAGTGGTGCAACAACTGCCCGGCAAGCACGAGGTCCTAAGTTCGATTGCCGGTACCTGCCCCACCAAAAAAAAGAGACATAGCAATTGCTTTCTATATGTGAATCATTTTTGGATTTTTTTTTTTTTTTTTGTGGGTACCGGGGGTCGACCTCAGGACCTCGCGCGCCAGCAGGCGCCCGTGCCGCTGAGCAATATCACCGGCCCTCTTTTTTCGTATGTGGGTTCCGGGAGTCAAACTCGGGCCCTCGCGCTTGCCAGGCAGGCGCTTACGCCGCTGAGCCATCTCACCGGCCCTAATTTTTGGATCTTGAGTCAAGCAAGTAGAATGAAAAAAAGAAATTTATGAAACAATTAGAAATTTGAACACTTATGGATATTCAATTATATTGAGGAATTAATGTTAATTATTAGGTGTGTTAATGATGATTTCACAGTTATATTAAAAATTCTTATAGGAATAAAATTTACATGCAAAATTATATATGGGGGATTTATGTCAAAATAATATGGAAACATACTTCAATTGACAAAAGTAGGTTCATGATTACTGAAGCTGGCTGAGGGCGTGTGGGCACCCATCAGAGCATTACATGCACTTTTTTTTTTTTTTTCTTTCAGTACTGGAGCTTGACCCTAGGGCTTTGTCACTGAGCTACATCCCCAGCTCTTTTATATTTTTATTTTTGATACAGGGTCTCACAAAGTTGCTAAATTGCCTAGGCTGGCTCGAACTTGCTATTCTCTGCCTCAGCCTCCCAGAGTGCTGGGATTACAGGTGTGCATCACCACACACAGCTTACATGCACTCTTGTATGTGTTTTGAATTTTTTAGAATACAAATTTTCCATTCTTTATTTTTTAAAGTGTCTCATTACTTGTTTTGATTTTGAAGTTGAGAATGACAGGGAAAAAGAAAATTCTCCCCATGTTATATAATGGATATTTGCATCCTGGGCTATAATTTTCCCGGGGGGAGTGTGAGAGGTTGAAACTACTAACAAGCAGGGCATGGTGCATACACCTGTAATCCCAGCACTCAGGAGGCTGAGGCAGGAGGATCACCATGAGTTCAAGGCCAGCCTGAACTACATAGTGAGTCTTTGTCTCAAAAAACCCAAAAACAAAAACAAAAAAACCCTACTGACAATGCTAAACCAGTAATGACACAAAAATAAATCTAGTAATAATACTAAGACCTTATTTGTCCTTTACATTCTCTTTCTCTCATGAGTGTGCAATGGTGGTTTCTACGTGATGTGGGAAGACTTCGTCGCTGACAGCTAACAGAATACATGCCTGTGTATGTTCAGTTTTAATTTTGAGTACAGTAAATATCCTCAGATGTAATCCATGTCATCCTAAGATCTTTGGGGCCCTCAATAATGTGTAAGAGCCCCTGGGACAAAAAGTTTGGGAACTGCTCACCACTCCAGTCCACCCATCCCCACTCTCTCTGTCCCCAGAAAGAAGATTCAGTTCCAAAGATCAGCAGCAGAGTGCAGGTGAGGGTGGGGGTCCCTGATCCAGGAGTAGGGTGACCCCTTCAGACAGACTCACTAAGCAGTATAGGCCTGTGTTGTCACCCACCCTGGACACCCCTACAGGGTGCTCCCTCCCTAACCTCCTGCCACCCCTTGAAAGCAGAGCTGAGTACTAGGTGGAAATTCCCACTGCCAGCCTCCAATTTCCTATTCCTGGGTGACAGTTTTTTCCCACCATCATACCAGACTCCCTGTAGTGCCTACCCAAACCCTGTGATAGAAAATATCATTTGCTATTTATAATAGCAAGAAAACTATCTTGGCTTTTTCTTTTTCTTTGGCCAAAGACTTGCAAGATCTTGACAGAGGAAATTATAAAAAGTAATTGATTAAAAAATTAAGTAATTGACAAGTAATTCAATAAGAAATAAATATTTGTGGTGCACACCTATAATCTCAGCACTTGGGAGGCTGAGGCAGGAGGGTCACCATGAGGTCAAGGCCAGCCTGGGCTACAGAGTGAGCTCAAGGCCAGCCTGAACTGCATAGCAAGACCCTGTCTAAAAAAAAGAATTAAATAAATGGATAGATGTACCATATTTATGCATGAGACTGTCAATATTATAAAGACATCGATTCTTTCAAATTTAGTCCATACATTCAGTCCAATCAAATTCCCAAGATGACTCCAAGGAACTTTGCAAACAGATGTTAATATTACAAATGAAGCAACCAGCATGGTAGCACACACCTAGAATCCCAGCACTCGGGGCTGAGGCAGGAGGATTGCTGCAAGTTCAAGGACAGCCTGGGCTACATGCTGAGATCCTGTCTTAAAAAACAACACCAACAACAACAACAACAAAATTCCAAATGAAAAAAGCAACAACCCAAAAATAGCCAAGAAATTCTGAAGAAAAATAAAATTCTGAAGAACAAAGGTACATAAACAAGGTTGTATCGTGACAGGACCTCCCCTAACACATTTCGAATATTAGAAAACTTATAGCATCGAGACAGAGTGACATTAACAGAAGGATAAACAGATAGTCCAAAGGGACAGAACAAAGGCCTCAGAACAGCGAGCACATCTGTGCAGATGTGAGACGTGTGACAGAGCAGGGATGGTGTTGCTGACCAGGGCCGGCCCCTGTCCTGCCCCAACTGAGCAATGGCACCCAGGAATCTTGAGGACCTTTTGTGAGAAAGGGATCTGTGATAGGTGCAAGCATTGCATTGTGTGTGTGTGCGCACACACGTGTGTGTAGGGGAGATGTGTGACCACGTGGAGTAGGTTTGTTTGCAGTGAATGGATGGCAGTCTTCCGTGTGGTAATGGGGGGTCTTCAAAGCAGGGGCGCTTGTTGTGTAAAGATGTGCTTCATCCTATGGGTTGCAATATGCATCATGTGCAGGGACTTTGTGTTGGTTGGTTGCACTTTGTGTGTTGTGTGTAGTGAGGTATCATGAGTGGGATGAGGAGTCTATTGTGTGTTTTGTGCGCATGTGTGATGTCTTTTGTACTTTGATGTCTGTTTTATATTACATCTCTTACTGACTATGAAATGTCTACGGGGGTGTGTGTGAGAGGATGTGTGCTGTGTGTGCGTGTCCATGAGGGGGTGTTGGACAGAACCTGGCTGGCTCTGAGGACCTTTCCAGAACCTGACCATCTCCAGGATTCTTTGGAGCAGCTGATAAAGCAGCCAAGCCTGACCCTCGCACCCAGACCCCCAGCCTCTTACCTGAGCAACAGCAAGGATGAAGGCTGGGAGGTGACATAGAGGCTGAGAGGGAGCAGGGCTGCTGAAAGCAAGCTTCCGGCTCAGCCTCTTGGGGAGCTCAGGAAGCGGGGTGGAGAATAGGAAGGCAACAGAAGGCCAGCCCAGATGCAAGTGTGTGACTCGCTGCACTCTGTCCTCCAATCTTTGCTTGTTTGATGGCAGCAGCAGCAGAATGAACAATTAGAGGAGGCTTGTCTGCCAGCTCTGCTGGGTGGGGAAGGTGTCTGAAGCCAGGAAGCCAACCCTCTGGGTGGAGCTTGGACCCCAAGGTCACCGGGAATACCCACATCCAACCAGGGGTCTGCCCATTGGCTCAGACAACACCCAGCTGGGCCCATCTGACGCTGAGCCCCTCTGGGAGGAAGGGCTGGGCCTGGGAAGCAGAGGAGGGAGGAGCTGGGCCTTTTGTCTGACCCAGAGATGGTCCCAGGACCCATGCTCCAGCAGGCACAGCTCTGAATCCAGTGAGCTCCAGGCTTATAAAAAAGACCCACAGCTACTTTCAGAAGACACCGCTATCTCAGGAGACACAGAGCCATTCTTCCCCATAGAGGACTATTGTCCAATGGCCCCGCCCACAGGTGTCCCCAACTAAGGCAGAGACATTCTTATCTGTTGAGAAAGAGAAAATTCTGCCTTCTGAAGCTACCTCCAGTTGGGAGGGAGATAAAGCCCTCTCTGCCCTATAAGCTCCCACTCTGAGGGAGAAGGCAGCTCTTGTGCTGAGAAGTCCCTAGTTCCACTGGGGCAAAATACCACAGTTCTGACAAAAGCTTAGCACAGCATCCAGAGCTCCAGCTTTTCCTGTTCTGCACTGAAAGTTATTCCATATCTCTACCTCTGCCATCTGCTCACCAAAATATCTTGACTGGGCTTAGCAGGGAGCAGAGGTGGTAGACCACAGAGAAGGGCAAATGGGGCTGTGGAACAGGTAGACATTCTCAAGTACCAACTTTTAGAATCCACTAGATTGGCCAGGCATGGTGGTGCACACCTCCCCAGCTTGAGGAGGCGGAGGCAGGAGAATTGCCAAGAGACCAAAGCTAGGCTGGGCTACATTGTGAGTTTAAGGCTGGCCTGAACTACATAGCAAGACCCTGTCTCAAAAAACAAAAAAGAATTCACTTGATTGGGATTTGACTTCCACCTCTTGTCTTTAGCTTGAACCCTCAAATGAACATCTCTAACCCCATTTCCTGAGTCTGTAACAGTGACACCTACTTCCTACATCATACCTAGCATGAAGCCTGGCGTATGATTCAGTAAATGAAAATCATTTAATTTTCCCAACCTGCTGCCTAGCATCCCAGAGCCAGGGGTTAACTCGTTTCAAGGGTTAGCCTAGCATGTAAAAGCCCTGGATTTGATCAAGGCACCAAAATAATAATGTTTAGGCTGGGGGTATAGCTTATGGTAGAGTGCACACTTAGCATGCACAAGGCCCTCGGTTGGATCCCCAGCACCAAAAAAAAAAAAAAAAAAAAAAAAAAAAAAAGGTAGCTTTTCAGTTTTCAATTCCAGAAATTCTGATCCCACAATTCCAGTGCTGGGCCCAGGAAATAAAATGTTAACAAGCACCCAGGGAGTTCCATGGAAGCATCCATGGAGCTGAGCAGGCTTGGAGGGACTCTGAGAAAGCTCAGGGTCGAGGGAGGAGAGTTCAGTCATATGGAGGGTCGTTCTAGCTGCGCTGACCTATTTCCTACATTAAGAATAACCAGGCTGGTGAGATAGCTCAGCGGCGTAAGCGCCTGCCTGGCAAGCACGAGGTCCTGAGTTCAACCCCCGGTACCCACGTACAAAAAAAGGGCCGGTGATATCACTCAGCGGCACGGGCGCCTGTTGGCGCGCAAGGTCCTGAGGTCAACCCCTGGTACCCACAAAAAAAAAAATAATAATAACTGCCCCACTGAGTCACAGGGACAGAGTGAGGGCCTCGGCATCCCTGAGGGAACCCCAAGCTCTCCCAAGCCCCTACCCCTGTCACTGCCTGATGGTGCCAGCCCTGGCTGAGTTAACCTGGGAGCCTAGTGAAGATTTAGCTGTCTCCTCCTCACCAAACACATACACACACATGCACAGGCACACACACACACACAAGCGTATGCACGTGTGCATCCCACCCTGAATCTTGAAGCACAGTCCCCAGAGAGACCAGAAAGTGTCTGTGCTGTCTTCGGTTCTCAGGGAGACCACACTGGGGGAGTGGGGCCAGGAGGAGCTGCCATGTGCCCACGCCATGCTGAGCACCTGGTTTCTCTGACTTTCTCAACCCTCAGGCAACGCGCATGAGATGAGGAAGCTGAGTGTCAGGAAAATGTTGAGACTTGCACCGGTCTCTCAGTTTGACGAGCAGCGGGACTCGCGTTCCAGTCTGCAGTGGTACACCTGCAATCCCAGCTACTTGGGACACAAGAAAGGAAGATTACTTGAGCCCCGAAGTTAGAGACCAGCCTGGGCAACATAGTGAGACCCTGTCTCAAACAAACAGATAACAACAACAACAACAAAAACAAACAAACCCCCAGGGTTGGGGGTGTAATTCAGTGATGTTATCTAGCACCCAGGGGATTCCATGGAAGTTTGATCCCCAGCACCACAAACAAAACAAACCTCCAGTCTATTGGAAATTTGCTCTTTTGCCCATACACAGAACCTCGGTGGAGATCACAGGAGAAAAATGGAGGTAATTTTACCCTTATTTTGACAAAGAGGAGGCAGCTAAAACCACAGTGAAGAAATGATTCACCAGGGCCCCAAAGCTTGTGAGTGGCAAAGCAGATTGCTAAGAAGGTGCCTCCAAGGCCCTCTGTGCTCAGTCCACACTCCTGTGGAGCCCTGGGCCCCAGTTCCAATGGGGAGACGCGCGGGTAATTTCCGGAAAGGGGCAGATAAAATGGGTGTGCCAGGATGGGGTTGAGGGAGAGGGGAAGGAAATGGAGAGGTGCAAATCCCACTCCTCTAAGGTTCCACACTCTTAGTGGGCCCAGGCTTGTATGCAGCCCATGCTGCCCACTACCTCCACTGGAGCCCAGGGAGGCGAAAGGGCCAGAAGCTCCGCCCAGCTATGGAAGCTACCAAGAGGCCACAGGTGACTGGACTGCCAAAGACAGTGACTGATGCCTCTTGTCAACACTTCGCTCTTGTTTGTTGAGATAGCATCCTGCTTTGTGGCCCAAGCTGGCCTCAAGCTCCTGGGCTAAAGTGATCCTCCTGCCTCAACCTCCCTGATAGCTGGGACTCCAGGCACAAGTTACCACACATGGCTCTACACTTTGTTTTAAAGGTACAATTCTCAGTCAAGTGTGGTGGCACACACCTATAATCCCAGTCTTGTGAGAGGCTGAGGCAAGAGGATCACAAGTTTGAGCTGAGGCCAGCCTGGGCAACTTAGCTGGTTAGTGAGACTCTGTCTCGAAATTAAAAATTAGAAAAAGGCTGAGGATGTAGTGCAACGTGAAGGATCTGGGTTCAATCCGCAGTACCACAAAAAATAAATAAACGTACAATTTTCACTTTATGCACAAGGAAGCTGAGGTTCAGGGTTGACATCATCGCTGACCCAAATGTCACCCTGACTGGCTCCGTCCCCTTCACCTGCACTCAGTGGTGACTTGGCAGCGGCTGGCAGCACAGATGGAGGTATAGGGTGGTGACTGCTCTCTTACTCACAGCAAACCACAGGAAGAGCAGTGGCGTGGCTCGTCCAGCCTCTCACGCTCTGGGCCCTGGCGTTCCTCCAACAAGCCTCTCCTGCACAGAGCTGCCCTCAACCTCTTCACCGAGGAAGGGGCTGCAGAGGCTGCGACAGCCCTGCCCTAGAGCTGGTCTTGACGACGCTGCCTCAATTTGGTGCCCTCACACATACCCCTCCTCTCCCTAGCCAGGGCATCCTGAAAAAACTGCTCTAAGCGGGGTTATGACGAGGACTGGGACCACTGCTGATCTTCCAGGCAAGTCTGGGACCAAACTGTGGCAGAAAGGAAGTGGAAAGACTTTGGTTCTTCTAGGAAAATAGACTGCTCTGACTAGAACCCATATTTCTTCACATACCTCAGGATCCAGTCTCACTTCCTCTCACGCCTGTGCTCCTCGCACGGCAAAGGATGCTCAGTTCGACGAATGGGTTACGCTCTCACCACCAGGCCCTGTACATACCTGACTGATATTCCCTCAGACGGAAACATCTTCCCAAGTCCTCTCCATCAGCACCACACTGTTCACTGGCAGACCTTCCTTTCTCCCTTGCTGACATTTTATTTCAGTGGGAGCCACAGTGCCTGTCCCCGAGGAACAGAGCTTTGACTACAGCCTGCCCGTTCTCCTTTGCTGCTTTCCCAGCCAAACTCACCATTGGAGGCATCCACGGGACTCATTCCCTGGGAGTGACAACTGAGAAAACTACTTCTTGGATGAATTCTTCCTACTTACACTCTGTTAGAAGGTGTGGCGCTGGCGCAGGCTTCCTACAGCGGAAAGATGATGAGCCCTCCAGGGGACGGAGCACACGAAGCATCTGTTTCCTTGGTGGTCACTGAACCATGAACACCTGAAACTGCCGGCCTCCAGATTTGCATAAACCAAGTATTTCCCCATTTGCCAGTCCATTCCTAACTGATGCATCAGCTTCTCGGTTCCAACTTTTAAACACGTCACTTTCTCCAGGAAACAGCCCCTGGTTGCTAAGACAAGAGGGAGGGAATTTTTTCCTTGGAGCAGTGCATAGTGCCTGTCTCAGTCACTTTCTTCGACACTGAGACACCATACCAACACCTATAAGTTAAAGGAGGACAGGCTGATTTTAGCTTGCATTTTCAGTCCACAGTTGGCCAACTCCATGGCAGGAAGGCATGGTGGAAAGGTCTGGTGGAAGCAAGCTGCTCACATCAGGGTCGCCAGGAAAAGAGAAGGGAGGAGCCAGGGAGGAAGGTAGACCCTTCCAGGTACAGCCACAGTGCCCCACCTCTGCCAACCAGACCTGCTAGAATCCAAAAGTAAACCCATCTCCAACAGCAAGCCGGCTGTAGCACCCCTGCAATCCAATCGCCTTCCACAAGCCCCACTCTGAGCACATGAGGCTTTTGGGGGATGTTACAGATCCAAACCACAACGGTCTTTCGAGATCTTTGTACCTGTTCACTCGTCTATATGCCCCAGCTGTGAGATAGGTAGCGGGGATCCGCTGGTAATCACCACGTTATTGTTTTTGAGACAGGGTCTTGCTATGGAGCCCAGGCTGGCCTTGAATTCATGGTTATAGGCATGCATTACCACATCCAACTCTCACCAATTTATTGCTAAGCAGCAATTTGTTGAATAAACAAGCACACCTGCAGATGAGATTAATAGCACAGTTTTGGGGGTTTTTTGTTCTTTTTTTTTTTTTTGAGACAACTCCTATGCTGCCCAGACTACATCTGACTTGCAATCCTCCAGCTTGTCTCCCAAGTAGCTGCAACTACAGGTGTGCACCACACCTGGTGCCCTGGCACAACCTTCTGAGGGCAAAGATGAGCTTGCAGATGGTTTAACTGAATGACCACCCCTTAACCTCTAAGGGAGGGGCAGATGTCAGGCACCACATGGAGAGGGTGTCACTTTGCCTGCCTAGAGCGCCAGAGGCTACTCCCTGCACAGGTAGGCAGCACTCCCTCACGACCAGGCTCAGCTCTGCAGGATGACCCCTTCCATCTTCTTGGTCTGTTAGCCAGAGCCACACTCACCCCAGCATGTCCGTTCATGTGTGGTTTCAATGTGCTCAGCTGTGCGTGGAAGGACAGTAGGATACCCAAGCGTCTGTCTCCTTCCACAAAGCAGCAGATCAAAGTTGCAGAATCTCGATACTATCACACTGTCCCTTTCAGTCTGTGCACCTGTTTACTCATCTGCAAGACATTGCACAAAGTCTCATTTTGAGTCACCCAGTTTCTCGTATTTTTGCATTTTGTGTGTCACCTTTCTACTTCCTTTATGCCCCTCCCAAAGTCTGATCCTGACTCCCACAAGCAGACATCTGAGCACACACCCTAAGCTGGACACTTTCACACATTACTTCATTTAATCCTCAAAATGATGTCCCATTTTACACAGGATGACAGAATACTGACAACACCCAGTGAGTATACAGTAGCTATCTTACACATGCCATAGGGAATCCTCCCTAAAAGCTGTCGTAGTATTTTTATTTTCTTGTTTTTTTGAGACAGGGTCTAGCTGTACAGTTCAGGCTGCCCTTATACTCACTATGTAGCCCAGGCTGGCCTCGAACTTGCAGCAATCCTCCTTCCTCAGCCTACCAAGTGCTGGGATTACAGGTGTGCACCACCACACCTGGCTCTTTTTTATTTGGTTTTGTTTTGTTTAGTGGCACTAGGGATCAAATCCAGGCCCTTGCACAGGCTAGGCAAGCCTTCTACCATTGAGCTACATCCCCAGCCCCTGCCACAGTAATTTCTATTCCCATTTTGTCAATGAAAAACAAGGTCCAGGAAATAAGATGTAGGGCGCTGTGTGTCTCCAACCCCAAAGCATTTCAGGATTAGGCCAACCCAGACAAGAGATCCAGCCTTGGAATAATACCTCAGGGAGGTATTAATGGTTTGGGTACAAAAATTTATTACACATGAAGAATATTACCACTAACAAATGTAGACCAGCTAGGACATAACGGTACTGGGTGCTGGACAGAGGATGGCCAGCTCTCTGGAGAGTGGACAGGTTTAGGTGGCTTGGAGCCTCATGCCATGCTGACTGGTCAGTTAGAGAGAAGGGCACATGCCAAACACCAGGACAGCAACGCTTCAGGGCACTGAGTGACCATTCTGTGTCCTCTATGCCCACACTGCCTTCCCTGTCTGATGCGGAGCTTCAGAAGATGGCACAGCCAAAAGCAAACAAGTTACACAGAGGGGCTTCCTAAGGTGGCCCAGGCTTGTCTCTGAAGTCACAGCAACACCACTGTAAGCAATATGTTTAATTGGATGATTTCCACGAACTATACATGAAGTTTCTAAACATCGCAATTCAGTGAAGTACAAAACATTAAGTTACAGGCTGTGGGAAGAGAAGGCAGCATCAATGGTGGCACCTTCCACTCCTGGTTGTTCTAGGGGTAAGGGGAGGGGGAAGGTCTTTTTTAAACCAAGCCCCCTGTTTCAATGTACAAAAGAATTACTCTGATCGATATTAAATTGTATTGAAAACAAAATGGACTAAAAAGCAAATACTACTCTATGTTTGGGTGGAGGTGGGAGGGAAGAATGAGTCCTTCAAAGCAGGAAGGAGAGAGCTAGGGGAGGGTTCTGTGGCTGTGACCCAGGCGGTCACTCGCGCTGCTCCATTTTCACTTTCGGTGGTCTCAGGAAGGTCCGATTTTTCTTTTCTTTCTTCCCCTTTGTATTAGCTTGGAAGTTTCGCCAGCTGTCCACCCGACCATCTCGACTTTCCTAAGGAGAAAGAACCAAAAAAGTTTGAGGTGAAGAGACTAGAACCTACCCTGCCATCTTCCCATGCTCCGGTACCCCAGCCTAGGCCAGCCCTCTAGAGTAACTCAGAGCAAAGTTTTTGCTCTCGACAGGCACGGTGGCACACATCTGTAATCCCAGCACTCAAGAGGCTGAGGCAGGAGGACTGCTGTGAGTTCAAGGTCAGTCTGAACTACACAGTGAGACCCTGTCTCAAAAAAAAAAAACAAAAAAAAAAACCCACAGAGTTTTGCTTTCATTTCCAGGGGCCTAGGAAAGCGGGATGCTGTCTCTAGAAAGCAGGATGACGGGCCGGTGACATAGCTCAGCGGCATAAACGCCTGCCTGGCAAGCGCGAGGTCCTGAGTTCGACTCCTGGTACCTACATAAAGGAAAAAAGGGCCAGTGATATTGCTCAGCGGCATAAGCACCTGCTGGCAAGCGCGAGGTCCTGAGGTCGATTCCCAGTACCCACATTAAAAAAAAAAAAAAAATAGAAAGCAGGATGAGTTCCAGGTTGGAAGAGCAGGACATAGTCACTAACACTTAGCACAACAACACAGGCCCCATTTGTTGGTGCCCTCTGAGCTTCTGGATTTCGTTTTTGTTTCACCTTTACAGTGCTGAGGGTGGAACTCAGGGCATACATTATTTCTAACCTTCACACAACCTAAGTACTAGCCCAGCGTGGTGGCACACACCTATAATCCCAGCACTTGGGAGGCTAAGGCAGGAGGGATGCCATGAGTTCGAGCCCTGCCTGGGCTACATAGTGAGTTCAAGGCCAGCCTCAACTACATAGCAAGACCCTGTCTCAAAACAAACAAAACAAAACAAAACATACATATATATCAAACAAAAGCTGAGTACTGTATGGATTACCACCAGCATTTCACAAATGGTAACACTGAGGTTAAATTATGTCTTCAAAACCATACAGCTAGCCGGCAGTACAGTCACTGTTTCTCCTATACCTTCTTACTGCCCCCCCAAACTTGGACGGGTGCCCCAAACACAGCTGTGCTGAGAGAGACACAATGATCTCTACCTCATTATGAAGGGGCCTATTCATTTTCCTTGTTTTCATACATGGAGTGGGACAGAAACAAAGTCATCAACTCTGGTTACCCACCCCTACCTTAAGTCCTAAATCCTATAAAGAAAGACCGAACGTTGCTATGATCCAGAAACTGGCCAAACACCTGAAGGTATCTAGGAAGAGTCAAGTTCAAAAGCCACAGCTCCTTCTACAGGAAGGACAGTGGGGTCATAAGAACCCACTATTCACAGTCTTCTTAGTAGGGTGCTACTCACTGTTTATCCCCTAAATTAAGTGTGCAATCCATTTCTCTCAGGCCCACTTGGCAGCTATTCCTACCACACTCTTGAAAAACCCACTTGGGGATCCTCCCGGTCCTAGGCAAGGCCACAGAGCTTACAGGAGGCTGAGCCAGCGCCAGCCCATCTGCCGCAGCTCCCACTCTTCCCCACAAATCCCATTTCCCTCTATGTGCCCCGCTCAGTCCTGGGCATGCCCCAGGAACTAAGTTTCCTTGTTCCAGAATAAGAATCCTGGCCACCGTGGCAATTTACCTCAAAGTTTTTCTGCCACTCTCTTTCTCGTTTGGCTTTTTCTTGAGCTTCAATCTCTTCTTCCCTTTGTCGTTTCCTAGGAGAAAAGGGCAGCCACAGTATTTATGTGATGCTGACAGACTGTGTTAACCACACGAGTGTGTCCCCTATCAACCAGAGGTCTACACAGACGGCTGTCTGGAAAGGGCTCAATCCATCTACGCGAAGGTCTCATTCTAAAACATGCAGATCAGACTGTGGGCAGGGGTTTAGACAGATATAAATATGCCTGCTACCCAGAAAGACAGCTAAGGTAATCACAGCCTGCCGATAGCAATCTGAAGTTTTAGGCTCAGTCAGTGACAAAGCTCTGTCAACAACACAGACCCCTTACTCCAGGGGAATGAACGTGATAGTGGAGGTTCCTGATCAAGACCTCTGAACCAAACTCAAGCCTGCAATAGGACCTTTCACACAACTGGCATACAAATCTAGTTATTGTTAAACACCAATCAGCAGTACAAATATAGACAAACCAACCCCGATATTTCTTTTTTTTTTTTTGTCTTTTCGAGACAGGGTTTTATGCAGTTCAGGCTGGCCTTGAACTCACTTTGTAGCCCAGGCCGGCCTCAAACTCACGCGATCCTCCTGCCTCAGCCTCCAAAGTGCTGGGATTACAGGCATGCACCACCACAACTGGCTCAGTATTTCTTATGACCACAAAAAAATCATACTTCAGAACAGTAACATTTTGTAAATGGATATATTATACAATACTACACTCACTAGAGCTGGAGCCACAAGTCCCACAAAAGTTATGGCCTCAGTAACAATGGCCTCATTAATTGCCTATTTCATTCCAGAAAGTCAGGAAGAAAACAACATAGCATTCTTGGGTAAATAAATTCCCTAAGAACAGGTCTATATGATATTTCCCAAAAATCAAATAGAAAACATTTTACACTAGGGATTCAAAAGCCTGGCTATTTCAGGTAACTACTTTAGATAGCCTCTTAAAATTATGTATTGCCTACCCAGGCATGGTGGCACATACCTATAATCTCAGCACTCATGGAGCTGAAGCAGGAGGATTCAAGGCCAGCCTGAACTACACAGAAAGACCCTGTCTCAAAAAAAAAAAAAAAAAAAAAAGTATTACCTAATTCCTTCACCAGGAAAATTCCCACATAGCTAATTTAGGCATTTAGATATGTTTTAAGTGAAGATACACATGTGTACCTTTCATGCATCTCTTTGGCTTCTCTCTCTTTCCTTTTAATTTCCAGCTCAGCAAACAGTTTCATGGTCTGCTTATACACTGCTTGTTTGAACTGTAAGAAAATTAAGAACAAAAGAAAACAGAAGTAAATATTTTACCAGAAACTCAAGTTCTTGCATTTGAAGTTCAAGACAAAAGCAGATTAGAACTTAGCAAAGAAAAAAAGCTTCTTCAGAGAGAACCACTTAATGACACTGCTTCTCTTGGGAGATAAATAACCCAGACCTTAGTACACCTAATAACATCTTTCTCTCCCCCCCCCCGATAGCACTGGGGAATCAAGCCCAAGACCTTCACACTGAGCTACATTCCCCACCCTTATTTTTTTTTTCTTTTTTCGGTATTTTTTCATTTTGAAACAGGTCTTTACTAATTTGCTATGTTGCCCAGGCAGTATTCAGACTTGCGATCTTCCTGCCCCATCTTCCAAGAGTGCTAGGATTACACGTATGCACCACAATGCCTAGCTTCAAGAGTTCTTAAGTCTAGCACTTGAGAAGCTGAGGCAGGAAAATTAGGAGTTTAAGGTCAGCCTGAGCTACACAGGAGACCCAGGCTCAAAAAACCAAAAAAAGGAAAAAACAAACCGAGATTACATTCGTGTTCTATCTTTAGAATTTGTTCTGCCCAATATGATGTTGTGTTGTGATGTATTTTGTTTATTTCATTTCATTTCATGTCATGTCATTTTATGTCTTTTTGAGACAGGGTTTCACTATGTAGTTCAGGTTGGCCTTGAACTCATTTTGTAGCCCAGGCTGGCCTTGAACTCAGAGCACTCCTCCTGCCTCAGCCTCCCAAGTGCTGGGATTACAGGTGTGTGCCACCACGCCCGGCCTGTGATGTATTTTAAATATATATGAGGGGCCGGTGAGATGGCTCAGGGGCATACGTGCCTGCCTGGCAAGTGCGAGGTCCTGAGTTCAACTCCCAGAACCCACATATGAAAAAAGGGCCGGTGATATTGCTCAGCAGCACGGGCGCCTACTGGCGCACGAGGTCCTGAGGTCGACCCCCGGTACCCACAACAAATAAAATAAAATAAATAAATAAATAAATAAATATGAAAGTACAGAAAATCATTCATCACACAGATTTAATAAGGCCTACATCCTAAAATTAAGAGACACAGAACAAAGACAGATGTACACAGAAAAATGGAAATACAGTAGTCCCAAATCTTCTGCCACTTCTTTTTAATACTGTCACCTTCCAGACACTGCCCAGTACAGTGCTGACAAATTCATCCCTAATAAGGACATCATCAAAGGGGTGAAGGACTCCGTAATGAATATTTCAATATCTTTAAACACTACAAACTTTCTTGGATAGATGGACACGAGTGATTTGCGCTTTTTGGCATCTTTCCACTACTTCCAAATTTTCTATTACCACCATGTTCTCCTTCATAATCAGGAAAAGACAACTAAAAAAGTTAGGGCCATTTTGCCTGCCCATAATCCCAGCTCTTTGGGCGGTTGAGGCAGGAACATCACGTGAGCCCTGGAGTTAGGGGCCAGCCTGGGAAATAGAGCAAGACGCATCTCAAGGGAAAAAACGCTGGGGTTCCCAGCAGCTTAAAAGGAAAAGACAAATTTCTAAGTTCAGAAAGGACTCAGGAAGACAATTAAAGGGAAGGAAAAATAGAACTGAGGACAAAACCCAAAAACACTGAACAGTAAACCCACAGCAGGTGGCTAGCAGAAAACATGACCTGACAGTTCTCAGGCAGCGCTGCCACACAGATGGGACTGTTTACTGTTAGCAAAAGCAGTGAAGCAAGAAGCTGCAAGGAAGCAGCAAGACAAGCTTTTTCCTCTATAAATCTTGTTAAAAAAAAAAAAAAAAAAGTGGGTGGTAAGATTTAGGATGACTTTAAATTTTTCAGGTTTGTGAGGCAATCAGACACAAATAGGCCAATGTCCACAAAAGAAGCCCTCCAATCAGCCAACACTCCGTGTCCTCTGTCAGACATCATCTAGAGAGCCGTGAGTATCAGGACCAGCGGACAACCAAGAGATGGCTGTGTTCTTCCCACAGCTGTCTACACTACTTGCAATTACTACTGCAGTTTTGTGATTTAAATGTCATAGAAATTGATAATTGTGCTTATAAAAATAAATGTCTGTTGTTTCCTTGAAAGACTCAATAACTATGAGTCTTAAAAGTAACTAGTGGGAGGGGCCGGTGAGATGGCTCAGTGGCGTAAGCGCCTGCCTTGCAAGCGCGAGGGCCCGAGTTCGACTCCCGGAACCCACATACGAAAAAGGGGCCGGTGATATCGCTCAGCGGCACGGGCGCCTGCTGGCGCGCGAGGTCCTGAGGTCGACCCCCCGGTACCCACAAAAAAAAAAAAAAAAAAAAAAAAGTAACTAGTGGGGGCCGGGGATACAGCTCAACAGCACAGCGCCTGCCTGGCAAGTGTGAGGTTGTGAGTTCGATTCCTGATACCAAAACAAAACAAAAAATTGGTGGTGCCAGGTGTGGTGGCACATGCCTGTAATCCCAGCACTCGGGAGGCTGAAACAGGAGGATCACTGTGAGCTCGAGGCCAGCCTGAACTACATGGGGAGACCGTCTCAAAAAAAACAAAAAACAAAAACTGGTGGTGAACTAGGTATAGGTGAGACGTCTGGAAACACTACAAAAAAAAAAAAAAAAATCATATCTATCTAAAATTCTACTCTTAGATTGCTTCACAAGTGCCTAAGTTCCAATGTACTTCAAAAGAAATTGAAAGTAGAAACTTAGAGACAGTACTTTGTATGTGTAGCTTATAAAAGAGTCAACTGTGAACTCTAATCAGCAGATGTACACTCAAAAGAAAGAGCCATACATACCCTTGTGTAAGAAAAAGGGTGAGTGAATGCTCATTTACATGTTTTAAGTTAAAACATAGACTGTTTATAACATGCATTCTTCATCTCTTAGGCCTCTCTCTAACCCACCAATCGGTGGATCCAATCACAGAAGTGGCTTTTCCTGTATTTGACTCACCAGCTCCGGATCATCCTCCTCTACATTTGTAGGTTTTCCTTCCTTCTTTAATTGTTTTTTTCGCTCTTTCACCTAAAAAGAATTTTTCTCATGAAAAAATGAGCACTTATATTTTGAGAATATCCACCGAGGTACACACATATGATAGGTGCACTTTTCTGCAGGTACAGGTATAACAAACAGTTTTCAGTAAGATGAGCTCTCCCAACCCCCACTAAAAAGAAACCCTGCAATGCAACCAAAAAAAAGTAGGAATGTTCACTCCTTCTCTAACCTTGTCTAAAATCCAATCTAGGGCCAGTGAGATGGCTCAGCGGCGTAAGCGCCTGCCTGCCAAGTGCGAGGGCCCGAGTTCGACTCCCAGAACCCACATACGAAAAAAGGGCCGGTGATATCGCTCAGCGGCACGGGCGCCTGCTGGTGCACGAGGTCCTGAGGTCGACCCCCCGGTACCCACAAAAAAAAAAAAAAAAAAAAAAATCCAATCTACCACAAGGATGAAAGGGAGCCAGAAGGGAGTTGTCAGACTCATCATACCAAGCCAGATCCAAACAGCCTTAGATATAATGGACAGATTACCTGTTTATCTTTCTCAAATTATAGTTACACAGTTATAGGGGGAAAAAAAGTCAAGTTCTAGAATAAGCTACAAAATCTATAGTATTATATTAAGTGTAAATAGTATTTTTCTAGCATTTCTACCACCTCATTCTTGATTATTTTCACTGTGTAACTCCCTGAAACCAGTAATTTTATTGTTCTGACCACCACTGAGGGCAAACACTTAAAAACAATTAAATATACCCATTCACACAAGATTGACAATACTCCTCTAAATAACCTATCATACCACCCAAAGGACAAGTGCCTTCCGAGCTCAGAAAAGCCCTACTGCCACCCCGTGGTGAGGAAGTCTAGGGTGACTTCCTTACAGGCGACATGCACAGGACGGCAACCACCAAGGTTTCAGGAGACGCAGTCACACACTTTTCCGACTTCTGCCAGGACTGAGCCTGCAAGTGCCACTTCCAACACACGACCAGCAAGGCACAGTTACAACTCTTCATCTCCTTTTCTTACTCATCCTCCTCATCTAAACTGGATTACTGTTTATAAAGTTCTGTTTCAGAGTCCAAAGTTTTAAAAGGAAAGTCACATCCACATTCACTTGCTTCTGAGACAGCTTTTATAAATGGCCTTGAGATTTTTTGCTCCAGAAAACAAAAAATTAAAATAAAAACCCTCCTTACCACAAGCAAGCCATTTCCTACCACTCTGGAGATTTATGTAATACCCCAAGAGCAGGGCTGGTGAGATGGCTCAGCGGCATAAGCGCCTGCCTGGCAAGCGCGAGGGCCCGAGTTCGACTCCCGGAACCCACGTACGAAAAAAGTGCCGGTGATATTGCTCAGCGGCACGGGCGCCTGCTGGCGTGCGAGGTCCTGAGGTCGATCCCCGGTATGCGCACACACACACAAAAAAAAAACCCAAGAGCAAAACAGAAAAAACACCAGGTATGACTGAACTTCTTTCACCTGAGTCATTCCCAACCACATTATTAATATAAACATGCATTTTTTTCCTATTTTTAAAAATTTTACTCAAATCCCCTTGCCAGCCATCCTCAAGCCCATATTCCAAGCCCTTCACAGAGACAAGAATAAAAATCAAGAGTCAAGCCATGGCCACCAGCCCCCTCCACTATTCCACTCTCAGTGGGGTAAGGAGGCAACGTGACAAGAGGGCAAGCGCAGCCCTCCATCCACAACACACAAGCGGTGGGGGAAGAAGGAGAAGCTACATCCTGGCCCTTCCTCACCCTGAGTTCTTCCTTTGGGGTGGATTCTAGCTTTACGCACACATTATTCATGACCACTATAACTACACAGTGATTGCATATGTACTCACAAGTCAAGCTGGTGGGCACTGCTACCTTACATTTACCCTTCTACAAGGTGCCCAGGGCTTGCTGATACTTCCTTAAACACAGCAGCACTATAAATACTTACAGTGTGTTCCACGTATTCTTTTCCTGCCTGAATTACATCCAGGGCCCTCTTCTTTTGTTCCTGATCCAGTAGCAACTTGTAAGCTTTGTCCACAGCTAATGCAAAACATTGAAATTAACTGTTTCTGCAAACACCCTCTAAAAGGCTGAACTATACTCAGGCAGTGCAAATGAACTTGTGCTCTCTAAAAGCACTCCCTACTTTGTTAAATTACTATTGTTAAACTAACTTTAAAAAAACATAAAAATACAGCAATGACCTTGAAAGCTTTGGAAAAAAATTATATATACACTCAAGGCTGAATACAACACACCCACATTTAACTCAGTAATAAAATATTTCCTAATTTATGCTCAAAAAAAAAAAGATCCTATGCAGTAACAATCCTTGTGGACGCATAAATGATAAAACAAAGCAAAGTCATGGTCTACTTTCATTTTTTTTAGTGTTGAAGATTAAACCCAGGGCCTTGCACATGCTAGGCAAGTGCTCTACGACTGAGCTGCACCCCCAGCCCCCAAGGTTTACTTTTTAAACAAGTCTCTTTTTACTGAAATCCACAGCTTCTTCATGACCAGAAGACAAAACTCTAAGTTTCTTTTCTTGATCTAAGACAAAGAACAGTTAATCTCTAGCATAATATATTACTCAGAAGCAGGTAAAATTTACAAATACCTTCAAAAGCTTTTTGTGCTCTGTCAGCATCATCTTGGTTTTTGTCAGGATGCACCAATATGGACAACTACAGTAAGAGAAAAGTTAGGCTTGTCAAAAAAAGACATTTAGTAACCCTTGGGCTTGCACTGTGACCCTTTACAACCAAAAGCTCTAAGGTACTATGGCAAAAAAAGACTCTAGGTTTTAAAAAACACAAATCTTGCCAGGTGTGGTGGCGCACGCCTGTAATCCCAGCACTGGGGAGGTTGAGGCAGGAGGATCACTGCAAGTTCAAGGCCTGACCTGCGTAGCAAGACCCTGTCTCAAAACAACAACAAAACACAAATTTCATCAAATGCCCAGATATACGGTCTTTAACATAATTCAAACACCAAAACATAAATGCATAACTGGGAAATTTACAGTTTTATACACGAATTTGAAAGTAAATGGAAACCTATCATTATGAAGATGCTGTAATAATTTGGGAAAGGAAGGAGAGTGCAAAGTACTGAGTTCTGCTTTGTCCCTTGTCCTGAGCACTAAGGGGACCAAGCAGGCATGAGACATCATCTCTGTTCTGTCCAAGAAGCACATTAAGTGGTACTTCTCAGTTCTGGATGCATCCCAACCCTGTGAAGCTTTCCAAAACTCATATGTCTACTTCCTACTTTCAGCCCTGAATCAGTCTCTGGCATCTGGACTTCGTAAACCTCTACTAGCATGGGTCTCAGATGATAGTAAGTGTTCATTTCGTTAGGTGTGATCAAGCAAGGATAAAAAGCTCTTGGCTTGATAGCAGATTGGAAGATGACTATGAACCAGCAATCTGAGAAAATTACTGCATTGAAGAAGCAAGTATACAACACTGGACATTAACAAGTACATCATGCAGAAGCTGAGTATTACATTCAGCACTGGTCAGGTCCTGTTAAAATATGAAGTACATAAGAGATACAAAGAAATTAAGGTTACAAAATACATAAAATGTATAAAAAACCCGAATTGCAAAGACACAGGGAAGTGATTATTCAACTCCTATAAGAAAAGTCTAGAGGGTTATTTAGCTGTCAAAACTGAAAGGATTGTTAAAAGGGTTATTATAAAGGTAGGCATGGTGATACACTCCTATAATCTCAGCACTTGGGAGGCTGAGGCAGGAGGATCCACAGTCCAGGGCTAGTCTGAAGTACCTAACAAGTTTGAAGTTGCCCTGGACTATATAGCAAGACCCTGTCTGGGAAAAAATGGTTATTATAAAACTTTGTATTTTGAGTCACTACATATAAGAATGGGGGTGTGACGGCACACACCTGTAACCCTAGCACTCAAAAGGCTGAGGCAGGAAGACAGCCATGAGCTCAAGGCCAGCCTGAACTACATAGCAAGACCCTGTCTCAAAAAAAAACAAAACAAAACAGAATGGGCAAGAATCAAAGGTTATAGATCTACCTTCTTGAAGAACTTTCACAAGGCACCCTTTATATTAAAACAGGTATTTCCTGGGTATTTAAGTTTACAAGAGATGAAATTATAGAGGAATATAGCTGGGCACCATACCATGGTACACACAATAGTCCCAGATATTCAGGAGGCTGAAACAGCAGGACTGCCTGAGACCAGAAGTTTGAGGCCAACCTGTGCCACTTACCAGGATCTTACCTCTAAAGAAAATAAAAGTATTGCGGGATGAAGCCTTAAAGCTAAGAAACTGTTATGAATCATTTGGCATACTCTCTCTTAGGAGCCAGGGGACTTGGTAGTATGACTCCATACAAGTTCTACTATTCCATCTTGTACTTACTCCTCTTAATCAAGGGGATGGAGAGATTCTATTTGAATATAAAATTCATTCTATTCACAAGTAAGCTCTGATCATTAAATTATTTAACATTTTGTCACAATGAGTTTTTATTTTTTAAACAAGAACGGTAACCTAGACTTAAAATGGAGGGGAAAAAAGGGTTAAATTTTGGCCCAAAAGTATCAAGTCCTAAGAGAATTGCATGTTTCACATATTTTCTCTTTTTCTTTTTTCGTCTTTTGTGTGTGTGTGTGTGTGTGTGTGTGTGTGTGTGTGTCTTTTTGAGACAGGGTCTCACTATGCAGTTCAGGCTGGCCTTGAACTCACTTTGTAGCCCACACTGGCCTCCAACTTGCAGCAATCCTTCTGCCTCAGCCTCCTGAGTACTGCAATTACAGGCATGCGCCACCATACCCGGCTCTTCACATATTTTCAAAAGATTCAAACTCTGTTACAAAGAAATAGTACTGTACCTGACGAAATCTCTTTTTTATTTCTTCATCTGTCACTTCAGGATCTATCTGAAGAACCTGGAAGAATCAAAGTCAAAACCATAAAAAAGATTAAGTTTCTATTTAAGAAGTGGCCAGTAATTTTATATAACAGGTCTGGGGACATGGCTCCATGGTAGGGAACTTGCCTAGGAGGCCCTGAGTTCAATTCCCAGCACAACACACTCACACACACACAAATATATATAGACAAATACACACGTATATGAAATCAGCATTCATTTAGACCAGTACACCATGTTCTAGAAAATGGGCTAACACAGTTCTAAAAGCTGCTCAAGAAATATGAATGAGCAAATCAGTGAGAATAACAGCTATATTGTTTTAGGGTTCTCAGTTAATATAATGCTTTCTCTCCATCAGAAAATAACTTAACTTATACCCGGAGACACGTCTTTGTGGTGCTGGAGATAAACTCAGGGACTCTTACATGCTGGGCAAGTGCACTACCATGAACCACACCCTTAGCCCTAGAGACATGTTCTGATACATATGAGAAAATGTTGTGCTCCTCCATTAAGAAAAGTATTGCCACACCTCCTCTTATCTTTGTAAATGTACAAAGCACAGAACTCAACAAGGAAGAAAATCAGGCCAGCTACTTAGTTTTCATCTCAAAGCAGAAATCGTCAGCAACTCTCAACCCAAAATGAACATCAAAACCACTGTGGAAACCTGCAAGCAAAACCCATTTTAAGTGGCGCACACCTATAATCCCAGCACTTGGGAGGCTGAGGCAGGACGATCACTCCAAGTTTAAGGCCAGCTGGGCTACATACTATAGTGAGTTTAAAGCCAGGCTGGACTACATAGTGAGACCCTATCTCAAAAAAAAAAACCACTTTGAGAAACTCTGAGCCAGGCTTGGTGGTGCATGCCTGTAATCCCAATACTCTGGAGGATGAGGCAGGAGGATTACTATGAGTTTGAGGCCAGCCTGGGTACATAGTTGAGTTTAAGGCCAGCCTGAAATATACGGCAAAACCCTGTCTCAAAAAAGAACGAAAAAAAAAGAGATTCCAACAAGGTGTTACAGGTCTATAATCCTAACACTTAGAACACTGAGGCAGGAAGATCATGAATTCAAGGCTAGCCTGGACTATGTAGTAGGACCCTGTCTCAAAAACAAAACAAAACAAAAAAAAAACACCAAATGTCAGGCATGATGATACATGCTTGTAATCCCAGCATTAAGGGAGGCTGAGACAGGAGGATAGCAAGTTTGAGTCTTCCCTGGGCAATCTAGCAAGACTCTGTCTCAAAATAAAAAATACAAACAGCTGAGGATGTAGCTCAGTTGTAGAATGTCCCCAGGTTTGACACCTAGCAGGGGGAAGGGGAGAATTAAAAAAAAAAAAAAAAAAAAGGTATTCTTCAGACTTTGTTTTTGTTTTGTTTTGTTTTGGTGATACTGAAGATTGAACCCAGAGCCTTCCCACTGAGCTATATTCCCAGCCATTTTCTTACTTTTTTTTTGAGACAGGGTCTCACTAAGTCACTAAGCTGTCCAGGCGAGGTTTGACCCTTCGGCCTCAGCCCCCCAGAGTGCTGGGATTACAGGCCTGCACCACCACGCCCAGCTCCCCCTTTCCTTTCTGAGCAATACATTTAGTCCATGGAGTGAGGCCACTCTGGGTAGGGGGTCACGTGGCCCAGAGCAGATTCAGAGCTCACCTGGAAGGAAGAACAAAGTGACCACAGAGGGAGTAGTGGTTAGTCAGAGTAATGAAGCCCAGAAGGGCTGAGACGTGCATCTACATAACAGAGTAGCCTGACATGGAGTGCCAAAGTGAGCTGAGGAGGGAAATCCCCAGTGGGGTGTGGTGGTACACGCCTGTAATCCCCATACTCTGGGAAGCTGAGACAGGAGGACCTCAAATTCAAGTCCATTCTGGGCAATTTAGCAACTTAGGAAGACCCTAACTCAAATAAAAAATGGATTGGTGCTGTAGCTCAGTGTGAAGGCCCTGAGTTTAAAAAAAAAAAAAAAAAAGAGGGTATCCTGAGAGACAGCCCAGCATGAAGTGTCAAACCTAAGCAGGGTGAAGATATCAACATGGGAGGAGCTGGGCATGGCAGAACACTATAATAATCCCAGCATTTGGAGGCTGAGGCAGGAGGATTGCCGTGAGTTCGAGGCTAGCCTAGACTACACAGTGAGTTCGAGGCTAGCCTAGACTACACAGTGAGTTCAAGGCCAGCCTGAACTACACAGCAAGACCATGTCTAAAAAAGAAAGAAAGAAAATATGTGTAGCTCTAACGCCAATTGTGGTGGTGCACATTTGTAATCCCAGCTACTTAGAAGGCTGAGGCAAGAAGATCACAAGTTTGAGGCCAGCCTGAGCAGCTCAGCAAGACCTTGTCGCAAAACAAATTTTTTAAAAAGCGCTGAAGGTAAGGCTTAGGGCAGTGTTTCCCTAGCATGTGTGAGGTCTTGGAGTTTGGTCCACAGCAATGCAAAGAAACAAACAACAAACAAAAAATGCATAACTCTATCTACCAATAAAGTCCAAGAGGGCCGGTGATATAGCTCAGCGGTACAAGCGCCTGCCTGGCAAGCGCGAGGCCCTGAGTTTGACTCCCAGTATCCACATATAAAAAAATAAAAAACAAAATAAAAAAAAAAAAAGTCCAAGAACAGTGACTTCTTACCAACAATGAGTCAATTTGGCACCCAAATCCCGATTTCTATGTATCATTCCTCGCTAAAAGGAACCAGTACTCCTTGGTGAAATGCTAACTAAAGACTGAGCCAAGAACAGTACAAGAGTGCCTAGTAGTCAAAGAATGATGAAGACATGAAAAAGATACAGGAGCTAGCTTGAAAGGCAACCCACCGGCTATACTTGGGACAATCTGAGGAACAAATTACATAATGTCGACTTTTATTTATTTACTTATTTATTTTGTCTTTTTGAGACAGGGTGTCACTATACAGTTCAGGCTGGCCTTGAATTCACTTTGTAGCTCAGGCTGGCCTCAAACTTGAAGCGATCCTCCTGCCGCAGCCTACCGAGGGCTGGGATTACAGGCGTGCACCATGACCAGCTTACATAATGTCAACTTTTAATCCACTCAATAAAATAGAAAACCCCAAGTCCATATTGAGAAATAAATGAATACACAGAAGCTTTGATAAGAACAGGGTACTTATGCTGGGGATGCACCTCAGTGGTGAAGCACTTGCTTAGTGTGCACAAGGCCTTGGACTGGATCCCCAGACATCTCAAAGTGCATCCTCATAAAATACTTAGTAATTACAAATGTGGTGAACAGCAATTTCATGAATTTGGAAGATACTTCTTTTCAAATTAACATTAGTAACACAATAAATCAAAAGCATCTACAACTTTATAAGCTGCGAAGAGAAAAAAAGCAGCATTACTTCTGTGATATTCCCACCAATGTTGTATAAACTCAATTAATATGAGGAAACATCAGACAAACCCAAAGACAGAGATGTGCTACAAAATAACTGGCCCATAATCTTGAAAAGTGTAAAAGTCATGAAAGTGAAGGAATAGATTTGCCAGGAGTGGTGGTGCATGCCTGTAATCCCAGCACTCTGAGAGCATGATGCAGAAAGACTACAAACTTGAGCCCGACCTGGGCAATTTAGCACTCAGCAAGATCTTGTCTCAACATAAAAAAATAAAAAAGGGCTGGGGATGTGGCTCAGTGCAAAGGCCCACAGCTGAATTTCCAGTACAGCCAAAAAAAAAAAGTTAAGGAAAGACTGAAAAACTGGCTGGGTGTGGTGGCGCACACCTGTGATCCCAGCACTTGGGAGGCTGAGGCAGGAGGATCAGCGAGAGTTCAAGGCCAGCCTGGTCTACACAGTGAGTTTAAGGCCAGCCTGAACTACATAGTGAAACTCTGTCTCAAGAAGATAAAAAGAATGAAGAACCATTTTAGATATAGGAGATACTAAAAAGACATAACAAGTAAATGTTACAGGAGATTCTAAATTGACTCCTTTTGCTATAAAGGACATCACTAAAGAGCAGTAAAAAGAATTAAGATGTGTTACACACATGTACCAACTCCTCATGATGAATGTAATCATTATGTACTGCAAATATGTACTAATAAAAATTTAAAAATGAAAAAAAGTCAATACTGGGACAATTAGTGAAATCTGAATGGGGTCTGAGGATTACATAATAATGTGATCAATGTTCATTTCCTGATTTTGACAGTTATATATACTACGGTTCAGAGGAAGAATGTTTGTAAGAAAAAATGTTGAAGTAATTCAGGATGACAAAGGGGTTTTTTTTTGTTTTTTGTTTTTTTGAGACAAGGTCTCACTATGTAGTGCAGGCTGGCCTCAAACTCATGGCAATCCTCCTGCCTCAGCCTCCTGAGTGCTGGGATTACAGGTGTGGACCACCACCCCTATCAACAGGGCATCTTATTGACAAGAATAAATTTTATACTAGCCAAGTGTGATGGCACACATCTCTACTCTCAGCTACTCAAGAGGCTAAGGCAGGAAGACTACAAGTTCGAGGCCAGTCCAAGCAATTTACCAAGACTACCTTGAGCCATGCAAGGTGCCACACACACTTGTAATCGCAGTACTCAAGAGGCTGAGGCAAGAGGATCACTGAGAGTCCAAGGCCAGCCTGGGCTACATAGTGAGTTCAAAGCCAGCCTGGGCTACATAGCAAGACTCTGCCTCAAAACAGCAACACAAGACTCTGTCTCAAAATAAAATAAAAATAAAAAGTGTTGGGGGTGTAGCTCAGTGGTGAAGTGTTTGCTTAAGAGGTTCAATCCTCAATTAAGCAATTAAAAAAAGTTTTCTTCTGAGCACACAATAAGTTATTTTATTAGACATATTAATTTTAAAAGTACTTATAAATATAAGCAATTCAAAGCTAATTTAAACATCTCACAAAAAAAGAACTGATTAGCCAGGCACGGTGGCGCATGCCTGTAATCCCGGCACTCAGGAGCCTGAGACAGGAGGATCACTGCGAGTTCAAGGCCAGCTGGGCTACATAGCAAAACCCTGTCTCAAAAAAACCAAACATAAATAAATACTAAAAAGTTATAAAATTTAGGAAATGTAAAAACGTAGTTGCTTATCTAAAATCTTACAATCTTTGTTTTGTGGTTGTTGGGTATCTAGTATCTTTTGTTGTAGTGAAACAGAATGTTTTAACTAGTTTACTTTTTTTGTTTTGCAGTACTAGGTACTGAAGCCAGAGGTACCCTACCATTGAGCTACATTTCCCAACCTATTTTATTTATTTACTAGTAATGGAAAGTAAATTTAAGGTCTTTCCACTGAGCTACACCCCCAGCCCTTTTTTCTTTTCTGTTTCTTTTCTTTTTTTAAATTTTGAGACAAGATCTCACTAAGTTGCTAGACTGTCCATCCTTGGCTTGAATTTACAATCCTCCTGCCTCAGCCTCACAGAGTATTGGAATTACAAGGTATGTAATACCATGCCTGGCTCTTTTTTTTTTCATTTTGAGACAGTTTCACTAAGTTGCCTGGGCAGACCTCAAATTTGTGCTGCCTCAGCCTCCCTAAGTGCTAGGATTGCAGACATGCAACACCACACCATCTAGTTTACTTTCATTTTTGTGTGTGTGGTACTGAGGATCGAACCCAGAGGCACTCACCACTCAGTTACATTCCTGCCCCCCCCCTTTTTTTGTGGGTACCGGGGGTCAAACTCAGGACCTTGCGTGCCAGCAGGCGCCTGTGCCTCTTTGCGATATCACCGGCCCTTTTTTCGTATGTGGGTACCGGGAGTCGAACTCGGGCCCTCGCGCTTGCCAGGCAGGCACTTAAGCCGCTGAGCCATCTCACCGGCCCCTTTTTTAAGACAGGGTCTCCCTAACGTGCCCAGGCCAGCCCTGAATTTGCAATCACCCTGCCACAGATTCCCGACACCTGGGATTACAGCCCTGCACTACCTGGCCCAGCTTTAACCAGTACGTAGTTTAAATCAAGGATCTTATTTCATCAAGGACTAGCTGGGATGGGGATATAGCTCAGCGGCACAGCACCTGCCTGGCAAGTGTGAGGTCCTGAGTTCGATTCCCGCTACCACAAAAAAAGAAAAGAAAAGACTAGCTAGTCCTCTATATCTGAAAACAAATCCATATTTTATATGGATACACCGGGGAGTCAATCCAGGAAATTCACACTAAGCGATGCCCTTTTTTCATTTTTCACTTTGAGAAAGGGTCTCCCTAAGTCATTAAAATGTTCAGGCTGGGCTTGAACTTGCAGTCCTCCTGGTTTAGCCTCCCAGAGTGCTGGGATTACAAGCATGCACCTCTATGCTCAGCTAAATCCTTGTACAGTATATTTATTTGGGTTGCTAAGAGGTGATGGAGAATATCTGACAGGGCAAAGGCCATCTCATTTTCTTTAACATGTTGTTGCCTTTCCAATTCTATGCACAAAAAAAAAAAACCCTTCAAATTTGTACTTATTACACAAATTCTATCATGTTATCACTTTTCACAACTCTGATACAAATTAGGTATGTGTTCTGATGTAAGTCTACCTGTAGATATGAAAAGTTCCCTGCCACAGTATTAATCTGCTCACCTCAAATGGGTTCAAATTGAAGTAAGAGGATCCAGGACGGGTCAATCTTTCAATCTGATTTTTGGACGTTAGAACTGAATCTCTTTTCTCTATTTGTTTTACCTAAAATTAAGAGAGTTAAAAACGTCATTAGTAAAATTCAATAGTAAACTGAATGTCTAAAACAACACCCACATGTTCAGCAATTACTTGTATGTCTATCATGTACAAGATATTTTGCTTGGGGGACAGAGAGATAGCTCAGTGGCATAAGTGCCTGCCTGGCAAGCACAAGGGCCCGAGTTCCACTACCGGTACCCACATACGAAAAAAAGGCCGGTGATATCGCAAAGAGGCACGGGCGCCTGCTGGCACACAAGGTCCTGAGTTCGAACCCTGGTACCCACCAAAAAAAAAAAAGAAAGATATTTTGCTAAACACTTTGAAAAATACTTACAACAGCTATCTTTTATTGGATTTTTAATCATATAAAAACTTTACACATAATCATTAATCTCAATAATCGTATTTGGTGAAAACTGAGGCTTAGAATGACTTGTTTCTGATTTGCTAACTTGTGAACTAGACAAGTTTTTATTTTAAGAGGGAAAAATACAATTACATTTAAACATGAACTATAAGCAGTATTAAAAACCACTATGGGAGGGAGCAAGTAACTCCACCTACCTAACTCTAATAAAGTTAGAAAAATCTCTGTCCAGAAGACAATACCAGGAGAACAAATACCAAGTAGTCCCCAGCAAAACATTTTTGGCTCCACTGTCAAGTTGGAATGCTAGCTGGAATGAATCTCTGGTATATTACATACCATCTTTATTCCTATGGCTAAAACAAAGTTATGAAAACTTCAGTAACAAAAAGTCACTCCTCAGCATCTATCCTCTTCACTATTTTGAAAATAGCATGCCTACTCCCCCTCCATACAGCAGTACTCTCTTATTCTCTTTACCAGACTTACTGTCCTAGTAACACTTATCACTACCTGGTGCTACATTGTTTATGGTTTATCTTTCTGGAGAATGCAAGTTCTATTAACACAGGCCTTTCTCATCTGTTCACTGCCATATCCCCAGCAGCTAAATGGCACAGTAGCACATGGCAAATGCCCAATAATCATTGGTTGAATTATGATTGAAGACTTTCCTTAAATACTTTTTCCCATCTGATTCAAACAAACTTAGGTTGCTTTTTTTAGTTAAGAGATAGTAAATAGGGCCGGTGAGATAGCTTAGCGGCACACGCGCCTGCCTGGCAAGCGCGAGGTCCTGAGTTCAACTCCCGGTACCCACATACGAAAAAAGGGCCGGTGATATTGCTCAGCAGCACGGGTGCCTGCTGGCGCATGAGGTCCTGAGTTCGACCCCTGGTACCCACAAAAAAACAAACAAACAAAAAAAGAGATAGTAAATAGAATAAGTTCCACTATAATTGCTGAGTTACTAGAAGCCAATAAACTTTGGTACCACAGCAATACTTTCAAGTGAATTAAATATTTCAAAAGGACAGACCATAAAGAATGTGCTACTAATTTTAAATTTCTTACTGTAAAGAAAAGACTGTAACAATCACTGCTATAAATACGGAGATAAAAGATGAATGTGCCTCATTTTTTAATTTTAAGCAGCTCACAGCCTGATAAACTCACAGAGTTGGAGCTCATATCCATTCTGCAAACCCAAGCCCACAAAAAGATCCAATTTTCAGCCTTGGTTTAACTCTGAGAAAGATGCTTGTTTTGTATTTTGTGAAACCTTTTCTTATACATTAACTCCCTTAATTTTCATGAAAACTCTTGTTTTAGTATTCATTCCCTCACTGCACAGACATGGAAACTGATGGTCTATGAAACTAATGGCTTGAAAGAATTCAATCACAATCAGGTTAACTGCCCTGCAAGACTTCAATCTGTGAGCCTCTGCCTACAAATGGCATGCTTTTCTTTCATTTATTCATTAATTTATTCAACAAATATTTACTGACCACCATTATATTGTAGGCGCTGGGTATATGCAATAATGAACGAGGCTTAGACCAGCTTACTCCTGGTCCTAATGTAACACGAGGCTATTATTACCTGCTATAAGCTCCCAAACAAATTAAAATTTCTCACTTCTCTACACCTCATGCTTGTTATCTGTAAAAGTGGGGGTAATATAACGCCCCACCTGTCATGATGCATACTGCCTACTCAATGAAAAGGAGAGAAAAGAACGCTTCTGTTTAGAATAAAAATCAGCCAAGACAGCTAAGTCACCCCCAAGAACGGCCCAGCCTCTGCGATCCCGCGGCTCCACGGTCTTGGAGCTCTCTGCCGGCGCCCAGAAACCTCACTGGCCACACTCACAGACCCCCTTCCCAAATCTCAGGCTCCTGCCCCTCCTTCCTCGCCCAGGGGATGCCCAGCAGCTATCAGCGGGTGAAGCGGGCACACCACCACCCTCCAGCCCTCCGCTGCCCCGAAGGCCAGACAGGAGCCGGTCAACGGTTCAGGCCAGGCGGCCCACCTCCTCCGCCCACTGGGAAAGGAGGCCCAAGCCGGCTCCCCCTAGAGCTACTATTCCTCTCGGTGGTCACCTCACTGTAGAAAGTCATAAATGCTTCCTCGGTACTGCCTCCGCCGCCCGAGGCGCAGCTCTCTCCCGAAGCCGCCATTTTCCCGGCTCAGCCCCCACGTGACCCTCTGCGCAGGCGCCCTCACGTGACCCCGCCCACCCCTCGCCCCGCCTCCCCCACCTAGGAACCCTTAAAGCGCTCCAGGCCCCAAATGGATGTTTTGAAAAATTGTGATGAAGTAGATAACGCAAACAATTAGCTATTTTAAAATGGAACAACCCAGTGGACTTCAGTATTGACGGTACTGTGAAACCACCAGCTCCATTTAGTTCCATAACAGTTCCCTCTAAAGGAGATCCGACACCCATTAAGCAGTTGTCCCTCTCGCCAGTTCCTGACAAACATCAATGTGTTCTGTCTCTATGGATTTACCTTATTCTGGGTATTTAACATAGATGGAATCATACTGTATGTGACCTTTTGTGTCTGGTTCCTTTCACTTAGCATATTTTCTTTTCTTTTTTAATTTAGTACTAATGATTGAACACAAGGCCTTCTCACTGAGCTACATCTGTAATCCTTTTTCATTTTCTTGAGACAGAGTCTCGCTAGGTCACTAAGTTGTCCAGGCTGGACTCAAACTTGACGTTCTCCTGCCTCAGCTTCCCAGAGTGCTGGGGTCACAGGTGTGCTCCACTATGCAACTATCTTGTGATAATTCTGTGTTTAATTTTTTTAACCACCTCAAGCCCTTTCTACCTCAACTGACTCATTTTACATTCCCACCAGCAATGTATCAAGGTTCCAATTTCTCCACTCCTTGCCAACACTCATTATTTTCCTTCATTTATTTATTTACTTATTTTTTATTACAGCATTCCAGTGCCTACGTGTATCTTCAGTGCAAGCTCAGCAGGATGTCCCATTGGGTGCTCAGCCTAGTAGATGATCAAGAAACAACAGTACCTGAGAACTAGAAGCAGTGTTGTTTGTTGTTTTGTGGTGCTAGGGATCAGACTCAGGGCCTCACACATGGTAGACAAGCACTCTATCACTGACCTACACCCCCAGCCACAGAAACAGTTTCTGAAAGGGGAATGGCACTCAGAGATCATCTAGAAACACCAGATAGGGTCAGGGATATAGCTCAGCGGCACAGCACCTGCCTAGCAAGTGCAAGGTCCTGAGTTCAGTTCATAGTACCAAAAAGAAAAACAAAACAAAACAAAAACATCGAATTATAACTAGTCTTGTAAGAGATTATTGTTTTTATTCTTTTTTGTTTTCGTTTGGCTTGATTTGTTTGTTTTTCAAGACAGGGTCTTGCTTTGCAGTTCAGGTCAGCCTTAAACTCTCAGTGATCCTCCTGCCTCAGCCTCTCAAGTGCTGGGATTTCCACACCCATTTTATTATTTTCATTCTTCTACTTTTTTATTTTTGCAATGAACACTTGAAGATGTGGCTAGCAGATACTCCCATTTAAAAGTCATACAAATCAGGGCTGGTATTTTCCCAACTAAAAGATAATCAATAAAAACCAATTTTATGGCTGGGTGTGGTGGCACACTCCTGTAATCCCAGCATTGGAAGGCTGAGGCAGGAGGATCACTGCAAGTTTGAGGCCAGTCTGGGCTACACAGTGAGTTCAAGACCAGCCTAAACTACATGGTGAGACCCTGTCTCCAAAAAATTTTTTTTATTTCACAGAAAACAAAGCTATTTTGGCCAGGCATGGTGGTGCACACCTGTAATACTAGCACTTGAGAGGCTGTGGCAGAAAGATCATGAAGGATAGTGAGTTTGATGCCAGCTGAGCTATATCGCAAGACTCTCAAAAAAAAGTATTTTATAATAATAAGATAATAATCTGGCCCAAACGTCTCATCTAAAGGAAAATAAACTGGGCCCAGACAGAGAAAATTACATAGGCAAGGTCTATAAACTTCACGACTACTGTTGTCTTATTCACATTTATTAGATGAATAAAAAGGCAAAGCCTTTCTTAGACTCCATTCAATCACATCGTATTACTAAATTTCAGTTATTAAGTCTACTCAACAACAAATTTATACCGTTTACAAATATTAATTCACTACCTACTTAAGACCCTAATGACTTCTCAAGGTGAACCGTGTGAGGGAGGCAAAACACGAAACTGGGAGATGTGCTAGAATCACTGGTGAATGATTAAGAAGCTCAGGTAAGATTTCTCTGAGAAGGTGAAATTTAAAGTGAGATTTGACATTGAAAGGTCAATGCAATAAAAGAACACTGGCGCGTCCTAAGAGATGAACGCGGTTTTGAAAGCCCGGGCATGTTGGAGGTCGATGTCCTGAAAGTCAACATCTTAAACATCTCCTACCCTATAGTCACAAACCTTAATGATACCAATAAGCCAGGAAAGGGAAGGCTTGCTTTCCGTTTAATAACATCAACTGTAGAACTGCACCCCCCTTTCATACTGATGGGTACAAGAGCCGAAATTCCTGCTTCCGACGCTCCACCGACTCTCCTCCCCAACCTCCACCTACAGAATTCTCTTTTCCTTTGCTCCGGGAGCCGTTGTTCGCAGCTGGCTAAGAATAGTCCCGCCTCTCGTTCAGGATTCGCTGTAGGCTCCAGAAGCCCCGCCTCTTCGCCTCTCCTGATTCGCCACTCCTACATATGTCCCGCCTCTTTTCCGAAAAGACTGGCTGTTTGGCCAGCTGCGAGTTTAGCGCCTATAGAGAAGCTGGCTCGCCGAGTGACGAGGGGCTACTGCGTTAGAAGCGATGGCAGGTACGGCGTTGGCGTCTCGGGCGCGGCTCGGCGTTCGGGGAGTGAGGGCCGTGCAAACCCGAGGCTTCAGCTCGGACAAGGTACGCCGCGGCAGCAACCGCTGCCCCACCCCTGAGCGCGAATCCCATCTTTTCCTCTGCATCCCTCCCAACGCCCGGGTCTCTCCGCTGTCGCAGGATCATGAAGGTTCTTCCGGCTCGATCCGGGACGCCGGTGGGGCCTTCGGGAAGAGAGAGCAGGCTGAAGAGGAGCGGTTCTTCCGGTAAGGCCCACCGGGTCCCAAGTCCAGCCCTAGAGCTTCCAGTGCTTTCCAGTCCTTAAATTTCCAGTTACCCCACTCACCCCTGGTGCCTTGGGGCGCCCCATCCCCAGCAGAACGGGGGCTCATTCCGTCCCAGCACTTGGGCTCCCGGCCTTTGTCATCTATAGGGCTCACCCTGTCCTTTGCGCAACAGCACTGGGTCCCAAGCCCAGACCTTTTCCACCGCCTCCAGAACGCTCAGTCCTCGGCTCAACTCCTCTTGTTTATCATTTACCATCTCCTGGCCCCCTGATCCTGGGCGGAGCGAAATATTCTCACAGTGTCTACATCCGACCGTCCAATAATTTGCAGTCTCAGCCTGAGTCCGTCAAGGCTCACTTACCTATCACCTCCCTTCTTCTCTCCTCACAAAGCCTTAGCTTTGCAAACCCACATGGATTCCCTGAGTTTTCAGATCCTCTCAGCTGTTTCTAGACCCAGCTCCTCCGGGATGACTGGGTAATCAGAACTGGCAGCACCTGGCCAAGGTTGGCCTTTACCCGCCTCCTGGAGACTTTTGCCCTAACCCAGCCCAGGCCCTGGGCTAGAGATTGCTTAGGAGTAGGGACAGGAGTGGGCCTATCTACTTGCTTTCCCAGCCCTGAGTTATCTTTAACTGACTTCTCTCTACACTGGGGAGCAGCGAGGAACTAACCTTGCTTCTGCTTCACCTTTGGTCTGTGCCCTAAGATTAATCATGGGGCTGGGGGTGTAGCTCAGTGGTAGAGTAGGTGCATAGCACACAAGAGTCCCTGGGTTCAATCCCAGCACCAAAAAAACAAAACAAAACAAAAAACATGTGTCACAATGGCACCTACTTGCCATAACCGGAGTATGACCCTTGGAGATCACCCAAATGGGCCTCTACAGTTAAAGAAAACTGAGGCCTAAATGCTGCCAAGCCAGCATTTTTATTTAGTCCTTTATTGAGACTTAAATTGGATTGCTAAGCACTGTACTTGCAAGAGACCCTTCTTCTGGGCCTTTACAGGGGACCATGCATTTCTGTAGGCAAAGAAAGGCCTAGGCAAATTGGGATGGGATATTTTTACATTAACCACGTGTCTTTGCCTGTTCCCTTCTTTTGCTCCTTTTTTTTCCCTGAAAAGGGATCTGATTCTCTGGGCTGTTCCTCTGATAAAGTATCTGGGACTAATATCACATCTTTCTGGAGTTTTCTACTAAGTAGCTTATAATGTATAAGGTATTTAAAATAGAAAGGCATGACATTGGTTACACAGAGTGCTAGTGTGCTCTATTCCTCCACTAGCACCAGGACAATGGGATCATGTTGACGATCCTCCTTCAGATGGAGACACCTTAATTGATGATTGGGTATTCTTTAACTAGTGGAGTCAAGGTAGAAGAGTATGGCCATCTGTGGGATGGGGGCACCACCTTAGGGACTGTAGGTTATGCTTAAAAATCTCTCTGGGCTAAAGGATTAGAATTAAGCCCTGAGCCACTATGTCCTTATAGACAGAAGACTAAAGAACAACTGGCAGCCTTGAAGAAACATCACGAAGATGAGATCTATCATCATCAAAAGGCAATTGAGCGTATGGAGAAAGAAATTGAACGACATAAGCAGAAGATCAAACAACTAAAACATGAATAAATGCACGTGTTCCCCATAGAATGGCATCTATCATTGCCCACTTCTGTGTAGACATAATTCTGGTCTAATTACTATTGGTCTGTGTGCTGCCAGCATATAATAAATTGTCATCAGTGAACGGTGTCTGATGCCTTTTTCTACTATCTCGAGGGTGGTAGAGGGACAGACACTACTTGTCTGCTAAAGTGAATTAAACAGATCCCTGCAACAGGGAGCTTCCAAACAAGGCAGCATAATGAGTGCTGTGAAACAGGACAGGGTTAAGAGGGGTGGGGTGCACCATAGATAAGAGGACTCCCCCCAGTCTAGCTGCAGGTGTTCAGAGAAAGCTTTAAAGACCAGGAGCAGCCTGGGGAACAAAAAGGAATGATTATTTCAAAAGGTGTAATTCAAGGCACCATCAGTAATAACAGTGGTTAGCCGTAAGTAAAATGGATTAAAGAACTCATCATATGGACTGGTCATCCTCATTCTAATTTCACAGATTGAAACAACTGGAATTAGAAATCATGTACAGCAGCCAGCTGTGGTGGTGCATGCCTGTAACCCCAGTAGTCTGGGAGGCTGAGGCTGGAAGATAATGAACTGGAGTCTAGCCTGTGGTACTGGGAATTGAACAACGCAGGGCCTTTGCATGGAGCTGCATCCCCAGCTCCTTTTTTTTTTTTTTAATTTTGGGACAAGATCTCGCTGAGTCACTACCATGTCCAGCTAACATTTTTAACTCAACAGTTGAATACACTATTTAGTCAGAATTGGGATGAGTCGTTTGTTCTAAGACCCTATTACACAAAGGGCTTTAGAACAATTGAATGATAAAAGCCTAGAGAAGCCAAGGTAAGTGTGGTGGTGCAAGCCTGTGATCCAGCACACTGGGAGGCTGAGACAGACAGGTCACAAGTTCAAATCTATCCTGGGCAACTTAGTGAGACCCTGTCTCAAAGTTAAAAAAGGCCTGGAGGAGTCGCTCAGTGGTAAAGTACTTATCTAACACACACAAGGCCCTGGGTTTAATCTCCAACCCTGCAAGACAAACATCTCTGCTCTCATACAGCTTTCTCACCCCCACCTTATGTTGTTTATTGTCACCAGTGAAATCTTTATATATCATTGCTCATTAACATACAGTTACTGGGACCGGTGAGATGGCTCAGCGGCCTATGCGCCTGCCTGGCAAGCGCAAGGGCCCAAGTTTGACTCGGATCCCACATACGAAAAAAGAGGCCGGTGATATCGCTCAGCGGCACGGGCCCCTGCTGTCGCGCGAGGTCCTGAGGTCGACCCCCGGTACCCACAAAAAAAAAATAAAATAAAAAACACAACAGTTACAATTATTGCTTTATGCAGCTGTCTTTTTTTTTTTTTTAATGTGGGTACCAGGAGTCGACCTCAGGACCTCGTGCTTGCCAGCAAGTGCTTGTGCCGCTGAGCAATATCACCGGCCCTTTTTTTCCTTTATGTGGGTACCGGAAGTCGAACTCAGGACCTCGCGCTTGACAGGCAGGCGCTTATGCTGCTGAGCTATCTCACTGGCCCGCAACTGTCTTTTAAATCATATAGGAATCATAAAAACAGGTAAAAAAACTAGAGCCAGGCATGGTAGCGTATGCTTGTAATCCAGTGCTCAGGGAGGCTAACGTGGGAGGATTGCAAGTTTGAGATCAGCCTGGGCAATTTAGTGACTTAGTGAGGCCCTGCCTCACAATAAAAAGGGTTAGGGAGCCGGTGAGATAGCTCAGCGGCATAAGTGCCTGCCTGGCAAGCGCGAGGTCCTGAGTTCGACTCCCGGTACCCACATACAAAAAAAGGGCTGGTGATACCGCTCAGTGGCACGGGCACCTGCTGGCGCACAAGGTCCTGAGTTCAACCCCCGGTACCCACAAAAAAAAAAGGGTTAGGGATGTAACTCACTGCTGAGGCCCTGAGTTCAGTCCACAGTCCTGGGGAAAAAAAGGAAGCAAAAACTAGGATTGGGGGTTTAGCTTAATGGAGAATCCATGCTTAGCCTGGGCAAGGGCCTGTGTTTGATCCCTAGCACTGAGAACAAGAAACTGCAATATAGGGGGATTTTGTGTGTATGGATTTTGTTTTTTGTTGTGGTCAAGTGAAGCGATGGGAATGGAGAAGGAACAAAAAATCTGAAACTGATTGCGACCGATGAGGTTTGAGCACCGCTGCTCTCAGAGCAGCAATATACCAGCTTTTGTATTTACATATGTAGTCGTATGGCTTTGAATTTCTGTCTAACGCCGTTCATTTCAGCCCGAGGGATTGCTTTTAGTGTCCACCCTCCATCCCAACTCTCTTTCTCTGGACGAGACCTCTCAGGTACCCTCTAAGACATTCTGTGTAGCAGGCATCAAGGTTCATAACAGATGCCATTTTGTTTTATTTTTGGGGGGTACCGGGAATCATCTAAGACATTCTCAGTCTAAGAGGACAGTTCCAAAGATGACCCTCTAGCTTGGTCTCCTGCCTCCGGCTTCTTTGGAGAAGGAAACTAATCTCACCCTCTCCTGACCTCCGAAGACACTTTGGGCTGGGTCTCCTTTTTTTTTCTCTTTTTTTTTTTTGGTAATGAGGATTGAACCCAGAGCCTTCACACTGAGCTACATCTTTGGCCTTTTCTGTTTTTTTGTTTGTTTGTTTGTTTTGTGGGTACCAGGGGTCAAGCTCACGACCTCGCACGCCAGCAGGCGCCCGTGCCGCTGAGTGATATCACTGGCCCTTTTTTCGTATGTGGGTACCGGGAGTCGAACTCAGGACCTTGCGCTTGCCAGGCAGGCGCTTATGCCACTGAGCCATCTCACTGGCCCTGTTTTTTTTGAGACAGAATCCTGCTAAATTGTCCAGGCTAGGTTTTAATTTGGGATCCTCTTGCCCAGCCTCACAGACTGTTGGGATTACAGGTGCATGCCATCATGCCCAATAAGAAGTACAGCACTGTATTTTTTGTGTGTGGGGGGGTACCAGGGGTCGAACTCAGGACCTTGTGCACCAGCAGGTGCCCGTGCTGCTGAGCGATATCACCAGCCCTTTTTTCGTATGTGGGTTCCGGGAGTCGAACTCAGGACCTCGCACTTGCCAGGCAGGCGCTTATGCACAGCACTGTATTTTAAAAATTTATTTATTAAAACAAAGGTTTTTTGTTTTTTTTAATTGAGATAGTGTCTGTCTAAGTGGGCTGAACTCATGATCATCCTGCCTCCCAAGTGCTGGGATTACATTTAGGCACCACCATATCCAGTGCTAAAATAATTTTTTATTGAATATCTACCATATGCTAAGTACTGTGCTAAGTGCTGAGGATACAACAGAAAACTAAAATCCTGCTCTCCTGGAGCTTACATAATGTGATGAAGTAAGCAAGTATACATGTTAGGTGGAAGATAAATAAACCAGGGGAAGGGAACTCACAAGTGGGTGGAAGTGAATTATTTTCTATATAGTGACCTGACACAGTTGTCACCTTATAGAGTTAGCTGACAAAGGAGTGCCTTAGAGGATGTAATAACATGAGCTATGAAGATGCAGACCATTCCAAGCTGAGTTCTAATCTCAGGAGCTCTAAGACAAGAAAGGCTTTATGTGGCTGAAGAACAGAAGTATCCCATACAGCTGGCCAGAGTGAAGAGAGAGAGTAAGTGACAGTGGGTGAGCTGGGGATGTAGCTCAGTGGTAGAGTGCTTACCTAGCATGCACAAGGCCCTGAGTTCAATCCCCTGTACCACAAAAAAAGGGGTGAGAGCTATAAGTGACATCATACAATCAGTGAGCAAAATTTCTACTCCTGGACATCCTATTCCACTTAGTTTTATGCAAATTAGCTGCCTTGGCCTTGGTCTTAATCCACAAAATGAACGCTCAAGTTAATGAGTATTAGCTGGGTGCGCTAACACAAGCCCAGAGTCCCAGCTGCTCTCTGGGATTGAGGCAGGAGGATCCTTTGAAGCCAGCCCAGAAAACATAGCAAGACCCCCATCTCTTTTTTTTTTTTTTTTGTGGGTACCGGGGGTCAAACTCAGGACCTCGCGCACCAGCAGGCGCCCCTGCCGCTGAGCGATATCACTGGCCCTTTTCTCAGATGTGAGTACCGGGAGTCAAACTCAGAACTTTGCGCTTGCCAGGCAGGTGCTTATGCAGCTGAACTATCTCACCAGCCCAAGACCCCATCTCTTAAGGAAAAGAAAAGCCAGGTATGGTGGCACATGCCCCTAATCCCAGCACTCAGGGAGGCTGAGGCAAGAAAATAGCAAACTCGAGCCCTGCCTGGGCAGTTCAGTGAGACTCAGGCTCAAAATAAATAAATAAATACATAAATACATACATACATACATACATACATAAATACATAAATAAATAAATAAATAAATAAATAAATTAATTAATTAATTAATTAATGTGGTGGATTAACTAGTGGTCGACTTGGAACACCCAGCTGAAATGAATCAACATGTTGCTGGGTGTGGAGGGCCCACCTGAGGATTGTTGCGAACAGCATAAAAGGAGAACTGGAGGGGAAGATGGCGTGCTGTTGATTGTCCTGGAGAAGCTTGTCATGCTGTCTTTCCTGATATGAACTCAGCTGTTCTCATCATCAGGAGGAACTCAGGACCTCATTGTCACTGAGGATGGCTGCAGTTCTCTTTGGGGGAGCTCTGGTCCTCACCTTGAGTGTCGCTTCCTGGCTCCAGTGCAGATCCCTCGGCCTGCTGGCACAGATCCTTCATCCCGCTGGCACAGACTTTCTAGCTTCCACCACTGACCTTTGGGCCTTCGCAGTGCAGATCCTTGATGCGGACTTGCATGAGACATTTCCGTGGGCTCTAGGCCTCTAGTTGGACTCGTGCAGGACATTGCCGTGGGACCCAGGCTTCAGCTGGATTCTTCAGGTCTCTAGCGTGTGAACAGATTTCCTGCACTCTTTTGCTTTTGACTCTTTGGGTGATTATTATAAAATAATCCTATAAACTATGTGTCCTGTATTAAATCTTTTCCCTTGTAAATCCTGACTACAACAATGAGTGTTTAACTGCCAAATGAAGTAGTTAAAAGAGCCTGGAAAGTGAGATGAGAAATGCTGGTTCCAATCCCCATTCTGCTGTTGCCCTACACTTTGACCTTGAGCAAGACTGTGTGTCAGCAGGGGTGGGGGACAGGGGCCCCTGACCGGCACTCGTGGACCTGGCTCTGTCCTTGGCACCACAGGAAAGAAGGCAGAGGGAAACGAAGGTGGAAAGCACGAACAAGACTGTCATGGGGCTTTGACTGTCACTTTCAAACTCAGGTTCAGACAGGGGCCAGGTAAACTAAACCTCAAGCAGTCTGTGTATTACTTTTTTTTTTTTTGGTTTTTTTGAGACAGGGTCTCACTATGTATCTCGGACTGGTCTCGAACTCACGGCAATCCTCCTACCTCAGCCTCCCAAGTGCTGGGATTGCAGGTGTGCGCCACCACTCCCGGCGTTATGCGTATTACTTTTATGAGAACTGAAAACTAGAAAAGACAAGCCCCTAAGTCTGGCTTATGGTCCCTCAGACTCCAACTCAGTGTTGATAGATCTTCCCTGTTTTCTAAGAGAATTCATAAAAAGGACATTTTTTAAAATTTTTTTAACAACAACAAGTAAACATTCTCATGTATTAACAAACTCAAGCATTAGAGAATGTACAAATACCTTTGGAGAAAAATATTACTCAGTATAAGATTAAGCCATGTAAAAGCTAGGTAAAAATAGAAATCTAAGGAATGGAATAGTCACAGTGAAATTGCATTTTCATACTAGGGAGACAATACAATGTTTACAAATGTGCATCCGGTTTATTTTGCTTGTCAGTATTTTCTTGAGTTGCATCCATTTAAAAAGGACATTTTTAAAAAAAAATTTTGAAACAGGGTCTTGCTATGTAGAGTTCAGACTGGCCTCAAGCTCACAGTGATCCCCTGCCTCAGGCTCCCGAGTGTTGGGATTGCTGCGTGTGCCACCACAACCAGTTTATTCAAAAATCTTTTTCCGTCCTGGAGTTTGAACCCTGGGCCTTTGTACTGAGTTATATCCCCAGCCCTTTTTTATTTTTTATTTCGAGACAAATCTCTCTTAAGTTGCCCAGGCTGGGCTCGAACTTGCTATTCCCCTGCCTCAGCCTCCCTGAGTGCTAGGGTCATAGGCATGTGCCTCCATGTCTGGCCATTTATTCCATTTTTTAAAACCCAAAGGACCAAATTATGACCCATCACATGCCCAACCACAACCTGGACAATGCAGGCGAGAAAGTTCTGTGCCCAGCGGGGATGTGGACAGTGTTTTGGAGGTCTGTTTATTGGAGCTATTTATATTTGCTCCTGTGTCCTTTGCCTGTTTGAATGTGGCTGCCAGATTCTGTGCATGATTCAGCTCTGTACTCTCCTCCCCCACCTCCATTGAGCACCTATTTTAGGCATTAATGATGTTCCCAGAAATAAACTTTTAGTTTTATAACTAGGCTGTGGAGGGGGGAGATAGCTCAGTAGTGAAGCACACAGCACACACCAGGTCCTGGCTTCAACCTCTAGTACCATAAACAAACAAATAAATAAAATTGTATATTTAGCATCAGAGTCTTGACTAAAGCACTGGTACACACCTGTAATCCCAGCTACTTGAGAGGCTGAGGCAGGAAGATCACAAGTTCAGGGCCAGTCTGGGTGATTTCAGAATAAAAAATAAGAATTCTACACAGGTATGTAGAACTCTTCTTGAATTCTACAGCAGGAGCAAGCAGTGGTGCTTATGGTAGCCAAGCGATGGGAGGCGTGGGCTTATCAGACCAGCGCAGTCATGGTGGCCTAGCCAGCAGGCAGCTGAGTGGTGGCTATGGGGGCAGCAGTGGCAGCCAGCACAGCATGAGTGGGTGTGGCGATGTTTTACAGGAAAACTCCAGTGATTTCCAACCCAGTATTACATAGGCGGTCCTGGAGCAGCCAACAGCAACTAATACAGTAGTGGAAGCTGTGCGTCTGTGGACCTGAGGGAATGGGAAGGGTGTCAGCATGGCTCTTCTTTGTAAGTGGTAGATGACAGATGTAATAGAACCTGGTCACTGATTTGGTCAACTTCTTTGGTTTTTTTGTTTCGTTTTTGTTTTTGTTTTCACAAGTTTCACTATGCAGTTCAGGCTGGCCTTGAACTCACTATGTAGCCCAGGCTGGTCTCAAACTGGCAGCAATCCTGGCTCAGACTCCCAAGTGCTGGGATTACAGGCATGTACCACTATGCCTGGCCCCCTTTGTCAACTTTTTTGAAGAACAAAACTAAACTTCAGTTTAACAGTTTTTGTAGTCCAAGCTTCTGATTTATGCCGTGTGTGTGTGTGTGTGTGTGTGTGTGACTGGGTAATTGAACCCAGGGCCTTCACACAGAGCTACATCCCCAGTCCTTTTTTTCTTTTTTGAGACAGGGTCTTGCTAATTCACTAAATTACTCAGATTTGGCTTGAACTTGTCATCCTCCTGCCTCAGCCTCCCAGAGTGCTGGGATTAAAAACATTAACCACCTAGCTATTCTATCATAGTTTATCTGGATTGTTTTTTTAAGGCCTCAGGTTAAACTTTTGTTATGTTTTGTTTGTTGTTGTTGTTATGAGACAGAGTCTCCCTGTGTAGCCCAGGCTGGCCTCAAATTTACTTTATAGCCCAGACTAGCCTGGAACTCACGGCGATCCCTCTGCCTCAGCCTCCCCAGTGCTAGGATTTTAGACGCATGCCACCAGGCCTGCCTAAGGTTCAACATTTTTGAACATAGGCCATTCAGGATGTAACATCAAAGTTGAGTAAACTGTAACTGTTGAACAATTTTCAGCTTTTCTCAAGTTCTATTGTAGGATGTAGTTAAGCCTTAGGTGTGTTTATGTTAAAGCAGTTGGATTGTTGAATATTACACAGAACACTGGACCAATTTGAAAGACATGCAGCTTTGTAAAACTCAATATAGGAGCTGTGCCTACAATTAAGAGCAAAACATTTGACACGTTTGTTAATTCTAGTTTCATTTAATAACCTGTATGTAAATTTAAGCTTTTTTAATGGGGAAATTTTGAGAAACAATACCAATACTTTCGTAGGATTTTGGTCTTGATGTTTGTATGAAATTCTGGGGCTTTGATTTAAATCTTCCATTGTATTTCTTTTTATTGTAGTAAGTGAAACTTGTCAAATAAATCTTAAAAAAAAAAAAAAGAGACAAAAGAAAAAAAAATCTGGGGATGTAGCTCAGTGATAGAGTCTTTTCCTAGCATGTGTGAGGCCCTGGTTTTAATCCCAGCACTGTGGGGGGAAAAATTAGGAAAAAAAAAAATGCCTGGTATGGTGCATGGCAGCGCATGCCTGTAATCCCAGCACTCAGGAGGCTGAGGCAGGAGAATCACGAGTTCCAGGCCAGCCTGGGCTACAGAGTTCAAAGCCAGCCTGAATTACATAGTGAGACCCTGTCTCAAAAAACCAAAACCAGGGCCGGTGAGATAGTTCAGCGGCATAAGCGCCTGCCTGGCAAGCGCGAGGTTCTGAGGTCGACTCCCCCTACCCACATAAAAAGAAAAAAAAAAAACAAACAAAAACACCTAACATTAACTCCTGCATACTTTTCATTTCAGAGTATGTAAAGCCATATCCTCTTTCTTTGTGTGGACGAATCCGTTTATGACTCTTACCGTACTCCTTTGATGCGCATTCTGGTCGCTTTCAGTTCTACGCTTTTACAACAATGGAGCAATGAACAGCAATAAATACCAGTTAAGAGCAGAAAACCTGAAAAACATTTAAAACCAGAAAGGGGAATATATTTCGGTATATTTCCTTTTTTACCTTTATACTTTTCTGTAGTTCCCTTTCTGTTAGGAGACGACACATAACTTGAAAGGGAAACATACAACTAAAACCAAACGTTTATTAAAGAGGAAAAGAAAAAGCAGGAAAATAGACCTAAAAAGCAGATAGGGCGATCGCAGCCCTTCCTGCGTAGACGGGGGCGGGGGGGGGAGCGAAGGGGGGGAGCGAAGGGAGGGCGGGTCGCTCAGTCCGCACCAATCAGAGCGCGGCTGACTTAGAGGGACTTTGGAGACACGCCCCTCCCCTCAGACAGCCCCGGGTTCGCTTCCTAACCAGCCTGGAAACCCGTAGGGCGTAGCCTACGCGCCGCTGCAGGCTGCTATTGGCTGCCAGAAAAACTCCACCCACCTTTCTGCTCATTGGCCGCAGCGGATTACCTAAGAGGAGCCTGTTGCTGAGCAAAATAAGTAAGTGCTGCAACTTTCGCGGAGACGTTGGGACTGAAAATATGCTCGGCGTTCTTAGGTCAAAAAAAACAAAACAAAACAAAAAAAGACACACACACAAACACACAGGGGCCGGTGAGATGGCTCAGCGGCATAAGCGCCTGCCTGGCAAACGCGAGGGCCCAAGTTCTGCTCCCAGAACCCACATACGAAAAAAGGGCCGGTGATATCGCGCAGGGGCGCCTGCTGGCGCGTGAGGTCCTGAGGTCGACCCCCGGTACCCACAAAAAAAAGCTATCTTCCATTTATTGTGCACTTGCTAAATGCCAGGCTCTGTGCTCCAGACTTTTAGGCCAGTGATAGTTAAAAGCCACCTTCCTTCAATACCCTCTGCCAGTCACTGAGCTTGATAACGTTAGACTAAGAACAATCATAATACAAATAATAGGTACGGCTTATCGAACACTCAGCAGGCATCAAGCCTCGTTAAGGGGTTTGCGGGCCTTAGCTCTCATCCCCGCAGTAGCCCCGTGGAGTAAACTTTATTGCACGATTTGACACAACAGGAAACCGGTTCAGAGATATCTAGGTTCACACAGCTAAAAAGCAAGGTAGAAGTTGTTCTTTCTGGAAATGTGAGGCGCCTGAGCAGCCTATTAAGGTGTAGTTGGCTCCAGACTGGGGGCCTGGGCCTCAAGATTCTAGTCTCTCTCTGCAAACAACTTTCTGGCTCCCACAGAGCTGGGATTATAGACCTGCGCCACCATTCCAGGGGTATATGTTCTCTTTTGTCTGGACCTGAGGCTTCCTGCATGTAGGATGACAGAGTAAGTCCAAAGAGGCCTACATTTAGGCTAAGCAGTTTTTTTGGGAGACTGGTCCTTGCGGGCAGCAGGAGACTATTCAGCAACCACGTGATCTTTACTTAGCCTTTGCCTGACCTCTTTTCAAGACCTTGAAGCGATGACATGGGACCTGACAATCCTATAAACCAAAAACTGGGCCACCCTCATCCCACCCTTTTTCCGTCCATTCTAGCTGAGCTGTAGCAGAACTCGGCCTGCAGGGGGCGCCAAAGGTTCACTCAGCCGACAAAACTAACCGAACTCTCCAGCGAATTGCACTAAAGCACCGAGGTTAGTTTTCATGTTTTATTTAACAGGGACCAGCTTTTCCAAATCTAAAGATTTCTGCCCCCCATATGCAATCGAGGAAAGCGAATTATATGCATTGCTCAACACCAGTTCTTTGCATTGTGGCTCTGGAGGGTTAGAGCTCATTTCAAATTCCTTTGTTTTGAAGATGAGCAAACAGATTCTAAGAGCTGGGGAAAAAAAAATTCAGTTCGGGTGATAAGGCTAAAAACCAGCACCTGAGCTGCCTGATTCCTGAGACGCGCTCTTCAAAGATAGCTGGCTCCGTTTCTGAGCGTCTGTGGTTGTCCTCCCCTAATGCACAACTCCAAGGGAGGATTTCAGTGTTGCCCGCAGAGCCCCACAGCTCAGGAGCTGTCAGATCCGTGCAGGAAGGGCCCCGCACAATTTCTGCTCAGGGAGCAATTGAATGGATGTGTGAAGAAGCCTTGGAGGTGGGTCTCCTTTGGCTTTATCAAACCAGTTGGAATGAGGCTTCTTTCCTGAAAGTTCCCCCTGGGCAGAAATTGTGTTCTGACCTGGTGTGGGGAGAAAAAAAAAAAAAACTCAGAAAATGACATCTGTGGTGATAAATCATAGCCCCCACCCATGGTTATAGAATAAGGTCATTAAAGTGATTCCAGAATTTGAGATCGGAAAATTAATTCAGGAAGAATAAATACAGAACAGATGAGAATCCCATTAGAGTGATAATCTGAGAGAGGCTCTGATGCTGAGGAAATCTGAAAAACATTTCAAGTCTAACCTAGAGGTGTCTGTGTCTCCAAGACTAGAACGTGATTGAGAAAAATAGCTTTGGCCAATCAGCGGCCTCAATTTAGCTGATGCAAGAGTCGAGAGTGTATGGCAACAGGAGGAGAGCGCTCGACTGAAGCAGAAATACGGGAAAGGAGGGGGGCGAAGTGGCCAGCCGGTGTCACCGCCCCCTTCAGCCCCACCCCACCCCCCTCTAGTATTTCCGGAGCCCAGCACAGCACCTGGTACACCAGACGTGGTCAATACTTTCTGAATGAGAGAAGGAGGGATTTGCTCCTAGTAGAGCCAGTTCAGTGATTCATTTTCTCATCGGTTGTCTCCACTCAAATTCCACTCAGACTCCAGCTGTCCTAGCCATCTTCATATGATAACCTAACTTTTCATGGAAACCCTCCCACAGAGAGGATGTGCTGGCCCATCAATTATAGGCCCTGTGACAGTTAGGTTTCTCACTCCCAATTAATCTATTTGTTTCAAGCATCCCTTACATGTGGCAGCCTGCTCCTTACACATTCACACTCTTCTCTCATCGCTGGTGTGGTGGAGTTTCTGCTGTGGAGTCATCCCGTCTCTGAATTCTTAGCATATTACTAAGCTACTTGACGTTGGCCAGAACACCTCTTGAGCCTCAGTTTTCTCATCTGTCAAACGGGGACGTGATGCCTATTTCATGAGGTAATGGTGAGAGTTACCTGGCACAATGGACATAGCCTGGATTCTTACTGGAGCTCAGTAAATGTTAGTGTCTGTGCCTCTTCTTTCTTTCCTTGGAGGCTTGGTCACAAAAGATCATGCAATTTAGAATATCAGAATCTTTTGCTTTTCATTCTCACAAAATCACTGACTTTGTAAGTGAAGCTTTGGGGACAATTCAGTCATGTCCCTAGAGATTCTAAAGGGTTATTCCTACCAGGAGGGCAATTCATTATACATTCAAAAATATTTACTGGGGCCTGGGGTGTAGCTCAGTGGTAGAGTGCTTGCTTAATGTGTGCAAGACTCGGATTTGATCCCCAGCACCATTTTTCCTTTTTTCTCTTTTTTTTTAAACTTAGGACTCACTATATGCTAGTGAGGGATACAGAGATAATTAGATCCAGTTCCTGCCTTAAAGAACTCTGACACAGCCTGGTGCCCTCAAAAAAGGATACTGTGTGACCTTTAGAAGCAATTTTACCTACTGAGTTGCAGTTCCCTTGCTTTGTACAAATGGTCAATAATGTTCCATTGTTAATTGGAGGAAAGGAGTAAGACATGTAGAAATGATAATGAAACTAAGTCAAGTTTGGAAACCAGCGGCATAAAAAAGGTAGAGAGAATGTGTTGAAGGTGTTGAGGAATGGCTGGGATTACTATTAACTGAGCTGAAGAAGCAAGGCTTTTGGAGAAAGTGCCATTTGAACAAAGGCTTCTTTCAGCCCACAAACAGGAATAAAGGCCTTGAATGCCAGGTACAATTTCAGTGGGCAATGATTTGCAAAATAGGGTACTGAAAGAAAGTTTTGAAGGCCAAACAAGGACCATGAGTGTGGCAGGTGATAAAACTACTTTCTTTTGGGGGGAGGCAGTGCTGCGGATTAAACCTAGGGCCTGAGCAAGTGCTCTACCATTGAGCTACAACCTTAGTCCCCTCCCTCCCTTTTTTAGACAGGGTCTCACTAATTTGCTCAGGCTGGCCTTGAATGTGGAATCCTCCTGCCTCGGCCTCCCAAGTAGCTAGGATTACAAAACATGCACCATCATGTTCATTTTACATTTTTAAAATGAAGGTTGACTCTGATTAAAGCATTTAATGAAAATTAACCCAAAAGAAGAGTAAATGATCAAGAACAAATTACCAGCAAGACATTGTGCTAGGTCATAAGACAGGAGAAAAAGACATAAAAATATAAACTCTGCCCTCAAAGAGTTTATAATCAAAAAGGTCAGATAATGGTGGCACATACCTGAAATTCCAGTACCTATGAGGCCGAGGCAGGAGGACAGGAGGACCGTGAGTTTGAGGCCATCCTGTGCTAGGTAGCAAGATCAAATTCAGCCTGGACTATATAGTGGGACTCTGTCTCGAAAAAAAAAAAAAAGGAAGAGCAAAAGAGGCCAGGTGTGGTGGTACATGCCTGTAATCCCATCACTCTGGGAGGCTAAGGCAGGAAGATTACAAGTTTTATCCCTGCCTGGGCAATTTAGTGACTTAGAGAAACTGTCCCCAAAAAAATTTTTATTGTTGTTGTTGTTGTTAATTTTTTTAATGGCTGGAGATGTAGCTCAGTGCAAAGGTTCTGGGTTCAAGCCCTAGTACAAAAAAATAATAATAATAAAAAAAATAAAAAAGGAAAAGAGAAAGGGCCAGATAAAACATATACATAGAAAACTACAACACAAGGTAGAGTGAAAAATATTAAAAGAAACCCACCCTAAGTGTCTTTGGAGCTCAGAAGAGAATGGAGATTCATTTCCTTCTCCCAAGAAACTAGAGGCAGGAGACCAAGTCAGAGGCTCATTTTGGGAATCCTAAACCAGACTCCAAATGTCTTAGAGGGGACCTGGACGGTCTAGTCCGCCCTCACTCCCTGTTCAGATTAAACAGTGATTTTTAAATCGAAGTAACAAAAAGAGGGGTCTGAAGACAAACAGCGAAGAGGCTCTCTGGGAAGTAGATGAATTCAGCTTTGAGGCGTTGAAGTGCTAGCTGAGGCAACTTCCTTGCAAAAGGAGACTTGAAGGGCAGGAAGAGGATGAGATCAGAGAGAGTGTGTCTGGAAAGAGGGGTAAAACAGAAACTAAGGGAGCACCCACGTCTTAGGGAGTGGGAGGAGAAAAGAGCCAGAGGAGTGGCCAGAGGGCCAAGCTGGACTAAACCCAGCAGAACACGTTTTTGTTACGAAGTTTCGAGAAACAGGGTGGCAGGGGTGGAGGATGTGACAGGAGAAGGCAGCAAGGGAGAAGAGAGAAAACTGCAGCAATAGAGCTTGAGATAGGACGCGAGGCTGCTGACTGCATTTCAGCGTACGGGGCTTTTCCAGAGACTCCACAAACGAGGTAGATTCCCTGTGCCTGGCACATTTGCAGGTGGAGTCCTCTCCGAGGCCTGAGGGAACAGGGTGGTATTCTCTGGCCTCCAAATGTCTGGTACTCAGCTCTATAATTAGCACCACTAGATACCGCGGAGCCAAACCTCTCCCAACACTAACCAGTCCCTCCAGGAACTGAAAAGCTGAACTCACTTGGGAGGGATTTCACACCTGGCTCTCTGGCCCAGCCCGTAACGTCCCGTTTCATCATGCAGCCCTAATGACTCTCCGGGCTGTCACTCTCGTCTGGTATTGCCAACGAATGACTAAAGCCGCTTGCAAAAGTTTGCAGCATTCGTGGGAGACCGACTACAGCTCCCAGAGTTCCGGGCGCTTCCCGAAGTCGATTGGCTGAACAGTTGGCTCCAGAGGGAGGTGTAGCCCCCGCCTCCCCGGGAAACAGGCGTCTGATTGGCTACGCCTCGGGGCTCTTGTGTCACCGCCCTCCCCCGGGGACCGCAGCGGGCTCAGCGGCGCTGCTGGTGTCAGAGTCGGGCGAGCGCTGGCAGTTCCGCGGCGGGGATGCTGAGGAGCGCTGGGTCCGCGAGCAGCGCTGGCCACTGCAGACGTCCGAGGCACTCGGGGCCGTGAGAACCCCCGCATCGCGGCCAACCCCAGGCCCCCGAGGCCATCTACTATTCCAGGAACCAGACCGGGATAAGAGTCCAGCGCAGCAGCCGTCGTCCTCCGCATCGCGAGCGTCCTGGAACCCCCGAGAGACACCCCGGAGTTCCAGAAGCTCCCCGGCGGCCCCCAGCCCCGGCTTCCTGCGAGCGTCGGTCCAAGACACCCTCCGGCGCACGGGTCGTCTGCCCGCCGCGGCTGGGTCCGGCGCACACCATGATCGTTGCGGACCCAGAGTGCCGCTCCGAGCTCAAGGGCTACCTGCCGTTCGCCCGGGACGGCGTCGGAGACCCGGGGGCCGGAGAGGTAAGCGGCGGCCGAGCGACGCCACACTTCCCGGAGCCGCGTTCGAGCCTCGGGCTGTCCGGAGCTGAGTCCGCGCGCCCCCCTGGCGCCGGGAGGGGAGAGGAGCGCGTAAACCCGAACCTGGGTTGCATCAACTGCAGCCTCCGGCCTCTTCTCTCCTCGCCTCCCCTCGGCCCCTCCCCCTGCCTCCCATCCCCACCCCCACCCCGGCCGCCAGAGCCCTCCCTGGCTCTCCCGGACTCCGGACGAATGAGTGGGAAGCCTTTTGGGGGCTCTCCAGGCTTTGGGCTCTCGCGGAGAGAGCGTCTTCAAGTCCAGGCAAATCCCAGCCAGAGCGGCCCGACCACTCCTCTTCCCCGCCCCCTGCGCAGTTTCCCCTCCCCTCGGCGGAGGCCGGCGGGCCCAGGACTCTTTCTAGGATCCGTTCCCGCTCCGGTCCGTCAGCGCGGGGAGTGGGGCACCTGGGACTGGCCAGCGAAGGTCAACCCCTCCTCCTGCCCTCGCCCGCACCCGGGATTTGGAAGGGGACACGGGTGCTCTTGGGGTTTGGCTGGCCGCCTGGTACGCGGCAGCGGCAGCCAAAAGCTGAGGGATAGGGGGCAGCTCTGGCAGTGGCTCCTGAAGACTCGTTCTGATTAGGCTGCTCCTTAGTAAGCGATCTAGGGTCCTCGAAGTTTTTTTTCGCGGGGACTTCCCCCTTCCTGCCCCGCACAGAGCCTTTAAAGGGGCTTTGCCGGGAAGCAAGGAATAAGGATGGACCTAATTCAACAACTCTCCCACCACCCCCATAACAGCAGTGGCAGTGAACATCTTATTTATTGAGCGCCTGCTAGATGCCAGGCGCTGGGGTTTGTCTGGTCCCTGCGTCCTTTGAACTAAACCAGTAAATACAAGCTTATATACTATATCCCTATTTTACAGGATGAGAAAATCGAGGCTTAGGAGGGGCTGAGAAAGAGCCTTCCTTCACTAACCTCGTAGCTCATTCTTTTTTTTTTTTTTTTTTTTTTTGGTGGGTACTGGGGGTCGACCTCAGGACCTCGCGCGCCAGCAGGCGCCCGTGCCGCTGAGCGATATCACCGGCCCTTTTTTCGTATGTGTGTTCCGGGAGTCCAACTCGGGCCCTCGCGCTTGCCAGGCAGGCGCTTAGCCGCTGAGCCATCTCACCGGCCCAACATAGCTCATTCTTTAGCCTGGGTGTCTTTAGGATTTTGGACAGTGCTTGGCGGAAGAGGGAATTTTGCTTGTTTCTTTAGTTTCCTAGCCTGGAGTGTTATGGAGGTGGGTGTGTTTCCCGGCTGAGTCGGTGGCGCGCTAGTGCTAGAGTGTGTGACTCAGGAAAAATCTCTGCTCTGCTCTGAGCGGTGAGGTTTCTGGGGTTTTCTGTTAGGTGCTTTTGGTTGTTGTTGTTTTTCAGTATTGGGAAATGAATCCAGTGGTCTTGCATGCTGGGCAAGTGCTCTACCACCGCGCTACATCCCTAGCCCTCCTGTTAGTTTACCATTTCCCGCCATCGCTTAGGAATCCCGTGGGGAGGAATCCTCGCTCCTGTCTCTTCTCAGCTGAGTCACTTTAGTTCTGTTTCTTTATGAAAAAATGGAAATTGCGTTATTATTGAGATACGTGGTCTCACTAGAGTAAGCACGTGCTGGGTTAGTATACCAGCCCTCCACTTACTGTGTCACCACAACCAAGTGATCACTTCTCTGATTGCAGTTTCTTCCCTTTGGAGAATTAACTCTGAATACAAGTACAGTGCCTGGCGCCTGGTATTACATGCAACATGGTAACTGGGACCAAAATGCTAGCTGCTGTCAGAACATGGTCATCTCCCTTTCGATCTGTTCACACTCCTCTCTGGGGACAGGACCTGGAAAGTAGTCTAAGGAGCAAAGTGCCATAGCTGTTCACATTCCTCTCTGGGACAGGACCTGGAAAGTAGTCTAAGGAGCAAAGTGCCATAGCTAGTGTGGGCAGGCTTCCAGGGACTTAGAGGAAGTCATTTTTCAGTGGAATGGTGGTATGTCTGAGGTATTTCTCCGAATTTTTCTGTAGAAGAGAAGACCTTGGGAAGTGGAATCCTTGGAAGATAGCAGTGTGCCAATCTTACAGAGCCTGGCGCTCAAGGTCCAAGGGAAGGACCCGATGTGCAGTTTCCTCAACTCCCCATCATTCATTATTATCTCCAGACATTCCCGGGGGCTGCCCTCTATCTAGTACTGCTCGTGTATTTTCAAAGCTCTGTTGGGCTCTAGAAGCTCCCCACACACGAGATAAGTTTCTTTGCACATCCTCTTCCGGTGCCCTTCTTCATGGCAGGAGTTTTGGGCCCAACTATGTGAAACAGTTACTTGGTTCACATAAATTCGGTGATGCTCCTCAGTCTTCCTTGCCACACTAGACACACTCTGCAGGTCTCAGCCCCAGTACTACCCTCAGCCCCTTGGCAGTGCTCACAGTGATCTCTTCCCACTGGCTTGCCTGCTCCTTGTAAATTATTCTGGCTGCAAGGTCAGATCGGAGTTGTGCCAGTCTCTAAAGAAGGGATAAACAATACCTGTTTCCCTTAGGACGATTGTGAGGATTTGGTGAGATGACATCCAAAGCTTGGTGGATGTCAGGGGCTGCTCGTGCTATCTTTCTCTTGGGTGCAAATCCAGACAAATACCTGAGTTCAGCTACTAGGAGTGGGGTGGAAGTATGTGCCACTTCCTGGTCGGCATAGTGATGGAACAAGGGTCTATAGCTGAGACCCGGGATTTGCAGGCCCAAACATCAAGAACAATGGTGGAGCTACTCCAAGAGGCCAACCAGATGGTGGGCAGAAGCCTGGGAAGCCAAACTAAGCTGGATTCAAATCTCCAGGCCTGCAGCCTCTTTCCAAAGCTCTTGTGGTGCAGTGTAAAGGCCCTCAGGGTATCAGGAATTCCTGGGTTTAAATTGCAGATTAGCCACTGGTCAGCTGGTACTTCACATTCAGACCCTTAATCTTTCTTTGTTTGCAAATTACTGTCCCCTTTATCCCAAAACTGATGATTAGATAGAACCTTCATGCATGTACCAGAACTAATACAAAAGTTAATGTCTCCTGGGGCACTTGAATTGGGAGCCAGGCCCTGAGCTCTGAGGCAATTATCCTTTTCACCAGTGGTCTAAAGACCTCCTGTTGAGTGACCTCCCAGAGAGCAGTCTGACTTCATTGTTGGAATTAAAACAGTTGGAATTATAAAGAACAGCTCTCACTGGGTTTCCCTGTGCCCCATGTTAGCTGTGTTCCTTGGGCAAGTGACCCGGCCCCTCTGGGTTTCCCTTTTTTCATCTGTAAAATCCAAGTAGAATCACAAAGCACACCTTTAACAGATGTGCTGAACCTGGGCTCACTGCCAATTTAGATTTAGACAGCCTGACATGGTGTGGCGGGCCGGCCACACAGCTACTCCCAGCAGGAGGTGGAGGCTGAGGCAGGTGGATCACGAATCTAAGGCCAGCCTGGGCAACATAGGGAGAGTCCAAAATTCCGTCTCAAAAAAAAAAAAAAAAGAAAAATGGGCCGGTGAGATGGCTCAGTGGCTTAAGCGCCTGCCCGGCAAGCGCGAGGGCCCGAGTTCGACTCCCGGATCCCACATACGAAAAAGGGGCCGGTGATATCGCTCAGTGACACGGGCGCCTGCTGGCGTGCGAGGTCCTGAGGTCGTCCCCCCGGTACCCACAAAAAAAAAAAAAAAAAAAGAAAAAAAAATTCAAATAACAGGAAAGTTTTGGTTTTTTCCTTCTGTTGCACACTAGTCACATTTCAAATGCTCACCCCCGTGACTAGGTGCCACAGTATGTATTAGACAATGTGGATGTGAAACATTCCAGCATCACAGAAAGCTCTGTTGGATTTGGCTGTGCTGGACACTGGAGTAACAGTGGAGAACTAGAGGCTCAATCTGTCCTCAAGGTGAGAAGCAGCAACGGATGCTGTGATTAGGGGCAGTGGACCCCTGGGCCTGTGGGTAGAGACAAGAAACAGCTCGCTCTTGGTGAACTCCAGGTGCAAAAGCCCACCAACTGTTGAGACCCTGAGAAGTTTATAGAATAGGGAAATAGTTACTGAGCTTGGAGGAATCTGGTCCAACTCTCCCACCACCTCCTGTCTCGCTGAGTGACCAGAAGTAACTTAGCCTTGCTGAGTTTTATTCCCTGTCCATAAGATGGGTAGTAGTAGTAGTCTATTTTAAAGTCTAAGTGGTGCCTGTGAAGTCAGTGCTTAGCCAGCGGTAACCTGTGTCACCTGGCCATTATTATTATTGTTGTTGTTGTTGTTGACTCCCTGCCCTCAGGGAATGGGGGGAGAGCTGGGCAATGGGACACCCCCCCCCTTCCCTGGACTCCCTCTGGTGTCAAGGTCAGGGAAGCATCCGGGTATTGGAGCCATAGATTCTTAGCTGTTGGTCTTGCTTTCAGGGCTTTACATTCTCCATTCCCTGTAGCTGGAGTGCTGGTCCCCTAAGTCTTCAAAGGTCACCTCCCCAGTGGCTTTTCCTGTCTGCTTACATTAAAATAGTGCACACTCTCCCACCCTATCATTACCTTCATTGCTCTGTTTCATTCACTTTTTTATGAGTTGAAATCCTATTCATCATTTGTCTTTCTCCGTGAGTCCAAAATTACATGAAGGCTGAGACTTTGTCTTTTCATTGTTGTGTTCTTGCTGCCTGCAATAGAATCATCAAACTATTCACCAAATGAACAAATTCTGATTCCACCTGGAAAGCACTTAGCACAGTGCCTTATACTTGAAAGTGATCAATAAATAGTGCAAATAATGGTCCTCAGCTCTTGGCTGCTGCCTTTTACTGGGGCCCCACCCCAGACCAACTCAATTAGAATAGTTGGGGGTCAGATGCCTGTATTCTTAAAACCTTTCTAAAAGGGATTCTAATGTACTGCTTGGGCTGAGAAGCTCTTGTTTGAAATAACAATGAGGTTAATGCCAGCTGATTTTTATTAAGTGCTTTGAGTGATGGAGATGCAGAGGTTAGCCTTGTAGCATTATCTCATTAAATCCTCAGGAAACCCCAGGGAAATTAGATCCTAATCCTGTTATTTGGTGAGGAAACTGAGACTCTTAGCTAACAGATAGCAGGTAGTGGAGCTGTCATTTGAGCCCCAGCAGTTTGTGTAGAAGCCCCTATCTTGCTGGGCCTGGTGGTGCACACCTGTGATCGTAGCATTCTGCGAGGCTAAGGCAGGAAGATCGCCTCCAGTTCAAGGCCAGCCTGGGCTACATAGTAAGTTTGAGTCCAGTCTGGACTACATAGCAAGATCCTATCTCAAAAAAACAAAACAAAACCTCCAAAAAAGCCAAAAAAACCTCCAAAAAAACTACACTCTACATTGTTGGTGTTGCTGCTGTTGGAAGATGTTGACCCCACACACACAGACCCCAGGGTGTCAGCTCCTACTTTTGACAGCTACTGGGTCAGAATTTGAAGTGAGGTGGTTCTCAAGGCTTTCCTGTTCCTCCTTGGCATCTCTGGTGAGCCCAGGACTCTTGTGGTCGCCTACCCCAATTCTGCCTGCCCGGTATGGTTTTCTATAGGCCCTCAGATCCCCAAGGGGGAGGCAGTTTGTGGAATCAGCAGTTCTTATCTCCCAGACTGAGCTGTAGGGTTTTTTCTCTTGGGTGAGGGAGGACGGCAGCTGTAAAAGGAGTGTTTCATAATTGTGGTGGTTACTATGCTGGCCTTGGACCAGCCCAGCTTGAGAGCTCCCAGTGTGGGCTGAAAGGGGCATGAACAGTCAGCTCAGCCCACTTTGTTCAGGATTAAGGCCTAGAGAGTCTAGATTACTTTCCCAGAGCCACACAGCAAGTTCATGGCACTATTGGTACACCTGCACCACAGACTTGCAGGTCTCATGGTTCTCTCTTTTGTGAACATTCAGACCCCTCACAAATCTGCCTCTGGAGGCTTTTGGCCACCTGAAAAAGAAGGTCCAGTTATACTTTTTAGTCCCTGGGATACTAAGTCTGGATATTTTTGTTTGTCTCTCTCTATAGCCCAGGACATTGGTGATCTTCCTGCTTCAGCCTCTTAAGGCTGGAATTATAGACATGCGCCATCATGCATGGTTTAAGTCTGGATTATAATGGAAAGGGACAGTTGGGGGATTCTGTCCCTTTCCAGTGAAGGCGTGGTCCTGATTTGAGTAAGGTAGCTCAGTAAGGCCCATATAGAAGAGCCCCTCTTTCAAATTAAGTGAATAAATAAAGTATCCTTCCTGAACTCCATCTCTAGGACTAGGACAAGCAGGTTTAGTATTTTTTGCTTGTTTGTTTTGAGACAGTATCTCACTATGTACTTCAGGCTGGCCTTGAACTCACCATGTAGCCCATGTTGGCCACGAACTCTTGATCTTTCTGCCTTAGCCTCCTGCATCCTGGGGTTAAAGGCATGAACCACCACACCCAGCTAAAACAGGTTTAGTGTGTACGTGATTGTTATGGCTTATATCTAGATGTGCCCCCAAAGCCTCATGCAGACATAGGTGGGGCTTTTCAGAGGTCGCTGGAGCTGGAATATGTGACACTGGGATGGATTCATGGTGCAATGCTAGGCTAAAGGGTGTGAGTGCTACCCACCCTAAGGGCAGGTAGCCTGGATAAGATAAGGGACAGAGAGAGGCTTGTAGCTTGCATGCTACTTTGGCTGTCTTCTGTCTGCCATGAACTGTTTCTCCTCTGTGATGCCTCTCTGCCATGCCACCCTGCCTTGGAGCCAGTTGATTATGGACTAAACCCTCTACAAACTGTGAGTCGAAATAAACCTTTCCTCCTTTAACTTTGGGTGTTGGGCATTTTGTCTCAGTAACAAGAATAATAGCTAAGACAAGGATTCTGGTAGCTTCTAAAGAAACACAAATATATTTATGTTGGAACAGATGCTCTCATCAGCCTTGGACACCCTGCTCTGGTTCCCTGCGTGCTCTATTTTCATTCACAGAGCACAGTGAATAACCTGGCCCTTCTCTCCACAAAATGTGACCTGGGAGTAGAGCAATTTAAAACAGAATTAGAGGACAGTATTTTCAGAAGCAAAATCATTAATGTCTTCGTTACTTTTCTCATTGCTGAGACAAAATACCTGACACCCACAAGTTAAAGGAGGAAAGGTTTATTTCAGCTCACAGTTTATACAGGTTTCAGTCCATAGTCGGCTGGCTCCGAGGCAGGGTGGCATGGCACAGAGGCATTGCAGAGGAGAAACAGTCCGTGGCAAGCAGGCAGGAAACAGCATGGCAGCAAGCAGAAGGCAGCAAAGCAGTGAAGTAGCCAAGCAGCTTCTTTCTGTCCCTTTATATTCCATCCTTGGTACCCACCTATAGGGTGGAGCCACCCACACCCAGGGTGGGGCACCCTTAATCCCAGCATCACATCCTTAATCCCAACATCACGCATGCTAATCCAGCCACCTTCAAAACTTCCCACCTATGACCGCATGAGGCTTTGGGGGCATATCTAGATACAGCCATAACAACTGGGAACTGTGGGGTCACCGATGAGCATCAGAAAAATGTTCCTAGGACTGTTAAAAGTTAGCTCTGCAGAAGGAATGACCAGTGGTGGGGGGGCAGGCTTGGCCCACTCACTTTTTTGGAAGGCCATGAGGGGGTCATTTTGAAGCCAGTTGATTAGATTTATACATCAGAACATTAACCTGGCTGCTGTGAGGAAGATGAAGGAGAGGAGAAGGCAGGACCAGGGAGGCAGGAAGACAGCTAGGAGGTTGTGGACAGGGAGGGTCAAAGAAACTAATGGGAGGGGAAATGAGGCTCCTTTGTGGGCATCTAGTGTACTTGGTTACTGGCACTGGGATACAGGTGGCAGGGGGTTCTGTATTGGTTCTATGGGACTGCTAAGACAGTAGCCTCTGGAGATGCGTGACATAATGGCTATATAGTTCTGGGTCTTTCCCACCCAGAAATACTGGGGCTCTTGGGTTCCTGCCCAGTTCCTGAATAATTTAGCCCTTACCTGTTCATCACCCACCAAAGGAGTAGAAACCTCTCCTCTGGCTCCTCCATGCAGGTTGCACCAGTTACTCTGTCTGTCTGTCCATTTGTTTATGTATTGGTACTGAGGATTAAGCCCACCACCTTGGCCCTGAAATACATCTCTGGCCCCCCTTTTTTTTTTTTTTTTTTTTTTTTTTGGAAACTGAGTCTTACTAAGTCCCTTGTAATCCTTCTGCCTCAGTCCCCCAGAGTGCTGGAATTACAGATGTGTACCACCATATTCAGCCAAGTTTTTTTTTTAATGGTAAATATGTTTAATTTATTTGAATTATTAAATTTTGGGTGGCAGTTGAGACACAGTCTCGTTATGTAGTTCATGCTGGCCTTGGACTCACTATGTGGCTTAGACTAGTCTTGAACTCACAGTGATCCTCCTGCCTCAGCCTCTGGAGTGCTAGGATTACAGGTGCTTGCCACCATGCCCGGCACCATGTAATATTTAAGCTTGTATGATTTATTTTGCTTAACATCATGGTCTTGAGGTGTATCCATTTTCCTATAAATGACTCAGATTTATTCTTTATGGCAGAGTAGTACTCCATTAAGTATAAATACTGCATTTTCTTTACCCATTCACCTGCTGCTTCCAACATTTAGCTATTATGAGCTGTGCTATTACAAATATGGGTGTGCATGAATCACTGTGGTATAATGCCTTTAATTCTTTTGGGAAGATATCTACAAGGGGAATAGCTGGATTGAGTGGGAGTTCTAGTTTTAGTTTTTTGAGGAGTCTCCATACTGATTTCTATGGTAATTGTACCACCTTACAACACCCACTAACCACCAGCAGCATTTATTGTTTGATTTTTTTTTTTTTTTTTTAATGATAGCCATTCTTTCTGGAGTAAGATGGAATCTCAATGTTGTTTTAATTTGCATTTCTCTGATGGCCAGAGGTGTTAAAAGACAGAAGATCATCAGCTTGTCAGAGCCCTCAGGGTTGGAGGAGGAGGCTGGAGGGAAATCAAGTTTATCCTCAACTAACAAGCATGTTTCCTTCTAGGAGCAGAGAGAGAGCCGGGCTCGTAGAGGCCCTCGAGAGCCCAGTGCCTTTATCCCAGTGGAAGAGGTAAGTCTGGAAGGGGTTAAGATATCTTTGGTTCCTGGAAAAAAAGGACATGGGATATTGATGGAATAGGGCCTATTGCTTAAATTCCTTTCCCATTCCTGATTTATTTAATTCACAAAACAGCTCTGTGAAACAGGCACTTTCATCCCTATTTCCCTGGGAAGGAAAAGGCTTAGAGAGATAAAATGATAACAGCCGAACTTTTGTGTGTGTGGTTTTTTTGGTGGGTGGTGGTGGTGGTGGTGGTGGTGGTCTTATTTCTTTTTTGGTACCAGGAATTGAACTCAGGGCCTTGCACTTTCCAGGCAGGCACTACGCCACTGAGCTATATCTCTATCCCCTGGTTTTTTGGTTTGTTTATTTGTTTGTTTGTTTTTTGAGACAGGGTCTCACTGTGCAGTGCAGATTGGCCTTGAACTTGCTTTTGCAGCCCAGGGTGGCCTTAAACTCAGTGATCCTCCTGCCTCAGCCTCCCAAGTGCTGGGATTACAGGCATGCACCACCATGCCCGGGTTTTAATAGCCAAACTTTTGATTCCTGGTCCAATCCCTGTTTTTCCTTAATAAGATAGAATTGTCTCTGTATCTTCTCACTCTTGACTGTGCATATATTACAGAAACATTTTCTGCTGTAAAAGTAACATGGGTTCATTATTTTTAAATTTCTAGTGTTTCAGGAAGCTCTGGTCTCTTGTTATTCTCCCCCCTACATAGGTCATTACTGTTAACCATTTGCCATGGTTTTCTGGCCTTTTTTTTTCATATGGATATTTGTTGTCAGTATAAAAACAAAGTCATAGTTTATAGCTTATGTTCTGTTTTTTCCACTTACTACGTTAGAGACATCTTTCATTTACAGAGTCAGTTCATTTGTTTATTTGTTTGTTTATTTGCAGTGCTGGGGATTGAACCCAGGGCCTCATGCATGCTAGGCAAGTACTCTTCCACTGAGCTGCACTCTAGCCCCCATGCATTCATGTAACAGCTATCTGTTGAATTATGAAATCTGTGTAAGGCATTGTTCTAGGGATTAGGGACAGAGAACAAGACAGGCAAAAATCTTTGCCATCATGGAGCTTACATTCTAGTGTACGTGGGTGGTGAGGGTACTTTCAAAACACATTCACAGAAAAATTTTAAATGGACTGCTCATTTCCTTTGGCCTTTGAATAGGGATAAATGTTTGTTTACTATCTCTTCCTCTTGTAAATGTGTAGACCAAAATGATTAATGAGGCCGGTGAGATGGCTCAGCGGCTTAAGCGCCTGCCCGGCAAGCGCGAGGGCCCGAGTTCGACTCCCGGAACCCACATACGAAAAAGGGGCCGGTGATATCGCTCAGCGGCACGGGCGCCTGCTGGCGCGCGAGGTCCTGAGGTCGACCCCCTGGTACCCACAAAAAAAAAAAAAAAAACGATTAATGAACTGTTAACAAATTTCTAGGTTCCCTGTTTTCTCTAGTCCTTTGTAAATGTAAGATAAATAACCACCTACTGATTATTTATATCAGTAGCCCAGAATTTTAAGCTCACATATTGTTCTTATAGTATTTTTTTCAATTTTAAATAACTCTTTTATAATAAAGGAAAGAAACAGGACTTGGAGTTTATCTGGATTTGAACCCTGGTTCTGTCATTTACCATATCTGTGGCCTTAACAAGGAACAATACCTGCCTGGTTTCCTCATCTGAAGAAAAGAATAGTAACCTCACAGGACTATGTGGAAGATTTAATAAAGGACTGTTTGAAAGACTTAATAATGCAGAGAAAACCCCATCTCAGACATGGCATGGAGAAAACACTTGGGAAATGTGAACCTTTTTTTGTACCTGGCCTTAATGGTTGTGTGCATTTACCATGGTAGCATAGAAGCTCCATGGTGGGCCAAGAAAGTGTATTCTTTTTCCCAGTGGAAGAGATTGAACTCAGGGCCTCATGTGTGCTTACCACACACTCTACCACTGAGCTACAACCCCAGCTCCCAGAAACTCTACTTTCAATCGCTGTGTCTGAATTTTCCTATTTAAAAATGGAAGAGGAGCTAGGGATATGGTAAGAGTGCTTGCCTAGTATGTGTGAGGCCCTGAGTTCCATCACTGCCAAAAAACAGAAGTAAATAAAAAGAAGAAAATAAAACTCCAATCTCATAGTTGTGAGGTTGGTTTTATTTTCATTTTTGTGGTGCTGGGGATCAAACCGAGGGGTTGGTGCATACTAGGCAACAGCTCTGCCACTAACCCAGTTTTTGTAAGGATTACATGAGTTGATACATAGCAATTACTTGAACAAAAAAAAATTACTTGAACCATGCTTGGCACAAAGTATTATATAAATATTGACTAGTGCTATATAAGATACCTAATAAGGTTTTGTTTAATCACTTAATGGACTGTCTTTTCCTCTCCATTCTCCCCTTTTTAGACGTGGTGGTGGTTTTCAGCCTTCTTCTTCTTCTTTTTTTTTTTTTTTTGTGGGTACCGGGGGTCAAACTCAGGACCTCGGGTGCCAGTAGGTGCCCGTGCCGCTGAGCAATGTCACCGGCCCTTTTTTCATATGTGGTTACCGGGAGTCGAACTCAGGACCTCCTCATGCTTACCACGCAGGCGCTTATGCCGCTGAGCTATCTCACCGGCCCCAAGCCTTCTGCTCTTATACCCGCCACAAAGGACATTGGTCTCTGCTGGTGGGGGTGGGCAGGAGGGGGCCCACACTCTCCTCTTTGCTTGGCAGGTCCTTCGGGAGGGGGCTGAGAGCCTGGAGCAGCACCTGGGGCTGGAAGCACTGATGTCCTCAGGGCGGGTGGACAACCTGGCGGTGGTGATGGGCCTGCACCCAGACTACCTTAGCAGCTTTTGGCGCCTGCACTATCTGCTGCTGCACACAGACGGGCCCCTAGCCAGCTCGTGGCGCCACTACATTGCCATCATGGTGAGCCTGTCTGCACCTGACTCTTGTGGGGTGGCCGCATGGGGGTTCTGTCCTTGGATCTCTTTGCTAGGGGCTTCCTGAATTGATTTCATAGATGAAGCAGAAGGGCCTGGCTTGGAGCTGGACATGGTGGCACACTCCTGTAATCCCAGCAGTTGGGAAGCTGAGGCAGGAGGATCACCATGAGTTGGAGGCCAGCCTGGGCTACACAGTGAGGTCAAGGCCAGCCTGAACTACATAGCAAGACCCTGTCTCAGGAAAAAAAGAAAAGAAAAGAAAGGTCTAGCTTTATCTGACTGTCCATAGAATTTTAGTTTTGAAGAGAAGCATCGTTAGTGCCTACTTTAGAGGTTAGGAAATTGAGGGGTAAAGGAGTCAGGTGACTTTCAAAACGGGTGGCAGAGCTTAAGTTAAAGAAGCCTAGCTTTTCTGCCTCTTAGCAACAATAAGCCCTAAGATACACCTCCCTCCAAGGGGTCCCACCCTGAGTGAGGCATAGAAAGAGAGTGACCCAGGCTCTGACAACCCCCTCCACAGGCTGCTGCCCGCCACCAGTGTTCTTACCTGGTGGGTTCCCACATGGCCGAGTTTCTGCAGACTGGTGGTGACCCCGAGTGGCTGCTGGGCCTCCATCGGGCCCCTGAGAAGCTGCGGAAACTCAGCGAGATCAACAAGTTGCTGGCACATCGGCCATGGCTCATCACCAAGGAACACATCCAGGTGCAGTGTAGAGGCGGGTCCCTAAGGAAACCCCAGCGCTGGGCTGGGATGTGGCTGGCAGCCCAGAGGCAGACACTGAACATGTCTGGCCTTCTCTCCAGGCCTTGCTGAAGACAGGCGAGCACAGCTGGTCCCTGGCTGAACTCATCCAAGCACTGGTCCTGCTCACCCACTGCCACTCACTGGCCTCCTTCGTGTTTGGCTGTGGCATCCTTCCAGAGGGGGACCCAGAGGGCAGCCCCGCCCCCCAGGTGCCATCACCCCCCAGTGAGCAAAGCACCTCCCCAAGTGGGGACCCACTGAACAACTCTGGGGTAAGTCACCATCACCCTGGGTCTTGAGGGGAAAAAGCTGGTATGGCCTCTGGCTCTTGGGTTGAAGCCACTGTTTCCGTATCTCCTTAGGCTGAGAGGCCACAAAAGTGTTATTTGACTTTGAAGCTCGGTTTTCTCATGTGTTCAATGGGGATAAAGACCCTACTCACCATGGGTTGTGAGGATTAAGTGAAGTACCATGTGACTGGCCTTTCAACATGTGGCCTCTGGGTTTTAGCACTTTAAAAAGACAAAGTTTGAAGCCAGGCATGGTGGCATATGTGTGTGCTCCCAGCTAAGGCCGAGGCAGGGGGATCATGAGTTCCAGGCCGGCCTGAACTATATAGGGAGACCTCACTGCAAAACAAACCAACAAAAGAGAGTTGACCTAAGACTCCTTAATATGACCTTGTTTATTTTAAAGTAAAAATATAGACAGTTTTGGGTTGTGGATAGAGCTCAGTGGGAGAGTGCTTGCCGAGCATGAATGAGGTCCTGAGTTCGATCCCTAGTACCACAGGAAAAATAAAAATACAAGTAATTTAAAAATCACCTGTGAGGGAAGTTGATCTAAGAGAAGACATGTGTCTCTTCGGTAGCCTGCAGCCCTTCTGCAGCTCACACACCGTGGGAGCCGTGCACCCCAGTGGCTGGTTCCCAGGCTGCCCTGGTCCTGTGTGAGCACTCAGGAAGGCCCGATGCGCGGGGAAGCGGAGGTGGAGTTTCCTGCGGGGAGAGGAGGAGGAATACGTGGTGAGCACTGGGTCCCTCCTGCAGGGCTTCGAGGCCACCCGTGACGTGGAAGCGCTGATGGAACGCATGCGGCAGCTGCAGGACAGCCTGCTGCGGGACGAGGGAGCCTCCCAGGAGGAAATGGAGAGCCGCTTCGAGCTGGAGAAGTCCGAGAGCCTGCTGGTGACCCCCTCAGGTATAGGTCCCTGGGACTGTCCCCTTCTTAGCCATTTCTGTGAGGAGCAGACCGCTACACACGTCGTGCCTTCAGAGGCAGCCAGCTTTCAACTTCCCTTCTCAGGGGTTCAGAGACCTGTTAGCCTTTCTGGCTGTGTGACCACTGGTAGTCACTTCCTGCCTCAGGGCCTCGGGATTGGCATGAAGGGTAAATGAGCAAAACGTTTAGCACAGACCCTGGCTCAGGGTGACAGCTCCATAGGACTGTCACTATTCCTGTTTCTGGGGCCTTGCCTCCTGGGCCCATGTCCGGACCCACCTCCTCCCCAGCCCTGACTCCAATCAAAGTCCTGCTCTTCCCCACTGCAGTAAGGGGCTCTCTCTGGCCTCTCCTCTGTCTCCCTTTGCCCCCCATTTGATGATTAATCAGGAGTGGAGCCCTGTGTGTCCATGCCTTGCCCTCACTGTGACCTCTCTCTGACCTGGTCCTCAGCTGACATCCTGGAGCCTTCTCCACACCCAGACATGCTGTGCTTCGTAGAAGACCCAACTTTCGGATATGAGGACTTCACCCGGCGAGGGGCTCAGGCACCCCCCACCTTCCGTGCCCAGGTAGAGCTCTCTCCATTGGTCTAGGCCATTGCTCTAGATTTACAGAAAAGCAGGGGACAGGTAGTTTGAGTGATTAGGGTACCTTCTTGCAAGACCGCACGAATCTCGAAGGGACCCATCTTTGCCCTAAGCTTGTGGTCCTGATTGTAGGGAGAGGGTAACCGCTGAAGTACATACTTGTGGCTTTCTCAGGCTTGGTGTGTTGTATTTGTTGTGTAGAGTCAGGTGTGGTAGCACATGCCTGTAATCCCAGTACTTGGGAAGCTGAGGCGGGAGGATGGATGCGAGTTCAAGGCCAGCCCAGGCTACATAGTGAGTTCAAAACCAGCCTGGACTACATACACAGTGAGACTTTGCCTCCAAAAACCAAAACAACAACAACAACAACAAAAATCATGGTGTAGAGAGGCAACATTGTGGAAAGCCAGGGCATGCTCTAAAGGTCCAGAGGATGGGGTCTCTCTGGTCAGTCTTAGGCACCAGGGTCTCACTCCCTGACCCCTTCCCATGTGCCTCAGGACTACACTTGGGAAGACCACGGCTACTCACTGATCCAGCGGCTCTACCCCGAGGGCGGGCAGCTGCTGGACGAGAAGTTCCAGGCAGCCTATAGCCTCACCTACAACACCATCGCCATGCACAGCGGCGTGGACACCTCAGTGCTCCGCAGGGCCATCTGGAACTACATCCACTGCGTCTTCGGCATTAGGTGAGAACGTGTCTCCTTGTTGAGGGCGTGTGCACCACAAACCCTACTCTCAGCTCACTAGTATTTTATTCTATTGTTGTTACTTCTTTTTCTTCTTGCCCATACTATTTTTCAAAGCAACTTTACTTTGCTGATTTTAAAAGTTGGTAAGAGTCTGCATTGTTCAAACCTTATAAATGAAACTCTTTAACCCCACGTTGAAGTAACTATGGTTCTGTGTGTGTGCGTGTAAACTTACATCTACAGAGGCACATCTATACATAATTATGTACATACATAATATACATGAGAGTTTATAGAGTTTATATTTCCATATCGAATAGCAGATTTTCTCTCATAGTGAATAAGGTCAACATAAGTACCCATCTGTAGGTAACTTTAAACAACGCCATAGCCATTCAGTGAAATACAGTGAAGCCATTAAGGGCTGGGGATGTAGTTCAGTGGTGGAGTATTTGCCTAGAGTGTAAGGCCCTGGGTTTGATCACCAGCACTGCAAAAAAAAGAGAGAGAAAAAAAGTGTATTTATTTTGCTATGGGAAAGTGTTCAAAATGTATTGAGAAAAGAAAGTTACCAATCAGAATCTTCTTTTTGTTCCTTTTTTTCTCTTTCTTTTCTTTTGTGTGTGTGTGTGTGTGTGTGTGTGTGTGTTTGCGTTTGCTTTTGCTTTTGTTTTTGCTCTTGGTTTTTGAGACAAGGTATCTCTCTGTAGTCCAGGCTGGCCTCAAACTTGTGGCGATTCTCCTGCCTCAGCCTTCTGAGTGCTGGGATTATAAGTATGCATCACCATACCCAGGCTTTTGTTCCTTTTTGACTAAACATGTGTGCATGGGAAGTATGTTGCAGGCTATACACTAAAATGTTTAATAGAAGTTGTCTATATACTATAATATGATACTTGACATTTTCATCTTGTGCTTATTAAGTCTTTCTAATTTTTTTTTTTTTTAATTGTGCTAAGGGTCAAACCCAGGGCCTTGTGCTTGCTTACCACTGAGCTAAATCACAAGCCTTTTCTGATTTTTTTTTTTTTTTTTTTTTTTTTTTTTAGCATGGAATGGGATTGAAATACATCCCTGGTCCTTTTTATTTTGTATTTTGAGATCGGATCTAAGTTACCCAGGTTGGACTCAAACTTGCTATCTTGCTGCCTCAGCTTCCCTCAATGCTGGGAATACAGGCACCTGTGCCATCACACCTAGCATCTTTTCTGTTTTTGGGGGTAGGTTTTTTTTTTAATTGATAAGATCATCTTTGATATATTCTGCAGTTCAGGTTTTTTCACCTAATAATGTAGTATGAGCTACATTTCTTATCAGAGTAATAGCTCTTTTAATGCTTTGTAACCAATATGTAGTATTCTGTTAGAGATATATTATAATCATTTAATTTTTTTTTTTTTTCTCTTTTTGAAATGGAATCTCACTATGTAGTTCAACCTGGCCTTGAACTCATTATGTAGCCCAGGCTGGCCTTGAGCTCATGGCGATCCTCTTGCCTCAACCTCCCAAGTGCTAGGATTACAGGCATGCACCACCATGCCTGGCTATAATATATTTAATCATTTCCCTACTGTTGGATATTTGGATTGGAGTTTTTCACTCTTATAGACACTGTATACATTGACTAGTCTTATTTATAAGTTCTTGTAACCAGGCATGGTGGTGCACACCTGTAATCCCAGCACTCAGGAGGCTGAGGCAAGAGGTTTGCTTCGAGTGCAAGGTCAGCCCTAGGCTACATAGTAAGTTCAAGTCCAGTCTGAACTACATAGCGGGACTCTGTCTCAAAAAACAACAATAATAAAAATAAGTTCTTGTAGATAATCCTAGATATGCAGTTACTTGTCAAGGATAATTATTTTAATTTTTAAAAATCTCACTTTGATAACATTGTTGAAATTTGAATAATTAAGGCAAAAAATAATCTCCCCATATTCTGATATGCCACAACATTCATATCCTGAGATGTTTTTCTCCATTACTTTTTTCTTATGTATGCATTTTTTGATGGTTGAAATTATAATAATTATTTCATTTTAAGAATATATTGATGCCGGGTGTGGTGGCGCATGCATGTAATCCCAGTACTCAGGAGGCTGAGGCAGGAGGATTACTTTGAGTTTGAGGCCAGCCTGGGCTACAAAGTGAGTTTGAGGCCAGCCTGAACTACATAGTGAAACTCTGTCTCAAAAAAGAGACAAAAATAAAAAGTTTTAGAATATATTGAAAAAATATGTTGGATGTTTGTAAAGAGAAGCAAATAGCTTGTTTTTTAGGGAACTTGGCAAACATAGAGTTGGGGTTGTAGCTCAGTGGTAGAGTGCTCACTTAGTATGCAGGAGGAACTGGATTCAATTTCTACCTTCAGCACTACAGAAAGAGTCAGGGAGAGGCAGCAAGAGAACCCAGATAACAGTAAAAAGAAAGTAAGAACCTAAAAGCTATCTGTGAGGATTAGGGATATAGTTCAGTGCTAAGGTACTTGCCTAGTGTAAAAACCAAAAAAAAAAAAAAAAAAAGGAAGAAGAAAAAGAAAAAGTCACCCATGACACCACCTGCACTTATTGTCAGGTATTTGCTTCCTGTCTTTTGTTTAGTTTTGTTTTGTTTTTGATACCAGGAATAGAACTCAGGACCTTGTGGTTGCCAGGCAGGAGCTTATGCCACTGAGCTATATCCCCAGCCCCTTCCTGTCTTTTTTCTATGTGTGAATAACCAAAGCATACATCATTTTACAAAAAGAAGATCTGTTGCCATTTTCTTGCCTGCTCGTGTCACTTATTTTACTAAAAACATGAGTGAAGTTAGTGAGCATGATTTTTCCATTTAACAGTTTATACCAAGTACCAATGATCATTATAGGGTTCCAACTCAGGGTGGCAAAGTGGCATCTGAGAGTGTGTGACAGGCTGGGTGTAGGCTTCTTCACTCACCTACCTGGCCCTTCTTTCCTTGCCCTTCCTCCCTCCTTGCTGTCCCACTACCAATTATATGCCATGTCGATGTGTCCACCCTGGCCTATGACGATGTTTGCGAAGCTCACCAGACTGGGGTGCAACAAAGAAGCTTCTAGACTGGTCATCAATTTACCTTTTGACCTTAAACAAGTTAATTACCTTCTCCAGGCCTTAGTTTGCCCATCCATAAACTGACTACAGTACTAGCTCCTCTTTGCCCTTATCATCTTCTCCAAGGCAAATATACACTGACCTCCTTTAGTGTAAAGTAGCAAATAAGCCCTGCAGCCTGGCAGGCTTGGGTTTGAAACCCATTCCTTGCTGTGTGACCTAGGGCAAGTGACTTCACTTTCTGAATTTCCATTCCCTCATCTGTAAAGTGGGTGGAAGAGTACAGTGTATGGGATGCAGAGCTGTGTACCAGGGTACAGAGGAGTTTGAGGACACATCCACATGCAAATAATTGGTAGTGGGACAGCAGGCTCATTCCCTGGGCATCCTCGGGGTGCTCTCCTGCAAGTCTGCTGGCCTGGATATGTGGTATGAGCTGTTTTGCTAAGAGGAACCAAGCTTCTTATTGCTTCCCACCTTCTGATGTTTCTTGCCACTCTCTTGTCCCTTCTTCTGTAGGGTGGGGGTGGGGAGAGGAGCTGCTTCTGGGAGCAGAGGGTGAGTAATGCTGTGGGGGTCTTTTCATCCAGATATGATGACTATGACTACGGGGAGGTGAACCAGCTCCTGGAGCGGAACCTCAAGGTCTATATCAAGACTGTGGCCTGCTACCCAGAGAAGACCACCCGGAGAATGTACAACCTCTTCTGGAGGCACTTCCGCCACTCAGAGAAGGTAGCACCCTCAGGGAGGAGCAGGATGGAAGTAGACAGGCTCAGCTAGTAGAGAGGGAAGGGGGCAGGATCCAGAGTCTGCCTGCCAGAGGGGTACCTGGACCTGTTGTCCTGAGTTCAAGTCCTGCTCTACTATATGATTTCAGAAGCCATTTACTCACCTAGGAAGTGGGAATGTCTTCAGTGGTAGCCTAGTGTACCGAGGTTCAAATCATAACACTATCACACAGTAGCACTGTGACTTTGGGCAAGTCACTTTGCTTCTCTGAGCTTTTCCACTTTCTAGTGAGAGTCAACACTCCCCGCATTTCAAGGTTGTTGGAAGGATGAAATTAGAAAATATATGGAAACCCCTGATCCTGGGTAGGTGCCAGGTAGTGCTCACTCTTGTTTTAGCTCTGTGGGATGGAAAGGTAAGCCATGATGGGGAAGAATGTGCTGGAAATTCTTTAGTACTCATTGCACCAAACTGATTTGCAAGGGTCAGGGCATCTCTGTAGGATCAAGAAGGGTGAACTGAGCGGTCAGAGGTCATGGCAATCTGGGAGGGCTGCAGATCACTTGTCAGGAACCCCTCGGTCTGTGTCCCAGGTCCACGTGAACTTGCTGCTCCTGGAAGCTCGCATGCAAGCCGCCTTGCTTTACGCCCTCCGTGCCATCACCCGCTACATGACCTGACTCCCTACCACGCAGGACCCACACCTGGAGCAGCTGACCCTGGGGACACCCTCCTCCCTGCAAGGACTTCTCGTCTGGAAACAGACCCGGGACCCTTTCTGTCTCACGCCCGTGCACCCCACCATCGGGGCTGGCTTGTGTGACGTGCAGCCCCCGAGCCATGCCCTCCTCTTCTCTCTGGAGTGGACAGAATTGTTGCACTGACTGACTCTGGGATCTCAGCTCTCCCCATGGGATCTGGAAGAGGACTAGGAGATCGCAGGGGCCATGCCCTTCTTCCTTTCCCTGAGCCCAGAGGCAGAGGGCACAGGAAGGGGAATGGGCCACGCTCAGGCCAGGCTCCAGGTACCATGAGTGCTATGGCCCTCCTGGACTGGAAAGGCCCTGGCTGGCCTCTGTAGGAGAGGGGCAAAGAGCTCCAGGGACTGGCACTCCAGGAAGCTTTGCCTTCCCTCCCCACCTCATTCTCCTATTTCATTACCTCCCACCTGCCATTCACCCATCAATGTGAAAGTCAGGGTCACAGCTGGTCTGTGCACCCAGTCTATCAAAAGCCTTTTCTGTTGGGCAGCCTGAAGGCCCCCCCCATTCCGTGGTTGCCCAAATCTTACTTCAGTTCTTCACCTCTTTGCCCCTGTAACCCTTTCTCCCACAACCAGTGGTATGACACCCCAGGAAAGGGGCCAAACACATCCAAAGAGTGGACTATCTCTAGAGGAGGTGCCTCTGTTGGCCACTTTGCCTTCTGAAGAGGAGGGAGTATTCGAAGACAAAAGATCTGTACTTCGGTCCTTTGAGATCAGACCTCCTCAGGATCTCACCTTTGAAACAGGGTCAGTGTCTGTGAGGAGCAGAGGGAGGTTCTGTTCTCCCCAGGCTGCAGAGGCCAGTGCACACCCTCTTGTCCCCAGGGGCCCTGCCAAGGACTTTTGCCAAAAAGTTGAGCCTTCCTAGGTGGCTGACATGGCACCAGAGCCCAGTAAGGGAAGCTAACGCCAGAGTTCTTGTTTGGCCCCTGCCACTGACTGAGTAGCTGTGGCCACATTGCCAAACCCCCATGACCACCACAGTTGTGGACTGAGGGGTGGTTTTGAGTTTCCCAGGATCTGATGCTTTGCCCTGGGACCTCAGGTCAACAGCAACTGATTTTTTGCAAGATCCTGAAGGCCTCCGGGGACCCCCTTCCTGCAGTCAGTCTCCTGGCTGCCTTCCAAGAACTTCATCCTTATCCTAGTACCTGTCCCCTCTCCTGGAAGTTAGGTGGATTGCTTGGAGACAGAAGCAGCTAAGGACTGATCCCAAGCACTTTCTGCAGCAAACAACTGTGAATTGAGACTTCTCTTGCCCTTCCAGCAGCAGGTGCCTCCTCCCAGGCCAGTTTGGAGGTGCCTGGGAAAGGCAAGGGCACAATGCCGCTGCTTCTGACCTCCCTCCTGGGGTGGCAGGAAAGGAACCCGGCCACTGTGCCACATTTCATACCCATGCGGGCATGGGGAAGTGACTAACAACCCCCCAGGCCTAAAAGCCCTCCCTGCAAAGAAGATTGGCAGGGGGGGAGGGGACCCAGCATGGGGGTTTGAGTTCCAGAGGGGACATAATGACTTTGTGTCCCCTAGGTGGGTGGGAAAGGTATCCATTATTCAAGTGCTGAAACCTTTGACCTTGCTACTGGTTGTGTATGATGAGAAATAAAAGTTCACTGAGGTTTTGTTTTGTATTCCTTGTTAATGGGCTATTTTCCTAATTTCCTGAAGGTCAGGGTTCACCTCATAGCACAAGCAGGGAGCTGTGATTGCATCATGGACTGGACTTGACAGCCCCTGCCCTGCCTGGTGCTTGTGCCCAGTGATTGCAGGGTTGGAACTGTAGGCATTTAAAATGGCATTGTGGAGTAATAATGACCTTGTTATTCTTCTGACAAAGCTCCGGGCTGGGTACCTGAAGGCTGTTTCTGTGAATCTGCAGTAATTCTGCAAGAAAATTTCACATGACATTGCCAAGGCTACATAGCAGGTCATTGGTGGAGCGAGGCTTCCAGCTGAGGTCTGTTTGACCCCAAGGGTTTGACTTCACACCTGGCCTTTTTCCTCCTACAGGACTTCTGCAGTGAGAGGGAGGCTACTTGACAACCCGGAGGTTTCCTCTTGTGTCCCGCACTCCCTCGTGTTGTGATGACCTCATCCATCCCTTTCCAGGCATAAAGAATCTGATGCAAATTGTGCCCTTGCCACTTATAGTTATGTGTCCTTGGTCAAATTTCTTAACTTCCCTGGGCACCAGGAACTAGTGAGGTGATAGGAAAACCACATCAGGACTAAAGGGTAAGACCTCTCCTGCCAGCTTCTGGTTTGCTCTTTTTTTAAAAAATTTTTTGTGGGTACCAGGTGTCAAACTCAGGACCTCGCGCGCCAGCAGGCACCCCTGCTGCTGAGCAATATCACCGGCCTTTTTTTCGTATGTGGGTTCTGGGAGTCGAACTCAGGACCTCACGATTGCCAGGCAGGCACTTATGCCTCTGAGCCATCTCACTGGCCCTGGTTTGCTATGAATACTGCCGTCGTAAACCAAAAACCTGGTCTCCTTCAGGAAGCCTTCTGCGAGTGACTGCAAGTAGCCTTTTCCTTGGAGGCACCTCTCCCATTTTGCAGTATTCCTACGTGCTTGCTTTTCCTTCTAGATCATCTGCGAGGATTGGAGAAAAAGGGAACCAAAGCTGGAGTAGAAAGCTTGGATTCTGGCCCAGACTTAGCCACTTATTAGCCTAGGGGGACTGATTCATTGCACTGTGCCTCAAGTTTCCTCAGCCATAAAACTAGGGGTAAAACATTTTCATGTCTTTTCCAGGTAACATTTCTAGAAAGGTGGCTGTTGGCAAATGTCTTCAAATTTAATCTTCACGATAGCCCTTTGAGAAAGGGGTGTGGAAATGGGACCCCAAGTGAGAATCTAGGGAATATTAACTTAGCATTTAGACCCAGCTCACATTCCAGCTTTGACATTTAACATCTGTCTGACTGTGAGCAGCGAGCTACTTAAATCCTCTAGCCTTAGTTTCTCATGGTGGAATTAATACCTAGGGTCACAGTAAGGGTGTGAGGATTAAATAATGCCTGAAAGCCACCCAGCACAGTTGAAGTAGTTGGAACCTCAGAAATTTGCCCAAGATCAAGCCTTGAGGTTGAATTAGAACCCCTCTCCATCTGATTCCAGTGGTCTTTGTATTGCATAGCATTTGCCTCCAGACTGCCTATGCCCTCAGTCTGCTTTTTTTTTTTTTTTTTTTAATCACGTTGAACTCAATTTGTACAAATTCTCCAGTCCAGATAGGATCTAATGAATCTGTTTTAGACTTCTGCAGTCTGCAATCCAGGACCTGGACACATTATTGATGCAGAATGGAGTTTGAGAGGGGTTGCTAGGGGCTGAGTTTTTTGTTTAGCTTCTGAGCTGCTGACAGTAGAAAAGAGCTGTGTGAGTCATCTTCACCAGAGCCCTCAGGCAGGTGGATTTGGAGAAGTACTTCACAAACCCTTTTTGTCTTAGAATCTCCTGGAGGACCATCTTTCACAGCCTCCCTGGTGTTCTTTCACTCACCAGATGTTGTATACCTAATATGAAACGTGCCCTGGAGACAGAGATAAGGAGACAGGCTTGGTTCCTGCTCTCTTGGGATTTACTGTCAAGTGCAGGGGACAGATAGTGGATAATTACTCAACTAATGATTTACATTACTGTTGTGGTGGATGGCCTAAGGAGAAATATGAAGTGCTCCCAGGGCGATTACAGCCTAGCAGTGGAGTTTGCTCTTCCCAGAAGATGTAACACAACTAAGGAGAGCAGTTTCCCACCCAGGGAGGCACTTTTGGCCTGCAGGTTCTGTGGAATGGTTAGGAAACTGCTCCTCTGGGTTCCTCAGTAGCGGATGCTATGCTGTGCCACCCGGGCTATGGCATTCATTCCTCAGATTTCAGCTGAGTCCCTTCTGGGGACTGCCCTGTGTTGAAGAGAGTCATGGTTACACCTCCTCCAGGCAGTCTGCCTCCAATGGCTGGTTGGTGGGAACGAAGGGTACACAGGCCTGGCCCCTTTGCCTCTATTTGAAACCACCCTGAAAGATCATCCCAGCTCTAGCCCCCCACTTCAGATTCCTGAACCCTCCATTGCAGCTGTATTGCAGCCCAACTTCTTTGGTCCAGTCCCACTTCAAACCATCTATGATAGTTGCCCAGTAATCCTCCTGCATGCAAGTTTCCCCCTCAGGGGCCGGTGAGATGGCTCAGAGGCATAAGTGCCTGCCTGGCAAGCGCGAGGGCCTGAGTTCGACTCCCGGAACCCACATACGAAAAAGGGGCCAGTGATATCACTCAGCGGCACGGGCACCTGCTGGCGTACGAGGTCCTGAGGTCGACCCCCAGTACCCACAAAAAAAAAAAAGTTTCCCCCTCAGAATCTGCTTACCAGGGAACTTAATCTAAGACTCTTATTACGGATGGCGAAAATAAAGACTGGAGACCCGCAGTGACTTGCTTGAGATCCCACATGCCTGAACCTTCGGATCTTCAGCTCTCTGACACAAGTGTCATACCCAGGGCCAGAGCCCTACACCTTCCTGCCTTGACTTTATCTTGCTGAGCCTGGAGACAACAATAGCAGGGGTCAGAATATGCTCTGGATGCCGTGGCTGGAGACTGGGCAAGTCACTGGTGCCAGGGTGCTCTATCTTCTCTTGTCGGCCTCTGTGTGATGCCCCATGGTCCTTAAAAAACACATGTCTCAGCAGAAAAACATGTAGCAGCAGAAATTTTTTCCTCCTGTGTCCAAATCACCTCTTACCTCATAGTTGGTTCCTGTTGGGGTGGGACAGAGGGAGTTGAGCATCTGTCTCTTGCTGTCTTTTTTTTTTTTTTTTCTTTGCATTCCTGGAAATTGAGCCCAGGGCCTTCACACTGAAATACATACTCAGCCCTTTTTATTTTTTATTTTGAGACAGGATCTTAAGTTGCCAGGTTGGGCTCAAACTCCAACTTACTATTCTCCCTCCTCAGCCTCCCAGAGTGCTGAGATTACAGGCACGTGCCAACACACCTGGTGGCATCTGTCTCTCTCTTTTTTTTTTTTTTTTTTTTTGAGACAGGGTCTTGCTGTGTAGTTCTGGCTGGGCTTGAACTCACTGTATAGCCCAGGCTGCCCTCGAACTCGCAGCGAATCTCCTGCCTTAGCCTCCCAAGTGCTGGGATTACAGGGTGCACCAATAAATACACCCAGCTCTGTCTCATTTTTGAGTGTCAAAAATCAATGTCAAGAATCTTTTTTTTCTTTGTTCATATTGACATTGTCAAATTCTTCCTCTGTCCAGATGCTGCTAGAAACTGGCTATCAATTAAACATGGGCCCTGCTGGGCATGGTGGCGCATGCCTGTAATCCCAGCACTAGGGAGGCTGAGGCAACAGGATCGCTGTGAGTTCAAGGCCGGCCTAGCCTACATAGTAAGTTTAAAGCCAGCCTGAACTATATAGCAAGACCCTGTCTCAAAAAACAAAAAACAAACAAAACTAAACATGGAGAATTAAAGATTAAAAAAAATAAATAACAGGGCCGGTGAGATGGCTCAGCGGCTTAAGCGCCTGCCCGGCAAGCGCAAGGGCCCGAGTTCGACTCCCGGATCCCACATACGAAAAAGGGGCCGGTGATATCGCTCAGCGGCACGGGCGCCTGCTGGCGCGCGAGGTCCTGAGGTCGACCCCCCGGTACCCACAAAAAAAAAAAAAAAAAAACAAAAAACATGGGCTGTACAGTTCAGAGGAGTAGAATGAACATTATAGAAATACTGGTGATAAGCCCGGAGAAATAAAAAGCACAAGGAGCCCAGAGAGAGGACAGTTTACCCTGGACCTGGAAGGTAAATGATCAGCAAAAGATATGAAGGGAGAAAGAAGGCAGAGGAAACAGTACAGGAGAAGATTTGGAGCAGGAAGGAGAACTCAGCCTTGCACAGAGGAAGCGGGGAGAACGAGAGGAAGGCTGAGGCTGGAGAAAGCCCCAGGTGGATCTGGCAGGGCCTTTCAGAGCACAGCAAAAATTTTGGACTTTGGCCTGGGGGTGTAGCTCAGGGGTAGAGGGCTTGCCTCAAATGTCCCAGGCCTTAAAAAAAAGAAAAGAAAAAAATGGACTTTATCCTATAGGCAATGGGATGTCTTCAAAGGAGATTTTGTTGTTCATTACTAAAGAGATATTTATTTATTAGAGGAGGGAGTAGAAAAAATCTGAAGATTTATTCAGGCACTCCCGTGTGCTAGGTTCCCACTAAGTACTTTGCAGGAGAGGTCTGTTTCAATCCTCTCATGGCACCCTCGATAGTAAAGACTGTTATTGGCTCCATTTCACAGATGGGCCTAATTGAACCTCAGATCCACAGTCCCTCATGCAACATGTTTTCTCTTGCTCCCTACCCCACGCAGAGGACATTTTTCCTTTTTTTTTCCTGGTGTGGGGGATTGAACCAAGAACCTTATACATGGCAAGAGCTCTACCACTGAACTATACCCCATCTCCCGAAGGCTTTTTTCCCCACTAAGATTATAATCAACTTCCCAGTTCACAAACCGCAGGGAGGGAGGGATTTTTGTGCGGCGTGTTCTATTTTGTTCACACAGTAGGGGCAGAGGAAATAGGTGTGTAGGACATGTTTGTGTCCACCAGAATGCCTGGGCTAGTGCTGGGCCCGGCTAGCAGAGCCCGAGAAATCACAGCCTCCCCACGCTGCTGACTCGGCTGTCCTCTGGCTGCCTTTCCCTGCCTGGCTTGTCACAGGGCCGCTGCTCAGACACTCAGCGTCAGTCTAGTGTCGAGGAAAGAGCTTGGACTTTGGAACCAGACAGCCAGGGCTCAAATCTGAATGCAAGCCCATCTGCAATGAGGCAGAGTATAAATAAACAGGGCTAAGTACCTGTATGACCTTTAGCAACTTTTTTTAATTTCCTCACTGATAAAATGAGAATGTCACCATCTACATGAAAAATTTGTTATGGTGGGATCAAATGAGATGTTTATAAAATGCCTGTTTAGTTCCTCCTTTTGGCAGAAGATAGGGGTTTGGTCAATGCCCTTTTCTTGGACTTTACTTCTTCAAATCTCACATTTTTCTTCTATAAAAAGGGATAGGGGTGGCTCAGTGGTAGAGCATTTGCCTAGCATTTGTGAGGTCCTGGGTTCGATCCCAGCACTGCAAAATAAATAAGTAAAAAGAAATGATAATAATACCTAGCTCATAGGATTGCTGTCTGTTCGGTCAAATAAGTGATTGTCACCCAGGGATGATTTGCCCCCACAGGACATTTGGCAAAGTGTGGAGGCATTTTTGGTTGTAACAACAAGGAATGCTACTGGCATTTAGAGGGTATAAACCAGGGATGCTGCTAACCATCCTACAACACAAGGGTAGTGAGTTCCTTAAAATAAAGTATTATCCAGTCAAGATGGTTCCAAGGTTGAGAAATCCTGAATTAAATAATGCACATGATGTGTGGGTTCAATATAACACCTGGTACACATTAACTGAATGGTAAATGGAAAACAAATAGACTTTGGGGGAAAAATATGCTTCCAGGAGCAGAAATATGAGTTCAGTGAATCCAAATCTCCATGGTCCTTTCCCCAAATTTCTAGCCATAAGGAGGCTTGAAATGAGGAGACTCATGCCAAAGTGGTTTTATCATCAAAAATGCCTTGGAGGGCCGGTGAGATGGCTCAGCGGCTTAAGCGCCTGCCCGGCAAGCGCGAGGGCCCAAGTTCGACTCCCGGATCCCACATACGAAAAAGGGGCCGGTGATATCGCTCAGCGGCACGGGCACCTGCTGGCGCGCGAGGTCCTGAGGTCGACCCCCCGGTACCCACAAAAAAAAAAAAAAAATGCCTTGGAAACCAGAGAGTGAGCGGTAAGTTCAAAATAGGAGACCCACAGCCTTGGACCTTGGACTCCTCACGAGGGGCGGGGCGGGTGGCGGGAGGGCAGCATCCCCCTGCTCAGAGCTCCAGCTGCTGTCGGGGGCAGGGCAGAGACCTCTGGGTCACCCCAGATCCAGGATTTATAGCCCATGGGCTCCTCCCTGTTTACGGCACACTCAGAAGATACATTCCAGGTCAGCAGGGCCCCCAGGAGCACTGCATGTCTTGTGACCTGATGACACAACCAGGATGAACCAGAAGGGGCAAATCACAGTCCACGGGGAAGCGCGGCCCAAATAGAAATTGGTTCAGTTCAACAGAGTCAGGTGTCCGGGAACTCTCACTGCTTCCCCAATCATGTACAGGCAGCTATGGGTCTCCCAGGCGGGAGTCCTTCTGCAATACCAGTTAGGAGCACAGATATCTAGAAAGGGACACTTGAATCCCAGCTCTGCCAGCACCAGTGTTTGTCCCCGGTAAGGCACACCATCTCTCTGGCACACTGGCGAGCACACAGTGAACTGTCTGTGTGTGTGTGTGTGTGTGTGTGTGTCTCAGTCATCACAAAAACAAAACAAAACAAAACAAAACAAACTATAAGGGCTATTATCATTCCTAATTTTAACTCATTTTTTGTTTACTTATTTATTCCTGCAGTGCTGGGGATTGAACCCAGGGCCTTGCACATGCTAGGCAGGCACTCTGCCACGATTCCATTGACATCCCCAGCACCATCATTCCTACTTTTTGGTTTTGTTTTTTGAGGCAGCATCTCACTGTGTAGTTCAGGCTGGCCTTGAACTCACTATGTAGCCTAGCCTGGCCTTGAACTCACAGTAATCCTCCTGCCTCAGCCTCCAGAGCGCTGGAATTACAGTCATGTGGTACCACACCCAGCCCATCATTCCTACTTTATAAAAGAATAAACCAAGGCTCAAAGAGGTGAAGGATTTTGCCCAATGGCACATGACTAATTTAGTGGTAGAGGATCACAGACTTTGGGGCAATGGATGAGATGCCTTCAAAAAGCTTGTACAGGAGAGAATGATGAAAAAAGTCTAATTCCAAGCAAGGAAACAATGAAAGAGGTGCTAGTAGAGAATTCAGGTGGGTAAGGCCAGCCTGAGGTCACTTCCAGGTGGGGTAAGGAGGAAGGATTCCTGGAGGAAGTGGTGGTTGAACTGGTCTTTGAGGATAGGTAGAACCAGAAGTAGATGGGTGAAAATACAAGCCAGCTCTTCATTTTCAGACTGAGATCCAGAGAAGTAGGATCCCTGGGTCAGGCAAGAGAAGCTGAGTACGCAGGGCTGGGAACAGAAGATCTGGCTGGGAAAGTTGATAAATTGGGCCAAAACTGTTTGGTGGAAATGGATGGGACTAACGTTCAAAATGGTTAACAAACAACACTGAGATTCCATCTCACCCCAGAAAGAATGGCTGTCATCAAGAAGTCAACCAGTAACAAATGCTGGAGGGGCTGTGGGGAAAAAGGAACCCTTCTCCACTGTTGTAGTCAGGGTTTACAAGGGAAACAATACAATACAGGACACATAATTTATAGAGTTATTTTGTAATAGTCACCCAAAGAGTCATATACAAAAAGTGCAGGAAATCTGTCCACACACTAAAGACCCAAAGAACCCAGCTGAGGGCCTGGATCCTACAGCAGTGTCCTGTATGAGTCCAGCTGAAGACCTAGAGCCCATGACCATGCCCTCATGAGTCCAGCTGAAGGCCTAGGGCCCACAACAACGTCTCATGCAAGTATATTTCACGGATCTGCACCGGGAAGGCCCAAAGGTCAGTGGTGGTAGCTAGAAAGTCTGCACCAGCGGGATGAAGGACCTGTGCCAGCAGATTGAGGGATCTACCCCGGAGCCAGGAAGCGACGCTCAGGGTAAGAACCGGAGCTCCCCTGAAAGTCACCACAGCCATCCTCAGCAACAGTGAGGTCCCGAGCTCCTCCGACGATGAGAACAGCCAAGTTCCTATCAGGAAAGCCAGCGTGACAAGCTCCTCAAGGAGAACCGACAGCACCACCTCTTCCTCTCCAGTTCTCCTTTTTATGTTGTTGGCAACAGTCCTCAGGTGGGCCCTCCACACCCAGCACCACGCTGATTCAGTTCAGCTGGGTGTTACAAGTTGACCACCAGTTGTCGATCCACCACATCCACTGTTGGTGGGAGTGTAGACTGGTGCAACCACTGAAAATCAGTGTGGAGATTCCTCAAAAAACTAAAACTAGCGCTTCCATTTGACCCAGCTATTCCCTTCCTGGGTATCTTCCAAAAGAATTAAAAGCATCATACCACAGCAATATATGCACACCTGTGTTTATAGCAGCACAGTTTGTAATAGCCATATCTTGGAGACAACCCAAGTGCCCATCAACTGGTGAATGGATAAAGAAGAGGTGGGGTTTTTTATACAATGGAGTACTATTTTGCCATAAAGAAGGATACGCTCAAGACATTTCTAGGAAAATGAATGCACCTTGAGACCATTCTCTTAAGTGAAATAAATCGGACACACATGTGTAAATGCTGCGTTGTTTCTCTGGTGTGAGAAACTGAAAGTGTAAATAAGGACCAAAATGTATAATAGGTATTGTGAAATTGGAGGAAAATGTTCAAATGGGGAGGGGAACAAGGGAAAGGGGAAGGGGAAAGGAAAGAAGGGAAAAGTTAAAAAAATAAGAAGGAAAACATGGAAACAAAGCTTTTGTAAATGGGGAGGAGGGGAAGGGTTGAAGTGAGGGCAGGGGAATGGGGAAAAAAAAACAAGTTAGATCATGTACAGGTACAAATTCACTATGATGAATGTGATCATTATATATATCTAAAATGTACCAATAAAATGTGATTTTATTTTATTTTTTTTTTGTGGGTACCGGGGGTCGACCTCAGGACCTCGCGCGCCAGCAGGCGCCCGTGCCGCTGAGCGATATCACCGGCCCCTTTTTCGTATGTGGGTTCCGGGAGTCGAACTCGGGCCCTCGCGCTTGCCGGGCAGGCGCTTATGCCGCTGAGCCATCTCACCGGCCCATAAAATGTGATTTTAAAAAATGTTTAACAACTAGAAGGGAATATGTGCCAGTGGGGTGGAAAGGATACTGATCTATAAACAAGTCCTGGCCATGCTGGTGAGGACAGATTGAATCCCATGCCGAATATCCTGGAAAGGGTACATTTCCTTGCCCACCTTCCTTTTGACTTTTTGGAAACAGTGTGTTCCTATTTTGCTCGAGTGGTCCACTCCTTCTACTCCCGGTGTATTTAGCTCTAGTGGGCCTGACCCACTTTTTTTTTTTTTTTTTTTGTATTGGAGATTGGATCCAAGTTCTTCTCACTGAGCTACATTCCCAGCCACTTTTAAAAAATTTTTATTTCGGGATGGGGTTTCTAATTTGCCACTAATTTGCCCAAACTGATCTAGAGCTTATGATTCTTCTGCCTCAGCCTCCCTTGCTGAGATTACAGGTGTGCACCACTGCACCCAGCCTAACCCTACTTTTATATCTCCAGGTGTGGGAATGGTGGAATCTGGTCTAGCTCATTAGAATGTGACAGTGCCTGGCACAAGCAGAGACGCATAAAGCAAGCTGCCCGCCCCGACACATTTGTTAGAACTCTTGGGGAGAAAGCAAGCTGTTTGACTAGGAAAGCTAAGAGAAGGGAGTATTAAGGTTAGAGATAGAGATAGAGGCCAGATCCTTATGATAACATTTGAATCTCTACATCCAACAATGCCTGAAGTCATCACATATATTCTTCTGTACAGTGAGCAAAAACTTATCTTTTATGAGTCAGGCAGGTTCTTCGTTACCTGCAACAGGAAGCATGCTAACACAGTTATGGAATGCCTCAAGTGTGGTCCTGCGGAGCCTGCTTAGGCTCTAGAGAGACACGGAAGGAAGGGGGAAACAGCAAGTAAGAAGGGAAAAGGAGGGGCTGGTGAGATGGCTCAGCGGCATAAGTGCCTGCCTGGCAAGCGTGAGGTCCTGAGTTCGACTCCCGGTACCCAGGTATGAAAAAGGGCCGGTGATATCACTCAGTGGCACAGGTGCCTGCTGACACATGAGGTCCTGAGGTCGACCCCTAGTACCCACAAAAAAAAAAAAGAAGGAAAAAGGAGATATGACCATTACAAAAGCAAGTCCCTAGGGGCTAGAAAGAATTGGGAGTGAAAATAGGAAAAAATACAGGGAAATTGAGGGAACACCTACTGGATGCCCCTTCCAGGAAAAAGAGGGTATTGAACTTTTGCCTTGAGTCAAAGACACAAGACAATCCAAGAAATGAGTCCTTGCCATCCCTGTTTCTCTCTGGATGAACACTTGAATCCTTCTCTGAACAGAATTTTAAATGTACCAGGAAAAGTTTGGCAAATCTCCCATATATTACAGAACTTAAAGAACTCAGATGATTTCAGACATTAAAATTATGATATAAATGAATATATATGAAAGATATATCCAAGTCAGGCATGGTAGTGCACCCTTATAATCCCAGTACTTGGGGAGGCTGAGGCAGGAGGATCTCCATGAGTTCAAGGCCAGTCTGGGCTACATAGTGAGTTCGAGGCCGGCCTGAACTACATGGTGAGACCATCTCAAAACAAACAAACAAACAAACAAAAAACCTCTAGCTTATTCTTTATCTTTCACTTTATTTTTTGTTTGTTTGTTTTTGTTTTTTATTTTTTGAGACAGGGTCTCACTACGTAGTTCAGGCTGGCCTTGAACTCATGGCGAGCCTCCTGCCTTGGCCTCTCGAGTGCTGGGATTACAGGGATGCACTACCACGTCCAGTTCATTTTTTTTCTTTATATATCCATCATATTGTTAAATGATGAATCAAGTTACAGAATTGTCAGGAGCTCACAGCATGCCCGGGCTTGCCAGGAGCCATACTGACGATGGCAGCACCAACAGATTTCAAGCATGTGGGGGCCTCTTTAGCTCCTTACCAGAACAGTGATCAGTCTTTTTCTTCAGCTCAGCGACCTTGCCAGCGGTCCGAGCTCTGTGGTGACCCAGCACAGGGCCACGGCCAGCATCGATGTGGCCTGGATGATACAGCATAGTCCGCTGAGCAGCAGGTAGATCATTCCTGCTGCCGCCAGCATGCTGCCGTGACGAACATCTTGGACGGACATTCTTGGCATTGAAGCCCACATTTTCCCCAGGAAGAACCTCATGCAAAGCTCACTGGTGCATTTCACCAGACTACTTGAGTGGTGACATTGCCTTCAGCACAGGTGACCACCCTGCCGGTGTGAGGACAACAGTCTTGCTAGACACAGTGGAGCACGCCTGTGGCTCTGAGACAGGAGAGAAGGGCCGGACACTCCCCGAGAGGTACTTTTTATTTCTTTTTATTTTTCTTTTCCACAGCCACTCCAAACACCTAGCAGCGCAGCCGTCTCTGTCTACATCAAGCTCCCCACGCCGCTCAGGGAGGCTTTTGCTTTGGCTGCAACAAGCCTCAGTGGCAGCACCATCCCAGGTGGCCGTGCCCTGCAGCCCCTCTGGATGCCCCCACCGCCTGCAGCCGTCCTCCATGGGACCTGCCAGGAGCTCTTCCCCTGCCCACGTCTGAACAGAGCCCCACACTGCCCAGGCACAAGCGCACCTTTTTCTTCCACATGAGCAAGTTCCTCCATGCCCTTACGAGTCGGTCCATGCATTGTTCCTCTTTTGTTACAGCCTGAGTTCTAGTAAAGCCTCTTTTGGATAGCATATTTTTGCCTATTCATGACCGCTATCTTGAGTAGATCATGCTGAGCTGGTACATAAGAGCTGGGAACATCAAGGTCACTGGTACTGAAAGCGGCCGGTAGCCCAGTCTGGTGACACTGAAGGCAGCTAGCAGCCAGACAGTGATGGACAGTGTCCTCGTCACTTTCTAGTCTCTGAGACAAAGTACCCAATGCCCGCAACTGAAAGGAGGAGAGGTTTATTTGGCCTCATCTTTTCGGTCTCTGGTCAGCTGGCTCCAAGGCAGAAACAGCATGGTGGAAGGGTCTGGTGGAGGAGAACTGCTCACCTCATGGAGACCAGGAAGCAGCGAGAGGAGGGAGGAGCCAGGAACAAGAACACTTCCTTTCACTCATACCCCCCACGTGCCCCTCTTCCCACCAGGCCCCACCTCCCACCCACACACTCAGCTGTGGAACTCACCAGCAGATGTAGCCACTGATGGATACAGGGCCCCCATGATGTCATCACCCTCCAAAAGCCCCGCCTCTGAGCCCATGAGAGTTTTGGGGTCATTCTGGATCTAAGTTGTAATAGAGAGCAATGGAGACTTGCAAGGAGCTGCCATCTCAGATGGCCAGAAGAGTCCCCAGGGCCTGTCAGTCGTTGCTGTGTCTGAGCATCAGGGAAGGCCACTAACACTCAGAGCTGAGAGTCACAGGCATTCAGAGCTTAGGGCTGTCGACACTAAAGGAGTTGCACTTTGCCTATTTGTGATTTCACAGGAATTGAGCAAAAGAACCTTCAGCTGATTGGTAGCAGCTTAGTGGTCCATACTGAGATCCTTCCTTTTTTAATTTTTCTCTTTGTTTGTTTGTTTTTTTAAGGTTTTTTTCTTTTCTTTTTTTGGCTTTGTTTTTTTTTTGTGGGTACCGGGGGGTTGACCTCAGGACCTCACGTGCCAGCAGGAGCCCGTGCCGCTGAGCGATATCACCGGCCCCTTTTTCGTATGTGGGTTCCGGGAGTTGAACTTGGGCCCTCGCGCTTGTCGGGCAGGCGCTTAAGCCGCTGAGCCATCTCACCGGCCCTTTTTTTGGCTTTTTGAAACAGGGTTTCACTATACAGTTCAGGCTGGCCTTGAACTCACTTTGTAGCCCAGGCTGGCCTCAAACTCCCAGCCATCCTCCTGCCTCAGCCTCCCCAGTGCTGGGATTACAGGCATGTGCCACCATGTCCAGCCTACTTTTTGTTTGTTTTTTGAAACAGGGTTTCACTATGTAGCACAGGCTGTCCTTGAACTCACAGCAATCCTTGTGCCTCAGCCTCCCAAGGGCTGGGATCCTTCCTTTGTCTGGCTGGATCTTTCCTTTTACAGGGTGTGAAGAAGAGGATGGACAAAGGTGATAGTTGTCAGCAATGGAGAAGTAGCTGGAGTACCAACCTGTGTCTGATTTCCATCTTATCTGTGACTAAAGACCCATGCCAGCCAGTGACAGCTCCAGCTATTTGAGAGACTGAGGTGGGAGGATCACTAGAGCTTATGAGTTCAAGACCAGCTTGGGCAACACAGTGAGACTTCCATCTCAAAACAAAATGAAACGAAACAAAACAAAACAAAACAATTCGAGAGGAACAGTCTCTACTCAGCCCACAGGGACAGGACCATGCCAGCACTTTTGTACATATCCGGAAGGGGCAGAAGCAAGGGCCCCTTGGGTGAGTTGGTGGTCAGGTGCCATCCAAAGTGGTCAGCAGTGTGGATCCACTGACATTGCCATCATCATGGGTGACTTTCCATTCCTGAACCAATGCTTGTTAGCACTGGGCTCCAGCATGCTGTCGTCATTCTAAAAATGGTGCAAAATCTACTGCATCAGGATTGTAGCCAATTCTCTTAATGGAAGTGCTGACTTTCTTACCGATTTCTTCCTATCTCTTCTGGCTCTAGGGTGGCTCAGGGGAATCTATCTTGTTAACACCAATAATTGCTTGTTTCGCACCCAGGGTGGAAACCAGGAGGCCATGCTCATGGCTCATCCATTCTCGGAGAGAGTGGCTAACCCTTACCAATACCAGGAACAACAATCAAGACAGCACAACCCGCCTGAGACGTGCCCATAATCATGTTTGTTTTTGTTTTAATTTTGCAGTACTAGAGGTTGAATCCAGGGCCTCATGGCTCTAGGCAAGCACTCTACCAGTGAGCTACATCCCCAGCCAACTTGTACATCTTAATGGATAAATTGTATGGTATGTGAATTATTTCTCAAAAATCCTTTTTTTTTTTTTTTTTTTTTTTTTTTGAGACAGGGTCTCACTATGCAGCTCAGGCTGGCCTCAAACTCACAGCAATCCTCCTGCCTCAGCCTCCCAAGTGCTGAGGTTATAGGCATGTGCCACCATGCCCAGCAAAAAACCTTTTATTTAAAAAAAGAGAGAGAAGTTGAGTGTGGTGGTGCATGCCTATAATATAACCAGCAGCAGGCTGGGATTATACTTTCAGGAGGTTGAGGCAGGAAAGTTGTGAATTCAATGTCAGCCTGAGATACATAGGAAGTTTGAGGCCAGTCTGGCCTGCATAGTGAGACCCTGTTGAAACAGAGAGAGCTGGGTGCGGGGGCAGGCGCTGTGGTACAAATCTGTCATCTCAACTACTGGTGAAGACGAGGCAGGAGGATTGCAAATTCAAGGCCAGCCCGGGCAAATTAGCGAGAACTTAAAATAAAATAAAGTAAAATAAAAATAGAGTTGGCAATGTAGCTCAGAGCAAAGGCCTTGGGTTATATCCCCAGTACCACAAAAGAGAGAGAGAGAGAGTTTAAGAGAGCTAGATGTAATTATGTCCTCAGGCAGTGCTTTGAAACAGGACAACTATCTTTCAAACATGAAAGAGAAAAATGCTAAAAATGATAAAAATGAAAAAAAAAAAAAAACCCAAGAGATAGAATTTAGATTCTTGATAAAATCTTCGAGCTACTGAAATTACTAATTTCTAGGGCTTCTTGACCTCCGACTTTTTTTTCAATACTTGGGATTGAACCCAGGGCCTCTGCACTGAGCTACATCTCCAGCCCTTTTTATTTTTTATTTTGAAACAGGCTCTCACTTAGTCACTAAGTCACCTGCATTGGACTCGAATTTGTGATTCTCTTGCCTCAGCCTCCCAGAGTACTCGGGATTACAGGCATGACCCACAACCTCAGAATTAATGTGGTAAATAATACATTTTTCTTAAGTAATTTTGAGAATTTTTTAAATAATTTATTGAAATCTGGGCATGGTAGTGTACACCTGTAATCCCAGCACTCAGGAGACTGAGGCAGGAGGATTGCCATGAGTTCAACACCAGCCTGAACTACATAGCAAGATTCTGTCTTAAAAAAAAAAAAAAAGCAATCAATAATTTATTGAGGTAAAATTTACATAACATACAAGTAACCATTTTAAGATTCAGTGGTCTTCAGTACTTTTTTTTTTTTTTTTTTTTTTGGTACCGGGATTCAGTACATTCTTTTTTTTTTTTTTTTTTTTGTGGGTAGCGGGGGGTCGACCTCAGGACCTCGCGCGCCGACAGGCACCCGTGCCGCTGAGCGATATCACCGGCCCCTTTTTCGTATGTGGGTTCCGGGAGTCGAACTCGGGTCCTCGCGCTTGCAAGGCAGGCGCTTACGCCGCTGAGCCATCTCACCAGCCCCCTCAGTACATTCTTAATGTCCTATAATTACCACCTCTATCTTCTTCCAAAACATTTCCGTTACTCCAGACTGTAGCCCCTTCCTTAACCATTAAACGGTTTCTCCCACATGCTCCTTGGCTAGGCCACTGGGAACCAACAATTTGCATTTTGTCTCTGTTTCATATAAATAAAATCATACAATAGTGATTTTTTTATGTGTGGCTTCTTTCACTTAGTATAATTTTGTTTTGTTTTATCCAGGTAGACCAGCCCTTCATTCCTTTTTATGACTGAATAATATTCCGTTCCACACAGATCAGGCAACCCATTTATGCAGTCATTCTTGATGGACATTTGGGCTCTTGTGAATCGTGCCTCTATGAACTTGCAGGTATGAGTATTTGTTTGAACTTCTTATTTCAATTATTTGGAATAAATACTTGAGTGTGGAATTTCAGGGCTAAATGGCGATTCTCTGCTTAACCTTTTGTTTCCCACAAAGACGGAACAATTTGGCATTCCTGCTGGCAAGGTAGGAAGATTCCATTTTTTCCACATCCTCACCCTCGCTTATTTTCCTTTTTCAAAATTTAACTTAAAGCTGGCAATTTTCTGTCACATGCGAAAGGGGCAAAAGGACTCTGATTGAGAATAGAGCAAATTCCATTCCGCTAGGGTAGGCAGGGACTTCCCGAGCACCCACTGACCACTGAGCCTGTTTGCTCTGACCTGGGCACCTAGGGGCCCCCAGAGACCAGGTACCAAAGAGAAGACCGCGTACCTTCAGCGTCTCCCAAGGCCAGCACTTCAGAAAGAGATGGATTGCAGTTTTATTTTGTCCCCTCCAAAATTTCCATTCACAACATGGCCTCGTCTGTGAGAGAAGAAAAAATCCTGCCTTATACCATAGGATTCAAATATCTGTGTATTTGTTAAAGCCTTCTTGATTATTGTAGACATCTTTGTGCATTTGGAGTGATACTTCACTGTGGTTGTTTTGTTTATACTTGCGTCTAAAAACATAGAAATTGATTCAAATGTTAAAAGTGGTAGAAATATGGCTGGTTGAAATGTTTTCTTAACTTATTTATTTATTTATTTTTCTTTTTCCTTTTGTGGGTACCGGGAACCAAACTCAGGACCTTGCGCTTGCCAGGCAAGCGCTTATGCCACTGAGCTGTATCACCAGCCCTTAACTTATTTTTTGAAGCTGGGTCTTACCATGTAGTTCAGGCTGGCCTTGAACTCATTATGTAGCCCCTGCTGGCCCCAGTCTCTCAGAGATACTCCTGCCTCAGCCTCCCAAATGCTGGGATTACTGGTGTGTGCCACCACATCTAGCATTTTCTTCATTTTATCTGTATTTTCTAAGTTTTCTACAATCATATTTATTAAGTTCTTACAATGTATCAGGCACTGTAGTCAGTCTTTTATATGCAGAGTATTGTTAACTTCTCACAACCAATCTATAAAGTAAGTAAAAACTGAGGGACAGAGAGGAAAAGTTACTTACTTCAGAGTCTAAAGCTAGTAAGTAGTGGAAGCATAACTGGAACACAGGGTCCAGGGTCTTTTTTTTTTTTTTTTTTTGGAACTGGGAATTGAACTCAGGACCTTGCACTTGCCAGGCAGGCACTGTGCCACTGAGCTATACCCCCGGCCCCTTCCAGGATCTTTTTAAGTAAAATTTTTATTTTGAGGCAATTATAGAGTCACACACAGTTATAAGAAATAATAGAAAGAATAAATAAATAAGCAAATAAATAAATAAAAGAAAAAATACAAAGAAATCCTATGTATCCTTTATCCAGTATCCTCTGATGGTAACATTTTGCAAAATTTATAGTACCGTATCACAACCAAGCTATTCATAATGATACAATTAAAACAACATTTCCATCACTGCAAGGAGTCCTCATGTTGACCTTTCCATTGCCACCCCCACTTCCCCCCCCACTTGCGCCTAATTCCCAGCATTTAGTCATCTATTCTCCATTCCTATGATTTTGTCATTTCAAGAAAAAAAATTTTTTTTTGAGAAAGGATCTCATGTAGCTCAAGCTGGCCCTGAACTCATGGTGATCCTCCTGCTTCAGCCTCCCAAGTGCTGGGATTACAAGTGTGTGCCACCATGCCTGGCCATTTCAAGAATTTTATGTACATGAATCATATAGTCTGTAACCTTTTGAGACTGGCTTTTTTTCACCCAGCATAATTTTTGGGAAATTGATCCAGATTGTTGCAAGTGTTCATATTTCATTGTTGAGTAGTATTCCATGCCGAGTGCCGTTCCCAAGATATAGAATTGTTTAACCATTCAGCTACTGAATGTTGTCTGGGCTGTTCCTAGGTTTCAGCTACTACAAATAAACCTGCACCAAACATTCCTACACAGACTTGTATCTTAACATAAATCTTCATTTTTCTGAGACACATGCTTGGGATTGCAACTGCTGGATTGCATGGTAGCTGTATATTTAGTTTTTTTAAAAACTAGCAAACTTTTCCAGAGTTCAGGGCTCAGAATTTTATTTATTTATTTATTTATTTTTATTTATTTATTTTTGAGACAGGGTCTTCTTATGTAGCTCAGGCTGGCCCTGAACTCACTTTGTAGCCTAGGCAGGCCTTGAGCTCATGGCGATCTTCCTGCCTCAGCCTCCCAAGTGCTGGGATCACAGGCGTGCGCCACTATACCCGGCTGGGCTCAGGATTTTAATCACAATATTCTATTACCTATAAGTGAAATTTAGAAATAGTATTTGTTTTAAAAATCCACACATTAGGGCTGGTGAGATGGCTCAGCGGCATAAGCGCCTGCCTGGCAAGCGTGAGGTCCTGAGTTCGACTCCCGGTACCCACATACAAAAAAAGGGCTGGTGATATCACTCAGCGGCACGGGCACCTGCTGGCGTATGAGGTCCTGAGGTCGACCCCCAGTACCCACACACACACACAAAATCCACACATTAATTTTAATTTTAAAAATATCCACAAGCCGTTACACATAGGAATACACACAGCGAAGGCTGCTGAGCTGCTGGCCTTGGTGTTTCTGTCACCCTGTGGTCTCTAGGGGCCCCAGGTGTTAGGGGTTCCCTGGTCATCAAGTCCTCAGGAAGTCCAGAGTCTACGCTAATGTGGGTGGAATTTGCCCTTTTCTAAATCAAGATCTTTTTTGGCTCTTTTAGGTGTAAATAGCAGAAACCTGCTCAGCTTTAAACTATAAAAGGAAATCACTTTTTGAAGATACGGGAAGCACAGTTGACCCTTGTAAAAGACTAGAGATAGGAAATGGAAAATTCTCAGATCCAATCAGCCAGGTTAGGGGCCGTCACCCTGAGGTGAGTGTGATCGCAGGCGAACAAAATGGTTAAGATCTTGGACTCAGGAGTCCAATGACTTGAGTTAAAATCTTGGTTCTACCACTTACAAGCTGGGTGACACCAGGCAACTTATTTAGACTTTCTGGTTTGTTGTTTTTTTAATCTTAAAATGGATAATAATTAAATCTTTAGGTTCATATAGGGATTAAAAGAATCAGCATATGTAAAATGCTTTAAAATTTTGCCTGCAGGATATAAGATCAACACTGAAAAGTCCATGGTGCTCCTGTACACCAATAATGAATCCACTAAGAAAGAAATTAGAAAACAATGCTATTCACAATAGCTTCAAGAAAAATTAAATACTTAGGGGTTAACTTAATAAAGGAAGTAAAAGACCTCTATAATGAAAACTATAGCTAGGCATGGTTGTGCACAAAAGTAATCCCAGCACTCTGAGGCCAGCCTGGGCTACATAGAGACTTCAAGGCCTGCCTGAACTACATAGTGAGACCCTGTCTGAAAAAAACCAAAAACAAAACAAAAAAGCTGTAGAACTCCTCCAAAGAGAACATCAGCAAATGGAAAGATATCCCCTGTTCCTGAATAGGCAGAGCCAATATTGTCAAAATGGCCACACTTCCAAAACTGATACATAGATTTAATATACTCCCAATCAAAGTGCCAACCATGTTCCTCACAGAACCAGGAAAAAAATCCTAAAATTCATATGGAACCAGAAGAGAACCAGAATAGCAAAAGCAATCCTGGACAACAAAAGCAAAGCAGAAGCCATCACAATCCCAGAACTCAAGTTATATCGCAAAGCTATAGTGATAAAAACCCCATAGGCCAGACATAGTGCCTCACGCCTGTAATCCCAGCACTTGAGAGGCTGAGGCAGGAGGATTGCTGCGAGTTCCAGACTAGCCTGGGCTACACAGTGAATTCAAAGCCACCCTGAACCACATAGCAGGGCCCTGTCCCGAAAACCCCCAAAACAAACAAACAAACAACAATAACAACAACAACCCAACATGGTACGGCAAAAACAGATATGCAGGTCAATGGAACAGAGTAGATGGTGCCGAAACAATGCTAAGTAAAAAGAATTAAGATGTATTATGAACATGTACCAACTCTCTACAATGAATGTAATCATCATATACTACAAATATGTACTAATAAAAATTTTTAAATAAATAAAAAAATGTTAAAGTTAACCACAGAAAGAGAAATATAGTCAATTCAAAATGAGAGTTGGGGCTGGTGAGATGACTCAGTGGTGTAAGCGCCTGCCTAGCAAGTGCGAGGGCCCGAGTTCGACTCCCAGATCCCACATACGAAAAAGGGGCCGGTGATATCGCTCAGCGGCACGGGCGCCTGCTGGTGCGCGAGGTCCTGAGGTCGACCCCCCCGGTACCCACAAAAAAAAAAAAAAAAAGAGAGCTATTTGGGCCAGTGATATAGCTCAGCAGCACAACGTCCTGAGTTCGGCTCCTGGTACCTACATATATACCAAAAAAAAAAAAAAAGAAAGAAAGAGCTATTCAAAGCAATAATTACAATAACTGTCGATTGAAAATGAATAAATAAAATTATGCCTGGTATGTAGCAGGTGCTCATGTTATTATTCCAGAATTAAGTGAAAAGTGACATAAACTGTAGCTCAGTATTGGCAAGTATTTACTTAATTAGTTGGTTTACTTTTTTTGTTTTGGTTTCTTGAGACAGGATCTTTCAAGGACCAGTTTGGCTTTGAATTTATTATGTAGCCAAGGCTGGCCTTGAACTCCTGCCTCAGCTTCCTGTGCTAGGATTATGGGTGTGTGCCATCAGGCCAACTCAGTTTGTTTTTTGAGATAGGATCTCACTATGCTGGCCTCAAACTCTGGGGCTCGAGTGATCTTCCTGCGTCAGCCTCTCAAGTAGCTGAGAGTACAACTGTGTGACGTCACACTAGACTCCGGCAAGTATTTAGATTAGCTAAATATTAGCTCCCTGTATTATTTGTTAATACCTTGATGGAGCTATAATTCACATTTCAGAAAAGTGTACATTTCACTGGTTCTTAGAATAGACTTATGCAACCATCACCACAATCAATTTTTAAACATTTCTTTCTTCTTTCTTTCTTTCTTTCTTTTTTTTCTCTCTTTCTTTCTTTCATTTCTTTCTTTTTTCTTTTGTTTCTGTTTTTTGTTTTTTGTTTTCATCTTTCTTTTTTTTTTTTTTTTTTTGAGACAGGGTTTCATTGCAGTTCAGGCTGGCCTTGAACTCACTTTGTAGCCTAGGCTGGCCTCGAACTCACAGCAATCCTCCTGCCTCAGCCTCCCAAGTGCTGGAATTACAGGTGTGCACCACCATGCTGGTTTAAAACATTTTCATTGCTCCAAAAAGAAATCTCATACCTCTTATCCATCAACTCCCAACCCTTCTATCCTTCCACCCCTCGGCAACCAGTGATGTGCTTTCTGTCCCTATAGATTTGCCTCTTCTATAGGTGGGAGGTTTCATAGAAATGGAATCATGATATGTGGCCCTTTGCCACTGGCTTTTTTCACTTAGCATAAAGTTTCAAGGTTCAGTGGTAGCATGAGCCAGGACTTTCTTCCTTTTTGTAATAATGGCAGGTGTGTTTACACTTAGGGCCCATCCAAATAATCCAGGGTCATCTCCCCATCTCAATACCTTCATCTGAGTCGCATCTGCAGAAGGGATTAAGTTATATATAAGTCAACATTGACAGGTTCAGAAATTAAGACTTGGAGGTCTTTGGGGACTCCACTCAATCTACTGTATTCCTTGATTAAAATTGTTTCTTTCCCTTCTAATCTTAGGAAATGAATACCATGATCCATAAGACAGCAGTGCTACAATTGAGCTGGGGCCAGTGGTGTGATAGTTGGGCTGGTCGCTTTCCCACTACTTCCAGGCAAGGAGGAAATATGCCACTACCTTACAGGCCTTCAGTGGGAGGGAAAATTCCCCTTCGAGTAGGGGGAGGGATAGATTTTTTTGGCAAATGATTCTAATATTAATGAATAGATTTTTATGTTTCAGAAAATTTACATCTTTTTCTTCTTTTATCCCATGAGTTTTGTTTGTTTGTCTGAGGTACTGGGGATTGAACCCAGGGAGCACTGAGCTACAATCACAGCTCTTTTACATATATATATATATATATATATATATATATATATATATATGTATTTTTTTTTTTTTTAATTTTGAGATAGGATCTTGCTAAGTTGCCAGGCGGGTTTGAACTTGCAATCTTCTTGCCTCAGCCTCCTGAGTAGCTGAGAATATAGGTGTGCGCAACTAGGTCGGGCTCCCCAAGTTATCTTTAAATTCTTCACAAGGCCCTTCCACGGTGGGATACACGCAGCAAAGGTCTGCTGAGCTGCTGGCCTTGGGAGAAGCTGTGATGCTTGGCGTTTCCTTCGTCCTGTGCTCTCGGGGGACCCAGGGTGCCAGGGTCAATATGAAGATTCTCTGTGCCGGGGTCACCGAGCCCTCACCAAGTCCCTCCTCTACCCTGGTGGAGGTGGAATTTGCCTTTTTCTCTATTGGGATAAAAGACAAATTTGCAAGATGGGCATTTGATGGAATAAGGAAGTTCAAATTTAGAGAGCTGTCACTCACCCAGAGCCACGAAGACAGCCAGGGCTCTGAACTCAAGTCTGCATCATTTGGATGCCAGCCCCAGACCTTGGCCACCACACGAAGCTTCCCTTGGGAAATGGGAGCTGCCCGCCTCTAACGCATCCTCCTCTGCCATGGCATTGGCCGAGAGGGTTACTAGACCAGAATAACACGCAGGAGATGCCTACAACTTTGGAACCCCAGTTCAGCCATCCATGACGCTCGAAGGACCAAGTTCACAGTCAGCGCTTGGCACCCGATTGGGATTTTGATGAGCAACGTGTTTGTTAGACACGATGTCTTTTCAAGGCTCAATCGAACAGCCCCAGCCTGCTGGCAATAACCAGCTGAGCAGGCCTCCAGGCTGAGTCACTGCCCAGGTTGTTTCACAACTTGTTTGTGCATTAGGCAGCAGAAGCACGGAAGGTCACCAGGTGGCTGGTGTCTTAGTGAGCTGGACAGAAAGGCGGCTCCCAGGGACAGGTGCAAGGAGAGTTTGGCTCACCTGTGCCCACCCAATTCTCATCCAGGGCTTTCTTCAAATTCTTCTAGGCCCTCTGTCTGACCTGAGGTACAATCCTGAGCCAAAGGAAGTTGTGACAAGCCTCAGTTCCTCATCCGTAAAATGGGAACTATATGCATGTTTAAATTACTGTGCACTGTGCATGCACTATATAATTTAATCTTTATGGCACACGAATGCGATAGATGGGATTTTTTTTGTTTGCTTGTTTTTGGTTTTGGTTTTGGTTTTTTGAGACAGGGTCTTGCTATGCAGTTCTGGCCCTGAACTCACTATGTAGCCCAGGCTGGCCTCAAACTCACTGCGATCCTCCTGCCTCAGCCTCCCAAGTGTTGGGATTACAAGTGTGCACCACCACACCTGTCTATTATTTTATTTTTTTTTAATTTTTTTTTAATATGCGGGTACCAGGAGTTGAACTCAGGACCTTGTGCTTGCCAGGCAGGCACTTATGCCACTGAGCTATATCACTGGCCCTATTATTTTATCTTAAAAGTGCAGATACTGAGGATCAGAGATGTTATGTCACTCACCAAAGTCACACAGCTGGTTAGTACAGGGTCAGGAATTCACCCCAAATCTATTCCACTAAAGAGGTTGTCTTCAGAAGGAAATAGCAAGAGAAAAATGTAGCTGTCATTCAGGGCTCGCCCTTCCACACTGCGTCATTTGGAGAAGTAAAGTCCCTTCTGCTCCGTGGGCCTTGGTTTCCTCATCTGTTCTGTGGCGTGGGTGACAGGGAGCTGGAATAAAGGGCTCCTTCACTTTTAACTCCATGGCCCTGTGATTTTAAGTCAGAAAGTTTTTTCCCTAAGTCACTCCTTGAACATGGTCTTTATTCTCTCCAAAACCCTTTTTTTTTTTTTAAACTTCCCCTGGGCAAAGAGCAGATAACAGCAAGGGGGAATTCTTTCTCCTTGGAGATTTTCCAGCAAGTGGCAGCTCTTGCTTATAACATTTTCATGATTTCCATCGAGCCATGTCATATCCATAAAATTAGGACGCCATAACACAGCAGCTCTGTCACAGTCCGCACCACTGTGATAGGCGCATCGTCTGCATTGCCTTTTTCTCTTCATAGCGGCCACAGTGGAGGACGTCCTTGCTCGAGGTCACTCGGCTTGTAGGAGGTGGAGCTGGCGTGTCATCCTAGGTGTGTTTGCCGCTTGTCCTTTGCCACACTACTCTTCTTATCTCACAGCCCTGATGGTGGAGAAGACACGGAAATGATGGATGGGAAGCGTTCGGTGAGCTGTGGGGCACTGTGCACGTTATCATGTTATCTCTGTTTTCCCCACCATAACGGGAGCTGGGACCTGAGTCTGCAACTGTTTTTGCATCTACAAATTATGCCAAATGTGGGCCTTTCTAGGGGTTCGTGACATATAGTTTCTGACTGATGTGATTCTACTCACTAAGGACAAATAGGTGGGATCAGTCTACAGTCCTTGAACCAAGGAAGTAGGACAATAACAGTGGGGATTATCTCCCTGGTTGACTCCATCATTGCCAAAGGTTCTGTGCCTATGTCCTCTTTCATTCATTGGCAGCTTTTCTCTGCCATTATCATTTTTGTCATTGCCACATTCTTACTCTTTCCCCCAATTCAATGGGAGGAGTGAACACTAAGAGCAAGCAGAAAGCTGATGCAGGGCAATTCCTTCTCAGTGCCTCTGTCCCTCTGTTCACATTTCTCTCTCCTTGTGGGGTCCTATAGGAGTCATGCACCTGTCCTTCCAACCCTGACAACCTTATCCTTTGCAAGGTTTCTACTGGATTTCTGAAGAAAGCTGGGATTTCAGGGTATTCCATTCATTCTTCTTTTCCAAAAGGGGTTTTCTCTCATACTCTATTTATTTGTTAATATTTATTGCATATCAAACATTGCACTTAGAATTGCGGTGACTTTCCAATATCTCAAAATAGAGAAAGTATTTTTTCATAAATATTAGAAGTTTCTTCTAGGGCCGGTGAGATGGCTCAGCGGCGTAAGCGCCTGCCTTGCAAGCGCGAGGGCCCGAGTTCGACTCCCAGAACCCACATACGAAAAAGGGGCCGGTGATATCGCTCAGCGGCACGGGTGCCTGTGGGCGCGCGAGGTCCTGAGGTCGACCCCCAGTATCCACAAAAAAAAAAGAAGTTTCTTCTAAAATATTAGAATTTCTTACACTTGTTGAGCATATAATTCTCTTATAACCAGAAGAAAAACTACATAACTTTTCATTACTTTAATAAGTTGAACTAGTCTGATTTGGGTATGATTTGAACGTGTGCTTTAAAAGTCCACGTGCTGGAATCTTGGTCCCCCGTCTGGTGGATTGAAGGCGATGGAACCTTTGAGAGATGGGCCTGGTGGAGGGCTCATAGGTTATTCAGGGCGTCACCCCTGGAAGGGATGAATGCAGTCTCCCGGCTCCTGGGAGCACCTATTGTTACACAGAGGGCAAGCCCGGTCCTCGAATCTCTCTGGCTTCCCGTCTTACTTGTGATGGTTCCCTGGCTCCGCTGTGACACACAGCCAAGGGGGCCCTCATCCAAAGCCAAACAGGTGGGTCCACCTAATCTTGACTTTCAGCCTCTAAAACTGTGAGCTTGTGCTCGCTTCAGCAGCACATAGACTCAAGTGAGAACTGTGAGCTTAAAAAACCTCTTTTCTTTATAAAGTAACCAGCCTTGTGTGTGTGGGGTGTTGTCAGTCTGGGGTTAGAACCCAGGGCCTGCACATACAGTATGATAGCCACAGACAGTGGACTAAGGCATATGTTTCCATACAATTAAAATACATCCATTTAGCTGGGCGTGGTGGCGCACACCTGTAATCCCAGCACTCCAGAGGCTGAGGCAGGCGGGTCGCTGCGAGTTTAAGGCCAGCCGGGGCTACATAGTGAGTTCAAGGCCAGCCTGAACTGCATAGTGAAACCCTGTCTCAAAAAGACAAAAAAAACAAAACAAAACAAAAAAAAACCCAAACCCACAAAAAACAAAAAACACCCATTTAAATGTGCAGTTTAAAGAGTTTTCAGTGTACACACCTGAATACCACCACAATCGAGATATAGAACATTTGCGCTTTTTCAAAAAGTTCCCTGGGTCCTGTGGCAACTAATCCGCCCATTACCCACTCCTGGCAAACACAGATCTGGTTTCTCTTGCTACAGATTAATTTTTTTCTGTTCTAGAACATGATGTAAATGAAATCATAAATTACATATTCTTTTGTGTTTGACTTCTTTCACTTAGTTTTTTTTAGATGTGTCTATCTTGTTATGTATATCAGTATTTTTTTTATTGCTGAGTAGTTTTCCACTGCAAGAACATGTCACAATTTGTTTATCTATTCATCCATTGATGGATATTTGCTTTGTTTCAAATTTTGTGGAGTTGTTTGTTTTGTTTTTGTTTTTTGGTGGTACTGGTAATCAAACCCTGAGCTATATCCCTAGTCCTTATTTATTTATTTATTTATTTATTTATATTTATGTTTTCTTTGAGACAGTCTTGTTATATGGTCCAGTCTAGCCTCGTCCTCACAGCAATCCTCCTGCCTCAGCCTTTTAAGGGCTGGGATCACAGGCATACACCATCACACCAGGCTTTATTTTTTATTTTGAGTCAGGATCTTGTTAAATTGCCCAAACTGGTCTCAAACTTTCAATACTAAATAAATAAATAAATAAATAAATAAAAACTTTCGATATTCCTGCCTCAGCCTCCTGAGTAGCAGGGATCACAAAGGTGTGCTACTATACCCAATTTCAAGTTTGTTTTTCTTTTCTTTTTTAGTAACAAATATTCATCAAAAATTTGGAAAATAGATCTAGGGGTGTAGCTCATTAGTGGAATGCAGAAGCCCTGGGTTCAATCCCCACCACCAAACAAAACAAAAACCAAAAAAATAGGAAAACAGAGACAAATGAAGGGAAAGTAAAATAATCCCTGGTCCCATGCACCAAAGACAATTATTGCTAGCATTAGAGCATTTTGTCTTTCTTCCTTTGGGAATAGATGTTTTGCAGACTCTATCTAGTTAAAATCATATTATACAAATGATTTTGTAACTGACTTTTTTTTGTATGTGTGTGGGTACCGGGGGTCAAACTCAGGACCTCGTGTGCCAGCAGGAGCCCATGCCACTGCGCGATATCACTGGCCCTTTTTTCGTATGTGGGTACCAGGAGTCAAACTCAAAACCTCGTGCTTGCCAGGCACGCGCTTATGCCGCTGAGCCATCTCACTGGCCCTGTAACTGACTTTTGTAGTTAATATCATATCATAAGTATTTCCCACATTTTCTCTTCTGTAACCAGTATATATTTTATCAGAATGTGAACTCTGTCAAGCAGGGATTTAGCTTGTCTAGCTTTTGTTTTCTTCCTTTGGTGGTGCTGTGGATGGAACCCAGGGCCTCATAGACACTAGGCAAGGACTTTGTGGCCGAGCTACATCCCCATCCCTAGCTATTCTTGTACTTCAAAAGCCCAGAACAATCAGCCTGCAGCAGGCACACAGTAAGTGCTGACTGAATCATATGCCACAATTGGCCATGGTGCGTCCATATGGAGAATACGCCAGTTCTCCTTCTACTGTTCTTCTCATTAGTTTCCTTCCTGATGCTGACATCCGCCTCCTCAACTGCACTGCTTGAAAGCAGTATCTGGGGACACCTACCATGGGCCAAGGGCATCAAGTACCATCCACACTCCGTCAAGTGGATCATCTTCCTGTTTTACAGATTAAGAAATAAGCTCAGGAAATTAAGCAATGGGTCCAAGTCCAGGTAGCCAGTATGTAGTTGAGTCTAAATGTTGACCCATTTTGTTAAACGTCTGTGTTTAACACAGTCCAAATCCCACAATAATATTGCAAATGGTTAAAATCGCCACATGCCTTTCAATTTTCCAGGTGCACCCTTCAATGCTCATAACAATCTTAAAGGGAAGTACTGATCGTCTCCCCACCAGAAAGATGACACAAGATGAAGAGAAGGGAAGTAACTTGCTCAGGATTACACAAAGATGGGATTTTACCCCAAGCAGCCTGGCTCTGGAGCCCACTGTAAACCCTAAGCACTAGTTTTTTAGCCACTGTCCCGTTTCCTCCACAAGTCTTCTTGGGCTTTTCTGTCTCCTCTGGGCTGTACAAAGAGTCTCCCAAGAAAATATTTGAGTTGATGGTATAGATAATGGCATATGACCCTTTGACCCAAGGAAGGAGCTAATGGCAGCGAGGTTTTAGGGGACCAGAAATAAAACCTTCTACTCCCAATTACTGCATACCACAGAGGAGACTCACAGTTCTAGCCGCCCTGAGATTAGGAGCCGCCTCCTCTGCCTCCGAGGGCTGGTGGGAGGAGGAAACGAGCGATACAGAGTCACAGAAAGTGCTAACCCCAGAGCCTGGCACCCAGCAAGTGCTTACTAAAGGGGAGCTAGCTGTCAAAGGGCCCCATCCAGGAAACCTGAGACCCAGTAGGTTAATAATCCTCAGACGGAAAACAACACTGACTTCCCCAGACAGTGCGAGAGGAGAGAAACCCAAATAGACAGTTACAGTTCAGCGCCAACAAAGCTAATCTTTAATCTTTTATGGATGGGTGTAATACATTAACGATTATAGCCCGTCCCCTCAAGGCAGCCCAACACCTGCTCAGCCAGAGGCTGGCGTTGGGTTGGCTGGGCTAAGTGGAAGGGAGCGAGTAAATAGACCAATTATCCTTCTGCAGGAGACTTTCTTAGGCCTCTGCCTTGAGATTAAATGGCTAATGCTGCCTGTCATCCAAAGGGTAGGGATGGGAGGTGAACTCTTGAGTCAGCACGCCATGAAGAGCACTAAGCATAAAATGACCTGGCAATGTTTCACCTGTCTCCCAGCAAACCAAACTCTTGAAGATCAACAGTTGTATCATGTAGTATTTGTCATTGGGTGTTCACTGTTGGAGGTTACTATTAATAACAGTGCCATAGTTATCATAAGAGGAAAAAAAATCCCAAGATGCAGAATGACTAAGACTAGGCATCTCTATGAACTCTGAAGTCACACAGTTCAATTCTTTGTTGTCTCAACTCTCAGACGCATTGGTGTCCATGTTTCTCAGGCTTTCACATATAATGCATATACATATGTATAGGGAGGCTTTTCTCAATTGCTGGAAACTCTTGTCATTAAATATATACTGTGACGCTGGGCATGGTGGCGCATGCCTGTAATCCTAGCACTCAGGAGGCTGAGGCAGGAGAATCGCCATGAGTTCAAGGCCCGCCCGGGCTACAAAGTGAGTTCAAGGCCAGCCTGAACTGCACAGTGAAGCCCTGTCTCAAAAAGGCAATAAATAGGGCCAGTGAGATAGCTCAGCGGCATAAGCGCATGCCTGGCAAGCGCGAGGTCCTGAGTTCAACCCCAGGTACCCACACACACACACACACAAAAAAAAGGCAATAAATAAGTAAATACTGTTACTGAGAGTGGATAGTGTCTAAGAATCAAGGAAAGGTGATAGTTCAATCTTCCACTTCCATTTTTATTTATCCATCAATAATATCATTCAGTTCTTGTCCAGTTCGGTTTGTGACCAGAATCATGGAGAGAATAGAGTTCATGAACTAAGGTACTACTGTAATTTGTGATAGCAGCCCTAACTAAAACAGCAAAGTCACCGGGTGTGATGGCACACACCTATAATCCCAGCACTTGGGAGGCTGAGGCAGGAGGATTGCTGTGAGTTCAAGGCCAGCCTGAATTGCACAGTGAAACCCTGTCTCAAAAAGACAAAAAAAAAAAAAAAATCCTTAGGACAGTCGAACTCTGGAGGCAGCCAGATTTGGATTTGAATACTGACTCCGATGTTTACTGGCAAGGACCTTAACATCTTACAGACTCTTCCTCATCTACAAAGTGGGCTAAAGTACCCATTGTGGTGAGATCTAAATGAGACAAATATGCATAAAATATCTGTGACCTGATACTCAATAAGTCTAAGATAGTCCCCTTCTCTGTCTCCTCAGGCTTTGTCATTTTTTTCCTTTGTCATGTTTTGTTTTGTGTCTTTTTTTTTTTTAATGTGGGTACCAGGAGTCGAACTCAGGACCTCGTGGTTGCCAGCAGGTGCTTGTGCCGCTAAGCGATATCACCGGTCCTTTTTTTCCTTTATGTGGGTACCAGGAGTCAAACTCAGGACCTCGCACTTGCCAGGCAGGTGCTTGTGCCACTGAGCCAACTCACTGGCTCCTGTTTTGTGTGTTTTTGAGACAGGATTTCACTATGCAGTTCAGGCTGGTCTTGAAGTCACTTTGTAGCCCAGGCTGGTCTCGAACTTGCAGCGATCCTCCTGCCTCAGCCTCCCAAATTCTGGGATTACAAGCAATTACCATGCTCAACCCTCTTTGTCATATTTTTACACATTGGAAGACAAGTCTTTTCCAAGTTAAAACATTCCCCAGGACCTAAGCCATTCTCCTAATAATAGCTCTGATTCATCATATACCTAAAGTATACAGTGTGTGCCACGCACTGCCAAGGCTTAAGAAGTTAATTTGCCTAGGGCCATCTAAGTGCTGGCTGGGATTATAAACCTGGATCTGTCTAGCTGTAAAGCTGCACCTTCAAATTAAGATCCTACAGCAGCACTGTCCAGTCGAAATATACGTGAGCTACATATGTGCTTCTGAACATTCTAGTAGCCACATTTTTAAAACTAAGAACTGGTGAGATTAAATTTCATAAAATAATTTTATTTATCCCCAAATTATATCATTTCAACATATACTCAATATAAACATTTATTGAGATATTTCATATTTTTTTCATAGTACGTCTTTAATATCATCAACTGCGTATCCTAAATTTATAGCATATCTCACTTTGGACTCGCCACATGTGCTTTTGGCTAGTATATTAGACAGGAAATACACCGAGGAAAAGTGAAGTGTCCCAGAGAGGCAGTTGGGGAGCACCATGATGGGACAGAGGTATGACAGAAAGCTGGGATGACAAAATAAACTCTCAGGTACAATAAACTATTAGCCTTTGTAAAATACCATGTTTTGACAGAACTGTCAGGAGACACCAATAAAACCACAAATGCAGAATGTTTGCATGAAATGAGGAATCATCCCCCACAAAATGCAAATAAGTCCTCTAACCTCTCTCTCTCTCTCTCTCTCTCTCTCTCTCTCTCTCTCTCTCTCTCTCTCTTTTGAGACAGGGTCTTGCTATGTAGTTCAGGCTGGCCCTAAACTCACTACATAGCCCAGGCTGGCCTCAAATTCCTGGCAATCCTCCTGCCTCAGCCTCCGGAGGATTATAGGTGTGCGCCACCAGGCTCAGCTAACCTCTCTTTTTCATGGTCAATTTAAAAACCATGAATTTTGGAGGTCACATAGCTGGACAATACATTATTAATTTTCACTAGCTTTGCTGTAGATAGCATCCCTGACGCATGAGTTTATTCTAACAGCTGCCTGGTTACTTCCCTGGGACTGGAAGGCAGCTTTTGCTGAGAACACTGACTCTTTAGTTGGGCCTGCAGAAACCTGCTGGCTGACTAAACTGGGATAAAAGGCTTGGCATCTCCGTCTTCATGTTGTATATGTCTCCTTTGCTGTCTTAAGCCTTGAGTCGGATTTTGCTCAATTCTTCACGTAGCCATGTTCATCATTTAAGAAATGTTTTTTTTTTTTTGGTGGGTACCGGGGGTCGACCTCAGGACCTTGCACGCCAGCAGGCGCCCATGCCGCTGAGTGATATCACCGGCCCTTTTTTTCGTTCGTGGGATCCGGGAGTCGAACTCGGGCCCTCGCGTTTGCCAGGCAGGCACTTACGCCGCTGAGCCATCTCACCCGCCCTAAGAAATGTTTTTTTTAAGACTGCTACAGCTGGGTGTGATGGCACACCCCAGTAATCCAAGCACTCTGGAGGCTGAGGCAGGAGGATTGCCATGAGTTCAAGGCCAGCCTGGGCTATATAGTGAGCTGAAGACCAGCCTGAACTACCTAGCAAGACCTTGTTTCAAAAAAAAAGAAAGAAAGGAAAATGTCTATGCTACAGGGCGAGCTTGGCCCATGGCCCTTCATAGCTGCTGTATGTTTCTCCTACCCCAGCCCTGAACTTCCTCAGCAGCTCAAACACGGACAGTCCTTCAGCCCTATCACAAGGCCAGGACATTTACATAGAGTGATGATGCCAGCTGGAAGGATAATTCAGCAGTTCCTGAGCAAAGTTGACCCCACACCCCTTAGCCCACCAACTACAAGGCAAGGCAGCTCTGAGCAGGATAACAGTACCAGAGACAAAAATTCAACAGCCTCTAGGATGAGTTGACTGTGACCACTCAGTGGTCCATGTCCATCATGCACACAGAAAGCCATCTGTTGGAACTATGCTCCTGGACAATAAAAATGACAGGACTTAAGCCTACTCCAATGAATCAATAGACACCTCCTATTCTCTCTGTTCTGTGAGCAGCAGGTTGGTCTCTCCCTCTCCCTCTCCCTCTCTCTCCCTCAACCGATTGCTAACTCCCTTCAGCCAAAGCTCCAATTCAACAGAAGTCCTTTCTCCTCCACCCTCAGTAAAGCTTTGTCCGTACAATAGTGTGCATGTGTGTGTGTGTTTACAATATTTGGCCCAGTCTCATCTCTACTATTTCTGGGTCAAAAGATACCATATAGGCATGGTGTTGCTCGCCTGTAATCCCAGTGGGGGGCTGAGGTGGGAGGATCGCTGTGAGTTCCAGGCCAGCCTGAAGTACACAGAGAGACCCTGCCTCAAAAAACAAAAACCCAACGAACAAAAAAGATCCCATCATCCAGTAACACCAACCTGGAATTTAAGGACATCAAGGACTTTACTTTCACGACATCCAGTGCTGACTAAATGTTATGAGACCGAAAAAATAATGTAATAACTGTCTGTTAACCTCCGTCCCTAATGATCATTTTCTCAACAGATACAGTATTTATCCTACATTTGCATTGTGCAGGACATCATTCCAGGTGTCAGGAATACTGCCGTGAATAAAACAAAGCCTCGGGCCGGTGAGATGGCTCAGCGGCTTAAGCGCCTGCCCGGCAAGCGCGAGGGCCCGAGTTCGACTCCCGGAACCCACATACGAAAAAGGGGCCGGTGATATCGCTCAGCGGCACGGGCGCCTGCTGGCGCACGAGGTCCTGAGGTCGACGCCCCGGTACCCACCAAAAAAAAAAAAAAAAAACCAAAGCCTCTACCTTCACACAGCTTATAATTTTAATGAAAAGAGAAAGATAAACAAATTGGAAAATACTTGGTACTGTGTCACCTGGTCAAATGTGCTATGAAGAAAAATGCAGCAGGGTATGGGGGGCAGGGCAAATAGCAGATTGGAATCTCATTTATTTATTTTGAGGCAGAGTCTTGCTATGTTGCCCAAGCTGGTCTCCAACTCCTGATCTCAAGTGATCCTCCTGCCTCAGCCTCCCAAATAGCTGGGATTACAGGTACAGAACACTGCACCTGGCTTGGGTTGCAATTTTATTTTATTATTATTATTTTTTGTGGGTACCAGGGGTTGAACTCAGGACCTCGCGTGCCAGCAGGTGCCCGTGCCGCTGAGCGATATCACCGGCCCTTTTTTCGTACGTGGGTACCGGGAGTTGAACTCGGGACCTCGTGCTTGCCAGGCAGGCGCTTATGCCGCTGAGCTATCTCACCGGCCCCTGCAATTTTAAACAGGTGATTGGGAAAGGCCTCTCTAATAAAGGGAGATACAAGCAGAGATAGGAGCAAGAGAGTGAATACTCCAGTTCAGTGGGGAAGGAGAGTTCTAGGTAGACTGTACAACTGCAGAACACTTAACGCGGCCACATTCTAGCAATGAGAACAGCGTGGCCGGAGTGAGTGGATGGGGCAGGGCGGCACAGATGGGCGTGGTGGACAGTACATGATCAGAGGTGTAGCAAGATCTGGGCACGGCATACAAGCATAGTAAGGACTTCAGCTTCTACTGAGACATGAATTGATTAGATTGAAAAGCAATGGTTATGCCTTTTCTATAGGGCTATGCATATAGGAAATAGCCAATAAATGTCAGTTTATTCCAAAAGAAATGATTTTTAATGTAACGTTACAAGTCTAACATTGAGTTTAATAGGGGAGTAGATCTTTCTTGGGTAGTCCTTCTTAGGTAGGCCAGTCTAGACAACTGATGAAGGAAGCAAGCGCAAGTGCACGCATGTGTGCTGAGGAAGACTGGCCACATACTGGACCTATCCTTTGAGTCCAATCTAATATTGGCTGGTAATTATTAAATGTATGAACTTTATTCCTCCTTTACCGTCACTAATTGCAATAACTGGGGAAATGTACCATGGGGAAGGAATCCCTAAGTTCAAAAGAAAGCAGGTAAAGAGATCAGCTTGGTGTCACAGAAAACTGAATTTGAATGTGAATTCTGACATCTACTGGCTGTGTGGCCTTGGACAAGTCACTTTACCTTTCTGAACCTCTTTTCCATGCTCTGCAAAGTGCAGTCAAATGTACCTCTTGGTCGTATTTGGTGTGTAGCAGTTCTTCAGTAATTAGTAGCGCTGGGCGTGGCGGTGCATGCTTGTAATGAATCCCAGCTGTTCAGAGCCCTGATGGAGGGGATCACTAGTTGAGGCCGGCCTGGACATTTTAGTGAGCTCTTGTCTCACAATAAAACATTAAAAGGGCCAGGGGTGAAGTGTAGCTCAGTGGTAGAGTTTTCCTAGCTGCTCAAGGGCCTGGGTTCAATCCCCAGTACCACAAACAAAAATCAAACAAAAAGCTATGTGGCTGGAAGTGTAGCTCAGAGGTACAGCATTTACTTAGCACCCATGAGGCCCTGCGTTTGATTCCCAGTGCCATAAAAACCTAAAATAAAATAAAGAAAATACATGATTCTTTCCTTCAAGATATTTACAGTCTATTCAGGGAGATGACACATGAACAAAATGTATGAAATAAGGCAAAATGTGCTTGTTCAAATGACAGATACAGAGCCAGGGATGGTGGTGCACTTCTGTAATTCCAACACTCAGGAGGCCGAGGCAGGAGGATTGTTGTGAATTCAAGTCCAGCCTGGGTCCATAGAGGGTTCAAGACCAGCCTGATCTACACAGTGAGACCCTGTTTCAAAAAAAAAAAAAAAAAAAAAATCAAATGACAGGTACAAAATGTACTAATAATAGCTACCGTTTATTAAATGCTTACAATAAGTCAGGCACTATGCTAAGTGCAATATAATCCTCTCGTTTTATTTTTGTAGCCTCCCTTGAAGAAAGTACTATCGTTAGCTGGGCTCTGTGGAGCATGCATGCAATTCCAGCACCCAGGAGGCTGATGCAGGTGGGTCACTGGAGCTCAAGAATTGGAGACCAGCCTGACCAACACAGTGAAACCTCACCTCAAAAAAAAAAAAGTTAAAAAGTACTATTATTATCTCTACTTTACAAAAAAAAGGAAGTTGAGGCTCAGAGAGGGGAAGCACGTTGCCCAAGGTTGCACAGGCAGGTGGTGGTGGAGCGCAGGGCGAGCTCCAGGACTCACATCCTTACCAGAGAAAACAATTCCTATAATTCTTAGGCCTCATCCAGGTTTTACCATATTGTTCGCCCCCCTCCTTTAAAATTTTAACCCTATTTCAAAATGCCAATTAAAATTTGGATAAATATTATCGTGCCTCAAAGGATCTGTAATTCACTGGATTTTCTGTTTGGAAACTCGTGTTTGTACAGTAAAAGAGTGGCCCGGCGATTTTACCACCTCCTCCAATCATTACAGCGCTGAGAGCTTTTCATTCTGCCCAATCTTGTGAAGAAAAAGTATTACTATGGCCACCCAAGGTAGAAATCTAGACATTTGCAATTCAATTGTCTCTCTCTCTCTCTCCCTCTCTCTCTCTCTCTCTCTCTCTTTCTCTGGTTAGTCATTAAATCAGTCTTATTTATTTATTTATTTATTTATTTATTTATTTATTTAGACAAGGTCTCACTATGTAGCCCAGGCTGGCCTCGAACTCAGGGCAGTCCTCCTGCCTCAGCTTCCCAAGTGCTGGGATTACAGGCATGTACCACGATGCCTGGCTTTCTTTTCTCTTTTTTCTTTTCTTTTCTTTTCTTTTACCTCTTGTGATGCTGGTGATGGAACCCAGGGCCTTATTCAAGTTAGGCAAGCACTCTGCCACTAAGCTACTTCTCCAGTTCTCACATCTATTCTTTAGGTTAGCATGCAAAGTCCTCCAGGATCTGGGATGTATTCCTTTTCCAGACTAATTTCTTACTCCTAACTTCAGCTTCTATATCCTATTTCTGCTTACCTCAGTGTTCTCTTGTCTATACTGTTCCCATTGCCTGGAATTCTCTTTCCTCCCTTCTTTATCTAACACCTATTGCTACACCAAGTTACTCTGGGCATTAATTCCTCTTCTAGGAAGACTTCCCTGATACCTCCACATTGGGGGAAGTGTTCCGCTTGCCTTCCAAACAGCTGGGCCGTTCATGCCTCATTACCCTATTATATCAAATCACATGGCACTGTCTGCTGAGTTAATTTTCTGCCTCCTACAGCATGCTGATCAACTCTTTTGAAGGCAGAAATAGAGTTAACACTTAAATAAATGTCTAGAATACAGAAGACTTTCAAGAAAGGTTCAGTTAAAAAAACAAAAGGGAGGTAGTATAGGATAAAGCAAGAGAACTAGAGCTAGTAGAGTGTAATAATGAAGAGGGTAGACTCTGAAATCAGCTGCTTACATTTGTACCCTAGTCCCTCCACTGCTTTGCATGTTGCTTATTTTTTTTATTTTATTTTTTGGTACTGGGAATTAAACCCAAGACTTTTGCGCTGAGCTTCATCCCCAGTGCCCCCGTCCCCATTTAAAAATTTTTTTTATTTTGAAATGAAGTCTTGCTAAATTGCTAAATTGCCTACACTGGGTTCAGTTCGAATTTGTGATCCTTCTGCCTCACTCGCCCAGAGTGCTGGGATTACAGGTGTGCACCATCATGGTGGGCCCTTGCAGGTTATTTAATATCTGTTGATTAAGTTTCCCCACTGATAAAATTACAGTAAGAGTAGTACTTGGTTCATAGGCTTGATTTGATGATTGAACTTAACATTTTTATATTTTGTCCACCAAGTGTTTTTGGATTAAATTTGTAAAATATCATTAATTATTGAGTTTTTAGTGTTCTCTTAAATTTTGGGCTCCAAATCAATGCCTTCTTTGCCTCATCCTAATCCCTGCTCTATCCACATCTTATGTGTTTGATACATTAGCAGAGTTGAATACTTGTCGAATTTATATAATAAATTATATACAGTATATATCATATATATATCACATGTATTATGTATGTTATATATTTTTAAATTTTTTAATTTATTTTTAATGGGGGTCTATGTTGCCCTGGCTGGCTTTGAATCCTTGGGCTCAAGTAATCCTACTGCCACAGCCTCCTGAGGAGCTGGGTTTACAGGTACACGCCATTCCCCTATATTTTTATATCGAGGTATAATATACACAGTAAAGTGAACAAATACAGTATTGTGTATTACTAACATTACTAGTAGTACATAACATTATGTTACGCAGTATGGGGCATCTTCTCTTTTCGCCTTCAGGCAGCTAAGAAAAAGAAGTCTTTGTTTTGTAACCTCCCCTTCTCTTTTCCCTGCAGCTCCCTTAGCCAATCTCATTTTTTCCTGCAGAAAGTGTTGCTAAATTCAAAGAGTAGGCAGATCTTTGTTCAGTCTTATCAATTCCAAGAGACTGCCTACACAAAAACAACTTCAGACCGTCCGACTTGGAAAAAACCACATATTTTTCTACAGGAAGGCCTATGACGTCAAGAGCCCCTTCCCTGCCTCCCAGAGGAACACTCTCAAAGAACCCTCGCTTTTTCCATACAACCGCATCGCATTTTGCGCATGCGCGTCTGCATGCCCAACCGCAAAGAAGCGCTTTCTGGTCCTCTCGGCACCCTTACATTGCGGAGCGATCGAGTGGAAGTTTGGGCGTCGTCGCCTTCTTGCAGGAAGTGGGAAAAGGAGGAGGAAGGGTAATTGCACCCGTCCCGGGCCTTGCGGGTTTCGGGAACTCTGAGGCTGGGGGCTAATTGTCGCTCCGGATTACGCGAGTGGGTTTAATTCCCCGCTTTGCGAGGAGAAGCTAGCGTGCTCGGAGGTGTGTTTCTCTAGTGTAATTGCAGTGTCCTGGATGCCAGCTCAGGAGGACCTTTGCCATCATTTTAAAGGAACTTCCCGCTTTCACCTGGTTGGCTTTTAGCACCGTTTTGGGAGAAGCAGAACGCCTACATTTTAGTCGGCTCCAGGTTCTGCCACTCGCGGTGCATGTCCTTGTGCCCTTCTTCAAATCTTCATATTATCAACTATAAAATGAAGCGTACAGAAGGGCTCTTTAAGTCACTTACCAGTTTTTTTGTAACTTTAGATGTGTTATTGCATTTCCATTATGTTATTTGACCCCACCTAGCTTTGAGGGTTAAATATCAGTGGTCCCATTTTATAAGGAAAGGAGTCCTAGGGTGAGAGGTTACATGACCTCCTCAAGGTTGCACAGATAACTTTTGGAGGTTTCAGAACTACAAGATTTTGCTGTAATTCCATGGCCAGATCTCTGTTATATATTTCTGTGTCACCAGTTCGTAGAACTCGCTTTTTTTTTTTTTTCCTGGTATTGGGAATCGAACTCATGACTTTGAGCTTGCCAGGCAGGCGCTGTGCCGCTGAGCTATATCCCCGGCCCTGGCTTTTTAAATTTTTATTTATTTTTCTTTTTTTGAGACAGGGTCTCCCTATGTAGTCAGGCTGGCCTGGAACTCGGCGATCTTCATGCCTCAGCCTCCCAAGTGCTGGGATTACAGGTGTGCACCACCACACCCTGCAAGAACTGGCCATATTAAGCAGATACTGTACTCACTTTTGTATGATTGAATCTTGACTTCAAGGCCAATGCCACAGCAAATCTGGTGTCTCTCCATCACTCTGACTTATCAATAAGTGTAACTTTTACAGGTATATCCTGTGCCTTGCCTGATTGGGAGCTCTGAATCCAGTTCTGTTGTCTTCCAACTTCATCAGACAGACACAATGGAGGCACCTCCAGTCACCATGATGCCCGTCACTGGCGGCACCATTAACATGATGGAGTACCTGCTGCAGGGTAAGTAAACCAGGGAGCTTGGATTTCTTTTTGTTCCTCTTTTCTGTTCAGCTTCCTTGGAGATCAGAGACTTACACAAAGGCAACCTGCAGTTTCTGGCACCCAATAGAAAACTATTTTAATTGGTACTTTTAAAATGTGGTTTCAGGGCCGGTGAGATGGCTCAGCGGCTTAAGCGCCTGCCCGGCAAGCTCGAGGGCCCGAGTTCGACTCCCGGAACCCACATACGAAAAAGGGGCCGGTGATATCGCTCAGCGGCACGGGCGCCTGCTGGCGCGCGAGGTCCTGAGGTCGACCCCCAGTACCCACAAAAAAAAAAAAAAAAAAAAAAAATATGGTTTCAGGGCCGGTGAGATGGCTCAGCGGTATACGCGCCTGCCTGGCAAGCGCGAGGGCCCGAGTTCGACTCCCGGATCACACATACGAAAAAAAGGGCCGGTGATATCGCTTAGCGGCACGGGCGCCTGCTGGCGCACGAGTCCTGAGGTCGACCCCCGGTACCCACAAAAAAACCAAAAAACAAATAAAATGTGGTTTCAAATACATTAAACACATCCAATTTGCCATCATAAACAACATTGTATACATCAGATCTCTAGAACTTTTTCGTTTTGCAGAACTGAAATTCTATACCCATTAAATATTAATATTCCTTCCTTTCTATTCCTGTTGCTTCAATTACCTTTCTACTTTGTTTTCTATTCTGGCTGTTTAGATATCTGATATGAATGGAATAACATAGTATTTGTCCTTTCCTATTTTATTTTACTTAGCACAATAACCTTGAGTTCATCCATGTTACAACGTGTGACATCTTTTAAAAAGCTGCACAGTATTACATATATATGTATATTACATATATGTGTATATGTACACCCCACATTTTCTGTATCCGTTCATCTGCTGGTAGATATTTGAGTTGCTGCTGCCTTCTGGCTATTGTGAGTAGTGCTACAGTGAACATGAGTGTGCAAATACCTCTTTGAGATCCTATTTTAAATATTTACTCAGGGGGCCGGTGAGATGGCTCAGCGGCGTAAGCGCCTGCCTTGCAAGTGCGAGGGCCCGAGTTCGACTCCCGGATCCCACATACGAAAAAGGGGCCGGTGATATCACTCAGCGGCACGGGTGCCTGTTGGTGCGCGAGGTCCTGAGGTCGACCCCCCGGTACCCACCAAAAAAAAAAAAAAAAAAAAAAAAAAAAATTTACTCAGAAGTGGGACATACTGGATCATAATTTTTTTTTAGTTTTTGGAAACAAGGTCTTGCCATGTTGCTCTGGCTGACCTCTAACTTGCTATATGGCCCAGGCTGGCTTCAAAAGCACAATCCTTTGGGCTCAGCCTCCCAAGTGCCAGGATTACAGGCATGTGCTACCACATTCAGCTAATTCTATGTTACTTATTTATTTTGCCATGCTGGGAATCAGACCCAGGGCCTCATGCATATAAGGCAAGTGCTATACCCCTGAGCTAACCCCACAGGGGAAAGGTCCAACCAGACAGGGTCTCACTGTGTTATCCAGGCTGGCCTCATGCCCTTCGGCTGAAGTTATCATCCTTCCTCAGCCTCCCAAGAAGCTGGGACTATAGGCATATACCACTGTGCCTGGGCTTTTATTTGTAGTTTTGAACATGCTTCAGTATTGTTTTCCTTAAGGGCTACATGTTTACTTTTCTTTTCCCTCATTTTTTTTTTCCTAGACAGGGTCTCACTATGTAGTGCAGGCTGGCCTTGAACTCGTTTATGTAGCCCAGGCTGGCCTCAAACTCATGGCAGTTCTCCTGCCTCAGCCTCCTGAGTGCTGGGATTGCAGGCATATGCCACCACGCCTGGCTACATGTTTACTTTTCAACAACACAAGTTGTAGTTTCTCTACATCTTCACTAATACTTGATTTCTATTTTTTTTTTTGATAGCAGCCATCCTATATGTGTGAGATGTTTTTGTGGTTTTGATTTATATTTCTTTAGTTATTAGTGAAACAACATCATTCGTATTCTTGTTGGCTATTTGTATATCTCCTTTGGAGAATTATCTATTCAGTTCTTTGCTCACTTTTACATTGGGTTATTTGAGATTTTTTTGTTTTGTTTTTGTTGTAGTTGAGTTGTAGGAGTTACTTATATATTCTGGATAGTAACCTGTGATTTAAAAACATTGTTTTCCTATTCTGTGGGTTGCCTTTTCACTGTTGGTTGTATCCTTTGAAACACAGAAGTGTTTGAGTTCGAGGGAGTCCCATTTGACTATTCTTGCAGAGCAGCAGTATTTAATTTTAATGAAGTCCAACTCATTCATTCTTTCATGACTTATGCCTTTGAAGTAATACAGTCATTGCCAAAGCCAAGGTCATCTACAATTGCCCTTTGTCCCCTTTTATAGTTTTGGTTTACATTTAGCTCGTGGCCTGTTTTGAGTTAAGCTTTGTGAAAAGTGTATATCCTAAACCTTTTCAAAGATGTGAACATGGCCATCCCCCAGAAAGTTCCTTCTCTGTGAGACCTCATCCCAGTCATCATCCTCCAATTGGACAAACTGTTTTTTTTTCCAGTGCAGATGTCTTTTACCTGTTCATAAACATCAAACAATAGCATCATGTAGGATGTACTCTTTTGTTTGAAGTTCCTTTTAGTCAGCATGATTATTTTAGTATGTATTCATATTGCTGTGCATATCAGTAGTTTGTTGCTCAATGGTATTGCATTGTACAAACATACACAGTGTGTTTATCCATTCTGTATGGTTGGGCACCTGGCCTGTGTCTAGTTTTTGGTTACTATGAAGAATTACTGCCGTGAACTATCTTTTCAAGTATTTTGTAGACACATTTTCTTTTCTCTTGGGTAAATACCCAAGAGTGGAACTGCTGAGTCATGCAACTATTTTTTAGTTAAATGTAGTGATTTCTGCGAGATGATTCAGACAATCTAAAAAATGATAGTAATAGCTAATGATTTTGAGCCTCTGCTCTGTACCAGATACTTTATATGTATTATCCACTTACTAATTTATTTTTGTCTTTTTCAGACAGGGTCTCACTATGTACTTCAGGCTGGCTTTGTACTCACTATGTAGCCCAGGCTGGCCTCAAACAGCAATCCTCCTGCCTCAGCTTCCTGAGTTCTGAGATTACAGGCATGCGCCACCATGCCTGCTATTCTCATAACAACTTGTAAGATGACACTTTTATTAGCTCTTATAGATCAGGAAAAAGAGATGAAGTAACTTGCCCAGGTGAGAAAACTTGAGACCCAGGCAGGGTAGTAATTTTTAGGAGGCCATAACAATATGTTTAGTGGAAGATTTTAGACTTTGTAACTTAGAGAATTCATTCAGTAACAATATAAACAGCTATTTCGTGTGTGTGTGTGTGTGTGTGTGTGTGTGTGTGTGTGTGTGTGTCTGTGTGTCTGTGTGTGTTTGTGTGGTACTGGGGGTTGAACCCAGAGCCTTTGCACTGAGCCATAGCACATTTTTTATTTTGAGACAGGGTCTTGCTAAATTTCTGAGTTGCCAGACTAGGTTAAAATTTAGTCTTCTCCTGCCTCAGCCTACCAGAGTACTGGGATTACAGGTGTGGACCACCACTGGACAACTACTTTTATTTCCTTGAATTTGCTATACCCTTTCCTGCCTCATTGTCTTTGTACTTGACAATCCCTCTGCCCTGAGAGCATTTCCTCAGCTATTCCAGTAGTTATCTCGTTTTCACCCTGCAGGTCTCCACTCATCTGTCTTCCTTTTAGGCCTTTTATGACTATTCCAACCTCTCATAGTGGTCCACCCTCCCTTCCCACCAGTTCTCTCCTATCTCCGTTTTATTTCCTGTGTTTCTATTTATTTATTTACTTGTTATTTTTTGTTTCCGCCCCTCAATTGTAATCTCCGTAAGAGCAGCGCCTCCTACTGCTCAGTGCCCCACACTGCACTCAGTACCTATGTGTTGAACCAGCACTTACAAAGCACCTAAAATGAGAAATGAGCGTGTGTGCTGCTGCCCCAAGTGTAGGATACAGTGGTGAGCTGCTCTCTGCTCCTGATGTCTGCTATCCCATGAGTACTAGGACCTGCTGCATTACTTTTCTTCCAGCCCTGCTTGTTTTCATTTAAGTCCCACTCTCAGTTTCTGCCATAGTGACATTTGAGCAGAGACTTGAAGAAAGTGATGGAGTAAAACATGCAAGTGTACAAAGGAAGAACATCCTAAGCATAGAGAAAAAGGGAAGGCTCTCTCAAGAGAAATACTTTGGCATTTTCAACGTATGTGAGGTACTTGGCATTTTCAGGCAATAGCAGCAAATCACTCTGGCTGGAGAGAGTGATCAAGAGGGAGAGGTGAAGGTGATGTTGGAGGGTAACAGAGACATAATATATAGGCTGCTGTAGACAGTCATAAAGACCATTTTTTCTGGGTGACACCACAAGAGGAATGTCATTTATATTTTATCTGTTTATTTTTGGGTGCTGGGGATTAAATCCAGGTCCTCATGCTTGCTAGGCAAGTACTGTATCACTGAGGTACACCCCCAAGTCCATGGCTTTTTTTTTTTTTTTTTTTTTTTTTTTGTACTGGGGATTGAACCCTGGGTCCCATGTGTGGTAGCCAAGTGCTCTACCACTGAACTATATCTGCAGCCCCGTGCCTTGGATCTTAAAAAGACTGCTTGGCTGTTTTGGAAAAGAAAGAAGACAAGGGTAGAAGCAGGCTACCTACAAAGACCAGGCAAGAAATGAAAGCAACTTGGACTGCTGATCAAGGGAATGAAAGGTAGTTAAATTTTCCTTTTATTTCAGAAGCACGGATTGGATGTATGTAGGATGTAGGAGAAAGAAAGGAGACAGATGATTCCGTGATTTTTGGCCTGGGCAACTGGAAGCAGAGAATTGCCATTTACTCTGATGGGGAAAAACTATAGGAGAAATAAGATTTGGAGAGGGAAAATCAACAATTTAGTGTTAAACATGTTTAGATGAAGATGTATGAACTGGGTGTGGGGACACACACCTGTAATCCCAGCACTCTAGGAGGCTGAGGCAGGAGGATTATAAATTCAAGCCCAGCCTGGGCTACTCAGCAACTTAGCAAGACCCTGTCTCAAAATAAAAAATGGGCTAGAGATGTCTGTTAGGCATCTAAGTGGAAAAGTTGAGTAGACAATTGGATGTATGCATCTGTAATTCATAAAATATAAATGTGGGCATCTCGGGGCATAAATGGTGTTTAAAGCCATGGGACCAAATGACATTATTGAGAGAGGAAGAGACTTAATAGAAAAGAGCACCAGAATCCTAGGATCCCCCATCATTTAGGGAAGACAAGGAAGACTGAGTAGTCCTTGAGTTTGGTGAAGAACTGAGAGACGCTTGTATGCCAGAGGCCAAAGGAAAAGTAGATTTCAAAGGGGCTATAATCTCCTGTGGCAACCATGTCAGATTCAGCCATGAAATGAGTAAAATGAGGAGTAAAACTGATGTGTTTCTATCAAATGTTCATTCTCTTTTTCTTAAGTATATTAAATGAAAAGAAACTTTATATATTTTTTAAAGTGTCTTTTTTTTTTTTACTTTTTTTTGAGACAGGTTCTCGCTGGCCTTGAACTCACTATGTAGCCCAGGCTGCCCTTGAATTCATGGTGATCTTCTTGCCTCAGCCTCCCGAGTGCTGGGATTACAGATGTGTGCCACCACACGCGGCTATTTTTTTGATAAGTGGAAGACTTATTTGCTGGAAAAAGAAGATAATTGTGGCTGGGAGTATAGCTAGGTGGTAGAGCTTGTGCTTAGCTTGTGTGAGGCCTTGGTTTCAGGCTCCAGCACCAGAGAGAGACAGAGAGAGAGGAGTCGGGGATGTAGTTCAATGCAAAGGCTCTGGGTTCAGTCCTCCATACTGCAAAAGAAAGAGAGAGAAGGGCCGGTGAGATGGCTCAGCGGCTTAAGCGCCTGCCCAGCAAGCGCGAGGGCCCGAGTTCGACTCCCGGAACCCACAAACGAAAAAAAAAAAAAGGCCGGTGATATCGCTCAGTGGCACGGGCGCCTGCTGGCACGCGAGGTCCTGAGGACCCCCCCGGTACCCACAAAAAAAAAAAAAAAAGGGAGAGAGAGAAAAGAGGGAAGGAAAAATAATAATTGTTAAATGATAACGAAACAGTACTATTACTATTACATTTCTGATAGCTACTGCTGCCCGAGGCCTCCTAGAGATTAGCATTACTAGAGAAATCCTAAAGACTAGTGCCAAATAAGAAAATACAAAAAATTGAAAGTAACTTTTTATGCAATAGCTCAGCAGTATAACTCCTCTAAAATCTCATGTATTGCTTCTGTGTTTGACAAAATACTGCACTAAACTGCTTTGATTTTTTAATCTTTTGCTAATTCCATGACCCCAAATGAAAGCCGGGACTCAGCGGTGCTTTCTCTCCTCAGGGAGTGTCTTAGATCACAGTTTGGAAAGCCTTATCCACCGCCTTCGTGGTCTGTGTGACAACATGGAGCCTGAGACTTTCCTTGACCATGAGATGGTGTTCCTGCTTAAGGGCCAGCAGGCCAGCCCGTTTGTCCTCAGGGCCCGGCGCTCTATGGACAGGGCGGGAGCACCCTGGCACCTGCGCTACCTGGGACAGCCAGAGATGGGAGACAAGAACCGCCACGCGCTGGTGCGAAACTGCGTGGACATTGCCACATCTGAGAACCTCACCGACTTCTTGATGGAAATGGGCTTCCGCATGGACCATGAGTTTGTCACCAAGGGACACCTGTTCCGTAAGGGCATCATGAAGATTATGGTGTACAAGATTTTCCGCGTCCTTGTGCCGGGAAACACAGACAGCACCGAGGCCTTGTCACTCTCCTATCTTGTGGAATTAAGTGTTGTTGCCCCGGCTGGGCAGGACGTGGTCTCTGATGACATGAGGAACTTTGCCGAGCAGTTAAAACCTCTGGTTCACCTAGAGAAAATAGACCCCAAAAGGCTCATGTGACATCCAGGTCTGTCCATCTGTCCTCACCTGTTAGAAAAAAGACAATATAAATGCCCCATTTTGCCACCACCAGTCAGGCATTATTCCTTCAGGAAGAAGGGTGGCGAGGATGTAGTTGGTTCCGTGCATGGTTTTCTTCATGTGGTAGTTCCACTTTCATGGTGGCCTTTTGTGCATGTGTGCGCATGTGCGCATGCGTGCACATGCACCGTACTGGGGATTGAAGGCAGGGCCTTCATACTGAGCTGTACACCCAGCCTTTTCTTTTTGTTTTTGAGACAGGGTCTCTCTGTATAGTTTAGGCTGGCATTGAACTCACTGTGTAGTCCAGGTTGGCCTCTAATTCTTGGTGAGCCTCCTGCCTCAGCCTCCCAAGTGCTGGTATTACAGGCATGTGCCACCACGCCTGGTGCCCAACCTTTTTTATTTTTTTATTTTAAGGCAGGGTCTTGCTCAGTCACTGAATTGCCCAGGCTGGGCTTGAACTTGGGATTCTTGTGCCTCAGCATCCCTGAGAGCTGAAATTACAGGTGTGTGCTGCCATGCCCAGCTCAAAGGCCTGGAAGCCTTTTTAAATTAAATCCTCAGAATAACAAAGAGAATCTGGCTAATCCTTCTGTATAACAAGGAAAAACTGGAGTAAATTAACTTTTTTTTTTTTTTTTTTGTATTAGAGTAAATAGCTTTCAGAAAGAAAAGTCACTTCACCATTTGTGTATAAGGCAGTGATGGTGAATGTTTTAGAGCTTTCAGTAATACAAACAGCCTACTGCAGCACGCGTGCCATAGGTTTGCCACCACTGGCGTAAGGTTTGTAACATAGAGTATAAGTTTGTATTGTGTAGTAATAAAGGCTATAACAAGAAATGTCTGTAGTTCTGATTATTTACTCTCTTAACTGCAAATTTAGGGTAGATTCATTACCAGTTGTAGCAAAAAACATTTTTTTTTAAGACAGTTTTTTGTTCTTTGTGTTTTTTTTGAGGCAGGGTCTTGCTATGTAGCTCAGGCTGGTCTCGAACTCACTGTGTAACCCAGGCTGGCCTGAAAGTCGTGGTGATCCTCCTGCCTCATCCTCCCAAGTGCTGGGATTATAGGCATGCACCACTATGCCTGTTTTCCCTTGTTTTATTTATTTTTTCAACAGAAAAATTACTTTATTTATAACACCATTTTGTAAACAATCACATTGTATACTTTTTAATTGAACAATAACATTTTTTCCCTAAGGATTTATAGCAAACCCTATGTAAAGTCGATGAGTTAATACAAGAGAAAAGATGAATAGGGTGAAAAATTTCTGAAAGTGTCACATTACAGCACTTGATACAAAGATAACTATCTGTACTATAAAAATTAACATGCCACAATACATTAATTTATAATTTAAAATATACAGTAAAACATAAACAAGCATCAACATTTTTATTTTAAACCAGTGAATTACTTAGAAGAATATTTATTAAAACTTATAAAATATTGCACTGAGGTAAAAATTTAAAAGTAAACAAAACTATCATTTACAAGGACCAGAAAGTGAACAGAGGACAGATGACATTTTCTGAGGACTGTGTCACTCCTTGATATATTGAAGCAGCTTCAACAAATGTGACTTGATAACCTGTTAAACACTTTTATAGCCCAGGGCTACAGCTAAATCCACAGAATTGTACCCAGAATCTGTTTCAGTTGTTGGGCCAGCGCCATGTTCTTTCTTTTTTATTCTTTTTTTTTTTTTTTTTTTTTGAGACAGGGTTTCACTAGGCAGTTCAGGCTGACCTGAAACTCACAGTGATCCTCCTGCCTCAGCCTCCAAAGTGCTGGGATTACAGGTGTGTGCCACCATGCCTGCCCCAGCTCCATTTTCTAAAAGCATCTTTACACATTTCACATGATTCCCATTTAAGCATAAAGCAAAGGTGTCCCTCCATTCCAGTCATATTCATTTACATCAACTCCACAATGGAGCAGCATTTTCACAATATCTGTGTAGCCTTTACTACAGGCCAGTGACAGTGCACTTTCTCGACCTTTTCCTAAAAGTTGGGGATCAGCACCATTCTGAAGTAGAATCTCTACCACAGCTATTTGCCTGTGTGCTGCAGCCCACATCAGAGGAGTAAACCTTCTTCCGTGTAATTGATAACATTTTCTTCAATGCAAGTAGCCAGGTAGGGCATCTCTCTGAGCTGCCAGTTGGTAGATGGGGAAAGAATTCCATAACAGGTGTGGTAGAGACTTTATTTCCTCTGTTTGTTGGTTAAAGTAGTTGACTGTTTATGGGTGAGAAATGCTTTGTGGCAGAGGGTTGTGTAGATGTGTCTTACTTGAATTCCGGGAGAAGGAGATGTATGGATATTGCATTTAGCTTTCATTAGGACAGATGCCACCTCCAGGTCAGAATTAACTGGATCTTGAATATTGTTACTGTCCATTAAAGGATTTCACGAATCAGGGACACACGTTCATATCAAAGCAGCTGGGCAGTGTGAATTTCATTGGCAACACCCCGAGCTGATCCTTCCTCTGAACTTGAGTCCAGTGGATGTTCATGCCAGAGAGACCAGAGCTGCTGGGACACTTCCACCATCAGCTGGGCTGTATCCAGGTTTAATGCTGTGGCCATGATTTCAACCTTAGTTTTCAATAATTAAAACATTTCTTCATGATTACCTCTTGGAATTATTAGAGCACTATCCAGTGTATTCTTAGAATTTGGATATTAAAAAATCTAAAGCCCGGGCTTGTTTTGGCTTGACGTCACTTCCAATTTCTTCTTTCGCCTTCTGGCAAAAAAGATTCCACATCGCTGCAGCCAAGAGGATTTCCAGGATTTCAGTTTGGTGTTTTTTAGCTGCCTTTATGCTCCACGGTCCACCTGCTTGAGTGCGTGGTCCTGTAGCACGCGGTTCCGGAACCGTCCTAATCCCCCTCGGGTGGGTTTCCTTGCATTGGCAGGGGAGGGCGCCTGGCTTCAGGAAAGCTGATTCCCTCCCTGAGTTTAAGCCTCACCCAGGGGCACCAGAGGTTTTGGGGTCTCCCCCACCCTGGGGAGACAGCAAGCCTGCATATCCTGTCCCTTTGTGGTCACCAAGAAATGCTGCACAATTCAAGAGACAGGAGAGACCATGGGTGAATCAGGAGGGTTTATCCGGTGTACACCTGGCTCAGTGGACTCGTCTCCAAAGAACTGAGCCCCCTTGTTTATTTTAAGCACTGTGATGTGTACCTTCTCCCAGTATCTGTTTATATCCTTGGCCTATGTTTGTTTTCTGTTTGATTTCCTGTTTTGTTGATTTGCAGGAATTTTTGTATATTCTACTCTTTGGTTTTGGTTTTTTTGCAAGTTTCTTCTCTCAGTCTGCCATCTGCATGTTAACTTGTTTTTGATGTCATTAATTTAGCAGATGTCTTAAATTTGGGATGTTTCGTTATTGTTTTTTGTAGTACTGGGGATGAAAACCAAGACCTTGTGCAGGCCAGATAAGCGCTCCAGCACTCAGCCACATCTCAGCATCCGTCCTAATTTTGACCTGATGGTTTGGAATCTTGTTTATAAGGTCTTTATTTACCCATAGGTATTACAGATTTTCCTACATTGTCTTACATTAACTTTGTGGTTTTAACTTTCACATTTAGGTCTTTAATCCATCTAGAGCCCATCTTCTACATAGTTTCAAGTAAAAGTCCAGCTTTCTTCTTAGAAAACTTAGGAATTAGTTTTCCTGTCACTCTCTGAAAAGCAATCTTTGATTTCACCTTCATCAGATATTACATTTCCATGTATATACTTTATTTCTAAGCCCTCCATTTGTTCCATTGGGCTTTTTCCTACTGAAGTACCAGCAACATGTTTTTATTAGTGCGGCTGGGTGGTAGAGCCAGTTCTACCAGTAGGTCAGGCACCTTTACTTTGTTTTAATTGCTCAAAATAGACTTTGCTTTCATAAACCTTTACTCTTTCATATTTGGTTCACAGTGTTCCTGGAGTTTCACTGAAATGTCTAGCTTAATTGGGAGAGAACTGACATCTGCATGGAACACTCCCTCCCCAGAATCCAGTGTGGCTGGCTTCCTTTGCCTCCCTGCTAAAATGTCAGCAGTTTTCACACCACCACAGCATTGGAAATTAGGTAACATGCTCACTCCCTAATACTCTATTCTGTATCCCTTTTTCTTTCTTTCTTTTTTCTTTTATTCTTTTTCTCTCTTTTTTTTTTTTTTTTTTTCTTTTGAGAGAGGGTCTCATTCTGTAGTCCAAGCTGTCCTTGAACTCACTGCGTAGCCCAGGCTGGGCTTGAAGTTGCGGCAATACTCCTGCCTCGGCCTCCTGAGTGTTGGGGCTACAGAAGTATACCACCACTTGTTTTTTTTTTTTTTTTTTTGTGGGTCCTGGGGGTCGACCTCAGGACCTCACATGCCAGCAGGCACCCGTGCCGCTGAGCAATATCACTGGCCCTTTTTTTGTATGTGGGTACTGGGAGTCAAACTCAGGACCTTGTGCTTGCCAGGCAGGCGCTTTTGCTGCTGAGCTATCTCATCAGCCCCTACCAACACTTTTTCTTATTAATTTTTTTCATAGCATTTATTCTACTTTTATTTGTTCACTGCTTCTCTACTGGAATATGAGATCCATGAGGGCAGGTGCTTTATTTTGCTCTCTGCTGTATCCCCAGCACCCGTAAGACTGACTGGCCCCTGGTAAACACTCTATTTTTTTTGTTTGTTTTTGTTTTTTTGAGAAAGGTTCTTGCTATGTAGTTCAGGCTGGCTTTGAAATCACTATGTAGCCCAGGCTGGCCTCGAACTCATAGCAATCCTTCTGCCTCAGCCTCCTGAGTGCTGGGATTACAGTAGACACTCTATTTTTTAAACAAACAAATAAATAAAATCTTAAAAGTGTTGAGGTCCTCCTAACATTTATTCAGGTCAGGTTGTTGTTGTTGTTTTCAGTCCTAGGGATTGTTTTCAGTCCTGGTCTTTCGCACTGAGCTATGTCCTCAGCCGTTTTTTAAGTTTTAAATTTTATTTATTTATTTTTGTTTTTTTTGAGACAGGGTCCTGCTACGTAGTTCAGGCTGGCATTAAACTCACTATGTAGCCTAGGCTGGCCTCAAGCTCGCAACGATCCTTCTGCCTCAGCCTCCCAAGTGCTGGGATCAGGCCTGTGCTGTTAACACTGGTTTGTTCACAGTCTTATGCTCCTGAAGAGAGTTTGAAATTTTTCTTGGTAAATTTCTTAGGCATTGCTTTTAGATTAACTACGGTAGCCTGGCAGTCAGCAAACTACACTTGCGCATGTCAACCTATCACCTGTTTTTATAAATAGAAGTTAAATTGGAACACATCCCTATTCATTGAATATTGTCTATGGCTGCTTTTGTACTATGACAGATTCCATTTGAGTAGGTGCAGCAGAGACCATGTGACTTGCAAAATTGGAAATATTTGCTGTTTACCCTCCTATAGGAAAAGAGTGCTCATTCCTGCAATATACTATGGTTTAGTTAGTAATACAGATAGGAGGGGGGGGTTGTTTGTTTGTTTGGCAATACTGGGAATTCAACCCAGGGCCTTTGCACTGAGCCATATCCTTAGCCCTTTTATTTTTTTTTATTTTCAGGCAAGGTCTTGCTGAATTGCCCACCCAGGGGGGACTCAAACTTGTGATCCTCCTGTCTCAGCCTCCCCAAATCCTGGTATTACAGGTGTGCACCACCATGCCTGGCCCTTTATCACATTTTGGTTTCTTTTTTTTCTCCACCCCCCCTTTATTACATTTTTAAGGTGGTTATTCTTATTACAGAATTGTGTAAACAGGCACAGTGGTGCACGCCTATAATACCAGCAGTCTGGGAGGCCGACAGGAATACTGCAAGTTTGAGCCCAGCCTGGGAAATTTAGCAACTTAGTGAGACCCTGTCTCAAAATAATTATAATAGTAATAATAGTAATAATAATAATAATAATAATAATAATAATACTGGGATGTAGTTCACTTAAAAGTCCTGGGTTCAATCTCCAGTACCAAAAAAAAAAAAAAAAAAAAAAAAAGAAAAGAAAAGCCTAGGGATGTAGCTCAGTGATGAAGTACTTGCCTAGTATGCTTGAGGTCCTAGCGCTGGAAAAAGTTTTTTAGTTTTTGGTTTTCTTTTTGAGACAGGGTCTTGCTATGTAGTCCAGGCTGGCCTCCAATTCAGCAATCCTCCCGCCTCAGCCTCCCAAGTGCTGGGATTACAGGCGTGCACCACCGTGCCCGGCTCTAACACCAAAAAAAAAACAAAACAAAACAGAACTTAAATTTCAAGTAGCTTGCCTCTTTGTTCTATTTTGTTTTCCATGTAGACCATCTTATAACTGGTAAGCAATGGCTGTTGTATCTTTTACCTTTCTATCTCTTACATACTTCGTTTATTTTTTTCTTGTCTAAAAGTATTGGCCTGACTCTTCCATACTCTAGGAAACCCTGTGTTAATAATGAGCATCCATGATATAGTCTGATCTTCATGCTATTGTATCAGGTTTCTTTATTAAATATGAAGAAAATAAGTCATGATTTTTGTATCCTTTCATCCATAAATGTGATTGAATGATATTGACAGATTTTCTGCCGTTGGCCATTGTTTTACTCCTGGGTAACTCCTATACAAATACCCTGTTGAATTTGGTTACCTATTATTTTACTGAGGATATTTGCATTTTGAGTTCCTTAATTTCCTCCATGATCTATGCAATGTGACCACTTGCTTTTAACCTTCTCTGCTGGAACTGCAAGCTAAGTACTGTGCTGGACACTGGGGTACATCAATGGCTGAGCTGTAGTTCCTGTTTTTAATAGCTTCCCTCTACTGGCAGAAATGGACATTTATACAATTTGTATAGTCATAAAAGTTATGCAACTAGAGGGCTTCTTTCCCTCTGGTAGTAAATGGATCGTGAACTCTGGTCAAGCAGGTCAGCTTCCTTTTCCTTGGATGCACCCCAGTGCTCTTGCTTACCCTTTCACCTCTGCCTTTTCCGCTGATCTCTGCCACATGACTCCCTCACAAAAAGAAGATGGAACCAACCACGGAAAGGTTGTGACAGGGGTTAAGAGCTCAGGCTTGAGAGACAAATGCAGGCCCCAGATGTAGTCTGTACCACTTACTAGGGTGGTTACGTGACCGGGGCATAACATATCACCTCGCAGAACCCATTTCCTTATCTGTCAAATTGAGAATAATGATCAGACCTTCATTACAAGAGGGCGCAATGAGCTCAACTATGTGAGGGCTTTCAACACGAGGCCTGACAGGTTGCCAGGGTTTTACAAGGGTTTTCCATTTCTGTTCTTCTATGATCATTCCTAGGCCACACGAAGGTCATGGATATTCTCCCTTCTGACTGTGCATGTGGAGGGGGTACTGGGTGTGGAACCCGGGGCACTCTACCTCTGAGCTACATCCCCACCCCTTTTTACTTTTTTAGTTTGAGACAGGGTCTCTCTATGTTGTCCGGGCTAGTCTCAAACTTGTGATCCACCTGCCTCAGCCTCCCCAGTAGCTGGGACTACAGGTACGTATCATCATGCATAGTTTAATCTCTGATTTTTTTAGGTAGTTGTTTGGGAGACAGGATCTTGCTATGTTGCACAGGCTGGCCTTGAACTCATGATCCTCCTGTGTCAGTCTCCCTATTAGCTGGGATTACAGGTGTGCACCTCTGCGCTTAGCTTGACCTCTGACTTTTGGCAGCAGCTAAGTAACATCATTCTTTTTATATTTCATCATGTACCCCGGGCAGTAATATTCTATGTGTCTATTTTGGCTTCTTGCTCTACCATTTAATAGCTGTTTCTATTGTGGGCAAGTTATTTAATCTTTCACAAAGTCTATTTTCCTATCTTTAAAAGGAGCATAATTATAATACCTATTTCCATAGGTATGTCAAACAAATTAAATTATTACTATACATAAAAACCTACCAGAGTGCTTGCTACATAAGTGATTAATACATGTTAGCTGTTTTCAATTTTAGTACTATTATAACAAGACTATGCTTCCTAAGGGAGTAACTGTGTTTTGTGTATAACGTAATGGTTATGAGCACAGACTTCGGAATTTTGAGTTCAAATTTAAACTCCACTGCAAGGGCTAGGGGCGTAACTCAGTGGTAGATAGAGGGCTGAGTATGTGCACTGCCTTGGATGGGATTCCGGCACCAAAAAAAAAAAAAAGAGGAGGATGAGGAAGAAGAAGGAAAGGAGGAGGAGGAGGAGGAAGAGGAAGAAAGTTGATTGATAAGTTGGTTGAAAGTTGGTTGATAATGGGCCGGTGAGATGGCTCAGCGGTGTACGCACCTGCCTGGCAAGCACGAGGTCCGAGTTCGACTCCCAGAACCCACATGAAGGAAAAAAAGGGCTGGTGATATCGCTCAGTGGCACAGGGCGCCTGCTGGCACGCGAGGTCCTGAGGTCAATCCCCAGTACCCACAAAAAAAAAAAAAAAGAAAGTTGGTTGATAAGTCTGATCATAGAGCCCTGTTCCTAGAGTTTATAGGGATTAAATGAGATAATCCACTCATTCAGCATTTAGCACAGGGCCTGTCATTAATATTGATTTACTGTACTTTTATTTAGCACTTACTAGAAGTTTTATTTAGCACTGAATACTTCACTTCCATGAAACCCACTGCCCCTACCTAACTTAACTCATCTGATGTTCTTTTAAATATGTATTGCATGAAGAAGTGAATTAGTGAATGTTGACCTGTAGACCAAAAGAATCTTTCCTGTTTGAGCAGGTTTGTCTCAGGTTAACATTCCTTGTTCCTTTTTTGTGAGCTGGCACCTAAGCCACCACTCTCAACATCTGTGACAAGCAGGAAGACATTATGGAGAAGTGGGGCTTTCCAACACCAACCTTTTTACTCTACTCATCCCACTGAGATCCCATCTTACCCCAGAAAGAATGGCTGTCATCAGGAAATCAAATAATAACAAATGCTGGTGAGGATGTGGGGAAAAAGGAACCCTTCTCCATTGTTATGGGAGTGTAAACTAGAACAACCACTATGGAAATCAGTGTGGAGAGTCCTCAAAGACCTAAAACTAGAAATTCCATTTGACCCGGTTACTCCATTCTAGGTATGTTCCCAAAAGATATTACATCATATCACAGTGATCCATGCAGACCCATGTTTATAGCAGCACAATTCACAAAGGCTTAATCTTGGAAGCAGCCTAGATGCCCATCAACAGATGATAAAGAAAATGTGGTATTGATACCCAATAGAGTACTGCTTAGCCATAAACAAAGATAAATGGAGGCGTTCATAGGTAGATGGATGCAATTTAAGACCATACGATGTTAAGTGAAATAAGTCAGGCGCACAAGCTTAAATATCTCATGGTTTCTCTATGAGAAACTCAAATAAATAAATAAATAAATATATATACACACACACACACACACACACACATATATATATATATACACAGAGAGAGAGAGAGAGGCACAAACTGGAAAGTAGATAGATAAAGTAGTAGTAGTAGATAGATAAAGAGAAAGTAGAAAGATCTTTTTCAAATGGCTGGGGAACAAACAATGGAGGGAGAGGGAAGAAGGGGAGGCGAAGGTGGTAGGAAAAAAAAGGGAAGCAGTGTTGGAAACAGCCAGGCACCATGCTGTAGGCCTGGAATCCCAGTGTTCGGGGGCTGGGGCAGGAGTTACAGATTATTATATGACAAGAGTGTTCAACAGTGTGTATGGGCCAGGTGTGGTGGCGCATGCCTGTAATCCCAGCACTGGGGAGGCTGAGGCAAGAGGATCACTGCGAGTTCGGGGCCAGCCTGGGCTACAAAGTGAATTCAAGGCCAGCCTGAACTGCATAGTGAAACTGTCTAAAAAAAAAAAAAAAGTGTATGGAATGCTATTTTATTTTTTATTTATTTTTGTGGTGCTGGGGATAGAACCCAAGGCCTTACACATGATAGGCAAGTACATCCCTAGCCTTTGGTATACTATTTTTATTATTTTTTATGTTTTGGGTTTTTTTTTTTTTTTTCTTTTTTCTTTTTTGTCTCAGGGTATGCTACTTTTAATAAAACATGTACTGACAGAAAATGTTATGATGCTGAACTGGCCCAGTGGTGCACATCTGTAATCCCAGCTGAGGCAGGAGGATTGCTGCAAGTTTGAGGCCAGCCTGGGCTACATAGTGAGACCCTGTCTCAAAAAAAAAAAAAAAAAAAATGAAAATGGTTTGATGCCCCACAAAATTAAATACTTTAGTTAGTTTGGTTGTTTTTTGTTTGTTTATTGTTGAGACAGGATCTTCTATGTAGCCCAGGCTGGCCTGGACTCATGGTAGTCCTCCTGCCTCAGCCTCCTGAGTGCTGGAATTATAGGTATGTGCCACCATGCCCAGTTTATATACTTTAAATGCTTTCAGATATTGATGGTTATTGCTTGGTGTCGAAAATATGTTGTAGTTTTTTGTTTTCTTTTTGTATATATTTTTGGGGTTTTTTTGTGTGACAGGGTTGTGCTGCGTAATCCAGGCTGATCTCAAACTCTTTTTTTTTTTTTTTTTTTTTTGTGGGTACCGGGGGGTCGACCTCAGGACCTCGCGCACCCGCAGGCGCCCGTGCCGCTGAGCGATATCACCGGCCCCTTTTTCGTATGTGGGATCCGGGAGTCGAACTCGGGCCCTCGCGCTTGCCAGGCAGGCGCTTATGCCGCTGAGCCATCTCACCGGCCCTGATCTCAAACTCTTAATCCTCCTGCTTCAACTTCTCAAACTGCTTGGACTACAAGCGTGTGCTAACACACCTGTCTATACTTTTGTATCTCTTACTTACTTTTTTTACATGAATGCATATTTCTTTTGTAATTAAAAAAAATAATAGTAGTTGGGCATGATGACTTACCCCTGTAATCCCAGCATGCTAAGAAACTGAGTCAGCAGGATTCCAACATCAAACCCACCCTAGGCAATTTAGCAATTCAGTGAGACCCTGTCTCAAAACAAAAAATAAAAAGAATTTGGAAATCACAGTATAATAAAATACAAAATCACATGTAAAAAACCAAACCAAACTAAAACAAAAAATAATGTGGTCATAGGTGGGGCTTTTCAGAGGTGGCTGCATCTAGAGTGTATGATGCTGGGATTAAGGGTGTGTAATTACTAAATCAGCCCACCGATTGGTTTGGTACCACCCTAATTCTGGCAGCCTAGATATGATATAAAAGAGGCAGAAAGGAAAAAAATAATAAAATAAAATTTAAAAAAATAAAAAAGGACTGGGAATACAGGTTAGTGTCAAAGCCCTGGGTTCAATCCCTACGACCACCAAAATAATTAATTAATTAATTAACTAGATACAGCGGCCCATGCCTGTAATCACAGTTGCTTGGGATGCTGAAACAGAAGGATCAAAAGTTCACATCTAGAAAGTTAATTTAGCGAGACCCTGTTTCAATATTTAAAAATTTAAAAAAGGACTGGGAGTATAACTCAATATTAGATCACCCTTGGGTTCAATCCCCAATATTGGGAAAAACAAAAGTAGTTAATAGCAATATCACAAAAAGAGCATTACTTTAGTAGGTGGGAAGGACAGCTGGGATTTTCCACTCTGTGCCCTGCCATTTAACCAGTTTGGTCAGTGTCCAAGTGTGAAGGAGGGGTCAGCCTCTCCATATATTTTGAAAAGTGATCTCTTTTCTCACTGAGAGAGGATCCTAGCGTCAGGCTGCCCTTAGACAATGACAGATTCTTCACTCTGATGGGGCCCAGCGATGTAGAACCAGCCCTGAGCTCTGCAGGTGAGCAGGACATGAATCATTAGCCTGGCCTTTTGTCAAGTTGACTATAATTGCCACTGTGTTTTTCCTTGGTGATGTGAATGTGAACTGATGAGACTAATTTACAAAAACATACAGAAAGATAAACAACTAAATAAGTAGTTCCCTTCAAAATATTTATTGAGAACCCACACTTATTTATAAAACTATATTAGTCAAATATATATATTTTTTTGGGAGGAGGAAAGAAATAAAATCCATTGTTTTGTTTTGTTTTGTTTTGTTTTGTTGAGATATGGTCTCACTATGTAGTTCAGGCTGACTTTGAACTCACTATGTAGCCCAGGCTGGCCTCAAACTCACTACGATCCTCCTGCCTCAGCCACCCGAGTGCTGAGATTATAGGCATGTGGCACAATGCCAGCAACATGCAAATATGTTTACAATTTTAAATAAGGTTAGCATGGTATAAATTTTTTTGTTCGTTTGTTCTCTTTTTGTTTTTGAGTCAGGGTGTCACTATGTAGTTCCTGGTAGCTTTGAACTCACTATGTAGTACAGGTTGGCCTCAAACTTGCAGCAGTCCTCCTGGTTCAGCCTCCTGAGTGCTGGGATTACAGGTGTGGGCCACTATGCTCAGTGGTTATAAATTACATGCATACTATTAATACTTGTTTGTTTGTTTTTTTCGGTATGGGGGTTGAACCCAGGATCTTTTTTTTTTTTTTTTTTTTTTTTTTATTTTAAAGAGAAGAAAAAACAAAACAAATCAAAAGAACAAATTTTCAAACCAACATAATAGGAGGGTAACAATGGTTAATACATTACGTATTACTATCTTTAAGTTAGTTATTCAGGACACCAGACATTAGCATTCAATTGTCCAAACATTATTGGCACAAACCTTACTCTTCAATGAACTAAGTAAAAATGGTAGTGTATCTATCTTAACCATCTTATATATATATATACAATTTTTTTTCCCTTTCCCTTCTTTCTTTTCCCTATTCCAGTCTCTCTTTCCTTTTGACCAGTTTCTTTTTGATTCACCATATCTATTGTACATTTTGGATCTTATTTACTCTTTCAGTTTCTCATACTAGAGAGATAATATGATGCTTACACATGTGCTTCTGGTTTATTTCACTTATGAGTATTTTCTCGAGTTGCATCCATTTACCTATAAAAGTCTCCAGTTTATCCTTCTTTATGGCTGAATAGTACTCCATTGTATAAAAATACCACATCTTTCTTATCCATTCCTCAGTTGATGGGCATTTGGGTTGTTTCCAAGATCTGGCTATTACAAATTGTGCTGCTATAAACATGGGTACACATATATCGCTGTGGTACGATGTTTTTAATTCTTCTGGGAAGATGCCCAGAAGGGGAATAGCTGGGTCAAATGGGACCTCCAACCCTAGTTTTCTGAGGAATCTCCACACTGACTTCCACAGTGGCTGTACCAGTCGACACTCCCACCAACAGTGAAGAAGGGTTCCTTTTTCCCCACAGCCCCTCCAGCATTTGTTATTAGTTGATTTCTTAATAGTAGCCATTCTTTCTGGGGTGAGATGGTATCTCAGTGTTGTTTTAATTTGCATCTCTCGAATGACTAGTGATGTTGCACATTTTTTTGTATATTTGTTTGCCATTAGTATTTCTTCATCTGAGAAATGTGTATTCATCTCAGATGCCCATTTTTGGAGTGGGTCTTTAAATTTGGGAGGTCTGATTTTTTTGAGTTCTTTATATTGAACCCAGGATCTTTTCTCTGAGGTACATCCCCAGACCTCCTTTTTAATTGTTTAAATTTAAGACGGGGAAGATGGCAGAATGGCGAATAGCACAGAAATAGCCTCTCCGAGATTTGGTGTCTAGACGCGAATATAGCAATGTGAGGAAGAGAAGAAAGAGAGAAGTGGGTCCCCGGGACCCAGTGAGGACCTGAAGGGAGAACAGAAGCCCAAGGGAAGAGCGAAGAGAGAGACCTCAACACAGAAGAAGGAGGTGGCAAGCCGTGCTTTCTCCCTGAGCCTTGACTCACTTCATGGGAGGGGTGGCTTGAACTGCAGACACATAGTGACAACTGGTGACCCCAGAGGGCTCCACGGAGAAACACAAGAGTGGAATGGACCAGTGGATCCAGTGGACTGAAGTGGCTGGTTTTATTTGGGTTCAGATACGCCCCCCAGGACATGGTGATTGGCCAGTAGCCATCTTTGATAGGGGCCAAATGAGCTCAGAACTTAAGAGCAGCTGTGGGCTGGCTCCATCTAGTGGCTCCCAGTGTGAGCGAGGCTGCCGAGTTCAAGTCAGCAGGAGGTCAAGAAGCTGAGCAGGAGGGACATGGAACATTGCAGGCTGAACAAATTGGGTTCCAGATTCACAGTCCGAAACCAGCCTGCTTCAGTGGAACTAAAGGTGCAGCCTTGCTGGGATTATCCACTGTCCTCCATAAATCTACAGCTGGGTTGCTGGGATTAGTCAACACAGATCTGGGCGCTGTCGGTCCACTCTGTCTGCCAGTGACAACAGACACGCCTTGAAGTAGACGTTTTTTCTTCTTTTTTTTCTTTTCTTGTTTTTTTTTTTTTTGTGTGTGTGTGGGTACCGGGGGGTCGACCTCAGGACCTCGCGCGCCAGCAGGCACTCGTGCCGCTGAGCGATATCACCGGCCTCTTTTTCATATGTGGGTTCCGGGAGTCGAACTCGGGCCCTCGCGCTTGCCGGGCAGGCGCTTAAGCCACTGAGCCATCTCACCGGCCCTCTTTTCTTGTTTATTTGTTTTCATTTTGTTTTGTTTTCTTTTTCCTTGAGTGTTTGTTCTTGTTTTTGTATGAGTGTGAACATTGTTTCTAATTTCTTTGTTGTTTTTCTGTTCTCGTCTCATATTTATTTCTTCCTTCTCTCTTTCCCGCCTGTCTCCTTCACCAGTTTCCCAAAGTTCCCAAGGGTTCCTTGTCCTCAAGGCTTGCTTCTTATCACTTCCTTTTCTTCTATTTCTCTATTTTTCCCCAATCCTTTTAAAATTTTCTCCCCGAGGGTAAAATCACCATATTGAGGACATATTTACTGTATACGATTTTCTGATTCGTTTTAGATTTTGTTATATAATCACAAATATAGTTCACATGGTTAAAGGTGGCAAATTAATAGTTACCACAGTTTATTATTTTCTAGGCTGTTTTTTTTTTGTTTTTGTTTTCTTTCTTTTTTTTTTTTTTTTTTTTTTTGAGTCAGGGTCTCGCTGTATAGTTCAGGGACTCACTATGTAGCCCAGGCTTGTTTCGAACTCACGGCAATCCTCCTGTCTCAACTTCCCAAGTGCTGGGATTACAGGCATGAACCAACACACACAAAGGACATTCCATGGTGTGTTTAATGCCATCGTTATTGCTGATTGTATTACTAGCCAAGGTGACATAATTGCTCTAATCAGTTGTTCTTCCTGGTATGCCAAGACTGAGATAGCCTCAGAGTCATAAAAAATACTACAGGCCTGTGCCAAAGAACCAGGGACTAGGCCAAATAGGCAGCAACTTCTCTTCCCAGGTAAATTGAAGAGGTAGGATTTTTCAACAGAACTCAAAACCCAGGGCCAGCTATACCTGGAAGACATCTCTGAGAAGTAGTCATTTCCTAAGGGTTCTCAATACTAGCAATAAAGCTACCTGCTATAAGCAATTTACAAGCATCAATCCAGGAGTTAAACAGACAAACACAAAATGAGAAGACACTTAAGCAAGATGTAACCCATACTTCCAGCTCACCAAAGGCAAACCCAGGGGGCAACAAGTTGGAACAGTTTCAGAGCCACCCACCTGGACTCTCTGAAGTGGTAACTGCAGGAGTGTCAAAGCAGATGAATGAGGCTCTAGAAAAAATCAAATCAGAAATAATTTTTCAGATAACTACAGAGGTGGTGACCATAATGAAAGATATGCTTAGTGATTCTAGAGCAGATACACACACACAAAACAGAAGAGCTTAGGAAAATGATGGAAACCAAGAACGCTCAACATAGGAAAGAAATGGAATCCATGAAACAGATTCAAACAGATACATAGGCGATTAAAAATTCCATTGAAAGTATACACAGCAGAATGAGCCAAAGTGAGGACAGAATATCAGATATAGAAGATGGGATTGAGGTTAGTGATCATGAAAGATTTCTTTTTATGTTATTTTGTTTTGTTTTGAGACAGGGTCTTGCTATGTAGACCAGGCTGGCCTTGAATTAATGGCAATCCTCCTGCATCAGCCTCCTGAGTGCTGGGATTACAGGCATGTGCCATCATATCCAGTTAAGAGTTCTTAAAAATAGCAAGAGACCACAAAAAAATCAATCCAGTAGCTACTAGGTGATGCAAAGAAAAATAAAATTAGATGATCGGAGTCAATGAAAAAGCAGGAGATAGCACAAACAACATAAAAAACCTTTTCACAGAAGTAATGGCAGAAAACTTCCCAAGCAGTAAAAAGAATTTGACATACAGATAAGTGAGGCATACAGAATTCCAAAGAGCCATGATCAAAAAAATTCTACATTGAGGCATATAATAGTCAGGATTCCAGAAACTCAGTACAAGAACAGAATATTAAAAGCTGTTAGAGAAAAGAAACAAATCACCTTCGAGGAAAGCCCATCACAATCACAGCAGATTTCTCCATGCAAATCCTCAAGTCAAAGAGAACTTGGAGTGAAGTATTGCAAGACCTAAAAGAAAACAACCTCCAACCCAGATTGATGTACCTCACAAAACTATCTTTCAAAACTGATGGAGAGGGGGCCAGTGAGATGGCTCAGTGGCATAAGCGCCTGCCTGGCAAGTGCGAGGGCCCGAGTTTGACTCCCGGAACCCACATACGAGAAAAGGGCCAGTGATATTGCTCAGTGGCACGGGCGCCTGCTGGCGCATGAGGTCCTGAGGTCGACCCCCGGTACCCATGAAAAAAAAAAAAAAAACTGATGGAGAAGTAAGGTACTTCCATAAGAAAGAATACCTGAAGAAATTCATAACCAGCAAAGCAGCACTCCAAAATATTGTAAAAGACATTCCAGAAAGAGATAATGAGGACTATAGACATTCCAGAAAGAGATAATGAAGACTATACCTCAATGAACCCAAACACAATGAATCCACCAGGCAAGGCAAACAATTAAACAAAGGGGGGAAAAATGGGAACCGACAACAAGAAAATAACATGAAAAGGAAAAGTCAATACATACCAGTTATAACCATCAACATAAATGGTCTCAATTCACCCATCTGGAAAAGCAGGCTGGCTGAATGAATAGATTAAGAAGCATGATCCAGTGCTCCCTTCAACAGCACATACAATAAAAGGAAGCACTATCCAACAATATGCTGCATACAAGAAACACATTTAGCTGGGTGTGGTGGTGCATACCTACAATCCCAGCACTTGGGAGCTGAGGCAGGAGGACTGCCTTGAGTTCAAGGCCAGCCTGGGCTATGTAGTGAGTTCAAGGTTGGCCTGAATTACGTAATGAGACCCAGTCTTAAAAAAGAAAACAAACATAGATTTGTTAAGAAACCCATTTAATTCAAAAGGAAGCTCACAGACTGAAGGCCAAAGGATGGAAAACAATACTCCATGCAATAGGAATCCAGAAAAAAGCCAGGGGAGCTATTCTATTTGCAGACAAAATGGATTTCAAGCCAAGACTGATTCAGAGAGACAAAGAAAGTCACCACATCCTTGTAAAGGGAACAATCCAAGAGGAAGAGAAAATAATCATAAACCTATATGCACCAAATACCAGTGCACTCAACTATATAAAACAAATATTAGCAGACATGAACAATCAAATAAGCACTAATACAATTGTAATAGGGACCTCAATACCCCACTGTCACAAATAGATCAACTAGACAAAAAATCAACAAAGAGGGCTGGGGATATAGCTCAGCAGCACAAGCGCCTGCTTGGCAAGCACAAGGTCCTGAGTTCAATTCGCAATACCAAAAAAAAAAATCAACAAAGAAATATCAGAACTGAACCAAACTTTTGAACAAATGGATTTAGTAGATGTCTACAGAGTGTTCTACCCCACAACATCAGAATACATATTCTTCTCAGCTACACATGGGGTGTTCTTCAAAACAGACCACATACTAGCTCATAGCACCTGCTTAAATAAGTGCAAAGGAATTGAAATCCCATGCATATTATCAGACCATAGTGCAATGAAATTGGAAATCAATGGCAAAAGAAACCACAAGAACTTCATAAATACATAGAAACTAAATAACACCCTCCTGAACAACCAATGGGTCACAGATGAAATTAGAGAAAAAATTAGACTGTTTCTGCAATTAAATGATCATGCCAATTTAACATACCAGAACTTATGGGATGCAATGAAAGCAGTCCTACAAGGGAAATTTATAGCACTGAATTCCTGTATCAGAAAAACAGAGCGAGGGCCGGTGAGATAGCTCAGCAGCATAAGCGCCTGCCTGGCGAGCGCGAGGTCCTGAGTTTAACTCCCGGTACCCACATATGGAAAAAGGGCCAGTGATCTCGCTCAACAGCACGGGCGCCTGCTGGTGCACAAGGTCCTGAGTTCGACCCCCAGTACCCAAAAAAAAAAAAAGAAAAACAGAGTGAGCTCACATAAGCAACCTAATGCTGAACCTCAAACTTCTGGAAAAAGAAGAGCACATCAAGCTCAAAGCTCATATGAGGGAGGAAATTAAAAAGTTCAGAGCAGAAATTAATGCAATGGAGACTAAATAGCAATACAAAGAATCAAAGACTCAAAGGGTTGGTTCTTTGAAAGGTTAAATAAAATTGACAAACCCTTAGCCAACCTTATCAAAAAAAGGGAAGAAAAGACTCAGATCCATGCAATTAGGAATGAAAAGGGTGAAATCACAACAGATCCTGCAAAAATCCAGAAGATCATCAATACCTACTTTGAGAACCTGTATTCTAATAAGATGGAAAACAGAAGAAATGGACAGATTCCTAGATACATATGAGTTACCAAAGCTGAATAAAGAAGATATAAAAATTCTAGATAAACCAATATCAGTCAATGAATTTAAACATGTAATTAAAAAACTACCAACAAAGGTGATCCCAGGTCCCAATGGATTCACTGCTGAATTCTACACGAAATTTAGAGAAGACCTAATGCTGCTACTTCTCAAACCCTTTAACGATATTGAAAGGGAAGCAATACTCCCAAATTCATTCCTGGAAGCAAGCATTACCCTGATACGAAAACCAGAAAAGGATCCAACCAAAAAAGAGAACTATAGGCTAATCTACCTAGTGAACATATACACAAAAATCCTCAATAAGACACTGGCAAACAAAATGCAGCAAATTTTTAAGAAGGTTATACTCCATGACCAAGTAGGATTCATCCCTTGGATGCAGGGATGGTTCAACATACACAAATCAATAAATGTAATACACCGTATTAACAGAGCCAAGGACAAAAATCCCATGATCATCTCAACAGATGCAGAAACAGCGTTTGACAAAGTCCAACACCCATTCATGATAAAAACCCTACAAAAAATTGGAATAGATGGTCTTTATCTCACTCTGATAAAAGCCATCTATGACAAACCAACAGCCAACATCATACTAAATGGGCAAAAACTGAAAGGTTTCACTGTAAAATAAAGAAGACGATCCGAGTGGCCCAAGTCTGTATGTGGAAGACTCAAGGGACACAGGTCAGGGCAGTCAGCCCTGCAGCAATAGCCTCAACAGCATCGGGTGGGAACAAGCTTTCTCTTGATTTCGGGGCAACATTTCTATCTTCTGGGAGGAAGCAGCACAGCTTTGTAATATGTGGGATTGTTTGGAATGGTCTCCTCCCAGGTCTAAGTGACGATGTTGACAGAGAGAAAGGGTGTGGAACCTACATGAGATATCGTAATCTTTCAGAATGTGAAGGCGTACTTCCCTTCTCTTCCAATTCTGGTGCTGCTGTTGAGAAGTCCGAAGCCATTCTGGTCCCGATCCTGGGACTGGCTTCTCCTCCCTTTGGGAGATTAGACTCTTGTCTTTGTCTCCATGTTCCAACTTCACAGCGCTGCGTCCTCATGTAGCGCTGTTCTCGTGCATTGTGCTGGGCACACTGTGGGTCCTCCCAGTTGGAATTGTGGGAAATTATTTTTGAATTATTTTGTGATTTCCTTGACTCCTTTAAATCTATTTTCCTTATGGAATTTTATTCAGCTGCTGCACTTCCTTGACAGAGCTTGTAATTTTCTCATATTCTGTTCTCCTTTTCTCCTATTTTCTGTATCTATGTCTTTCTATTTTCTAAATTTTCTCATCTTTATCTTCTCATATTTCTTTTGGGCTGTAGCTTCTGCCTTCAACTTTTTATTTCTAATAATTTCATTTCTTTGCTGATTATTCTTTACTTATTCTTTCCAATAGCTTCTTGCTGTTGTTCTATATATTCATATTTCTTTTCTATGAAGACATGCATGATAGAGCTTTTCAGGTTTTTTTTTTGTTTTTTTTTTGTTTTGTTTTGTTTTGTTTTGTTTTGGGACAGAGTCTTGCTATGTAGTCCAAGCTGGCCTTGAACTCAAGATCTGCCTGCCTCAGCCTCCCAACTACTGGATTACAGATGTGTAGCATCCACTTGGCTAGTGCATGACAGTTTTTAAAGTTTTATTTTCTCTGCATTATCTCAGTTTCCTCTAAATTTGTTTCTTGTTTGTTTTGGTCTCTGTCCTTCCTGTTAGAGGAGAGCTAATCCTTGGCTTTCTACTCATGAGTAGAAGTGGGGACTAAAGGCTGTGTGGAAGCTGTGTGTGTGAAGATGGAGCCATTGACCACAAGGTCCTGTGTCCCTGACCAATGACTGTGAGGAGGCATTTGTTGGGAGACCTCTTCACCACCATCATAGATGTTTTCTTTAGGGTTTTGCTTTCTCCAGAGAAGTGGACTCATTTGCCTAGTGGGTGAAGGTTAGCTAACAGTGTTCTAGGATCAAAGTATAGGAAAAGACTCCTAGTTCCTAACCCTGCCTTTTTATAGCACGGTGCTCTTAATTGCTCTTAATTCTATATTCCAGATTTACTCTCTCAAAAGAATAACTTCCACACTTCTGCTGAGATGTCAAAGTGGTGGAATTTTTTTTTTTAAGATTTTTTTAGTTTTTTTGAGACAGGGTCTTGCTTTGTAGCTCAGGGTGGCCTTGAACTCACAGTGATCCTCCTGCCTCAGCCTCCCAAGTGCTGGGATTACAGGTGTGTGCCATATTTTAAAGCTTCCTTATGCTTTAAAACAATCCTTTACTGAAGTTTTCATGGAGTTGGTAGTGGAGCATGTAGGAAAATTAAATGCATGCTAAGTTACAGCCATGATGTAGAATTTTTAAAAAATTTTAATGGGATCATATTATATTCTCTTTCTATTTACAGACAGGAAAATTACTTGGATTTCTCTGTGCCACAAATTTCTCATCAGTATCATGGGTTTAATGAAATGTCATTATATATAATTGTGAGTGTGTGCGTGCATGTGTGTGTGCATGTGTGTGTGTGTGTGTGTGTGTGTGGTATTGGGGATTGAACCCAGGGCCTTCACGCTGAGCGACATGCCCAGTCCTTTTTCATTTTTGATTTTATTTATTTATTTATTTTTTTTTTTTGTGGGTACCGGGGGGACGACCTCAGGACCTCGCGCGCCAACAGGCACCCGTGCCGCTGAGCGATATCACCGGCCCCTTTTTCGTATGTGGGATCCGGGAGTCGAACTCGGGCCCTCGCGCTTGCAAGGCAGGCGCTTATGCCGCTGAGCCATCTCACCGGCCCTTCATTTTTGATTTTGATACAAGCCCTTATTAAGTTGCTAAGCTGCCCAGGTTGGATTCTAACTTGCAATCCTCCTGCCTCAGCCTCCCAGAGTGCTGGGTTTACAGGCATGTGCCACCACATCTGGCTCTAATGCATTTTGAAGAATACCCAGAACAAGATTTATAATAAGTGTTGAAGGCATGATTATTATTATGCACACCATATTTAACATTCTGAAACCTGCTTATTTCACACAATCCAATGTTATGGTCATTCTTGTACATTAATATAAGTAGGTTTACCTTACTTTCCCTAAGTTCATATGCTATACTGCAGAATGGATGTACCACTCAATCATTCCTCCATTGATAGATGTTTATTTTTCATATTTTTTCTGGAAGATAAAGACCTAGAACTCAAATCACTCTGTTACACTCATCTGGAAAGTATCTAATGGAAGAGTCCAGAGGGAGAGAGGCACGGGAGTGATCAATCAGTGTACTGGCCAAGCAGGGACACAGTAGATGTTAACACAGAAGCCTTTAACCACAGTCACAGGTCTCCCACTTATCTTGGGAAATATTGTTTGTTCTTGCACATGTTTAAAATATATACTGAATTCTCTCTACTGTGTGCCAACCACCACGTTAGAGTAGGAATGCAGAGATGAATAACATACAGTCTTTGCCAACAAGAAATTTACAGTGATTGATGAGGAAACTATCCAAACAGATGCCACTCGCTACACCTTACCTTGGAAGTTGCTTAACCTTGTGAGCACTTGTTTCTTTTTCTGTAAAATGGGTAACAGCCCTTATATCACAGGGTAGTCATGAGGATTAAATTAAATAACTTAATGAGAAGCCCCCTGCACAGGGCCTGACACATAGTATGCACTCAGTGGAAGCTTTCAGTATTGCTTTCTTTAGTAGGATTTCTGATACAATAAGTAATTTGTAATAGTTACCGAAATAGAATTTCTACCTCCCTGAACTCCAGTTTCTATAGTACTAAATGAATTGTGGAGACAATAATACAGCATATACAAAGTGGCACTCAAGAAATATTAGTTTGTTCTTCCTTCCTTCCTGTTTTTTTTGTTTTGTTTTGTTTTGTTTGTTTGTTTGTTTTTTGAGACAGGGTCTTGCTATGTAGTTCAGGCTGGCCTCAAACTTGTGGCAAACCTCCTGCCTCAGCCTCCCGAGTGCTGATATCGTAGGCCTGCACCACCATACCTGGCTGCATGATAGTTTTTAAAGTTTTATTTTCTCTGCATTATCTCAGTTTCCTCTAAATTTGTTTCTTGTTTGTTTTGGTCTCTGTCTTTCCTGTTAGAGGAAAGCCTGGTGTCTGGTAATCCTTGGATTTCTGCTCATGAGTAGAAGTGGCAACTAAAGGCCAGTTGGAAGTTGTGTGCATGAAGATGGAACCATTGGCCATGTGGTCCTCATAATTCCTAATCCCACCTTTTTGTAGCACAGTCCCCTTATTTGTGCATTGTGACCCTTATTCCAGAGCTGGTTTCCTCTCTGAAGAGAATAACTCCCACACGTCTGCTGAGAGGTTGTAGTAGGGGTGGGAACTGGGCTTTGAACCAGTCCTCCTTTGTGTGTGTGTGTGTGTGTGTGTGTGTGTGATATTGGGGATTTAACCTGGGTCCTTTGCCCTGAGCTACATCTTTAACCCATTTTTATTTTTTTAATTTTTTAAAATTTGAGATAGGGGGCCGGTGAGATGGCTCAGCGGCTTAAGCGCCTGCCCGGCAAGCACGAGGGCCCGAGTTCGACTCCCGGAACCTACATATGAAAAAGGGGCCGGTGATATCGCTCAGCGGCACGGGCGCCTGCTGGCGCACGAGGTCCTGAGGTCGACCCCCGGTACCCACAAAAAAAAATAAAAAATAAAAAATAAAATTTGAGATAGGGTTTTTTGCTGAGTTGCCCAGACTGGGCTTGAACTTGCAATCCTCCTGCCTCAGCCTCTCAGAGGGCTGGGATTACAGGCACACACCACCACAACAGGCTGTGGATTTTCTTTAACATATGCAGTGCTTGGCACAAGGTTGATGCTCAAAACGTGGCCATTATCACAAGTTACCTACACTTCCTAACTGCCAGGTTTATGGCTTTGTTATTTACTTTTAATTTGTCGGTAAGATGCTCATTAGTCTAGTACTGAGGAACTTGTCTCTGAAACTCTGACAGTGCCTGGCATCACAGCTGGCACACAGAAGGCACTCGGTACATAGCTGTTGAATCAGATTAGACGGAACTGAACATCCAGACAGCAGCACAAGAGCTGTGTCACTAAACACCCGTCATTCCCAAACCGACGGCCAACCGTGACACAGGCGTGCTTGCACAGTGTGTACCCACGATGTCAGCTTCCTGCATTGCTGACGTATCAATTAAGATTCCATTCCCCTCACGTGACTTGTAGCAAGCAAGGGTAAACTAAGAAATATCTAGCTTAGCAGCGAGAGGAGGCGCCTTGGCGTAGGTAGCTGCAGGCTTCTGTCCTGGTCCTTCCAGGCACTTCCTCTCTCTGAGCGTTTCCTCGTCTTTGAGAAGGGGGTAATATAGTGCCCGTCTCATCAGATTTCGTGAGAATAGTGCCCCCACCTGCTCTTCTCTATGCTGGGACCCCCTTCCCCCGTGCCTCACCCTGTCAACCGCTCCTGCTTTTCAGCCTGACTGTCACTCCTTCTAGAATCCCTTCCCTGCCGCCTGTGAAAGCTGGACCACGGTCATATTCTCCCCACAGCACTTGCTAAGCATTCTTTCTAATTTCTTCTTAAAGTACTCACTTCATTTCTGGATTGCAAATTCCCAAAGGATAGGGATGGTATCTATTCCATTTATTCCTGTATCTCTAGTGGCTAACGGTCTCTTGGTACACAATATTTTAGGTGGAATGTATTTGATAAGTGAAAAAATGTGATAATAATGCACATAAATATAGAACCTAATGTTTAGCAGGCTTTCAATAAATGAGAACTGTTGGGGCTGGTGAGATGGCTCAGCGGCTTAAGCGCCTGCCCGGCAAGCGCGAGGGCCCGAGTTCGACTCCCGGAACCCACATACGAAAAAGGGACCGGTGATATCGCTCAGTGGCACGGGCTCCTGCTGGCGCATGAGGTCCTGAGGTCGACCCCCCGGTACCCACAAAAAAAAAAAAAACATAAATAAATAAATGAGAACTGTTAAAAATATACATATATATATAACAAATATATATAACAAATATGTACATATATATGTGTGTATACATATACATATATATTTGTTTGTTTGTTGAGATAGGGTCTTGCTATGTACATCAGACTGGCCTTGTTCTGGGTATGTGGCCCAGCCTGGCCTCAAATTTGTGGCAGTCCTCCTGCCTCAGCCTCCTGAGTATTGGGGTGATAGGCCTGTGCTACTGGGCCAGGCAGGAGCTGTTATTATTAACAACAAAGTATCAACAGTGAATTTACCTACCTCAAGAAAACAAATATGAAGAGATGGAGGGAGGGGAGGGGATGGGGACATAAAAAGAATTAAGATGTGTTTTATACATGTACCAACTCCTCATGATGAGTATAGGCATCATGTACTACAAATGCGTACTAACGAAAATTAAAATTTTAAAAATAAAAATAAAATATCCAATCACAAAAAAGCTCATATGAGCTAGATGTGATGGTACACACCTGTAATCCTAGCACTCTGGGAGGCTGAGGCAGGAGGACTGCAAGTTCTAGCCTAGCCTACTCAGTGTAGCAACTTTAGCAAGACCCTGTCTCAAAATAAAAAATAAAAAGGTCAAAAAATCTGAGGATCCTGTAATCCCAGCACTTGGGAGGCTGAAGCAGTAAGATTGCCTGGTGAGTTTGAGGTCAGTCTGGGCTCCATAGTGAGTTCAAGGGCAGCCTGAATTACATAGCGAGACCTTGTCTCAAAAAAAAAAAAAAAAAAAAAAAAGAAAAAGAGAAAAAAAAAAATCTGAGGCTGTAGCTCAGTGAAGGCCCTGAGTTCAATTCCGGTACTGGAAAAAAATCAAAACAAGAGTATTAAGAAAAGATCAAAATTGGAAGTATGGTTCTTACCCAAAGCATATTGCTTTTGCACTACTATTGTATCAAAAACTTGTAAGCTGAATTATCGAGGTTGGGGATGGTATGTACAGCTGTCCTCATGATAAAGTTCAAAGTCCTTAAGCCTGGAGCCTCATCGTCTGCCCACCTTCTTGATCACGGGACTCCATCCACGCAGCAACTCCATTTCTCCCGGAGGTGCTCATCTCCCTGACTGAAGGCCTTCGGCCGGGCCAGTCTCCCTCATGGAGCATGTCCCCCATCTCTCTGAGGCTCACCCACGGGCAGCCCATGCATCTCAGCTTAAACATCATTTTCGCCTCAAGGATGCTTTCTCTGGCTCCCTTAGAAGAAATTAGGTTTCCCCATTATATGCTGTCTTCCTGCAGTCAAGTGTGATACAGTGTCAGGGCTTTAACTTTTTAAAGAGAAGTCCAAATCTGGACCTAAATATGAAGTTTCTGTTTCAGTACTGGCAAGAAATTTTAAAAATCTAAAACACCATGGGCCAAGTGAAAATACCCGAGTTAGCAGCTGCCTGTTTGCAACCTGAGCTCCTCTACCTTCAGCTACAGCTGGCAGCTCCTCCTGTGTTGCTTGCTCATCACCCCTCAGCAGGCCATCTATTAGCTGTCCACTGCGCGACAGGCGCTGTCGTCGCGCTTCACGTGGCTGAGCTCATGTAATCTCCAGAGCCCCCTGTGAGGTCAAGGAAGGGTCAGCGAGGTTTGGACACTTGCCCAAGGTCACAAGCCATAAACAGTGTAGCCAGTTGCTAAACATCTCTCCACCGGGCCACTGTGTGCCAGGGTGCAGTTTGTCAGTTTGGCATGGGAGAGACTCCAGTCTGCCTAATGGCGACGATTATTAATTCCTGTTACATGCTCGTTATGTGCCAGACTCGGTGCTCAGCACTTGGCATCACCTGATTCGGTCCTCACAAACCTATATGAAGGAACTACTGTTACCATCCCCTGTTATAGATGAAGAAACTGTGCTATAGAACAGGTGAAAACAGGATTTGAACCCGGACAATCTGATGGCCTTGTCCTCACTTTAGGAAACCCTACTGCTAATTTGGGTTTGTCTCAGAGTATGGTTGGAGGGAATAAGAGGGGCATAAGTCACTTCCTCCAGCCCGACAATCCAGAGCCACACAGAGGACTCAACCTGTGGGCCACATCCAGGGTATTTCTGTGAACCGGATTTTGAGAGATGCATCCTGCAGGTGGCAGCAACGTCAACACTCTTAACTTCTGGACCATTCAAAGCTACCCTGAGGAAACTTCACACACTTATAGCCACAATTTCCATACTGTTCTCTGATTAGCCCAATTCTTTGCTTGTGAATTTGACTTCTGGTTCTCAGCCCAGTGAGACTTCCAGGCTTTTAGCCCTGAACAGCTGTGTGGGAGAGGCATCTCAGACTTTGAAACTGGTGAAATGATTTTAAACTACATTCAGTGGAACTATGTTTCAGTGGTCCCCAACACTTTTTGATGGTGTTGTTTTGTTTTGTTTTGTTTTGTTTTTGGCGCTTTGAGACAGGGTCTTGCTTTGTAGTGCAGACTGGCCTTGAACTCACTATGTAACCCAGGCTGACCTTGAACTCAAGGTAATCCTCCTGCCTCAGCCTCCTGAGTGCTGGGATTACAGGTAAAATTTACACTTCTAAAAGAAAATTTAGGGAGGAAATTTTTGTGATCTTGAGTCTGGCAAAGATTTCTTAGATATGATTCATAAGAGGAAAAAATGAGAAGATTGAACATAAATAAAAAATTATAAATTTGCTCTGTGAAAGATAACGTTAAACCAGGTGCAATGGCGTATGCCTGTAATCCCAGCACTTTGGGAGGCAGAGGCAGGAGGATTCCACATTTGAGCCCAACTTGGGAATTTAGTGACTTAGTGAGACCCTGTCTCAATTTTAGTATATGTGCTATCAAAGTAAGCATTGAGACCCTGTCTTCAAAATAAAAACTGAAAGAAAGGGCTGGAGATGTGGCTCAGTGTGAAGGGCCTGGGTTAAATCTCCAGTACCACAAAGAAAAAAAAGAAAAGATTATATTAAGAGAATGAAAGGACAAGCTATAGACTGCAAGAGAGTATTTTCAAATCATTTATCTGATAAATGTTTTATATCCAGAATATATGAAGAAATCTCGACTCAATAAAATATTCAAACAATCAGCTAGGTGTGGTTGCACGTGCCTGCAATCCCAGCCCTTGCGAGGCTGAGGCAGGAGGACTGCTGTGAGTTCAAGGCCAGCCTGAACTACATAGTGAGACCCTGTCTCAAAAAGACGAAAAAAAATCTAGTAAAATAATGAGCATAAAGCTAATATTGCTACTTCAGTGAAGATGTACAGATGGCAAATAATGCATGAAAATTAGTAACTAGAGAAGTGAGTGGAAATTTCACTGAGATATCACTACATACCTGTGGGAGTGGTTTAAAACTAATAATTATTATCATTTTTAAAACTAATGATAGGTCAGATGTGGTGGCACACGCCTGTAATCCCAGCACTTGGGAGGCTAAGGCAGGAGGATGGCCCCAAGTTTGAGGCCAGCTTGGGCTACATAGTTCAAGGACAACCTGAACTACACAGCAAGACCCTGTCTCAAAAAAAAAAGGAAGAAGGAAAAATAAAAACTGATGATAACAAGTGCTGACAATCAGGGATGCAAAGCACTTGCAGTGCTCATACATTGCTGGTGAAAATGTAAAACATTGTAGTCAGTTTGGAAAACACACAGGTTTTTTTTTTGTTTTTCTTATAATGTTAGACACACATATCTCAACTCAGCAATACAACTTCTATAAATGTACCTGAGAGAAATAAAAACATATGGTTATACAAAATCTGTATGAGAATGTTTATATTAACTTTATTCACATTTGACAAAACACAGAAATAATCCTAATGTGTTAAATCTGGTGACTAGAAAAACAGCTGTGGCATATCCATACAAGGGAGTACTATTCAGCAGTTAAAAAGAACATAGTGGGCTGGGGATGTAGTACAGAGGTAGAGTGCTTGCTGAGTATGAGCGAAACCCTGGGTTCAATCCCCAGTACAGCAAAAATAAAAACAAAAAACAAAGGAACAGGGCTGGTGAGATAGCTCAGTGGCGTAAGTGCCTGCCTGGCAGGTGCAAGGTCCTGAGTTCGACTTCCGGTACCCACATACGAAAAAAGGGCCAGTGATATTGCTCAGTGGCACGGGTGCCTACTGGCGTACGAGTTCCTGAGTTCGACCCCTGGTACCCACAAAAAAAAAAAAAAGAAAAGAAATAAATTACTGATACACCCATGAACAATATACATCAGTCTCACATGCATTATTCATAGTGAAAATAGCCAGACTCGAAAAGCTACTTATTCTTTGATTCCATTTATAGGATATTTTAGGAAAAGCCAAATTATAGGAATGGAGAACAGGTCAGTGGATGTCATGGGTTGGGTTAGGGGAAGAGGTTGACTATCAAAGAGCATGAGGAAATATTTTGAGGTGATGCAACTGTTCTTACCTAGACGAGACAGTGGTTACACAAGTGTATGCCGCTGTCAAGATTCAGAGCTGAACACCAAAAAGAGTGGAACTTAATCTATGTAAACAAAATTAAACAATAACAAATCTGATTAAAGTACAACACTCCCCCGACCAAAGTCATTGATTTCAGGATGGCGTCATAGCAGTTGATGCAAATACATTATTGTTTTATCTTACCAAAGAAAAGTAGCACATTTGTACACTGGAGCTCTAGGTCCCTATTTTGAATAACCATTTCAAACATATAGAAGAACGAAGAGATTAATATTATACCCAGATATTTTTCACTGCCTTTGGGAAATTTTAATAGTTTGCCTTATTTTCTTAAAAAAAATTTTTTATAAGAAATGAAATATCAGAGGTTTTTGGTGTTTTTGTTTTTGTTTTGAGACAGGGTCTTATTATATAGTTCAGGCTAGTCTTGAACTCACCATATACCCCAGGGTGCCTTTGAACAGATGATAATCTTCCTGCCTCAGCCTCCCAATCACCATTCTTTTTTTCTCAGACGTAATGGAAGTAATTCTTTGCCTGAATGTCTTATATTCTCATGATTTTTATATTTTTACTGTGTATATATGAATCCTAAAACAGTATAGAGCATTGGGTGGCATGCTTTAAATGTGTACATACATAGTGTCAAGCTTCATATAACCTTGTATGACTTTTTTTTTTTTTTTTTTTGTGCTAGGGATCAAACCTAGGGCCTTGCCTTTACTAAGTGAGCTCTACCATTGAACTATACCTGCAGCCCAGAAACTGAGTCTTAATGAGTTTAAGTTACTTAGCCAAGGGAACATACCTAGGAAGTACCAGGACAGTTCTTTATTGCTAAAACCCATGCTCCTTATATTACGTTCCAGTGAGTATTCCTGAACCCCAAATCCAGAAATATTAATGGCTACAAATAAGCTTTACTGTTAATTCGTTTCTCAGAAGATCAGAAGATGAGAGACCCAATCCAGGCCACTTCCTACTTAAAAAATTCTAAGGAGCCAGGCACAATGGTGTGCCCCTGTAGTCCCAGCTACTTGAGAGGGTGAGGCAGGAGGATCATTCAAGTGCGGCAATTTAAGTTGGCCTGGGCAAAACAAAATTACATGGGAGTATTTAATAGGTATGTTTAAAAAAAAGGTACACATATACCAATTGATGACTTTTATGAATTGAAAGTACCCACATAGGCCAGGCGTGGTGGTGCACACCTGTCATCCTAGACCTTGGGAGGCTGAGGCAAGAAGATTGCCGTGAGTTCAAGGCCATCCTGGACTACATGGCGAGACCCTGTCTCAAAAAAAAAAAAAAAAAAAAGGGCCAGTGAGATGGCTCAGCGGCGTACGCGCCTGCCTGGCAAGCGTGAGGGCCCGAGTTCAACTCCCAGAACCCACATACGAAAAAAGGGCTGGTGATAACGCTCAGTGGCACGGGCGCCTGCTGGCATGCGAGGTCCTGAGTTTGACCCCTGGTACCCACAAAAAAAAAAAAAAAAAAAAGGAAAGTACCCACATAACCAATGGCCAGATGAGAAAACTGAACATTATCAGCACCCACAAAACCTATTCTCCTTCACTTCCAGATGTGGCCCTCTTACTCTGGAAGGTAGCTGCCATCCTGGCCTTTAACAGAGTACTCTTGCCTGTTTTTATTTTATACCATGAAATCACAGAGCATGTATTCCTTTGTCCTGGTTTTTATCGTTTTCACTTAACATTATTTATAAGCATCATCCACATGGTTGAGTACATAATATGCTAATATACAAAAGTCATAGGAAACAACATACTGTGTTTTTGTTTGTTTGTTTTATATAGGGTCTCACTGTGTTGTCCAGACTGGACTCTAATTCCTGGGCTCAATATTCCTGCCTCAGCTTAGTCAGTGCTACAGGTGTACACCATACCTGGCCAGCAAACATACATTTCGCAAGGGATTTTGAACACCATTCTCTTTATTTTCTTTTTGTTTTATTTTTATTTTTATATTTTTGTACTACTGGGTATAGAACTCAGGGCCTCACACATGCTAGGCAAGCCCTCTACCACTGAGCTATATCCCCAGCCCCACCACTGAGTCTCTGTCAAGATTATAGTCTTAGCTGACTGCAGTGGCACACGCCTGTAATCCCATTTACTTGGGAGGCTGAGGCAGGGAGGATCACCAAGTTCAAGACCTGCCTGGGCAATTTAGGAAGACCCTGTCTCAAAATAAAAAATAAAAAGGACTGGGAATATAGCTCAGTGGTAGAGTGCTTACCTAGCATGCCAGAGACTCTACATTCAATCCTCAGTACCAAGAAGAAAAAAGAAAAGAAAAAGAAAAGAAAAGATGATAGCCAGCCATCCCTCTGAAGAAGACTAGATGACAGATGGCATCTAGTGAGGTGCAAGGACAAATCTGAGCAATGCAAGGGATGATCTGGGACTGCAAACCTCACCCTGCTTCCGCTCTGCCTCTTAGATTCTGGCTGCAGCTTGAGCATCAACTCTCCTTGTGTCTTTCTGCATTCTCTCTTGGAACTTCACCTAAACCATGATGAAAGCACTGGTGGGAGCCTGTGAAGTGTGGAAGGAGTGGATCCCCCCCAGGCAAGTTCCACCCCCTGGGGACAGGAGCCAAGGACATCTGCCTCTCAGTGGCACCTTCAGGAGACCATGCTGAGAGGCAACCTCAAAAATCCTAGGGTGGTTTTGGCAGAACCCAGTCCCAGCTGCCCACAGCAGTGGACACTTGGGCACTGCATCTCTGTGGTGGCTGTTCCTTATTCCCTACTTTACTCTGGACTTTCACTTTAAATCCTTGGGATCATTTTCCAAGGAAATTATCAGCAATGTATGCTTATCTCAGGTTCTGCCTTCTGGGGGGCTTGTATAGTTTTTGTTTGTTTGTTTGTTTGTTTGAGACAGGGTCTCGCTATGTACTTCAGGCTGGCCTTGAACTCACAATATAGCCCAGGCTGGCCTCGTACTTGTGGCGATCCTCCTGCCTCAGCCTCCCAAGTGCTGGGATTATAGTCTTGTGTTACCATGCCTGGTTGGGAGAGGGTTGTTTTGTTTTGTTTTGTTGATACTGGGTCTTACTATTTTGCCCAGGCTAGTCTGGAGTTCATAGGCTCAAGCAATCCTCCCACCTCAGCCTCCTGAGTAGCTGGGACTTCTACAGGCTGGTGTCACATCGGGCCCTGAGTGGTATTTTAAAACATGTAAAATTTCTGGTAGGTGTTCAAGAAAAATAGCAGTGTTGTTATTACTACTACTGTTACTACTATTAGTAGTATCTGGAGTTTCAGGTTGCCATTTTTAGTCCTCTTCCCTGAAATTGTTAGGCAGGTAGTTAGACATTAGTGGGCCTTAAGGTGTCCAAAATAGCATGCATTGCCAGTTAAGTAAAGAAGTAAAGGCATCAGCTTGGAGGTGCATGCCTGTAATCCCAGCATTTGGGAGGCTGAGGCAGGAGGACCACCCTGAGTTTGAGGCCAGCCTGGGCTCCATAGTGAGTTCAAGGCCAGTCTGAACTACATAGAGAGAGCCTGTTTCAAAAAAAAAAGTAAAGATATCAATGTATAATAGATTTACAATCATATGTTAGGTCTCAGACTTAAAAGTGATCTCACAGAGCACAACGACATTTTAAAGTAACACATTGTGCACATTCCTTCTAATACTGGCCACCTGGCTATCTAACTCCAGAACCAGACATACTGCATTCCTAGCTGTTATAGCCTACAACCCAATGATACAAGGAAAGGAAATATTTTTATGACTCTCATGCCTTGGGCTGGGACCTGGTATATTAAATTAAGAATTTAACTTTTGTAAGATTCTTACATGATGAAAGCCCCAAGGAAACATTGGCCATCTAAAAAGGCAGGAATGCCAGGCGTGGTGGCACACACCTGTAATCCCAGCACTGGGGAAGCTGAAGCAGGAGGATCAAAGCAAGTTTGAGGGCAGCCTGGACTACATAGCAAGACCCTGTCTCAAATAAAAGGGCAGGAAGACATTTTGCAATTTTAAAGTAACTTCTGGGTAAAATGTTGATAAGCATCATAAGTTCTCCTGACACCAAGAGTAAACTCTGGGGTGGATACATAAAAATGTATCCAAACTCAAACCTGGGGCGATGCCTTTGTGGCACTGCCCACCTTCTCACTTGAGGGCGTAACTCTCTATATCTAGTTTGTAATAAATGCTACCTAGACTTCTGCCTATGTGTCTTGACTGAATTCTTTCATGAAGGACACAAAGAACAGCCTGACGTGGTGGCGCATGCCTGTAATCCCGGCACACCGGGCTGAGGCAGGAGGATTCCTGTAATTTCCAGGCCAGCCTGGGCTCCACTAGGTGACGGTAATGGAGAAAATGCAAAGAGATTGAAATATTGTGAATGTTGAACGGCCAGACTTAACAGGATGGAGGTGTCGAAGAGTGATTCTTGGGTTTCTTGCACACAAAATCGAGGGTAACTTGTTTATAAATGTTTTGCACTTCAAATTGGCCCTCAATTTTTCTTTTGGGGAGAATGGGACTGAAATTTGGCCAGATACGGACTGGGCACAGTTTCTAAAACAACATACTTGCATCAGGTCCCTTCTTGAGCACTGGCTGTACTCCAGTATTGAACTCTGTCCTCTCAAGCCCAATGACCTTTGCCTTGCTCTGTAGCAGGAAAGTTTCCGGTCCCTTTACAAGTAAGGCACCGGCCGCAGGCGGCGCATACCTAGAGCGAAGGGCTGGTAATTCCCGCCATTTTGTCCCGCTCGCCGCATAGGCGGCCCCAACTGGCGACTACAAGTCCCGTGAGCCTCCGCGGCCGCACTTCCTATCTCCACTGTCCGGCCGGCTCCCTCTTCCCCCCTCCCTAGGGGCCGGAGGCTGTGGCTGCAGCCTGGCGGCCAGAGGCCAGGTAAGATTTCCGGGGGAAACTGCTGTGGAGGCTTGAGGAGGAGGCGGTTGCGACTCGGGTGAGTTCAGCGAACAAGGGAAAGTGAGCGGCATGCGCGCAGGGTCACCCAGTGAGCGCCAGTTAGGGTCGGGTCGTGTTCCTGGCCCCGCGAGGGGTCGCGGTCGGAGCGGTGGGAACGGCCGGGGTGGCGGTGGCGTTGGGCCAGGGCGTGGCGGGCCGAGGCGGCCGCCTCCCTCCTCTGCCCTGCCACAAAGGTCCCGCGGCGGTGTCTCCGCCTGCCGCAGGGCCCGCGCCGTATCTCCCTCTCCGCCCCCAGGATTGTCTGGGCCCTTTTGTCTGGGCTGCTTTCGCCCCTTTGTGCCGGTGCATGGAGTCGCCGCCTCGGGGGAGCCCGCAGCTCCCGACGGGAACGCTCTCGGGGGATCCGGTTACAGTAACTGGATCGGGACGAAGTCCGCTTTTCAAAACTGTCCTGCCTCAGACCTTCGCATCCCGGCTGGACGGAGCGGAGGCTTCGGAGCCGGGCAGTTTCTGTAGAAACCTCGAGGTTATTGTCCAACTTGAAAAGTCGGCGCCACACAGCTTTGGGCCACAAATCTTTAAGGCGTTTTTTTTTTTTTCTTGGTAGAGGGACGAGTCTATGAAAAATAAAGAGCCCCTGAACTGCGCCCCGGGAAACCGGGAAGGGATCGTATTTGCAGCGGTCTCTGTGGCAGCTGCGACCCGGGACCAAAGAACTCACGCGAATGGCATTGGCTCTACACACCTCTGGAATCTCGGGGCGGGGGGAGGGCGACTTCTAGGGCATTATTCATTGCTTGCAGAAAAAGGCTCCAGTACTTTGAGCAGCCAGACGGCATCCTTTTATTTCCTGGATTTAAAAACAAAAAGTCGAAAGAAAAGGTCTATTAGTAGAAAGATCTGCTTTGTAGGAAAAAAAAAAAAAAAACTTTCAGGAATGAGAGCTGGTATTATTTTGAAACCTCTTAAATTGCGTGGATTTTAAGGGGCCGGTGAGATGGCTCCGCGGCATAAACGCCTGTCTAGCAAGTGCAAGGTCCTGAGTTCGACTCCCAGTGCCCACATACGAAAAAAGGGCCGGTGATATCGCTCAGCGGCACGGGCGCCTGTTGGCGCACGAGGTCCTGAGGTCGACCCCCGGTACCCACCAAAAAAAAACACAAAAATTGCGTGGATTTGATCAAATTTGGTAAGATAGTGGTAACTTTAACGTCCTGTTGGAAGACTGCATTGCTAGACTTAGCTGAAGGTAAAGCTTTTTCTTTTCGGGTGTTTTGTTTTTGTGTTTTAGAGACAGGGTCTCTCTATGTAGCCCAGGCTGGCCTTGAATTTGCGGCAATCCTCCTATCTCAGCCTCCCGAGTGCTGGGATTACAGGCATGTGCCACCACACCCGGCCAAAGCTTTTTCTTTTGTGGTGAAGTTTATTTGAAAAAGTAAAAGTGAAGAGTGAGGGAGAAACTGGCTCTGAAGAGCAAGCTTGGGCCGAGTAACAGAGGAAGAAGCAAGATAAAAGTACATCCTGGGCCAGGCGTGGTGGTGCGTGCCTGTAATCCCAGCACTCCAGAGGCTGAGGCAGGAGGATCACTGTGAGTTCGAGGCCGGCCTGGGCTACATAGTGAGTTTGAGGCCATCCTGAGCTGCAGATGAGACCCTGTCTCAAAGAAAAAAAAAAAAAAAAAAAAAAAAGTACACCCTGGAGGAAGCAGGATGGGCTATTAGGAGGAAAGCCACAGCAGCCAAGATAAAGCTTTCTAAGGCTATTGCAGATACTCCTTTTGAAAAATTGATTGTTATTTGAAGTCTCTGGAATGAAGACAGGACCTCTTTGTATGAATCAGGGAAGGTTTTTGAAGTAAAATAGGTCCAGTTCCCCCTCTAGGCAAATAAAGCACTTTGCACTTTATTATTTCGTTTTATATCTCATAATGGAAATGACTTCTGAGAATCCCAGATTGTGTCAGTAATATTATATAGGGATAGGATAGCCTTAATGCAGTTGTTCTTGAAATATACTTTTGTGTGTGTGTGTGTGTGTGTGTGTGTGTGTGTGTGTGTAGTGCTAGGGATTGAACCCAAGGTTTTTTGTGAGTGCTACCGGAAAGCAGCCACTGTATTGAAGCTGTACGCTCTAGTCCCAGTTCTTCACTTTTAACCCACCAGTGAGTCTTTTGTTTTCCTTGCTAAGCTTTGACAAAGCAGCCACAGAATTGCTGTTAGTTTTAAAAATAAGGAGTAGTCGGGCCGGTGAGATGGCTCAGCGGCTTAAGCGCCTGCCCGGCAAGCGCGAGGGCCCGAGTTCGACTCCCGGAACCCACATACGAAAAAGGGGCCGGTGATATCGCTCAGCGGCACGGGCGCCTCCTGGCGCGCGAGGTCCTGAGGTCGACCCCCCGGTACCCACAAAAAAAAAAAAAAAAAAAGAAATAGTGGTTGCTATTGACTCTTAGTTATTTGTTCAAACATGATGTTATAAATGCTTATTTTAAAAAAGAGTTATAACTTTGTAATTTAATTTCTTTGTAACTTAATTCTTATTACAATAACTGTAAGTAAAGATCGTGTAATTTAATTCTCACTATAGTTCTGTGAGTTGGCAGTTTCCTTTGTTTATTTGCAGGGCTGGGGATTGAACCCAGGGTCTTGTGCACATTGGGCAAGCCCTCTTGATCACTGAACTACATCCCAAGCCCAAGTTCTCTCATTTTACAACTGATAAAAACCTACCTCCTAAAATGTTAAGTGACTTGCAGTTAACTCACATAGGAAATAGCAGTCATACTCCAAGTCTAGTGTATTTGCTATTACCTCTCACTTAATTGCAGCTACTAATGATACTAACTCAGCTTTAATTTGCTTAAATCTGAATATTCGAGAAAAATAATGGGAATTTCTTTTTAATCAGGAAACTGATTTCTAAGGAACAGGGATGTGTGAAATCATAATCTTTCCCATAAATCTTACTGAACATTGATGCCTACACTTTGTTTTTAGGATATGGTTTGATTACTTTGTGTAGGCAGAATAGCAATGTTATGGAACCTTGGAGGTGAAAGGGTGGTGAGTTATAAAATTTAGTGAAAAGATGGTTAATGCTAGGCACAGTTGTGCACACCTATAATCCCAGCTACTTGAGAAGCTGAGGCAGGAGGATCAAAGGTTTGAGGCCAGCCTGAGCAACTTAGACCCTGTCTCAAATAGAAAGAAAGAAAGAGAGAGAGAGAGAGAAAGAAAGAAAGGGAGGAAGGGGCCAGGAAAAAAAAAAGGGGGCCTAGGATATAGCTCCATGGTAGAGTATTTGTCTAGCATGCTCAGGCCCCTGGTTCAATACCCAGTACCCCTCCACCACCACACATACACAAAAGTAGTTAAATAGTTTATTAAAGTAATATGTTGAAGAACATAGGTACAGCAGCTTCGGCTCCTGAAACATTAAAGACAGAACTCAAATGTGTATACCTTTTTCGTCAAAGCATCAAGACTCCAGTGAAGTTTTCTTTTAGTTACTGCCTTTAATAAAAGTTTAAGTCAGTTTCAAACCCACACTTAAATCTTGGATTTATGTCAGTACATGCCATGAATGTGACATCAGGAATAGAAACCTACTTCAACTCTCTTAATTCTTAGGTAAAATGCATAGCATACCAATGGAATTGAGTCAATACAATTAATCTAGCCTTTCTAATGAGTAGAAGCCCATTTTAAATCTCTTTCATTACGTCAATAAAATGGGAAAGAACTTTTTCCCCTTGTGTTTTTTTGCTTTTAGTCTACTTAATTTTTTTTGAAGGGCATGATAGTTTATTTTTTAAAAAACTATACCACATGATAATGGCTTTTCTCTTGAATATTAACATTGCAGTATTTTTTTTTTTTTTTTTTGTGGGTACTGGGGGGTCGACCTCAGGACCTCACGCGCCAACAGGCGCCCGTGCCGCTGAGCGATATCACCGGCCCCTTTTTCGTATGTGGGATCCGGGAGTCGAACTCGGGCCCTCGCGCTTGCCGGGCAGGCGCTTAAGCCGCTGAGCCATCTCACCGGCCCTGCAGTATTTTTTATATACAGAAATATTTCAACAGGACCAAGAACGTTAGAGAATAAAGATCTTAGATGAAAATGGACACTAATATTTCTGGTGTTCTAACCCACAGAATTAATTTAAACCCCCTATGAATTAGTGCTATAATGTTAATCAGTTATTAATAGTCTACTTTATTTTTAAATCCATTCATTCATGTAAATCTGTATATTCTAGACCCTGAGGACAAAATAGTAAAAATAAGTCTTTTTCCCTCCTGGGATTTATAGTCTGACTAGAGTTGGGGTGGGAAAAAAAGAGGAGTCATAAAGAAGTTCTAAATAAACAACCCTCTTGTTGTGTGTGTTACTGGGGATTGAATCGAGGGTTTCACCCATGCTAGGCAAGTGCTCTACCACTGAGTTACACTGCCAGCCCCAGATTCTCTCTTACTAATTTTTCAAGCTGGGGATGTAGCTCAGTAGTAAGGAGCTTGCTTAGCATAAGCAAAGCCCTCGATCTCCAGTACTGGGAAAAAAAAAAACTCTTATTAATTGTGCAACCTTGAGTAGCTCACTTAACCTATTTGATTCTGAGTTTCTAATGTTTAACATGAGGATATTGATTCTTGCTCTACCTAACTTGTGAAATTGTTTCTAGGTGTGGGTAGGATAAGTATTTGGTACATTATATGCTTGTATAATTCCCATAGTAAGTTATTTTTACTATTACTATTAGAAAAGGGACATTGGAAGAAGTTTATGAATAAGGAAGGAAGTAAATGGATGATTTCTCTGGTCTAATGTTCCTCGTAAACTTTCACAGACACTTAGTCACATCTTCATAGGAGATACCATAACCATTTATGTGGACCTTTTTCATAACATTTGTCAAATTGTCTTGCCTCTTCTTTTTTTCCCATTCCTCTCCCCTCCTTTCAACCCCTCATCCCCTCCTTATTTACAAAAGCTTTGTTTCCATTTTTTCTTCTATTCTCTTTTTTTTGGTCCCTCTTTCCTTTCCCCTCTCCCCTCCTGTTCCCCTTCTCATTTGAACATTTTCTTCCCATTTCCCAATATCTATTATGCATTTTGGTCCTTATTTACACTTTCTGTTTCTCACACCAGAGAAACAATGTGGCATTTAAACGTGTGTGTCTGTGGCTGGTGAGACGGTTCAGCGGCCTAAGCGCCTGCCTGGCAAGCGCAAGGGCCCGAGTTCGACTCCCGGAACCCAAAAACGAAAAAAAAGGGCCGGTGATATCACTCAGCGGCATGGGCGCCTGCTGGTGCGCGAGGTCCTGAGGTCGACCCCCAGTACCCACACAAAATAAATAAATAAATAAATAAAAAATAAACGTGTGTCTGATTTATTTTACTAAAGGGTATAGTCTCAGGCCGGTGAGATGGCTCAGCGGCGTAAGCACCTGCCTGACAAGCGCGAGGGCCCGAGTTCGACTCCTGGAACACGCATACGAAAAAAGGGCCGGTGATATCGCTCAGCGGCACAGGCACCTGCTGGCGCACAAGGTCCTGAGGTCGACCCCGGTACCCACCAAAAAAAAAAAAGAGTATAGTCTCAAGGTGCATCCATTTAGATAGAAATAGCTCAAGCTTATCCTTCTTTATGGCAGAGTAATACTCCATTGTACTAAAGAACACCACATTTTTCTTTATCCATTCATCGGTTGAAGGGCATTTGGGCTCTTTCCAAGATTTAACCATTACAGACTGTGCTGCTATAAACATGGGTGTGCATAATCACTGTGGTATGATGCTTTTAATTCCTTCAGGAAGATACCAAGAAGGGGAATAACTGGGTCAAATACAGTCTCTCTTTTTAGTTTTTTGAGGAATCTCCACACTGATTTCCACAGTGGTTGCACCAGTCTACACTCCCACCAACAGTGGAGAAGGGTTCCTTTTTCCCCACAGCCCCTTTAGCATTTGTTATTGGCTGATTTCTTGATGATAGCCATTCTTTCTGGGATGAGATGGAATCTCAGTATTGTTTTAATTTGCATTTCTTGAATGACCAATGATGTTGAACATTTTTTCATATATTTATTTGCTGTTCTACTTCTTCATCTGAGAAGTATTCATTTCAGATGCCCATTTTTGGGGGGGGTCTGATTTTTTTGAGTTCTTTATATATTCTAGATATTAGTCTTTTGTCTGAGGAACAGCTGGCAAAAATTTTGTCCCACACTGTGGGTGGTCTTTTCACTCTGTGTTTTTTTTTTTTTTTTTTTTTTTTGCTGTGCAAAAGCTTTTGAATAAGATGAAATCCCAGTTGCTGACTCTTTGTGGTATTTCCTGTGTGATTGGGGTTTTGTTCGTAAAGTCTTTGCCTATACCAATGTCTTCAAAAGAGTTCTACCTATTCTGTCTTCCAGCAGATTAAATGTTTCTGTTTTAATATTTAGATCTTTACTCCATTTTTATTTTAGTTTAGTGCATGGTGAAAGAGACGGGTCTAGATTTAATCTTCGGCATGTGGAAAGCCAGTTTTTCCAGCACTATTTACTAAAGAGGCTTTCTTCCAGTAAAGGTGTTGGTTCCTTTGTCAAAGAGAAGGTGGCTGAGTATGTTTGGAATTGTTCCTGCATCTTCTACTCTGTTCCATTGATCCACAGGTCTGTGTTTTTTTATTTTTTGGGTTTTTTGTTTTGTTTTTGCCAGTACCATGCTTTTTTTGTTTTGTTTTATTTTGTTTTTTTGAGACGGGGTCCCGCTTTGTAGTTCAGGCTGGCCTTGAACTCACTGTGTAGCCCATGCTGGCCTTGAACTCACAGCAATCTTCCTGCTTCAGCCTCCTGAATGCTGGGATTACAGGTATGCATCACCATGCCCAGCTACCATGCTGTTTTTATCACAGTAGCTTTGTAGTATAATTTCAAGTCAGGGATTGCGATACCCCTTGCCTTGCCTTTGTTGTCAAGAACTGCTTTTGCTATTCTAGGTCTCTTCTGGCCTCTCTCTAATTGTGTAAGATATGCTATTGGTATTTTGATCAGGATTGCATTAAATCTGCATAAGAATTTTGGAAGTATGGCCATTTTTCCTATATACTGGTTCTTCCTACCCAGGAACATGGGGTATCTTTCCATTTTCTGATATCCTCTTCAGTGTCCTTTTTCAGAGTACTGTAGTTTTCAATGTAGAGGTCTTTTATATCCTTTGTTAGATTGATTCCTAGGTATTTCATTTTTTTGAATGCTGTTGTGAAAGGTGTGGTTTCCCTAATTTCTCTCCCAGTAAGTTTGTTATTTGTGCACGGGAATGCTATTGATTTTTGAGTGTTGACTTTGTATCCAGCTATGCTACTGAATTTGGTTATTAAATCTAGAAGTCTTTTGGTGGACTTTTTGGGGTCTTCTATGTAGAGTACCATGTCATCCACAAATAATGATAACCTCTTCCTTTCCTATCCTTATTCTTTTTATTTCTTTCTCTTCTCTAATTGCTCTTGCCAGTATTTCCAGAATTATATTGAACAAGATGGTGACAGTGGGCATCCTTGTCTTGTTCCTGATTTTATTTTTTTTTTAATTTAATTTTTTTTTTTATGTGGGTACTGGGAGTTGACCTCAGGACCTCGTGCTTGCCAGCAAGCGCTTGTGCCGCTGAGCGAAATCACCAGCCCTTTTTTTCCTTTATGTGGGTTCGGGGAGTCGAACTCAGGACTTCGCACTTGCCGGGCAGGCGCTTGTGCTGCTGAGCCATCTCACCAGCCCTTGTTCCTGATTTTAGAGTGAAAGCTTTCAGTTTTTGTTCATTTAGTATGATGTTGGCTTTCCTTTGTCATAGATGGCTTTTATCTGATTGAGATAAAGACCCTCTATTCCAATTTTCATAGGTTTTTTTTTTTTTTAATTATAAATGGTATTGGACTTTGTCAAATGTTTTTTCTGCATCTGTTAAGATGATTGTATGGTTTTTGTCCTTGGCTCTGTTGATGTGGTGTATTACATTTATTGATTTGCATATGTTGAACCATCTCTGTATCTCTGGAAAGAATCCTCCGTGGTCATAGTGTATATTCTTCTTGATGATTTGCTTCGCTAGTTTCTTACTGAGGATTTTTGCATGTATGATCATTAGGGAGATTGGCCTGTAGTTCTCTTTTTTGGTTGGATTCTTCTCTGGTTTTGGTATCAGGGTAATGCTTACTTCTAGGAATGAATTTGGGAATATTGCTTCCCTTTCAATTTCATTAAAGAGCTTGAGAAGTAGTGGTGTTAGGTCTTCTCTAAATTTCTTGTAGAATTCAGCAGTGAATCCGTCAGGACCTGGAGTTTTCTTTGTTGATAATGTTTTAATTACATCTTCAATTTCATTGACTGATGTTGGTTTATCTAGAATTTTTATATCACCTTGATTCAGCTTTGGTAATTCATATGTATCTAGGAATCTGTCCATTTCTTCTGTTTTCCATCTTATTAGAATGTAGGTTCTCAAAGTAGGTATAGATGATCTTGTGAATTTCTGCAGGGTCTGTTGTGATTTCACCCTTTTCATTCCTAACTGCGTGGATTTCAGTCTTTTCTTTCCTTTTTTTAATAAGGTTGGCTAAGGGTTTGTCAATTTTATTTAATCTTTCAAAGAACCAACTCTTTGATTCATTGATTCTTTGTATTTTTTAGTCTCCAATGCATTAATTTCTGCTCTGAACTTTATAATTTCCTCCCTCATATAAGCTTTGGGCTGGACGTGCTCCTCTTTTTCCAGAAGTTTGAGTTTCAGCATTAGGTTGTTTATTTGAGTTCGCCCTGTTTTGCTGACTTGGGAATTCAGCACTATAAATTTCCCTTGTACGACTGCTTTCATTGTATCCCATAAGTTCTGGTATGTTGAATTGGCATTATCATTTAATTGTAGAAACTGTCTAATTTCTTCTTTAATTTCATTTGTGACCCATTGGTTTTTAAGGACGGTTTTATTTAATTTCCATGTGTTTATGAAGTCCTTGTGGTTTTTTTTGCCATTGATGTCCAATTTCATTGCACTATGATCTGATAATATGCATGGGATAATTTCAATTCCTTTATATTTACTTAAGCATGTTCTGTGAGCTAGTATGTGGTCTATTTTGGAGAACGTCCCATGTGCAGCTGAGAAGAATGTGTATTCTGATGTTGTGTGGTGGAACACTCTGTAGGCATCTACTAAATCCATTCGTTCAAAAGTTTGGTTCAGGTCTGATATTTCTTTGATCTTTTGTCTAATTGATTTGTCTATTTGTGACAGTGGGGTATTGAGGTCCCTGTTACAATTATATTAGTGCTTATATGATTTTTCATTTCTGTTCATATTTGCTTTATATAGTTGTGTATGCTGGTATTTGGTACATATATATTTATGATTGTTATCTCTTCCTCTTGTATTGTTCCCTTTACCAGGGATGTGGCGACCTTCTTTTTCTCTCTGAATCAGTCTTGGCTTGAAATCCATTTTGTCTGCAAATAGAATAGCTACCCTGGCTTTTTTCCAGGTTCCTGTTGCATGGAGTATTGTTTTCCATACTTTTACTTTCAGTCTGTGAATTTCTTTTTGAATTAAATTTGTTTCTTGTATGCAGCATATTGTTGGACTTCACTTCTTGATCCATTCATTCAGCCAGTCTGTTTCTTTTGATCGTTGAATTGAGACCATTTATATTGATGGCTATAACTGATATGTATTGACTTATCCTTGTCACTTTATTTTACTGTTGTTGGTTGTGCATTTTTTCCCATCCTTTGTTTAATTACTTGCCTTGCCTGGTAGATTCATTGTGTTTGGGTTCATGGAGTTGTAGTCCTTGTTATCTCTTTCTAGAACGTCCTTCAGAATATTTTGGAGTGCTAGTTTGGTGATTGTGCATTTCTTCAGGTGTTTTTTCTCATGGAAGTATCTTACTTCTCCATCAGTTTTGAGAGATAGTTTTGTGGGGTACATCAATCTGGGCTGGTGGTTGTTTTCTTTCTTTTTTTTTTTTTTTTGTGTGTGTACCGGGGGGTCGACCTCAGGACCTCGCGCGCCAGGAGGCGCCCGTGCCGCTGAGCGATATCACCGGCCTTTTTTCGTATGTGGGTTCCGGGAGTCGAACTTGGGCCCTCGCGCTTGCCGGGCAGGCGCTTAAGCCGCTGAGCCATCTCACCGGCCCCGGTTGTTTTCTTTTAGGGCTTGAAATACTTCACTCCAAGTTCACTGTGCCTTGAGGGTTTGTGTGGAGAAGTCTTCTGTAATTGTGATGGGCTTTCCTTGAAGGTGATTTGTTTCTTTACTCTAACAGCTTTTAATATTCTGTTCTTGTATTGAGTTTCTGGAATCTTGACTATTCTATGCCTTGGAGTAGATTTTTTTTTTTTTTTTGGTGGGTACTGGGGGGTCGACCTCAGGACCTCGTGCACCAGCAGGCACCCGTGCCACTGAGCGATATCACCGGCCCCTTTTTCGTATGTGGGTTCTGGGAGTCGAACTCGGGCCCTCGCGCTTGCCGGGCAGGCGCTTAAGCTGCTGAGCCATCTCACTGGCCCTGGAGTAGATTTTTTTGTGATCATGGCCTATTAGAATTCTATATGCCTCACTTATCTGTATGTCACATTCTTTTTACTGCTTGGGAAGTTTTCTGCCATTACTTCTGTAAACAGGTTTTTTATGTCGTTTGCACCATCTCCTGCTTTTTCTTTGACTCTGATCAACTCGATCAAAGATGTTATTCTTTGCATCATGTAGCAGCTGCTGGATTGATTTTTTGTAGTCCCTTGCTATTTTTAAGAAATCATTCTTTTCATGATTGCTGACGTCAATCCTCTTTTCTATATCTGATATTCTGTCCTCACATTGGCTCATTCTGCTGCGTATACTTTCAATGGAATTTTTAATCTCCTGTGTATCTGTTTGAATCTGTTTCATGGATTCCATTTCTTTGCCCTGTTGAGCGTTCTTGGTTTCCATCATTTTCCTAAGCTCTTCTATTTCATGTGTATGTATCTGCTCTAGAGTCACTAAGCATGTCTTTCATTATGGTCACCATCTCTGTAATTATCTGAAAAATTATTTCTGATTTGATTTTTTCTAGAGCCTCATTCATCTGCTTTGTTACTTCTGCTGTTATCACTTCAGAGAGTCCATGTGGGTGGCTTTGGAATTGTTCCAACTTATTGCCCCCTGTGTTTGCCTTCGGTGAGCTAGCAGTCTGGGGTTGCATTTTGCTTAATTGATAAAGGGTTAATATCTAGAATATATAAGGAACTTAACAAGAAAACAAATAGAGCTATTAAAAAATGCTCATTGGGAGCCAGGCATGGTAGCACATGCCTTCAATCCCAGCACTTGGGAGGTTGAGGCAGGAGGATCAGCCTGGGTACATAGTGAGTTCAAGGCTGGTCTGAACTACATGGCACGGCCCTGTGTCAAAAAGAGAAAAAAATGCTCTGTGGGCTAGGTGTGATGGTGCATGCCTGTAATCTCAGCACTCAGGAGGCTGAGGCAGGAGAATAGTGAATTTTAGGCCAGCCTGGGCTACATAGTGAGAATCTATCTAAAGGGCTTGTGTTGGGGAATGTATCTGAATAGATGTATCTCAAAAGAAGACACACTATATGTGCAATATTCATTTCAGGCCAGCCTGGGCTACATAGCAAGAGCCTGTTTCAAAAAACCAAACCAAACAAACAACAACAACAACAATAACAACAAAAACCCACCAAAGATAAGAGTTGGTAAGGATGTAGAGAAAAGGAACCTTTGCTACTACTAGTAGGAATGTAAAATACTGCAGTTACTATGGAAAACAATATGAAAATTAGGGTTATAGCTCAGTGGTAAAGCATTTTCACAGATTGTGCAGAGTCCCAGGTTCAAATCCTAGCACTACAGGAAAGAAAAACAAAGATACTGTATGATCCAGCACACTCACTACTGGGTATATACCCAAAGGAAATGAAATCAATATTTAAAAAAAAAAATGTTTTTTTTTTTTTTGAGATAGGGTCTCGCAGTGTAGCTCAGGCTGGCCTCGAACTCATGGTGATCCTTCTTCCTTAGCCTCCCAAGAGCTAGGATTACAGTTGTGCCCCACCACACCCAGCTAAAATCAGTTGTTTTATTGGTACCCAGGGCCTTTGCGCTAAGCTGTATGCCCAGCTGGGTTTTTTTCATTTTGTTTTGTTTTTTAATGTGGGTACTGGGAGTTGACCTCAGGACCTCATGCTTGTCAGAAGCGCTTGTGCTGCTGAGCGATATCACTGGCCCTTTTTTTTCCTTTATGTGGATACCGGGAGTTGAACTCAGGACCTTGTGCTTTCCAGGCAGGCACTTATGCTGCTGAGCTATCTCACTGGCCCCAGCTGGGTTTTTTAATTTTTAAATTTTTTTTTTCTTTTCTTTTCTTTTTTTTTTTTGTGGGTACCGGGGGTTGACCTCAGGACCTTGCGCGTCAGCAGGTGCCTGTGCTGCTGAACGATATCACCGGCCCTTTTTGTGTATGTGGGTTCCGGGAGTTGAACTCAGGACCTTGCGCTTGCCAGGCAGGCACTTATGCCGCTGAACTATCTCACCAGCCCAATTTTTAAAATTTTTAAAATTTTAGATAGGATCTTGCTAAAATTGCTATGTTGCCTGGCGTGAACTTGAATTTTTAATCTTCCTGCCTCAGCCTCCCAAAGTTCTGGTATTACAGGTGTGTACCACCATCCTGGCCTATATAAGCACATTGTGTGATGTTTGCACAATGACAGGAATTGGTAACAATATATTTCTTTTATATATGACTCTAATGCATGCAATCTTTATGCAATTGTATGTATGACTCTAATACATACAATCTTTAAAAAATCCAACTCATAGAAGCAGAGAATAGAATTGTGGCTGCCAGGGTTTGTGTGGAAGGGCACTATGGGGAAGATGTTGGTCAAAGAATACAAAATTTCAGTTAGGAGGACTAAGTTCAAGAGATTTATTGTATAGAGCAGTAACTATAAGTAGTAACAGTGCATTCATTGTATACTTGAAAATTGCTGAGGGTAAACTTAAACCTTCTTCCCATGAAAAAATGAGGTAATGTATATGTTAATTAGCTTGATTTAGCTATTTCACAAGGCATATGTATTCCAAAACATCATATTGTACACTATATGTCTATAGAATTTTGTCCAAAAAATAAAAAAATAAAAAGAGCTGTGAATGTTGGTGTATACCTATAAACCCAGCTATTCTTGAGGCTGAGGCAGGAGGACCTCAAATTCCAGTCAGCTTGGGCAGTTTACCCTGTCTCAAAAGAAAAACGGGTTGGGGATGTAGCTCAGTGGTAGAACCCTTGCCTAATATACTCTAGGACAGTGATGGCAAACCTTTTAGAGCTTTCATTGATAACAAATAGAGCACTGGTGGCTCTTAGGCACGAGCCACCAGTGCTCTAGGACCTGAGTTTGATCCCAAGGACTATCCTCACTTCCACCCCTCCCCACAAAAGGTTCTGGTCACTGTGGCTTGCTTCTGTAGTCCCAGCTACTTGGGAGACTGAGTTGGTAGGATTCCTTGAGCTGAGGAGTTGGGGCCAGTCTGGGCAACACAGCAAGAACCTGTTTCAAAAAAAAGATGCACAGTGCCTGTTACCTTTTGGTTATAGTAATAATACTGGGATTTTTGTTTAGTTTGGTGTGTTATGTTTTTAATGCTAGGGTTAGAACCCAGGGCACTCTACCACTAAGTGACATCCCTAGCCCTTTTTATTTTTGAGACAGAATCTCACTAAGTTGCCCTGGCTGGGCTTGAACTTCCATCCGCCTGCCTCAGCCTCCCAAATTACCCTGTTTGGCTAAGACTGGGAATTTTTACTGGCATTTATATTCTATACTTGGCTGTATAAAGTTAGGTAAGAGATAAGCTTTTGAGACATTTTTGTATACTTGAGAATATTCTTTGTTTCACTGTAATAACTTGGTAAAATTTACCAATATCTTGGTAAATGCAGATCATTAAGGACCATTCTGTTAAATGAATATATTTTTGTATACTGTGGCATAAGCAAAAACTGATGGGCTGGTGAGATAGCTCAGTGGCATAAGCGCCTGCCTGGCAAGCGCGAGGTCCTGAGTTCAACTCCCAGTACCCACATACACAAAAAGGGCCAGTGATATCGCTCAGCGGCACGGGCGCCTGCTGGCATGCGAGGTCCTGAGTTCGATCCCCAGTACCCACACACACACAAAAAATGATCCTTCTGTCTCTTTGAAGCTGCATTAATTGTTGCACACTTTATTTTTTGTAATGCTAAGAATCAAACTCAGCCCTTATGTGTGCTGCGCCAGCCTTCTGTCTATCACTGAGCCATATCCCCAGCTCGCTCTTTTTTTTTTTTCTTTATGTGGGTACCGGGAACTGAACTCAGGACCTCACGCTTGCCAGGCAGGCGCTTATGCCGCTGAGCTATATCACCGGCCCTCCCCAGCTCTTTCTTATAATCTTTGATATGTTGGATCAGTAAATTGTAGCTTTTAAAATTATATTTTGTTTTTGGGGAGTTTCTCAAAATGTGTATGTAATACCAGAAATACATATTGCCACATTTTTCTGGGTGTAAATATTTTTATGATCACATCTATAATTTTTTCTGAAAGTTATTTTCTTTGTAACTTATAAGTAATATTTTCAGAGAGAATTTGGATTAGTAATATTTTCTGAGAATATGCATTATTTTCACTTATCAGTGAGCTGCACCTGAATTTTAAAGAGCTGATTCATGCCTCTTCTTAGTAGTAACAGAAAGGTCATGTTTAAGTAGGAGGAGAAGGTCATAGTGTTTCGTCAAAGGTAGAATGACACCGGGTGTGGTGGCACATGCCTGTAATCCTAGCACTTGGGAGGCTGAGGCAGAAGGATCGCTGTGAGTTCAATGATAGTCTGGGCTACACAGTGAGTTCAAGGCCAGCCTGAACTACATAGCAAGACTCAAAAAATCAAAAAAACTAAATAAAACTTAGGGAAGATAAATTCTATTTTATACTTTACCCTTAAATAATATTTTAGATGTTGATTATTTGTGCATAAAAATAAACTTGTCTTATTTTACTTTTTTTTTCGAGACAGGGTCTTGCTATAACCCAGGCTGGCCTCAAACTCCTGAGTATTGGGATTACAGCCATGCACTACCATGCCTGGCTTTGTTTTACCTTTTTGAACAAATCCCAAAAAAAGACATTTATGAAACTACTGAGAGGGCCATTGAGATGGCTCAGCGGCATAAGCGCCTGCCTGACAAGCGTGAGGTCCTGGGTTCGACTCCTGGTACCCACATACGAAAAAAGGGCCAGTGATATTGCTCAGCGGCACGGGCACCTGCTGGCGCACGAGGTCCTGAGTTCAACCCCCGGTACCCACACACACAAAAATAATAAATAAATAAATAAATAAAACTACTGAGAGGAATATGATTGTAAATCTCTGTATAGTGTTTCATTTTCTTTGTGGTAAGCAAAAACAGATTCTTTATGAACTAGTCTTACGTGTAGCTATAAACTTTTATATTTAGACATTAATAAAAGTAGTTCAGAAATAGCAAAGAAATGTTTTTTGAGGGAACTGTAGAGGTTTTCTAAGGCTTTCCAAAGGTAGATTCTGGATGTATAGCTCAGTGGTAGAGCACTTGCACTAGACCAGTGGTGGCAAACCTATGGCATGTGTGCCACAGCAGGCTCTTTGTATCATTGAAAGATCTAAAAGATTCACCATCACTGCACTAGACCTTGTCATGGCAAAAGGTGGGGATGGGGTGGGGGCATGATAGATTAACTGATAACAGATAGTAAAGATATGCATAGGTTTTTATATTCATTTATTTATTGGTACTGGGGATTGAACCCAGGGCCTTTTCACTGAGCTACATCCCTAGCCCTTTATTTATTAATTTTATTTTGAAACAAGGTCTAAATTGCCCAGGCTGAGCTAGAATTTGTGATCCTCCTGCCTCAGCCTCCCTGATGCTGGGATTATAGATATGCACCACCACTCTCAGCTTTTGGTATTTATTTTTCATATCAAGGTAGAAGCATCTGTCCAATAGTTGACAGTCACTCGAGAACAGATGACAAATTGTTAGTTTTTTTTTTTTTTGTGGGTACCGGGAGGTCGACCTCAGGACCTCGAGCGCCAGCAGGTGCCCGTGCCACTGAGTGATATCACCGGCCCCTTTTTTCGTATGTGGGATCCGGGAGTCGAACTCGGGCCCTCGCGCTTGCCAGGCAGGCGCTTACGCCGCTGAGCCATCTCACCAGCCCTTGTTTGTTTTTTTGAGACAGGGTCTTGCTATATAGTTCAAGCTGGCCTTGAACTCACTCTGTAACCCGGGCTGCCCTGGAACTCCAATCCTGCCTCAGCCTCCCAAGTGCTGGTGGTATTAGGCATGCACCACCACGCCTAGCTCATGTAGTTAGTTTCTTAATTGTGTTTATTTCTCTAGTGATATGTTTTTATGTGAAGTCCAAGGAGTACATTAAAAAAAAAAAAACACTTTAGTTGTCCCTTCTCCACCAATGTAAATTTAAGTTTCATAATCTTCACATTTTTAGACATTGTGTATTTTTATAAAATTAAGACTCGTGGGCCGGTGAGATGGCTCAGCGGCGTAAGCGCCTGCCTGGCAAGCGCGAGGGCCAGAGTTCAACTCCTGGAACCAACATACGAAAAAAGGGCTGGTGATATTGCTCAAGGGCATGGGCGCCTGCTGGCATGCAAGGTCCTGAGGTCGACCCCCAGGACCCACCAAAAAAAAAAAAAAAAGACTCATGATAGAACTGGTATCTCCTTGTTTGTTTGAGCTGAAGATAAGAACTGGGGTGAGCTTTAGCATGATCTACAAGCCTGGCCCCACCTGTCATGTGTTTAAAAGGCAAAGGAGGAGCTCTTTCCTTTGTAATCTGAATTTTTATTATTATGCATATAATGTTTATCTATCTCCTCTTTCTTGCTAGTATATTGACTTCTTAGGAGTAATTACCATCAAAACCTTACTCGTATTTGTATAGTACCTGATGTGGTACTTGGCATTGGCTTCTTTTCTTCTTTTGTCCTTCTCCTCTCTCTCTCCTTCCCTCCTTCCCTCCTTCCCTCCCTCATTTCCTTCCTTTCTTTCTCCCTCCCTCCCTTCCTTCTATGCTGGGGATTAATGAAAGGTCTCTGGCATACTAAGCACATGCTCTGCCACTGAACTACATCACCCACTATATTTAGCTTTTAATAGGTACTTAATTGACTGAACAATATGGAGAGCCTATATGCCAAGAACAATATTTACTGTTTTGTTTTAAAAAAAATACTAACCAGAGCTGGGTGTGGTGATACACATCTGTAATCCCAGCACTGTGGGAGGCTGAGGCAGGAGGATCACAAGTTTGAGCCCAGCGTAGGCAATTTAATGAGGTCATGTCTCAGTATGAAGGCCCTGGGTTCAATCCTCAGCACCACAAAATTTTTTTTAATTGTTTTTTTTTAAAGACAACAATTAAAAAAAAAAATTAAAAAAAAAATTAAAAAAAAAAAAAATAAAGACAACAATTAAACATTCTTATGTATTAACAAACTCAAGCATTAGAGAATGTACAAATACCTTTTGGAGAAAAATATTACTCAGTATAAGATTAAGCCATGTAAAAGCTAGGTAAAAATAGAAGACTAAGGAATGGAATAGTCACAGTGAAATTGCATTTTCATACTAGGGAGACAATACGATGTTTACAAATGTGCATCTGGTTTATTTTGCTTGTGAGTATTTTCTCGAGTTGCATCCATTTACCTATAAAAGTTTCCAGTTTATCTTTCTTTATGGCTGAGTAGTGCTCCATTATGTAGAAATACCACATCTTTTTTATCCATTCCTCGGTTAATGGGCATTTGGGTTGTTTCCATGATCTAGCTATTACAAATTGTGTTGCTATAAACATGGGTGCACATATATCACTGTGGTACGATGTTTTTAATTCTTCTGGAAAGATACCCAGAAGGGGAATAGCTGGGTCAAATGGGACCTCCAATCCTAGTTTTTTGAGGAGTCTCCACACGGATTTCCACAGTGGCTGCACCAGTCAACACTCCCACCAACAGTGGAGAAGGGTTCCTTTTTCCCCACAGCCCCTCCAGCATTTGTTATTAGTTGACTTCTTGATAATAGCCATTCTTTCTGGGGTGAGATGGAATCTCAGTGTTGTTTTCATTTGCATCTCTCGAATGACTAGTGATGTTGAACATTTTTTCATATGTTTATTTGCCATTTGTATTTCTTCATCTGAGAAGTGTGTATTCATCTCAGATGCCCATTTTTGGATTGGGTCTTTAAATTTGGGAGGTCTGATTTTTTTAAGTTCTTTTATGTTCTTGATAGTAATCCTTTGTCTGAGGAGCAGCTGGCAAACATTTTTTCCCACGTTGTGGGTTGACTCTTCACTCTGTTGGTGGTTTCTCTTGCTGTGCAAAAGCTTTTTAATAGCATGAGATCCCAGTTGTTGATTCTTTGTGATACTTCCTGTGTGATGGGGGTTTTATTCATAAAGTCTTTGCCTACACCAGTGTCTTCAAGAGTTTTACCTATTCTATTTTCCAGGAGATATAATGTTTCTGTTTTAATATTTAGTTCTTTGATCCATTTTGAATTTAGTTTAGTGCACGGTGAAAGATATGGGTCTAATTTTAATCTTCGGCATGTGTAGAGCCAATTTTTCCAGCACCATTTACTAAAGAGGCTATCTTTCTTCCAGTGAATGTGTTTGGCACCTTTGTCAAAGATAAGGTGGCTTAGTATGTCTGGAGTTGTTTCTGCATCTTCTATTCTATTCCATTGATCTTCGGGTCTGTTTTTTTGCCAATACCATGCTGTTTTTATCACAGTAGCTTTATAGTATAATTTCAAATCAGGGATTGTGATGCCACCTGCCTTGCTTTTGTTGCCCAGAATTGCCTTTGCTATTCTAGGTCTCTTCTGGTTCCAGATGAATTTTAGGATTTTCTCTAATCCTGTGAGATATGTTGTCAGCACCACAAAATTAATTAATAATTAATTAAAAAATAACCAGGCTTGGTGGTGCAAGCCGATAGTCCCATTACTTGAGAAGCTGAGATGGTAGGATCACTTGAGCCCAGAAGTTAGCAAGATCCCCCCACAACCCCAATCTCAAAGAACAACAACAACAAAAAACCCATCTGTAATCCCAGTACTCAGGAGGCCAAGGAGAGGAATCTCAAGTTCCAAGCCAGCCCCGAACTCTATAGCAAGTTCAAAGCCTGCATGGTTTCCACCTTGGTAGACTCATTTATAGCTGTATTTACTACTTGAGGCCATCTTGGAAAAAGTAAAAGGAGGAATGAAAGCTATTAGTAAGTAATTGAGACAAAGGAAACATTTTTGCTATGAGTGTCAAAAGTTATGGGGGGGAGCACCAAGATGGCAGAGTGGTAAGCAGCAGAGAAAGAGCCTTTCTGAGAGTTGCCGTCCAGATGCTAGAATATAGCAACGTGAGGAAGACAAGAAGGAGGGAGGTGAGTCCCCTGGACCCAGGAAGGGTCTGAAGCGTGAATTGAAGCCCATGGAGAGAGTGAAGAGAGAAACTTCAACAAAGAAGGAGGAGGTAGCCAGAGGCATCTTATTCCTGAGTCAGGACTCACTGCACGAGAGGAGCGGTTCAAACCTGTGGACGCACAGTGACTGCCGGCGACCCCAGGGGCCTCTGTGGAGAGACGCGCAGTGGAGGGGAGCAGCAGACAAGGGATTGCACTGGCTGGCGGTGAGTGCTGAGGGCTCAGTCGCCACGTGGGAGAGAGCGATTGGCCGGGAGCCATCTTGGAGAGGGGCCAGCTGAGCTCAGAACTCAGAGTGGCTGCTGGCTCCATCTAGCGGCTTTCAGCCAGTCTCAGGCCTGCGGAAGGTGCACTGATGGCTGTGGGTGGAATGAGTCTGGTCTTGGCCAGAAGGTGCAGGCTCCCTGAAATTATCCACTACCCTGCCAAAAAGCTACTGCTGGCTTGCTGGGATAGATCCGCACGGATCGGGACTCTGTCTCCACACGTTGTCTACCAGTGACAGCAGGTACAAACCTGGAAATGGACTTTTTTCTTCTCTTTTTTTTTTTTTTCCTCTGGTTTTTGTTGTGGTGGTGGTTTTGTTTTTGTTTTTTTCTCCTTCATTGTTTGATCTTGTTTTTATATGAGTGTGAACATGGTTTCTAGCCCCTTTGTGGTTGTGGTTGTGGTTCTGTTCTGTTCTTTTTATCTCTTCCTTCTCTCTTTCCCTCCAGTCTTTGCACCAGTTTCGCAAAGTTAGCATGATCCTCCTCTGTCCTCCAGCCTTACTTCTAACCTCTTCCTCTTGTTCCACTTTTCTGTTTTCTCCCTAACCCATTTTAAATTTTAACCACTGAAGGAAAAATTGACATACTGAGGACTTGTATACTGCATATAATTTTCTGGTTTGTTTTAGATTTTACTATATAACCACAAATCTAGTTCATGTGGTTAAAGGTGGCAAATTAATGGTTAGCTCAGTTTGTCATTTTCTAGGTTGTGTTTGATGTTTTTGTCATTGTTGATGGTATCACTATAGCCAAAAGTGACATAATTGTTCTAAACAGCTATTCTTCCTGTGACCCTTAGTTAATCCGACTGAGATTAACTAAGGGTCACAGAAAATACTGTGGCACAGTGCCAAAGAGCCAGGGGCTGTGCCAAACAGAGAGCAACTTCTCATCACCAACAAATTGAAGAGATAGAACCTTACAACAGACTCAAAACCCAAAAACCAGCTACACCTGGAAGATACCTCGGAAAAGTAGTCAGTTCCTAAGGGTTCTAAATACTAGCCATAAAGCAACATGCGATAGGCAATTCATAAGCATCACCCCATGAATTAAACTAAAAAAAAAAAAAAAAAGAAAGAAAGAAAAAAGAGAAGACACTTAAATAAGATGCAATCCCAGACATTCAGTTCACCAAAAGCAAACCCAGGGGGCAATGAGATGGGAAAAATCAAAACCACCCACCTGGCCTCTCCGAAGTGGAAACAACAAAGCAATTGAATAAGGCTGTAGAAAAAAAATCAAATCAGTAATAATTTCTCAGATAACCACAGAGATGGTGTCCACAATGAAAACCATGCTTAGGGACTTCAGAGCAGATACAGACAAAAAAATAGATGAGCTTAAGAAAATTATGGAAGCCATGAATGCTCAGCATAGGAAAGAAATGTAATCCATAAGGCAGATTCAAGCAGATATCCAGGAGAACAAAAATTCCATTTAAAGTATCTGCAGCAGATTAAGCCAGTGTGAGGACAGGATATCAGATACAGAAGACAGGCTTTGGGTTAGCGATCATGAAAAGAAAGATTCCTTAAAAATAGCAAGGGACCATGAGAAATAAATCCCGCAGCTGCTAGCTGAGGCAAAGAAGAATAATTTAAGATTAATTGGAATCAATGAAAAAACAGGAGATAGCACAAATGATATAAAAAACAGATGTCATGGCAGAAAACTTCCCTGGTAGAGAAAAAGAATTTGATGTACAGATAAGGGAGGCATATAGAACAATCAAAAAAAAATCTACAGCCAGGCATATCATAGTCAAGATTCCAGAAATTTAACGTAAGAATAGAAACTTAAAAGCTGTTAGGGAGGGGCTGGTGAGATGGCTCAGCGGCGTACGCGCCTGCCTGGCAAGCGCAAGGGCCTGAGTTCAACTCCCAGAACCCACATACGAAAAAAGGGCCGGTGATATCGCTCAGCGGCACAGGGACCTACTGGCGCGCAAGGTCCTGAGGTCGACCCCCGGTACCCACAAAAGAAAAAAAAAAAAAAAAAGCTGTTAGGGAAAAGAAACAAATCACCTCTAAGGGAAAGCCCATCAGAATCACAGCTGACATCTCAGTACAAACTCTCAAATCAAGGAGAGCTTGGAGTGAACTATTTCATGCTCTAAAAGAAAACAACTTCCAGCCCAGATTGATGTACCCCTTAAAACTATCTTTCAGAACTGATGGAGAAATGAGATACTTCCCCATGACAAAGAATATCTGAGGAAATTTCTGACTACCAAACCAGCACTCCAAAATGTTATGAAGGACATTCTAGAAAGAGATAAGAAGGACTACAGCTCTGTGAACACAGACACAATGAATCCACCAGGCAAGGCAAACAATTAAAACAGAGGGAGGAAAAAAAAAAAGAGGGGGAGCCAACAACAGTAAAAGAAAGAGACAGGGCTGGTGAGATAGCTCAGCGGCATAAGCGCCTGCCTGGCAAGCGTGAGGACCTGAGTTTGACTTCCGGTACCCACATACGAAAAAAGGGCCAGTGATATCGCTCAGCGGCACGGGCGCCTGCTGGTGTGTGAGGTCCTGAGTTCGACCCCCACTACCCACAAAAAGGAAAGTGACAAGGATAAGTCAATACATATCAGTTATAAACATCAATGTTAATGGTCTCAATTCACCAATCAAAAGACACAGACTGGCTAAATGAATGGATCAAGAAGCAAGATCCAACAATATGCTGCATACGAGAAATGAAATTCGTAGACTGAAAGTCAAAGGATGGAAAACTATATTCCATGTGACAGGAACCCAGAAAAAAGCAGGGGTAGCTATTCTATTTGCAGACAAAATGAATTTCAAGCCAAGACTGATTAAGAGAGATAAAGAAGGTCACTGCATCCTTGTGAAGGGAACGATCCAAGAGGAAGAGATTACAATCATAAATATATATGCAACAAATACCAGTGCACCCATCTATATAAAACACATATTAATGGGCATGAAAAATAAGCACTAATACAGTTGCATTGGGGGAATCTCAATACCCCACTGTCACAAAAAGATCAACTAGACAAAAAATCAACAATGAAATATTAGAACTGAACCAAACTTCTGAACAAATGAACTTAGTAGATGTCTACAGAGTGTTCTACCACACACCATCAGAATGCACATTCTTCTCAGCTGCACACAGGACTTTCTCCAAAATAGACCACATACTAGCTCATAGAAAGTGCTTAAGTAAATACAAAGGAATTGAAATTATCCCATGCATATTATCAGACCATAGTGCAATGAAATTGGACATCAATGGCAAAAGAAACCACAAGAATTTCATAAACACATGGAAATTAAATAGCACCCTCCTGAACAACCAATGGGTCACAGATGAAATTAAGAAATTAGACAGTTTATACAATTAAATGATAATGACAGTACAACATACCAGAACTTATGGGACACAATGAAAGCAGTCCTAAGAGGGAAATTTATAGCAGTAAATACCCATATTAGGAAAACAGAGCAAGCAAAAATAACTTAATGGTGAACCTCAAACCTCTAGAAAAAGAAGAGCAGGCTAAGCCAAAAGCTCGTATGAGGGAGGAAATTACAAAAGATCAGAGTAGAAATTAATGCATTGGAAACTAAAAAATAATAATACAAAGAATGAATGAATCGAAGAGTTGGTTTTTTGAAGGATTAAATAAAATTGACAAACCCTTAACCAACCTTATTAAAAAAAGGAAAGAGAAGACTCAAATCCACGCAGTTAGGAATGAAAAGGGTGAAATCACAACGGACCCTGCAGAAATCCAGAAGATCATCTCTACCTACTTGGAAAACTTGTATTCTAATAAGATGGAAAATACAGAAGAAATGGACAGATTCCTAGATACATGTGAATTACCAAAGCTGAATCAAGAAGATATAAAAATCCTAAATAAACCAATATTAATCAATGAAATCAAAGATGTAATTAAAAACCTACCAACAAAGAAAAGCCCAGACCCTGACGGATTCACTGCTGAATTCTACAAGAAATTTAGAGAAGAACTAATACCACTACTTCTCAAACTTTAATGAAATTGAAAGGGAAGCAGTACTCCCAAATTCATTCCTGGAAGCAAGCATTACTGTGATACCAAAACCGGAGAAGGACCCAACTAAGAAAGAGAATTACAAGCCAATCTCCCTAATGAACATATATGCTAAAATCCTCAATAAGATACTGGCAAACAGAATGCAGCGAATTATCAAGAACATTATACACCTTGACCAGTGGGATTAATCCCAGGGATGCAGAGATGGTTCAACATATGTAAACCAGTAAATGTAATATGCCATATTAGCAGAGCCAAGGACAGAAATCATATGATCATCTCAATAGATGCAGAAAAAGCTTTTGACAAAGTCCAGCACCCATTCATGATAAAAACCCTACGAAAATTGGAGTAGATGGTCTTTATCTCAATCTGATAAAAGCCATCTATGACAAACCAACAGCCAACATCATACTAAATAGACAAAAACTGAAAGCTTTCTCTCTAAAATCAGGAACAAGACAGGATGTCCACTGTCTCCACTCTTACTCAATGTAGTCCTGGAAACTTTAAGCAGAGCAGTTAGACAAGAGAAAGAAAGAAAAGGAGTAACGATAGGAAAGTGAGAAGTTAAATTAGGGCCGGTGAGATGGCTCAGCGGCATGAGCGCTTGCCTAGCAAGCGCGAGGTCCTGAGTTCAACTCCCGGTACCCACATACGAAAAAAGGGCCAGCGATATAACTCAGTGGCACGGGCACCTGCCGGCGCGCGAGGTCCTGAGTTCAACCCCCGGTACCCACACACACACAAAAAAAGAAGTTAAATTATCATTATTTGCAGATGACATGATACTCTACATAGAAGACCCCAAAAACTCCACTAAAAAACTGCTAGATTTAATAAGCAAATTCAGTAGTGTAGCCTGAATACAAAGTCAACATTCAAAAATCAATAGCCTTCCTGTACGTGAATAACGAACTCACTGAGAGAGAAATTAGGGAAACAGCACCTTTCACAATAGCATCCAAATAAATGAAATACCTAGGAATCAATCTAACAAAGGATGTAAAATATCTATACATTGAAAACTACAAGTACTCTGAAAAAGGAGATTGAAGAGGATATCAGAAAATGGAAAGATAATCCCTTGCTTTTGGGTAGGAAGAACCAATAAAGTGAAAATGGCCATACTTCCAAAACTGTTGTGTAGATATAATGCAATTCCAATAAAATTCCAATAGCATATCTCATAGAATTAGAGAAAACAATCCTAAAATTCATTTGGAACCAGAAAAACCTAGAATAGCAAAGGCAGTTCTGGGCAACAAAGGCAAGGCAGATGGGGCATCACAATTCCCTGACTTGAAATTATACTATAAAGCTACTGTGATAAAAACAGCATGGTACTGGCAAAAAAACACCCAAAGATCAATAGAACAGATTAGAAGATGCAGAAACAACTCCAGACGTACTAAGCTACTTTATCTTTTTTTTGTGTGGGTACCGGGGTCAACCTCAGCACCTTGCGTGCCAGCAGGCACCCGTGCCGCTGAGTGATATCACTGGCCCTTTTTTTGTATGTGGGTTCCGGGAGTCGAACTCGGGCCTTCGCGCTTGCCAGGCAGGCGCTTACGCTGCTGAGCCATCTCACTGACCCGCCACTTTATCTTTGACAAAGGTACCAAACACATTCATTGGAAGAAAGATAGCCTCTTTAATAAATGGTGCTGGAAAAACTGGCTCTGCACATGCTGAAGGTTAAATTTGGACCCGTATCTTTCACCATGCACTAAACTAAATTTAAAATGGATCAAAGATCTAAATATTAAAACAGAAACATTAAATCTGCTGGAAGATAGAATAGGTAAAACTCTTGAAGATATTGGTGTAGGCAAAGATTTTATGAATAAAATCCCAATCACACAGGAACTATCACAAAGAATCAACAACTGGGATCTCATCTTATTAAGAAGCTTTTGCACAGCAAGAGAAACCACCAACAGAGTGAAGAGACAACCCACAATGTGGGAAAAAATGTTTCCCAGCTGTTCCTCAAAGGCTTATTATTGGGCCGGTGATATGGCTCAGTGGCATAAGCACCTGCCTGGCAAGCGCGAGGTCCTGAGTTCAACTCCCGGTACCCACATTTAAAAAAAAAAAAAAAAGGTTCTAGTATTGAGAACATATAAAGAACTCAAAAAATTCAGACCTCCCAAATTTAAAGACCCAATCCAGAAATGGGCATCTGAGATGAATACATGCTTCTCAGATGAAGAAATACAAACAGCAAATAAATATATGAAAAAATGTCAACATCACTGGTCATTAGAGAGATGCAAATTAAAAATACACTGAGATTCCATCTCACCCCTGAAAGAATGACTGTTACCAAGAAATCAACCATTAACAAATGCTGGAGGGGCTGTGGGGAAAAAGGAACCCTTCTCTACTGTTGGTGGGAGTGTAGACTGGTGCAACCACTGTGGAAATCAGTGTGGAGATTCCTCAAGAAACTAGGATTGGAGGTCCCATTTGACCCAGCTATTCCCCTTCTGGGTATCTTCCTAGAAGAATTAAAAGCACCATATCACAGTGATATATGTGCAGCCATGTTTATAGCAGCACAATTTGTAATAGCTAGATCTTGGAAACAACTCAAATGCCCATCAGCCGAGGAATAGATAAAAAAGATGTGGTCTTATACAATAGAATACTACTCAGCCATAAAGAAGGATAAACTGGAGACTTTTATAGGTTAATGGATGCAACTTGAGACCATACTTATAAGTGAAATAAACGAGGCACACATATGTAAACATCATATTGTCTCCCTAGTGTGAGAAGGGAAAAGCAAAAAAAAAAAAAAATATATATATATATATACACACACACACACACATACATGTATGTATATATATAAAAGACAGTTAAGATATTTATACTACTAATTTCTCTTAGTTCCTTGAAAAGAAAGTTTTGTTCTAATATTGTTTGGACAATCAAATGCTGATATCTTGTACTCTGAGTAACTAGTTTTTTGTTTTTTGTTTTTTTTTTGTACGAGGAATCGAACTCAGGACCTTGCACTTGCAGGTAGGCACTTGTGCCACTGAGCCGTATCCCTGGCCCTGAGTAACTAGTTTGGAGATAGCAATATGCAATGTATTAATCATTGTTACCCTCCTATTACCTTGTTTTGAATTTTTATTTTTTTCTCTTTAAAAAAAAAGTTATTAGCCTATAGTGCATGTTTCTGCTTTGCTTTCACTGAATTAGTTATAAAATTTGAGCAACCAATACATTTGAAGAGCTGCTAAAGCTGAGTAGAAGACAAATGTATTTGAAGTTCTCACACCTATACAGTATTGACTTCACCAAGTCTCTGGTTATCATTAGCAAGGGCAGAGTTAGATAAACTACAGACCAAGGCTTGCTCACACTCCCCACCATCCCAGGGGTGGTATTGGTGCGTACCCACAGTCCCAGCACTTTGGGACCCTGAGGCTGGAGGATTTCTAGTTTGAGTCCAGCTAGGGTAATTTAGTGAGACCCTGTCTCAGAATTTTAAAAGGCTGTGGATATAGCTCAGTGCCAAGGCCCTGGATTCTATCCCTAGTACTGCAAAGAAAAGAAAAAAGGGATGAAGTCTTGCCCAGGTTGGCCCAAATTCCTGCAGTCCTCTTGCCTTAGCCTGCCAAGTAGCTAGGTCAGCACTACACCTGGTCCTTTAAAAATTAACAAGAGGAACATATAAGGATTAACGAAAAGAGGGGTGGTATCTTTGTACTTGACCTCCTCTCTCTCTCTCACTCCCCTTCTCCCCCTCTTCCTCTCCCTCCCCCCCTTCTTCCTTTCATGTGTGTTGGAGAGTCAGTCTTGCTGTGTTGCTCAGGCTGGCCTTGAACTCCTGGGCTCAAGGGATCCTCCTGTCTCAGCCTTCCAATACATAGTCAATTTTAAGTGATTGATTTTTCCTTCTCTCTGTCTAAAAGTGGATTATATAATGGATGATTCTACTCTAGTGTATTTGTAGCTCTCCACTGACCATTCCCAACCAGTTCTCACCTATTTTGGAGCTCTCAGGAAATAAAAGCAGGTGGCAGTATTTTTTGAGAAGTGAGGGTACATACTTAATGATGTGAATATTTCCATGGATAATAAGTATGCTGTGAAAGTTGATATTCTTGGTGTGATCATTAATGGTGTTACACATGCCTAATTTAATGCTGTCTGCCAAATATAACAGATTTTGTTATTTTCTTTGGAAAAATAGGTATAATTTAACTTCCTTAACTGTTAGGTTTATTATTCACTGTCAAAGAGTATCTCTAGGGCCGGTGAGATGGCTCAGCGGCTTAAGCGCCTGCCTTGCAAGCGCGAGGGCCCGAGTTCGACTCCCGGATCCCACATATGAAAAAGGGGCCGGTGATATCGCTCAGCGGCACGGGCGCCTCCTGGCGCGCGAGGTCCTGAGGTCGACCCCCTGGTACCCACAAAAAAAAAAAAAAAGAGTATCTCTAAAATTTCTCAGATTCCCCAGGCATGGTGGCGCATGCCTGTAATTCCAGCACTTGAGAGGCTGAGCCACTAGGATCGCTGTGAGTTCAGAGACACCCTGGGGTCCATAGTGAGTTCAGGGTCAGCCTGAACTATATAGAGAAACCCTATCTCAATAAACAAATACATACATACATACAACATTCTCAGATTTTTTTTTTTTCTTTTTTGGTACCAGGAATTGAACTCAGGGCCTCACAGATCCCTGGCCCTCTCAGATTCATTTTTTAATGTGTATTAGTGATTTGTAGGATTGGAATTTTTCCATGTGATTAAGTTTTCTTGGTAGCAAAAAATGACTTCATTTTCAAATTGTAAGTACCACTAAAATATTTATTGAGTGGTGTCATGTTCAGTCTACTTGACTATCCTCTGACAATCAAAATAACAGGCTCAATTTCCCATTTGTTAAGTAAAGATATTTGAAGATGAAGACTAACTGGGAACTTAATGCACATTGTTTTGGGTTCCCTGTGCTACTTTTATTCTAGTGAGGAAACCAGTAGGGTCACGGACTATCAGTCTTTGACCACTGAATCTCATATATTTGTTCAAAGAAGGGTTCAAACAATATACTCAAAAAGAGAGAAATTCCATTTTTTTGCTTATCTTTATTAAACCTGATCTTCCTTCAGAGTTAACTTTTGTAACAATTATTACAACAAGCAGGGCCTTGCACTTGGAAGGCTGAGGGAGGAAGATCCCCATGAGTTCAAGGCCAGGCCAGGCTACATGGCAAGACCCTGTCTCAAAAAAAAAAAAAAAATTTTACATAAAAAGCAATTCAGGTTCCTGGGATTATGTTGTATCTACCTAATACTTTAATTTGTGTATGTATTTTGACATATTTCATTTAATTTTTCATGTGTAGTAAACCGTATGTTGTAGCTACTGCTGGAGCTTGAGTCCTCTGGACGTAGACTCTGGCGTGGGTTTTCACAAGATGGTCAGTGAATTCCTGGTAGCGAGACTTGGTGAACACAGTCTGTTTCCAGAGGTCGGGGGTCTGGTAGCTGCTAGGTCTTGGAGATGGCATCAAAGGTGGCCTTGGCGAAGTTCCCCAGAGTGGCAGTATAGCCCCTGGCTGAGGTATGGCAGTCATCAATGCAGCCATCAGCAGCAGCTTCTTGGGCACAGGGGCTGAGATGATGCCAGTGCCTCTGGGGGGCAGGGATCAGATGCCCCAACGCAGAGCCACAGTGGCCTTTCACCTCGCAAGGGACAGTGTGGGCTTGCGGATCTTGTTTCCCTAGTAGCCTCGCTGCACGGGAACAATGGAGAGCTGGGCCAGGATGATGGCCCTGGGAATGGCAGTGGCTACTTCCTTGGAGCACTTACACCCAGACCAACGTGACCGTTGTAGTCCCCAATGGTGATAAATGCCTTGAACCTGGTCCGCTGGCCAGCACGAGTTTGCTTCTGCTTGGCGTGATCTTCAGAACTTCATCCTTGCGGGATGCGCCCAGGAAAAGGCAATCATCTCAGACTCCTTGATGGGCAGGGAGGAGAGATACATTTCCTCCAGGGGCTCGATCTTCATGTCCTTGACCAGGTGGCCCAACTGGTAACAAGAATCCACTCCTTGTCCTTGGCCTTAATGCCACAAGTCCTGTGGCCACGGCCCTGGTCCTGGCCACTCCCAAAAGCCTCCACGGAAGCTGCCACAGCCTCCTATGCCTGGGCCCCAGGAGCCTCCGGGCCCTTCTGCTGCACCAGCATCATCACCATCTCACGTTTTCCCAAGGAAGAACCTTTTTTTTGGAGACAGGTTCTCTTTATGTAGTTCAGGCTGGCCTTGAACTCGCAATGATCCTCCTGCCTCAGCCTCCCAAGTGCTGGGATTACAGGTGTGTATCACCATGCCCACCTCCACCTAATACTTTTAAAAATCCTCAAGGGCAAATTATGGAACCTTTTGGTTAAAATACACAATGTTGTGATAGGGACAGTTAAATGACTTTGGACCCAGTTTATAAATAGTATCAGTCAAAATAAGTGAAGTACTGTGGTCTTGGAAAACTCCAGTGTAGTCTAGCATAGAAATTATAAGTCTGTGAGAACCCTTGGAACTTGAAAAGACCATGTGGTATTTGGAGAATTGTAGTCCAGGATTTTGATAGCTTGGTATTAGAATTTGTAGCAGATGGCTGGCAAATTGTCAGTGAAATCCCTATTCTTACAGGAGTACTGTCCTAAGTTAGGTTCTTGGGAAGCAGGCTCATAGTTTAGTGTAATTCATTGTGAAGAATGTTTATTAGGAAGTGCTGTTCCGTCAACCCCTATGAAAGGGAAGCACAACAAAATTTTTTTTTCTTTTGAAACAGGGTCTGGCTCTGTAATTCACGCTGACCTTGAACTCACTGTGTAGCCCTGGCTAGCCTTGAACTCGCAGCAATCCTCCTGTCTCAACCTCTCGAGTACTTGGGACCACGCCCAGCCCACAACAATCTGTGGGCAGAGGAAGTCAAGCTGTATTAGAGATCTGGCAGCAGCCTTCTTGGCCCTCATTGGGAGGCCTGGGCTAAAATGGCCTGTTAGAATTGTTCCATGTTGTGCTGTAATGGTTTGGCTTATACCCTGGCCATAATCAGATGTGGACCTTCTGAGGTGTGACTGTCCTTGAGCCAGGTCTGCATCTGAGGCCAGCCCTGGAGGGACTGATAGCTATAGGCTGTCTGCCAAGAGCATTTGAAGCAACAAGTCATTCCTTAATTAATGGAGGAGTCTAATCTGTGTAACACCGTGCTACCACAGGATACTGTTGTGTTGCTCAGATCAACTGCTTTTTTAAACTTAACGATTTACCCATTTAAAGTGTATAGGTTATGTTTAGTGTATTTACAAATTGTACAACCATCACCCCAATCAATTTTATGGTATTTTCTTTTTTTTTTTTTTTTTTTTGTGGGTACCGGGGGGTCGACCTCAGGACCTCGCGCGCCAGCAGGCGCCCGTGCCGCTGAGTGATATCACCGGCCCCTTTTTCATATGTGGGTTCCAGGAGTCGAACTCGGGCCCTCGTGCTTGCCGGGCAGGCGCTTAAGCCGCTGAGCCATCTCACCGGCCCGATTTTATGGTATTTTCACTACCTCTCCCCAAAAAGCCTTGTTCCCCTAAGGATCACTCTTCTCCCTATCCTCTCCAGCCATAGGCCACCACTGACTTTCTGTCTTTATAGATTTGCTTAATGCAAATGTTTCACAAAATTGAATCATAGGATGTGTGGTCCTTTGTAATTGGCTCCTTTCATTTGGGAAAATGTTTTTAACATTTATCCATGTAACATGTATCAGTATTTCTTTTTATTCCTGAATAATAATCCATTGTATTCATTTTGTTTATTCATCAGTTGGTAGACATTTGGGTAATTTTTACTTTTTAGCATTTATGAATGGTGCTGCTATAAGCATTTGTGTACAAGTTTTTAGATGGACATATATTTTCATTTCTCTCCAGCATTCATAGAAGTGGAATCCTGGATCGCAGGGTAACTGTTTAACTGAAAACTGTTTTCCATACATGCAACACCATTTAACATACCAACAGAGGTGTATGAGGATTCCAGTTTCTCCATATCTTTGACAACACTTGTTATTATCTGTCTTATTTATACCCATTTAATTGATGTACTTTTCACTTGCATTGATGTTGAGTATCTTTTCATATGCTTGTTAGCTATTTGTATATCTTTAGAGAAATGACTACTCAGATCCTTTGTCCAATTTTTATTTTTATTATTATTTTTTTTTTTGTGGGTACTGGGGGTCGACCTCAGGACCTCGCGCGCCAGCAGGCGCCTGTGCCGCTGAGCGATATCACCGGCCCTTTTTTCGTATATGGGTTCCGGGAGTCGAACTCGGGCCCTCGCACTTGCCAGGCAGGCGCTTATGCCGCTGAGCCATCTCACCGGCCCTGTCCAATTTTTAAATTGCCCCCCCATCTTGCTATGTTGCCCAAGCTGATCTCAAACATGTGAGCTTAAATGATTTTCCTGCTTCAGCCTCCCAAGTGCTGGGACTACAGGGAAGCACGCTATGCCCAGTTTGGTTAGCAGTTTTTAGACAATACCACTGGTAGGTCCCATGATCCTGAGCTCCTTCCTGCACATAATTTACTACCAAGTGGTTTCCCTGACATGCCACAGTGTTATGTGGGGTAATCCTTGCTGGTAGATCAGATATTTCCTAAGCTCTCCTGTAGTGATGTTCCCTGCACCCTTGAGGGCAGGAAAGGCAAGCTTACACCAAAAGTTTGTGATTGTTTTGTTTTGTTTTGAGACAGGGTCTCAAGTTTGCTGTGTAGTTCAGGCTGCCCTTGAACTCACTATGTAGAACAGACTGGCCTTGAACTCATGGCAATCCTCCTGCCTTAGCCTCCCAAGTGCTCAAAATATTATCTATTCCTGTCAGAACATATTGTTCACCTTTCCAGGGTGGAAGAGTCCAGATACAATGAACTCGTTATCAGTAATCAGTTGGCTTCCTTCAAATGTGGTGCCAATTGGGATCTTAATGTTTGTCTATGTTGCTGGCTGTGTGGGTTTTTTAGTAGCATAAATAGCTGGAGCATCCTTGTAAGTGGGAGTTAATGCGCTTGGGCTCATCATAGTGTGTGACTCTGGCATCATTGCCGTCCTCATTCCTGTGCCCATTTTGTCAGCACTGGGAAGGCCATGACATATGATGGCTGATGTAAACTGGTTGAGTCTTTCTCTATGATAATTTCTCCACAAATAAGACCTAACTGGAAAATAAGCCCTAGCATGATTTTTTTCAGAATGCTTGTAATATAAGCCCTGCTCCAAAAATAAGCCCCAGTTAATATCATTAGCCAGGTGGACATATTTAGTGTATCTGTTGCAACACATGATGGACGTGTTGAATTATAATAATATTAATATATAACTAAATATAAATAAATATAATTGACAGTAATACTTAAAATAAATGATAATATAAATTAAAATTAAATAATTCGTAAATACCCAAGCGAGCACCTTTGGATGAGAGGTAAATGTCTGTATAAACAGATCCACTCCAGACTTATCGCTGAATGACCAGAGTACAGACACAATGCAGGAATAACATGCGTACTTGTTAACAAATGGTCGTGGTTGTGTCTATACGAATCTTTTGGTGCCTGCAATTTTTGGTTTTTGTGTGGACCATCATTCTTTTTTGTTTGTTTGTTTGAGAAATGGCCTTGCTAAATTGCTTGGGCAGGATGCAAACTTGTGCTACTATATTCTTGCCTTAGCCTCCCAGAGTGCTGTGTTTATAGATGTGTTGTTATATTGTTGGGTAGGGTTGGGCAGTTTTAGAGGCTTTCTTCCACTTAGCTCTCCCCCACATGGTAATTCTTATCTCATAGGCCAAGAATGCAAAATAAGAGTTGCGCAAATTTTCACGTTTGTCTCAGTTTTATATTTAGGCCACTAGGAGGACCTACAGACCCAAGGGACAGACTGTGAGCTAGGTGTTGGCAGGACTCAATTTATTTCCTGGTCCTTATAATCCTGTGATGATACTTCCAGGTTCTAGATATCAGTGCCAGTCTGTCCTCAAAACATTAGTGTTCTTTCCCCAGTTCACAGTTACCTGAGTGAACAGCTGTAGGTAAAGTTACTACGTAATTTTTTTGCCTAGTACCCCTGGATTGAGAGTGGGTAAGAGGTCCCTGTGGAATCATCCACCAAAGCACTGTGTCACTCCCAGCCCCTTCAGGGGAGGTAGCAGGAGGTGGACTGTGACTCAAGGCTCCAAGCTCCCCCAGCACATGCTCCATCTTCCTATGAGACTTCACTTAGAGAATTTATGTATAAAATTACAAGAATTTCAAGACTGGAACTGCAGAGAGTTAAGCTCTAAGTACAGAGACCGTTTTCCCCTACTAGGTATTGGGAATCAAACCAAGGGGAGTTTTACTACTAAAATACATCCCTGGCTCGTTTTATTTTTTAATTTGGAACAGAGTTTCGCTAAGTTGCCCAGGCTAGCCTCAGACATGGGCTCCTTGTGCCTCAGCTTTTCGAGTAGCTGGCATTCAGGAATGTGCCGCCATGCCTGGCCACAGAGACCTTTTGAACACCAGAGTTTTTGAGACCTGTAGTCTATAAGTTTCTCAGGGCTGTAGCTTTCTTAAACTGTTAGACTCTGGTGTTACAGTTTCCTTTCTTGTGGGTACCTGACCTTCAGTCAGTGGATTGAGTCTGAAACTCACTCAAGTCTAGGACCTGGGCATAGGATCCTGATTTCTTGTTGAAGCATCCTCATCTTCACCTTGATTTCTTTTGATGTTACAAACATAGTAGCGTGAATGCGGGAGGTAGTGCTGGAGTTTGAACTCAGGGTCTCATATGTGCTAAGCACACATTCTACCAAATGAGCTACCTTCCCAGCCTAGAGTAGCACTGTTATTGGCTGCTCGTCTATTTTGCCTGTAGTGAAGGTCATGTTTATTAGCCATCTTCATAAATCTGTGAATCCGATCTCTTTGACTGCCACTCTAAGTGTGGTAATCGTGGCCACCTAACTTCTAATAGTTGAGTACCAGGACCTCGTCTCATTTTGTTACCACAGATAGATTCCAAGCTCTTGTGCATGGCAGGCAGAGAGTGTGCAGTGTTTGTTTTGTCGTCCTGGCACCATGTTTTGTTCTTAACCTTCAGTGAATGTAGCTGCTTTTCCCTCACCATTAGGTGTATGCTTTGCAGTTCTTTGCTTGCCATACGCAAGAGCTTGGAATCTGTCAGACCTACTGTGCAGTAGCACTTTGTTTCAGGGTTGAATCATGGCCAGTGCTATCAGTGAACTAAGTTCAGTGAGCTAAGTTTTGTAACAGCTTCTCCTATGGAGGAAAACAACTATTAAATTTCTTAATGATGCTGGTTCCCCTCACCAACACATTCTTTATGTCATCTCCCTTTCTTTCCAAGGAACATAATTTGATGGATTGTCTGAACAAATGTAATACATCTATTTCACGATACCTACATCTCTGAGCTTTTAAATCCCTTCTTCCACTTTCTGCCACTGTAATTTTGCATTGCAATTTAGTGTAGGCCGTCACTCTTCCAATTTTTAGGAACCATCCCCATAAATTTATACCTGTCCTGAGGTTTTGATCCCTGGGCCTTGCGCTTGCTTGGCAAGCACTCCACAACTGAGCTACATCCCTAGCTATCCTGGGGTTCTAGCCAGGGTGTTAAATTGTGTATCTCAAGAAAATGGTTGACCACCTCTCCTTTTCCCGCCTCAGCCTCCTAAGTGTTGGGATTCCAGGCATGTGCCACCACACCAGCTTAAAGGTCATTATACTTTGTGTTAGGGTCTCATTCTCTCTTATTCAGGGCTATGACTTTAGTGTAACACATCTCCTTGACTATGAATTAACTTTTGAATCTAGGTTACACTGATGATTCTGCTCTTAAACTTTTTGTGTCCTCTAAGCCTCTGTGTAAGTTACTAAGGATACCTTGAGGCTTTCAGATTTGACTTTCAGTGGACTGTTAATCACTTTTATCCTTTTTATCTTTTTCTAGAGCATCAACAGAGTTTAGCACTTTCAGTTCCATTGTAGTCTACCCCTCCTCCCACTGGATACTGAACCCAGGGCAGTGAGCTAAATCCCTATTGATTCATTCATTCATTCATTCATTCATTCATTCATTCATTCATTCATTTCAGTTTTGAGACAGGGTCTTGCAGAGTTGCTAAATTGTCCAGGCTGGGCTTGAATTTGAGATCTTCCTGTGTCAGCCTTCCAGAGTGCTAGGATTACAGGTGTCCATTGTCATTATAGTTAATGTTTTTTCTTTATTTTCAACAGTGCCTGGTACATCTAATCAAATCACTTATTATTGTGCATTCACTTCCACAGATAGACCAGCACTGTTCAGCAGTGATGAAAGTTTAGGAATTGGACTGACACTTATGTCCGAGAAAACCTGCATTACACCTAAAACAAGTCATGGTCCTCATTGCCATCTAGTCTGTTAGTGATTCAACTCCAAAACCCCACCTTCCAATTTTCTCCAGTCATTCATGGTACTAAGCTGGAGTTTAGTAATCAGACTGGGGAATGCCAATATTTATTGGGGAATGTCCTTCAGATCAAAACCACAAGAGGGGTAGTGGGTAATAAGCTGGGTTGTACAGACTTGACTATTTTGATTAGGCATCAGAGAGGCTGAATATCTATACTTAAATTTCTTTCAAAACTTTTTTTTTTTTTTGCTTTGTTTTGTTTTCATACTTCAGAGTTCTTAAATTTACTGAGCCATCATATCTAAAATGACGTCTACTTTCCTTAGGCAAAACAAATTCCCACCTTCAAAGATGTCCTTTATGGGGCCGGTGAGATGGCTCAGGGGCGTAAGTGCCTGCCCGGCAAGCGCGAGGGCCCGAGTTCGACTCCCGGAACCAACATACGAAAAAAGGGCCGGTGATATCGCTCAGCGGCACGGGCGCCTGCTGGCGCGCGAGGTCCTGAGGTCGACCCCCGGTACCCACAAAAAAAAAAAAAAAAAAGTCCTTTATATCCTTTCTTAAATGTTTATGAGTTTGTTTTTGTTTTATGTAAAAGCTTTTCCTTACACTCTAACAAATTTAATGTAAGGATTCAAAATGGAAATTTTTTTTCTTTTCTTTTTTTTCTTTTAAAGAGAAGAAAAAACAAAACAAATAAAAAAAAGAACAAATTTTCAAAACAACATAATATGAGGGTAACAATGGTCAATGCATTACGTATTATTATCTTTAAGTTAGTTCTTCAGGATACCAGACATTAGCATTCAGTTGTCCAAACATTATTGGCTCAAACCTTACTCTTCAATGAACTAAGTAAAACTGGTAGTGTATCTATCTTAACCATCTTATATACATATACAATTTTTTTCCCTTTCCCTTCTTTCTTTTCCCCATTCCAGTCTCTCTTTCTTATTGACCAGTTTCTTTTTGATTCACCGTGTCTATTGTACATTTTGGATCTTATTTACTCTTTCAGTTTCTCGTACTAGTGAGACAATGCGATGCTTACACATGTGCGTCTGGTTTATTTCACTTATGAGTATTTTCTCGAGTTGCATCCATTTACCTATAAAAGTCTCCAGTTTATCCTTCTTTATGGCTGAATAGTACTCCATTGTATAAAAATACCACATCTTTCTTATCCATTCCTCAGTTGATGGGCATTTGGGTTGTTTCCAAGATCTGGCTATTACAAATTGTGCTGCTATAAACATGGGTGCACATATATCACTGTGGTACGATGTTTTTAATTCTTCTGGGAAGATGCCCAGAAGGGGAATAACTGGGTCAAATGGGACCTCCAACCCTAGCTTTTTGAGGAATCTCCACACTGACTTCCACAGTGGCTGTACCAGTCGACACTCCCACCAACAGTGAAGAAGGGTTCCTTTTTCCCCACAGCCCCTCCAGCATTTGTTATTAGTTGATTTCTTTATAGTAGCCATTCTTTCTGGGGTGAGATGGTATTTCAGTGTTGTTTTAATTTGCATCTCTCGAATGACTAGTGATGTTGCACATTTTTTTGTATATTTATTTGCCATTAGTATTTCTTCATCTGAGATATGTGTATTCATCTCAGATGCCCATTTTTGGAGTGGGTCTTTAAATTTGGGAGGTCTGATTTTTTTGAGTTCTTTATATGTTCTCGATAGTAATCCTTTGTCTGAGGAACAGCTGGCAAACATTTTTTCCCACGTTGTGGGTTGTCTTTTCACTCTGTTGGTGGTTTCTCTTGCTGTGCAAAAGCTTTTTAATAAGATGAGATCCCAGTTATTGATTCTTTGGGATAGTTCCCGTGCGGTTGAGTTTTTATTCATAAAGTCTTTGCCTACACCAATGTCTTCAAGGGATTTACCTATCCTACCTTCTAGCAGATTTAATGTTTCTGTTTTAATATTTAGATCTCTGATCCATTTTGAATTTAGTTTAGTGCATGGTGAAAGATATGGGTCTAGTTTTAATCTTCGGCATGTGTAGAGCCAGTTTTTCCAGCACCATTTATTAAAGAGGCTATCTTTCTTCCACTGAATGTGTTTGGCACCTTTGTCAAAGATAAGGTGGCTTAGTATGTCTGGGGTTGTTTCAGCATCTTCTAATCTGTTCCATTGATCTTCAGGTCTGTTTTTTTGCCAGTACCACACTGTTTTTATCACAGTAGCTTTATAGTATAATTTCAAGTCGGGGATTGTGATGCCCCCTGCCTTGCCTTTGTTGCCCAGAATTGCCTTTGCTATTCTAGGTCTCTTCTGATTCCAAATGAATTTTAGGATTGTTTTCTCTAATTCTGTGAGATATGCTGTTGGAATTTTGATTGGAATTGCATTAAATCTGTATAACAATTTTGGAAGTATGGCCATTTTCACTATATTGGTTCTTCCTATCCAGGAGCAAGGGATATCTTTCCATTTTCTGATATCCTCTTCAATCTCCTTTTTCAGAGTACTGTAGTTTTCAGTGTATAGGTCTTTTACATCCTTTGTGAGGTTGATTCCTAGGTATTTCATTTTTTTGGATGTTATTGTGAAAGGTATTGTTTCCCTAATTTCTCTTTCAGTAAGTTTGTTATTTGTGTACAGGAACTTTTGAGTATTGACTTTGTATCCAGCTACACTACTGAATTTGCTTATTAAATCTAGCAGTTTTTTAGTGGAGTTTTTGGGGTCTTCTGTGTAGAGTATCATGTCATCTGCAAATAATGATAATTTAACTTCTTCCTTTCCAATCATTATTCCCTTTATTTCTTTCTCTTGTCTAATTGCTCTGGCTAAAGTTTCCAGAACTATGTTGAATAAGAGTGGGGACAGTGGACATCATTGTCTTGTTCCTGATTTTAGAGGGAAGGCTTTCAGTTTTTGGCCATTTAGTATAATATTGGCTGTTGGTTTGTCATAGATAGCTTTTACCAGGTTGAGATAAAGACCCTCTATTCCAATTTTCTGTAGGGTTTTTATCATGAAAAGGTGCTGGACTTTGTCAAAAGCTTTTTCTGCATCTATTGAGATGATCATGTGATTTTTGTCTTTGGTTCTGTTAATATGGTGTGTTACATTTATTGATTTACGTATGTTGAACCATCCCTGCATCCCAGGGATGAATCCAACTTGGTCATGGTGTCTAATCTTCTTGATGATTTGTTGGATTCTGTTTGCCAGTATCTTATTAAGGATTTTAGCATCTATGTTCATTAGGGAGATTGACCTGTAGTTCTCTTTCTTAGTTGGGTCCTTCTCTGGTTTTGGTGTCAGGGTAATGCTTGCTTCCAGGAATGAATTTGGGAGTATTGCTTCCCTTTCAATTTCATTAAAAAGTTTGAGAAGTAGTGGCGTTAGGTCTTCTCTAAATTTCTTGTAGAATTCGGCAGTGAATCCATCAGGGCCTGGGCTTTTCTTTGTTGGGAGGTTTTTAATTACATCTTCAGTTTCATTGGTTGATATTGGTTTATTTAGGATTTTTAAATCTTCTTGATTCAGCTTTGGTAATTCATACGAATCTAGGAATCTGTCCATTTCTTCTGCATTTTCCATCTTAGTAGAATATAGATTTTTAAAATAGGTATAGATGATCTTCTGGATTTCTGCAGGGTCCATCGTGATATTACCCTTTTCATTTTCAATTGCATGGATTTGAGTCTTTTCTTTTCTTTTTTTAATAAGGTTGGATAAGGGTTTGTCAATCTTATTTATTCTTTCAAAGAACCAACTTTTTGCTTCATTGATTCTTTGTATTGTTTTTTTAGTCTCCAATACATTAATTTCTACTCTGATCTTTGTAATTTCCTCCCTTGTACGGGCTTTTGGCTTAACCTGCTCTTCTTTTTCTAGAAGTTCGAGGTTCGCCATTAAGTTGTTTATTTGCGCTTGCTCTATTTTCCTAATATAAGTATTTAATGCTATAAATTTCCCTCTTAGGACTGCTTTCATTGTATCCCATAAGTTCTGGTATGTTGTATTGTCATTATCATTCAGTTGTAGAAATTGTCTAATTTCTTCTTTAATTTCATCTGTGACCCATTGGTTGTTCAGGAGGGTGCTGTTTAATTTCCATGTGTTTAGGGAGTATTTGTGATTTCTTTTGCCATTGATTTCCAATTTCATTGCACTATGGTCTGATAATATGCATGGGATAATTTCAATTCCTTTGCATTTACTTAAGCAGGTTTTATGAGCTAGTATGTGGTCTATTTTGGAGAACGTCCCATGTGCAGCTGAGAAGAATGTGTATTCTGATGTTGTGGGGTGGAACACTCTGTAGACATCTACTAAGTCCATTTGTTTCAAAGTTTGGTTCAGTTCTATTATTTCATTATTGATTTTCTGTCTAGTTGATCTGTCTTTTTGTGACAGTGGAGTATTGAGATCTCCCAATATAATTGTATTAGTGCTTATTTGATTTTTCATGTCCTTTAGTACTTGTTTTATATAGTTGGGTGCATTGGTATTTGACGCATATATATTTATGATCATTATCTCTTCCTCTTGGATTGTTCCCTTTACAAGGATGTAATGACCGTCTTTATCTCTCTGAATCATTCTTGGCTTGAAATTCACTTTGTCTGCAAAAAGAATAGCTACCCCTGCTTTTTTCTGGGTTCCTGTTGCATGGAGTATTGTTTTCCATCCTTTGACTTTCAGTCTATGAATTTCTTTCTGAATTAAATGTGTTTCTTGTATACAGCATATTGTTGGATCTTGCTTCTTGATCCATTTTGCCAGTCTGTGCCTTTTGATTGGTGAATTGAGACCGTTAACATTGATGGTTAAAACTGATATGTATTGACTTATACTTGTCATGATATTTTCCTGTTGTTGGTTCCCACTCTTTGTTTTTCCCCTTTCCTGCTATTTAATTATCTGCCCTGCCTGGTGGATTCCTTCTGTTGGGGTTCCTATCTCTTTCTAGAATGTCTTTCAGAACAAAATGGAAATTTTTTGAAGAAATAGAGAATGATAAATTTTTAAAATGAAAATGTCTTAAATGTTTTATGTTAGTATTCTCTGTATCTCAACACTTTTTAGATAGCACTCAGTTGGAAATGTGCTTGTTTAATAAGTTGTATATTTCTATAATGTTCCAGTTTTAAACTTTAATCAGTGTTACTGAATTGGGCTTTTGTTTTGTTTTGTTTGAGACAGGGTTTCGCTTTGTATTTCAGGTTGCTCTTGAACTCACTGTGTAGCCCAGGCTGGCCTTGAGCTCATGGAGATCCTCCTGGCTCAGCCTCCTCCCAAGTGCTGGGATTACAGACTTGTATCATCATGCCCAGCTGGGCTTATCTTTTAAAAACCAAAAGTGATAGATTTTATGTTTTAACTATATCATTTACCTTTTTCTCATTTTAGAAACTATACCCCACCTCCCTAAACTGGTTAATAGTGGCATGGAAGATCCATTTGGTGAGTATCACCTCCATTTTTCTTAGTAAACATTATTTGTGCTTTATTCTTTAACTCCATTAAAGCTTTGAGAGTAAATTAATTGTTTTCATATTCAATATGTTACTCTATAGAATGGTGACTCTCAAACATTTTGCACTCACGAACCATTTATATTGATACATAATTGAGGGTAATGATGAGCTTTTCTTTGTATGACATACCTATTGATATTCACTGTATTATAAATTAAACCTGAGAAATGGGGCCGGTGAGATGGCTCAGCGGCGTAAGCGCCTGCCTTGCAAGCGCGAGGGCCCGAGTTCGACTCCCGGATCCCACATACGAAAAAGGGGCCGGTGATATCGCTCAGCGGCACGGGTGCCTGTTGGCGCGCGAGGTCCTGAGGTCGACCCCCCGGTACCCACAAAAAAAAAAAAAAAAAACCCTGAGAAATGTAAGAACTATTAATTCATTTAACATAACAATGAATAAACCCATTAGAGGTTATATAAATAACATTTTAAATGAAAGATAACTCCTAAACTAAAAAAAATTGAACAAGAAGAGTGGCATTATTTTATATTTTTGCAAATCTCTAATGTCTGGTTTAAGTGAAGACAGCTGTATTGGCATATTTGCTTCTACATTCAATTTGTATGTTATGATAGGCTCTGTACAGTTGGGAAGTAATGAAAGTGAAAAGTCGAATACCATGGTAGTACTATTACAAAAAATTGTTCTAATCTTATAAACTTCCTGAAAGGATGGGGATCCCAAGGGGGGATGATTTGAGACCTGCTGCTCTAAAATGTTAGTCAATACAATAAAACCAAGAATCATTTGGCAAATTAAAATGGAAATTTAAAGTTTTCTATCTTGATCCTTTAAGTTGTGTGTGTGTGTGTATTTTTTTTTTTTTTTTTTTTGGTCTTTTTGAGACAGGCTTTTGCTATGCAGTTCGGGCTGGCCTTGAACTTACTTTGTAGCCCAAGCTGGCCTGGAACTCACAGTGATCCTCCTGCGTCAGCCTCCCAAGTGCTGGGATTACAGGCACCACAGCGCCCAGCTGTGTGTACTTCTTTTTGCATGGAAATTTAATTTTGATACTTAAGAAACCAATGTGCTTTGTAGAGTTTCATTAGTACTTGGTCAAAGAAGTTATTGTAGTAACAGAGATATTTTGCCTGCTTGTCTACCCACATGAGTAGGGGAATCTACATCTACTTACACAATGGTTTAATATCTGCCTTTTTGACTAAAAAGTCAGTTGTTGTATATTGAGGCTTGTTTTCCTATTGACTGTCATTTCAAAGTGAGAGATCTATCCTAGTATATCAGTTTTGAAAAACCATATTATAAGATAGGAAAATTAGTTGAGAAGTACTTTCCATTTAAAAATATGTATTGCCAGGCAGACTGGCATATGCCTGTAATCCCAGCACTAGGGAGGCTGAGGCAGGAGGATAGCTGTGAGTTTGAGGCTAGCATGGGCTATATAGTGAGTTCAAGACCAACCTGAACTACATACCAAGACCCTGTCTCAAAAACAAAACAAAAATATGCATCACCAAAAAATTATAAATAAATAAAAATAAAATCAGAGGCAGTTGTACATGTTTAATTGCAGCATGCTGAAAGAAGCATATAATTAGGGCCGGTGAGATGGCTCAGCGGCATAAGCGCTTGCCTTGCAAGCGCGAGGGCCCGAGTTCGACTCCCGGATCCCACATACGAAAAAGGGGCCAGTGATATCGCTCAGCGGCACGGGTGCCTGTTGGCGCGCGAGGTCCTGAGGTTGACCCCCCGGTACCCACCAAAAAAAAAAAAAAAAAAAAAGAACCATATAATTGAATCGTTTTGTTTCTTCAACACATGGGAAAAAGTCTTAATCCCTTTTTATGCCATTACAATTTGAGAAAGTATTTTTAAAATGTTACCAAGCTTATTTTCTACTTTTGCCTGTTGCCATTGATGACTGAGATTAAGCTTTTTTGGGCTAGTGATATTAATAATCAGTAATTAGCTAATTAGTAATTAGCTCAGATGAATAGTTTTTATCTTGCTTTAAGTAGATTTCTGTTGAAAACCGTGCAAGGTCAGAATTTCTCTGATTTCCATGACCCTAGGTAACTTCATTAGACTTTTTTTTGGGGGATGGTACTGGCAGTTGAACCCCAGGGCCTTCACAGTGAGCTACATCCCCAGCTCTTTTTAAATTTTAAGATACGGTCTTGCTAAATTGCGCAGGCTGGGCTCGAACTTTTGATTCTCCTACCTCAGTTTACCAGAGCGCTAGGATATCAGGTACACACCATCATGGTGGGCTAGGATCCCTTCCCTCAGAGTAATTTGAAGTTTTATATCTAATTCATCAATGAAAACTTCAGTTTGAACACTAGATGGCAGTCAATACTTTGTTAATAAATTTATAGTTTCATTATCAAATTAATTCTTGAGCAGATTGTTTATGAAGACTTACTAAACTGAGTTTATGTTATCTGCCTGGTGACAAATTCTAGAGAATATATTCACGTGGTAACCCCAAAGATTTTCACTGAAAATTTAAATTTTCTTTCTGACTCACCTCATTACCTTTACTCTACTTATATTCACCAAATGAAATCCACTGAAGTCTGAAATTTTTCGAGTGCCAGTGTAACAATACAAGTGGAAAATCCCACCTGACCTCATGAAATAGGTTACAGTCAAAGCACATGCACACTGAAAATATTGGATAAAATTGCCCTCTTAACTATGTGCATAAGGTACGTTTGAAACATGAATTTCATGTTTAGAATTGGATCTTTTGTTTTATTTTGTTTTGTTTGTTTTTTGGAACAAGGTCTCCCTATGTAGTTAAGATAGGCCTTTAATTCATTAGGTAGCCCAGGATGACCTCGAACTCATGGCAGTGCTCCTGCCTCAGCCTCCAAAGTACTGGGATTACAGTAGACTTGGGTTGTTTTTTGTTTTTTTGGGTTTTTTTTTGAGACAGGCTTTCACTTAGCAGTTCAGGCTGGCCTTAAACTTGCAGCAATCCTCCTGCCCCTGCCTCTCAAGTGCTGGGATGACGTGTGTGTGCCACCACACACAGCTACACTTGGATCTTAACCACAAGATCCAAGATACCTTATTGTTCATTTGCAAATATTCCAAAATATGAAAAAAAAAATACTTTCTGTTCGATTACTTTGGATAAGGGCTTCTCAATCTGCATTATTTTGTTTGTTTGTTTGTTTTTGTTTTTTGAGAAAGGGTCTTACTATGTAGTTCAGGCTTGTCTTGAACTCACTGTGTAGCCCAGGTGGCCTTGAATGCACAGCAGTCATCCTTCCTCAGTTTCCCCAAGTGCTGGGATTGCAGGCGTGCCCATGCTCAACTTTCACCCTGCATTTTAGATAAGGAATATTCAACTTGTATAAGCAAAATTTTAATATAATCTAGTATATCAAATTTATTATGCTAACTAAATTAAACTGAAATATAACTTAAATTTCCTAGAGTATCAAAGTGAGAGTTGCTGTGGAAGTTGGCTTGTAGTCAGTCGGAACATAAAGTGAGCTGTCCTTTGGGGATGGGAATGGTGGTGGTGATGGGAATTGAACCTAGGACCTCATGCATGCTAGCAAGCATTTTACCACTGATGTGAATCCCTAGCCCAAAATGGGCTTTGTGGTTTTTTGTTTTTACAGTGTTGGGGATTGAACCCAGGGCCTCATGCATACCGAAGTAAGCGCTCTACCACTGAGCTGCTCCCCCAGTCCACAAATATGCTTTTTTTCTCTCTCCATTTTTTGTTGTTGTTGTTGTTGTTGTGTTTTGTTTTGTTTTGTTTTTGAGACAGGGTCTCACTATGTACTGCATGCTGGTTTTGAACTCGCTTATATAGCCCAGGCTGGCCTCAAACTCATGGCAGTCCTCCTGCCCCAGCCTCGCGAGTGCTGGGATAACAGGTGTGCACCACCATGCCTGGCATGTCCAGTTTCTTTGAGATAGGATCTTGCTATATAGACCAAGCTAGCCTCAAACTTGCTGTCTTCTTTTTTTTTTTTTTTTTTTTGTGGGTACTGGGGGTCGAACTCAGGACCTCACGCGCCAGCAGGCGCCCGTGCCGCTGAGCGATATCACCGGCCTTTTTTTCGTATGTGGGTACTGGGAGTCGAACTCAGGACCTCACGCTTGCCAGGCAGGTGCTTATGCCGCTGAGCTATCTCACCGGCCCAAACTTGCTGTCTTGAACGCATAATCCTCCTGCCTCAGCCTCCTAGAGTAATGGGATTACAGGTCTGACCCACCACATCCAATTCTTTGTACACACAATGCTAATGGACAAAGAAAAAATTCTGAATGTAAAATGAGTTTATTTCTAAGAATACAGAGTTCCAATAAAATGGGGTGAGACTTTTGTTAAGATTAAGAGAGCTGGGCTGGTGAGATGGCTCAATGGCATAAGCACCTGCGTGGCAAGCACGAGGTCCTGAGTTCGACTCCCGGTGCCCACATATGAAAAAAGGGCCGGTGATATTGCTCAGCGGCACGGGCACCTGCTGGCACATGAGGTCCTGAGTTTGACCCCCGGTACCCACAAAAAAAAAAAAAAAAAGATTAAGAGAGCTAACAGTTACCCAGGTGTGATGGCATATCCCTGTAATCCAGCTATTGAGGAGGCTGAGACAGGAGAACGAAAAGTTACAAGACCAGCAGGGTGTGGTGGCGCATGTCTGAAATCACACACTTGGTAGGCTGAGCCAGAAGGCTCGCTGTGAGTTTGAGGCCAGCCTTGGCTACACAAGCAAGATCAAGGCCAGCCTGCAGTATATAGGGAGACCTTGTCTCAACCCTGCCCTGCAAAAAAAGAATTATTTGTACTATTGTATTGTAGTATTTTGAAAGTAAAAATAGTGAGAGATTTTTTTTTTCTTCTTCCCTTAATGTGGGTACCGGGAACCGAACTCAGGACCTTGCGCTTGCCACGCAGGCGCTTATGGCGCTGAGCTATATTATATCACTGGCCCAAGTGAGAGATTTTTACCCATCAAGTTTCAGTAGGAAAGACCAAAGGCCTCTTGGACCTTTCCTACATGGACAGATGCTTACTCATTTCATTATATAATATTTTAAAATCATGGTTGTTCTTATTGGAAAAGTCGCTAAATATTGGGAAGCTGTCAGACTCACTGTGGACATACAATTTCCAAGATTCACATTTTCACTTGGAAAGCTTGAATTATGTCACTGGCAACAAATACTGTCAGTTTTCTTTGTTAGTGACAGGCTTACATTTTATTTATTTATTTATTTATTTATTTGTGTGTGTGGGTACCAGGGGGACGACCTCAGGACCTCGCGCGCCAACAGGCACCCGTGCCACTGAGCGATATCACCGGCCCCTTTTTCGTATGTGGGTTCCGGGAGTCGAACTTGGGCCCTCGCGCTTGCAAGGCAGGCGCTTACGCCGCTGAGCCATCTCACCGGCCCAAGGCTTACATTTTAGAAAATATCACATATCTATGTTTGAATAGCATGATTTGTCATTCTTTCAAGTAAAAATTTTCTAAAGAAAACTGGCTATCAGTCATACAAGATAACCATCATGCTTAAGTATACAAATTTGCTTTATTCATGCTTCCTATTTCCTCACACAATAATGATGATGATGATGATGATGTGTGCTGAAGGATTAAAATTTATCAAAACTAATCATTTCTGTGATTTCATCAAGGGCATCCTTAAGTTAAAATTGGCTTTAGTCTTAACTGTAATTGCATAGTGGGGAAGCATACTCCTGCTCTGGTTTGGTGCTGCTGCCTTGGTTCGTATTAAGATGTCAGATGTTTTATTCACCATTGCTTTTACAACATCATTGCAAGTCTGAGGCAGTGAAAAAGGCAAATACAGTCATGTACCACATAACCATTTTTCAGTCAACAGCAGACCAGATCTACAGTGGTGACCCCATAAGACTATATCACCTAGTGATGTCGTGGCCATTTTAGTTTATATAAGTGCACCCTGTGATGTTCAGACAACAAAGAAATTGCCTCAGGACTCATTTCTCAAAACACATCCTTGTTAAGCAGCATGTGACTATAAGTTTTTAGTATTTTCACATACTCAGTTTTACCTCTCAGACTCCTGAAATGATCTCAGGGATAATAATTGCCTCAGTTTTCTGAGTTTCACAGAGTGCTTTCTATGAAAGTGACAGGCAAAGTCAAGACTTAGTCTTGGAAATTGTATGGCGGTTCCAGTGTAAGCCAGATGGGACATTTAGCAGAAATACAGTCAGAGGGAATGAGCACCACTGTGATTTCTCCTAAGTTGTCCATGACTTACCTACAGCTTCCAGAAATTGGTTAAAGAACTCTTGTGGGGTCAAGTGAGCTCGTTAGGCAGCCAGGAATGCTGAGAAGAAATTCATTAACTTTTAATCAAGACAAGTCAAAGGCTAGGCTCACTTGGGCAGTATTTGGGGGAGGGGGTGTAGAGGGATTGAACCCAGGGCCTTTGCACAGAGTTATATCCCAGCCTTTGTTATTTGTTATTTTTGATTTTGAGACAGGGTCTTAAGAGGTTGCCCAAGATGGCTTTGAACTTGTGATCCTTCTGCTTCAGCCTTCCTAATAGCTGGGATTACGGTGTGCAACACTGTGATCATCTGTTCTCAGCTTTTAAAACATGATAAACGAAGCTGGGCATGATTGTATGCACTTGTAGTCCCAGCTATTTGTAGACTGAGTCTGGAGGATCTGTTGAGCCCAGGAGTTTGAGGCCAGCCTGTGCAACAAAGGGAAATCCCCATCTATTAAGAAGATAAATGGCAGCAAAGACCTGGTGATGACAGTCTCTTGACTGGTCAGATGACACTGTGTATGTGTTACACAGCTGCCATCCTGGTATATTCCTTCTCCATTCCCCTGGCCACTCTTCTGTCCTCTGTTGGCTCTTTGATTTCCTGAATTACATGTTTCTCTTCATGATTGCTGGTCATAAGTGCAGCAGCTCCTCCCTCTCTGCCTCCTCCTTTCTGTTGATTTTTAGAGGGGGTCTCACTATACTGAACTCTTGTGGTTCTGGGAATGGAACCCTAGACCTTACTCTGGTAGACAAGCACTCTACCTCTGAGCTACAACCTCAGGAGGTTTTTTTAATTGTCTGAATGTTTCTGTTCATAATATCCTTTCATTGTTTCAACAGATTTCCTTTTTCACTTGACTAATTTCTTGAAGTTTCTATATACTTTCTTTGTTTTTTTTCCCCCCCTAAAGTTTTTCTCTATTCTTTTTTTTTTTTTGTGGGTACCGGGGGATCGACCTCAGGACCTCACGCGCCAGTAGGCGCCCATGCCGCTGAGCGATATCACCGGCCCCTTTTTCGTATGTGGGTTCCGGGAGTCGAACTCGGGCCCTCGCACTTGCCGGGCAGGTGCTTAAGCCGCTGAGCCATCTCACCGGCCCTCTCTATTCATTTTGATCTTTTTCATGTTAGGACTTTTTTCTAATGTTTGGTAGCAGTTAGCTCTCTGGTCATGATTAAGAAAGGAGGACCAGGGGCTGGGGATATAGCTCAGTGGCACGGCACCTGCCTGGCAAGCATGAGGTCCTGAGTTTGATTCCCAGTCCCCCCCCTCCAAAAAAGAAAGGAGGACCAGCTGGGGATATAGCTCAGGGATGGAGCTCTTGCCTAGGCTATTGGAGGCCCTGGGTTACATCCTCAGCACATCCCCCCCAAAAAAGAGTGGAGGACTAAATACTAAATAGGCAATTAAAAGCTTTAAAGGCATAGCCTGGTTGCCTGTGGGCCTTACTGTAGCATGAGTTTCTTGGCCTTATTGTTGAGGAATATTCCCCCATTTAAATATTAGGGCCCCAAGGGTATTTTTTCATCGCTATTTGGATGGTAAGGGGTAATCAAAACTAGGTAACAGGTTGCTGCATTCAGCATTGATTATGGCATGTGCAGTTCATTCCCTTGTCTTTTTGGTACTATATTCCTATCACTAATTACTTTTTATGTCTCTCCTAATCCAAAGGCCATTCATTTTATTGTTTCCAGAGAAAGACTTCTAAAATTCTTCAAGAGTTAATGTGGGAACTGAGTGTGATAGCACACACCTGTCTGTGATCCCAGCACTCAGGAGGCTGAGGCAGGAGGATCGCTGTGAGTTCAAGGCCAGCCTGGTTTACATACTAAGTTCAAGGCTAGCCTGAACTACAAAACAAGACCCTGTCTTGAAATAAATAAACAAGAGTTGGTGGGGGACAGGCATCCAAGGTCATGGAGCAGGAAAGGTGATCATAAAGGAATCAAACAGCTTTTACCCTGATTCTCCTTATTTAGGTCCTCTCCCTTCCATCTAGTTTCAAAGGGACCTGGACATAATAAAATGAACATTACCTGTTAATCTATATTGGTGTACATTGCCTTTTAAAAGCAAAAAATCGGGGCCGGTGAGATAGCTCAGCGGCATAAGCGCCTGCCCGGCAAGTGCGAGGTCCTGAGTTTGACTCCCGGAACCCACATAAAGGAAAAAAAGGGCCGGTGATATCGTTCAGCGGCACAAGCGCTTGCTGGCAAGCGCGAGGTCCTGAGGTCGACTCCCGGTACCCACATAAAAAATAAAAATAAAAAAATAAAAGCAAAAAGTAATGGCTACACAAATCCCAGCACTCGGGAGGCTGAAGCAGGAGGGTCACTGCAAATTCAAGGCCAGCCTGGGCTGCACAGTGAGTTCAAGGCCAGCCTGAACTACATAGTGAGACCTGGTCTCAAAAAAAAAAAAAGTGGACTGCTTCCACTTTCTTTTTCTTTTCCCTTCTGTTTATGGCCTAATAGCCAGTCTCTCCACAGCATGTCAGAGGGAAAGGGACTATAACCGTGACATATCATTTGTTAAAAAGTTCCGAATTATGAGTTACATCTTCTACAAAGTTTTGGCGTGGAGGAGGTTCTGATATTAATTGCCTTCTCAAAATCATCTGACTAGCTTCATTAAGTTTCTACATACCCTCCCTTTATGGATAGGAACATAATTGTTAGAAAATATTTTGGGGTATATGTTTGAAGAAATAGTTAATGAGATATCAATTATTAGTGTGAGTTCTGAACTTAAAGGTAATTGCAAAGACTATATTCATACACAGTAAGTCCCTGACTTACGAACATTCACGTTACAAACTTTCAGAGGTGTGCTTGTATAAGATTCACTTTGTTGGATTAGGAACGAATCTGATTTATAAACATTCTCCTGGAACAGAACTTGTTCATAAGTCAGGGACTTACTGTACATCATATCCTGGGAATAGTGTCATAAAGTAATATCTCCTTTTGATTAAAATTGTATCATTTAGATAATATAAGAAGTCATTTGTTAAGGTAATAAATAAAATTTATCACTTCCTAAATAAATAAATTCAATTATTTTCTTCTTACTCCGTGTCTGAATTTATTATGAAGGGGTTTTTTGTGCTAGCTGTTTAAGACCATTTGTTAAGGAGCCACACTCAAGTCTAATACACTTCAGAGTTTACGAGAATAACTTTTTTGATGTTATTACCACTTGAAACTCAAAATATGTCAACACACTCCCTCTCTCCCTCTTCTTAAAGAATGAAGGACAAAATACGAACTTAATTAGTTTTGAGATCCTTAAAGTGTGGGAGATAAATTCCTCTGAGATGAAATGAAGTCAGAAATGATGTCACAGCTGGGCATGGTGGTGCATGCCTGTAATCCCAGTACTTGGGAGGCTGAGGCAGGAGGATCGCTGAGAGTTTGAGGCCAGCCTGGGCTACATAGTGAGTTCAAGGTCAGCCTGAACTACATAGTAGCCCTGTCTGAAAAAAACCAAAGAAAAGAAAAAAAAAAAAAAACAAGTGAAGTTACATCAGTTTCATTTTTCCTGTTTTTATTAGATTTTTTTTTTTCCTTTTTGAGACAGGGTTTCACTATGCAGTTCAGGCTGGCCTTGAACTCACTTTGTAGCCCAGGCTGGCCTCGAACTTGCAGCAGTCCTCCTGCCTCAGCCTCCCAAGTGCTAGGATGACAGGCATGTGCCACCATTCCCAGCCTATTAGAAATTTAATGTAGCATTATTATAAGTATATATTAAATATCCGCCATCATATTATTTCCCAAGAGCATAAGCTAATGGAGGGCAAGGTCTTTTTACTGTTGCATCTGTCAGTAGAGAAAGGTAAGGCACAGTAGTCTTAATGAAAGCCTGGAAAGGTAGGAATGCTGGCGTTCTGGACCATCTCCAGCTCCTCTCACCACGTTTCGTTACTTTTGACTTCTACAAAATCATAGCAGGTGTGACAGGTTCACTAAAGGTGTAAATTGGTTTCCATCTGAATTTATTTCTGAATATTGAACCCTTATAAATATTTGCTCTTAGCCTATGGCTTTTTATTTTCTTACTAGCAGAAGTTTTCAATTTATTAAAATCCAATTTAGTCAGTTTTCCTTTCATGGTTCAGCTTTTTGTGTTCTCCCCAAGAAAGCTTTGCTTAACCCAAAAGCTACAAAGATTTTCCTATATTTATTTCTTCAGTATGTTTATAGCTTTAGGTTTTACATTTAGGCTGGCTTTTAGATTGTGATCCTCTTGCCTCAGCCTCCCCAGTAACTGAGGTGATAGTTTTATACCATCAGGCCCACCTACAGAAGACTTTTTGCTCCCACAATTATTTTAACCTGTTATCATTTTGCTTTTTTTCTTCTGTTCTCTATAAATCAGCACAACAAACTGGCTGTCAGCTCCTTGAATTTAAGGAAAGGTGATTATTTTGAAGGCTCTTGATGCTTAGGCCAGGGAACAAAGTGAGTATGGTATGATATTTAATAGCTAATTGAGTCCTGTGTAATGCTTTTTTAATAAAAAATATTAATTTTAGTTTGAAATGACAGTCATCAAAATTGTATCTTAGAAGGTTTTTTTTTGTTTGTTTGTTTTTGTTTTTTTTAATGTAGGTACCGGGAGTCGAACTCAGGACCTCGTGCTTGCCAGCAGGTGCTTGTGTTGCTGAGCGATATCACCAGCCCTTTTTTTCCTTTATGTGGGTACTGGGAGTCAAACTCAGGACCTCGCGCTTGCCAGGCAGGTGCTTACGCCGCTGAGCCATCTCACCGGCCCTCTTAGAAGGTTTTATCTGCTGGTTGCATTTTACAGACTCAGCAGCACTAGTAAAGCTTTGTAGAAAGGTCAGAGCAGGACTGGGAGAATTGCCAAGGTACAGGTTGTCCATATTTTCCTTTGACCAGGCTGCATTGTTTTCCTAAAGCATAAATGTGTTTAACTCTTTTGTTTCATTTTATTTATTTTATTTTTTATTTTATTTTATTTTATTTATTTTTTTTTTTTGTGTGGGTACCGGGGGGTCGACCTCAGGACCTCGCGCGCCAGCAGGCGCCCGTGCCACTGAGCGATATCACCGGCCCCTTTTTTGTATGTGGGTTCCGGGAGTCGAACTCGGGCCCTCGCGCTTGCAAGGCAGGCGCTTAAACCGCTGAGCCATCTCACCGGCCCTCATTTTATTTTTAATAAGATGTAGAAGTTAAGCTAGGTTGAATCAAAAATACAGTTTTTTTGGGGCCGGTGAGATGGCTCAGCGGCGTAAGTGCCTGCCTTGCAAGCGCGAGGGCCTGAGTTCGACTCCCGGATCCCACATACGAAAAAGGGGCCGGTGATATCGCTCAGCGGCATGGCTGCCTGTTGGCATGCAAGGTCCTGAGGTCGACCCCCCGGTACCCACAAAAAAAAAAAAAATACAATTTTTCTCTTTAACTTTAAAAATATGACTAGGTATGGTGGCACACACCTGTAATCTCAGCACTTAGGAGGCTGAGGCAGGAAGATCACTGTGAGTTTGAGGCCAGCCTAGGTTACATAGTGACTTCAACACCAGCCTGAACTATATAGCAAGCTTGTCTCCAAAAAGCCAAAAAATAAAAAAATAAATGCATGCATATTATATATAGCCCCCTCCCCAATACCTCATTCCCTGTGGTTGTGGAAATTTGTGGATTCCCAGGGAAGGGAATGGTGTAAAGGAACTGGATATTTCATACATGGAAAACAACAAATAAAGTGCTTTTGAATTACTGGCTAGAGCAAGTTTGATAGAAACATCATGTATGTAGTCATCCTTAGTTCTTTTTCAGGAATTACTACTGACTCATAGTGTTGCCAGGTGTTCATCACTCAGACATTTTATTCAGTAGAGGATGAAGGCTATAGTCTTTTGCACATGTGCCCAAAAAGAATATTGTGTAAGGCACTTCATTAGAAATTTCTGAATAACATTCACAGATGTGTTAGCTCTCCTCGGACATTTATTGCATTCCCACTGGATCTGTGACTAGGTACTGGTAATACTTAGATTGCTTTCTCCATTACTTTATTAAAGTTAATTTGAGGGCCGGTGAGATGGCTCAGCGGCATAAGCGCCTGCCTGGCAAGCACAAGGGCCCAAGTTCGACTCCCAGATCCCACGTACGAAAAAAGGGCCGGTGATATCACTCAGTGGCACGGGCACCTGCTGGCACGCGAGGTCCTGAGGTCGACCCCCGGTACCCACAAAAAAATAAAAAATAAAAATAAAAAAAATAAAGTGAATTTGAGAACCAGCTCAGTTAGAAAGAGTTATGAAAGAGAAACAAGGAAGACTTAAGTGGCACTGGCTGAGAGTCATCTCCTTGAGTCATCAGCAATGAATGCCACTTTACTAGGAAACATTCAACACATTTCAAAACCCTTCAATGGGCACTCCTTGATTTCTGTCTGGTTAGTTTCTATACATCATTGATACCTCTTGATTCCTTAATAGAGGTCAATTAGGACTTCATTTTTATGAAAATTATGTGATTTTATAAAGCATGTTTTTCTTTAAGGTTCCTTAATCTATAATATACCTACAAGAAAATCTGTATTCTGCTCATGAAAAAGTAATGCTTAATGGATGGCCAGTAAGATGGAGGTTGTTAATTTTCAGCAGATACAAATGGATAAAATTCTCAGTAAGTCTTCGTTTTCCCATCCTGTGGTATGTGCCTTCGCATAAAGCTACATCCCCAGCCCTTTTTTCCACTTTTGAAACTTGCTCTCTAAGTTATAAATTGTTCAGGCTTGTTCAAACTTGAGATCCTTCTGCCTCAGCTTCCTGAATGCTAGGATTGCAGGTGTGTGCCACCCCACCAGGCTAACAAAAAATTTTTTTAACAATCAAGATTCCTTTAGAATATACTGTCAAATAGTGTGATGAAAAATAGATACTATGCCAGGTATGGTTGCGCATACCTGTAATCCCAGCACTTGGGAGGCTGAGGCAGGAGGATCTCTGCGAGCTCAAGGCCAGCCTGAACTACATATCGAGACCCTGTCTCAAAAAAAAAGGAGAGAAAAAGAAAAATAGACCTCCATGCTAATGAAATGTTAAGTTAGGTTTTTGAGATACTCTTGTTATTACTGGAAGATTTTTGAGTGGTTTTTTTTTTTTTTTTTTTTTTGTGGGTACCGCGGGGACGACCTCAGGACCTCAGGCGCCAGCAGGCGCCCGTGCCGCTGAGCGATATCACCGGCCCCTTTTTCGTATGTGGGTTCCGGGAGTTGAACTCGGGCCTTCGCGCTTGCAAGGCAGGCGCTTAAGCCGCTGAGCCGTCTCACCGGCCCTTTTGAGTGGTTTTTTGAGACAGGGTTTTGCTATGGAGTTCAGACTGGCCTTGAACTCACTTTGTAGCCCAGGCTGACCTCAAACTCATAGTGATCCTCTTGCCTCAGCCTCCTGAGTGCTGGGATTACAGGTGTGCACTACCACACCCACCCTGAGTGTGCTTTTAAAATCCTTTACTTTCAGCATGCCCAACAGAACTTTTCGTAATGGCAGAAGTATTCATTCTCCAGTGTGGAAGCTATGTATAGCTGTTGAGCACCCGAAATGTGGCTAGTAGAACTGAAAAACTTTTTGTAAATTGTATGTAATTTTACTTAATATAAATGTAAATAATCACCTTTGACCAGAGACCACAGTATTGAGAAGTACACATAGATACTTGAGAACTGAGCAGTACAGTGATTAAAATATATGGTAATATAATCAATATTTTATTTTTAGTATGATTGGAAATATTGCTTTTTTTATTTTGCCTCCATTAGAACTAAAAAGATTATAGTGTTAGGAACATGACAGAGGAAGTTAATTGAGGACTGTGTTGTTTACTTTGAGTCTTTGCTTATATGTCATTTTTCTCCTGAGGCCCTTCTGCTCACCCAATTTATAATTATTAGTTATAGAAAGTACACTATGGCCACTGTCCTATCCACAATAAAATATTTCTTGAAATATTTTTCATAAGCAGAATATGGAAGGTATTAATAACTGAATCTTGGAAGCAGCCTATGTCTGTCAGTAGATGAATGGATAAAGAAAATGTGATATTTATACACAATGGAGTACTACTCTACCATAAAGAAGGATAAACTTGAGTCATTTATAGGAAATGGGGGCCAGGGATATAGTTCAGCAGCAAAGCGCCTGCCTGGCAAGCATGAGGTTGTGAGTTTGATCCCCGGTACCAAAAAAAAAAAAGGAAATGGATACATCTTGAGACCATAATGTTCAGTGAAATAAATCAGACACACAAGCTTAAATATCACATGGTTTCTTTTATATGAGAAACCCAAATTATAAATAAAAAGCAGAATAAAAGATAATAAGTAAGGGGGCCTGTGAGATGGCTCAGTGGCGTAAGCGCCTGCCCGGCAAGTGCGAGGGCCCGAGTTCGACTCCCGGAACCCACATACGAAAAAAAGGGGCCGGTGATATCGCTCAGCGGCACGGGCGCCTGCTGGCGCGCGAGGTCCTGAGGTCGACCCCCCGGTACCCACCAAAAAAAAAAAAAAAAAGATAATAAGTAAGGAGATCTTTCTCAAATGGCAAAGGGATCAAGAGATGAAGGGAGGGGGAAGAGGGAAAGGGATGAAAAAGGAATTAGGATGTGTTATGTACATGTACCAACCCCACACAAGGAATATGAACATTATGTACTGCAAATACTATGTACTAATAAAAGGAATCAGTTTAAACAGAAGGAACATTGGCAGTAATTTGAGTCAGTCACCTCGTGTCACATGGTGGTTTGAAGTTCCATTAATATCCTTTTACTTCTCTTTTTCCTTCAGCCCCATAACTTGTGAATCTTTTTGTTCAGGTTTTTCCCCACATTGTCTTATCTGCATTCAGCTAGTTCTCGTGTTCTTCAACCCCAATCTTTCTAACTGACTTTACTGTGCTAAAGAAACTCCCTGACTTAGCATGGAGACTTAGGCCATGGAGATAGCTCAGTGGTTGAGAGTTTGTCCCCCACCCCAGAGAGTGTGGGGAGAGATTGATTCTCAGATCTTTAACCCAACTGTGGAAAAACCCTCTCCCCTCCACTCCTCTCTCCTCCGCTTCCCTTCCCTTCCATTTTATTTTTTCGTGTGGTACTAGGGCCTTCACCCTGAACCTATTAAACCTGTGGCCTTCATCCTGAACTACGTCCCCATCCCTTTTTATCTTTTGAGACATGGTCTTACAAGTTGCCAGGCTGGGCTTAAACTTGTGATCTTCCTGCCTCGCCTTCCCAGTGCTGGGATTGCAGGTGTGTGTCACCACACCTGGCATGACTGCCATTCTTGAGGGCAAAAGAAACATGTAGCTGCTATAACATAAAAACTTAACAGAACCTCCCAGTTTTTCTTTAGGAACTGTAGTGTTTATGTTTAAACTATTTGGGAGATGAGGGGCATTTAAATAAATAATATAAATGGAGAGAGAGAAGAGCCAATATATTAAGCATCTCCAGTCATCAGAGTCCTTAGAGATTTGTCATAGCATAGTCTTCACGAGTCTGAGTAATTATCTCACATATATGTAAACTGAGGCTTGTATAAAGTAAGTTACACAGTAACTTAATCAATAATCTCAATCAGTAAATGAGAATGCCCAAAATTTACAGTTACATGTGTCTCTGCCACCCCTGCTTTCTTCCACTGGAAAACCACGCAGCCTTCTGAAGTAGGCAGAAAGCAGGGAAGAGTTACAGTATTTGGTGTAGAATCGAAGGCAGTTTTGTTTCTTCTTTGCATCCAGTGAGCCTGCCACAGAAAGAATCTGATATTATTTGGGATAAGTGACATGAGTATCTGGTGATTCCAGTGGCATTGTGTTTGTCTTTCTCAGCCTGTCCTTCAGGATAGTTTGCATAAAGTACAGATGCTTTCTGCTCAGAATCTTAAGCCCATAGAGATTGTACAAGGGTTTATATGAACATTTGTATGACAACTTCATTTCCTTTATTACTACTATTTGCAAAGCAATAAATTCTCCAAAATCATCATGAACGTGCCATTTTCCCCACCGAAGTGAGAGTTTCACAGCAACTCTTAGGATTATTTGCAGTGATTGAATAGACCATGGTCTCCACACTTCTTTGGCCTCCATCATTGGCACTTTTCACTTTGTCTTTTTTGACTAGATTCCATAAGCAAGGCTTAAAGATTCTCTTTCTTCCTTGTACTCAAGGTTAATATTTGTTGCGTGTGCATCGTACACCAAGTTGCTCCAGTCATTGAGAGTTTAGGAATAAATGCATCATGAGCCCTGCACACAAGGAGTTTCTAATCTAGTAGAAAAATATGAAGATTATTGCAGTTCAGGGTGGTGTGTCCAGCAAGACCACAGTTGTAATCAGTTCTTTCCCTTTCCAATACCTCTTGGTCCTTGTACATTTTCCCCACTTCTGTGGTCCCTTCTGTGGCTGTCTCTAGACTCCCTTACACCTACCAACATGTGTTTGCGTGGTACCTGTGTGCTCATTGTGCTCTGTTGTCAGGCTGGGGATGTGGCTCACTGGAAGCAAATTTGCCTAGTTTAGCATGCCTGAAGCCCTGGGCTCAATCCCCAGTACTGCAAAAAAACAATAACATACTTTGTTGCAGAACCTGTTTACTTGATCTCTAAGCACCTTAAGGGGAAAAACTTGTTTTGATCATCAACACACTGCAGGATTCAGTAAATCTTGGAATTCTTTTTGAATGAGTAAAGAAAGGCTCATAAGAGAGAAAGCAATATTGAAGCCAGTTCTTTTTTGCAGTACTGGGGATTGCACACAGGTCCACACTGAGCTACATGCCTAGCCCTTTTTTAATTTTTATTTTGAAACAGGGTTCCTCTAAGTTGCTAAATTGTCCAGGCTTGGCTTGAAATTTCGATCCTCCTGCCTCAGCCTCCCAGGGTGCTGGGATTACAGGCGTGTGCCACCATGACTGGAATATTTGAGCCAGTTCTTAAAGGATGAGTAGTAGGACTTCCCCAGATAGATTTGGGAAAGAAATTACAGTCTAAGGGAACAATTTACACAGATAGAGGAGATAGTATAGAGTTTACAAATGACTAGGAAGGCTTTCTAATTTCCACGTGGAGTTTGAGGCACAATTATTAATTGTAGGATGTTATTTATTGTATATAACTATCCAGAGCCAGCCAGACTGGATTAGAGTAGAGGGATGGGGGTAAAGGAAAATAAGCAGATGGAGTATATAGCTCGGTAGTAAAGTGCTTGTCTAGCAGTGCATAAGGCCCTGAGTTTAATCCCCAGTATTGAGTGGGGGAAGAATCTGCTTTCTCCTGCAATTATAGATCCAGAAGTTAAATGAGCCTTTTACTTAAGTATGGATTTGTGTGATCTGCTAATAACTTCTGTTGTTCATCTTTAGAAACTTTTTTTCAGTTTATTTAATATGTGTATATCTTTTCCCCCCTGGTATATGGGATTCAACCCAGGGTTTGTGCACTGAGCTATGTCCTCAGCCCCTTTTTTTATTCTGAGATCTGGTTAAATTGCCAAGGCTAGGCTGGAACTTGTGATCCTCTGCTGGGATTACAGGTATGGGGCTGGGTAATATGTATGTATCTTAAGGAAAGAAAATAATTAAAATAATTATTGAAAATATTTGTACATGGAAGAAATTAGTTTCACAGCTTATACTTGATAATGGTGTTATACTCTGACCCCCATTCACTACCACCCCTTCACCCAATGCAAAGGACTCCTGTTTATTGTTTGTTTGGGGGAGTACTGGGGATTGAACCCAGTGCCTTTACATTGAGATACAGCCCCAGCCCGCTTTCATTTTTTATTTTGAGTCAGGATCTTGCTAAATTGCTAATTTGCCCAAGCTGGGCTTGAATTTGCAATCTTCCTGCCTCAGCCTCCCAGAGTGCTGGGATTACAGGCATGTGTTGCCATGCCTGGCTAGACTCTTGAAATTAGTCTTTTTTAAAATGTAAGATTGTAAAATGTTGTTTATTTTAATAACTAAAATCTCACTTGGTAAATTACATATACTTAGAAGTCATGGTTTTCAAGTGAAAATACACATTCTCACTATAAGTTAATTCACAAAAATGCTTTTTTTTTTTTTTTTGGAGACAGGGTCTTGCTATGTAGTTCAGGCTGGCCTTGAACTCACTGTGTAGCCCAGGCTGGCCTCAAACAAATAGCGATCCTCCTGCCTCAGCCTCCCTAGTATGGGGATTACAGCTGTGCATTCCCATTTCTGCCTCAACATGGTCTTCTTTTAGGCTGAACTCTATAGAGACCCTGTCTCAATCAATCAGTAATTAATTAATTAATTTGAACATTGCTTGAATGTTTCTACATTTTTTCCCTTACAGATCCCTTAGCATTGTCATTTTCTTTTTTTTTTTTTTTTGTGGGTACTGGGGGGACGACCTCAGGACCTCGTGCGCCAACAGGCACCCGTGCCGCTGAGCGATATCACCGGCCCCTTTTTCGTATGTGGGATCCGGGAGTCGAACTCGGGCCTTCGCGCTTGCAAGGCAGGCGCTTAAGCCGCTGAGCCGTCTCACCGGCCCAGCATTGTCATTTTCTTACTTGTACTGTTGCTATTTCTTTCCCTATCAAAAACTGATAATAGTAATAAGATAAAGGAGAGAAATAGAATGTATCATGGAAAGTCTATGAGAAATTCTAGGTACTAGAAATCTTTCTGAGGTTTCAGTTTGGAGAGCAAAAATTTACACTAAGGCTGGTGATATAGTTTAGTGGTAGAGTGCTTGCCTAGCATGTATGAGGTCCTGGGTTCAACCTCCATTATTGGAAAAAAGAAATTTTTTAAAGCAAAGGCTTTTTCTTTTCTTTTTTTTTTTTTTTTTGTAGCTATCTTTTATTGAAGGAATAGTATTAGATCCTTGATAATTATAGGCTTGGTGATATGTAAGACCGAAGATTTTACCTCACTACTTTGAGAAGCTGAGACAGCTTAGTGAATTAGTAAGAACTTGTCTTAAAATTATGACACAAACACACACACACACACACACACACACAGACTTGGAAGACTGTATGTGTCTTAGTATGAAACGCCTAAATTCAATCCCTAGTATACAAATTCTTGTGTATTTGTTTTTTGTTTGTTTTTGCAGTACTGAGCTACATTCCAGACGTTTTTAAAATTTTTGATCACACTCAATTGCCCAGGCTAGGCTCAAACTTAGATCCTACTGCTTCAGCCTCCCCGAGTGCTAGAACTACAAGCGTTTACCACCACGCCCACTTGGTGTGTTCTTGCAAACTCCCTTTCTGCTGTGGCTCTGACCCTGGAGAGTTCCAAGGAAGCTCAAAGTCAGGAAAAGAGGGTGTGGGCTTTTGGGCTGTGCCACTCAGCAACTAGAATGTGGTTGGCAGTCTCCTCCCCTTCCGCACTTCAGCTCTGCACAGTGTGCACTCTGGAATGACAGGCATTCCTGTGTGAAGAGAGCCAGCGTGAAGACATATTTGTAAGAACCACAAGTGCCCAGGCCCGGATACAGGAAAACAAAAACTCTAGCAAATTAACTGACCTCATGCCGTTTCCTGACATTTGGCGGTGACAGTGAGAGAGGATTTCAGGTCTCCTCCTTTTGTGGATTTATCTTTTAAGAGAAGTTTGCTTTTGTCCGGGACAGTTCGTTGTCGTGAGATACATCAGACAGTATAATCATGGGGCAAGCTGATGTCTCCAGACCGGTAAATCCAGATACAGTTGGTGAGTAATAAGGCAAAGAAACACAAATTCTTGACAGAGGCAAGGCAGATTTACTGGTGAAGTTGAGTAGTTCATGGGAATTTAAGTGCAAGAATTTTGATGTTCATAACTTGAAACGTTTATAAATTTGTCAAGAATGAATGAAAATATGTAAGTTGCCTGTGGCATAGCTCAGTGGTAGAATACTTGGCTAGCTCTGGGCACCAAAACAATTAACAACAAAAAAAAAGATGTAAGTTATTATCACTCAGTTATATTAATATACCACTCAGTTTTGTTTTACTTGATCTCCTTGGAGTTTTTTTATATTATATTGCTGTGAAGCTACCCATCTGTTAGTTTCTCCCCCTCATAGAAAATAAATACTACTGGAACTCTTTATTTAGAATTCAAGGGGTTATTTCAGGTATTTTGGAGAACTTGGAGAATTGCTAAATATGTGGGTACAGACCTAGAACTTCTGACTTCTAAAAACAGGACCATTTTTAAGAATCGAGTTAATTTTTTAGTCTTGGTTATACATTTTCCAAGTAAATCTCAGGCTTCTTCCATTGTGCTGGTATTTCACTTTCTTATAAGACAACATCTTGATATACAAAGTTTGTGTAAGTCATTGCTTTATATTTGAAGTGTTACACTATCTCAGAGAATACCTAGAGGATCAGGCTAATAATTTTAAGTATCGTTCAGAGTTTAAAGCTTATATAAGTGATTTTGTTGCTGTAAGCTTATTTTCCTAACTTTATATGATTTTGTATGTAAGATGACGATCATAAGTTAGGAAAATGTTTTAAGTGGATGTTCACTAAAGAGTTGCTAAATATAAGCAAGGTAAGGTAACATCTGTAAATCATTTTTGGACATTATACTATTTTTTAAAAGATTTATAACTTTATGTTCATTTATAAAGCAACAGAAAACATTTTCTGTCATATGCTGCTTTTTTCGTTTCTTTCTCAGACTCTTCAGAGAAATATGAAAGTGTAAGACTACAGGTGACACTCCAAAGTATGACCTATAGTTTGATGTGATTTAGTTTCTAACGGTGATGTTTTTGCTGGGGAGCTCCCCGGGTGAAATATCTACAGAAGTATCTTTCGTGTCCTGAAACTGAGGCGCACTGATCACAGAGTGAGTTATTCAGCGACGGAGTTTTAGGGCTACAATCAGTACATAACTCACTTTGCTTCAATTACTAGGGCTGGCTCTTTAGCAATTCAGAACCGTTTTTAAAAAAGGAAACGTTTCATAAATATAAAAAGGTACAGAAGAAAATGTAAGGGCTGGTGAGATGGCTCAGCAGCATAAGCGCCTGCCTGGCAAGCGCGAGGTCCCGAGTTCGACCCCTGGTACCCACAAAAAAAAAAAAAAAAAAAGTAAAGAACTCTCTGGGACCACTGCCCAGTTTAAGAAGTGAAATTAAAAACAAATATATACCTCATCTGCCCTCTCCCTATGCCTGCATTCCCTTAGGATGACATTTTCTTCATTGTTCCTAGATTCAGCCACGCTCCTGCATTTGGTAAATAACTTGCTTTTGGACCACTAAATTCTCCTGTGGTTTCTACTCCAAAGATTAGGTCTTTATTAACAAGTATAGTAAGAACTCAAATAATGCTAGACATTTATCTATAAGATAGATATGAAAAGGTTTTAAAAAGCATTAAACTGTTAAGCAGGTGCAACTTAGTGATAGGTGGTATTTATAAAGAATATCCATCTAGTATCTATATACTATATGGAAGATTTTATGAATAGTTTCATGGTTTTTTTGGTACTGGGAATTGAACCCAGGGCCTCACACTTGCCAGGCAGGTGCTGTGCTGCTGAGCCATATCCCCAGCCCTCATAGCATTTTTTACTTTTTTTTTTTTTTTTTGAGACAGGGTCTCACTGTGTAGTTCAGGCTGGCCTGGACTCACTGTCACTGTGTAGCCCAGGCTGGGCTCAAACTCGCAGCAATCCTCCTGCCTCAGCCTCCTGAGTGCTGTCATTACAGGTGTGTGCCACCACACCCGACCTTTTTATACCTTTAAAAATCAAATTCATTGGCCAGGTGTAATCCCAGTGTCAGGAGGCTGAGGTAGGGGGATCTCCACAAGTTCAGGGCCAGCCTGAACTACATCGCAAAACCCTGTCTCCAAAAACAAAACAAAAAGTTAAAAATAAAAAACATAAAAAATTAAAAATATTTGTAAATTTAGGATTCATCGAAGTATTCTTCGAGTTAGTTGACTCTGACTTATGATGGAAGAAGGAATCCTAGAGCTAATAACCAAAGTGTATTTTCAAATAAATGACCTGTGGATGAGGACTTACATGAGAATTTATGAGATGTTGTATCAGTATCCAACCAATTTTTATCATAGGAACTCTAAACAACTGATGAAACAGTTGAGTATTTGAATACAGAGTAGGAATTTATGCTTCAGTGACCATTCAAAGAAATAAACAGTTGAACTCATCAGTTCATAGGAAAAAAAACAAACGAAATGTGTCTATTGGAGAAACCTATAAATTACCCAAATAAAACTTTCAAAATAGCTGGGCTTGGTGGCAGACACCTGTAATCCCAGCACTCAGGAGGCTGAAGTAGGAGGATTCGAGGCCAGCCTGGGCTATGTAGTGAGTTCAAGACCAGCCTGAACTGCACAGGGAGACCCTGTCTCCAAAACAAAACAAAACAAAACCTTTCAAATAATATTTTATAGTTCTTGTCCAACATAAAAGCTGATTGTGTGTTCACTAGAATCCTTTACTGTGTATCATATTAAAAATAACTAGCTCATTAGCACGTCCTTAAATTTGGGACAAGACCAAAGAATTTTAATATGTTCTATCCAACCATTTAGTCTGGAGCTTTTCTCTCTCTTCTGCCTTAATATTTCTCTCTAGCTTTCTTTTTTTGTTGTTGTTGCTTGTTTTGTTTTTGGTACCGGGAATCAAACTCAGGACCTCACACTTGCCAGGCAGGCGCTGTGCCACTGAGCTAAATCCTCGGCCCTCCCTCTGGCTTTCTTTTCTTTATTTCCCCCTTTATTTACTTTTCATTCACTGATTAACTTCTTTTTTTTCCACTTGTCTTTTGCATAGGAATATATTGCTCTAAAAGATACTATATTTTGTTTCTTTTTTTTTTTTTTTTTTGTGGGTACCGGGGAGTCGACCTCAGGACCTCGAGCGCCAGCAGGTGCCCGTGCCGCTGAGCGATATCACCGGCCCTTCCTAAGGCAGTTGCTGGATGTATAAAATTTAATGTAGCAACTTAACAACAATACAAGAACAAAAGCCAGGCATGGTGGCATGTGCCTGTAGTCCCAGCTACTCGGGAGGCTAAGGCAAGAGGATTGCTTGAGCCTAGGAGTTCAAAACCAGCCTAAGCAGAATGGTGAGACCCCCATCTTGATGGTTATGATGATGATGATGGTAATGACGATTGGTGAGACCCCCATCTTGATGGTGATGATGATGATGGTAATGACGATGATGATACTGGTGGCGATGATCCATAGATCATTTACTTAATTAAAAATGAAGTACTTCATGAGAATGGAAGAGAAGCAGGATGTAGTCATCAGACGTTTCTCCTAAATATATAGGTATAACAATAAATCTGAGAAAGTGGGAACAAGCATACTTTCCCCATGTAATTTTGGATTCAAGTGAAGTGACTGTAGGCTTCTGTTATGGACTCCTTAAAAAATTTTCTGTTGTTATTGAACTTGAAATAACCAAACAAAATTTATTGACTTCCCTCTCTCTGCCTAGTAGGTATTCTAGATATCTTACTGCTACAGTCATACATTCTTTCTTTCTACTTCCATGTAAACTTTGGAAAGTTAAAACTTTATCTGCCAGGCATGGTAGCACATGCCTGTAATCCCAGTACTTGGGAGACTGAAGCAGGAGGATCACTGCAAATTCAAGGTCAGCCTGGGCTACATGATGAGTTCAAGGCCAACCTGAACAACATAGGGAGACCCTGTCTCAAAAAAAAAAGTACGTCAGTTTGCCAGTGGTATAATGGCATCCTCCCTTCCCCTTTCCCTCTCCTGCCTTCTCCCTCCCCTCCTCTTCCTTTCCCTTCCTTCCCTTTCCTTCTCTCCCTCACATGCTACTTAGCCATGGACTACCTAGCCTTGCGCTGTACCAGTGATCAATGCTCCCAACCAACCAGATTCACTTCTTGATGCACTCGTGATCAGAAAGCTGTATTTTTTCAGAACCAGAATCTCTGATTTAACTGTACTTGCAAATGCAGAGACTTCTCCCTATCTTCTCTTGAGTGCTTTTCCTAATTCTTCCTAATCCGCAAGAGTCAGGTCATACAAAATTTCCAGGAGAAGTTGTGGGCCTTTTTTAGACAGGAAGCCTGCTTTGTTCACAGCTTTAGGTTCTGTAATTTTTTTGCGGTTTTCTGAAACAATCCTTTCAATCTAATAATAGTCCTCCTTTAGAGAGCAAGATGAGTAAATATAATAGGGTAAGTGCCATAAATTAGTGTTCTCCCTTCGCAAAGTTCTGATGTTGTGAGACTGCTGTTTACAGTGAGATCTGTTTCTAGCTAGGTGGATGTGAAATAAACAAAATCCTTAAGTTATAAAGATATTTGACACTTCTTGATACTGAAGTATGTATCTTTTGTGTGTGTGTGTGTGTGTGTGTGTGTACCGGGGGGGTCGACCTCAGGACCTAGCGCGCCAGGAGGCGCCTGTGCCACTGAGCGATATCACCGGCCCCTTTTTCGTATGTGGGATCCGGGAGTTGAACTCGGGCCCTCACGCTTGCCGGGCAGGCGCTTATGCCGCTGAGCCATCTCACCGGCCCCTGTATCTTTTTAAACTACATATTTTAAAACATTTTAATTATATAAAAATGTTATGGGCAGAAATAGGAGAACTTCATGCACTTTAAATTTAAAATCTTTTAAAAAATTAATAAAAAGGACTGGGAATTTAGCTCAGTGGTGGGGCGCCTGCTTTTCATCTGTGAGGCCTTGGGTTTGATTTCTAGCACCTCGCCCCAAAATAAAAATTATGTTCTGATTCATGTCAGGGAGATAAATAAAGGGAAGTTGGATTTGATTCGTACACACTCTGCATATGTAGAAATATCACATGAACCCCATTAAAATGCATAATTAATATATATTAATGAAAATAATAACTTAAAATCTGTAAGGTGCAAAAGATTGATGTAAAATTCACACAGGTATAATGGTTTTGTCACTTATCACCAAATCTAGTGAAGGAGAGAAACCAGTGAAGGTTATATTGAGAACTAAGTTTTTTGCAAACTTCAATTGCCAGTAATATACCTGGTCATCCTGCCAGATGTAGTGATGCATACCTGTAATCTCAGCACTTAGGAGGCTGAGGCAGGAGGATTGCTACAAGTTCAAGGCCAGCTTGGGCTACATAGTGACATCCTGTCTCAAAAGGGGAGTGGGGACATGGTGACACACACCTGTCATTCCAGGCAGCACTCAGTAGGCTGAGACAGGAGGCTATTGATGAGTTCAAGGTCAGCCTGGGCTCCATAGTGAGTTCAAGGAGGCCAGCCTGAACTACATAGTCTCAAAACAAAAAACAAAAAACAAAAAGCCTGGTTGTCTGACATGTATGCTTAAGAGTTGGTTGTAAATCTGATTCTAAAATGAACACAGTCTAACTAAGGGCATATTGTTTAACTTTGTCTTTTCTCCGTTAAGTTGTATATGTAAATACAGCAAGTAGCTAATGAATGCTTCATGTGAAGACGAAAAGTGTTGTGCTTTTTTAAAAAATAATATTACACATTTAAGAATCACCCCTTAGGGCCGGTGAGATGGCTCAGCGGCGTAAGCGCCTGCCTTGCAAGCGCGAGGGCCCGAGTTCGACTCCCAGAACCCACATACGAAAAAGGGGCCGGTGATATCGCTCAGTGGCACGGGTGCCTGTTGGCGCGCGAGGTCCTGAGGTCGTCCCCCTGGTACCCACAAAAAAAAAAAAAAAAGAATCACCCCTTAAGCCGAGCATGGTGGCACACACCTGTAACCCCAGCACTCGGGAGGCTAAGGCAGGAGGATTGCCATGAATTCAAGGCCAGCCTGAGCTGCATAGCGAGATCCTGTCTCAATAAATAAATAAATAAATAATCATGTGGGACAACTAAACTTGAACTTAAAAACATGAATTAAATGCTGACCTGGAGGGCTGAGAATGTAGTTCATTGGTAGAGCACTTGCTGGCATAAACAAGTCCCTGATTCAATCCCCAGGACTAAAAACAGAAAAACAATTTGTTTGTTTTGTTTTGGAGACTGGGTCTTCCTGTTCAGTTCAGGCTGGCCTTGAACTCACTGTGTAGTCCAGGCTGGCCTCGAATTTGTGGCAATCCTCCTGCCTCAGCCTCCAGGGTAATGGGATTACAGGCATGTGCCACCATGCCTGGCTGGAAAAACAGTGTTGACCAGGAAAAATCTGGTAGTTGAAGCAACTCTAGAATACTGTATAGTGTTGTATGAAAGGAGAGAAGATTAGAATCCTGTATAATATGCAGTATAAGAAACAAACCTGGCTAGAGGTGTACCTCAGTGGTAGAGAATGTGCTTACTTTATGTGAGGCCTTGGTTTTAATCCTGGAAAATTTTGAGCCGGGCATGGTGGCACACATCTGTAATCCCAGCACCCAGGAGGCTGAGGCAGGAGGATTGCCATGAGTTCAAGGCCAGCCTGGGCTATACAGTGAGTTCAAAGCCAGCCTGAACGATATAGCACTTTCCTTTATCAAAAAATTAAAAGATAGAAATACGTGATCCTAGTCAATATTCTAGTTATAAAAGTACCTAGGTAAAGCCAGGTGAAGTAGTACATGCCTATAATCCCAGCACTTTGGAAGGCTAAGGTAGGAGGATAGAAAATTCAAGTCCTGCCTGGGCAGATTAGCAAGACCCTGTCTCAAAATAGAAAATACAGTGGGGGCAGGTGTGGTGGCACACTTCTGTAATCCGAGCACTCAGGAGGCTAAAGCAGGAAGTTCACTGCTGACTCAAGGCCATTTGGGAAGGAGAAAGGGGTCCATGTTGGAGCACTCCTGTAAGCCCAGCACTCTGGGAGGCTGAAGCAGGACAATCACAAGTTAGTGACTTAGTGAGACCCTATCTCAGAATTTTAAAAGGCTGGGGATGTAGCTTAGTGCAAGAGCCTGAGTTCGATCCCCAGAACAGTACTGCAATGGATGGATGGATGGATGGATGGATGGATGGATGGATGGATAGATAGACAGCTCACTCAATGCAAAGGCCTTCTGCTCAATCCCAGTATGTGTGTTGGGGGAAGGGGGCTAGTTATTTAATAAGAAAATATATGCCCTAATGAAATTTAATAATGGGAGGCCAATTCCTGTTTCATAGCCTTTTCAAAGTTGGATTTAGGTATGCTGGTAAGCAGATCTTTCTAATGAGTTTTACCATTAGTCCTGTACTCTCAATCTGCCACCTTCCCTTCTTAAAAATACTCTTGAACTAATTATGTACAGAAGCCTTGACTGGTTGGCCTCACATTATCATGTAATTACATGAAGATTTCACTGTTCGTATGTAGAACATTTGATGGAATCAAGTTCTTGTGATTTTCTTCTGTTGTCATCATAGTGGATTTAGGGGAGAAAGGGAAGATAATTTACCCTTTTCACTAGGAATGATTATAATCTGTATCTTCTGTTGTTGTTGTTGTTGTTCAATGCTAGGAATTGAACCCAGGGCCTGTGCATGCTAGGCAAACACTGCGCCACTAAGCTACATCCTTAGACATGCATCCTCTTTTTGTTTGTTTGTTTGTTTGTTTGAACTCAAAGCCTGAGCTATATCCCAGCTCTTTTTTATTTTGACACAGTCTCACTAAGTGACTAAGTTGCCCAGACTGGGCTTGAACTTGCACTCCTCCTGCCTCAACCTTCCAGAGTGCTGCCATTGCAGGCCTGCGCTAACGTGCTTGGCCTGTACCCTCTTTTGCAAACTTCTTTTTCTTAGGTCTTTCATCCATAAGAACCCTCCCTTGATTTAGGATCTCTTTCTTTTAGCAGGTGCTTAAGCAAAGAGTGGGTGGAACTTTCTATAAACACTTTATAAACAGTTAAGTGTTGATCTTGAATAACTAAAAGTTGAGTTTCCACAGCAATCTTAGCATAGTCTCCACTAGAAGGGCCTGGGGGTGTGACTTTGGAACTGTCTGTCTCTCACATCCCTTATCAGCACTATGACAAAGCTGTCTCAACTTGAAGCAAGATCTAAAGTATTGTGCATAGCAGTTAGTGAGGAAAGACTCTAAATACAGGATATGAATTTTTTAAAAGAGTAATGGTATATGCTTGTAATCCCAGCTACTCAGGAGTCCAAACAGGAGGATCACAAGTTCAAGGCCAGACTGGGCAACTGAGGAGACCCAGTTTCAAAATAAAATTGAGCCTGGCATGGTGGCCCATTCCTGTAATCCTAGCACTCAGGAGGCTGAGGAAGGAGGATCACCACAAGTTCAAGGCCACCCCGGCTACAAGTGAGTGCAAGTCCAGCCTGAACTACATTGTGAGACCCTGTCTCAAAAATTAAAATAAAATAAAATTTAAAAAAGGGTTGGGGATGTAGTCCAGCAGGCCTGGGTTCAATCCACAGTACTGAAAAAAAAAAAAATCTGGGCTGGTGAGATAGCTCAGTGGCATAAGCACCTGCCTGGCAAGCGCAAGGTCCTGAGTTCGATTCCTGGTACCCACATACAAAAAAAGGGCCAGTGATATCACTCAGTGGCACGGGCACCTGCTGGCGCGCGAGGTCCTGAGTGCGACCCCCAGTACCCACACACACACAAAAAAATCTATAATACAAAAATAATGTACAATAATAATCTTAAGCACTGCTACTCCCAGCTTAAGTACAAATTAATTCCTCTTAAATGAGCAATGAATTGATAAAGTACATAATGAAATTTGAAGTAATCGTAACTGGCCAACAAATCAGCTTATAAAGAGACTTCAGTAAGAAGCCTAACTTTAGCTGGGTGTGGTGGTGTATACCTGTATACCCAGCACTTGGGAGGCTGAGGCAAGAGGATCGCTGTGGAGTTCAAGGCCACCTGGGCTACATAACGTGTTCAAGGCCAACCTGCGCAACATGGAGAGACCCTGTCTCAAAAAAAAAAAAAAAAAGGACAGATGCAAAATGGTAGACTTAAACCCAAATACACCAGGAAAAACATTAAATATAAATGGACTAAACAGTTGTCCATTTAATAAACAATTAATACACAGTTAATAAACAATTGCAAACTGGGTAGAAAAGCAAATCAAGGTAAAAATGTTTCTGGAATGATAGAGGTAATTTCATAATGATATAAAAGGATCCATTCAATAGGAAAACATAGTAACCCTAAATTTATATATGCCTAATGTCATTTTTAAAGTATATGCAGCAAAAATTAATAGACCTAAAAAGAAAAAGAAAGGATAGGTATATAGCTCAATGGTAGAGTGCTTGTCTAGCATGCGTGAGGTCCTGGGTTTAATCCCTAGTACCAGGGGAAAGAAAGAAAAAGAGAGAGGAAAAGGGGAGAAAGAAAGAGAGGAAACAAATCTCCTTTCATAGGTAGGTAGGTTAATAATGTTCCTCTCCCAGTAAATTGATGGAGCAAGCAAACAACATATTGGAATGGATATGAATGATTTGTATAATACAGTTAGCTACCTTGACCTAATTGGCATATTTAAAATGCTACACCCAACAACTGCACAATTTTTTTGTTGCATTTTGTTTTTTTAAGCTAGGGTTTCACTATGTAGTTCAGGCTGGCCTTGAACTCATAGCAATCCTCCTGATTCAGCCTCCAGAGTTCTGGGATGACAGGCATGCACCACCATGCCTGGTCCATAGTATTCTTCTCTGCAAGTACATATGGAACATAAGATAAATCTGGGAAGAAATAACAGAAGACTCTTTATTATTTTTAATTTGAACTGCATCTGAGGCTAGGAAACACAGGGAAGACCTAACAGTTCCTCCATAGGAATGCCTTGCTGAATAGGGAACACTGTAATAATAATAATGTCATGCTTGTCTAGTTTATTTTTCCTCAACAAAGAAGCATGTACAGCTAAAAAATGCCTGCACTATGGGGTATTTGTTTGTTTGTTTGAAGTACCAGGATTGAACTCAGGGCCTTCACACTGAGCTACATCTCCAGCCCGTTTTATTTTATTTTCTTTCCTTTTTTTTTTTTTTTTTTTTTTGGACACAGGATTTCATTATTATAGTTCAGGGTGGCCTTGAACTCACTATGTGGCCCAAGCTGGACTTGAATTCATGGCAGTCCTCCTGGGATTACAAGCATGCACTACCACACCCAGCTCTGTTTTTTATTTTGAGATAGGATCTCACTAAATCACCACATTGCTCAGGCTACCTTGAATTTGCCATCCTCCTGCCTCAGCCTTGCAGAGTACTGGGATTGTAGGCATGTGCCACCATGCCTCCACTCTGCCTCTGTCTATTTTGTTTCAATTTTGTTACTGTTTGTTTGTTTGGTTTTTAGTTTTTGATTTATATTTTTGAGACGGGGTCTCACTATGTAGCCCAGGTTGGCCATGAACTCACTATGTACCTCAGGCTGGCCTCAAATTCGTGGTGGTCCTCCTGCCTCAGCCTGCCTAGTGCTGGGATTACAAGTGTGCACCACCATGGCAGACCCTGAACTCACTGTAGCCCAGAATGGCCTCGAAGTCAGCGTGATTCTCCTGCTTGTCTCTGTCTCTTTTAAAGTGCATGACGTTTCCAGATGATAATCTGGGATTGGGTTAACAAACCTGGCTTACCCTAAGAATCATCTGGAAAAATTTTTTAAAAGGCAACTGGGTTGATTCCAAGTATTTGGACAGATTTGAAAGTCACTGAAATAATGTTGTTTGTAGACAAGGAATCAGGGAAAATATAAAAACTATGAATGAGCCGGACATGGTGCATGTCTGTAATGCCAGCACTCAGGAGGCTGAGGCAGGAGGATTGCCACAAGTTCGAGGCCAGCCTGGGCTACATCAGGAGTTCAAAGCCAGCCTGAACTATGTAGTGAGACCCTGTGTCAAAAAAAAAATTTATATGTATATAAATTTTATATATATATATAAATGAATGAGTTAGGGAGAATAACTCGGGCAGGGCTGGTGTGGCTGAGAGGCATAGCCTCCTTTAAAAGTTTTATAAACATGAAAATTAGGCACATTTGCATAGAGAAACAAAGAAAAACCTATCTCTTTGCTTTCCAAATTCAGTGACTTTCTTTACCTAAAAAAGAGGGCTGAAAGGTTGAAGAGAGAGGAGGGGAATGGGAAAAAAAGAATCAAGACATATTACGTACAGGTACAAATTCCCTATGATGAATGTGATCAATATACATGACAGGAACTTCTCTGTGAATATGTTATTAGGTATATTTGTAAAACATTTTGGACATTTTTTTCTTTGTAAAAGTATTAGATTGCACAAATATGACCTCTTCTTTCATATTGTTATGCTGTAATTTTTTTTAATTTGAATATAATTTTCCCAACTGTTTTTAACCAGATAGACATTTACCTCTGTGTGTGTGTGTGCGCGCGTGTGCGTGTGTGTGTGTGTGTGTGTGTGTTGAACACTCAGTGAATGGGTTAGCAGATTTAGTTTAGGGCCCCTCATAACCTCTCCAAGTAAGGCTATTTGAGAATGAACACCTTACATTACTTAGCTCTAATTTCTGAGGATACATAGGTTTTTGAAAGCCTTATCATTAACGTATATTAAATATTATATTATGAATGCTCTGAAACGTGTTCCATTCTCAGTGATGTTTTATAATTGACCAGATGATATCTTAATTAAAAGCAATACCATGGGTTCACCCTACTGCCACTCATGGGGTCCAGTCTAGGATGCCACTGAGGGAAGATCAGCTCAGAAGTTCTTCTAATGTGTTTGATGACTAAGCTTTTTTTTTTCTTTTTATTTATTTATTTATTTATTTATTTATTTATTTTGAGACAGGATCTCACTATGTAGCCTAGGCTGACCTCGAACTCGCAGCAATCCTCCTGCCTCAGCCTCCCACGTGCTGTGATTATAGACATGTGCCACCGCGCCCGGCTCTAAACTTTTAAAGTATCACCCTGGGTTACCATCAGATTTCCTATAAGAAATTTAAAGTCATTGAGATGTAGGATGACTTTGATTAAATCTTGCAAGAAAGAATCACTGTCCTGTGTCATCTCCATTTGTTGCACTTTAACCAGGACTTTATTTTGCCTAAGTCTTCTGCACACAGCAAACTAATACATCAGCAGGCTTCCACGCCATTAGTCTGATAGTAGAATTCTATAAATCCGACTATCTGCACATGTCCCTAGACTTCCACTTATCAACTGAAGTAAGATTCAACTTGGCAACTGTTTCTAAAAAAGCATTCTTATTGTTTATTTTATTTTATGCAAAATAGCTATAGTACTAAAAGGGGATAATTTCTTATACCCCCTACTTGTTTCTGAGTGAAATACAATATGTGTTCCTTGATGCGTTTCTATAGAGGTTCCAGTTTAATTCCAGGACAGTTGTTCCACATAACTCTTTTTTTCTTCCCCTCTAGACTTCTCCAGAGAGCCCTGGGACAGTAGGTGGAGTGCAAAGCTGTATTGTGTTGCCTTCCTGCTTCTTTTCGTTGTTGTTATTGTTGCCTTCCTGCTTTTTTTTCCCCCTTCACCCCCCACCTTGGCTGCTCCTTCTGTGCTACTAATGCTTACTATCTAAATCCTGCATGTGTCACCATTGTGAGGGGCTCATGGCCTTTCTCATTTCAGTCTTGCACATGTGTCATGTGGATTATATTTCATGTCAGATCCTTACTATCAAGCCAGGCACAGTATTGTATCCCTGTAATCCCAGCTACTAGGCGGGCTGAGGCAGCAAGATTACAAATTTGAGGCCAGCCTGGGCAATTTAGTGAAACCCTATCAATAAATAATATAATAAAAAGGGCAGGTAATATAGCTTAGCCCTCTCTGGGTTCAATCCCCAGTACAATAATAATAATAATAATAATAATAATAATAATAATAATAATGATATGAATAAAATCCTCTTAATATCAAGATGGTCACTAAAGCAGTACCATGATAGGCTAGAATCTCACCTCTTCTCTCTGAAAAATGTCCCTCCATTTTAAAGCACCTCTGTCTAATGCCCTGCCCCCAGCCGTAGCACCTTCCAATGCTCCAAAACTACCTAGAGTCCTTTTTGTGAAAGGAGAAAAATCTGATAAACAGTTGTTAGGTGTTGTACTCCTCCCTGAACAATTTCACTCCTAAAAAGGACAGAGGGGGGTAATATTTAACAGAGTATCTTCATTATTATGACTTACTAATGGTGGAATTCCCCACTTCAGTGATGGTATTGGGAAGACATCCACGTTTTGTGTGTGTGCCTTTGAAAGATTTTGACCTGGTTCTGGTCATTGCACTGAACTTTTGTCCTAAAATGATGTCAGCTTGGTTCGTTTCCTTTAGTAATTTATCCATTATGGATTTTGATACTTGATGTCTATATGATGTTAGGAGTCTGGCTGTCTGCATGATTGTTCATCATTGCTCTGATCCTTTCCAACTATCACAGGAAGAGAGGGGAAGGGCGATTTTAGAGATTATGCTGAAGTAATAAACTAGCTGTTCTCTTCCCTCTCTGTTCTACAAATAACAGAAGAAGCAGGCGACCCCACTGCAGACCCAGGCATGGTCATGGACAGCGTGGAAGCAGGCGACACAACGCCTCCCACCAAGAGAAAGAGCAAGTTCTCAGGCTTTGGCAAGATCTTCAAACCCTGGAAATGGAGGAAAAAAAAAAGTAGTGATAAATTTAAAGAGACATCAGAAGGTGAGACATTAAGACTTAAATACATGTACCAAGTTAGAGTTTCTTGGTGTTTGTTGTTTTGGTTTTTTGAGAGGGTCTTGCTATGTATTTCAGGCTGGCCTAGAACTCACAGTGATCCTCCTGCCTCAGCCTCCCAATTATAGGGATTACAGACGTGTGCCAACACACCCAGCCAAATTTCTTGATTAATAAGCACCAAACTTCATCCCTTCTCATACTACTGTTGCTTCCTTTATAAAGAGGGAGCTCAGTCTTAAATTTGTTTTGTTGTTTTCTTGTCTTTTCTTTTTTGAGACAGGGTCTCACTATGTAGTCTAGGTTGGCCTTGAACTCACTGTGTAGTATAGGCGGGCCTCGAACTCCTGCCTCAGCCTCCCAAGTACTGCGATTACAGGCATGCACCACCATGCCCAGCCATCTTTCAGATTTAAACACCCAAATGGTTATTCTCTAAACCTTATATTCTGTAACCTCATTCCCAAATTTGTATTTTGATGGGATTAAAATCTGTTCGGCTGCCCACTCCCTGTCAGCTGGGTTTGCTCTGTGCCATGACAGGTAACCAGGGTTATTTGCAGCTTTTCTTTCCTCAACAGTGTCACGGTTTACATTTGTGAACATGGACTTGTGCGTAGGCAGGAGAGGGTTAAGATGCCCAGTGCTACTTTTCTCTGACTGGGCTCCGGAGCTGTGCCTAGGCTGTGTACCCACTCTGTGCCAGCTTGCCTCAGTCCTAATTTGTACTGAAAAAGAAAACAAGGATCCACGGAGACTTGGTTCCTCCTTGTGGCATCACATTTGTGGGGCCTTGGCAGGAGCATCAGAGTTACCTGAAAGTCTGCTTGTCTCTCCTGGACTGACTCCCATCAGTCATCCTAGAAAGCACCCTCCAGCCTTACTGGATTCAGCCCTTTGACTCCTTTTATCAGGGACATTGAGCTGCAGTGTAGGTTGAGTTGAGCAAGCTGTGGGTATTAAAATGTAACCATTTTTTTTACACACAATTAAAAAAATAAAATAAAATCTGTTCAGGCCAGGCATGATGGCACACCCTGTCATCCCAGCACTTGGGAGGCTGAGGCAGGAGGATCATTGCAAGTTTGAGACCAGCCTGAGCTACAAAGTGAGCTCAAGGCCAGCGTGAACTACATAGCAAGACCCTTTCTCAAAAAAGAAAAAAAAAAAAATTGTTCAGTAACCAGGCAGGGTGGCACCCACCTAGAATCCCAGCCAGTTTAGAAGCTGAGGCAGGAGAATTGAAAGTTCAAAACCTGCCAGGACTTAGTAACACCCTGTCTCGAAAAGTAATGTAAAGTAAAATAGAATAAATTAGTAAGGTAAAATAAAGTCTCTAAGGATATACCTCAGTGGTGGAGCACTTGCATAGCATGTGTAAGCCCCTAGATTAAATCCTCAGTACTGCACAAAACAAAACAAAATCTCTTTAGTGCTAAATGGAATTCCTGTACTGTTGTACATCTAAAGTGCTTCTACTTTTCTACTTGGTCCATTTTCCATCAACACAGAGTTTATCCATAAATTCCATATTATTGAAATTTCAATTAAGCAGCAATTATCTAAAACTACTTTTTTTTTTTTTAATGATTTTTCCTAATAGCACAGGATAAGAAAGAAATTGAGGCAGTTTTTTGTTTTCATTTTTGTTCATAGTGCTGGAGATGGAACCCAGGGCCTCACACATGTTAGTCAACTGCTCTACCACTGACTTATGCTCCCTGCCCCAGAAATTAAGTTTTTAAAATTGAAGGTAGTTTCCCTGTTTTTCCTAAGAATAGAACAATCCCAGCACTCAGGAGGCTGAGGCAGGAGTATTGCCGTGAGTTTGGGGCCAGCCTGAACTACAATGCAAGACCCAGTTTCAAAAAAAAAAAAAAACCTAAGAAAAGAATAAATGTGAAGCACTTTATTCTTTTACTTGTGGACATACAGTGCTAAGAGTAATATTTAACTTGCAACTGCCACATTTTTGAGTGCTGTTTTCTAATTTAATGTTAGTTTTAGAGCGAAAAATATCTATGCGAAAACCAAGAGAAGAGCTGGTTAAAAGAGGAGTTTTATTAGAAGATCCTGAGCCGGGTGAGTTGTAAATGACTACCATATGCCTGTCTATGCGCTTGGTCTTTGACTGGGTCCAAGTATTTGAATTTTCTTTCTTTGCTTTGTTATTGCTGTAGTTGGGGTAGAGGGGGGCTTTTAAAAAGTTCTCTCTCTTCTGATTGTCTGGTCGCATCTTTAACTATGCAATAAAGTGAAAGTGAAGGATCCTCAGGGCAAACACCCTTGTTTCTCTGGAATACTTCCTTAGCTTTGTGCCAGCTGCAATTGTAGGTGATACTTTCTTTTTATAAAATCAAATTTGTCGGGCTGGTGACATAGCTCAGTGGCATAAGTGCCTGCCTGGCAAGCGCGAGGTCCTGAGTTCGACTCCTGGTACCCACATACGAAAAAAGGGCTGGTGATATCATTCAGCGGCATGGGTGCTTGCTGGCGCATAAGGTCCTGAGTTCGACCCCTGGTACCCACAAAAAAAAAAAAAAAAAATCAAATTTGTCTCCGTGCCTGTGTCGCTGTCCTAATCTTGTTTGTCACAAAGATTATGTTTTAGGGCCGGTGAGATAGCTCAGCGGCATAAGTGCCTGCCTGGCAAGCACAAAGTCCTGAGTTCAACTCCCAGTACCCACATAAAAAAAAGGGCCGGTGATATCGCTCAGTGGCATGGGCACCTGCTGGCACCCGAGGTCCTGAGGTTGACCCCCGGTACCCACAAAAAAACAAAGATTATGTTTTAATATTTTAACACTCATCACTGGCTTAATAATGTCAGGACTTTCTCTAGTATGTGGCTTTTTTTTCCTTATGTGTGACTTTCATGAAGCAATTTAATATAAACATCGATTTAATGGTGCTGGGGAGTGGACCCAGAGCCTTGCTCACACTCAGCATGCTCAGTAACTACTGAATTACACCCTAACCCCTCATTCTTTTTTTGGGGGGGTACTGGGAATCGAACTCAGAACCTCACGCTTTCCAGGCAGGCGCTGTGCCACCAAGCTAAATTCCCGGCCCTCTTTTTTTAATACTAGAAAGTAGTTGCTACATTACTTTAGCTCTAGATGTACATTTTTCACGTGTTACTTATTTGCCTTAGACTCTTCACTACTTTCAGCCCAGACTCTACCCCTGATTGAGACCACCTGAAGAATGACACTGTGTGGCCTCCTGGTAGGAGGTGGTGGGTCAGGTAGAAGGGATTGGTCTATGAGAACGCAATGGACTAACCTCCCTAGAACCCCGGGAGATGCTAACGTGATGTTACCATAAGTAGTCTCTATGGAAAGCAAAGGACAAGAGAACTACGTGTGCCTGTTACCATGGCACGAGGAGATAAGACACAGTTTTTAGTCTCTAACCGTAGTGTTTTCAGTTGTTTCTTCCTAGAGTCTAGGAAACCTATTCAGGAACTGGAAATGTTTGTCCAATTTTGCTCCATGAAAGAAGAAAGTTTTTGTAGCAATAAGTGTTCATTACAGATCCTCCCACAGCCTTCTGTAGTTTAATGTAGAGGAAAAATCATCATGTATATCATGTTTACGTCTGATCTATTTATCAGTTCCACCCCATGTTCACCATTCTTGCCCTCAGTCACCCTCTGCTGTTTCTTTGGTTTTGGTTTTTTTTTTTTTTTTTTTTTTTATGTGGGTACTGGGAGTCGAACTCAGGATCTCGCGCTTGCCAGCAAGCGCTTGTGCCGCTGAGCAATATCACCGGCCCTTTTTTTCCTTTATGTGGGTACCGGGAGACGAACTCGGGACCTCGCACTTGCCAGGCAGGTGCTTATGCCACTGAGCTATCTCACCAGCCCTGGTTTTGGTTTTAGTTTTGGGTTGGGTTCGGTTCGGTTCGGTTCGGTTTTGAGACAGGGTCTCACTGAGTATTTCAGGCTGGCCTTGAACTCACTATGTAGCCTAGGCTGGCTTTGAACTCACAGCAATCCTCCTACCTCAGCCTCCCGAGTGTTGGGATTGCAGGCATGTGCCACCATGCCCAGCTTCTCATGTATATTTGAACAATAGTTCATATTGTGTGTCCTCTTCTAATCACTTCCTGTCTATAATCCTCTCAGCTTTCAGAGCTGACCTTTTATAAGATGGATTGTCTTCTTGTTTCATACAGGATTCAGTCCAGGTTCATATACATGCTATTTGATATCCTTCATAGCCTAGCTGTTGCTTACCTTTCCAGTCCTACCCATAACCATTATTTACATGCATCTATTGTCCTACCAGACCAAATGTACCACTTTCTGTGATGCTTTCCTAAACGCATTCTGACATCAGGAGAATAGTTCATTCATTCCTACCATAGTCCTTCAATCAGTCTAGCTCTTGAGCCAGGCGTGGTGGCACACTCCATAATCCCAGCTCTCAGAAGGCTGAAGCAGGAGGATCGCCATGAGTTCAAGGCTAGCCTGAACTACATAGTGAGACCCTGTCTCAAAAAAAAAATATGGGGGCCGGTGAGATGGCTCAGCGGCATAAGCGCCTGCCTTGCAAGTGCGAGGGCCCGAGTTCGACTCCCGGATCCCACATACAAAAAAAGGGGCCGGTGATATCGCTCAGCGGCACGGGTGCCTGTTGGCGCGCGAGGTCCTGAGGTCGACCCCCCGGTACCCACAAAAAAAAAAAAAAAAAAAAAAAAATATGGGAGGGCCGGTGAGATGGCTCAGCGGCTTAAGCGCCTGCCCGGCAAGCGCGAGGGCCCGAGTTCGACTCCCGGAACCCACATACGAAAAAGGGGCCGGTGATATCGCTCAGCGGCTCGGGCGCCTGCTGGCGCGCGAGGTCCTGAGGTCGACCCCCGGTACCCACAAAAAAAAAAAAAAAAAATGGGGCCAGTGAGATAGCTCAGCAGCATAAGCGCCTGCCTGGCAAGTGCGAGGTCGAGTTCGACTCCCGGTACCCACATGAAGGAAAAAAAGGGCCGGTGATATCGCTCAGCAGCACAGGTGCCTTTTGGCAAGCGCGAGGTCCTCAGTTTGACTCCCAGTACCCACATAAAAAATATGTGTGTGTGTGTGTGTGTGTGTCTTGACACTTATCCATAACGATTCTGTCTTTTTATAGCAAGGTAATTGGCATAAAATAGTCAGTAAGATGTTTATTGCAAAAAGGAATTATTTCCATTGTTACTAGAAAGTTTCAGGTAACCTAGGTATAAAAATAAGCTAATATGGGGCCGGTGAGATGGCTCAGCGGCTTAAGTGCCTGCGCGGCAAGCGCGAGGGCCCGAGTTCGACTCCTGGAACCCACATACCAAAAAGGGGCCGGTGATATCGCTCAGCGGCACGGGCGCCTCCTGGCGCGCGAGGTCCTGAGGTCGACCCCCCGGTACCCACAAAAAAAAAATAAAATAAAATAAAAAAAATAAGCTAACATAGGAAGAGGGAGACAAGAGGATAAGAGTGATTAGAATCACCAGCTCTTCTCCCTGTCTGACTGCGCTGGTTCCTTCACTTAACTGTTTCCTCTTTCTCCCTGCAGGTGGTGAGGACCCAGGAAAGTTAAATCATGCCATATTGAAGAATGGCCATACCACCCCCATAGGGAATGCCAGATCTTCTAGTCCAGTCATAGTAGAGGAAGAGCCAGTAACAATAGCAAGTGTTAGGAATTCTGTTTCAGAAGAAGACTCAAAGAAGCAACTAGGTAAGAAACTGGATTCTTGAGTTAAAGAACCATGGACCAGTCATATTCATCCTTTCATCCTCTCCCTGTACTTCCCCCTTGTTTTGTTTTTGCTTTATTTGTTCAGGTTTTTAGTTTTTTGGGTTGTTTTGTTTTTTGTGGGTTTTTTTTGTTTTGTTTTGTTTTGTTTTGAGATAGGGTCTCACTGTGTAGCCCAGGCTGGCCTACTCACTGCAGTCCTCCTGCCTCAGCGTTCTGAGTGCTGGGATTACAGGTGTATGCTACTACACCCAGCACAATCATTATCTTTAACTCAGAGGTTTGCCAGAGAACAAGGAACAATAAAACCCAAGGGGAATTTCATTCTCCTTTAGAAATTACTTAACTACCTGCAACTTTTAGTGGAATTTTCCTCCTCTTACTCTATTTTTGTTTGTTTTGTTTTGTTTTGTTTTTGTTTTTGTTTTGTTTTTGTTTTTGTTTTTGCTTTTTTGATACCGGAAATCAAACTTAGGACCTTGCGTTTGCCAGGCAGGCATTCCTCCTCTTATTCTTATATTCATGAAATACTTAAATTTGTGATTCTTAAGGAAAAAAAGTATCAGATTCTTGTGGGACTTTTTCAGGCTACACATTTGTCTTCATTTATCAAGGAATTTTATGTGCCTCCTCCAGTAGCCTGGCTCTTGTGTAAAGAATTACTACCATAATGTGCCTCTGATTGATGTTTGTTAAGTATGTTGAGGATGGGAAACATAGTAACATTACTGTAGCCTGTAAGCTAATCTATAAATTAAATAATTGATAAAGCTGACCATAAATCCATAGATGTATTTCTCATGTTACTCGCTCTTCCTTTCCAGATCATGTCTTTTATTACCCAGACTCAACTGGAAGCCCACCTAATTCTGAAGCAGAGTCTCTTCCTGAGAATGTACCCAAACAGCCTCTGCTGCCCCCGAAAAGACCCTTGTCCTCTTCTCATGAAGCAAGTGAAGGGCAAACAAAGAATGTCACTTCTTCTGGCAGCACAACAAGGTCCATCTCCTCCACTTCTGCATCCTCTACCACCATAGCACCTGCTGCCACCACTGCTGCCACAAACCTAACAAAGACTGTTAACTCCTTCATCACTCCTTCCCCAGCACCCAGGACTCTGCCTGCTGCTCCTGCCAGCACTAATACTACTGCTACCCCAAACTTTACTCATATTGTCCCTGCCAAGCAGCCCCCTGTGCCTCCCCCTAAGCCATCTCCCAGAAATAGCAACCCTGTTATTGGTAAGTAAGTCTTCAGAATCTCACAGTTTTTCTTTTTTCTTTTATCTTGGGGTGGTTATTTTATTGGATAACTGCTACAATATTGATTTTGGAGGGTTTTTTTTCCTCCCCCCCCCCAGTTTGTTTGTTTGTTTGTGACAAAGTCTCACTATGTAGTGCAGGCTGGCCTCAAACTTGCACCAATCCTCTTTCCTCAGCCTCTCGAGTGCCAGGATTATACAGTATTGATTTGATCTATGAAAGAGTTCCATATCTTTTCCCTTCTAATGTCCTCAATATAGAGAAAAGTTTTGAAAATGAGGCATAGCAGGCATGGTTGTGCATGCCTATAATCCCAGCCCTCCAGAGGCTGAGGCAAGAGGATCACCAAGAAGACAGCCTGAACTGCATAGGGAGACCCTATCTAAAAAAAACAAAACAAAGCAAACAAACAAACGCTCTATATACTTGGAGAACTGGGTAAGTAAAGACCTTAACAGGTTTGACATACATGGAAGTATCTGTGACACTTACTGAGAAAATTGGAATAATGCCACAAAGTATAACAAGCAAGGCAAACTTTCCAACTAAAAAGCTTGTTTTGTTTTGTTTTCAGTCTACTTTGAATTACCAATGCATGCCTTAAGCAAAGCATAAATAAGTCTAGTAGGGAAGAAGATAATTTTATGGATGCCTGTGTAACTTGTGATTCAGTGCCTGGTATAGTATCTCCATGGGAATTGCAAAATACATTATTTAAATTGTCCCGATAAAATCATTTTTATCTCGGGAGAGTTAAGAATGCTACTCTTGTATTAAAATAAGTGGCAATACAGAAAGCAGAGGAGGTCATTTCTTGTTGAGGTCCATTTCGTTTACCTAAATGCACACTTTCAGCCAGGCATGGTGGCACACTCCTGTAATCCCAGCACTTGGTAGGCTGAGGCAGGAGGATTGCAGTGAGTTCGAGGACAGCCTGGGCAACATAGCAAGATCCTGTCTCAATAAATAAATGAATGAATGAATGAATGAATGAATGAATGAATGAATGAATGCACTCTTCCTTAGAGAAATCTTCAAGGAAGGGAAGGCAGGAAGGCACCCTAATGAGTGCTTCAGAGCTAATGAAAATATAGTTTTCAGGAGAAATACTAGGTTTACTACTGCTTAACATTCTTGTTATTGATTGAATGGATGAAAAAAGTATGTGCATTAAATATTTAATACTATATGACCAAGTTGGGCAGAGCGATTAGAACCTTGAAAAACAAGCTTAGAATATATTGTATGGCAGGTTAGAGTAGCTTGGTAAAAACAGGACGGACATTGTTACCATCATCGTCACTTTGAGTAGATAGTGTCATGTCGACTTATCTCTAAGGAACTTGAGGAGCCTCATAACTACTTTTTTGCAAAACCACCTTGTGCTGTAGGAAACCGGTCTTAGCTGGTGTATAGAAGAGCAATTAGAACTTGGAGACACTGTGACTCATTCAGAGTTGGAGTAAGTGAGAGGCAGAAACTCACCTCTCAGGTCCAGAGCTCTGTTCTCTCCTCTGCTGTTCTCAAACTGTTGTCTGGACTGGCGTTCATCAGGATCGCCCCCAGAGGGTTTATTGAAACATGTATTGTTGGCCTTGCCTCTAGAGTTCGTGGTTCCAGTAAGTCCCGGGTAGGGTGGAGAACCTGTGTTCTGTAGGTCCCCAAATAATGCCCATGGTGCTCTTCAGGGACCACTCGTTAAGACTCCTTCTCTAGACCAGTGGTGTTCCTCCCTTTTAGGTCAAGGCAACATACAACACAATGTGTGCATGATTCCCTGGGGTAAAGTGCAGAAGCCACTCCTGGCCTTTGATGAATGACTAGCCCAAAGCAGTAGGCCTTGTGACTGAATCAACATCAGCCCCTGGCAGGTTCTCAGCAAGAGAAAAATAAATTAGTTTACAGAGTTTTTATTAAAGTTACATAGATTGATTTAAAGGAGTATACCTTATTCGTGAATTATGACCATCCTAATTCTTTGGTGCTAAAATGCCATTTCTGCCAGGCATGGTGGCACACGCCTGTAATCCCAGCACTGGGGAGGTTGAGGCAGGAGGATCACTGTGAGTTCGAGGCCAGCCTGAACTATATAGTGAAATCCTGTCTCAAAAAGACCAAAAAAAAAAAAAAAAAAAGCCATTTCTTTCACAAAAGGATTATGATCATAAACTGTTTACTTAATTTCAGTCCTTATCTGGACATCTTTAAAAATGACAGCCTGGCTGGGAATGTAACTCAGCGATGGAGTCCTCGAATAGCATGCCGGAGGCCCTGGGTTCAATCCCCAATACTGCCAAAAATTGCAAGCTGAATTTAGTCCAGAAATTTTTTTTTGTTTTTTTTTTTTTGAGACAAGGTTTTACTGTGTACCCTAGGCTCTCCTCAAACTTGTGATCCTCCTGAGTGCCAAAGACTTTTTTGGGGGGAGGTAGTGGGAATCAAACTCAGGGCCTTGCACAAGGTCTCGTCAGGGGTGAATTGTTCATTTTGTTTGTTTTTTGATGTAGTAGGGATTGAACTATATCTCCAGCCCTCAGGAGTAAGTTCAGAGAAGCAACAAGAATGTAGTCAACCCAAAAATATCTCTTTCATTCATCCTGAAATTCATAAAAATCAAAAAAAAAAGAAAGAAAGAAAAATTCATAAAAATCTTTCTTTAATCTTTTTTTTTTTTTTTTTGTGGGTACCAGGGGGTCGACCTCAGGACCTCGCGCGCCAGCAGGCGCCCGTGCCACTGAGCGATATCACCGGCCCCTTTTTTGTATGTGGGTTCCGGGAGTCGAACTCGGGCCCTCGCGCTTGCAAGGCAGGCGCTTAAACCGCTGAGCCATCTCACCGGCCCCTTTTTTAAATCTTTATATCCAGTGTTTTTCTAGAATGTTCTTGCTATAATTTACATATGGGCTGGGGATGTAGCTTAGTGTTAGAGTGCTTGACTAGCATGAGCAAGGCCCTGGGTTCGATCCTGAGTAGTAACAAAAACAAAAAACAGGACAGGAAGTGTGGCTTAGTGGTAGGGTACTTGCCTGGCATGGACAAAACCCTAGGTTCAATCCCCGGTACTGGGAAAAGGAAAGGGAAAAAAAAAAAAAAAAAAAAAGATATATATTTTACTTTGAACAGCCCCAACGGAGTAGTATTTATGGCAAATAATGTTTTATTGCAGGGAACCTTATGAAATCCATTTAAGAATACTTGAAGGAACTAAAATAATTTGGCTAAGTGATTAGAAGTTGGTGATCAGCGAGGCATGGTGGCACACGCCTATAATCCCAGCACTCAGGAGGCTGAGGCAGGAGGGTCACTGCAAGTTTGAGGCCAGCCTGAGCTACAAAGTGAGTTCAAGGCCAGCCTGAACTGTGTAGTAAAACCCTGTCTCAAAAAGGGGGAAAAAAAAAGGATTTACGATGTCTTGCCAGGCATGGTGGCGCACGCCTGTAATCCCAGCACTCGGGAGGCTGAGGCAGGACAATCACTGCGAGTTTGAGGCCAGCCTGGGCTACATAGTGAACTCATGGCCAGCCTGAATGACACAACGAGAGACCCTGTCTCAAAAATAAAAGTCTCAAAAGAATTTAAAATGTCTTTACTGGTAGTTCTGTAATAGAGCTGAGATAGCTAGTTATCATTATCAGAATATGGTAAGAATGCCCAGTAATGTTTTAATTGCTGTCTGAATTTTTTTTTTTTTTGTACTGGGAATCGAACTCACGACCTCATGCTTGCCAGGCAGGAGCTGTGCCACTGAGCTATATCCCCGGCTGAATATTTAAATTTCTTTCTTTCTGTCTTTGGTTTTTTTTTTTTTTTTTTTTTTGGTACTAGGAATTGAACTCAGGACCTTGCACTTGCCAGGCAGGCACTTGTGCCGCAGAGCTATATCCCTGGCCCATGAATATTTAAATTTCTTAATGGAGTATTGTTACACATAATAACTTTTTATCAACTCTTTTTCTGACTGTTTATATTAACTTCATACCAACATCAAGTTATAAAGTTGTCATATGTTATAACAGTGAAGTAAGATACTCATCAGAGCTTTCCTACACATATGTTCATTGGTATTCTACTTGCATAAATACAAATTTTGTTTCAGGAATGAGAGAGATAGGAAATGGCCAAGTCATGAAAGTATATAATTTACTTAAAAGATTAAGACTGAGGGGCTGGTGAGATGGCTCAGCGGCGTAAGCACCTGCCTTGCAAGCGCGAGGGCCCAAGTTCGACTCCCGGATCCCACATACGAAAAAGGGGCGGGTGATATCGCTCAGCGGCACGGGTGCCTGTTGGCGCGCGAGGTCCTGAGGTCGACCACCCCCCCGGTACCCACAAAAAAAAAAAAAAAAAAAGACTGAGCTCTAGGGCCGGTGAGATAGCTCAGCAGCGTAAGCACTTGCCCGGCAAGCGCGAGGGCCCGAGTTCGACTCCCGGAACCTACATACAAAAAAAGGGCTGGTGATATCACTCAGCAGCACGGGCGCCTAATGGCACGCGAGGTCCTGAGGTCGACCCCCCAGTACCCACAAAAAAAAAAAAAAAGACTGAGCTCTAATTTTAGGCCTGGGCTTGCCCCTCAAAGCATCGTAAAGCCATGTTAAATTGACGTGTTGCTCGCTCTTTTTCTAGCTGAACTGTCCCAAGCAATAAACAGTGGTACATTATCAAAACCATCCCCACCCTTACCACCGAAGAGAGGCATTCCAACAACCTTGGTACCCACCTCGGAATCTGCTGCCGCCTTCACCACAAAAACACCAAGTGATCAAAGAGCGAAGGGCACATGCCCTGTGGGCTCCGAACTCCTGCCGACGATCCCAGCTCCTTCTCCATCCCCACCACTGCCTACTCACAGACCTCCGGAACCTCCACAGTCCCCTCCAGTCCCTGCTAAGACTTTGCAAGTTGTGCCACAAGTGGAGTTTCTGCCTTCCTTGGATCTGCCCCAGGAGGTTCCCCAGCAGGAAAATCAGAAAAAGGAAGTCCCCAAGAGGATTCTGGACCAGAGCTTTGGGGAGCCCCACATACCCTCTAGGCTACCCCCGCTCCCTCTACATGTTCGAATTCAGCAGGCCCTGACCAGCCCTCTTGCGGTGACCCCTCCCTTGGAGGGCTCTCACAGAGCTCATTCATTGCTCTTTGAGAATAGCGACAGCTTTTATGAGGACAGCAGTACCCTGGGTCGGACCAGGTCACTTCCCATCACTATTGAAATGCTGAAAGTGTGAGTGCCTTTAAAGCTTGCCTCTAGTTTCTCCTTTAGGTAGCCCAGAAACAAATTACTTATAAAAAGAAAATGCGAATAAATTTATAAAGTACAGAGAGTATTCTATGAAAAGGATCGGTTATAGAATCAGACTTTTTTAAAAAACCTGTAAGCTTTTGTTTATTAAATGGAGAGTTCCAAAGTAACATAAAAATTATATGTTTATGTGCATAAAAATTTAAACCATGAGGTTCTTTTTTATAGGTTCATTTTATTTTTTCAATCAGATTTTATTGGTACATTTTAGATATACATAATGATCACATTCATCGTAGAGAATTTGTACCTGTACATGATATAACTTGGTTTTTTTTCCCATTCCCCTACCCTCCCTTTCAACCCCTCCTCTCTTCCCCATTTACAAAACTTTGTTTCCATGTTTTCCCTCTTTTCTCTTTTTTTTTTTTTTTACTTTTCACTTCTTTCCTTTTTCTCTCCCTTCTCCTTTGTTCCCCTCCCCATTTGAACATTTTCTTCCTATTTCACTATACTTATTACACATTTTGGTCTTTATTTGCGCTTTCAGTTTCTCACACCAGAGAAACAATGCAGTAAAAACCACGAGTTTTATGTGATGTAAGAATAGCTGTGTAGGGGCTGGTGAGATAGCTCAGCGGCATAAGCGCCTGCCTGGCAAGCGCGAGGTCCTGAGTTCAACTCCTGGAACCCACATACGGAAAAAGGGCCGGTGATATCGCTCAGCGGCACGGGCGCCTGCTGGCATGCGAGGTCCTGAGGTTGAACCCCGGTACCCACACACAGACACACAAAAAAAGAATAGCTGTGTAGGTATTTAAGGGTCATGGCCTCGTAGTAAGAGTTCTGTGTTCAAACCCCAACTGTACCACTTCTACTGTGTAGTGGCAGTGTATAGTTGTATATGCTACTTAGCCTGTTTTTAGTTATTTCATCTGTAAATGGAAATGGCATCTTTGTAGGGTGGTGAGAATGAAAATTAGATAGATTCTGGAAAGCACCTAATAACTGGTAGAACTGGGATTTGTACTCAGAGCTCTTTAGATTAATAGGTGCTTAAAAGTTTCTTAATAAGATATTTAGTTATGGGAAAGATTTGTAAGTTACTTTGTTAATGGACTTTGCCATAGATATTCCAATCCTTTGTCTTTCATACCAGTTATCCTCTAATTTCTGTAACATAATTATGTTAATTTGTTAGTCCAGACGATGAAGAAGAGGAGCAAACCTGCCCTTTGGCATTTGTTGAAGATGTGCCATCTACCTCAGTCATTCCTCAACTACCACAGTGTCTACAGGAGGAACAGGAAGAAAAGGAGAGTGACTCAGATTCAGAGGGTCCCATTCAGTACCGAGATGAAGAGGACGAAGATGAAAGCCATCAAAGTAAGAAAGGGAAGGAAAAGCAAGATAAAATTATTTTACAGAAAAAACTATTTACTGGTCTTAGCAAGTATAGAATGAATGGAAACAGACATCTTCTTCCCTGGAGTCAGTCCTCTGGTTCATTGTTCTTATGCCACTGTGAAGGGGTCCTTGTCCCTGCTACCATCCCTGTGTTAAAACAAACCAGGAGAGGTTGCCAAGTACATTGAGTCATTCAGGTTTTTATTTGTTTCCTTCTATTTTAAAACTATTCACCCAGGGGATAGTGGTATAGCTCAGTAGAAGTAGATCTTGTTCTTAGCCTGCCTAAGGCTCTAGATTGAGTTGGGAAGGGAAGGGACTCCTCTTAAAATATTAGACAATATTTCTGGGTGTGGTGGCACACACCTGTAATCCCAGCACTCAGGAGATTGAGGCAGGAAGATTGCCACTAGGCCAGCCTGGGCTACATAGTGAGTTCAAGGATAGCCTGAACTACTGTGTACAGCAAGATCCTGTCTCAAAAAAAAAAAAAAAAAAAAAAAAAAAAAAAAAAAAAAATATATATATATATATATATATATATATATATATATATATGTATTTGACAATACAGAGTGGAGAAAAACTGGCAGATGTGTTAAGGTAAAAAGATTAAAATTATACATCCCATCCATCTAATGACAAAGCAATAGGACAAAGGAAAAAATGTCCTTATTGTAATAAGACAAAGGGAAAAAAATGTGTTCATATCCACAAATTGTTGTAAATAATGGAATTCTGATTCCCAAATGTGGAAAAACAGCTTTAAAAACAGATAGGTTGGGGCCGGTGAGATAGCTCAGCGGCATAAGTGCCTGCCTGGCAAGCTTGAGGTCCTGAGTTCGACTGCCAGTACCCACATACGATAAAAGGGCCGGTGATATCGCTCATCAGCATGGGCACCTGCTCATGAACGAGGTCCTGAGTTTGACCCCCAGTACCCACAAAAAGAAAAAAAAAAGGTTAAATCCCAGCACTTGGAAGGTTGAGGCAGGAGGATTGCAAATTAGAGGCCAGCCTGGGATACATAGTGAGTTCAAGGCCAGTCTCAACTACATAGGGAGACCCTGTCAAAAAGTAAAAACAAAACAATAAAACATAGATTAGCAGGCACAGTGGCATGCGCCTTTAGTCCCAGCTCCTCAGGAGGCTATGGCCAGAAAATCACTTAACTCCGGGAAGTAAAGACCAGCCTCAGCAATGTAGAGACCCCAATTAATCAATCAGTAAGTAAGTTGAATGCAAGATGTTTTAGTATGAAAGCTTTTTTTTTTTTTTCCCTGTTTTTTTTTTTTTTTTGTGTGTGTGTGTGGGTACCGGGGGTCGAACTCAGGACCTCGCACTTGCCAGGCAGGCACTTATGCCGCTGAGCTATCTCACCAGCCCCTTTTTCCTGGTATTTTGAGACAAAGTCTCGCTGTATTGTTCAGGCTGGCCTTGAACTCACCATGTAGTCCAGGCTGGCCTCAAACTCATGGCAATCCCCCTGCCTCAGCCTCCCAGGTGCTGGGATTACAGGCATGCACCACCACACCTGACAAGTATGAAAGCTTTTATGTTTTAATTCAGAGAACTGTCTCTTGCTTATATTTTCTCTCCTCTAACAATCATTACTAATGAGAAGAACTACAGGGCTGGTAGAAGTGAAAAGGAATCTTTTCCCCATGGGAGCAAAATAGGCAAATGACTGAAATTATTTTTAGATGTTTTTATCCTGACCCCCTCTTCTGTGTTTGGTTGGATCATTGGAAGCCAAGTGGGAAGCTGGGAGTTGTTCGATCAGACTGTTGCCCTGCTCCACATGAGGTTGGAGCCCTTGGCTTCAAGCTTCTGCATTTTTTCCTTCGCCTCATACAAAGGTGCCCTGGCCAACAAAGTGAAGAGGAAAGACACACTGGCAATGAAGCTGAGCCACAGGCCCAGTGATCCAGAGTTGAACTTGAATTCTTGGCCTCGTAAAAGCAAGGAGGAGTGGAATGAAATACGGCACCAGATTGGGAACACATTGATCCGGTAGGCCTTTGTTTATTGGATTTGGTTTGATTATGCTGGTGTGTGTTAGATGCTTACTTTGTGGCATAGCATGCATTTATACTTTTTATTTTTCAGTGTAATTTTTTTTGTGTGTGTGTGGGTACCAGGGGTCAAACTCAGGACCTTGCGCACCAGCAGGTGCCCATGCCGCTGAGCGATATCACCAGCCCTTTTTTCATATGCGGGTACCGGGAGTTGAACTCAGGACCTCGCACTTGCCAGGCAGGCGCTTATGCTGCTGAGCCATCTCACCGGCCCTCTTACTACTTTTTTTTTTTTTTTTCCTGTGTGTACCGGGGGTCGAACTCAGGACCTCGCGCGCCAGCAGGCACCTGTGCTGCTGAGCGATATCACCAGCCCTTTTTTTCATATATGGGTACTGGGAGTCAAACTCAGGACCTCGCACTTGCCAGACAGGTGCTTATGCTGCTGAGCCATCTCACTGGCCCTCTTACCACTTTTTTATCCACTTGCTGAAGCATGAAGAACCAACCCAATCAACATACCCATAGTATTTATTATATGTATTCCACATGTCCCATGTAACAGCTTCCTTTCAAAATATTAATATATTTTTCAAGTCAACTGGAACCAAAATTATAGAGAAACTAAATATAGGGCGGCTTCCTACATATTAAATGAGTAAATATATATGTAATTACATTTTGTTTAAAAAATAATTCATTTTGTTTAAAAAAATTTCAAACCTATAGAAGAGTTGAAAAATATATACTTTTCACCTAGAAGTGTTAACATTTCTGTATGGGCTTTAATGGTTATTGTGCTCACTTTCTCTGTATACATATACATTCTTTTTCTTTTTTCCTAAAACCATTTTGAAAATAAATTGTAAACATTGTAGTTCTTTACTCCTAAGTACTTCAGCATGAGAGCTTGTAGGAAAGACATTCTCTTACATACCCGAGTCATACCAAATTCAAGAAATGTAACATCAATACAATTTTTTTTTTTTTTTTTTGTGGGTAGCGGGGGTCAAACTCAGGACCTCACGTGCCAGCAGGCGCCCATGCTGCTGAGCAATATCACTGGCCCTTTTTTCGTATGTGGGATCCGGGAGTCAAACTCACGACCTCGTGCTTGCCAGGCAGGTGCTTATGCCGCTAAGTCATCTTACCAGCCCACAATATTTTTATTTAGTATACCATTTATATTCGATTTCATGAAACATCCCAATAATATCTAGTTTTTATTGTTTTTATAATAGTGGGGATTGAACCCAGCCTCATACATGCTAGGTGAGTACTCTGCCACTGAGCAATATCCCCAGCCCTTTTGGTTTGTTTTTTGGTTTTTTTGTTTCTGAGACAGGGTCTCGCTCTGTAGTGCAGGCTGGCCTTGAGGTGGCCAGGCTCACCTCATACTCACAGCAACCCTCCTGCCTTAGCCTCCTGAGTGCTGGGATTACAGGTGTGTGCCACCATGCCTGGCTCCTTTTGGTTTGTGTGGGTTTGAGACAGTCTCCATAAATAGCATAGGCTGGCCTGGAACTCAAATGTTCCTGCCTCAGCCTCCTAAGGTCTGGGATCATAAGCATGTGCCCTTCTGGCCCATTTTTATTTTTTGTTTTTTGTTGGATTTTTTTTATTATGATGTGAGGATTGGTGACATTTTTCCACATTTTTTGATTAGTGCCTATTGGTTATACAGATTAATGTGTTTCATTCTGGCAGATAAAGTATGCACATAACATACTTTAACCACTCCCACCCCATCACCTTCCTTGGCCCCCCTGGAGGGTTTCAATGTGTATAATGGTTTTTATTTTTTTAAAACAGGGTCTTACTGTACCCCAGGCGGGCCTGGAACTCACTCTGTATGCCCAGGCTAATCCTTTTATTATTTCGATTTTGATTTTCTGAGACCAGGGTCTTCTGTAGTCTAGGTCTTTCTGTAGTCCAGGTTGGCCTCAAACTCACAGCGATCCTCCTGCCTCAGCCTCCCAAATACTGGAATTACAGGCATGTGCCACCACACCTGACTTACCCAGACTAATTTTGAACTCATGATCTTCCTGCTGTGGCTTCCTGAGTGCTGATATTATAGACGTGTGCAACCACACTCAGCAAGTCTGACTTTTTTTGTGCCAATTGCTCATTAAAGTCAGAACTAGAGCTAGAATCCTGGCTTTCTATATGTGATATGTGTATTAGAACTTACAATGTGAAAATTATTTCATAAATAATCAAAGAAGTGAGCTGGACGTGGTGGCACACACCTCTAATCCCAACACTTGGGAGGAGGATCGCTATGAGTTTGAAGCCAGACTGGACTACATAGTGAGTTCATGGCCAGCCTGAACTATATAGCAAGACCTTGTCTCAAGTAATCAATAATAATCAGAAAAGCAAGTGAAATATATTTTAAGATTCTTTGAGATTAATACAAACTATGGCCCACAAATCCTTGTAAGCATGATTAAGCAGTGTTTTGTTTTGTTTTGTTGGTTTTTTGAGACGGGGTCTCGCTATATAGTTCAGGCTGCCCTGGAGCTGTGTAGCCCAGGCTGGCCGGGAACTTGAGGCATCCTCCTGACTGAGCCTCCCAAGTGCTCACAGGTGTGTGCCACCATGCCCAGCCCGGTTGGGCAGTTTAACATAGATACCCTTACTTATCTCCTCTAGGCGGCTGAGTCAAAGACCCACACCGGAAGAACTGGAACAACGCAACATACTGCAACGTGAGTTCAGCTAGGGAAGTCAAGTTTACAGACTTTCTGTGTATAACTTTCGTTTACATAAAAGAAAAAAGAAGAATTTGCTGTAAGGACCAAGGGGAGAGTGTTCCAGCTGGGGAAGAATATCCTTCCTCTGAGGAAACAGAATTCCCCCAGGCTTGCTATGGAAGATGTTATCAGGGTATTGTTTAGGTGTACACTGATATTCCAGAAATCTTTGTTTTAATTTCTCATAGTATTCTGGGACTGTCTTGGACATTTCGGAGCATTTAACAGGTGTGGGATATGTAACCCACTTTGGTTTGTCTTTGGGTACTAATGTAAGTCCCAGTGTCACAGTTTTCCTGCTCCTGTTCTCTCTTCCTCCTGAGGGCTGGGATTACAGGTGTCCACTACCACATGGGCTCTTAACACTTTCTTACCTCTGTAGCCACCAGATTCAACCCTGTATTTAATTTGTTGTCTGTGTACATATGTAATTAATTTCCTAGAATAGTGTTCTAGTGCAGATTTGATTTGTTCTTCCAAAATTTAGTGTGACATTTGGCCTTAAAAACCTCACTGGGCTGGTGAGATGGCTCAGCGGCGTAAGCGCCTGCCTGGCAAGCGCGAGGGCCGAAGTTCGACTCCTGGAACCCACATATGAAAAAAGGGCCGGTGATATCACTCAGCGGCACAGGCGCCTGCTGGCATGCGAGGTCCTGAGGTAGACCCCCGGTACCCACAAAAAAAAAAAACCTCCTCACTAAAGAGCTTTAGGCTTCCCTGGGGTTGTTTGTGCACATGCTGAGTCTAACCAATCCATTGCTTACTCTCCTAGCACTATTTGGGTGTGCACACCTTATGAATTTTACAGTGCGGGCACCTTTATAAATCTTATCACGCGAAACTTGGTGTGATCTCCATTGTCGGTTCTTATCAGTTACTCTTAAGCAATACTCTGCAAACTTCTTTTCTTAAAGGCCTCATTGTAAATATTTTCAGCTTTGTAGGCCAGAAGGCAAATGTAAAAACTATTGTAGGTAGTTATAAAACTGTGTAGGGATGGGGTAAAAAAAATAATAAAAATAAAACTTTTTAAAAACTTTATGACCCTTCTTAGCTCACAGGCAGTATAAATATAGGCAACTAGTAAAAAAAAAAATATATATATATATAGGCAACTAGACAGATTTGGTACCATATTTTGCTGGCTTTTGCTCTTAAATATTTGAATATACCAGCTGACCAAAACATTGGCTTGATCAGTCATTTCCAAAGATACTTTATTCTGATTTGGACCTATAAGAAATACATGTGCTGTAATTATTAAAATGTTTAATATTCAGATTGCCATTGTGAAGTAATAGTCTTTGTTTCTGTCAACTATAGCTAAAAATGAAGCTGATCGGCAGGCAGAAAAACGAGAGATTAAACGTCGGCTCACTAGAAAGGTACTGCTTCCTAATATTTTTGTGTCAGTCTGTCTACTGACTGTATGCCTGGTATTTGGATGATATGTTTGATCAGAAGTAAATGAACTTGATTTATGGTGCCATCAACTGCTATGAAAATAAATAATGCATATAGAAAATTATACATTATCAAGAGCTTTTTTTTTTTTTTTTTTTTTTTAATGTGGGTACCGGGAGTCGACCTCAGGACCTCGTGCTTGCCAGGCAGGCGCTTATGGTGCTGAGCGAAATCCCCAGCCCTTTTTTTTCCTTTATGTGAGTTCCGGGAGTCGAACTCAGGACCTTGCGCTTGCCAGGCAGGCGCTTATGCCGCTATCTCACTGGCCTTAAGAGCTTTTTTTTGTTATTTGGGAGGGGTTGGGGGTTTTGGGGGGGTTGTTTTTTTTTAATGTGGGTACCGGGAGTCGAACTCAGGACCTCGCACTCGCCAGCAGGCGCTTGTGCCACTGAGCAATATCACCAGCCCCTTTATTTTTTCCTTTATGTGGGTACTGGGAGTGGTTTTTTGGTTTCTTGAGACAGGATCTCACTGTGTATTCTAGGTTGACCTTGAACTCATTATGTAGCCGAGGCTGTCCTCAAACTTGTGGCGATCCTCCTGCCTACCCCCCCGGGAGTGCTGGGAATACAGGTGTGCACAACCACACCCGACTTCACTTTTAATATTTTTAAAAGGCCTGGCACAAGAAAGTGTTTGATAATTTTGACCTTTTATTTCAAGGCCTAGGATTATGATGTAGACTAAAACTTGGTGTTTTTTGCCCACATGGTGGCACAAGCCTTTAATCCCAGCTCTCAGGAGGCTAAGGCAGAAAGATCACCATGAGTTCAAAGCTAGCCTAAACTACACAGCAAGACCCCATCTCAAAAAACCAAGAAACAAAACTTGGTGTTATTTCTTTATTTTTTTTGGAGTTTCGGGGGTTGGTTTGATTTGGATTGGTTTGGTTTGAGTCCCCTCTGCCCCCTGTACTGGGACCAAACTCAGGACCTCACACATGGTAGGCAAGCACTGCACCACTGAGCTATACCCCTAACCCTGTAAAACTTGCTGATGTGTAGAGACAATAACAGGAGGAGTATGGAGCTTCAACTTTTTTTTTTTTTATGTGGGTACCGGGAGTCAAACTCAGGAACTCGTGCCTGCCAGCAGGCACTTGTGCCGCTGAGCAATATCACCGGCCCTTTTTTTTTCCTTTATGCGGGTACCGGGAGTCAAACTCAGGACTTCATGCTTGCCAGGCAGGCGCTTATGCGCCGAGTGGAGCATTCAATTTTATAAAGCAAACTGGTTGTTTTCTAATGTGTGAAAAAAATTGAAATAATTCTGGGGCCGGTGAGATGGCTCAGTGGCTTAAGCGCCTGCCCGGCAAGCGCGAGGGCCCGAGTTCGACTCCTGGATCCCACATACGAAAAAGAGGCCGGTGATATCGCTCAGCGGCACGGGCACCTGCTGGCGCGCGAGGTCCTGAGGTCGACCCCCCGGTACCCACCAAAAAAAAAATTAAAAAAAAAAAAAAAATTGAAATAATTCTGAGCAATACTTAAAAGTATGGAAAACAATGATTTTCCTTCTTAGTTCCAGATCAGTTGGGATAGAACCTTTTCTGTGCTTGACCTGTGTTAGCACTGGGATTAATCCCTTTGTCTTTCTTTTCTCACCAAAAGTTTCGAATTGTCTCCTGTAGATTCTGATTTGGTCTGAGGGTTTTGTTTTATTTTTTTCCATAGTTTCCTAATATTTCTTAAAACAAGAAACCCCAAAAGGGCAAGAGATCTAGATACTCTTTTCTTGTTTATCCTACTTCTTCCTTTTGTAGGAATGAAGTGATTATCCTTGATAATTAGAGGCCATGCCTGGACTTAATATCTTCATATTAAGTGGGTTACCTAATTGTACAACCTTATCATAATTTGCTGCCTATCTTGGGCATTACTGATGTTGAAATAAAATTGGCAAGTTTTACTGCCTAGCCAGGCATGGTGGCACAAGCCAGATGTGGTGGCATTCATTCATTTTTATTGCTGAATATTGAACTCAGAGCCTCAAGCATGCTAAGGTTACTCACTACCTCTCTGAGCCCAGGCCAAAATCTAAATTTTAACCAGATCTCCAGGTGATTTATATGCATATTAAAATTTGAGAAGCACTGGATTATAGCAGTAGTTCTCCGTCTTAACTGTGCAGTAAAGTGCTGGAAAAAAAAGGATGGGGGAAGACAAAATCTCTCTTTTTTTTTTTTTTTTTTTTTTGTGGGTACCGGGAGTCGACCTCAGGACCTCGCGCGCCAGCAGGCGCCCGTGTCACTGAGCGATATCACCGGCCCTTTTTTTGTATGTGGGTTCCAGGAGTCGAACTCAAGCCCTCGTGCTTGCCAGGCAGGCGTGCACGCCGCTGAGCCATCTCACCGGCCCGACAAAATCTCTTGATACCCAGAAGGCTCTGGAAATGGGATCCAAAAACTAACTATGGTTGAAGACCCAGTGATTACCATGTTCAGTGAAGGTTAAAAGTAATTTCAGTGAATGATTGATGGCCAATTCCTGCCACGGTGAACTAAGAGTCTCCTGTCTTTCAGCTTAGTCAAAGGCCAACTGTGGCTGAACTCCTTGCCAGGAAGATTCTGAGGTTTAATGAATATGTGGAGGTAACAGATGCTCAAGATTATGATCGGCGAGCTGACAAACCTTGGACCAAACTGACCCCTGCTGACAAGGTTACTATAAAATGCTCACATGTTCTCTCTGGAGTTTTGTCTCCTCTTCTTCATCCTCCTTCTCCCTCTTTCCCCATCCCTCTCTCTCTCTCCCTCTCTCTTTCTCTCTCTTTCCTTTCTTTGAACGATGCAAGATCCTGACTAGAAAAGGAAATCATAAACAAAGCTGCTAGTTTTGATGTAATGTTAAATTTCAAGTCAGGATGCAAAATGCCATGATATGCAACCAAACTTTATATTAATAACTTTACCACCAACACACTGAAAGTAAAGAAGATCCCTGATATATTGTAGAGTAAAAAAACTAGAAGGAGGGCCAGGCATGATGGTGCATACCTATAATCTCAGCACTCAGGAGACTGAGGCAGGAGAATCACTGTGAGTTTGAGGCCAGCCTGGGCTACATAGTTTAAGGGCAGCCTGAACTACATAGTAAGATCCTGTCTCAAAAATACCAAAAATCCCGGTACACACACAAAAAAAAGAAAAACTAGAAGCAAAGAAAACACATTTTTGGGCTTGGGGGAGATTTTGTTGTTGTTTGGTTGATTGGTTGGTTGGTTTTGAGACAGGGTCTCACTCTATAGTTCAGGTTGGTCTTGGACTCACTATGTAGCCCATACAGGGCTCTAACTTGTGGTGATCCTCCTGCCTCAGCCTCTTGAGTGCTGAGATTACAGACACGCATCACCATGCCCTTTTTTTTTTTTTTTTTTTTTTTGTGGGTACCGGGGGTTGACCTCAGGATCTCGTGCGCCAGCAGGCGCCCATGCCGCTGAGCAATATCACCGGCCCTTTTTTCGTATGTGGGATCTGGGAGTCGAACTCGGGCCCTCGCGCTTGCCAGACAGGCGCGTACTCCGCTGAGCCATCTCACCGGCCCCTATTTTATTTTGAAAGAGGGTCTCACTAAGTTGCTAAGTTACCCAGGCTGGGCTTGAACTTGCAATCCTCCTGCCTCTGCCATCATGCCCAGCTCAGATTTTTTTTCTTTTTTTTGGTAGTGTGGGGATCAAAATCAAGGCCTCGTATATATTAGGCAAATGCTCTACCTACTGAGCTACATTGCCTCTCTGTTTAAGTTGTTGTTTTGAGACAGGATCTCACCATGTAGTCCAGACTAGCCTTAAACTCATCATGTATCCTAGGCTAGGCTCAAACTCTTGACAATTCTCCTGCCTCCCTAGTGCAGGGATTATAGGCATGTGCCATCATGCCCAGCATAAAGCACTTTTTTTTTTTTGGCAGCTGTTTAATTTTTATTGACCATGTTACAAAATTGAGGTTTAGTCAAAAAGACCAAAGCCCATGTTGTCGTCATCCTCAGATTCCTCCTTCTTTGCTTCCACTTTGTTCTCCTCAGCTGGGGCAGCAGCAGTGGAGGGGGCAGGGCCTCCTGCAGGTGCAGCACCAGCTGTGGGAGCAGGTCCACCCACCCCTGCATTGCAAGGGAGGCTCCCAATGTTGACATTGGGAAAGGCCTTTGCAAACAAGCCAGGCCAAAAAGATTTGACACTGACACCAGCCACTTTAATGAGGGCATTGATCTTATCCTCCTTGACAGTCACCTTGTTGTTGTGCAGGATAAGGGCAGAGTAGATGTAGGTGAGCTCAGAGACGGAGGCCATGGTGCAGGCTGCTGGGCATGGTGCTAGTCTCCGGATGAAGTAAGGGCCTCACCCCAACATGGCCTTCGCTTCCTTGGAAGAACCGAGCACCTTGGTGGCAGCTGAGGAAAGGGAAAACACATTTTTAATGGTGCCAATGTTTGGAGGGAGTTCAGGTGGTAAATTTTAATAGTTATGCATATTTTACTTGTGTAATGGGAAAAACATTTTTACATGCTATGTAAACTATAAAAGCTATAATCTTTTAGTTGTTTTGAGTGTTTTGATTTAACTTGAGATTTAAGGTTTATCATGAGATGAATGGTATCAGGGAAAGTGATATGAATTAGGCTCAGAGCAGCGCTCAGTGTGTTGACCTCACTTCTCTCCTCCCTCTGGTTGCCTGGCTGGGGTTGCAGTGACTCACGAAGTTAAATACAAGAGAGACGAGATAGTGAGTCCCACTCAGTACTACAGCAGACAGAAGATGATGACATCTTTTTATTTTTACCCTACAGGCTGCCATAAGAAAAGAATTAAATGAATTTAAAAGCTCAGAGATGGAGGTTCATGAAGACAGCAAACATTTCACACGGTAAGACCCCAAAAGACTCAAATACTAACAGCTAAGTAAAAGCTCTTCAAATGTGTATATGAGAGTTGTTCAGATACAAAGAGATCTGATGACATCATTAAAAGGAAGTGATGATTATAGTACATTCAGAGAAAAGAAAGAGAAGTAAGAGGCAGTAGTAAATGCCTACTCTGAGTTCGGCATTTTATGTATGAGTTGTGATCAAAGAATGTGGTGAATGCTGAAATTTTAAAAAATATAGTACAATAAAAGACACTGTAGGGCCAGGGACAGAGCTCAGCAGCACAGCGCCTGCCTGGCAAGCGAAAGGTCCTGAGTTCGATTCCCGGTACAAAAAAAAAAAAAAAAAAGACACTTTAGCCAGGCACCTATAATCCCAGCACTTGGGAGGCAGAGGTGGGAGGATCACTGTGAGTTCAAGGCCAGTCTGAACTACATAGTGAGACCCTATCTCAAAAAATAAATAAGTTGGGGCCAGTGAGATGGCTCAGCGGCTTAAGCGCCTGCCCGGCAAGCGCAAGGGCCCGAGTTCGACTCCTGGAACCCACATACGAAAAAGGGGCCGGTGATATCACTCAGCGGCACGGGCGCCTGCTGGCGCGTGAGGTCCTGAGGTCGACCCCCGGTACCCACAAAAAAAATATATAAATAAGTAAGTAAATAAAAAAAAAATAAATAGAAGAGACCAGGCGTAGTGGTGCATACCTGCAATCCCAGCATTCGGGAGACTGAGGCAGGAGGATCACTGCAAGTTCGAGGCCACCGTGCGGTACATAGTGAGTTCAAGGCAGCCTAAACTACTTTGGACGATATTGTAAATTCAAGGCAGCTTGAAACCCTGTCTTAAGAAACAAAAATGAATAAATGAATGAAGGAATAAATGAATGAATAAATAAATAAGAGACATTGCCCTCAATCCCCTTCAAAATACTCCTCCTCACTTCTAACACATTTATTGTATCATTCTTGCCACTTTCTGAAGCAGTTCCAGAAGTTCTCTTTCCTAATTATCTTTAGTTGTGCTATCATTTCTATCTGGATATCCTGAATCGATTAAAAATATTTACCTTTCATGGTCATTTTGACTTAGAAGAGGAGCCAGATCTGGTGAATAAGGTGGATGAGGATACTATGTTTTACAAACTAGCCTTTCCATTGGATGGCACTCAGCAGCAGCACTCACCATATTTTTTATCACATCTTGTAAAGACGCTCATGCAAAAGGACTTCCAGAACTGCTTCAGAAAGTGACAAGAGTGGGCCAGTGATACAGCTCAGCAGCATAAGCACCTGCCTGGCAAGCACGAGGTCCTGAGTTCGACTTCCGGTACCCGCATATAAAAAAAAAAAAAGAAAGTGACAAGAGCCAGGCATGGTGGTGCATGCCTGTAATCACAGCACTGAGGCTGAGGCAGGAAGATTGCCAAGAATTCAAGGCCAACCTGAGCTACATAGGGGGACTGTGTCTCAAAAAAAGGAAGGAAAGAAGGGGCAAGAACAATATAAGTGTGTTTGAAGCACAGGAGAGGATTTTGAGGGGGATTAATGTCAATGTATCTTTTACTATAATTTTTTAATTTAAACTATATTTTTATCAGTTCTTGTATATTAAATATTTGCAGTAAACTTGCAAAATGGATTAATATTCCCATTTTTATCAGTTCAAAGCATAAATGACTTGCCAATAGGTTGCAGAACCAGAACAGAAAGGAATGAATATCTTCAAAGTCATGGAGTACTCTTTCCTGCATCTCACCTTCATAGTTTAAAAATGAAGAGACTAGCCTGGCGTGGTGGCACACACCTGTAATCCCAGCACTCGGGAGGCTGAGGCAGGAGGATTGCTGCGAGGTTGAGGCCAGCCTGGGCTACAAAGTGAGTTCAAGGCCAGCCTGAACTGCATAGTGAAACCCTGTCTCAAAAAGACCAAAAAAAAAAAAAAAGAATGAAGAGACTATGAATTAGACAAGATCTTGCGCACTCTGGTTTTAGTCCTTTCTGGCACAGTTGCTCTTACCAACTTGGTATATGGACTTCATTTTAATTATTTATCTTCATGAAACAGGCTAAGTAGTATTTTGATTTGAAATTACTATTATGATTTAGGACCCACCAATATATATAAAGAATCAGCTAAACTAGGTGCAAAGTGACACATTCGTGTAATCCCAGCACTGAGAGGCTGAGGCACAATGATTACTAGTTTGGGTCCTGCTGGGCAATTTAGTGAGATACTGTCTCAAAAATAAAAAGGGCTGGGGATGTAGCTCAGTGGTAGAGCACCCCTGGGTTTAATCCCCAGTGCCACTCGCACAAAATCACACACATATAATTCTAGTAGTTGGGAGGCTGAGAGACACGGATCATGAATTAAAGGCCAGCCTGAGCTACATAGCAAGTTAAAGGCCAATCTGACTACATAAGGAGACCTTGTCTCAATAAATAAATAATGAGGCCAGGTGTGGTGGCTCATGCCTCTAATCCCAGCACTTGGGAGGCTGAGGAAGGATCACTGGGAGTTCGAGGCCAACCTGGGCCACACAGTGAGTTCAAGGCAAGCCTTGTCTCAAACAAAGAAACAAAAACAAATTAAGAGGAGGGGAGGGACGTTTAAGATGTAGCTCAGTGCTCCCTGAGTTCAATTTCTTAATACTACAAAAAGAGAAAGAGAGAAGATTCACAGCATATGGTAGCTCAAACCCAGGAAGTGGTAGTAAGAAAGGTTATAGATTTGAAAGACATATCAAACATAAAATGAATAAGATTTGGCAGTCTGCTGAATTCCAGGCATGAAATAAAAGAAATAGTCAAGATTACTCTTATATGTCTAACCTGCCCAGCTAACTTGTATTTTTTGAGGTCTATAAAGGTAATAAGAAGTTTAGGTAGATAGTTTATTCAGCAGGAACACCTCTTATATGATAAATATAATGCTAGATCCTGGGTTACAGCAGGAGACAGGATGTAATCTGTTTTCAGCAAGTTTTTACTCTAAAGAAGGAAGGCACATGATTTTAAACTGCCAGACGTGGTTGTGACACCTGTAATCTCAACACTCAGGAGGCTGAGGCAGGAGGATCACCTCAAGTTGGAGGCCAGCCTAGGCTACATTTCAAGACCCTGTCTTAAAGAAAGGGGCCAGGGATGTAGCTCAGCAGTACAACGCCTGCCTGGCAAGCACGAGGCCTTGAGTTCGAGTCCCAGTACCAAAAAAAAAACATAAGGAAAGTAAGTTAAGTTTGGCCAGGCATGGTGGCGCATAACACATGTAATCCCAGCACTCGGAAGGCTGAGGCAGGAGGATCACGGCAAGTTCGAGACCAGCCTAGGCTACATAGTGAACTCATGGCCAGCCTGAATGACACAGTGAGAGCCTGTCTCAAAAAGTCCAGAAAGTCCAGGAATAAAGCATAGAGGTCCACAGATACAAATGAGAGAAAATAGTAGGTCTTTCAGGGGAAAGTTCTTTTTTTGGACTATAAAGGATAGACAGAGGAAAATGAACCAAGACAGCATACTGAGGAAAATCAATTGGAAGAAAAAAGGAGAACAAGAGAAGAGAGAGTTACCAAAGCCAGAAGAAGAGTTTCAAGAAAGAAGGAAAGGGATCAGGAATATCAGGTGCAACAGAGGAGTTCAAATTAGGTGGAAAATTTGATGATCCCCTGAACACTTTCGAATACCCGTAAAATCTGCAGGATGTCCATGTCTAACCTTCAGCTACATCCTTGAGTTAGAGATGCTAGTTTAGGGCCGGTGAGATGGCTCAGCGGCATAAGCACCTGCCTTGCAAGCGCGAGGGCCCGAGTTCGACTCGCGGAACCCACATACGAAAAAGGGGCCGGTGATATCGCTCAGCGGCGCGGGTGCCTGTTGGCGCGCGAGGTCCTGAGGTCGACCCCCCGGTACCCACAAAAAAAAAAAAAAAAAGAGAGAGATGCTGGTTTATATGCTCATTGTCTGAAACAGCTAGCTCGCATTTCACCCAGTATGTGTAGTATTCTCTTGCACTGATTTTAATCAAGTTTAATATTCCAGAATAAAAATGTCTCACAGTGAAAAAATAATAAAAAATAGAGTGGAGGAGAGACATAGCAATCTGTTATCTGGTAACTTGTCTTTTTTTTGATCATCTGTTTTAGCTACCATCGTCCATGATCCTGAAGTTAGAGAGAGGAACTAAACGACTCCCCCCAAAAAACAGGGTTGCTTTGCAGCTTGTCTCCCGAGTGACATACGGAGGGAACTTCAGCACTTGCCAGCACAGCCAGAATTCTGTCCTCTGGGATCTGGTTCTGGAGTAAACAGCACTTCGAATGTAGCCTTTCACTGGAATGGATTCTCGTGTGCTGCTCACGGTGCAGAACTGAACGTTCCGTCAGTGCTTTTGAACTTTTCATTGCAGCATACTTGGGACTTTTCCCTCACAGCCACCAAAGTTCTGGACCACTTGCAGGTTCCAAGTTTTATTGGCTGCACCACACCCCTGTTCCACGTGACCACCTGTGCCAGGGCACAGTCTGCACCATTAGCCTTCTCTGCCCTCTTGTGACTGTGAGGCCCACTTGCATAGGCACTAGATCCCTCCCTGCTATCAAATCCGGTCGGGGGTGGGGAAAACCTTGTGGAGCCCCCACCTTTTGGGAAGGGTGCCCACTTCCAGAGGAAGACTTCGCACCGTACTGTCACTTGAAAGCATTGCACTAAACCTCTCGTGACGCAGCAATATAGTCCTCTTCTGCACTCAAGCCTGAGAGGATGCTCGGGATCTGACGTTTGCCTCCTTTTTTGGCACTTGTCCTCCTGATTTTTATTTTAAAGTGATCTTGAAGGAGTACTGGGAATTTACGCTTTTTCTGTCTACTAGGCAGTCTGAGCTGCAACTAGAATACAAGTTGATCAAATGAGAAACCGTGTATGTTTTCTATACACAAAAACTAGAAAAAGGCCTTAATATTAATGCCAGCTTGGCAGAAAACTGACCTGTGGCTTAAATTGTACAGGCTGTTTTATTTTTATTGTACCAAATGATACTGTAAATCACTTCAACCAGTGGGTGTTTCCTCCCTGGTGGGCAGAGTTGTGGACACTCCGTGGGAGCACTTGTGTGCTGTGGGCCTCACACTTCCAGCCAGAATCCTAGCAAGATCCTAAGGGGTGTGAGGAGCTGGCTCTGAAGGGCTGTTTGGAGAAGTACGAAGGAGAGGCACAGTCATGACTCTGCCCTCACATCTCGCTGTTGCCCTCCTGCTGCACCTCTTCACTCCAGCACTGCCCTCCCCCTCTCTGGCAGCTTCCTCCTCACTCACCTTTTCTTTTCCACACTGTACCAGTATGGTTAGTGCCTAGGCATTGGCTCAGCCACCACCCCATTTTGTATTTGTAATATATATTAGTATAGTTTCCTAAAACAGGTTTGATCACTTTCCTTGGATTTTCATTGAAAACCAAACAGCCTCACTATTTGCCTCTTAATTCCTGTCCACACTATAAGTGGGAAAAAAAATAGCTTCTGTTTGACTGATGAATGTGGCTTTTTTTTCTTCCCTTTAATGTACAGAAAACTGTGGCTGTTTCATAAATTCCTTCTGAATTATTCTTTAGAGTCTGTCATTTGTTCAGTATGTAATCTTTCAGCAGATTTCTCCATGTCCACATCAGACTTGGTAAAGAATCAGAATATCAGGCCAAATCAAATAAATAAATAAAGTGACCTTAAAGGCAATTTTTGGTGGGGGGAGGCTGGATTTCTTAATTACCATCAAATGTTTTATGGCTATGGAAACAATACTGGACCATGTGCTTGAAGCTTATTAACTCTTGGGTACCTGGAAAAGATCAAGAAGGACTCTTAGTCCGTTAGAGGTTTAGATGTAAGGTGGCCACATTAACCACTAACTTGACCTCTCATCATTCTGTCTTGATGGTTTGGAGACTGACTTCCACATTCTCTGTATCTTGAGATGACTTTTTCAAACCCCCTGTTCACTATCTTTCCTCTAATGTGCCAAGCTTGAAACAGAATTTGATTTTCTAGGCTACTTGTCGACCTTCTCTGTGCCATCTAGGATTCTGGTTCATCTTTCATCTCATTCATGTTCTTTTGAAACAAGACATTGGGGGGTGAAGTTCATTCATTTGTTTGTTTTGTTTTTATGTATATAAAAGTGGATTTTGTGTTCCTTTTGTGTTTAACTTGGAAGCTCACAAATCATAATGTAAAGAAGAAATAAAAGCCTGGTATATTATACTTCAAGGTGCTTCCCTGGTGTACAGAATCTCCTTGTAAAATTAATAATTGCATTGTATATCAGTCTCCCCATTAAAATTAATTATTATTAAAGTATTTTAGAAGTTCAAAATACCAAACAATTCTGGTGTGAGGTACTTATTTTTATGTTCTCCTTGATTCCAGAAGATTAATACCAGCTTAAAAATGATACGCAAAATATTGCTAATGACCCTAAAAGAGAAGTAGATGGCCAAAGGGGGAAAAATAACAGTAAGAACAGTAAATGCTGCCAGCAGTGTCAGTCATGTTGTGTGTGTGCACAGACATGAACAAACAGTAGGACAGAGAGAAGAGTCAGCTGTGGATCCCCTAAGTACCAGGCACTGCGCTAGGCTGTTTGTCCTGTTGAGCCCATCCCCAGCCCGCGAGGTAAGTAGTATTAAGCTTCCTCATGAAGAAACTAAGGTGACGTTGTTTTCCCAAAGTCAAAACAAATTAGGAAATCATTCTTTGCACATGTTGGAGGACAGCACTTGAATCCCAATCAATCAACCCTGCAAGGATTTACTCATGTGGACCATGTATAGTTGGACCTCAGGCTGCCCTCACAAAGGGATGCTTGGTGCTTCCTGTCCTGCTTTCAGGTAAGTAGCCCAGTTTCATTTCAGGTGGCAATAGCTCACTTTCTCCCTGTCACTTGAGAGACTGATCTTATCCTTTACTGAGGGTTAAAAGAAACCTTGAATCAGAGCTCATATCATCAGACTTTTTGTACTCTCAAAATGCTATTTCTCTTTGGGGCCTAAGCGATCTTCAGAAGGCTGTTTTGAAAATGCACATTGTTCGGTGTTTTTTGAAACGATTAATGGATTTAGATAACAGTACTCCAGAAGAGGAAAATTTGATGAACCACAACAGGAATCCAGTGGATACTAAATGGGTGAGGAATCGGAAGATCAGAGTGGAGCTTTAGCAATGACATATGCCTCTACTCCCAGCTACTTCGAGGCAGAGTTCAGGATGCTGGGGCTGAGTGTGCTGGTGCACACCTTTAATCCCAGCACTCTGGGAGGCTGAGGCAAGAGGATGGCAAGTTCAAGTTCAGCCTGGACAATTTAGAGATTTTTTTTGCGGGGGGGGTGTTCTTTTTGAGACAGGGTTTCACTATGCTGTTCAGGCTGGCCTTGAACTCACTTCGTAGACCAGGCTGGCCTTGAACTTGCAGTGATCCTCCTGCCCAGTGCTGGGATCACAGGCATGTGCCACCATGCCCAGTTTAGAGATATAACAAGATCTCCAAATATAAAAGCTAGGAGCTGGGTGTGGTGGCACACACCTGTAATCCCAGCACTGGGGAGGCTGAGACAGGAGGATCATTGCAAGTTTGAGGCCAGCCTGGGCTACAAAGTGAGTTCAAGGCCAGCCTCAACTATACATAGTGAGACCCTATCTCAAAAAACCAAAAGGGGGCCTGGTGAGATGGCTCAGCGGCATAAGCACTTGCCTGGCAAGCGCGAGGTCCTGAGTTCGACTCCCAGAACCCACATACGGAAAAAAAAAAAGGGCCAGTGATACCGCTCAGTGGCACAGGCGCCTGCTGGCACGTGAGGTCCTGAGGTTGACCCCCGGTACCCACAAACACAAAAAAAAACATAACCAAAAGGGGCTAGGTATGTAGCGTAGTGCAAATGTCTTAGGTCCAGTCTCCAGTACAATAATCGTAGTAATATAAAAATAAAAAGGGCTAGGAATGTAGCCCAGTGGCTGAATGCTTGCCTAACCTAGCACATGCAAGGCCCTGGTTCAATCCCCAATACTGAAAAAAGATAACTAAGCCAGGCATGATGGCACATACCTGTAATCCCAGCACTCAGGAGGCTGAGGCAGGAGGATCACTGTGATGATCCCCATTTGGCTACATAAGCAAGTTCAAGGCCAGCCTGCAGTACCTAGCCAGACCCTGTCTCCAAAAAAACCCAAAAAATAGTAATAATAATAAAATAACTGCACAGCTATAGAGATGTAAAATAATGTACAATAAAAGTGTAGCCTTGAAATTAAAACAGTTTAAAGCTCTCCCTCAAGATTCTGTTTGATTCCAGCACTTCGAGGCATGAAGGGAAACCAGAAGTACCCTGTACTCCTGCAGCAGGTGTCCCTTTATGTGGCTATTGTTCATTTATTTCCCCCAAGAATTTTGCCCCCCAAAGCATCAATGTCATCTGACAAGAACAAACATCTTCAATTTCTCTCTATCTCGAAGACACACACTCCCTTCCTTCCTTCCTTCCTTTTTCCTATCCTCTCCTGCCCCAAAAGAAATCTTCCCTTAACCCCTCTTTGCTTTAACCTGTCAGCCTATCTCCTTTTTGTGCACTCCCTTCACATAATTGATTATAACAATAAATAATTTAAGTTCCTATGCAGTCCAGGCAGTTGAGCTAAATGACTGACAAGTGGAGGGGAAAAGAAGTGATAGAGATGCAAGCTAAAGGTTCCCAGGACTTTCACACTAATCCAAATCTCCAGGCCTTTTCTTTACAATTATCTTGAGATAAAGTCTGACTAAAGTGCCAAGGTTTGAACTGGCAGTCGTCCTGCCTCCCAGAGTGCTGGGATTACAAGTGTGGTCCACCACACCCAGTTTGTTTCCCTTACACAATTATAAAAATTATCCCGGTTTAGTGGTGTAGCTCAGTAGCAGAGTTCATGCGTAGTATGTGCAAGGCCAGAGGTACAATCCTTAGCGCACACACACAGAAAAGCCAGAGTCAGTGTTGTGTGCTTCTAGTTGCAGCACTTGGAGACTGATGCAGGAGGGTCACTTGAGCCGAAGAGTTCAAGGTCAGCCCGGGTAGTGTTGAGACTATTTCAAAATTAAAAAAAAAAAAAAAAAAAAAAAAGTAGAGCTCAAAAAAAAAAAAACTTTCTGTGGGTGATATCCATTAATACTATACTAAGGGGCCGGTGAGATGGCTCAGCAGCTTAAGCACCTGCCCGGCAAGAGCGAGGGCCCGAGTTCGACTCCCGGAACCCACATACGAAAAAGGGGCCAGTGATATCGCTCAGCGGCACGGGCGCCTGCTGGTGCGCGAGGTCCTGAGGTCGACCCCCCAGTACCCACAAAAAAAAAAACTATACTAAAATAAAATGTGAGAAATCTCTTTGTAGGATTTTTTTATTGGTTCATTTTAGTTATACATAATAACATTCATCATAGGAAATTTGTACCTGTACGTGATATATCTTGCTTCTTCCTTTTTCTCATTCCCCTCCCTTCAGCCCTTCTTCCCCTCCTTATTTACAAAAGATTTGTTTCCATTTTTTCTATTTTTCTTCTTGTCTCTTCCTTTCCCCCTCCCCCCTCCCTCATTACCCTTCTCATTTGAATATTTTCTTCCCATTTTCCAGTATATATTTTGGGTATTTTGTTTTGTTTTGTTTTGAGACAGGATCTCACTATGTAGCCCAGGCTGGCCTCAAACTCATAGCAGTCCTGCCTCAGTCTCCCAAGTCCTGGGCTCACAAGCATGTGCCACCACATCCAGCAAAATGTAGCATTTTTTGGGGGGGGATATACAAAAATTTATTTAAAAGGACCCCCAGACATTAACCATAAAGGAAAAAAATGGTAACTTTCACTACCTTATAGTCACAACGTGGAAATATTTTTTTTTATTTTAAAGAGAAGAAAAAACAAAACAAATCAAAAAAAGAACAAATTTTCAAAACACCATAATATGAGGGTAACAATGGTTAATGCATTACGTATTATTATCTTTAAGTTAGTTATTCAGGATACCAGACATTAGCATTCAATTGTCCAAACATTATTGGCACAAACCTTACTCTTCAATGAACTAAGTAAAATTGGTAGTGTATCTATCTTAACCATCTTATATATATATACAATTTTGTTTCCCTTTCCCTTCTTTTCCCTATTCCAGTCTCTCTTTCCTTTTGACCAGTTTTTTTTTTATTCACCGTGTCTATTGTATATTTTGGGTCTTATTTACTCTTTCAGTTTCTCATACTAGAGAGACAATACGATGCTTACACATGTGCGTCCGGTTTATTTCACATATGAGTAAAATGTAGCATTTTACCTCAGAACACAATCATGAAAATGCTTAAAGAGATAGATACTTTAAACGTTGAGAATTAGCTGGCCACAGTGTTACACATCTGTAATCCCAGCTACTCTGGAGGCTCAGGAAGAAATAACACATATTTGAGGCCAGCCTGCACAACTTAGTGAGACCATATCTCACAATTAAAAAATAAATAAAGAGCTGAGACTCTAACTTAGTGGTAACATACCACTGGATTTAATCCCCAGTACTGGGGTAGGGGGATTAATGAAAGTACTTTTGCTTTGTCATGATGAACATTCTTAGCTAAAACTGAATTAAAAAAAAAAACTGATTTTGTGATGAAGAATACAATACAATGACTACCAATAGTTTGATGATGGATCCTGGAACTGTACTAAGGCAACAGCAAGCAGTTTTATCCAGTGTTGCTTTTTTACACCCATCAGTGCAATACTGGGGATTGAACCCATGACCTTCACACTGAGCTACATTCTCAGCCCTTTTTATTAGTACATGTTTGTAGTACTTAATGATTATATTAATTATGGGGAACCAGGCATGATGGCACGCACCTGTAATCCCAGCACTCAGGAGGCTGAGGCAGGAGGATCGCTGCAGGTTCGAGGCTAGCCTGGGCTACATAGTGAGTTCAAGGCCAGCCTGAGCTACATAGCGAGACCCTGTCTCAAAAAAAAAAAAAAAAAAAAAAAAAATCATGGAGAGGGCCGGTGAGATGGCTCAACGGCTTAAGCGCCTGCCCGGCAAGCGCGAGGGCCCGAGTTCGACTCCCGGAACCCACATACGAAAAAGGGGCCGGTGATATCACTCAGCGGCACGGGCACCTGCTGGCGCGCGAGGTCCTGAGGTCGACCCTCCGGTACCCACAAAAAAAAAAAAAAAAATCATGGAGAGTTGGTACATGTACATAGCAAATCTTAATTTTTTTTTTTATCCCTTTCCCCTCCCCTCCTCAGCCCTTCTGTAGTTTTATTTGTATTTATTTTGAAAAAAGATCTGGCTAGAGCCAGGCGTGGTGGTGCACACCTGTGATCCCAGCACTCAGGAGGCTGAGGCAGGAGGATCACAGTGAGTTTGAGGCCAGCCTGCACCACATATTGAGACCCTGCTCCCCCACCAAAAAAGTAGTTTTTAACGTATTGACTCCCAAAGAAGTCTCAGGGACCCTGAGGTTTGCTGATCACACTTATAGAGCTACTGATCTGGGCCGATTTCACTTTTTTTTTTTTTTGGTACCGGCAATTGAACTCAGGATCTTGCACTTCCCAGGCAGGCGCTTGTGCCTCTGAGCTGTACCACCGGCCTTCACTTTTTTTTTTAAAACCGAGAATCTTCCCACTGAGTTACATCCCCAGACTATCATTTTGGGACAGTTTCTAAGTCGTCGAATTTCACAGGCTGAACTTGAATTTGCATTCCTACTGCGCAGCCTTCCAGATTCCTGGGACTACAGTTCAAGGTAATCATGTCAATGTCTTAGAATGCCTGTGATAGTAAATAATGTACTACAGTACTCAGCACGAAATGTTTTTTTTTTTTTTTTTTTTTTTTTTAGACAGGATTTCACTATGCAGTTCAGGCTGGCCTTTAACTCACTTTGTAGCTCAGGCTGACTTCAAACTCACGGCGATCCTCCTGCCTCAGCCTCCCAAGCGCTGGGATTACAGGCTTGCGCCACCACACCCAGCACAAAATCCTATACATAGGAGGAAGACCTCAAAAGTTTCTGTTCAGGATAGCCCAGCAGTGATGGCTCTATGTCAGTTGAGCAGGCATGTATTTGTCTAATCCCACACTTACAATACTACATTTGCAGCACTTAACATGTTTTTGCATTTTTGTTTTGCGTTGTTTTTCCATTATCAAATTTCTTTCGCATGTGACAGGGCAGATATAATCCCTTTTGAGACACTTTGCTTCTCTATAGACCTTTTCCTATTCTGGAAACTTATTCCAAAACCCATTCGGGCAATTAACTTGAGGGGGTGTTCTACAGCTCAAGTGAACCAATCGAAGAGTATTTCTGTTCCCCAGCAAGGTCCCGCGCGCAGGCTCTAGTATCGCGAGAGGCTTCCAATCAAGATAGGGGTGGAGCTCAACTCTGTACGTCCCAGGAGCCTTCGCGAATTTCCAATTTCCTAACTGCGCATGTCGCTGCGTAGTCGCGCTAGACATTCCTTGACTTCCGGACCCTCCATAAAGTATAAATATGGCTGCTTCGGGCTTGCTCCATCTTTTGGACAAAGGTTATCTCACTTTTCTTCCTCACGTAGGTGAGTGTTTTTACTTGCCCAGTTTGTCTGCTGTAGGTCTTAGCAACCAGCCTTTCCTGAGGCTGTTGTTAAGAACAGATGCTTTCAGCCGCGTCCATACCAATTAGGCTCGAGTGGAGCCTGAGCCGGATGTGGGCTGCTGAAGAATCACGACCATCGCTACCCAAGTGCCCGCGGGGCCTCCTTCCTCCTCCAGGATGCTGAGATTATAAGCGTACTGCTTCCTAGAGGGCACAAGTCCCCGAATGGATTTACACACACGTGTATTAGTGGGCTTCCATTCGCTATTAAAAATTAACACTTTCAGGCCGGGCGTGGTGGCTCATGCCTATAATTCCTACACTCGGGAGGCCGAGGCAGGAGGGTTGCAAGTTCGAGGCCAACCTGGGCTACATAGAGAGTTCAAGGGCATTCTGAACTGCATAGTGAGACCCTATCTCTAAAGTAAAATAAAATAAAATAATTTGGGGTAATATAAGGACTCCACGCTTGAATTTACAACGGTGAGCGAGTTACCTCTGCTTTGCCCATTACCTTCCGCTGAGTGGTAATAGCACATTGAATTTCCCAGATAAGGTTGCTGAAAGTTACCCTGTGGTACTGAATTGAATCCAGGGCGTTCGCGCTGACCTGCATCCCAAGACCTTGTTTTTTTGTTTTTGTTTTTGTTTTGCTTGCTTTTTTTTTTTTTTTTTTAATGTGGGTATCTAGAGTCGAACTCAGGACCCCGCGCTTGCCAGGCAGGTGCTTATGCCGGTGAGCTATCTCACCGGCCCTGTTTTTTTTGTTTTTTTTTTTTTTTTTTTTTGGTGGGTACCGGGGGGTCGACCTCAGGACCTCGTGCGCCAGCAGGCGCCCGTGCCGCTGAGCGATATCACCGGCCCCTTTCTCGTATGTGGGTTCCGGGAGTTGAACTCGGGCCCTCGCGCTTGCCGGGCAGGCGCTTAAGCCGCTGAGCCATCTCACCGGCCCTGTTTTTGTTTTTTTAAGACGGGGTCCAGCTAAATTTCTCAGGCTGGCCTTGAACTGTGGTCCTTTTTCCTCAGCCTCCCAGAGTTCCGGCTTGATGACAGGCATGTGCCATCATCCCTGGTTTGAAAATTAAGTTTCTGATAACGTGATGACCAGTTTGCATTTATTGGATTTAATGATCTACTGTAATGTATTCCGGGAAAGTCGCTATCCACTAGATGAAATTGTTTCTCAGCACAGTCATAAGTTACACGAATTTCTCTGACTGCAACATGGATACCCCAGGCGGTCGCTCTCCCCGGGCTCTGTTCAGGTGGCATAGGGGAGCATAGGGCTCTGCCCCATGATGTACAGTCCCTTTCCACAACGTTGGAGAAGAAGCTGGGCCTTGTGTCTGCGCCTGCATATTCCTACAGCTTCTCAGAGTCCTTCGGGCAATGACTGAGGAGATAAACCATGCAGGAAACAGTCCTAGATCTCGCAGTGTGGATGTAACTTAGTCTCATTTAAGAAAAATTTGCTTTAATCTCTGACTTGGTGAATTATTTTCCTTGCAGAGTTCCTTGAAGATTCCAGCTAACTTTTTTAGGCAGGTAAGTAAATCGGCACTGAATTGTTTTTGGATTAACAGTGTCTGTCTGTCAGGTCATCCTTGTTCTAACTTGTCAAGTTCTGAGACATTTAATCATTGTAGGCACAGAACACTGGTTGTTCTACCCATAGACAAACTTGGCTCCATTTTTACCGGGGCATTGGTGTAAATTAAGTGTATAATCGCACCTTGTGAAAATTGGTTTTTAGTCATATCAGTAAAATAGTGTACTAAAATATTCACATTTTACATGCTCATGTGGTTGAGGGGAGAATTAGTTAAATGAAAAGGTGCTGAGAATATAGCCCAGTGGGTAGAGCACTCCAGGTTCCATCTCCAGTATCGGGGAAAAAAAAGTGGATTAAAAACTAGATAGCTGAGGCGTGGTGGCACAAGCCTGTAATCCATTTACTTGGGGAGGCTGAGGTAGGAGGATCCCTGTGAGTTCAAGGAAAGCCTGTACTACATAGTGAGACCCTGTCTCAAAAAAAAAACAAATAGGGCCGGTGAGATAGCTCAGCAGCATAAGTGCCTGCCTGGCAAGCGCAAGGTCCTGAGTTTGACTCCCGGTACCCACATACGAAAAAAGGGCCGGTGATATCGCTCAGTGGCACGGGTGCCTGCTGGCCTGCAAGGTCCTGAGTTTGACCCCCGGTACCCACAAAAAAAATTTAAAAAATGGGGCCAGGGATATAGCTCAGCAGCACAAGCACCTGCCTGGCAAGCACAAGGTCCTGAGTTCGAGTTCCAGTACCAAAATAAATACATAAATAAAAACAGGAGATAGGGTCGGACGTGGTGGCTCACGCTTGTAATCCCAGCACTTGGGATGCTGAGGCATGAGGATCACAGTGAGCTCGAGGCCAGTCTGAACTACACAGTGAGACCCTGTCTCAAAAAAAAAAAAAAAAAAAAAAACCAGGAGATAGGGTAGTTTAACCAAGGTCACAATTGCAGAGCTTTCACAGGAACCATATTCCTGGGCTCTGTCCAGGAGAGCTAAAGTTTTTTGCAACCGTTACGGTTAATAACAATGTTAAGTAGATAAAGCCTGGAGTAAAGGGTAATTCTAATTGACCCTAGGTACCCTAATAAGCTTTCTTGCTACATGTTTACTCTGGGGATAAGAAAAGCCTGTGAAGGTGTCTTAAGGGGTGATGATGTTTGGGAATGTTAGATTTGTCAGTCCAGCTTGGCACCAAAGCATCTTGCAGTCATTTGGGCACTGACTGAGGAGACAAACCATGCAGGAAACAATGTCTAGTAAACTAAGACTTTAAATTTGAACTACAAACTTAAAGAATATAATCTTGTGTTTCTTTTCATTCAGGAGAAAAGAGCCACACTGGATTTGGCCATTCACATGTGACAGCCATCCAAGGGAAAGGGAGACAGTGTGACAAGCTTTTAACTTGTCGGTGTCAGTAGGTTGTGAGCTACGGTTCAGAGAAGGTGTTTTCAACTCTGCTGCAAATAATGGATCATGAACAACGCATTAACGTGGAATTTTGTTTCAAACTGCAAAAGACTGCTAAAGAAACACATGAAATGTTAAAATTAGTGTATGGTGATGGTGCAGTGACCATGGAGACAGTTTGCGAGTGGTTTGAGCAATTTCGTAATGGTTGTGAGTCAGTTGAAGACAAAAAGAATGTCCTTCAACATCAAAAACCCAAAAAGAGATTGAAAGAGTAAGTGAAATCATTGGATCAGACAGACAGTTGACTGTTAGGGACATTTGAGAGGCTGTGAAGGTCCGTTCCATTCAGAGCATTTAACAGATGTGAATATGAGCTGAGTATGAAGTTGTTCCACATTTGACTGCTGAACAAAAGCAGCATCCATTTGTAATTCTCTGGAGCTGTGCACTTGTGCCACCTCAGATTCCAGGATTTTAGCAAATGTCATCCTGAGACCAAGGTCAAGAGTTCTCAGTGGAAATCACCCCACTGGCCTTGTGAGAGGAAAGTAAACCAGTCAAGATCCATTGTCAAGGTGATACCGTGTTCTTTGACCTTGACGGAATTGTGGGAATTGAGTTTGTAACCAGGAAGCCTGAATATTAGAAGAGCTTATTAGAGCATTTAAGAAATGATATATGAAGAAAACAGCCTGAGACATGGGCAGGCAGTTTTATCCTCCGTTACGACAACAGTCCGTGTTATCACTTGATACAGCAATTTCTGTTAAAAATGGGATTGTCGGGCCGGTGAGATGGCTCAGCGGCGTAAGCGCCTGCCTTGCAAGCGCGAGGGCCCGAGTTCGACTCCCGGAACCCACATACGAAAAGGGCCAGTGATATCGCTCAGTGGCACGGGTGCCTGTTGGCGCACGAGGTCCTGAGGTCGTCCCCCTGGTACCCACAAAAAAAAAAAAAAAAAAAAAATGGGATTGTTACCGGATCTAATACTGCAACTTCTTGCTCTCCCCCAAAGTCACAATGACCATGAAAGGTAAATGTTTTTAGTAGATTCAGATTATCAACATAGCCAACACAGCACAACTAAAGACACACATGGACTACCAGAACTGTAAATGTGTACATTCTTTTGTCACCCCCAGATACCTTAACCAGTGACAGTGGGCCACTCATTAGCTCAGTGCCCATTGACCTCTACAGGAAATTTGAGGCACTGGGCATAGATAGATCAATTAAAAGGTAGGAGTATAGCTCTTGGCCTTGGCCTCAATCTCCAGCACCCTAAAAAGAAAGTCCTGCCAAGCTGAGATTTCTCATAACACATTTGGCTTTTTCCACCGTTGTTTTTCTTGGTTTGTTTTTTTGTTTTTTTTGAGACGGTCTCACTGTGCAGTTCAGGCTGGCCTTGAACTCATGGTGATCCTCCTGCCTCAGCCTCCCAAGTGCCAGGATTATAGGTATGTGCCACCACGCCTAGCTTTCCACCATTTTCAAGGAGATAGTAGTTTCCAAACAAAACTAGTCCTGGTTTTGTTTTGTTTTGGGAACCAGGAATCGAACTCAGAAGCTTGCCAGGCAGGTGCCATACCACTGAGCTATATCCCTGGCCCTTAGTTCTGTTTTTGAATGAATAAGTTGCACATGAAATATACCTAACAATTCAGATAAAACTGGCATACTCATGAATTGAAATAAAGGTGACTGTGTTTGTGTGGTTCCTTTATATAGAAATGTAGTGAGGGCTTTGGCCAAACTAGTATTAATTGGTTTTATTCAAAGGTAAGGCACCTTCCAGTGAATTTTGTATCATGGGGGTAATAACTGATAGGTGAGTTGTCATGGATATTGAATGAGAGGTCAAGTTTGAGCATAATTGTTTGTCAGACCACTACACAGTATATGGGAAAATTTAGGGCAGTGATGGCAAACCTGTGGTCCACATTCTGCAGCAGGCTGTATCACTGAAAGCTCTAAAAGGTTCCTATGACTGCTTTGGGGCTAGGAGACTGCTTTGGACAGCTAGTGTATTCATTAATCCTCTGCCTCTTTTTTTTGTTTATGGCTGTGTGCTTCTGTTTCCTCATCTTTGAAGTGGAAGCAATTTTTTTTAAGGACTGGAGAAAACCCTGAGCCTTTGTTCTGAGTTATATCCTCATACGCGACCCCTATTTTATTTTGAGACAGGGTCTCACTAAGCTGCCAGGCTGGGCTTGAACTTGCAGCTCTCCTCTCCTGCCTCAGCCTCCCAGAGTGCTGGGCTACCTCCTGCTACTCATGCACTTGAGTCTAAAGTTCTCAGCTTGCTTCGTGTAAGTCAAGTCACAGTGGAAACCTTGGGAAAGCCCTGCACTGGCTACCACCACGTTTTCCACAAATAGAAGCGGCATTGCTTTACATTTTTTGCACATCTCTTCAATTTCTGGTTTAATAAAAATCACTTCAATTCTGTACCTGTTGTGTTCAATGTGCTTTTTTTCCTCCAAGCACATGCTGTTTCAACTTTAGAAAACCAAATCCAGATCTTAGTGCCCCCCGCAGCCCAGCTAGCCTTACTTTAAATAACTTAGGGATAAGGAAGGGAGAGCAGCGGCTACAGGAAAACCCTACAGCCGCCGCGGCGTCCGCTGCTTGTGCGTATTTTTCTTCGCTGCCAGCTTCTTGGCCACGGGACCCTCGGCCCCGCCCGGGATCCCAGCGGTGGGTGGCGGGAGCAGCGGGGTCGGCAGAGCAGGCGCGCGCCGCGTGCTTCTCGCCGAGCGCGGGCTCGGTCCGGCCGGGTCAGCAGCACGCGCCGGACGCCCGCTCGGCCGTCCAGTCCCGTTTGAGCACGCCAGCGCCCGCGTTCGGGTGGGAGATCTTGGTCGAGAAGCAGCCCTGGGGGGGGCGGGGAAGTCCTTCCCCAGCAGTCGTTTCACGCGCAGCAGACCCCCGGCCTACGGGGTCCCCTCAGGCCCTCGACGATGACCCGCAGGTCTGGGGGTCCTCCGCGCTGGGGGAGGCCTTGATGCCTTTGGCAGGGTCTGCCATCAGTGTTGTCGTCTCCTTGTGCAACGGGCAGATCTTGTGGGGAGGCGGGTGCTCCGCGTTGCTAGGAGTTCCTGGCGGCCGCGGCCGGAGGCGGGGCTGCTAACTGAGGCAGCGCGGCCCTGACGAGCCCTGGGCAGCCCCGCTCCGCTCCCCGCTGGCTCGATGCCCGCCCCTACCGCGACCACCGCTCTGCCCGCCTCCGTACCCAGCCTCACCGAGGTAACGTATGTTGCTTTAAACACGATAATCACTGTAATGTAGACACATTGTTGGAAACAATGCCAGCCATTCTCAGGTAAGTTATTCCGTTGTAAAATTGCATTTACTTATTTATTTTGTTTGTTTGACACAGGGTTTTGCTATGTAGTACAGACTAGGCTTGAACTCACTATGTAGCCCAGCCTGGCCACGAACTCGCGGCATCTTCCTGCCCCAGCCTCCCAAGTGCTGGGATTATAGGCATGCACCACCAGGCCCGGCTAAAATCGGATTTTAGTTCACAATGGTGTAAATGCTTTGTCTAGAGTTGGCCCCTGTATATTTTTTAATGCATAAAGTGGTTTATGTATCCTTAGCTTGTCACACAGTGTTAAAGTGGTAGATGCTCAAAGGCTGCATAGATGGGCAATTATATGAGAAACTCCAATTCTAAATAAAGCAAAATAAAATAGGAAGTAGGTAGATCTTTCTCAAATAGGAAGAGATCAAGAAATGGAGGGTGTCTTAGTTACTTTTCTTTCCTTGCTGAGACAAAATACCTGATGCCCAAAATTAAGGAAGGAAAGGTTTATTTAGCTCACAGTTTGTAGAGATCTCAGTCCATAATGGCCTGGCTCCAAAGCAGAGTGGCATGGCACAGGGGCAACTGTTCGAGCCAGCAGAAGACATAAAAGCAAAAAGAGGGCCGGTGAGATGGCTCAGCGGCTTAAGCGCCTGCCCGGCAAGCGCGAGGGCCCGAGTTCGACTCCCGGATCCCACATACGAAAAAGGGGCCGGTGATATCGCTCAGCGGCACGGGCGCCTGTTGGCGCGCGAGGTCCTGAGGTCGACCCCCTGGTACCCACAAAAAAAAAAAAAAAAAAGGCAAAAAGAGCCAAAAGGGAGAAGCAAGTCTCTTTTCCTTCCTTATATTGTAAGCAGGCTATTCCCCCCACCCCGTGGGTGTAGCACTCACACCATCTCCCTGCCCTCCTCTTGCACAGGCTCAGGCTGTTTACAGAGCCAGAACCCTGGCCCCCTGCTGAGTCGCTCAGTCAAACTTCTAAACTTCTCAAATTGACACAATGAACAACATCCTAGAGCCGGTAAGGGCATGTCCTCTACACCCTAGGATGTAGAACTGCTGAGTTACTTCCTTAAGCTTCTAAATTTCTCAAGTTGACACAACCATTACAATCCATCCCTTATCAACTTGGCAATCAGACACATTTCTTTAAACCAGTTTCCAGATACAAAGACATGCTTCTTAACATTTCACAACTTGAACATTGTAACATAGGTTTAACAATCCTTAAGAACCAGTATTAAGTCTATCAACATTATATTACCTTAGAACCATAACATTTTGCCCCGGCCCCCCAAAGACTCATGCACATCCCTTTATGCAAAAGGCATTTAGTCCCTCTCTAAGAGTTGCCAAAGTCCTAACAGTTTCAGGTTTGCTGAAAAGTCCAAGTCCCAAGTCTCCTCCCAGGTGTAAGGCAAACTCTTAGCTGCAAGCCCCTGCACAAATGAAAACTTGAAACACTTCCAAAGTTCAATGGCACAAGATAAACATTTTCATTCCAAAAGTTACAAACAGGGGAATACAAAGGATTGGGACCAAAGCAAGTCCAAAATCCAGCAGGGCAAACATTAAGTCCTGTAGTTCCATGTGCAGCATCTGAGGCAATCTGTGGCAAGTTGTGGCCTCCAAAGGGCTTGAGTGACTCCACGCCTATGGCATTTCTGGTGGTTATAGCTCCAATGGCTTCTCTCTTGGGCTGGCTTTGCTCACGCCTTGAAGTTTACCTCAGATGATCCATGTTCCTGGCTTTTCCAAACTTCTGCAGTCTCCATTGTACCTTTGGCTTCACCCTCACAGCTTCACACACTGGCCTCTCAGGGGCACGCTGCCTGGCCTCCCAGGCCTTCTGAAATTAAGGTGGAAGCCTTCTTAACCCCACAACTCTTGCATTCTGCATGTGCCTAAAACCAGCAGCACGTGGATGAGGCCAAGGTCTGCTGCCAGCTGGATTAGTAGCCAGGCTTTCCTCTCTCTTGGCTGTAGGGATCAAGTGCCTGGATCACTGGGCACTCTGACCTTCTGTTCTGGTGAGGCAATTGGTGCATTTACATTTATATGCAAGCTAGTTATAATATGTTAGGCATAATTAGAAGACAGAATTTGATACCAGAGAAGCGGGGTCGTTGCTGTGACTATACCTGACCATGTGGTTCAAGAGCCTTTGGAAATGGCTTGTGGGAAGAGTTTGGAAAGGTTCAGAGATGTTGCCTGAAAGAATACAGTGGGAGCACCTTAGGCTGTTCTGTATGGGAGATTCTGGTCAGAGCTCAGAAGACCAGAAGGCTGATAGAAATCCTGCGGTAAAGACCAGGCTCAAGAGGTTTCTGCTGGGAAGAAGGACTGCATTAGCTGCTGGACTCCAGATGATGTGTGTTATGGCGTGGCAGAAAGTTTGTCTGCATTCTGCTTGTGTCCAGAAACGCTGCCTGAGACTGAGATTAAGGGTGGCAGACTAATTAATCTTGTAGAAGAAATTTCAAGGCAGTTGAATGGTGAGGCTGTGGCATGGCTGCTGTTGGGGGTAGCCAGATCTATGTTGAAAATCAAGAGCAAAGAGCCCAGCAGGATGATTTAAAACGTTGTGAGTTTGGCCAGAAAGGATGCTCCAGTACAGCTGTGGACTATAAAGACAGAGCTGAGGAGATCTTGATTGCTGAGAAGGAACAGGAGAACATAAAAGGTGGCGTGAGGGCATCACAAGAAGCAGCAAGTCTCTACTCTTTGCAGCCGCAAAACTGCAAAGGTGAAAGACTTTGCTTTGAGGAGAAAGCTGCAGAGCACCATGTTCCAGAATGGTGGCAGCATAGAGAATTTGTTCCTTGGAATTGGATTCAGAGTGCCCAGTGATCCAGGCACTCGACCCCTACAGCCAAGAGAGAGGAAAGCCTGGCTACTAATCCAGCTGGCAGCAGACCTTGGCCTCATCCACGTCGTGCTGGTTTTAGGCACATGCAGAATGCAAGAGTTGTGGGGTTGGGGCCGGTGAGATGGCTCAGCGGCTTAAGCGCCTGCCCGGCAAGCGCGAGGGCCCAAGTTCGACTCCCGGAACCCACATACGAAAAAGGGGCCGGTGATATCGCTCAGCGGCACGGGCGCCGGCTGGCGCGCGAGGTCCTGAGGTCGACCCCCCGGTACCCACAAAAAAAAAAAAAAAAAAGAGTTGTGGGGTTAAGAAGGCTTCCACCTTAATTTCAGAAGGCCTGGGAGGCCAGGCAGCGTGCCCCTGAGAGGCCAGTATGTGAAGCTGTGAGGGTGAAGCCAAAGGTACAATGGAGACCCCAGAAGTTTGGAAAAGCCAGGAACATGGATCATCTGAGGTAAACTTCAAGGCGTGAGCAAAGCCAGCCCAAGAGAGAAGCCATTGGAGCTATAACCACCAGAAATGCCATAGGCGTGGAGTCACTCAAGCCCTTTGGAGGCCACAATTTGCCACAGATTGCCTCAGATGCTGCACATGGAACTACAGGACTTAATGTTTGCCCTGCTGGATTTTGGACTTGCTTTGGTCCCAATCCTTTGTATTCCCCTGTTTGTAACTTTTGGAATGAAAATGTTTATCTTGTGCCATTGAACTTTGGAAGTGTTTCAAGTTTTCATTTGTGCAGGGGCTTGCAGCTAAGAGTTTGCCTTACACCTGGGAGGAGACTTGGGACTTGGACTTTTCAGCAAACCTGAAACTGTTAGGACTTTGGCAACTCTTAGAGAGGGACTAAATGCCTTTTGCATAAAGGGATGTGCATGAGTCTTTGGGGGGCCGGGGCAAAATGTTATGGTTCTAAGGTAATATAATGTTGATAGACTTAATACTGGTTCTTAAGGATTGTTAAACCTATGTTACAATGTTCAAGTTGTGAAATGTTAAGAAGCATGTCTTTGTATCTGGAAACTGGTTTAAAGAAATGTGTCTGATTGCCAAGTTGATAAGGGATGGATTGTAATGGTTGTGTCAACTTGAGAAATTTAGAAGCTTAAGGAAGTAACTCAGCAGTTCTACATCCTAGGGTGTAGAGGACATGCCCTTACCGGCTCTAGGATGTTGTTCATTGTGTCAATTTGAGAAGTTTAGAAGTTTGACTGAGCGACTCAGCAGGGGGCCAGGGTTCTGGCTCTGTAAACAGCCTGAGCCTGTGCAAGAGGAGGGCAGGGAGATGGTGTGAGTGCTACACCCACCTTGTGGGGGCGTAGCCTGCTTACAATATAAGGAAGGAAAAGAGACTTGCTTCTCCCTTTTGGCTCTTTTTGCTTTTATGTCTTCTGCTGGCTCGAACAGTTGCCCCTGTGCCATGCCACTCTGCTTTGGAGCCAGGCCATTATGGACTGAGACCTCTACGAACTGTGAGCTAAATAAACGTTTCCTTCTTTAATTTTGGGCATCAGGTATTTCGTCTTAGCAACGAGAGAAAAGCAACACAGAGGGAGTTAAAAAAGGAATTAACACGTTCGTGACAGGCTGAAATTTGTACGTGTCCCTGCCAGGCAGCTCTGAACCATGGGACAGTATCTGCGTGACTGTCCCATTGGGGAGCATGGCACCCTTTGGGTGATGTAAGCTACCTGGTGGGACAGTCATGCCTTTACTGTACCTCCAGTGGTTCCAGCTGTCAGGAACATGTTAAAGTGCGTTATATGCATATACAAACTCCACACGAGGAGTGCAAACATAAACAAAAACAAAATTTTTTAAATAGGTGGCCAAGGTGGCACACACCTGTAATCCCAGCTACTATGGAGGAGGACAAAGTCAAGGCCTACCTGGGCAATTCAGTGAGATCCTGTCTCAAACCAGGTGTGGTGGCACACGCCTGTAATCCCAGCATCTGTTACTTTCCTAAATCTTTGTTATCAGTCTGGTCTTCTGTATTTTGTTTGGTAAAACGCACAAAAAACACCATTTTAAACAGTTGTTTTTTGTCTTTGCAGGGCTGTATCAAACCAAGTCCTTACATACTAGGCAAGTGCCCTACCACAAGCAACACTCCTGCACCATACTTAAACCAGTTTTCAGGTTACAGCTCAGTGGCATAAGGTATACTGTTGTGCACAGAAGTGTTCAATTTTGTTTTGATTTTTTTTAAGAGGGGGACAGGGGCTTACTACGCAGTTCAAGCTTTGAACTCACTATGTACCCCAGGCTGGACCTGAAGTCAAGGCAACCCTCCTGCCTCGGCCTCCGGAGTGCTGGGCTTACAGACCTGGGCCACCACACCAGGCGCATGAAGTGTTTAATTTTAACCAATTCAGCTAGAAGCACTCCAGTCCTATATTTATCAAGTTTCTTTCGCATTTGACAGGGCAGATATAATCCCCTTTGAGGCGTTTTGCTTTTCTACGGATGTCGTCTCCTATTCTGCAAATTTGTTCTAAAACTCCCGGCCAATTAATCTAAGAACAGAGTCCACAGACCAAGATAAACGACGGGAGAGAATTTACGTACTCTATTAAGGTCCCGCGCTCAGGCTCTAGTATCGCGATAGGGCTCTACTCCAGATACGGGTGGGGCTCAACTGCGTACGTCCCAGCAGCCTTAGCGAACTTCCAATTCCCTAACTGCGCATGTCATACGCACGCTCCCTTCAAAAGCTATAAATATCGCTGCTTTGGAGTCTTTCAGTCTTTCGGGCACCAGCAACGGCGTTAGCAGAATGTGGTCTCTTTGGTGAGCAGTTTTACCCGCGTAATTCCCGTATTATAGGTCCAGTATCTCGGGTCGGCAGCAAGTCTATCCTAAGGAGATTATTTAGAAGAAATGCCTTCGGTGGCGTCCGTACCAACGAGGCGGGGAGCGCGGGAGTGGTTGCGAAGACCCGGGTGCCGCGTACTGAGCGCCACTGCCCCTTGCTCACGGACTCCTACGCGCATCGCAGCCTCTGCTTCCTGTGGTTGTCTGTTCCGAAGTTTGTCTTCCTGCTTCCTAGCAGGCGTGTGTTCCTAATGGAATTCTACGCGCGTTTGGTTTTGGTCTTCTGTTCGCCATTAAATTAAGGCTTTATAGTTTGGGGAGAGTTAGCAACCAGCCATACTTGATTTGCATTTCGGGTGGGTGAGCATGCATTCTGGCTCTGGTTTTAACTGTGACGATTCGATCTTTTTTTTTGTGTGTGTGTGGGTACCGGGGGTCGACCTCAGGACCTCGCGCGCCAGCAGGCGCCCATGCTGCTGAGCGATATCAGCGGCCCTTTTTTCGTATGTGGGTTCCGGGAGTCGAACTCAGGACCTTGCTCTTGCCAGGCAGGCGCTTATGCCGCTGAGCCATCTCACCAGCCCGACGATTCGATCTTGAAGCTGAATTCTGGTTGCGTTTTCAGACTTGACCATAATATACCCGGAGAAATCGCTGTACATCAGGTGAAATTGTTTCTCAGCGCAGTCCTAAGTTACATGAATGGCTCTTGACTGTCCAACGTGGATACCCCGGGAGGTCACTCTCCCCGGGCTCTGTCCAGGTGGCATAGGGGAGCATAGGGCTCTGCCCCATGATGTACAGTCCCTTTCCACAACGTTGGAGAAGAAGCTGGGCCTTGTGTCTGCGCCTGCATATTCCTACAGCTTCTCAGAGTCCTTTGGGCAATGACTGAGGAGATAAACCATGCAGGAAACAGTCCTAGATCTCGCAGTGTGGATGTAACTTAGTCTCATTTAAGAAAAATTTGCTTTAATCTCTAACTTGGTGAATTATTTTCCTTGCAGAATTTCTTGAAGAGTCTAGCTAACTTTTTTTAGGCAGGTAAGTAAATCAACACTGAATTGTTTTTGGATTAACAGTCTGCTTGTCAACTGATTCTAATTAATCGAGCTCTACCTTTGAGCCATTTAATCATTATAAGCGCAAAGTACTAGTTCTATTCATTTATAAGCTTGACTCCGAGTATAATTTGAGCATGTTTATGTCTTGTAAAAAAAAAAAAATGTTGGTTGAAGCCGCGTGTGGTGGCACATGCTTGTGATCTCAGCCTTTTAGAGACTGAGCCAGGAGGATCCTCACTGTTGTGAGGCCAGCCTGGGGTACATAGTTCAAGGTCAGCCTGAACTACAGTGAGGTCCTGTCTCAAACAAAAAAAATGCTATTTAGTCATATTGTTATGAGAAATAGAACTTTCAGCCTGTTAGATGTCAAATATGCCGAGTTTGTGGTCCCACAACTTCGAGAAATGAAGTTGAGAGCCATGGAGTTTTACTGGAAATAAGGGGGGAAGAGTAGCTCCTGAATTTCCAAGAAGGGTCCCGAATTGGTTGGCCACCCAGGCCCTTAGGTAATTTACATAGCAAAGTCACAATGTGGGTATAAGGAATCAAACTGCTATTGACCTATAGGATTATAAGTAAAGCTGATTAGCTAATACTAATCTAATAGGGAAATGAGTCACATAGCAAGGGTATATGGAAAGAATTAAGGGCGTTTTGTTTTTTTAAAGACAGGGTCTTGCTGTGTAGTTCAGGCTGTTCTTTCTATTACAGGAGAGGTACTATGCCTGTGCACCTAGGTATTAGAGCTGACTCCAATGACTCAAAAAAAGCCTGTAAGATTTAGATTTGTCAGTCTGGGTCTGCACTGAAGCCAGGAAATCCAACGTGGATACCCCGGGAGGTCACTCTCCCCGGGCTCTGTCCAGGTGGCATAGGGGAGCATAGGGCTCTGCCCCATGATGTACAGTCCCTTTCCACAACGTTGGAGAAGAAGCTGGGCCTTGTGTCTGCGCCTGCATATTCCTACAGCTTCTCAGAGTCCTTTGGGCAATGACTGAGGAGATAAACCATGCAGGAAACAGTGTCTAGTAAACTTGAGACTTTAAATTTGAACTACAAACTTCAAGAATATAATCTTGTGTTTCTTTTCTTTCAGGAAAAAGAACAACCATACTGGACTTGTGGTGGATGACCTGGTTTTATTTGGGTTCCTTGAATTAGGGAGACCTGGTAAAGTGATAGTGGTTATCTTGGGGTTTATTTTCCAGTAGTACTGTTTGCCTGTATTTGTCTCTTGGTCTTGTTTTTTGGTACCGGAAATCGAAGTCAGGACCTTGCACTTACCAGGCAGGTGGCACTTGTGCCACTGAGCTATATCCCCGGCCCCTAAGTGCTTTTTAAGTGGACATTTTATAGATAATTGGGAAGTAGGGAGAAAATGTTAAAATGAAAGGAGACACAGGAGGGAGTAGAGATTTAAAAAATAAAGAATGGAAGGAAAACAATAGAAACAAAGATTTTACCAGGCCTATGAAGGTGAAAGTTGTCATTAAGGTAGTCTGGCTTGCTTTTTTGTTGTTAACCATTCCGAAGGAGACAGTGGGATTTTCAAACAAGCAGTTAGGATTTTGAATGGAGTATAAATGCATAAAATTAGATGTGTGTTCTTGGAGAGATTGTGTTTGGGTTTTCTGCTGTAAATATGAATGTACCTGACAATTCTGAGATCAAACTGATGTATTCATGAGTTAAAATAAAGATGATTATATATTTGTGTGGTTCTTTTTTTTTAAATGTGGAAATGTTACGAGGGTTTCAGCTAAGCCAGTATTTTATGAACAGTACTGATAAGGAAATTAGACTTGTCATATTGGTTCAACAAAAGTAAGGCCCCAAAGTGTTGGACTCCATATTACTACATTTTGCTTAGCTTGGGTTGCTCATCGTTTTAAATTAGTTGGAAAAAGGCACCAAAGGTGAGGAGCCCTGTTCAGTGAATTTTAGGGTATTTGTCGAAGTGGTGACTGGGCTAACTTGCTTGGCAGACAAGTACTCTGCTTTTCACTCCTATCACCTGGTGGTGAGCCTGCAGTTGCCGCTTGCCTCCTGATGTGTCACAATGGGAGCCTTGTAAAACCACCTCGCTGTCTACAGCCTTGCAGAAGGTGAAAGCTCTGAAGGATGGGGAGATGGCAAGGAACCACCTGGAAGGTAGTGTAGCTTGGTTTGGGCTGAAGTAATTTTAAAGGGGTGATGTAATAGCCAGGGATTGATTCCAGAGCTGCTGGAGACTAGTTCGCAAGTGGGTGAATTTGGGTGTGAGGGAACTACAGTGTACTGAGAAGACTGGTATGCTAACCAGTTACAGAATGATAATATTCTATCCATGAAGAGAGAAGAAAAATGGGGGGGGGGGCTAGCGGTGAAACCCAGGACCTTTACACTGAGCTATATTCCTAGCCCTTTGAGATGGTCTCACTTAAATTGCCCGGATAGGTGGAACTTGCCAGCTGGTCTCAGCTTCAGTGCTTGGATTACAGCTGTGTGCTAGACCATACCTGGCTGTTTTTTGTCTATAGTGGAATGGAAGAGGTCATTTGCCTGGACTAAGCATTTGTGCCAGGCAGTATTGTAATTTTCAAGTATTGATTTTTACCTATGTGAGGTATTAAACAGAATTGCCCAACTCCATAACTAGAAGTGAGCAGATCTCTGCACAAACAAGTACTGAAAGCCTACTGAAGAAGCCAGGTGAGAGGCAGTTTATGCCCAGGACCATTTCTGTTCAGCTAAGGCTGGTCAGTGCTCAATTTGGTACTTTTAGACTTTGTCTAAAGGGAGTAACTGGCTAGTAAAACGTTTTTCCAATGAGTTTTCAGTTTGGAAGAGGCACAAGCTCTCTCAGAAGTACTTATCTCACCTGGGGTAGGGGCATACACCTGGAATCCCAGTGCTCTCAAGGCTGAAGCATTTCCTTGTGTTCTAGGACAGCCTGTATGTCAGACCCTCTTCAAAAAAAAAAAAAAAGCAAGGCCCAGTGGTGCACATCTGTAATCCCAGCATACCAGGAGGCTGAGGCAGGAAGACTGCAACGATTGAGTCCAGCCTGGATTACGTAGTGAGGCCATATCTCAAAAGACTTTAAAAAAAAAAAAAAAAAGCTCAGTGTGATCCTCAGTAACAAAACAAAAAACCTGTCTCTCAGGGTTGTAGTCAGGATTTGTTTTGTCTCTTTTGAGACAGGGTCTCCATGTGTAGTTAGGCTGACCTTTGAACTCAGTATGTACCCTAAACTGGCCTCAAACTCCAAAATCCTCCATGCTTTGACCTAAGTGCTGGGATGGTATGCATGTGCCACCACACCCAGCTTGTAGTTAGTATTAAATGAGTTTATAAAAATAGTCCCCAATTTTTTTTTTTTGGTACCAGGAATCGAACTCAGGACCTTCTGCTTGCCAGACAGGCGTTTGTGCTGCTGAGCTATATCCCTGGCCCAGTCCCCAGATATTGAGCCAGGTGTGGTGCATTCCTATAGATCCAGCCATTCAGGAGGCTCAGCCAAAAGTATCACAAGTTCGGGCCGGTGAGATGGCTCAGCGGCTTAAGCGCCTACCTTGCAAGCGCGAGGGCCCGAGTTCGACTCCCGGATCCCACATACGGAAAAGGGGCCGGTGATATCGCTCAGCGGCACGGGCGCCTGCTGGCGCGCGAGGTCCTGAGGTTGACTCCCCGGTACCCACAAAAAAAAAAAAAAAAAAAAGTATCACAAGTTCAAGCTCAGCCTAGGCAATTTAGCAAGACCTTGTCTCAAAATAATAAAAAGCAGGGAACATACCTGGTAGTTCAGTGGTAGAGTGCTCCTTGCTTGTATCCCCAACACAGCAAAAAGAAGAAAGCATGTAAATACTATGAACTTGTTTTGTTTTTTGAGACAGAGTTTCACTATGTAGCTCAGGCTGGTTTTAAACTCACTAGCCCAAGCTGGCCTCGAATTTAAAGTGATCCTCCTGCCTCAGCCTCCTGAGTGCTGGGATTACAGGTGTACACCACCACAACTAATAAATTAACATTCTTACATTCTTTCATGACTTCTCAAAGGAAGAACTGAGAATACAGTACAGTTTTCAGTAAGTTTTGAATGAATCAAGCCTACAACCATTCATTTCTTCATTAAACTAGGTTTAATTCACACTCAGAACCACTGTACTTTTCTAAGAGAAAAACAGGAGGTTCAGGGATTAGTAACTTGCCCAAGATGATCTAACTAGTAAGTAAAAGAACCAGAGCCAGGTGTGGTGGCACATGCATATAATCCCAGCACTCTGGAGGCTGAGGCAGGAAGATTGCTATGAGTTCAAGGCCAGCCTGAACTGCATAGTGAAACTGTCTCAAAAAAAGACAAAAAACAAAAGTGGGAAAAAGAAAAAAAAACTACATTGTAATAAATCATAAACTCTGGGCCAGACACTGATAAAATTATATATACATTGTTACTTATACATTGTTTAATCCTCTAGGTATGCATCTCTAAATTAATTTTTTGTGTACATTTGCAGATGAGAAAACAGGAGCAGTAGGATTTGAAAAACTTGCCCAAGTTGGGGGTTTTTTGTTGGTTGTTTGGAGATAAGCTCTTCTCCCTAGATACCCTAGGCTGGCATCAGACTCCAGGTGCTGAATTTAGAGGCATATGTCAGCCATACCTGGCTATGAGAAACATGTCCAAGTCACACTAGAGCATCTAGGCCAGGGCATTTGATTACAGAGCCTGTACTCAACCTACACATCACACCTGAAAAACATTAGTGATATTTCCATCTTGTTTGAACCATAGAACTCCCACCCACCCCACCTGGGTAAGCACTATGCCACTATGCTACACTCCTAGCTAAACCCACAGATTTTTTCCCCCAGTACTGGGAGTTGAACTCAGGGTCTTCACACCAAGCCACATTGCCAACTTTATTTTTTTTCCTTTCTCCTTTTTTGAGACAGGGTCTTGCTGTGTAGTGCAGGCTGGCCTTGAACTCACTATGGAGCCCAGGCTAGCCTTGAACTCCCAGTGATCTTTTTGCCTGAATACTGGGATTACAGGTGTGTGCCGTCACACCCAGCCCTTTTTATATTTTGAGACAGGGCCTTGCTAAGCGGTCCAGGCCCATTTGTGATCCTACTGCCTCAGCCTCCCAAGTGCTGGAATTACAAGTGTGTGCCACCATGCCCGGCCAGAACTTTGTTAGACAAATGTAGTAACCACTGCATAAAACTCAGTTGCAGTTTCGATGAGTTACAGTTGTTCCTTGTTATCTACAAGGGAATGGTTCCAATACCTCCAGTAGGTACCAAGATTTGATGTATATAATGTAAATACTCTGTAAATAGTTGTGTTGTTTGGGGAATAATGAGAAGAAAAGCCAGTTTCCTGGGTAGTAAGGGCCCTTCTCTAGCCAAATCCCTCTTTCACCTGTCTTTCTGTGTGTCTTTCTTATGCACTAAGACATGGATGGAAGCCACGTCTTTACGACATTACCCTACATTTGATGAGAATTTACCACATGGTAGGATTCTCTGATTCTCACAACAGCTCTGTGTGGTGCAGGGAGTTTCATTCAATTCATTGTATAGGTAAGGAAATATTTGTCCATAGTTATGTAACAAGGCATTTGAGGGGCTGCTGGCCAATAAAACCTGAACTCTCTTTTTTTTTTTTTTTTTTTTTCATATTCTGAAACAGGGTCTGACTTTGTAATTCAGGCTGGCTTCGAACTCACTATTCATCCCAGGCTGGCCTCGAACTTGTGGCAATTCTATTTCAGCCTCCCGAGGGATGGGATTACAGGCATGCACCACTATGCCCAGCTAAAAGCCTGAACTCCTTTTCTTTACCTCCCCTTTCTAAGCATCCAGAGGAGCATCCCTGGCTCTCAAAGGCAGGGTGGTGCCTTGAGCATTCCTTCTTGATCATTATTACACTGATGTGGCTTTTTTTGTTTTTTGGGGGGGGTTGTTTTGTTTTGTTTTGAGACAGGGTCTTGCTGTGTAGTTCAGGCTGGCCTTGAACTCACTACGTAGCCCATGCTGGGCTCAAACTTATGGTGATCCTCCTGCCTCAGCCTCCCAAGTGCTGGGATTACAGGCATGCGCCACCACCCCCAGCAATGTGGTTATTTTCTATTTAATGTCCATCTGATTTACTAGTAGGGGGAACCTCTGGAAAAGACTGCACATTTACATATGCAAATACTTATTGATGACTTTATTATTTACTGTGTTCTATTTTATTGATGTCTGCTTTGATCTTTATTATCTCCTGTTTTCTGTTAGGGGTTAAGTTAGGGGTTAAGTTAGGGGTTCGCTTGTTCTTTTCATAGTTTCCTAGGGTAGAGGCTTGGGTCATTCATTTGAGACTTTTTTTATTTTTAAAATTTTATTGGTACATTTTAGATATACATAACGGTAACATTTATCATAGGGAATTTGTACCTGTACATGATATATCTTTTTTTTTTATGTGGGTACTGGGAGTCGAACTCAGGACCTTGCGCTTGCCAGCAGGCGCTTGTGCCACTGAACGATATCACTGGCCCTTTTTTTCCTTTATGTGAGTACCTGGAGTCGAACTCAGGACCTTGCGCTTGCCGGGCAGGCACTTATGCTGCTGAGCTATATCACCGGCCCACATGATGTATCTTGATTCTACTTTTTTTCCCATTCCCCTCCCCTCCCTTGAACCCTTCTTCCCCTACTTATTTACCAACGCTTTGTTTCCATTTTTTTCCTTCTATTCTTTTTTTCTTGTCCCTTCCTTCCTTCCCCCCGCCGTTCCCTTTCTCATTGGAACATTATCTTCCCATTTCCCAGTATCTATTATACATTTTGTTTTTTCTTTTTTTTTTTGTGGGTACCGGGGGGTCGACCTCAGGACCTCGCACGCCAGGAGGCGCCCATGCCGCTGAGCGATATCACCGGCCCCTTTCTCGTATGTGGGTTCCGGGAGTCGAACTTGGGCCCTCGCGCTTGCCAGGCAGGCGCTTAAGCCGCTGAGCCATCTCACCGGCCCTATTATACATTTTGGTCCTTATTTATACTTTTGTTTCTCACACCAGAGAAACAATGCAATATTTAAACGTGTGTCCTGCTTGGTGTGGTGGCACAGGCATGTAATCACAGCACTTGGGAGGCTGAGCCAGGAGGACTGCCATGAATTCGAGGCCAGGTTGAACTATATAGCAAGACCCTGTCTAAAAAAAATTTTTTTTTTTCTGTGGGTACCGGGGGTCGAACTCAGGACCTCACACTTGCCAGCAGGCGCTTGTACCGCTGAGCGATATCACCGGCCCTTTTTTCCTTTGTATGTGGGTACTGGGAGTTGAACTCAGGACCTCGCACTTGCCAGGCAGGCGCTTATGCTGCTGAGCTATCTCACCGGCCCCTAAAAAAATTTTTTAATAAAAAAAAATAAACATGAGTGTCCTATTTATTTCACTTAAGAATATGGTCTCAGGGTGCATCCATTTAGCTAGAAATGTCTCAAGCTTATCCTTTATGGCAGAGTAGTACTCCATTGTATTAAAAAAAAACTTCACATCTTCTTTATCCATTCATCAGTTGATGGGCATTTGGGCTGTTTCCAAGATTTAGCTATTACAAACTGTGCTGCTATAAATATGGGTGGGCATATGTCACTGTGAGAGCTTTTTTTCTGATATGGTGCTATAAATTTCCTCTAAACACTGGCCTAAGATCCACAAATTCTCGTTTGTGTTTTTATTTTAATTCATTTCGAAATTCTGTATTTTTGTTTGATTTTGGTTTTGAGGGCTGGGGATGTTGCTCAGTGGTAGAATTCTTGCTTGCATGTACAAGGCCCTGTGTTTCATCCCTAGCACCACACAAAAAAAGTTGGTTTTTGTTTTTTATATGTGGGTACCGGGAGTTGAACTCAGGACCTCGCGCTTGCCAGGCAGGCGCTTATGCCGCTGAGCTGTATCACCGGCCCTGGTTTTGGTTTTGAGATAAGGGCTTGCTATGTTGCCTACTTCTGCACCTGACCACAGACTCTGTTACTGCTTTCTACTTTAATTTCACTGGAGTCTGAGGATGTGCTTTGTACGTTTTGAATCCTATTAAATTTACCAAGACTTTTTCTATGATCCTGTGTATAGACTGTCATGGTAAATGTTGACCGTACACAGGAAAAGAATGTATTTTTGCTGTTGATTTGAGAAAGCTGTTGAATGTGAAGAAAGGTGAGATGTTGCATAAGTGTCACTACTTCAAATTGGATGAAAACGCTCAAGTTTACTGTATCCTTGTTGCATAGCTTTTTTGTGGTTTGTTTGCTTGTTTTTGTGGTACTGGGGATTAAACCCAAGGTTTTTGCACTGATCTATATCCCCAGCCATTTTTATTTTTTTTATTTTTATTTTTATTTTTTGAGGCAGGGTCGCACTGTGTAGCTCAGGCTGGCCTCAAACTCACAATGATACTCCTGCCTCAGCCTCCCAAGTGCTGGGATTACAGGTGTGCACCACCACACCTGGCCCTATCCCTTTTTTTGGTTGTTGTTTTTTGTTTTGTTTTTTGGTACCAGGAATTGAATTCAAGACCTCGCACTTGCCAGGCAGGCGCTGTGCCGCTGAGCTATATCCCTGCCACCCCCGCTTTTTTTTTTTTTTTGAGACAGGGTCTAAATCACTAAATTGCCCTGGGCTTGAACTTGCAATTTTCCTGTCTCAGCTTCCTAGAGTGCTGGCATTACAGGAATGTGCCACCACACCTGGCTCCTTGCTGGTTTAATACCTCCTTGCTGTACCAATGAGTGAGAGTAATACAGGAAGCTTCAACTATTGGTGGTGGACTTATCTGTCTTTGCCAGCAGTTCTATCCCTTTTGCTTCACATATTTGAAGTTCTATTTGTTTATTTATTTTTGCTTTTATTTGTATTTATGTGTGTATTTTTTATTTTAATTTAATTTAATTTTTTCTTGAGACGGTCTCCTCTTGCTATTCCTGGCTGGCTTTGAACTCCCTATGTAGTTCAGGCTGCCCTCAAACTCGCTGCGTCCTCCTGCCTCAGCCTCCCAAGTGCTGGGATTATAGGTGTGTGCCACCATGCCCAGTCTAGACTACTTTTTCCTTTAATGGGACTGAAGATTGAACTCAGGGACTCATGAAGGCTAGGTAAGCATTTTAACACTGAGCTATATCCTCAGCTTTTAGTTTTGTTTTGTTTTGTTGTTTTTTGAGACAAGGTCTCACTATGTAGTTCAGGCTGGCATTGAACTCACTGTGCAACCCAGGCTGGCCTTGAACTCAAGGTGATCCTTCTGCTTTAGCCTCCCAAGTACTTGGGTTACAGGGATATGCCACCAAGCCTGGCTTTCTTAATTTTATTTTGAGACAGGGTCTGGCTAAATTGACCAGGCTGGCCTTCAAAGTTTGCAGTCCTCCTGTTAAAGCCTCCTGAGTAGCTGGGGTTATAGACTGGTACTACCACTCTTGGCCATTTTTTTGTTTTGTTTTGTTTAATTTATTCTGGTTTTTGAGACAGGGTCTCATTATGTATTCCAGGATGGCCTCTGACTTACAGTCCTCCTGCCTTAACCTCCCTAGTGTGGGGATTACAAGTGTATGTATGCCACTACACCTAGCTCCGTATGTAGTGATGGATGGGTAGATGGATTGATATTAAGGAGTTGCCTCACATGACCATAGGAGCCAACAAGTGTGAAACGTGCAGGGCAGGATGAAAATTCCAGCAAGAATTGATGATGTAATCTTGAGTCAGAAGACTTTCTTTTGTCTTTTTGAGACAGGGCTTCACTATGCAGTTCAGGCTGGCCTAGAACTCACTTTGTAGCCCAGGCTGACCTCCAACTCGCAAGAATCCTCCTGCCTCAGCCCCCAAGTGCTGGGATGAGAGGCATACGCCACACCCAACCAGAAGATATTTTTGGTAGAATTCTATTTTATGACCTTCAGCTTGCCAAGTGTGGTGTCACTTGCCTATTACCTCAGCACTGAGGAGGCTGAGGCAGGAGGATCCTGAGTTCCACGCTGGCCTGGGCTACATAGCTAGTTCAAGGCCAGCCTGGACTCCATATCAAGGGCTTGTCACAAAAAACTAGGAAAAGGGGTGGGAGAAGGAAGGAAGGAATGAAGGAGGAAAGGGGCCAATAAAGATTTCATGGAGCCAGGCATGGTGGTGCATGTCTATGATCCTAGCACTAGGGAGGCTGAGGTAGGAAGATCACTGTGAGGTCAAAGCCAGCCTGGGCTACGTAGTAAGTTCAACGCCAGTTAGAACTGCATAGTGAGAACCTGTCTCAAAAAACAAACAAAAACAAACAAACAAGACTTCAAGGAGGTACAGATTGCATTGGGCCTTAAAATATATCAAGCGTTCAGCTAGGCAGGAAGGAAGATACCCTGGCAGGGAAAACAGCCCAGATAAAAGTAAGAAAGCGACACTGGCCATGATGGCACATGCCTATAATCTCAGCACATAGGACAGTGAGACTGGAAGATTACTGTGAGTTCAAGGCCAGCCTTGGCTAAATAGCAAGACACTGTCTCAAAAAAAAAAAAAAAAGAAGAAGAAGAAGAAGGTTAGAGTAAGTAAGAGCACCTTTGGAGTAAAATATAGAGGCTAAGGGAGAAATGAGAAATCAAAAGCTCAGGGGGCTAGGCATGATGGCACAAAACTAAAAAAAAAAAAAAAATAGAAATTTCATTTGATGCAGCTATTCCCCTTCTAGGTATCTTCCCAAAAGAGTTAAAGCTATCTTATTACAGTGATACATGCATACCCATGTTTATAGCAGCACAATTCATAATCTTGGAAGTAGTATATATATCCATCAACAGTTGAGTAGATAAAGAAAATGTGGTATTTACACACAATGAAATACTACTCTGCTATAAAGAAGGATAAACTTGAGGCATTTGTAGGAAAACGGATGCACCTTGAGATAATAATGTTAAGTGAAATAAATGAGACACACAAGCTTAAATATGGCATGGTTTCTCTTTTCTGAGAAACTTAAAGTATAAATAAAGAGCAAAATAAAAGATAGTAGGAAATGGAGTAGATCTTTTACAAATAGGAAGAGGACAAATAGATGGAGCTTCCAAGGGGGAGAGGGGAAAGGAAGAGGACATAAAAGGACTTAGATGCATTATGTACATGTACCAACTCTCCATAATGAATATAATTATATGTATTGTAAGCATGTGTTAATAGAAGTAAAAAAATTTTTTTAAGTTTATTGGTACATTTCAGGTATACATACTGATCACATTCATCATAAGGAATTTGTACCTGTACATGATATATCTTGATTCTTTTTTTTCCCCTTCCCTTACACTCCCTTCAACCCCTCTTCCCCTACTTATTTACAAAAGCTTAGTTTCCATTTTTTCCTTCTTTTCACATTAATGAAAGTAAAAAAAAAAATTAAATCCTTATGAACTAGACTGAAGTTTTAAAGATTTCTAAGCAAGAAGACATCTCACAGGAAGCCATGAGTTAAACTAGAAATAAAGGTGGTATTAAATGAAAGAAATGAGCAGGGCTAGCCAGGAGTAGAGGCTAGAAGGGTTGTGCTTTAGACAGAAAATGAAAACATGGACAGAAAAAGGAGAGGGAAGAATTAAAAGAAAAGATCTATACATTTCAGGAACATACTGACTAGAAGAACAAATTTGAGGGAATGTAGATCCATGGGGAGGCACTGAGGTTTTTTTTTTGTTTTTTTTTTAATTGGTTTTGGTTTGTTTGGTTCTTTTTTTGTTTTGTTTTCAAGACAGGCTGTTGCTACATAGTTCATGCTGGCCTTGACTCAACAGTGATCCTCCTGCCTCAGTCTCTCTAGTGCTGGGATTATGGGCATATGCCACCATGCCCAGTTGAGTTTTATTTTGAACTCTCAGTTTAAAATGTTTAGTTTTGGACCGGTGAGATGGCTCAGCAGCGTAAGTGCCTGCCTGGCAAGCGCGAGGGCCCGAGTTCGACTCCTGGAACCCACATATGAAAAAAGGGCCGGTGATATCGCTCAGCGGCATGGGCGCCTGCTGGCGCACGAGGTCCTGAGGTCAACCCCCGGTACCCACACACACACAAAAAAAAGTTCAGTTTTAACCCTTCAAGGTGGCAGATGCCTGCAGTCCCAGCACTGGGGAGGCTGAGGCAGGAGGATCGCTGTGAGTTCAAGGCCAGCCTGGGCTACAAAGTGAGTTCAAGGCCAGCCTGAACTACATAGTGCAACCCTGTCTCAAAAAAAAAAAAAAAAAAAAAAAGGGCTGGGGATATAGCTTAGCAGCACAGCGCCAGCCTGGCAAGCTCAAGGTCCCGAGTTAGATACCCACCCTAAAAAGAAACAAAGGACAAAAAGATCAAAGAGATGCTCAGTCTTCTGGGTAGAGATGCGAGGTCGTAACTTAGGGTAGAAGTCAGGACCAGCCGAGGTGGTCTGACCTGTCAGATAAAAGATAATGGCTCAAAACTATTTAAAAAAAATTTTTTTTAACTGGCCATGATGGTACACTCCTGTAATCCCAGCACTCTGGGAGGCTGAGGTAGGATGATCACAAGTTTGAGTCTAGCCTGGGCAATTTAGGACTTAATGAGAACCTGCCTCAAAATAAAAACTAGGGCTGGGGATGTGGCTCAGCGAAAGAGCTCTTCTTGCCTTGCATGCACAAGGCCCTGAGTTCGATCCCCAGCACCACAATCAATCAATCAATAAAATACTAAAAAAGGGCTGGGGATGTAGCTCAGTGTGAAGTCCCTGAGTTCAATCCCCAGTACTAAAAAATGAAAAAATTTTTAAATTAAAAAAATTAGTGATTGGCCAGGGCTGGATGTGTAGCTCATTTGTAGAGTACCTGCTTAGCATATGCCAGGCTTGGATTTCATGCCCAGTACTGGAAAAAAGAAAAAAGGGTGTGGCCCAATCAAAAACAGAAGTCCCTTTCCACCACTTGTGTGATGACCCTAGAAAATTGCTTAACCTCTTAAATCTCATTTTCCAACCATCATGAAATTTGTTTGTTTGTTTGTTTGTTTGTTTTTTTGTCGGTACCGGGGGTCGACCTCAGGACCTCACGCGCCAGCAGGCACCTGTGCCTCTGAGCGATATCACCGGCCCCTTTTTCGTATGTGGGATCCGGGAGTCGAACTCGGGCCCTCGCGCTTGCAAGGCAGGCGCTTATGCTGCTGAGCCATCTCACCGGCCCCCTGTTTGTTTTTTGAGACAGGGTCTCACTGTGTAGTTCAGGCTGGCCTCAAAGTCCTGTCCATCTTCCTGCCTTAGCCTCCCGAGTGCTGGGATTACAGGCATGCAGCACCACACCCAGCTCATCATGAGGTTTTTGTGAGGAACAAATGAGCTAATCCACATGGATGTTTCTCTAGTTAACCAATAGTTTTAGAAAAGATAATAATCATTTTTTGCAATTACATTAAGCCATGTGAATGAGTAAGATTTTGGAGGAAGACAGCAAAGAGACACCAGAGATCCTAAGGGTAAAATCTGGAGAAATTTCACAGTGTATCATCCAAAAGAGGAGTCCGTGATGGAGGCAGAAGTAAACTTAAAGAAGTAAGAGACTGAAGGCAGGGGCATGCTTTGGGGTGGGCACTGCATTGTAAAAGAAATTCAGTTGGAACGTACTCATCAAAAATGTCCAGATGAGGAGTTGAAGGGAGGGTAGGAGAATGGGGAAAAAAAGAATCAAGTTATATCATGTACAGTTACAAATTCTCTACGATGAATGTGATTATTATATATACCTAAAATGTACTAGTAAAATCTGATTGAAAACTGTCAAGAAAAAAAAAGTCCATATGGCTGGGCATGGTGGCATATGCCTGTTATCCTAGCACTCAGAAGGGATGCTGAGGCAGGAGAACTGCCACAAGTTCCAGGCCAGCCTGCAGTACATAGTGAGACCCTGTCTGAAACCCCCACCCCCAAAGAAAAGAAAAACAATTTTTCTCCATCTAGTATAACTTTCAGTCAGAATTAATGTGAAATTCAGAAAATACCCATCTGTAAAGGTTGCTCCCCTGCCCTCCCTAGGGAACCCCAGACATAATCAATTAGGCTTTGAGCTTACCTCAGAAATCTCCTGAAATCCTGAAGAACTGTCAGTATGCATTTAAAGAAATGATGTTAGCCGGGCGTGGTGGTGCACGCCTGTAATCCCAGCACTGGGGAGGTTGAAGCAGGAGGATCGCTGCGAGTTCGAGGCCTGCCTGGACTACATAGCGAGACCCTGCCTCAAAAACAAAACAAAAAAACCAAAAAACCAAAGAAAGGATGTTAAGAGAACATCCTTAATCCTTGCTTGGTGCCTGTTTCCTATCTTCAGATCCCAAATCCAATTCACACCCTATCCTTACTCTCCGGTCCCCTTGATCCTCTTGCCCCTGTCTCTCTCTTTTCCCCAAGTCCTCTTTCCACCCAGCTCTCAGACAAAACTCCGACCCTGTGGTTCCGGGCTCAGCTTCGCACTGCCTCAGGAGAGAGGCGCTGCTCCACAGTGGCAGAGACCCGCATCCGCGACCTGTCAGCCGCGAGCACCCTCTGCCCGGCCTCCGTCCCTCCCTGCCACTGCAAGCGTTGCTTCTCCTCCGATGCCTCGTCCTCCTGAACTTGACTTGAAAGCCATTCTTAACCGCTAGGCTGAGGCAGACAGCCTTGTGTGCACCCTTGTCATAATCCTGTGCGGTACTGACAGTCTGATTTCTCACCCTTCTCTGTGGATACCCTTGTGAGGGCAGGAAAGATCGGGGTCTTTTTCTTTATACACCACATTTTCCCAAACCAACCTGGATTCAAGTACATTAATATTTCCGGTTGGTTGTTTGGTTGGGTGTCAGTCCATTTGTCGAGGAGTTTCCAAAATACAAAACCTAGAAACGACAAAAGCAAAGCAAAACAAAACACAGCTACTATAGCTGGGCCAGGGAGAGCCTGGTTCTAGAGCTCGCTACCCGGAACGAGCCACTTGCACTTCCCAGGGTGGCCGCCAGGGGCCGCCGGGCTCTTTGTTTTCCCTCTGGCCAGGGTCGGGGCCGGAGGCCTGCAGAGCGCATGCTCCAGGGCAGTTCGTGGCCCGGTCGGCGAGCGCCGGAGTTCCCTGTCCCAAACCTGCACCGAGGTAGGTCGCGCGGGGACGCGCGGAGGGTTCGGGGCGAGGGCGGCGCGCGGGCAGCCCGAGGGAGGCACCGCCGCTCCGCAGCGGGCCGGGTCCTTGCTCGGGCGCGCTCGCGTCGCCGTGCGGCGCGACCCCCACGTGAGGCGGGCGGCGGCGGGCGAGGTGCGGACGCGTGTGCTCCGGCCGGGCGGCAGGCCGCCCGCGCAGCCTTCCACCTTCGGCCCCGCGCCGCCCTCGCCTGCGCGGGCGGGAGATTCAAACTACCGGGTGCGCGCGCCGCGGGCCCCGGCGGCCGCCCGGCGGCTGTGGGTTGGTCCCGCGTTCGCTGGGAGCCGCGCTGGGCGGTGTAGGGGCCTCTGCTCTGGGGAGGGCTGCTTTAGGACCCCGGGGGTGGCTGGTGAGGGTCCGCTGCGGGGAAAGGAACCTCAGCGTCTGCGGGCACCCGGTCGACTGTTGGCCGGTTGGAGAGGTGCGCCCTGAGCGCTGTGTCGACTCACTCGACAAATTATTTGCTGGCTGTCTACGCTGTGCGGCTCTTGAAGTGCCGCGGAACAATGGTGACAAGGGCGGGCCGCCTGTGGCCTTTAAGGAGCTCCGGGTCTCCCCAAGGAGACCTCATGTGGATCCACAGTTACTGTTCAGTGTGATCACCAAAAATGCTCTTGCAGCCCCAGCACTGCTGCGGGCAAGTCATTCATTCATCAGAAATTAAAGAACTCCGACCACGTGTGACTTGTGTGCCCCAGCAGAAACTGATTGTATGGAGTGTTTCAGGAAACCCAAGGGGACCCCTGAGCCTTGCCCGGAAGGTCAGGAATGGCTTTGCAGGTGAGGTGACTCGAGCGGATTTTGATGGCACGGTAGAGGCAGACTGGAGGTGGTGGGGTCACGGTGAGCCGGGCAGGGGCACAGTACATGCAAAGGCGTGAATGAAGGTATAGGTGAGTGTTGTCATGGGGAACCAGCCCTGGCTCCTCCTACCTTTGATGAAGGAGTTCAGTCAAGACATAGGCAGCTGTACAGAAGTTTAGGTAGAGTTTATTGTGAAGCAGGCATAGAGGTTAACGCCTTTGTTAAAGAGGGGCAGTATAGGCATTTGCATCAAGTGGAAGTTTGGATACTTTTTTTTTAATACAAGCAAGAGTTACTCCTGGTGTTCAAGGAACTATGGAGTTTATGATACCTACATTTTTCTCAGCGATTACTTTGGAATTGCACAATATCTTCCTTGTTCTTTTGGGACGGTCAGTGTTTTGTCAGGGGCCTTACTCATGTGAAAAATTTACGAAAGAAAATACTAATTTAAATTAGGTCTCAACCCAAGGGAGCAGGGTCTTTAAAGAATGTTTCCCTTTGCTGGCCATGGTGGCATACACCTGTGATCCCAGCATTCCAGGAGGCTGAGGCAGGAGAATCGCTGTGAGTTCAAAGCCAGCCTGGGCTACACAGTGAGTTCAAGGTCAGCCTGAACTATATAGTGAGACCCTGTTTTCCCCCATCCCCCTTTGGCAAAATGTTTCCCTTTCTGAGATCATTGGGCCACAGGTTATGGAAACCAGGTATCCTCTCTGCCTTGTTCTAGAAATAGCTCTGTGTCACAATGTATAAATCTGTTCCTGCTCTACAGGGATCATTTTGCATCAGAGACCTAACAATTGACTATAATTGTACTGTACATTTTGTTTCCTCGTTTAACTGGCAAAGCATGCTGTTTTGGATCCCTTTTGTCCCTGGGGCCTGCTAATGTCTAACTACCTGCCTAACGTGCTCAGGGTTACCGCAGGTCATTCAGGGACTGGGGGAAGGGGCAGCGAGATGCTACAGCAGGGGCTTAGAGTGAAGGATTGGAGGGCAGGACCAAGAAACGCTGGATGGGGGTGAGGAGGTAGGGAGAGCTCTCCCCAAGAATGCCACCAGAGTGAAATTTGGAAAGATGAATTAGGAGTTAATCGCATTTTAATTACAAAGACAACCCAAGAATGGGAATCCTTTTCTGTTCCTAGTTGGGTGCCCTTGGGCCACCCACCCAATCCCCCAACTCTTAGTTTCCTCATTGTAAAATGAAGGTGAGCGGTCTGTGGTGAGGGTTACCAGTACGAAGTGGTTCTAACATGTGGTGGGAGCTGTGGCCCCTTTCCCCAGGGAAAGTGAACACCCAGCCCCAGCCCCCGCTCCGTGTAAGAAGGGGGCCCAGGGAGGAACTGCTGGTGTGAAGTGTCAGCTCTGTCTCTGGCGTGACAGCAGTTCAGCAAATGTTTGTTGGCCTGAGAGCCCTCTCTTCCCTCCCCTCCTGGGGGGACCTTTCACACACAGATTCCAGGCGCCTGGTCTGGGGGAGCGAAGGGACAGCTGCTGCTGTCCCACTGCTCTTGGTGTCCCTTTGCCAGTGGAAGCTGTAGTGAAGTCACAGGAGAATATCTAGTCTGGTGCCCCTACCTCTTCATTCAGCAAGTGAGGAGAGAGGTTAGGGGGCAGCTCTGACCCCACTGGCCCTGCCGGGAGTGGTCAGGAGACCTCGGGTTTCATCCCACCTCGGTGCGGTCAGGCACTTTTCCCTGCGCCTGGTCTCCCTGACCTATACAGCTGGGTGGCCACCCTCGGAGGCAGGTGTGCGCTCTCTGGGAGAGGGCGGCACGCCATGGGTATGTTAGTGGCAGCTGACTCTGTGTGTGACTTTTAGGTATGTGACTGTCTCACTCTTCTCCCAGATTGTAATTCCTGAAGGTGGAAGTGGGGGAGCAGAGGACGGGACCAGGAATATGATGACAAATACAAGTCCTTATTCCCAGTCTAGACACTACTGGTTAAGAAAACACATCCAGTGGCTGGGGACAAGGCTCAGTGATAGAACACCTGCTCAGTGTGCACAGGTGCTTAGCACACAGGTTCAGTACCCAGCACCAAAACGAAACAAAAACACACGCAGAGCAGTAAGGGAGTCTGTAGAAAGGATTGATTTCTGCCGTTGTTGAGGATAAGCAGACAGGTGCTGGGCACAGGGTTCCGCCCTTCAGAAGATGCCTGCTTCCCTGCTTGTCCCTGCCCCGCCTCTCTGATTATGCATAACGGACAGGGCAGTGCCTAGAATCCTCCATCTTGTTTTATTTTGTTTTGTTTTGTTTTGTTTGAGACTATCTTGGTGTGTAGTTCAGTCTGGCCTTGAACTCACTACATAGCCCGGGCTGGCCTCAAATTTGGGGCAGTCTTCCTGCCTCAGCCTCCCAGAGTGCTGGGATTACAAGCATGTGCCACCAGGCCCCACTCTCTCCATTTGATGGAGACAGCTCCAGTCTGTGAGACTCAGGCCAGTGCCGGGTGCTGCCTCCACCGTAGTAGGGAGCTGTCTGTGCCCACTGTCTGGGTCTGTCACCAGTCCACCCACAGCCCCAGCTGCCTCAATGTCTCCTCTCTGGCCTCACCATCCCCTCCTTCAATTCCCTTCTGTTCTCTGCTCCTTGCATTTGGCCAGACTCATGGGGGACCTCTGGAGGGGAGCTATACTGGCTGCCTCAGCCTCCTGCCTAGATTGTGGTCTGCCTTTGGCTGGCCTGTTCACTTTTTTTTTTTTTTTTTTTTTTTTTTTGCAGCTTTGGGGCTCTAACTCAGGGCTCTACCACTGAGCTACATCCCCTGGCTCCCTCCCCTGTGTTTTGTTTTGTTGTTTTCTTTGAGAGAGGGTCTCACTATGTAATCCAGGCTAGCCTTGAACTTGCTAAATGACCCAAGCTGGCCTCAAACTCATGGTGCTCCTGCCTCAGCTTCCTAGATGCTGGCATTACAGGCATGTGCTACTGTGCCTGGCAAGATGCTGGCTTGTTTGCTTGCTTTCTTCCTTCCTTCCTTTCTTTGGAGGGGGTGTGTGTTTTATTTTTATTTTTTATTTTTTATTTTTTTTTTGTGGGTACTGGGGGTCGAACTCGGGACCTCACGTGCCAGCAGGCACCTGTGCCACTGAGCAATATCACCGGCCCTTTTTTCGTATGTGGGTACTGGGAGTCGAACTCAGGACCTCGTGCTTGCCAGGCAGGCGCTTATGCCACTGAGCTATCTCACCGGCCCGTGTTTTATTTTTTTGAGACAGGATCTCACTATGTAGTTCAGGCTAACCTTGCACTCACTATGTAGCCCAGGTAGCCTTGAACTCACATTGATCCTCCTTCCTCAGCCTCCTGAGTGCTGGGATCACAGGTGTGCACCACCGTGCCCAGCTCAATGCTATCTTTCTTGTCATCCGAGAGACTAGGGATCCTCCAGAGGAAGTTGACAGAAGCAATTTCTTATAATACTCAAGGACACGAGCTCTGGCATCTGACCATCTTGGTTCAGATCTTGGCTTTCCCTTCCAATGCCTCAGTTGCCTCATCTATGAAGTGGGATCGTTATAGCCAGGTGGTAGTGAGACACCCCAGCATGTTAGCCAGCCACATATGACTAAGGAGATGTTGACTGAGCTGGTTCCAGCCCACCATAGCAAATTTTGTTGTTGTTAGTGCCCCATGTTACCAACCACCTCAGCCCTTTTTTCTCTTTCCCTTCCCAGCCCTTGCCTACAGGTCAGCCCAGCATGAGCAGCAGTGTGCTCGCATAACCTGTCTCCTGCTTTTACATTCAGTTTCTTGTGCTGAGTAGTACTTCTCTGTGCTACTCAGTCGTGGTGAACCTATGGCACGCGTGCCTCAACTATCATTGAAAGCTCCGAAAGTTTCGCCAACAGTGAGCCTTCAGTGATACCAAACAGCCTGCTGCAGCCCACGTGCCATAGGTTCGCCACCACTGGTCTGGACTCTTCCCTGCGTACAGCTGCCTGTTGAGGATCATTCTGATAAGCTAATAGGTGGTTTGCTTTGGGTACAGCTGTCTGCCTACAAGGCATGCCTGATACATCCTGGCCCCAATCTATCCAGCGTGCTTACTTTACCACCCTGTCTCAGGGGGCTCCCAGGCCTTCAGGCTTAAGGAAGACATCTGGTGAACTGGAGCTCTGGGCTTCGCCTCTCCTCTCTGTCCCCATGTTCTCCATCTCACTAAATGGATTTCACCATCCTCCTTGTTATTTAAACTCACACCTGGGAGTCCTTGTGTTTGGCCAGGTCCCTAGGCCTCCCAGGAAGGCCTGCCCAGAATCCTCTTGATTTTTTTTTTTTTCAGGTGAAAAAGTCAATTTTTTTTCTTCTTGAGACTGAGTCTTACAGTGTAGCTCAGGCTGGCCTCCAATTCATGATCCTCCTGCTTCAGCCTCCCTTATGTTGAGATCACAGGTGTGCACCATCATGCCTGGTTCTCTTTTTCCTTTATCTTTTTGGTGCTGAGGATTGAACCCAGGGCCTCCTGCATGTTAAATGTGTGCTGTACCACTGAGCTACCCCCACAGTACAAGTAAGTTTGGTGTTTTTGTTTGTTTTTTGGTGATACTGGGTATTGAATCCAGGGCCTCACACTTAGCTATGTTCCCAGTGCTTTTTTTAATCTTTTATTTTGAGACAAGGTCTCACTCACTTGCTCAGGCTGGCCTCCAACTTGTGATCTTCCTGCCTCAGCTTCTGAAGTAGCTGGCTTTATAGGCATGTATCACTAGGCCTAGGTGAACAAGTCATTCTTGATTCCTCCCTCTCCTTCCTTTACTCCCATACTTAACCCACCAGCAAAACAAGTTTATCTGCTAAGTAGGTCTTTTTCTCTTGTCCCAGGCTTAATCAGGCCACTACATCTGTCACATGGTTGCCTGCAGCAGCCTTTTAACACACTGTGTAGCCCAGGTTGGTCTCAAACTGGCAGCAATCCTCCTGCCTCAGCCTCCCAAATGCTGGGATTACAGGCTCCCTAATTTTTTGGGGGGAGTGTCAGGAATTGAACTCAGGACCTCACACTTGCCAGGCAGGTGCTGCACCACTGAGCTAAATCCCCGGCCCCAGTCTTTTTATTTATTTATTTTTTATTATTATTTTTTTTTTGTGGGTACCGGGGGGTCGACCTCAGGACCTCACGCGCCAGCAGGCGCCCATGCCGCTGAGCGATATCACCGGCCCCTTTTTCGTATGTGGGCTCCAGGAGTTGAACTCGGGCCCTCGCGCTTGCCGGGCAGGCGCTTAAGCTGCTGAGCCATCTCACCAGCCCCCCAGTCTTTATTTTGAGACAAGATCTCAATAAATTGCCCAGGCTGGGCTGGAACTTGGGATCCTCCTGCCTCCCTCCATAGTACCATTTTTAATGTTTTTCCTTTCCTTGTAGGATATAAGGTCCATGATTATAAGGAAAGGGTCACTCTCCTTTTTTCCTTGCTATATCTCCTGGCTGCACCACTATACCCAGTTCCCATCTAGTCTTGATAGCAGCCCTGAGAAGCAGGCATCACATCCCCTTTAACAGATGAGGATTCAGCTCAGAGATTAAGGCTTTTGGCCAACCATGATCACAAGAGCAGGGGTGAAGCTGGGCATGGTGGTGCACACCTGTAATCCTAGTGCTCCAGAGGCTGAGGCAGGAGGATTGCTGTGAGTTCCACAAAACAAAACAGAGCAGAAGTGAGAAAGCCACAATTTGAAAGGTGAATCCAGTTCTTGCCAATCTGAAAGTGCATGGATTTTTAGTGCGGGAGGAGGGGGGTCTCAGGCATGTTGGAAGGGAGGCGTTCCACCCTGGGGGGAACAGAAGTTGGGTGAACTTGAGAATTGCCCCCTCATTAGAACTGGGCCAGTGGTAGCCTCACAGGCCTGGCAGGGTCCTAGGCAGTGGTGGTTTCCCTATCTTCAATATCTTGTTTTCTTCCCCAGAATAATCAGCCAGTGCCTGGCCTTGTGTCCATAACCTATGGGCTGGACAACTGGAAAGGCTGAGTCTCTAAGACCTACTGGGAGGGAGGAATGGGGCAGGGGTGCTGGGCACGTCTGCAGCTGAGACTGGAAAGGCTCTCAGGGTTCTCATTTCATTTGTTGCCTTGGGTAAAGTCTTCACCCCTCATCTAAGATGTAGGAGATTCCAGGTTCACAAATAGGGCTGTGCCTGAGTAGTACCTGGGGCAGGCCCTAAGCACTATAATAACACCAATATTCATTTATTAAGCACTTACTATGTGAGTACTTTTATTATTTATTTTTTTGATTGGTTGACTGATTGCAGTGCTGGGGATCAAAGCCCACAGTCTCGCACATTGCTGGGCAAATATCCTACCACTGAGCTACACGCCCAACCTAGTGTGAATGCTTTTACGGTGTTAGCCCATTTAACCCTACACATCATACAGACATGGAGGTACTATTATTGTCCCCCATTTTACCAAGGAGGGAACTGATTGGTGGAGACATTGAGTGACTGTCCAAAGTCAAGCAGCAAGAAGGTAGCCGAGTCCAGAGTCTGACCCCAGACGCTGCGCTTTCCACCACCACACGCTGCAAGAGCTTCAAAGTGCCCGACCGTGGCCTTCCCTGCCACTGGGTTCACAGTCCAGAGATTGGGAGCTCCAGGCTTAGCCAAATTACCTCTGATGACCTTAAAGACTAGGACTCTAAAGATTTCCAGAGGTGCATGTATGGTAGAAAAAAGACTTTGGACACAATTTGGCCACGAATAGAATATACAGAGCAGGGGAGAAGGTCCGTTCCCAGAGTCCTGGAGAAGACAGGACGCCTAGGGCAGCAACAGCAGTTGAGAGGGTAGGAGGGGCAGGGCTGAGACTTCTCAGCTGCCCTGGGTGTCCTGGGTCCAGCCTGCCTTGTTACCCACGGTGATTTGCCTTCCCCATTTGGTAACACCTGGTCTTTTGTGTTATGACGTTTTATCTCCTCTTGGACTATGTAAGAAAGCCAGGCTCTTTCCACGTGTGGCAGTTCTCCACCAGAGAGCACAGATGATCTAGATTGGTGTTTTTTGTTTTTTGATTTGGGGTATTTGGGGGTTTGTTGTTTATTTGCTTGCTTGGTATTTTTTTGTTTGTTTTTTGGGGTTTTTTTGGGTCTTTTTAAGACAGGGTCTTGCTATGCAATACAGGCTGGCCTTGAACTCATTTTGTTGCCCAGAATGGCCTGGAATTTACCTCGATCTTCCTGCCTTAGCCCTGAGTGCTGGGATTATAGGCATGCACTACCACACCCCGCTGAGTTTTACTTTGGACTCTCAGTTTAAAATGTTCAGTCAAACCGGGTGTGGTGGTGCATGCCTATAATCCCAGCACTTAGGGGGCTGAGGCAGGAGGATGGACACAAGTTCAAGGCCAGCCTAGGTTACATAGTGAGTTCAAGGCCAGCCTGAACTGCATAGGGAGACTGTCTCAAAACAAAATAAAACAACAACAAAAAAAAAATTGCTAAATTGCCTGGCTGAGTTTGAATTTGGAACTCTCCTACCTCAGCCTCCCAGAGTGCCAGGATTATAGGCATCACTACTGACCTACTTTCCTTTATTTTTTTAATGTTATGGAGAATATTTGCAAAACTTGCTGGGCACAGTGATGCACACCTATAATTCCTGCTTTCTGATAGGCTGAGGCAGAGGATTACAAATTCTAGCCCAGTCTGTGCAACTTATTGAAACACTGTCTCAAAATCAAAAATCAGGGCTGGTGAGATGGCTCAGCGGCTTAAGCGCCTGCCCGGCAAGTGCAAGGGCCCGAGTTCGACTCCCGGAACCCACATACGAAAAAGGCGCCGGTGATATCGCTCAGCGGCACGGGCGCCTGCTGACACGCGAGGTCCTGAGGTCGACCCCCCGGTACCCACAAAAAAAAAAAAAAATCAAAAATCAAAAAAGGGCCAGGGATGAAGTTTGGTACAAAGACCCTGGGTTCAATCTCTGGTACCAAAAAGAAAAAAATTTTTTGTGGAACTTAATTTTTATGCATTCATTATTCAGTTCTTGGGATAGATTTTGAAAAGTGGAATTGCTGGGCAATTCCTCTGCCTTTATAGAGTTTTTGATAAGAATTGCTTATTGGCACAAGAAAATGTTTGCCATTTCTGACATATAGTATGTGGCTGGGTTTTTCAGGGCACGAAGATGCCGCCCAAGCGCGTAGCTAAGAGAACATCACCCCCAGAAGATGCTGTCCCCAAAAGCAAGAAAGTGAAAGGTAAATGGGCCTTGGCCTCTTCTTTCTGGGTGTGGGTGGACTCTTGGAGCCCTGAGGGTCTGGAACTGGGCCCTTCCCTCCCTGACACTTGAAGATGAGGTATTTGGATGTCCAGGGATCCCATCCTATAGCTCATTAAATTCCACCGCTCTGAGAATCATAAAAGGGGCAGATGCTTATCTGAGAGGATTTGAGCAGTGCTGGCCAAAAAAATTACATCCTGTACTGGGTGTGGTGGCGTGCGCCTGTAATCCCAGCACTCAGAAGGCTGAAGCAGGAAGATTGCCATGAGTTTGAGGCCAGCCTGGGCTACATAGTGAGTTCAAGCCCAGCCTGAACTACATAGCGAGACCCTGTCTCAAAACAAAACCAAAACTAGATCCTAGGACTTGATCTGAGGGAGTAATGCATTGTGGTTAGCACCACCGGTTTCAGAACTGGGTTCAAGTCCCTGCTCTGCTACATTCTAGCTATGTAGGTGCAGGCAAGTCACTTAACCTGGCCGAGTTGGCGTTACTCACTCTGTAAAATGGAGATGAGAACAGCACGAGCCTCTCTGGGCTGTCGTGAGGAATAAATGAGATAATGTCCAGGCTGCTTTTGAAGGAAGTGTCTACAGTTTCCTCTCCTGTGATCCCAGAGTAGGACAGAGACAAGAGAAGGCCACCCCCACTCTGGGAGGAGGGAGTGTGGGCCATGCTCAGACAATGTCTGTCTTTTGCAGACTCTCGTAACCAAGCAGTGAAGCCCACTGCCTCCCGCAGTGGTCCCAGCACCCGCTCCTGCCAAGGTGTCTGAGGACCAAGCCCTCCTGACCAGAAAACCCAAGCAGGTGGCTCCTGCCTGGTGCATCCTCTGCGCAGCTGCAGTGGCCACGGCCATACCCCCGGAGAAGGGCCTGGATGCTATTGGCTGTCCAGGCCTATGGGCAGTCTCCATTGGCCAGCACAGGGCCTTATAACGCCCACTGGTTGGCACAAACCTCCCTGAAAATGCTTCTATGAGTTCTTAGTACTGCACCTTCCACTTTAGCTGTCAGTTCTGTTTTTCCTCTGAATATGTCTAGGAATTGAAAATCATAGCCTGGGGATTGAGGAGGTTGAGGGTGAAAGTTGGGGACTGCTCTGATCCATATAGTCTCCCTTGGTCTCAGTGCACTCTGCTAATTAGTTTTATGGGCCTGGGAAGGTTATTGAACCTCTTAGAAGCTCTATTTCCTTTCCTGCAAAACAGGATCCTAAATATGGAAAGTGTGCAGAGCAAGTTAGCATTAGTAAACAGTCACTAAAGGGTAGACATTGTTATCTGAGCCCTGAGTGTTGGCACCATTGCTTCACACTAATCAGGAAAAAGATCCTGTATTCTCCTTCCCCACCAATACTCATTTCACAGAATTGAGAGTCTCCTTGTGTCCATTTCCTCCCTAGACATTAATAATTTTGTGCTCAGGTTTTAATCTGCACAGAAGCCGTATGAGACAGGTACTTTTGTTACTTCGTTTTACTGATGAGGAAACTTAACTCTGGGAAAGGTCATACTGATGGCCCATACAGAGCAAAGGCTTGAACCCCAGCCTGGGGGACCCTAAAGCCCAGAAAGTGACCTTTCCTCTCTCGTGATCCTGCACGCTCAGGAGATGCCTTCTCCACCCCTCAGTCTCACACAGGTCTCACAGTACAGCGGCAGGCATGGTGCTGACGCTGGGCCAGGGAGACGTGGGCCAGCTGGGGCTGGGGGAGAGTGTGATGGAGAGGAAGAAGCCGGCCCTCGTGCCCATCCCGGAGGAGGTGGTGCAGGCCGAGGCTGGCGGCATGCATACCGTGTGTCTCAGCAAAAGCGGCCAGGTAGAGTGGGGGCTTGGGGCCGGGCTGGAGAGGGCCTGGGGTTGGGGAGTTTGGAGCAGTAGCTTTGGGCCACTCACATTTTACTGTGGAGATGGAATCGGTCAGCCCAGCAGGGAGTGGCCTAAACAAGAATTTACTGGGAGGCCAGGCCTTACACTAACAGGGGCATCCTGGGCACAGATCTACTCCTTTGGCTGCAATGATGAAGGTGCCCTGGGAAGGGACACATCAGTGGAAGGCTCAGAGATGGTCCCTGGAAAAGTGGAACTGCAGGAGAAGGTGGTACAAGTGTCGGCGGGAGATAGTCACACAGCAGCCCTCACCGAGGATGGCCGCGTCTTCCTTTGGGGCTCCTTTCGGGTAAGACTGGGTCTGGAAGACTGCAGTTAACCTGTGGGGCCCCCAAAGAATCCACTTCCCTGCCCTGCTGTACGTATTTACTGATGGGAAAACGAAGGCCCATAGGCAGAGCTGGAGCGGGACTCAAGTGTCTGGCTTCATCCGGATGTGTCCACACCACTGCTGTTTCCTTGAGTCCAATGCTTTTGGGTTAGGCTATGCCGGGAAGCTGCTGTTTTATCCCTCTCCCTGCCTCAACCTCTCTTTCCCCTTCCCAGCCCTCTTCCATATTTCTTTTTTTTTTTTTTTTTGTGGGTACCAGGGTCGACCTCAGGACCTCGCGCACGAGCAGGCGCCCATGCCGCTGAGCGATATCACCGGCCCTTTTTTTGTACATGGGTTCCGGGAGTCGAACTCAGGCCCTCGCACTTGGCAGGCAGGCGCTTACGCTGCTGAGCCATCTCACTGGCCCCCTCTTCCATATTTTGCAGAGGTTTTAGGGGAGGAAGCCATAGGGGTGGGAGTGTCACAGCTCAGTGATTCTAAGACATGGAGAGTATACTTTAAAAAGTATACTTTAAAAAAGTTTCAGCATTTTATATTTATTTTGAAATATTATAAAAATTAAGCAATCTGAGCTGGGCGTGGTAGTACACATCTGTAATCCCAGAGCTTGGGAAGCTGAGGTAGGAAGATTTCTGCAAGTTTGAGGGTAGCCTGGACTACATGGTAATACCCTGTCTTAGAAAAATAAGAAATGAAGCCCAGGTGTAGTGGTGCATACCTGTAACCTTGGCATTCAGGAGGTTGAGGCAGGAGGATTGCTGTGAGTTTAAGGCCAGCCTGAACTACATACCGAAACCCTGTCTCAAAAAAACAAAAAAACAAACAAACAAAAAATAAAACTGAAAATACAGCAACTGCCAGGCATGGTGGCACACACCTGTAATCCCAGCACTCGGGAGGCTGAGGCAGGAGGATCATCATGAGTTCGAGGCCAGCCTGGGATACAAAGTGAGTTCAAGGCCAGCCTGAACTACATATAGTGAGACCCTGTCTCAAAAAGATAAAAAAGAAAAGAAAAGAAAGCAACTGATGGGTCTTTCCTCATCAAGCCTATTTGAAATTTTTTAACTTTTTTTTTGTTTTTGTTTTTGTTTTTGTGGGTACCGGCGGTCCACCTCAGGACCTCGCATGCCAGCAGGCGCCCGTGCCGCTGAGCGATATCACCGGCTCTTTTTTCATATGTGGGTTCCGGGAGTCGAACTCGGGCCCTCGCGCTTGCCAGGTAGGCGCATACGCCGCTGAGCCATCTCACTGGCCCTGAAAATTTTTAACTTTTATGGAGAATTTCCTAACACATAAAAGTAATCAGAATAACATATTGAACCTCCATCTACTTATTATGCAGCTTCAATGATTATCAACTTTTAGCCAGACTTTTTTATCTCTACCGAGTCACAACTACTTCTCTATTCTTTGGGTATCTTAATGCAGATCCCAGAACACATATGATTTCATTCCTAAATATTTCAGGATGTGGCCTGGCTCTGGTTCGCCTCTTCATCTGTGTCTGCTACCATTCCCTGCCCTCACCACACAGCTTTGTGGCCTCCTGCAAGTCTGGGCATGGCTGGTGCAACTGGCTGATAAGTGCTCTGTCCCTCCCTTCTAGGACAATAACGGTGTGATTGGGCTATTGGAGCCCATGAAGAAGAGTATGGTGCCCGTGCAAGTGGAGCTGGATGTGCCCGTGGTGAAGGTAGCCTCAGGTGAGTCTCAGCGTCCTCACTGGGCAGGAGCTGTAGAATCCTGTTCTGGGTTGGCTTGGCCTCTGGCCTTGCAGTGAGCCCTGCATTTTCTGCTGTCCTCTTACCTTCAGGAAATGACCACTTGGTGATGCTGACAGTTGACGGCGACCTCTACACCTTGGGTTGTGGGGAGCAGGGCCAGCTGGGGCGTGTGCCTGAGTTATTTGCCAACCGTGGTGGCCGGAAGGGCCTTGGTAAGTGGCTTTGGTCCCTCCAGTGGGGCAGCTTGGCAAGCTACTCCTTGGTAGAGGCCAAAAGCAGGATGGGTTCTATGTTCTGGCTTGCATCAAATGGACTTGTAGCATTGGTTAAGAACTGAGACTTTAAGCCAGGTGTAGTGGCATATGCCTGTAATACCAGCACTTGGGAGGCTGAGGCAGGAGGATTGCCGAAAGTTCAAGGCCAGCCTGGGCTCTATAGTGAGTTCAAGATTAGTCTGCACTACATAGAGAGACCCTGTCTCAAAAAAACAACAAACAACCACTCAGCCGTTGGAGACTGACTACCTGGGTTTGAATCTTGTTCTGATGCTTCCTAGCTCTGGGGCCCTGGGTATAGTTTCCTTCTCTCTAAACCCACTTACCTCTAACCCTACTTCTTTAGAGTGTTATGAATATAAATGAGCTAATTCGAAGAATGTCTGGCACATGATAGGTTCCACATAAATATTGCCTGTAATAACTGAGAATTTGAGCAAAGCATTTGTACTTTCTTGGTCCGTTTTCTCTTCTGTAAAATAGGGATAAAAATCCCAGCTTAGCCTTCCTCTGAGGGCTTTTGTAATGGAAGGGAAACAGTTTCAGTCAGAGAGAATGCTTCTCTGCCTACAGAACGACTCCTTGTCCCCAAGTGTGTGATGCTGAAGTCCAGGGGAAGCCGGGGCTATGTGAGGTTTCAAGACGCCTTCTGTGGGGCCTATTTCACTTTTGCCATCTCCCACGAGGGCCACGTATATGGTTTTGGCCTCTCCAACTACCATCAGCTTGGTGAGTCCTGAGCCCAGCACTAGGCGTGACCGGTGACCTGGGTTCTGATCTTGCCCCCACCACTTGTTCATTGCGTACCCTTTGTGGGCTCGCCTAGCCCCTCAGAGCTATAGTTGTCTATAAAGTAAGGCTATCCCTATCCTGGTGAGGGTGGCCTTGCTGTGGCAGGGAATGGAAAAGGGCAGCTCCTAGAGCACCTTCACCCCTGATGACAGGAACACCAGGCACAGAATCATGCTACGTACCCCAGAACTTGACATCCTTCAAGAATTCCACCAAGTCCTGGGTGGGCTTCTCTGGTGGCCAGCACCATACAGTCTGCATGGATTCAGAAGGTAGGACCCCCCTCCTCTGTGCTGGAGGCTGTGTTCCCTGGGCCTGGAACCGTAGTCCTTGGAGCCTGAGCCTGTTCTGTGGGTTGGACCAGATGCGGGTCCACCCCTATCCCCCAGTGTCCCAATACTTCCAAGGGTAAGTTCACTGGGGACTAGTATGGAGATTCTCGTAGGTCTCCCCTAAGATGAGGAAAGACATTGCAGACCTCCTTCTTATCACCCTGGGAAGAGGGACAGGCTCCTGAGGACACGGGGACTCACCGGGCTGGCCGTCCACTCTGCCTGGGGCACGCCCTCTGCTACTGCTCCTCTCTCCCCCTCCCATAGGAAAAGCGTACAGCCTGGGCCGGGCTGAGTATGGGCGGCTGGGCCTCGGCGAGGGTGCAGAGGAGAAGAGCATACCCACCCTCATCTCCAGGCTGCCCTGCGTCTCCTCAGTGGCCTGTGGGGCCTCTGTAGGGTATGCTGTGACCAAGGATGGTGAGTGGGGCTGCCCGCACCTTTTCCGGTTGGGCCTGGGAATCGTGATTCCTGGCAGACTCCCAGCAGGCTGTAATGTCCGCCGTCAGTCAGAGCTGAGGTGCAATGATCATGTTATGACGGCGCTGCTTTGCTCCTGCCTCTCAAGCTCTGGCTTTGGTGGACATACATTATTTTAATAGAGGTGATTTGTTCTGCAGAGGAGGAAAAAAACAAAGGGGGAGATAGCACTGAGGCCAGGGAGGCAGTGGGACTTGAATCTAGGTCCCCAGACTCCTAACTCAGGCTCTCTCCATCAAGGTGGCCCCTTAGTTAGCAGCTTCCTAGGAAGTTGAACCTAGACTCTTAAGAGAAAAAGTGTTTAGTAGTCAGGGTCCTGGCTAGCACAGCAGAGGAGGGTGTGAGCTGGTGGCTGCCAAAGCCTGAGTGAGTGGGTGAGGGGCACAGCCCTGGAGGTCTGTTGGAAGTTAGGCTGGAAAGGTTCTTGATATGAGGTTATTTGGGAAGACTTCCTGAGGAAGTGGGGCTTGCATTGCACCTTGAAGTTTCAGTCCTTTATAAACAGCACAGGATGGTGTCCCTGGCAGAGGAACATCCAGTGCAGTCTCAAAGGTGGCTGGTCCTGAGATTTAGAGGATTGGGCAGGGGTTTAGGGGAGCAGCCAGTCATGCAGGGTCTTGTTTTTTTTTGTGTGTGTGGGTACCGGGGGTCGAACTCAGGACCTCACGCGCCAGCAGGCACCTGTGCCGCTGAGCAATATCCCCAGCCCTTTTTTTGTATGTGGGTACCGGGAGTCGAACTCAGGACCTTGCGCTTGCCAGGCAGGTGCTTATGCCACTGAGCTATCTCATCGGCCCCTACATGCAAGGTCTTGAATGTCATGGCTAGGAACAGGAAGAAATCCCAGGCAGTTTTTAAGATCATCCTCTCCTTTGCTTCTCTTACCTTAGCTGGACTCTCAGGAGCTGGGACCTCACCAGGCTGCAGTTGGCCAAGGCGAAAATTCATCGCCGTGTCCCCAGCTTCTGATGGTTTGGAAACATGGGGCTAGGGACCCTGGAGATAATCTGCCTCCATTTCTTTTTTTTTTTTTGTGGGTACCGGGGGTCGACCTCAGGACCTCGCGCGCCGGCAGGCGCCCATGCCGCTGAGCGATATCACCGGCCCTTTTTTTTTTTTCATATGTGGGTTCCGGGAGTCGAACTCGGGCCCTCGCGCTTGCTGGGCAGGCGCTTAAGCCGCTGAGCCATCTCACCAGCCCCTGCCTCCATTTCTGTTTCTTGCAGGCCGTGTTTTTGCCTGGGGAATGGGCACCAACTACCAGCTGGGCACAGGGCAGGACGACGATGCCTGGAGCCCTGTGGAGATGACTGGCAAACAGCTGGAGAACCGTGTGGTCTTATCTGTGTCCAGCGGGGGCCAGCACACAGTCTTACTAGTCAAGGACAAGGAGCAGAGCTGATGAAGCCCGTGAGGGCCTGGCCCCACCTTCCCTCACAGAACAGGGAAGCAGAGACGGCTACAGATCCCAGCAGCCTCTCCCCCAGCCTCTCCTGCGCACTGTGTCATCTCCTGCCTTTTCCCCATCAACAGAGCAGAATCCTTCTCTTTTTCGTCCTCCTTTCTGAAATCATCCTGGCACCTGCAGGATGAAGCGGGGAGAGGAGGGGTTGTCAGAAGGAACATTGCTCGCCCTCACCGCAGACCTCTGTGGTTAGACCTTTTACCCAACTTCTCTACCTCCCCTGTCCCGACTGGCTCTGACTTTGCCTTCCACACTACCAGAATGCCCTCCCCTGGGAGTTTGGTGCCTACACTCTGAGAAGTTGGGGCTCCATCAAGCCCCACTTTAGTTACGTGCCACTCTTCCTGTCCTAACAGTCCACGGGCAGACAGATGGTTACAGTCATCAGACCCAGCTGTCATGGACCCAGGCCTGGGACAGCTGGAGAAGAGGCAGGGCTACAGAGCCGTGGACAACCCCAAGCCAAATATTTGGCTCTGAACAGGTGTCCATAGGACAAAAGACAATGATTCACTTGATGAAGGAAAAAGCCAACTACTGTAGCTGTTCTCCCAGAAGCACAAAGCGTGGTCTCTGCCTGTCGGTGTCGCTTGTATGCACTGGGCCTCACCTGCAGCCAAGGACCCCAAAGCCCCACTGGGCTGGGCAGGGCAGGGCAGGGTATGGGCAGAGAGAGGATGGAGGTTTTATATACAAATGTACAGCAATATTAAGAGGTAAGGGAGGGGAAGAGGCTGGTCCCAAGAAAAGGAAGCAGCAGTCTGTACAGTGGCTGAGAAAATAGTTTTAATTTTTTTAAATTGTAAAATATTTTGGAGGGGAGAGTGAAACCTTTTAACACTTCGAATAAAATTAGAGTTTTATAAAATAGGCCACTTATTTTTCTACACACTCCCTGTTTTTTCAAGGCAGTGTCTTATCATGTGCCAAGTGTTGTTGGGAAGGGCAGAATAACCCCATGCCCCTGAACCTGGTGTCACCTACATCTTGAAGGATATCACCTGTGGGTGCTCCCAAGGCTCTTTAAATCCATCAAAAAGGAGAAAGGAGTTTGGATGTTTATGCTTCAGGAACCACTGGATTAAAAAACAAAAAAAATGGTTCAGTACTACAAGAGAAATGGGATGGATCTTTTAATTTTCTGAACCAGATTTTTGGTTATATTACATCTTTAGAAATGCTTACTGAGCTGCCATACTTTCAACAGCAGATGTATTAGACATTAATTACAGGGCTGGAGATACAGCTCAGAGGTAGAAGGCTTGCCTAGCATCCGATCCCCAGCACCGAAAAGAAACTTTAATTACATGATATCTTAATACAGTTTATGCACATTGTAGATTTTCATAAGCATTGAGCAAACAAATCAGGGCTGACCTGCCCAGTATAGTAGTTACCAGCTACATGTGGCTATTTATATTTAAATCAATTTTAAAACTTGTTAAACTTTTTTAGTTGTACAAACCACATTTCAAGTACTTGATAATATGTGGCTCGTGTTTGTGGTATTGGACCATACAAATATAGAACATTTCCATCATTGCAGAAAGTTATATATATATATGGTCTAAGACTGGGCATGGTGGTGCATGCCTGTAATCCTTGTACTTGGCAGGATTAGGCCAGCTGGGACTACATACCAAGAACTTATCTCCAAAAAGTGTGTAGTCGGGTGTGGTGGCACACGCCAATGGAAAGTTCCAGCCTGGGCAATTTAGCAAGTCCCTGTCTCCAAAAGGAGTAGGGGTAGAGCTCAGCACTCCTCCTGTGTGAGTGTGTGTGTGTGTGTGTATGTGTGGAAGGGGAAGGCATCTGTGTGTAACGGAAAAGTGGGACCAGCAGGATTCTTGGGTGTCAGATGTCAGTGATTTTTGGAAAAAAATGATTATATAGAAAATTCCATCTGATTTTTTCCTTGAGATTTTTGGTTTGGTTTTTTTTTTTGTTTGTTTGTTTTTGGGTTTTTGAGACAGGATCTCACTATGTAGCACAGGCTGGCCTTGAACTCACTATGTGGCCCAGGCTGGCCTCAAACTTGTGGCGATCCTGCCTCAGCCTCCCTAGTCCTGGGATTACAGGTGTGCACCACCACAGCTTGCTTATGTCATAGATTCAACAAATGCTTTTTCAATGCTTACCAAATCCCAGACATTACAGGAATTTGAATTTCATTAGAAAACAAAATGGGCAAATCCTGTCTCATGAAACTTTTCTTTTTCCTCCAGCTGATGTTGGAGAATTTACTAACTGCCAGGCATTGTGTGGATTGCTTTCCCAGCTTCTCATTTTCTGCCCTATAGCACTGAGGTAAACACTGACTCAACACATTAGGCTCAGAAGTTAAGTGATGTCAGTTTTTGACTTTGGGGTACAGCCTAAGCTTGGGTTGTGGAGACTGGTAGGGAAGGACTTTAGGGGCCAGTCAAGCACTTAGAGTGGACGTCACCTTCAGAAATGCCAACTCCCAGGCACAAAAGCTTCCCTTTCTGTACTGGGTACTGACTCAAGGCCTTGGGACACTCCCAGCCTAGAAGCCCTCAAGTTATGAGGCCGTGCACATGTGCTATTGGGAGATTGGGGCAGGAAGGCTGCAAATTCGAGCTCGGCCTGGACAATTTAGTGATTTAGCGAGAGCCCGTGTAAAGAAGGGGGGAGGGGTTGGGGGAGGTCGCTCCGTGTAAAGGCCCCGGGTTCCTTCGGAGAATGGGGGAGCGGTGCGAACCTATCGGGATCATCTCCGTGTCCGAGCCGTGTTTATTGAGGCTTCCGTGGGTAGGTCACAGTTCCTGGGACAGGTGAGAGCCCTCGTTCTGGAATTTGATAGTGGGACTCATGAAGGTAGGACAGGAGCTGGTGATTAACCGTTGAGAAGACATCCCTTTTACACTCCCTTTAGTCCTCCCCACCCCAGCTTCGACAAAAATCTCACGTTTTGCGAACCGGGACATGTGGAGTTGTTGTTTTATTTTTCAATATTTTACGACGAGCATACATTACTTTTCTGGTTATGTATGTATGTAAGTAGCTCCGTGTGTAGCGTGTCACGTACAGGGGCCCCCAACCCCCCCGCGCCCTGAGCCCCGCCCAGTGCGACCCGGAAGCTGGGCGCCCAGCGGGGCCTCGGGAAAACCCGGAGCGGACCTCCTGGCCGGATGGGCCGCGGGCTTTCGGCGCGTGCGCAGAAGGCGTCGCCGGCGGCTGAGTCCGGGGCGGTCCCCACGGCGCGGACTGGCGCTAGCGCGCGCCTCTCAGGCCCGCAGAGTCCGCGCCCGGGTGCGGGATGGCGGCCAGTCTGTGGATGGGAGACGTAAGTGAGGGCGGCTGCCGGGCCTCTGAGGAGAAGGAGGAATCGCGGTGTCGCTCAGGAGGAATGGGTCTGAGGGGGAGGGGACTTCGAATCCTCAAAAGGCTGGAAGCGAACGGAAGGAGCGGGTTCGTCTGCCGGGGAGGGTTCCTGGGGTGGAGGCCTGGGTACGTGGAAGGGTGAGGGAGGACCTTTGAGGGGAAGAAGGGGAGGAATCCCCAGGATCGGGGGCGCTGTGGTTATGGGGCGGGGCATGGGGTTCCCAGGACCTGGGGTCTCCCCGCGGGGTTGCAGGTTGCAAGTGGAGGAGTTGGGGTTCACGCTTCCTCCGCGGAGCCCTTGGCGCGCGCAGCGGGAGCCCCGCGTGGCCTGCGGGGGCGGGGCTCGGGCCCGGGTGCGCGAGCCAGGACGCGGGCCTGAGCCGCCCGCCCCTCCCTGTGCGCAGCTGGAGCCCTACATGGATGAGAACTTCATCTCCAGAGCCTTTGCCACCATGGGGGAGACCGTGATGAGCGTCAAAATTATCCGAAACCGCCTCACTGGGTACTTGTCTTTTTCACCTTCCCACTTCTCCGTGGATCTAGCTGCGGCTGTCATTCGAGAGAATGTAAATATCGAAAAGTCAGGGTTTCGGGCTTCTCTCTACCCCTGATAAGTCAGGGCGTCTCTCCACCTCTGAAGATTACAGTGTCCTAAGGGGTAACAATGCACAGTATATGCACATTGCTTAATGACAGGACTCAGGAGATAGACTGGGTTTGAAAATTATTTCTGCTGTGTTACCTTGAGTAAATTACTCGACTGAAAATGGGAATAATAATATCACCTGCCTCATAAGTGAGGATTAAATGAATTCCCACTCTGTACTTAGAGTAGTGTTATATGTTGTATGCTTAGTTAATAGCAACAGATTATATATATAGTTTGCTAGATAATAAACACTTTACAGTCATTATATTTTTAGTTTTTTGAGACAAAGTCTCATTATGTAGCCCACGCTGGCCTCAAACAGTGATCCTCCTGCTTCAGCGTCCTTTTTTTGGTACCAGAAATCGAACTCAGGACTTTGTGCTTGCCAGGCAGGCACTGTGCCACTGAGCTATAACCCTGGCACCCCCCCCCCTTTTTTTCCTTTTGAGACAGGGTCTTGCTATGTAGTTCAGGCTGGCCTCAAACTCCCCATGATCCTCCTGCCTCAGCCTCCTCAGTGCTGATATTACAGGTGTGCACCACCACTCCAGGCTTCTAGTACTGACTTTTTAAAGAGATCAAGAGTAGTAGTTTTAGGTCACGTCCTACATTCTGGATTCATCTGTTTTTTACCTGGTGGTATTTTACCTGTTCTATCTCTAATATTTCCTGTATGCTAGTCAGTGATAGTGAACTTTCTAGAGCTTTCAGTAAGAAACAGCCGGCTGTTGCACACGTGCCATAGGTTCGTCAGCACTGAAGTAGATGTTAGACTTAAGCACTTGATTTGATTTCATTAAAAACATTCTTGGCAAGAGTACTTCACAGGTGATATAGTACATGAATGAATTTTTACTGAACATGTCTGGGACTGGCCAGCTTGGCAGGCCTTATGTTCAGTTTATAAGTTACATCTCCAGTGGAATATGGCAGCAAACAAAAATAGTATAGGCTGTGATTAGAAAGCTATTTCTACTTTCTTTTGGGTAAAGACAACTGGATTAACCATTCTCTTCTGTTTGCTTTCTTTTCAGGATACCAGCTGGCTATTGCTTTGTAGAATTTGCAGATTTGGCCACAGCTGAGAAGTGTTTGCATAAAATTAATGGGAAACCCCTTCCAGGAGCCACACCTGTAAGGACATTTAGATAATGATGATGTTACCATTTTTATTGCCATTGATTACCATCACTTATTGAATCCCTACTGTATACTTACATCATTTTATTTAATCTTGTAACCACCCTGTGCAGTAGGCATTGTTATTTTTGACAGACTAGGAAACAAGTTCAGGGAAGTAAAATAACTTGCTCAAGGCAACAAAGGTAGTAAATAACAGAGCCAGCATTCAGACAAAGTTGGTTGTTCCCAAAACCTGTCCTCTTTCCACCTGTGTCACTGCCTCCCTCCTGTGATGGAAGACTTGAAATGCTAGGTCTTTTGCCTGATCAAGAAACTAGAACAGGCTGGCAGCAGCAAGAACACTTTTCAAGAGAGTTACATTCTGCTCTTCCCACAGTTACTTAGCTTACAGCTGCACCAGCTGGCACACCTGGGCTCATAGAACATGGAGCTGGCAGTGCCCTTAACGGTGATCCGTGCAACCCCCTCATTTTATACAGGAGAAAAGGCTGAGGCTTAGAGAGAGGGAGATATTTTGGCCAAGGTAATTTATTTCAGTTTTTTTCAAATATTGTTTGAGTCTTGAAACACCTTTCTCTGTTTTAGTGTGTGTGTGTTTTTAAATTTCCAGGCAAAACGTTTTAAACTGAACTATGCTACTTATGGGAAACAACCAGATAATAGGTAAGTACAGAGCAGCTCCAAGGTAGCGTCAAGCTCCAGAAAATGCCTAGACAGTGTGCCAGTCACTGCCAGGAGGAGGATGGGGTGCCAAGTTTGGTTGCACTTGCCCCCCCTCTCGAAGGAGCACATCTTTCCATTTCTCCATTGGTGGACCTTCCTGAGGTGCCTCATGCCCTGTTTGGTCCCTCTTCCAGCCTTGCGCCCTGTTACTCTCCACAGTATGGAGGTTGTATTCAGTAAGAACCTACCTGTCGTGCCTAGGCATGGTTTCGCATCCCTGTAAACTCAGCTACTCTGGAGACAGGAGGATCACAGGTTCAATACCATCCTGGGCAATTTAGTGAGACTGGCTCACAAGAAAAGGTGGTGGGCAGGGATGTAGCTCAGGAGTAGAGCACCTCTAGGGTCCATCCCCAGTACTACAAAGAGAAAAGAGTAAGAGGATAGCAGATGTAGCTCACTTGGTAGAGCGCTTGCCTAGTATGCACAAGCCATGAGTTCAATCTTCAAACATTGCAAAAAAAAAAAAAAAAAAAAAAAAAAACTACCTGTCATAGCAATGTAAATTGGTTAACGTTTCACTTTACTATGTGAAAACTTGGGTTTTTTGTTTGTTTGTTTTATGTTTATTTGCAGTTTTATGTTTATTTCCTGGTTATTGAACCCAGGACCTTTGTACTAAGCTTTTTTTTGTTTGTTTAAACTCACTAAGTCCCTAAGTTGCCCTGGCTGGGCTCAAACTAGTGATCCTTCTGCTTCAGCATTGCAGGGTGCTGAGATTGCAGGCCTCTTGTCACCACCAAGCCTAGTTATATGAATTTTTAAAATACCGTCAGCCAGGCATGGTGGAATACACCTTCACATGCCTGTAATCCCAGCACTCTGGGAAGCTGAGGCAGGAGGATAACGCATTCGAGCCCAGCTTTAGCAACTTAGAGCCCATCTCAAAATAAAATATAAAAATGGCTGGGGATTTAGCTTTCTATGAAGGCCCTGAGTTCAGTGTTTTTTTTTTTTTTGGTTTTTCTTGTTTGTTTTAATTTGTTTTGCTTTTATGAGACAGGGTCTCACTATGTAGTTCAGAACTCAGTGATCCTCCTGCCTCAGCCCCCCATTGGTAGAATCACAAGCCTGCACCACCACACCTGGCTTTTTTGGTTTTTTGAGACAGGGTCCCACTATGTAGCTCTGGCTGGCCTTGATTCACTGTAAGGCCCAGCTGGCCTCTAACTCTTGGCAGTCTCCTGCCTCAGCCTCCCTAGTGCTAATATTACAGATGTGTGCCACCATGGCCAGCATGAATTCAGTTTTGTTTGGAGGAAAAAGAAAACAATATATTAAAAACTTATAAAAGTTTTGTACTCATTGACCCTATATGTTTACTTTTCAGAATTTATTCATGGATGTATGCAGAGTAGCCTTAAAAAAAGTAATACATATAATGGTAAAGTTGGGAGGGAAACCATACAGCCTAATAACAGATGAGATCGGGCATGTTCAGGATGGTATGGCCACAGACACAACTTAATAACAGAAGTGGTGAAATTACAATATGTTACTTAATTGGAATACTGTGTATTGGTTAATTAGTCATGCTGTAGAATACTGATGTGTCAAGATATTAGGATATGATTTTATGGTTTTCTTTTTTTAAGGAGAGTTTTGCCAGGCGTGGTGGTGTGTGCCTGCAATTCCAGCAGGGAGACTGAGGCAGGAAGATTGCCACTAATTCGAGGCCAGCCTGGGCTACATAGTGAGTTCAAGGCCAGTCTGAACTGCATAGTAAGACCCTGTCTCAAATACTGAGAAACAAAGGAAAAAAGCTAAAAATGACAGAAAATATTATGAATTGTATACAACTTTTGTAAATTCAAAAGAAAAGTCATAGAAAAAAGAAAAATATATATCAGCATTTATAGTGATTGCCTTTGAATGGTTAGGTTATTGGTAATTTTATGTTCTTTGTGCTTTTATATATTGTAATTGAAATAACAAATGTTTGCTTATTATTTGGTACTAGGGATTGAACACAAGGCCTTGTACATGCTAAGCATACCTATGCCACTGAGCCACACCCTAGCTCATTTATGTGTTTGCATAGAACATTTTTCTTTTTTTGAGACAGGGTCTTGCTGTGTAGTTCAGGCTGGTCTTGAACTCACTAGCTCAGGCTGGCCTCGAAACCAAGGTGATCTGCCTCAGCCTCCCAAGTGCTGGGATTACAGGCATGTGCCACCACATCTGGCTTGCTCTCTCTTTTTGGTGGTGGTACTGAGGATTGAACCAGGGCCTTCACATTGAGCTACTTCCCCAGCCCGTTTTTATTTTGAGACAGGGTCTTACTGAGTTGCCCAGCCTGGGCTCAAACTTCCAAGTCCTCCTGCCTCAGCCTCCCAGAGTGCTGGGAATACACTCAATGCCTATAATCCCAGTACTTGGGAGGATCACCTCGGTTTCAAGGCCAGCCTGGGCTACATAGTAAGTTCAAGACCAGCCTGAATTACATAGCAAGACCCTGTCTTAAAGAACAAAAACACAAATGTCTGGTTTCTTTCAAAAGAAAATTTTATCTTTGGCGCTCCTCAGGGATGTGCCTCTGAGGCACCCCCTCCATCTGTATTCACAAATACTAAAACCCAGACAGGCATTGTGTAGTGGGTGAGGAATTCAGGGCAGGGGCTGTTTCCATTTGTATTCATCTTCTGCCAGAACAATAATGAAACAATTTAGAACCTGCGTAAGCCTAGTATATATGAGGTCCTGGGCTCCATCCCACAGCAAAAAACAAAACACGCAGAATCTGGTTAAGTAGACCCATCAGAGGTGGGGCTTCCTAAGAAGGCCCTAGAGAGATTTACTTGGAGTAGGCCAGAATTGCGCTCAGAGCAAGGTTTTCATCTTTGTCACTGACTCTTGCTTTCTCCTCTCAGCCCTGAATACTCCCTCTTTGTCGGGGACCTGACCCCGGATGTGGATGACGGCATGCTGTATGAGTTCTTCGTCAAAGTCTACCCTTCATGTCGGGGAGGCAAGGTGGTTCTGGACCAGACAGGCGTGTCTAAGTAAGGCTCTCCCTGCACCAAAGTCCAATACATTACTTTGAGCATCTTTTCTGTGGGGAAAGTGTTACAGAGAGGCCATCAAGCATGGGGGTTCACAGCATAGTCTCAGGAGCTAGACTGCCTGTTTTGAATCTCAGCTCCAGTACTGGCAAGGAACAGTGATGTAGGCAAGGTATCAAGTCTCTCTGCCCCTACTTTTCCATCTGTAAAATGGGGCTAAGTAGTAGTATCTCTTATCAGATTAACGTAAGGATTAAAGGATATAATAAATCACATAGGAAATACTTTGTGTTTGTTCTTTTGTTACTGAGCCTTTCAGTGTAGTTGGAAGTTTTTCACTCAAAAATGAAAAAAATCTTAAGGCTTTTTTTTTAAGTCCTTTTTTTGTGGTGTTGGGGATCAAACCAAGGACCTCACACATGCTAGGCAAGTGCTCTACCACTGAGTCACATCCCCAGCCCAAGAAAAACTCATTCTTGATCAGCATAGTAGTCATAAGCTTATGTCTGGGGAGTCTGAGAGATGTGGATTTGAATCCTGCTTCTGTTTTGTATGACTTTGGGTACATTATTAAACTTCTCTGAACTTTGGCTACCTCTTCAGTAAAAAGTAGATACCACCTGCATGTAATTATTGGACGGTTTCGCTAGATGTGGTACCACACGACTATAATCCCAGCACTCTGAGAAGCTTGGGCAAAAGGATTACAAATTTGAGCCCAGCCTGGGTAACTTGGCTACTAAGCTAAACCCTGTCTCAAAAAATAAATAAATAAAAATAAAGAGCTAAAGATATAGCTCAGTGTGAAGGCCCTGGGTTCAATCCCCAGTATGGGTTGGCGGGGAGGGGTTTGGGTAATCTGATGAAATAACGCGGGAAAATGTTCAGCATGGTGCTTGGAAATAAGTGCTCATTAAATGTTAGCTGTCATTAATTTATTCCCCAGCTAGACTATGACCTCAAGAGAGCAGGAATCCATTCTGTCTGACTGCTGTGTCCCATGTCTGGTGCAGTATTGGGCATTCAGAGCAGTTTCCAAAAACATCTGTGGAGTGAACTTCTTCAACCATTACTACTGCCACTTCTAATATAACAATAATGATTTGTTACCTTCCAGTAGATCGGGGAGGGAAGCTACAATTTGGGAAGAAAGCCCGTGGGTGAAGGTATCAAGGAGGATGGTGAACTGAAAGTGAGAATTCCTACAGATTTCATGATCGTTTGGAATCCCAGCACTACTATGTGGCCGTTTCCACTGATAGGACTCACATCCCTTCCCAGAGCTTGATGGACTCCCTCTCCCTTCTCAGCCCCTGTCCTCTCCGCATCCCTGCCCACATTCTTGCTCTTCCCCCTTTTCCTGATATCCATTCTTAGACTTCATCACATCTGTGATCTAAGTGTGTTGGGGTTTTTTTCCCTGCAGGGGTTATGGTTTTGTGAAATTTACAGATGAATTGGAACAGAAGCGAGCCCTGACAGAGTGCCAAGGAGCAGTAGGACTGGGGTCTAAACCCGTGCGGCTGAGCGTGGCAATCCCTAAAGCGTGAGTCTCGCAGGAAGGGGAGAGGGCACTGGACTCAACCCACCTGGACGCTCCCTATCTGTTGGCTGGGAATCAAGGCGTCCACATCCTGAGAGGGAGGCTGCAGGGAGGTTTAGCTCAAGTCACAAATACTGTTTGCTTTTTCCCAGGCTGGGTGCTGGGTATTAGAGATGAACTAACATAACCTCGCCACTCCAAAAGCTTAGGGACTAGATCCTGGGGCAGGCAGGTTGATTTCAATATTAGTGGCAGCAACAGTAGAAAAGCTGTTTGGCTGTACATTCCTAATGTCTCTGCTCTTTCCTCAGTAGTGCCACTGTTGGGAATTTGTCCACAGAATTAGTAAGGCATAGAATTAAGATGAAGGATGCTGGTCGAGGTGGCCTGTGATTCCAGCACTTGGGAGGTTGAGGCCAGGAGGATTGTGAGTTCAGAGCCAGCCTGGGGTTACATAGTGAGATCCTGACTCAAAAAAATAAAGAATTGAGCAAGAAAAAAAAAGTTACATCCAGGGCCAGTGAGATGGCTCAGTGGCGTAAGCGCCTGCCTGGCAAGCGCGAGGGCCCGAGTTCGACTCCCAGATCCCACATATGAAAAAAAGGACCGGTGATATTGCTCAGCGGCACGGCGCCTGCTGGTGCGTGAGGTCCTGAGATCGACCCCGGTACCCACAAAAAAAAAAAAGTTACATCCAATTTTAGCCTTATTTATATTAATGAAACCTGCAAGCCTCCTGTGAATGTCCTTTGCTATAGAAATGGCTAAGAATTAAATCCAAACATCTTATAAAATATATAACCCTAGGAGTATTTCATTTTCAAATGCTCCCTTCTCCAGAGTAGCTGTCTGCCATGTCTCTCTCTTTCCCCGTCCCCCCACCTTCAAATAAATGGTCTCCTTTAATTAAAAAAAAAAAACTATATATATATATATATATATATATATATATATATATATATATATATGTATCACTATTATAGCTGTTATGCTAGGTAGAAAACCCTTTACTAGGTAGAAAATCCTTCTTCCCTTACAAGTCCAAGCAGATTCCTGGTGCAGATGTAAGACATCTTTTCTCTGAATAGCATCTTTCGGGGCCGGTGAGATGGCTCAGTGGCTTAAGCGCCTGCCTGGCAAGCGCGAGGGCCCGAGTTCGACTCCCGGAACCCACATACGAAAAAGGGGCCGGTGATATCGCTCAGCGGCACGGGCGCCTGCTGGCGCGCGAGTTCCTGAGGTCGACCCCCCGGTACCCACAAAAAAAAAAAAAAAAAAATGAATAGCATCTTTCATCTTTTAGCCAAGGCAATAGTTCCCAGCTGGAGATGACTTTGCACCCCCTCTAGATACTGGCAATATTTAGAGACATTTTTGGTTATTAAAACTGAGGGTGTGCTAATCGCATATAGTGGGTCGTAGCTAGGGATGCTGCTAAACATCCTACAATGCATAGGGCAGCCCCAAGAATTATCTAACAACACCCACCTTCCCCGGAGTCAGTAGTTCTGAAGCTAAGAAATTCTGCACCAAAAGTAGCTGGACTCTTAAAAGGCGAGGCTTGAGATGGGGGTTTTATTATGTATCCGAGGTGACCTTGAACTCATTACATAGCCCAGGCTGGCCTCAAACTTGCAATTCCGTCTCAGCCTCCTGCATGCTAGGATTACAGGTGTCTACCACCCTGCCTTTTTTAACTGTCTTTAACACATTGTAGATCAGCCTGTATTCCCCCCAAGAATAATGGTATGTATTGTGTAAGCTCTACTATATAGAAACATTAAAGAATTTTTCAGTGTTGGATTGAACCCAGGGCCCCATGCTTGCTAGGCAAGTTCACCACCACTGAGCTACATCCTCGGTTCTTTTTAAAAATTTTTTATTTTGAAATAGTCTTGCTAAATTGTCCAGGCTGCACTAGAACTCGTGATCCTACTACCTCAGCCTCCCAAGTAACTGGGATTATAGGTATGTGCCACAGCACCCTGCAATAAATATAAATATGTATATATTTTATTTCTCTTTTTAGCAACTGTAGAAGTCTTTTGTGGTGTTCTCTGTCCAGCAATTCCTTTGATATTGACCATTTTGGCTGTTTCTGGTGTAACCAGTTTTTCATTCAGTAACTGCCAAGTCCCCACGGCTATGCAGGCACTGTCCTAGACTTTGAAGAAGGGACTATAAACAAGAGAAAGTCCTCCCTGCAGTCTGTTGTATTGTAATCTGTTGTATCTATTCTTCATCGAACATGGTTGTCAGTGATGAGTGCCTGCCTCAGAGTTGGTGCCCTCAGCCTCTGGCAATGGAGGTGACCTGAGTTCCCTTGGAGAATTTGACTGTAGCAGCTGTATGTGGAGAAACAGTGGAAATGTGCACAGTTGCCCAAAGGGAACAAAACCAGCCCCAGGCCAGGGAGACTGTGCCTTCAGTTACCCCAGTGTGTGAGGAGGTAGTGGGTATTCTTGGAGTCATGAAAGGGGAGCCGAAGGGGAATATGGGAGCATCTGACCAGGCATGAGGTAGGGAGGTGGCGTCTTTGCCAGAGGACATCACTGAGCCATCCCTCTCTGCAGGTGAACGCAGCAAGCTAGGTCTTGGGCAGTCAAACACTGAGTGTACCTAGCAACTCTGGCTAAGTTCCGCTTACCGAGCAGACGTTGGACTCAAGGAATTTATGAAGAGCTCATTCAGGCTGGGAGCATTTGCAGTTCCTGTAACAGGGATTTATTTGTATCGTACTCGGCCCCTGCTTGTGGCTTGGTTTCCTGTCTGTCTTGACTGTAGAGATTCAGTGTACCGATTATGAGGAAACGAGTGTGTTCCACTCTGTGTGACTGGTATGATTCTCCCTACAAACCAGCCAGGGGCACATGGTGGCTCAGCCTGTCTCTGTGTGTTTGGTGGCACTTACAAGATACTCAGGCTCTTCAGAGCACGGTGACTGGAGATAGATTGCCACATGCTGAGCCTGTGGTTCCTCTTAGCTAGGAGTGGTGGTCAGACCCCAGGCTTGTTTCATGAGACTATCACACGTGGTTGTTATGTTGTGGAAGATAATGGATCCTTTGTGGGCTTGGCGTTTTGTTTTTGGCTAGCAGTGACTATGCCATTGTGTATTGAGAAGAAAGCTTTATGCCAACTCTGGGCCTCCACCCTGATTGGTAAGCAGAGTGTAGTAAAGACTGGCAGGATGTTGTGAACTTGTCACAGCAGGTGCTGTATGTAACAGTGTATTAGTGTGACATTAAGAACAGTTAAATCTGGCTCAGTGTGGTATTAGTCTTACAGTTAAATCTGGCATGGTGCACATCTATAATCCCAGCATCTGGGAGGCTGAGGCAGGAGGATTGCAAATTTGAGCCCAGCATGGGTAACTTTGCACTTCAGTGAGACCCTGTCTCAAAAAATAAAGCCCTGGGGATATAGCTTAGTGTAAAGGCCCTGGGTTTAATCCCCAGTACCAAAAAAGAAAATGTCTCCTCCAGTCCTAGTGCATGGCCTTAGACAAATCACTTTTAAGACCCAGTGTTCTCATCTATACAGTGGGAATAATAAAATGTAGCACTATTGTAAGGCTGTGCAGTACTTCAAATAGTTGAACAGAGTTAAAAAAGGATTGGCAGCCCAATCCAAAAATGGGCATCAGAAATGAATAGACACTTCTCAGATGAAGTAGTAGAACAGCAAATAAATATATAAAAAAATGTTCAACATCACTGGTCATTTGAGAGATGCAAATTAAAACAGCACTGACATTCTATCTCACCCCAGAAAGAATGGCCATTATCAAAAAATCAATAACAAATGCTGGCGGGGCTGTGGGGAAAAAGGAACCTTTCTCCACTGTTGGTGGGAGTGTAGATTGGTGCAACCACTGTGGAAATCAGTGTGGAGATTCCTCAAAAAACTAGGAATAGAGGTTCCATTTGACCCAGCTATTACCCTTCCTGGTATCTTCCCAAAAGAATTAAAAGCATCATAGCACAGAGATATATACACATCCATGTTTATTGCAGCACAGTATGGAATAGCTAAATATTGGAAACAGCCCAAATGCCCATCAACCAGTGAATGGATAAAGATGATGTGGAGTACTACACTGCCGTAAAGAAGGAGCTTGAAACATTTCTATCTAAATGGATACACCTTGAGACCATACTCTTAAGTAAATCAGACACCTGTGTAAATACCGTGTTGTTTCTCTGGTGTGAGAAACTGAAAGTGTAAATAAGGATCAAAATGTATAATAGATATTGGGAAATGGGAAGAAAATGTTTAAATGAAAAGGGGAAGGGGGGGTCAAGAAAAAAATAGAAGAAAAAAAAGGAAACAAAGCTTTGTAAATAAGGAGGGGATAAGGGGTTGAAGGGAGAGAAGGGGAATGGGAAAAAAGGAATCAAGATATACACAGGTACAAACTCCCTATGATGAATATTATGTATATCTAAAATGTACCAATAAAGTAAAAATAAAGGATTAGTACAAATCCCAAGTAACTACTGAAATAAATGGGATGCATGTTTGCGGGTGTAGCTCAGTGATAAAATTTGTGCTTAGCATGTGTAAGGCCTTGGATTTGACCCCCAGAACCCCCCCCCAAAAATCATCGCTACAGTAACAATGATAAGGCTACTGGAATGGTGGTTCTTTTTGGCGGGGGTGCTGAGTAGATATTCTATGGTTTGAAGTGCTTGGATGATCCTAAATCAAGATTCTCTAGGTCATGTTACCTGAGCTTTTGCAGCTGGCAGAAAAGTCTCCCAAGAGCTTGAGAAGGGAGGGAAAAAGATCAGTCCTGACAAGGCTTGTTAAGAGAAACATAGGCCGGGCATGGTAATCCCAGCCACGCCTGTAATCCCAGCACAGAGGCTGAGGCAAGAGGATTGCTTTGAGTTCAAGGCCAGCCTGGGCTACATAATAAGTTCAAGGCCAGCCTGAATTGCATGGCAAAACCCTGTCTCAAAAAGACAAAAAAAAAATGGGCCGGTGAGATGGCTCAGCGGCGTAAGCGCCTGCCTTGCAAGCGCGAGGGCCCGAGTTCGACTCCCGGATCCCACATACGAAAAAGGGGCCGGTGATATCGCTCACCGGCATGGGCGCCTGTTGGCATGCGAGGTCCTGAGGTCGACCCTCCGGTACCCACAAAAAAAAAAAAAAAAAAAAAAAAGCACACTCATGTGATCCTCCTGCCTTAGCCTGCAGAGTACTGAGATTACAGGCACCGGCTGCCACGCCCAGCTAAAAGTATAGATCGGTTCTAGAGACAGATTGCCTGGGTTTGCATCTCTTATTAGTGGTATGATCATAGAGCAGTTATTTAACTTCTCTGTGTTTAGTTCCTCATCTGTAAGGTAGGAACAATGTTACACTAATTGTGTAGGGTTGTTGTAAGGATTAAATGTAACTATTTATGTAAAGCAGTTAGAACAGCCCCTTGTCACAGGAAATATTACAGAAATGTCTGCTTACATTTATTTATCTTTTTTTCTTAATATAAGGAGCCGTGTAAAGCCAGTGGAATACAGTCAGATGTACAGTTATAGCTACAACCAGTATTACCAACAGTACCAGAACTACTATGCCCAGTGGGGCTATGACCAGAACACAGGCAGCTACAGCTACAGCTACCCCCAGTATGGCTACACTCAGAGCACCATGCAGGTACCTGTGTTTTGGCAAGTCTGGCCCTCTTGGGTTACATTTCCTCTCTGGGACAAGTCATTCTCCAGGATAGGACTGGTAACAGGGAGTTTGGCTTCAGAAAAGGTGGGGAAAGCTAAAGCAACAATCTTGTTAAAAATAAACCATGGTGATCACGGGCTAGGCTTTCACTGGGCTGCTCATTCACCTTTCTGGTCTCTTGACAGACATACGAAGAAGTCGGAGATGATGCTTTGGAAGGTAAGAAAGAATCTACTTTTATTCCTTCATCAGCTCTTACCAAATGATTGCCTTGGGCCGGTGAGATGGCTCAGCGGCGTAAGCACCTGCCTGGCAAGCGCGAGGGCCCGAGTTCGACTCCCGGAACCACATACGAAAAAGGGGCGGTGATACCGCTCAGCGGCATGGGCGCCTGCTGGCGCGCGAGGTCCTGAGGTCGACCCCCCGGTACCCACAAAAAAAAAAAAAAAATGATTGCCTTGTGGCTGGCACTGTTCCTGCAGCTAGGTGGTTAGGAATGCAAGGTAAACTGCTCCGGAGGAATTCACAGTCTTGTGAGAGCCAAATGCAGACATAGAGTAAGATGTGACCAGGGTATGAGTGCAGTTCCCAAGCAGCCCATTACTCCCTAGATATGTGGCATTCTACTCTGAGGTATGGGTCTAACAATACTATGTTACTTGTATCTGTCAGTTTGAAAAATTCTTTTTGCTGGGCATGGTGGCGCACACCTATAACCCTAGTACTTAGCAGGCTGAGGCAGGAGGATTACCATGAGTTTGAGGCTACACAGAGAGACTCTTGTCTCCAAAAAAAAAAAAAAAAACCACCACAAAAAGTTAAAAAATTTTTTTTTCATCATATTTCTGAGTAGATGCTCAAATTTTAAGAAAGTAAAATTTAAAAAGTTGTCTTAAAATCAAATATAGGGGCTGGGAATGTGACTCAGTGGTAGACTGCTTGTGTATATGAGGCCCTGATTTTGATCCCCAGCACTGAAAAACAAAACTAAATTGATTTCTAAGTAAATAAACTTAAAAGCATACACCAAGCGTGGTGGCACACACCTGTAATCCCAGCACTCAGGAGGCTGAAGCAGGCAGATTGCCGTAAATTTGAGGCCAGTGTGGGCTACATAGTAATCTTTAAGGCCAGCCGGCACTACAAAGTAAGACCCTGTCTCAAAAACAAAACAAAACAGGGGCCGGTGAGATGGCTCAGTGGCGTAAGCGCCTGCCTTGCAAGCGTGAGGGCCCGAGTTCGACTCCCGGATCCCACATACGAAAAAGGGGCTGGTGATATCGCTCAGCGGCACGGGTGCCTATTGGCACGCGAGGTCCTGAGGTCGACCCCCCTGTACCCATAAAAAAAAAAAAAAAAAGTATAAAAGTCAGGTTCAGTGGTGGGCACCTTTAATACCTGCTACTCAGGAGGCTGAGGCAGGAAGATCATAAGGTCAAGGCCATTGTGGGCAATTTAGCAAGACCCTGTCTCAAAATAAAAAGAGCAGGAGGCATGCCTCAGTGGCAGAATACCTCGGTTCAATTCCCAGTACCACAAAAACAACAGAAGGGGGCCGGCCCCAGCGGCACAGCGCCTGCCTGGCAAGCATGAGGTCGTGAGTTCGATTCCTGGTACCAAAAAAAAAAAAGTACAAAAAGATTCAGGAGTTCAAAATCTAAATCTGTTTGGAAATTGTTCAAGGGAAATTTGCAGGAGGTGGGCATGGTGGCAAACACCTACAGTCCCAGCACTTGGAATGCTGAGACAGAACGATCACTCTGAGTTCAAGACCAACCTAGACTGCATAGCAAGACCTTGTCTCAAAAAGGAAAAAAAACCAGGAATTTTATAGGAAAGATGTGTTCTGTCAGCAAAATGTCCCTTAGATCACCTAAGCCGGATGTGGTGGCGCACGCCTGTAATCCCAGCCCTCAGAAGGCTCAGGCAGGAGGATCACTGCAAGGCCAGCCTGAACTGCATAGCAAAACCCTGTCTCCGGCCGGTGAGACGGCTCAGCGGCTTAAGCGCCTGCCTTGCAAGCGCGAAGGCCCGAGTTCGACTCCCGGAACCCACATACGAAAAAGGGGCCGGTGATATCGCTCAGCGGCACGGGTGCCTGTTGGCGCGTGAGGTCCTGAGGTCGTCCCCCCGGTACCCCCCCAAAAAAAAAACCCTGTCTCCAAAACAAATAGATCAAACCAGAAAACAGATCACTTTCAGGCAAAGATCAAACCTAATTCATAATTTTTTTTTTTTTTTTTAATGTGGGTACCGGGAGTTGACCTCAGGACCTCGCGCTTGCCAGGCAGGCGCTTATGCCGCTGAGCTATCTCACCGGCCCTAATTCATAATATTTTAAACACTTTCATGTGTATATCCTTAGCTCACTCTAACAGCTGGTAACTCTTTAACAGCTGGTGGAGTGGTCGCTGGACACAAGGGAACTGGCAACCCAGAAAGCCCAGTTGTTCCACCAAGGGTCACACAGTGACTTGGGGCAAAGTCTAGTGCAGTCTCTAGCAGTCCCCTGGAGACACTGCCTTTCTTTTGGGGATAATTAACCTACTTACAGTATCTGTATATAACTCCTACTTTCTTAATCTCTTTTTCATCAATTGTAACAGCCAACATGTTTTGCCACACACATTGCTGGTAACACTATGATGTAAGTGTAGTGCTTGCTTAGCATTCATAGTACCCTAGCTTCAATCCCCAGCATGATGAAAACAAAAAACAAAAAAAACTACACAAGAAAATATTAACATGCTATTTTGACAGGGTTCTACAGAGAAACAGAACCAATAGGATGTATGCGTCTATTAAAACATGTATGTAGGGGCTGGTGAAATGGCTCAGCGGCATAAGCGCTCGACTCCCGGAACCCACATACAAAAAAAGGGCCGGTGATATCGCTCAGCGGCACAGGCGCCTGCGGGCACGCGAGGTCCTAAGGTCGACCCCCAGTACCCACAAAAAAAAAAAAAAAAAAAAATGCATGTAAGGAACTGACTCGGGTTATTGTGGGAATTCCTATCTGAAGCATGTGGCAGGCAGGCTGAAAACCCACACAGCAGTTGATGTCACGTGGCTGATGCGTGTAGGGGTAAGGCTGGCAGAATGAAAACTCAGGCTGGGTTTTCATAGTAAGTTTTTTTTTTGTGTGGGTACCGGGGATCGACCTCAGGACCTCGCGCACCGGCAGGCGCCCGTGCCGCTGAGCGATAATCACCGGCCCTTTTTTTGTATGTGGGATCTGGGAGTCGAACTCGGGTCCTCGCGCTTGCCAGGCAGGCGCTTACACTGCTGAGCCATCTCACCGGCCCTCATAGTAAGTCTTTTTTTTTTTTTTTTTTTGTGGGTACCAGGGGGACGACCTCAGGACCTCGCGCGCCAACAGGCACCCGTGCCACTGAGCGATATCACCAGCCCCTTTTTCGTATGTGGGTTCCGGGAGTCGAACTCGGGCCCTCGCGCTTGCAAGGCAGGCGCTTACGCCGCTGAGCCATCTCACCGGCCCTCATAGTAAGTCTTGAAGCAGAATTCCTTCTCTGAGAATTCGATTTTTCCTCTTAAGGCTTTCAATAGATTAAATAGGGCCCTATTTACATTATTGATAATTTCCTTAGTCAATGAATTGCAAATGCTAGTCATAGCTACAAAGTACCTGCACAGCAACAACCAGAAGGGTCTTTGACCAGACAGCTGGGTACCAGAGATTAGCCAAATTGACACCTAAAATCCAACCATCATATTAACAGTCAAAACCAAACTAAAATATACTGTTTCTCTAACAAGTTAGTTCATACCGTCTGGGCTTTTTGAGTTGATGATGATGTTTGAGACAGCATCTTTTTTTTTTTTTTTTTTTTGTGGGTACCGGGAGGTCGACCTCAGGACCTCGCGCGCCAGCAGGCGCCCGTGCCGCTGAGCGATATCACCGGCCCCTTTTTCGTATGTGGGATCCGGGAGTCGAACTCGGGCCCTCGCGCTTGCAAGGCAGGCGCTTAAGCCGCTGAGCCGTCTCACCGGCCCCGAGACAGCATCTTAATACGTAGCTTAAGCTGGCCTCCAATTTGAGATCCTTCTGCCTTAGACTCCCTGGTGCTGGGATTATAGGTGCATGCTGCCATGCCTGGCTTAGTTCATATCCTTTGAATCAGCAATTTTACTTGACATTTTTATCCTGAATGATAATTATCAGTAAACATAAATATCCAACAATAATAGGTTAAATAATGGACACTTTTTTTTTTTTTTTTTTTGAGACAGGGTCTCCGTAAATTGCTTAGGCTGGCCCTGAATTTGAGATCCTCCTGGCTCAACTTTTTTTTGGGGGGGGTACTAGGAATTGAACTCAGGACCTTGTGCTTGCCAGGCAGGCACTGTGCCGCTGAGCTATATCCCCGGCCCTCTGGCTCAACTTGCTAATTAGCTGGGATTACAAGCATTCACCATCAGGTCCAGTGATAGTAGCCATTTCTGTTTCGTTTTGTGGTACTGGGGATCAAACCCAGTGATGTACCACTGAACTACTCAACTACATCCCCAGCCCTTTTTTTTTTTTAATTTTGAGGTGTTTCAGTAAATTACGCAGTTGGGGCTCAAACTTCTAATCTTCCTGCCTCAGCCTTCCAAGTAGCTGGAATTGCAAGCTTACAGCACCATTTCTAAGAAAATCATGTCCTTCTTTAAGAATATCAACCCGCTTGGGCCGGTGAGATGGCTCAGCGGCGTAAGCGCCTGCCTGGCAAGCGCGAGGACCCGAGTTCGACTCCTGGAACCCACATTCGAAAAAAGGGCCAGTGATATCGCTCAGCGGCACAGGCGCCTGCTGGCGCGCGAGGTCCTAAGGTCGACCCCCGGTACCCACAAAAAAAAAAAAAAAGAATATCAACCCTCAAAGTACAACCATTACCAGTCACTGTGCATCTGGTCCTCCAGTCACCGGCCCTCATAGTAAGTCGCTAGTCATCCACTTCCTGCTTCTTTGAACTTAGACATTTTAAATAAATGGAATCCTGTATAATACAGTTTTTTTTCTTTGCATTACTAGAGACTGAACAAAAGGCCTTGTGCATGCTAGGCAAGCACTGTACTACTGAACCATGTCCCTGGTCCTATGTGGTATTTTTAAAATTTATTTTTGCAGTACTGCAGATGAATTTAGGGGCTTTCACACTGAGCCACATCTTTTAAATTTTGAGAGTCTCGGTCTTAAACTGTCCAGGCCACCATGCCCAGCCTGTGATCTTTTTGCATTGAACTGCTCCCTTCACTTACCAGTGTTTTCAAGGCTCATGCACACTGTAGCCTGTACTGGTGATTCACTCTTGGGATTGACGCCAGGGGCACATTACCACTGACTGAACTATATCCCTCTCCGACCTTTTTTTTTTTTTTTTGAGATTCTCGCCCAGTCTGGGCTCAAACTCACTGCAATCCTGCCTCAGCCTCCAGTGTGCCACCACACCCAGCTTTCCAACCCCGTTATTTTTTTGATAGAGTCTTGCCCAGTTGCTCAGGCCTCAAAGTTGGGATCCTCCTGGTTCACCTTCCCAAGTAGCTGAGTTTACAGGTGTGTGCCACCACACCTAGCTTCTAAACCCAAATTTCTTTTTTTTTTTTTTTTTTTGTGTGGGTACCAGGGGTCGACCTCAGGACCTCACGCACCAACAGGCGCCCGTGCCGCTGAGCGATATCACCGGCCCTTTTTTCGTATGTGGGTTCCGGGAGTCGAACTCAGGCCCTCGCACTTGCTGGGCAGGCACTTACACCACTGAGCCATCTCACCGGCCCTAAACCCAAATTTCGAATGAAGACCAGACCAGAAAATTCAGGGTATGACTACATAGATGGAGGCATACCTTTTAACAAATGTGGAAGCAAAAACCACCATTACTGAATTCTTTCTTTTGCACTCACTACTTGAATTAAACCTAGGGTTTCTGCACTGAGCTACCCAGCCCTTTTTATTTAATTTACTGAGAGTCTAAGTCACCCAGGCTGAGCACTCAGCTTCCCAGTGCTGGGATTACAAGTGTGGGCTACCAGGCTCAGCACTGAAGTGGATCACCGTTTTTCATCCTCCCGGACCTTACCCTAGAAGAGGCCTGGAAGTAGGAAGCTGAACCCAAGTCCCTCGCGTGTGTTCGATGCTTACTCCCTCAGCCTGCCCTGACCCCAGCCTTGCTCTTCTCCCAGACCCCACGCCGCAGCTGGACGTGACAGAGGCCAACAAGGAGTTCATGGAGCAGAGTGAGGAGCTGTACGACGCGTTAATGGACTGTCACTGGCAGCCCCTGGACTCAGTGTCTTCCGAGATCCCCGCCATGATGTAGCCAAGACGAAGGGCAAACTAGCATGGACTGTGAGGGAAGATGAGGCTTTTTTAAAAATGTGAAAACTTTTACCTTTTCAGAAATGGTTTGTAAGCTTTTAATAATTTTCCTGATATTATGAGTATTTCTACAACACTGTGCTTTCATTTGGTAGTCATTTGAGTGGAAACCAACTGTCAGACAAAGTTTAAACAGCTATTTCCTGGTTATTCACACTTGTGGAGCAAAGTATAAGGATTAGCCAGTGGATTATGGGCGTATTTTCCAAAGCCCAGCATTCATGGACGCCCGCTGTGTCAGCGTATGTGGTATTTTAGGGCACCCCCAACAGACCGATTCCAGGCCTGGCAGCCAGGATAAGGGGCACAGGCCAATGGGAGGAGTAGAAACTGAGCAATCACAGCCTACAACAGCCTGGAACTGGGCACTGTGGCAACTGAGGCAAGAGAATCACCTGAAGTATTGTGATAGATCTATGCCCCTCCAAAAGCTGTACGGATTAGGAGCTTGCACTTGCAAGGCCTGCTGAAAGCCATTCCGTGTCCACAGGTCCTCACCTGACTGCTTCATTAAATGCTCATCTCGCAAGAGCAACAGTAGATTAGAAAGGATAACATGGTGAAGAAGAGCCAGCACGAAACTGGACCTCCACACTGACGACAACACAGTTGCCTACTTAACTGGCCCCTCCTGACAGATTTGTGGCTCATGATAAAAATCAACAGTAAACAAGATGTGGTGGTGCCTGCCTATAATCCCAGCACTTGGGAGGCTGAGGCAGGATGGTTTGAGAGTTCAAGACAAGCCTGAACTACAGATGTTTTCTAAAAAAAAGTAATAAACTGTACCTGACCTAGTTTTCACTGAAGGAGTTGGGAGGGGGGTGTGCTTTGGTCTACAACCAAGGACTTATAATAGCATGGAAGCCCAGCAAAAGAAAAAAGTACAAATAGTTACAGAACAGTTCCAAAGTCTTTATTGGTCAACCTGTAGTCACAGATACATTTACCAATAGCAAAAAAGTTGTTTACAGAACTTACTGTTGTCATCTATAACCTGTTCATCTTTGCCTGTGTCTTCTTTCCCAAGGTCTCCTGAAAAGGAAGTGTGGGCCTGTGTGTTACTCCTGCCCTGATTAATCACCACCCAGGCATTTCCTAAGCACTGGTCTCAGTCCCATATCCGCATTTTTCATCCACAGATGTCCACTCAGATTGTGTCATCCTGGACCAGTGAACCAAAGCACCTAACCTACTCGTTTCTATCCCCAGGTCATCTCCCACTCCCTAGTGATCATAGCCCAAGTTCCAGCCCCTGCAAGCTCACTCCTTGCTCCCCAAGGTGCAGGCTTCCCATGTGCCCATGGCCCTTAAGGTAGCCAAACCCAACACACCAAGCCATGAATGAACATGACACACGGGTCAAATGCAAACGTACTGAAGGGCTATAACCCTTTTTTACATAGGCATATCATTTACTCACCAAACTCTTAGAACAGTAACCACAGATGATGCTGGGTGTCGTGGTGTCTGCCTGTCAGCCTAGCATGTCAAAGCTGAGGCAGGGGACTGCAAACTGGAAGCTGGCCTGGTCTAGAGACCCTGTCTCAAAAAAAAGTATCACAGATAATAGGTTTACTGCCTACTCAGATTAAAAAAATAGGAGCTATCAAGAAATAAGCACCTCACAAATATAATTTGCAACTGCAACTGCTACAACAACTGCCTGCAGCTTGACATTCACCTTGTTTCCTCTGGTATTGGGGGCGGAACCCAGGGCTTTCTCACCTATATCCCCAGCCCTCTTATTTCGAGACAGGCTCAGCAGGGCGGGCTTGTCACCCCCAAGTGTTACAGCCCCCTGGCAGCAAACAGTGGGGAGGCCAACAGGAAAGTAATATAAGACAGGCTCTGGCTAATTCCCCAGTTATCTTTTAATTAGAGGTGCTCTTGTCTCAGCCTCCCAAGAATGCTGGGGTTACAGGCATGCACCATGGCACTCAGCTTATGTTCTTAATCCACAGCTGGCTGTGGTGGCGCATGCCTGCCCTGCTATTCCAGCAGTCAGGAGGCTGAGTCAGGAAGATCACTGTTTGAAGTCAGCCTGAGCTACATAATAGAAGGCCAAGCTGAACTAGAGACCTTGTCTCAAAAAAACCCAAAAACCCCTTAGATTATCCCCATTTTACAGGTGACAAGGAAGATACTTCAAAGAGAATTCAACCCTGTTTGAAGCTAGCCCACATGCTATATATCAGACTATAAAGCTGTGAGGCCAGCTTCAGCATTCTTTTTCCTCCTCTACGACCACCAAGACCAGTGTTCAGATCCGATGGGAAAGGGAACTGGAGGGTCAAGCTGCCTTCCACATTAGCCTTACCTCAGTCTCCAGAAACAAATGGTCTCTTCAATATCAGCTGCTGCCAGGAAACCTAGGGACACCTACGGAACAAATGCAGCGTGAAAGCTCCAATCTAAACCAAGGCTGATCAGTACAACCACCTATGTGGACACTGATGGACCGCACCTGGACTCAGCAGGGCTCCAGCCCAGGTGCTGTACTTTATAGGAAAGGTGAGTGGCAGCCACAGGTATTGGGTTGACCAGAGCTGTCAAAGTCTCTCCAGGTTGCTCTCGCATGCAGTTGGAGATCCCATGGCCACACCAGCCACAGCCCTTGGAAACATGCTGTACAGTCCCACCAGGCAGCTCCCAAAGAAACTTACCAGCTCTTGAGCTTGTAAGCATCAAGGTCACCTCCACGGAGTCTTCCATCTGGCACAGCTGTAATAAGCACAACTGTCAGGATCTTATTTCCCTTAAGCCCTCAGAATCACAAAGGTCTGCCTGGCCTTTGTTCTGATACTATGCCTTAGCTTTTCAGGGCTGTGACCCAAAGCACTGTCATGTCCTGTGCCACTGATCATCTCAGGATGTGTTCACTCCACCTGCCCCTCCACAATGGTTCTTGGGTCCAGCAAGTTACTTCTCCAAAGCCTTATTCTATCAACTCTACATGAAACATGTCGGTTTGAAGGAAGGCTGCCAGCTATCAGCTGAGATAGTAGGCACAATGGAACTGTCTTTCCCCAAAATGTTGCAGATCAGTTACTGCAAACAGAACGGCGACCGTCAAGGAAAATTGTTACTCTGGGCTCCTTTTTGACTGCAGCAACTACGCAGAAGCAGCTGCAGCTTCGATAAGGGCCACAAAACAATGGAGGACACAAGACCTCACACCCAAACTGCTGCTGAGCGACTGACTCGCCTAAATCCTATGTAATTACCTACTAGAAATCCCAAAACAGAAGCCAGCCATCCCAGGCGCCCAAGGATCCCCATAATTTACCATTTGCCCGTGTTTGTATGTTACCTTCACAGTTCTTTTGTTGTTTTGGGTTTTTTTTTTTTTGGCAATAGTGGGGCTTTATCACAGGGCCTTTCGCAGGTAGGCAAGCACTCTGCCATCCATGTTACCGCCAGCCTTTTTTTTTTTCTGACAGTCTGGCTGGCCTTGAACTTGCAGTGATCCTCCCGTCTCGGCCTCCTGAAAAGCTAAGACTACAGGCATGCACTACCGCACTGTACCACTTTAAAAGTGAAGAGATTCAGGGCTGGAGGCCTAGCTCCGTCGTACAGCGCTTGCCTAGTGCGCTCCAGGCCCTGGGATTCATCCCCAGCACCGTAGGCCAAGAGGATGACTCCAAACTCTAGCCTTCTGAAACGCTTGTCCTTATTTCCACCAAGGTGGCCTCTAGATCACCCAACTAGTAAGTGTCACAGGCCGATTCAACTGTCCCAACCGAATCAGGTCATCTCAGCCCCTGGACGAACATCTCCGCAGCCCTCAGGAGCCGGGCTACGAGTCCTCCACCCTTTTGTGCAACGACTCGCCCTCCCGCGTCACTCACCCCCTGGGCTGCGCGCTCCTAGGCGCGGCGCCACGCAGGCCCTTCACTGCGCACGCGGCCGCCCAAGCGTGTAGGCTCAGCTCCGCGCCGCGCATCCCGCAACCTTGGGACGCAGAATTGGCCAGAGCGGGCCAGTGGTGGCAAGTTCGTGGGGGGCAGCACGGGGTCGGCACTCCACAACTGACATCAAGTACGCAGCGGCGAGCAGAAAGGGCAAAATGGCGCGTGCCAGGCCCTTATATATGTCCGCCCTTCGACCGACTGCGCCTGCGTCTTCCGCGCGGAGCCGCTGGGAGCTGTAGTTCGCGCGCCTTGGCCCCACCCCCACCTTACGCGCATGCCCGGCCTAGCAGCGAGGCTCAGGCCGCAACGTAAGTGGTTTCTGCTCGGGTGGAAGAGGCTCGTGAGCCGCCTGTGCGCCCGCCCTAGAACCCTGACTTCCAGTCCAGGGCTTGCCTCCGAAGCAACCCGCCCTGCCCTCGGATCCATTCCCCGGGGCGACTTTGAGTTAACCCTCTGCGTTGGGTGGGGCTCGGAGGGAGCTGTGAGAGTCCGTGGAGCGGACGGAGGGTTCTGCAGGGAGCAGTGAGGGCTCGGATGCGTTATTTGTTCGGGCTTCGAGGCGCTTCTCGTCCGCTACTACGTAAATAACTAGTAAGCGCCGCCTGTTTCCTGTGCGCTCAGTTACTTACGTAGAGTTCAGAATAATCCCGGGCACAGGAATCATAATTACGCTCTTTTTTTGTGTGTGTGGATACTGGGGGTCGAACTCAGGACCTCCCGCGCCAGCAGGCACCCCTGCCGCTGAGCAATATCACCGGCCCTTTTTTTGTATGCGGGTACCGGGAGTCGAACTCAGGACCTCGCGCTTGCCGGGCAGATGCTTATGGCGCTGAGCTATCTTGCCGGCCCAATTATGCCCTTTTTACACATAAGGAATGGATTGCACAGCTAGCAAGGGAGGATCCAAGTCGGTCCTGGAGACTGACCTCATAGACGCTGCCATGTGCTCTTTTGGGCCCATGAAATGAATAAGCGGCAACATAATTAGTAGTTACTTAGGGTTAAGCACTTCGGTTTAATCTGTTAAGTTTTGTCTTTACACGCTTAAAGTAGGTTAGGCAGACACAGTGGTGCGCACCTGTAGTCCCAGCACTCTGAGAGGCTGAGGCAAATAGGATCACAAATTGAAGTCCCTATATAAGCCCCCTGTGAACCCTATCTGCCTGCCGCTTTGAGCCTGATGTTCAATCCCCAGTACCACAAAAAAAAAAAAAAAAAAAAAATTGTTACCTAATTAAAATACATTAAGATTTGTTGCTATAGTTTGTTTTGTTTTGCTTTGTTTATGGGGAGTTCAGTAGTTTTCACTCATATTTATGATCTGTTATGGGCTGTGTAGTTGTGCATCTCCTCAAGCATAAGTGAGGCTCTGTCTTCAACTTCTTTTTTTGTGTGTGTGAGACAAGGTCTTCCTATGTAGCCCAGGCTGGCCTTGAACTCATGAGGATCCTCCTGCCACAGCCTCCTGAGTGCTGGGATTACAGGTGTGTGCCACCACACCAGCTGTCTTCAACTTCTTGTACCAAAATAAAATTTTATGATCTCTTTTTGAGTTAATTTTTGTGTAAAGGAGAAGGTAAGAGTCAAAGATGATTGATTGATTGCCTGTGGTTATTCAATCGTTACAGTATTCTTTTTTATTTTTACTTTTTGGTAGTGGAGATTGAACTCAGGGCCTTTGAACTGAGTTGCATCCCCAGCCCTTTTTTTTTATTTTTTAACTTGAAACAGCATCTTGCTAAATCAATAAGTTGCTCAGGTTGTGCTCAAACTTTTGATCCTCTGCCTCAGCCTCCAAGAATGATGGGATTACAGGTGTGAGCCACCATGCCCAGCCACTGTAGCTTTTCGGTAATTCTTGAAATAATAGCATTCAGGCTATTATCAAGAAATCAACTAATAACAAATGCTGGAGGGGCTGTGGGGAAAAAGGAACCCTTCTCCACTGTTGGTGGGAGTGTCGACTGGTACAACCATTGTGGAAATCAGTGTGGAGATTCCTCAGAAAACTAGGGTTGGAGGTCCCATTTGACCCAGCTATTCCTCTTCTGGGTATCTTCCCAGAAGAATTAAAAACATCGTACCACTGCGATATATGTGCACCCATGTTTATAGCAACACAATTTGTAATAGCTAGATCGTGGAAACAACCCAAATGCCCATCAACAGAAGAATGCATAAAAAAGATGCGGTCTTTTTATACAATGGAGTACTACTCAGCTATAAAGATAAACTGGAGACTTTTATAGGTAAATGGATGAAACTTGAGACCATACTCATAAGTGAAATAAACTGGAGGCACATGTGTAAACATCGTGTTGTCTCCCTAGTGTGAGAAACTGAAAGAGTAAATAAGATCCAAAATGTACAATAGATATTGTAAAACGGGAAGAAACAGTTCAAAAGGAAAGAGAAACTGGGATGGGAGAATGGAGAAAAGAAAGAAGGGAAAAGAAAAAAATTATATATATATATATATATATATATATATATATAAGACAGTTAAGATAGATTACTAATTTCACTTAGTTCGTTGAAAAGAAAGGTTTGTGCTAATATTGTTTGGACAATTGAATGCTGATATCTTGTACCCTGAGTAACTAAAGATAACAATATGTAATGTATTAACCATTGTTACCCTCCTACTATGTTGTTTTGAAATTTTGTTCTATTTTTTTCTCTTTAAAAAAAAAAAAACATGGGCCGGTGAGATGGCTCAGCAGCATACGCGCCTGCCTGGCAAGTGCGAGGGCCTGAGTTCGACTCCCGGAACCCACATACGCAAAAAGGGCCGGTGATATCGCTCAGCGGCACGGGCGCCTGCTGGCGCGCGAGGTCCTGAGGTCGACCCCCTGGTACCCACAAAAAAATAAATAAATAAAAATAATAGAAATTAAAAATAAATAAAAGAAAAAGAAATAATAGCATTCAACTTTGTTCTTTTCAAAACTGTTGCAGCTATTCAGAGTCTATGTTCCCATATAAATTTTAGTATCAGCTCATCTTTTTTCTTCTTTTTTTTGGTTGTTGTTTTGCTTGAGATAGGCCCATTCTGTGTAGCCCAGGTTGGCCTTAATCCCCTGGGCTTGAATGATTTTCCTCCTCAGCCTACCAAGTCCTGGGAGTACAGGCTTGAGCCTGTCTGCAGTAGTGTCTTCTCTTCCCCTTCCTCCTTCTCCTTCCTTTTTTTTTTTTTTTAAACCTACTGGGATTTGGTCAGTGTTGCTCTGAATCTGTGGATTAACCTGGAGAGAACTGGCATTTTATTAGTATTGAGTCTTCTTTTCTCATTCACCATGGATGGTGTTGCTCCATCTATTTAGGTCTTTTTCTCTCAATAATGATTTGTATTTTCAGTGTTTAAGTTTTGCATTTTTTTTTAAATAATACTGAAGATTGAACCTGGGGCCTTTGCACTGAGATACATCCCCAGCCCTTTTTTTATATTTTACTGTGACACAGAGTCCCACTAAATTGCCTAGGCTGAGCCTCTGCGTCCCAGAGTACTGAAGTCTTGTGTATCTTTTGCCACATTTATCCTTAAGTTTCTCAAATATATAATTAATTTAGAATTAATTTACCTCAGTTGCAGCGATGATTTCTTGGTTGTGTCCTCTTTTATTTTTTTGTGGATTTTTTTTTTTTTTTCAATCTTTTTGTTTTGTGTTTTGAGGCAGGGTTTTGCTATGTAGTTAAGGCTGGCCTTGAACTTGCAGCGATCCTCCTGTCTCAGCCTCCCAAGTGCTAGGATTACAGGTGTGCGCCACCATACCCGGCTCTTGGTTGTATTTTGTTGTTGCTATGCTGAGGATTGAACCCAGAACCTCATGCTTCCTGGGCAAGCACTACCACTGAGCAACAGCCCCAGCCCTTGTGGGTGTATTTGGTCGTTTTGTTTCCCTCATGGGTGTATTCTTATGTCAAAACTCATCACCTGTCCATTTTAATATGTATAGTTGTGTGTCAGTTATCCCTCTATAAAGCTGTAAAAAAATAAGGAAGAAAGATACTATGTTTATCACCTCAAAAATCTCCAGTAGGGGCTGTGGAGGAACTGGAATTTGCAGTTCTCCTCAGTAGGGCTGGGGTGGAGCTTGGCATGAGCAAGGTGCTGGGTTCAATCCCCAGCACAGATATGTGTGTGTGGAGGGGGTCAGCAACTTCCTATCACACTTAGAATAAAAACTAAAGTCCCAGTTAGGCTTGGAGATTCATGCCTATAATTCTAACAGTTGGGAGGCTGAAGCAGGAGGATTGCAATTTCAAGACCAGCCTAGGCTACATAGTAAGACCTTTTCTCAAAAAACAAAAGACAAAATAAGAAAAAAAAACCTGATGTTCCCTTAATCCCCATGATGGCTTCCAAAGTCACATAAATTGTTTCCTCCATTGCTAAAAACTCCCTTTTCCTACCTCTTTTTTAATTATACAGTGCTGGAGATTGAACCCAAGGCTTTCAAAGTCTTCCAGTCTTTTTTTAAATTTTGAGACAGGGTCTCAAGCTGTCCGGGCTGGGCTCGAACTGGCTGTCCTCCACCTCAGCCTTGCAGGGTGTGGCAGTGCTCCGGCTGCAGGCATGCACTACCGCACCCAGCTCTTCCTGTCTCTGCTCTTCTTTTTTTTTTTTTTTTTTTTTTTTTGTGGGTACTGGGGGGTCGACCTCAGGACCTCGCGCGCCAGCAGGCGCCCGTGCCGCTGAGCGATATCACCGGCCCCTTTTTTGTATGTGGGTTCCGGGAGTCGAACTCGGGCCCTCACGCTTGCAAGGCAGGCGCTTAAACCGCTGAGCCATCTCATCAGCCCCGCTCTTCTTGCAGCTGCTTTTCCTCTCCCACCTCAGGGCCTTTGCTTGTCCTGCCTGGTATTCTCTCCCGGACAGTGCAGACAACCACAGGAACTCCCTCTCTTCCCCTGGGTTTCTGTCCAAATGTCACTTGCTCAGGCCATCCTGTCTTACAGAGCACCAGCCACCCTTTAAACCATTGTTCTGCTTGTTTATAACATTGCTGCTCCCTGTGGTCACATTCTACATGTATAAGTTTTCTCTCTTCCATATTAGAATATGAACCCATAAGAGCAGGAATTTTTTGCTGGGGTTGCTGGGGATTGAACTCAGGAACTTTGCACTGAGCTACACACCCCAATATTTTTTGATATTGAGACAGGGTCTCACTGAGTCACTATGTTGCCTAGGATGAATCTGAACTTTCAATCTTCCTGCCTCAGCCTCCCAGAGTGCTGGGACTACAAATGTCCCAACACGTGTAGTTTTAAGAGCAAGAATTTTGCCCCCTCCCATGCTGTACATGTGCCTGGCATATAAAAGATGGCCAGCACTTATGGGAATAATTACCAAGTGAAATGTGGCCATAACTAGTAAATGGCCACTGGAACTATGACCCAGCTCTGCCAGTGGAAATATGCATAACCTCAACTGCTGTGTCCCATGGTTCCTCCCCAGCCGCCCTGCAAGGTGGGTACCAGGACTGCCTTGGTAAGCAGAAGATCCAGAGTTCAGGAAAGGGAAGTAGCTTGCTCCTTGGGTTGCACAATGAATCTGTGACAAGGGTCAGTGGACATCTGAACTCTGGGTCTGGTGTCGGGTGCAGTCAGAGGCAGACATGACCCCATCCTGCAGCAGAGAAGCAGGAGGAAGTTCAAGGAGTTTGATGCTGACAGTGCACTGCCACGTGGGCTGACCAGCAAGGCTTCAGGGAAAGCTGGGTTCCAGATGATTTTCCAGCTGTTTCTTGCTTCTGCCTTGGCCCAGCTGCCCTGCCAGAATTATTTGGAGACTGGATGAAATGGCTTCTCACTGAGTTTTTAAAATCATCCAGAAGAAACCTGGGTTTTCCCAGATCCCCAACCTGTCTGCCCAGAAACAAAAATGGAAGCCATGCATAGTGGCACACGCCTGCAATCCCAGCACTGAGGAGGCTGAGGCAGGAGGATCGCTGTGAGTTCAAGGCCAGCCTGAACTACATCGTGAGACTGTCTCAAAAAACAAAGCAAGGGGCTGGGGATATAGGTCAGTGGCCCAGTGCCTGCCTGGCAAGTGCGAGGTCCTGAGTTCAATTCCCAGTACCCACCCCCCCACACAAAAAAATTGGGCTGGGGATGTAGCTCAGCGGCACAGCACCTGCCTGGCAAGCTCGAGGCCCTGAGTTCGATTCCCGGTACCCCACCCAAAAAAAGAACAGAAATAGTAAAGTTTTGGCCCTGGGTGGACTTGGCAGCCAGTCTCCATCTTCCTTGTGGAATGACCTTAGGCCAGTTATTTAGCTTCTCTGAGCCTCAGTTCCTTCACCTAAATGTGGGCAGAATAAGAGAGGTAATGATATGAGGGTTTGCTGTAGTGCCCTCCAACCAACAAATGAAGCTGGTCCAACCCACCCACAGGGCTCGGTGTTGACAAGGGAGCTGCTGGGGACCAGTCAGAACTCCAGCCTTCATGTTGCGTCTCAAAGCCAGGCTGAAAGGCCACGTGCCTGCCTTACCCTAGCCCTTAGCTCAAGTGGGACCCACCCACAGTGTCCTGGTTCGCACAGGACCTGCCTCGTTGTCCCCTTTTGTGGCATCAAGGGTGCAACGCAGGTTGAGTCCGAAGTGTGCCGTGCGACCTGGACTAGCCACACCTCTGAGGTGCCTCTGCTCTAAAATGGGCACACGATGGCCCCATCGGAGGCCAGCATGGTGGCCAACCACAGAGCAAGAAGAACGGATCCTCTGTCTTCATGGAGGTAGGCTGTGAGGCCCGCGGCCGGGCGGGCCGTGTCTGTCCTGCCTCCTCTACCAGCCTGTGCCCAAGTCCCCCGTGGGGCCCCGCTGACCGGCACAGCCAGGCGTGCGGCGGCAGAGGCTGCTGATCCCCGAACCTGGACCTTGCACAGGAGGCACCAAGCAGGGCTGACGGCGCTCAGGAAAGCGCTGCGGCGGGCAGGGGCTGCCTAGAAACAGTCCGCGCCGGGAGCGGCTCTCCGAGTCCCGCGTCGGGCACAGGGGGCGCGGCGGAGAGGAACCGCGGGGACGGGGCGGGCGCTCGGCCCTGCCGCCTCCTAGGCCGGCGCAGGCGTGGGTGGCCTCCTCCCTCTCCCTGTCCCCACATCGTCCACTTCGCCCATTTCGCAGAGGAGGAAACTGAGGCAGTGACTTCCTGGGCTCGGGCTCCGTCGCTCCTGGCGGGGAGCGGGCCCGCGAGGAGGCCGCGCGCGGGGGCGGGGTGGGGCGGGACAGGAGGCGGCGGCCGCCCGCGGGGCCCAGACGCGGGCCATGGAGGCCGGGAGCAGCTGCTACCAGTTTCGGGTCCTGCTGCTCGGGGACGCGGGGGTGGGCAAGACAGCGCTGCTGCGGCGCTACGTGGCGGGCGCGCCGGGGGCCGCGGAGCCCGAGGCCGAGGCCGCGTCGGAGCCCACGGTGGGCGTCGAGTTCTACAGCCGCTCGCGGCAGCTGCCGGCCGGGCCGCGCGTGAAGCTGCAGCTCTGGGACACCGCGGGCCAGGAGCGCTTCAGGTGCGGGCGCCCCGGGTGGGGAAAGGGGGCACGACCGTCCTCCTGGCCACCCGGACCGCTCCCGGGGGGCCAGCCTCAGTGGCCCGTGAAGAGGTCTGGGGGTCCCCGCCCCAGTGACTACTGAGCCAGACCCTCCCTCGCTGTCCTTCATCCTACAACTACTGCGGCTGGGTGGCCAAGGCCCATAGCCTCAGGCAGGCGCTCTGCCACCAGCCCTCATCCCCAGCCTCCAACGGCCCCAGAGGAACAAAGGCAGGGCAGGATTTGCACTCTGCACCCTGAGGGATGAATAGCCTGAGTGTTGGGAGAGCCTGAGGCGCAGAGTGGGAAGTGTCAGAGGATGTCCCAGGGCCTTCCTGTGACTCACACTTGCTTCCTAAGGGACAGCACTGGGTCTTCTAGGACAGACACCAACCAAGGCCAGGGATCTCGGGGCAGAGTGGAAGGGCCAGACATAATAGGGTGTGGGGCGCTCTGTGGAGGGGGAGCTGTGTGGGGTGGTGAGAAGGCATCGGCCTCCCCAACTCACCCCTCCTCCTCCAGGTGCATCACCAGGTCCTTCTACCGGAACGTGGCGGGCGTCCTGCTGGTTTATGATGTGACGAACAGGAAGTCCTTCGAACACATCCAAGACTGGCACGCAGAGGTCCTAGCCGCTCAGGGCCCCAAGGTGATCTTCCTGCTGGTCGGCCACAAGAGTGACCTGCAGAGCAGCCGCTGTGTCTCCTCCCAGGAGGCAGAGGCGCTGGCCACCTCCCTGGGCTTGGCCTTCATAGAGACCTCAGCCAGAAACAACTGCAATGTGGAGCTGGCCTTTGACACCCTCACGGATGCTATCCTGCAGGCCCTGCAGCAGGGGGACATCGAGCTGGAAGAGGACTGGGGGGGTGTCCGGCTCATCCACAAGGCCCAAGTACCCAGGTCCCCCAGCAGGAAGCAGCAGCACCCAGGCCCATGCCAGTGTTGATCTGGGAGAGAGAGGGTCGAAGGGTCACAACCTCACACATCCTGTGGGACGGGGGCTACTGTGTTAGCATCTCTGGGGGGCAGATGACAGAGGATTAATGTCAGCAGTGTCTTGACATGGTCCTGCCTCCTGCATTTTGAGGTCTCACTCTTTTCCTTGCTAGGGAAAGGGCTAAGAGGCCAGGTATGCATTCCCTGTCCTTGAGCCTCAGTTTCCTCATTTGTCAATGGAACTCAGATCCCATTGCTCAGGGAGGTTGTGATCACGAGTGAGATAAAGGACAGTACTCACTCAGAGCCTGCCACACTGAGAACTGAAGGCCAAAAGCTATCATTTCTGCATTCCTTTCTGGCTGCAACACTGCCATTTCTGGCAGGATTCCTGGGCCTGGCACTGAGCCGCTTGGCATCTGGACAGCTGTCCTGGGGAGGACTGTGTGGGGATTTCCAGTGTGAGCTTGGCTTGGAGGATCCCCTTTTTTTTTTTTTGAGACAGGGTTTTACTATGTAGTTCAGGCTGGCTTTGAACTCACTGTATAGCTCAGGCTGGCCTCCAACTCCAGGTGAGACTCCTGCCTCAGCTTCCCAAGTGTTGGGATTACAGGTGTGCCCCACTGTCCTGGGCCTTGGAGCCCCTTTTGGTCCTTAGACAAGGATGAGTCTGGGCATGGGATCAGGTGTGGTCTCAAACTCAGGGTTGCTGCCCACTGTCCCCGCCCCAGGCTGAGGGGCTGAATCTGGATCCCAGAGGCAGGGGTGAGGTGAGTAAGCAGCAGTCAGATTGGGCACAGTGGACACGAAGGAGAGCCTGGTGCGCTGAAGGATGCACCTGGCCCAGATGTTGGGCGCTCTCCCTGGGGGACCTTAGCTTTCAAAGCTCCCTCTGAGACTGCCTGCCCCTGGGGCAACCCTCACCCAGCTTCTATCTATGCAGGTGTTGAGGGCCCTCTCGCCCCAACTCTGGACAACTCCGAGGGTCAAACCCAGCTTAATCTCTCCTTGGGCCTCACTGAGGACATCACTGTGACAACGTCACAGCCAAGTCTTTCATCTGCCAATCCTGCTTCCTTCCTACCCAGGTGTGGCTCTCAAGAATGTCCCCTAATAAATGTCTGCTTGCCGAGCTCCGCCTCAGAATGTGCCTCCTGGGACACCCAGCCTGTCCCAGGAACTGCAGGGCAAGAATGGGCCTATTTTCATCCCTTCACCAATTTTGTCTTCTTTTCATGAGAATTGACTCTGTTCAAGTTTCTGGGGATACAGCAGTGACCATGACAGAAAAACCCTCCTGAGCCTGGCATTCTAGTGGAAGAGGAAAAAAAAGAAGTAAACGAACCACATGATTTCCAGTTGTGCTCAGGGCTGTGATGAGCACAGATCAGGGACATGGGACCTGTGGGTGGTGGCCAGGGGGGCCCTCTCTGAGATAAGCTTGGCACAGAGCCCTGGAGGGGAGAAAAAGCTGAGCTAGGAGCAGGGATCGGCAGCAGTGACCAGCCCAGCCCAAGGCAGCGCTGCTTATGTTCCAGGTGGCTCTGTCCTCACGCCAGGCGGTGCTGTTATTCCACGCTACAGTTGAGACCGGCCCAGAGCGAGGTGACTGACAGGCTTGAAGTCACACAGCCAGGAAGAGCCAGGAAATAGAGTGTCTTCTCTAGGACTGTCTGTGGCCCCTGGGGTCTGTGTACAGGAGGGAAGCTTGTTTGGGAGAGAGCAGCAAGTCCTGGCCACAGGGCCGTCAGGAGAAAGAGGAAGAGCTGACTCTCCCCTCAGAAGCCCTGGCCAGGGGCCCGGAGAACCTGCAGGCGGGGCTACCTCGGATGGAGAGAGTGTCATGTCGCTTTCTAAATGCAAAGTGGTAATAATGATTTTGGTCCCACAGGGTCGTGACACTAAGTGAAGTATGTGAACTCCGGCCACAGTATGGGCCCTTCTATTGCTGGTGGCTTTTTAACCCTGCAGCAACCCCCTCCCACACCAGGAACTGAACCCAGAGCCACCGCCATCAGCTGCATCCTCAGGCTTTTCTTTATTTCTATCTTGATGGAGGATATTGCTAAGTGTCTAAATTGCCCAGGCTGAACTCAAAGTTGCCATCCTCCTGCCTCAGCCTCCCAGTGCTGGGCTATAGAGGTGTGCAGCACCACACCCAGCCAGCTCAGCAGACCTTTACCATTTTACCCACAGGGTCCTCATGTCCAGGGTAGGGGAACTGACTTGGCTGAAACTGATCCCAGGCCAGCTCGCATTCCCATAATTCCAGTAATCTCCTCGTGCTCGGCCTTGGGCCAGGCCCAGGGCGGGTGCTGTCTCCACCTCAGGCTCTGATCCTACCCTGGCAAACCCCCTCCGTGCGGCCAAACCTGCAGAGGAAGTGCTTGGCCAGTGTGTGTCTGCACCAGCCATAAAGCCAGGGAGATGCCGCCCTTCCCCCGACCCCATGGATGAGGCGGGTGGCTCTCAGGGTCTGGGGCCTCCAGTGGTGCCCCTGGGACCCATTGTCCATATCCCCCAGAGGGGTCATTTTTTTCTTCAGTATTGGGGATTAAAGCCAGAAAGCCCTGAGCTACATCCTCAGATCTTTTATTTTATTTTATTTGTGTATATGGGTACCGGGGGTCGAACTCAGGACCTCGTGCTTGCCAGCAGGCGCTTGTGCCACTGAGCGATATCACCAGCCCTTTTTTTTCCTTTTTATGTGGGTACCGGGAGTTGAACTCAGGACCTCGAGCTTGCCAGGCAGGCGCTTATGCTGCTGAGCCATCTCATCGGCCCAGATCTTTTATTTTTTAAAAATATTTTTATTTTTGAGATAGGGTCTCACTGTGTTGTCCATGCTGGCCTCAAATTCACCATGTAGCAAGGGCTGGCCTCGAATGTGCAGAGCTCCTCCTGCCTTGGCCTCTAAATGTGGGGATTACGGGCCACGCACTGGATCCTCTTTTATTTTTTTATTTTGAAACAAGTTCTCCCTATGTTGCCCAGATTGGCTCAAAATTTGCAATCTTCATGCCTCAGTCTTCCAATATCTGGGATTACAGGGATGGACCATCACCTTGGTTTATAGGGGTTATTTTATTATTTCATTTTTTTGGTTTTCTGACACAGGGTCTCACTATGTAGCCCAAGGTGGTCTCAAAATCATGACAGTCCTCCCACCTTAGCCTCCTGAGTGCTGGAATTATAGGCCTGCACCACCACCCCCAGCTTTCCTTCGTGTCTTTCATGGGCTGGCACGCCGTTCCCCCACCTTTTCTAACTTCTTGTCCTTTAGGCTGAGCCCAAACACCACCTCATCTAATGGGCCAGCTCCTGAGCCATCACAGCCGAAGCAGCTCTCTTCATGGGAGATTTGGGCTCTATCTAGTTATGTCTGTCTGTCTACCTATCAATCATCTTTGCAGTACTGAAATTTAACCCAAGCCTTTACACAGAGCTACAACTCTGCCCCCCTTTTAAAAAATCATTATTAAAAACGTTTTCTTTGGATTGGGACTCAAACCCAGGGCCTTGTACATGCTAGGCAAATACTCTATCACTGAGCTACACACTCTCAGCCCCTAAAAATTATTTTTTGAGACAAGGTCTTGCTAAATTGCCCAGGATGGGCTTGAAATTTGTAGTCCTCCTGCCTCAGCCTCCTAGAGTGCTAGAATTATACGTATGTGCCACCATGCCTAGCTATTTATCGTCCATATCTTATTGCCCTGCTAGACTGTTGCTCTTCAAGCCCAGGGCTGTCCTTGACTCTCTTGGAGAGGCTGCCTTGCATGGGGGATCACTAGGCTTTTAAAAACTCTTATGGCGGGCCGGTGACATAGCTCAGCAGCATAAGCGCCTGCCTGGCAAGCGCGAGGTCCTGAGTTCGACTTCCGGTACCCGCATATTAAGGGAAAAAAAAAAACTCTTATGGAGGCCGAGTGTGGTGGCACATGCCTGTAATCCCAGCACTCGGGAGGCTGAGGCAGGAGGAATGTCATGAGTTCAAGGCCAGGCTGGGCTACATTGTGAGTTCAAGGCCTGCCTAAACTACCCAGAGAGACCCTGTCTAAAAAAAAAAAAAAAAAACCCAAAAACTCTTATGGAGATTTTCAAACATAATGATGAATAAAGAAAATGGTATAAAGTATAAAATAATGTAAAGAACTCCTTATGTCCATACCTCAGTCACAACAGACATAAGCAGGTATGGTCAAATCTTGACTCCCCCCGTGGTGCTAGGGATGGAACCCAGGGCCTGTGTAGGCGAGGGGTGGGCCTCACCCTGCCACACCCCAGCCCTGGCCAACCTTGCTTTCCCACCTCCCTCCCTTTGTGAATGTTTCTCCTTGGGCTCTGGGCTCCAACAGGAGCAGGGCTCAGGCTGCAGGGACTTCTGGGCTCCTCCCGCTGTGCATAAGGCAACCACTGCCTCGTTCCCGCAGGTGCAGGCCAGCAGGGAGGAGGAAGACCGCTTAGCACGTGGGGCTGGGACCCACACAGGACAAGCCACCAGCTGCAGCCCACTGAGGATGGACGCAGGACCAGGGCTTCTGTCCTGATGGGACCCAGCTCTGCACTGGCACGCCACGATGTCTCCTCACAGAGTCATGGCAGCTCTGGCGAGCCTGGCCCTGCGGGGTCCTGGGGAGCCCAGACCTGGGAACCTACGGTTGCCTGGGCTTCGGGCTCCCCTCCTCCGCAATGCCGAGTCCCAGCCAGGGCCACTTCTGCTTCTGGTTCCCAGCCTGTGCCTCGTAAACAGCAGCACGGTGCACCTCTTCTCAGCGGCTCCACCGCGGGCAAAGCTTCTTGCTGAGTCTGCACAGAGGGCGTCCGCTGGAAGGGACCTGGCTTCTCTGTACACTTCGCTTCACTTCGAGCAGGTGGAGCCCGGAGCCCACGGGAAGCTCCAGTGCACCTGGCCCTGCTCCCTGCCCAGGACACCGCTGACAGCCCCTCCGCATAGCACACGAGAATGAGAACGAGGAACAGCCAGGGCGTCTCAGGAGCTGGGGCTGCAGATGAGCCTCCCTGACCCCAGTGCTCCCACCTGGAAAGGAAGGGCCACCCTGGATGCGCTCTGGGGCCTTTTCTTTACTAACTCCTGGTAACTTTAAGATCTTAGTTCAGCTCTGCTCTCCTTTTCCCAGCTCTCTTCTCTTCCTGGCCCCAGTCAGGTCCTTTTGTGTCCTCAGAACTCCAGCGTTGTGGCACCTGGCCCCCACCATGCCTTTTGGTTTTCTTCCTTAGGAAAACCCCTCAAGCCTATTCCTTTACCTTTAGTGCAGGTAGCTGCCGCAACGCCCCGGCTGGTCCCCTCCTGCCTGCCTCCAGTTCCCCTTCACGCTGGTAGTCTGGCATGTGCGGCTTCACCATGCAAACAGTGGATACACTGGTCCTTTGGTGAACCTTCACTGGCTTCCCTCTGCCTGGGCACTGATTTTCAAACTTCTTGTGTACATGCCAATCTTTTTTTTTTTTTTCCCCAGTACTGGAATTGAACCCAGGGCCTTCACACTGAGCTATATCCCCAACCCTTTTTATTTAGAGACAGGGTCTCACCAAATTCCCAGGAATTTAAGATTCTCCTGCCTCAGCCTTCCGGAATGCTGGGATTATAGGTGTGCGCCACCATGCCCAGTTTTTATACCAGTTTTTAGCCTCAGAATTCTCTTGCATGATGGAATCTTTCTCAGAGATTAACAGTTAAATCACTTAGGCCGAAGAGGGGAGGGAAGACCAGAGCTGGCCTGCTGGGCCTCCCAGTCCCTGCAGGGCACACTCACAGCCTTCAGGCAGGGCACTGAAAGAGGGCTCCATGGGTGCACGAGACACCAGGATGCCGTGCACCACTGAGCCTGAGCACTGCACCCAGGCTCCCTTGCTGCTCATCTCTGCCCTCTCCCTGCGCGTGCACTGTGCTTTAGCCACACTGCTGCACTTACTTCTTTAGGCCTCTGCATATGCCATGCATGTGCTGACTGTGCCTCAGTGGCTCCTGTTGCTTCTGGATGAAGATCACAACTCTCTGCTGGGGCCACAGGGCTCCTATACAGTTCCTGCTCCTTGGAAGACAGCCCCGCTGCCCTTCCCCTTGACCCCTAAGTGCTCTGCTCCAAAGGCGTTTCTCCCACTGCCCAGCCCCACGAGCCTCTCCCTCCAGCCTCTCATCGGCTTCTCCGGCGGCAGGATTGCTCCCTGGGTCTTCTGCGCTGCCTACATAGCTTATCAAGACTTGCCAAATGAATGAATGTGACCCTAATGTGCAAATAAGACAATGGGACCCAGAGAGAGGAAGCCACTTACCTGTCACACAGCTGACTAAGGACTGTGGTCTTCTCCAGTTCTCTTGTCCCCCTATTTTTGATACTGGAAATCGAACTCAGGACCTTGTGCTTGCCAAGCAGGCGCTGTGCCGCTGAGCTATATCCCCGGCCCTTCTTGTCCCCTTTTGTCTTTAGTGTGGGACTCAAAATTAATGCTGGATTCCTCCCTGGCCAGCAAGGTCAGTGTTCCCACTGTTGGAACTCAGAGGCCTTCTGCTGTTTGTTACTGCCAACAGAACATCCTTCGAGAGCGCTGCCTAGGGGCCTCAGCACGTTCTGGAGGAAGTTAAAACCCTCCAATATCCTCATCCTGGTTGCAGGTCACAAAAGTGATCTGGTGGCTGAGCGTCGGGCAAGGCCAGAAGAAAGGGCGAAGGCAGCCGTTCCCGTGCGCCGTGCGGGCTTGAGACCTCTGCCAAGAGCAACAGTGACATCAGCACGGCCTTTGTGCTGCTCCCCAAGAGGTCTGTGAGCTGTGAAGAGGGCTCCTGTGCCAGGGAATGGAAGCAGGGGTCCCTGTGGAGGTGGATGAGGTTCACCCGAGCTTGCACGCTGAGCCTGAGGCCTCCCCAATGCTCAGGAACCTCACGGTCCACCAGGGTGATGCTGGGCCCAGGCGGAGACGATGCCATTGAAGGCTTAACCCTGAGGTCTGGAAGGGGCTTGGTTTCCTCTATGTGATGGTGAAAATCCCAGCAGCAGAGACTGTGACAGCTAAGGGCAGCCAGGCCTTTTCTCCAGCTTATTCCCGTCCTTCGTCAGGGCCAAAAGGAACCCAACTTTCTCTAGGAGTTGCAAAAGTGTTCAAAAAGGGCTCTGAGGCACATAAACATTACCCAAACCGTGATGCTATTAGTTTGGGGTCTGTTACCCAGCTGATGCAGACAAACCAGACTCAAACAACGACAGGAGTAAAACAATGGGAAATCTCTGCATGCCTCAGAAATCAACTCCAGTGCTGCCTCCTGCTGGCGAGAGCTCCATCCAGCCCTGCTGGACCTCCCGGCTCCCTTGGGCCAGCGTCAAAGGCTCTAAACCATGTACCTGTGTCTTTCAATTAATAACTTCTTTATTCTGGAAAAGCAAATCAAATTCATATTCATATAAACACTGACATTACAAAGTACAGGGAAAAGGGAAAAGGAGGAGGAAACAAAACCCTCTACAAATCCTGCTAATACTGTCTCACCCAACAAGACCATAATGCTTTGTCCCATATTCAATCACTTATAGTATAATAAACCACAAATAAAATCTTCTCTGGAAGATATACTGCTCCTCTTTGAGACGGCAGGGAAAAGGGACTGGAAGTTGGGGTAGGAGGCTTTATTCTTTTGGCAGATCCTCTCAGTCATTATAGATATTGCTGCACTGTTAATAAAAAATATATGCTTCTCTGTAAAGCATTTAAAAAAAAACCAAACGAACAAACAAACAAACTCCAAGGATGAGATGGCTGAGGTCTCAGCTCAAGTATCTCCAAATACATTGGACAGGTCCATACCCTGACCTTTCTGTGTGTTATTTCTTGGTTGTTTTCCGGATCAATGCCATTCTCTGAAAGGAGAGAGAAATAAGCAATTACACAGGTTCAAGGCAGCAGCTCACAGGCAGCCTCATGGCAAAGCGTGTTTTCCAGGTTCCCCTGACCCCAGGCTCCCCTGACCCCAGGCTCTTCCTCCCTAGAGTGATGCAGAAAATAGGGAAAGGGCCTTGGTTTCAAACCAGCGGCCACACCCACGGGGGCTGGCATTTCACAGGTGACCTGCAGTGAAGGGCAAGTGAAAAGCAACAACTCACTGGCTTTGCTCACTTTTTTTTTTTTTAAATATGTGGGTACCGGGAGTCGAACTCAGGACTTTGCGCTTGCCAGGCAGGCGCTTATGCAGCTGAGCTATATCACTGCCCCCCCCCCTTTTTTTTTGAGACAGGGTCTCCCTGCGTAGTTCAGGCTGGTCTTGAACTCACTATGTAGCCCAGGCTAGCCTCAAACTCACAGCGATCCTCCTGCCTCAGCCTCCTGAGTGCTGGGGTGACAGGCATGTGCCAGGATGTCCAGCTTTGTTCACTCTTCTTCACCAGCGTTATGCTATTGGTTGAGTAAATAAACAGGGCTCATCCACTGATAAGCAGGGAGCAGAGCCAGAGGGACAGGGGAAACTCCCTTCCGAAGCCCAGTGTGGCCTTTCAGTTCAGACTACTGGCGGCTTCCTGGTCCTCCACGTGCTCTGTCCACAGCTGCCCTGGGCCATGAAAATGCAAGGAACGCACCCAGGGATGCCCAGTCACACCTGTCAAGCTTGGAAGCGGCTCACTTTTCAAACCAGAATAGCCAGTTAAGATGAAAAGCACAGCAGCTGAGTCCCACACTGCTACTAGCCTGATCAATGCAGGGCCAGCTTGCTCCGCAGGAGAAGGGCTGTTCCACACTGGCCCCTGCGTTCCTTGTTAGGAGGAGAGAATAAAGGTCCACGGGGGACCAGGCCAGCGTAGCTGGCAGCGCAGCCTGGTACTACCTTTCAGCACAAGCTCAGCGTATTTCTTTGACCTACTCTATTCACAGAGCCATATATGGGCTTCAGACCGGCAAGGATAAAGGAAGATTTCGTGAAGAAGGTATGGAGGCAGCGAGCATCCAAACTGCAAGAGCCCAGAATCAAGAGCTTCAAGTGACGCCTATCGGACTTGGAGGAAAACCAGAGTCTCTGGGGGGACAGCGCCGTGCCGGGGAGACACCTGCTCGTGATGCCTCTTGTCCTCTCTGCCCACTGCGTGGGGGCAGGGAGACCCTGGAAGGTGGTGGTGTGCGTCCCCTCAGAGGTGTGGCTCCAGATGGCAGGCACTGGCTACCCCGGGACCCTCACCTGCTTATGTGCTTCTGTGGTGCAAGCTTTTTTGTAGGGTCGGATTTCTTCAGAGCCGAATCCTGGGATCCACATGTTCCACTGGCGCTCTGCAAGGAAGAAGCCCGCACAGGGTGAGGGCGCGGGAAGGCCACACCAGGAGCGCAATGGAACCCTCAGACCAGTACCAGGGAGGACAGGTCACGATATGGACCGTACTAACACCACCCCATGAGAGGCTCCACAATCACTCACAAGACAGGGTCTCACTGAGTAGTTCAGGCTGGGCTTGAACTCACTATGTAGCCCAGGCTGGCCTTGAACTCGCGGCGATCCTTCTGCCTCTGCCTCCTCAGTGCTGGGATAACAGCCATGTGCCACCATGCCTGGCTACCAAGCCTGGTTCTAACAAATTTTTAAAATTTAAATATTCACAAATTTTTACAGCACTTCTTCTATGTATGTGTAGCTATTTATTTTATATGTCTGTGCATATTATATATAACCATATCCCCTGGTACTAACTAGGGACTGAACCAAGGGCTTTTACTGAGCCACATCTCCAGGCCTTCTTATTTTTTATTTTGAGACAGGGTCTTACTAAGTTGCCCTGGCTGGGCTTGAACTTGCAATTCTCTTGCCTCAGCCTCTTGAGTACAGAGGACCCTGACTTACGAACTCAATTTGCTCCCGAGTGCTGGTTGTAACTCAAGCTGACAACTGAAGGCTCAGGTCCTCTACCCAGCCTTCAAAGTCTCTCTCCTGTACACAGGAAGATCTCAGTGTCCTTAGAAAGACATCAGCCCAGGATTTCTCAACTAACCCCATACAGGAAAGGATGTTGTAATATTCCTTCCAGAACTCTCTAAGGGTTAAATCTGTATCTGAGATCATCTGGAAGCACAGCGGCCGGCATTTGGGTCCTAACTCAAGACTTTGGTTGTAAGTTAAAACTAAAATCTGGTCCTGGTGAGATGGCTCAGCGGCGTAAGTGCCTGCCTGGCAAGCACGAGGGCCCGAGTTCGACTCCCAGAACCCACATACGAAAAAAGGGCCAGTGATATCGCTCAGCGGCACAGGCGCCTGCTGGCGCGCGAGGTCCTGAGGTCGACTACCGGTACCCACAAAAAAAAAAAAAAAAAAAAAATCTGGTCCTAACCCAGGCTGTTTGTATGTCAGGCCAGTCGTAACTCGAGGGTCCACTGTAGCTGGCGTTATAGGCATGTGCCAGCATGTCCAGATTTTTAAATCAGCTTTAAACATTCAGTGGCATTAAGTGCATTCATACTGTTGTGCAACCATCACGCTCATCCATGTCCTTCTCCATCGAGCCAGACGAACCATAGCCTCTGAACAGGAAGTCTGTGTCCCTGGCTCTGTTTTCTGTGTGCGTGACTTTGTGCTGCAGGAGTTTTATAACATGCCTGCAATCCCTCCACACCTCTCTACAAAGAGGTGCAGTCTAGCTGGGCATGGCTGCTCAGCCCCATGATCCCAGCACTCTGGGAAGCAGAGGTAGATCACAAATTCAGCTCAGGCTGCACAACTGAGCAAATAAGGACAGACCCTGCCTCAAAATAATCACAGTGGTCTTTCTGACTGCCTAGAAGAGAATTCAATAGAAGGGATGCTGCGTGACTTCAGAGCCTGGAGTAGAAAAGGCCACGGAGGCCAAGTGTGGTGGCACATACCAGTAACCCCCACCAGTCAAGAAGGTGAGGCTTGGGAGGCTGAGGCAGAAGGATTGCTGTGAGTTCGAGGGCAGCCTTAATTATATGACAAGACACTGTCCCAAAAAACCAAAACCAAAAACAAAACAAAACAAAACCCGGAGGCAGGAATATCATAAGTTCAAGCCCTATCTAGGCAAGTTAGCTATCTTCAAGATGGAAGAAAAAGAAAAAGAATGAACAAAATATTTGAAGGACCTATAAAAGTAAATGTGAAGCCAGGCACGGTAATCTCAGCACTTCGAAGGCTGAGGCAGGAGGATCTCTGATAGTTCGAGGCCAGCCTGGACTAAAAAGTGAAACCCTGTGTCCAAAGATGAGAGAGAGAGAGAGAGAGAGAGTGAGAAAGAGAGAGAGAGAGGAGACAGAGAGACAGAAACATAGGGGAAGGCCACGGGGTGAGTGAGGTATGGGCTGCACTGCTTGCTACTGCCAGGAGCTAGGAAAAGGGGAAAAGGCGAGAAGGAGGCTTCCCTAGGGCCGTCAGAGGGAGAAAGACCTTGTCAGCACCTTGATTTCAGTCTCTGGCCTCCAGACCTGTGAGAGTGCTGGCTTTATGCATGTGTGCCATCGTGGCCAGCTAACAACTATTTCTATGTTTTTGTTTTTTGAGAGAGAGTCTTACTGTGTTGTCTAGGCTAACTCCCCAACTCCTGGATTCGAGCAATTCTCATGCCTCAGCCTCCTTAGTAGTTGAGATTACAGGTGTTAGTCACATCTGGCTATTATTATTATTTTATTATTATTATTATTGGTACTAGGGATCAAACCCTGTACCTCATACATGCTAGGTGAGTACTTTACCACTGAAGTACATCTCCAGCCCAGACAACAGTTACTGTTTATTTATCTTTGGTGAAGTACTGGGGATTGAACCCATGGCCTTGAGCATGCTAATGTAAGCTCTCTACCACTGAGCTACCCCTTAACTCTGTTATTGATTTATTTTTCCCAGTACTGGGATTGAAGCCAGGGCCTCTGCACTGAGCTATATCCCAGCCCCTTTTTATCTTGATACAGGGCCTTGCTGAGTCAGTAAGTTACCCAGGCTGGACCCGAACCTGTGATCCTCCTGGCTCAGCCTCCCAGGATGCTGGGATTACAGGTGTGCACCACTACACCTGTAAGAAACAGTTTCTTAACACTGGGAGGGATGGAAGCCTTTCAATAACCAGCCATGCATTGGTCTCCACTAAATCCCTTAACAACTTCTGTATCGTTCACTGGCCTGACTGTGGTTACAGACTCTTCTCTTTCTTTGGTCACATTTGTAACTGATGCAGAAGAGGGTTTACTCTTTTCTAAATCAATATGGTTATTAACGTTAGGTCAGTATCTCCCCAAAAGCCCAAGCTCAAATTTAGTGTCTCTTAAGTGAAGAATACAAAATTGTATGCACATTATAATATTATTAGGAAAAATGCATAAATAGGCTAAAAACTGCATGGGAACACTGAGGAACTGTGTTTCTTGGGGAGGCAGGGTCTCCCCATGTAGTTCACGCTGATCTTGAACTCACTTTGTAGCCCAGGCTGACCTCGAACTCACAGTGATCCTCCTGCCTCAGCCTCCCAAGTGCTGGGATTATAGGCATGTGACACCATGCCTGGCTAGGAATAATTTTTTTTTATATGCGGGTACCAGGAGTCGAACTCAGGACCTCGCGCTTGCCAGGCAGGCACTTATGCCGCTGAGCTATATCACCGGCCCCCAAGGAATAATTTTATTTTTGTTTTTTGCAGTGCTAGGAATCAAATCCAGGGCCTTGCATATGCTAAGCAAGTGCTTTACCATTGAGCTACACACCTAGCCCTGAGGACAGTTTTATTTCAATGATATAATAATAATAGCTATAAATTACTAAGCATTTACTTTGTACTGGGCCCTATGCCAGTAACTTTTTTGTTTGTTTCTTTTATTTATTTACTTACTTTTTTTTTATGTGGGTACCAGGAGTCAAACTCAGGACCTTGCGCTTGCCAGCAGGCACCTGTGCCACTGAGCGATATCACTGGCCCTTTTTTTCCTTTATGTGGGTACCGCGAGTCAAACTCAGGACCTCATGCTTGCTAGGCAGGTGTTTATGCCGCTGAGCTATCTCACCAGCCCCTGTTTCTTTCATTTTTGAGACAGGGTCTCTATGTAGTTCAGGCTGACCTTGAACTCACTATGTAGCCTAGGATGGCCTTGAACTCACAGTGATCCTCCTGCCTCAGCCTCCCGAGTGCTGAGATTACAGGCACATGCCACCACGCCCAGCAGTGTGCTAGTCATTTCACAAACATAGACTGTAATTCTCATGATTACCCTGAAAGGAGGGTATCATGATCCCCACTTTTACAAATGAGGAAGCAGGCTCTAAGAGAAACCAAGCAGGAAGGATAAAGTAGCACAGCTGGAAGGCAGCAGCAGAATATGGTTTCGAATCCAAGGACTGGGCTCACTCCCCCTACCATGAATGGAATTCTCTCCTCTCTTTAGTGCTGCTGTTGGATGAATACATAAATCCAGGGTCCAAAAGTCTGATCTTGGCCTGAAGGCTCCTCTCCCACTCCCCACCATCTTGAAGGAGCAGCTGCAGAGCTATTTTAGGGGAAACAAGGCCGCGTACCTAGGTGCAGCTGGACGTCTTTCACCTCCAGGGTGCTGGACTTGCGATGCCGAGCAAGCTGGCAGGCTGCTGTCACCACGCTCTCGATAAAGTCATCAGCGATCTGCAGCAGCATCTGGAGAAGCAAAGTGGGGAGAGTCACCATGACGCCAGCAGGGGGGACACCTGTTGCTGGGACAGCTGTTTCCTCCCGAGTCCTGAATTAGTCAGCTTTCTGTAAGTGGGCCTGGAATCAGCATTCGGGCTAAGCGGAGGATAAAGAATGAGGAGGACCACAGAAACATTACCTAGGGCAAGTGCAAAACACACCCTTCTGAGGATGTGCTTTTGGTACTTTCTACCTATTTCTACCTAGCAAGGATTAACTAATGCACTCCTTTTTGGTTTTTTGTTCTTCTTTTTTGGTTTTTTGAGACAGTATCTCACTTTATAGTGCAGGCTGGCCTTGAACTCACTGTGTAGCTCAGGCTTGGGCTAGAACTCACAATCCTGCTACCATGGCCTCCCCAGTGCTGAAATTATAGGCATGTGCCATGGCACTCAACCAAAAAGTTTTAATGCAAATCACATATATACATGTATTTTGAGATAGGGTTTTGTTATATTGGCCAGGTTGGTCCTTTTTTTTTTTTTTTTTGGTATCAGGAATTGAACTCAGGACCTTGCACTTGCCAGGCAGGCACTTGTACCACTGAGCTATATCCCCGGCCCTACCAGGCTGGTCTTGCATTTGTGGGCTCCAGCAATTCTCCTGCCTCAGCCTCCTGAATAGCTACAGATACATACTGCTACACTCAACAAAATCTTCTTTTTAATGGCTTATTAAGAATGGATGTCCAGGGCCGGTGAGATGGCTCAGCGGCTTAAGCGCCTGCCCAGCAAGCACGAGGGCCCGAGTTCGACTCCCAGAACCCACATACGAAGAAAGGGCCGGTGATATCGCTCAGCAGCACGGGTGCCTGCTGGCATGCGAGGTCCTGAGTTCGACCCCTGGTACCCACAAAAAAAAAAAAAAAAAAGAATGGATGTCCAGGATTACCAGACATTTGAAGAAAATACCTTAGCATTAAAAACATGAACAGATGGGGCCGGTGAGATGGCTCAGCGGCGTAAGCGCCTGCCTTGCAAGCGCGAGGGCCCGAGTTCGACTCCTGGAACCCACATACGAAAAAGGGGCCGGTGATATCGCTCAGTGGCACGGGTGCCTGTTGGCGCGCGAGGTCCTGAGGTCGTCCCCCTGGTACCCACAAAAAAAAAAAAAAAACATGAACAGCTGGGCATGATGGCGCATGCCTATAATCCCAGCACTCAGAGGCTGAGGCAGGAGGATTGCCATGAGTTTGAGGTCAGCCTGCACTACATAGTGAGACCCTGTCTCAAAACAAAACAAAACAAAACAAAACACCAAAAAACAAAAACAGAATAAACAAACCAAAGTGAGAGCATACAGAGGAAACAGACAATGCAAGTAAAACAAAAGGTAAAAATTGCAATGCCCTCAAAGACAGAAATAAGAGAAGATACTGAAATCTAAAATATGAACAGAATGGGGTGAATCCAATCCACAAGAAAAAACTCTTCATGCTGGGTGTGGTGGCGTAACCCTGCAATCCCAGCACTTGGGAGGAGGAGGCAGGAGGATCACAGCCTGGGCTACATAGTGAGACCCTGTCTCAAAAACCAAGGAAAAAAAAGGGGTTGGGGATGTAGCTAAGTGGTAGAGCAACCCTGGGTTCAATCCCAGTTCTCAAAAAAGAAAGATAAGGGTTGGGACTATGGGGATGTAGAGTGCTTGGCAGGCATGTCCAAGGCCCTGGGTTCAATACCCTGTACAACCAAACCAAACCAACCCAACACAACTCAACGCAACCCAACGCAACCCAATCCAACGCAACCCAACGCAACCCAATCCAACGCAACCCAATCCAACCCAACCCAACGCAACCCAACCCAATGCAACCCACCCCATGGATCTGTTTGCCTCTGAAGTCTCTGCTCTTAACTACCACAGTACACCAGCCCTTAGGGACACAGCCTCTGGTGTCCTCAAAGCCATCTTACCTCCTCCACATCCTCATCCAACTGTTCATTAGGATCCACTTCTCTTACTAAGTCCTGTAACTTCTTCTTGGTCAATACCTAAAGTTCATTGGGAAAAGATTTTTCAGTGACTGGTAAGGAAACAAGAAACTTCTGAAGAAAGGCTGTCAAACTGTTGGGTTTAGTTCTGAGTTTGGAAAGAGATCATGGTCTGCTCTGCCTGGGGGCCTTGCTACAAAACTCCACTCTCCGGACAAAAGCAGCCAGGGAAAGGCAGAAAGAGTGGTTTGGAAGAGGCTGGTGTGAGACAGCCAGGTAGTTTATTTCTGAGTCAGCGCTTTTTCTTATTGTCACTCAGTCCCCTCTCTCTAAGGAAGCAGTTTGTACCACAGATGGCACCCTTGCCACCTGCTGCCTGGAGATGCGCTCTCCTCCCTGTTTAGCTCCTGGAGCGCCTTTCGGACGCCTTTCCTCGCCCACCAGGTAAAAGCAGCCACTTCCTCCTTCGGCCTTTGCTGCACTCTGGGCATCACTGTGCGTATTTATAAACTTCTCTGTATCTGACTCAATGGATTAAAATCTCTCGGAGGGCAGGGAACATGTATTCATCTCTGCACAACTGAATAATGTATAAGTATGTATAACCATCATCACTTTCACAAAGAAAATGTTGAGCTGCATTTATGTATGTGTGTGTGTGTGAATATAACTTAAAAATGATAAATAGCTGGGCACTTTGGAGGCTGAGGCAAGAGGGTCACAGCAAGTTCCAGGCCAGCCTGGACTACCTAGTGAGTTCAAGGGCAGTCTAAACTACAAAGCAAGACCCTGTCTCAAACAAGCAAACAAACAAAAAAAGCCGGGAGTGGTGGTGCATGCCTGTAATCCCAGCACTCAGAAGGATCGCCACAAGTTCGAGGCCAGCCTGGGCTACATAGTGAGATACTGTCTTAAAAAAAAAAAAAAAAAAAAAAAAAGAAAGAAAGAAAAAAAAGATTGCCTATTGCCTGAAAGTTCTTATGGAAACTTTGTAGCATAGGCCCACTATGCTCTGCTGCAATTCTATCTTACGGTTTAAACCTGGCTCCTCTCTGGTAGACTCTATTTTCAACACAGGCTGGTCCCCTGACTCTGCCCACCCCTTCCCATTCTCCTTTGCCAGCCTCGCCACCCATCCCTTGCAATGTCTCCTCATCCATTCCACTCAGCCTACAGGACCTAAGTCAAGGGAGTGTACTCATTTCTTGTGGCTCTGGAGGGCAGAAGCAGGATCATGGGTATGAAGAGGGAGCAGATTTTGGAATCACTGCAGAAATTAATGACGACAGGAGAGAAGGGGGAAGGAGGGAAGGAAAGGGGACGGAAAAAGAATTAAGATGTGTTATGTACATGCACCGACTCCCCGCAATGAATGTAATCACTATGTACTGCAAACCCGTACTAATAAACATTAAAAATCAATTAGTAATGACAGAATCCGGATGAATTAAAAGGAGGAATGACTGAGACTTCTATTTTAAGAATAAAGAACCCTTTTTTTTTTTAATAACTACAGAGCTAACATATATAAAGCACCTGTTATAAGCAAGGCATCGTGAGTATGTGTGTGTGACAGCTGCGTGCACATATGCATACACATAACCACACACACAAAATAAAAACTGATAAATATTGTACATGAGAATTTGACAAAGACTCTCAGGATTCCAGAGTGGGAAAAGACCTTTGTCAAGTGAGAAGCGACAGCACCTGACACGGCCGTCTCCCAAAGCATTAGTGGTTCAAATAACAGAAAGCGGTGCCAACACAGGAAAAGGTAGGAGGACAATACCTGATTGTTTTCAGGGCTAAGACGACCTCCGGTCCCAGGAGTCCCTGGTATCTTTACCACTGTGGTGCTATTGGCCATGGAGCCCTGTGGAGGGGTGCTGGCTGGTTCCGGTTTTATGGATGAAAAATTGGAGAGGTTGATAAGTGCTGAGGGGCCAAACTGGTTCATAATCTGCAGAGCTTTGGACTTCAGCTCATAGAGCTTATCAAGATCCTGTTTCTTTTTGGAGCTGTGAGGTCCAAGGCCAATCAACTGGAGAAGGAAAACATAAAAATAAGCACTAGAAATGCCGATACTAAAGCACGAATTTTGAAAGTAAAATTATGTATCTGTCAGACTTTGAGGGGTCTTCAGTATACCTGGCACAGTGACCGCTGGATACCTATACATTAAAATGGAGGGAACAGAGAATATTCATTGCTCTCACCTGATATTTAGAAATCATTTCTTCTCCAAAAGCTAAGTGAAATAATTCACAAAATTGAAATAAGGAAGAAGGTAAATGAAATGAGGAATCTTCTATACAAAAGTAAGCTAAAATAAGCAAGACATTTTTGAGGACTTTGTACGAATATAACACTTGGTCAAGTACTACATGCATTATTTAAGTATCAAATAATGTTAAATTCAAATAAGTCATAGCACAGTCACACTGAAAACTCAGTCACAAACCTTAAGAAAACCTAATTAGTTCATTTTGGCATTTCAAACCATGCTGGAGTCTACGTCAGGGCTATGACCAAAAAAACATAAACATGATTTTTAGCAACTGTTAGGAGTTCTTCTTTATCATAAAGAGCAATTTTTCTCTGGGGTTAGCAATCTTTAAGGCCATGCAGAGACCCCAGCCTGATGCAGCCGAGCGTCCTGAATCTCAGAGCCACGAGGCCGACTTGGTATCAGCTCTAGTGTGGTATAGAAGATCAGAAGCACAGTCACCAGGTTCTGCCACAGCGACCTCGAAGAGCTTACTTACAGCTATCTGAGTGTCTAGTTCTTTAATGACATCAGCAACGGCTGTGAGCCCGGTGAAATGAGAGGCAGCCATTTTCAAAAGCTACCTGCAAATGAACAGCTGGCATCAAGACCACCCTGCCACGGACGCATCACAGTTGCATGGCCTGATGCAACTTCACTAACCAGGATCCGGCAAAGTAGATTCAGAGAAACATATCTCTTTGTTTCTAATGGGTGCCAGAAAAATATCTCCCTCCTTTCAGAAACAACTTTATTTTATTTTTTTTTTATTTATTTTTTTTTTTTGTGGGTACCGGGGGGACGACCTCAGGACCTCGCGCGCCAACAGGCACCCGTGCCGCTGAGCGATATCACCGGCCCCTTTTTCGTATGTGGGATCCGGGAGTCGAACTCGGGCCCTCGCGCTTGCAAGGCAGGCGCTTATGCCGCTGAGCCATCTCACCGGCCCGAGAAACAACTTTAAAAATTAATTAGGGCCGGTGAGACGGCTCAGCGGCTTAAGCGCCTGCCTTGCAAGCGCGAGGGCCCGAGTTCGACTCCCGGATCCCACATACGAAAAAGGGGCCGGTGATATCGCTCAGAGGCACGGGTGCCTGTTGGCGCGCGAGGTCCTGGGGTCGACCCCCCGGTACCCACAAAAAAAAAAAAAAAAAAAAAAAAAAATTAATTAATGGCCAGGCGGGGTGGTGTGTGCCTATAATCACAGCACTTGGGAGGCTGAGGCAGGAGGATCTCCGGGAGTTCAAGGTCAGCCTATAAATGTTGGATCTTTTGGGCCCAGATTGTTTGCAAAGGCCCTGGCCAATGTCAACTTTGAGAGCCTCATGTGCAACGTAGGGGCTGGCAACCTGCTCCCCCAGCAGGGCCCACACCAGCAGGGGTGCTGCCCTCCACCACCGCTGCCAGCTGAGCAAAACAGACAGAGAAATCTGAGGAGTCTGATGTGACAAGCGCTTTGGTCAGCGTTTGTCTGTTTGGTTTTTTTTAATTTTTTTTTTGAGACAGGGTCTCACAATGTAGTTCAGGCTAATCCTGAATTCACTATGTAGCCCAAGCTGGTTTACAAACCACTGCAACCCTCCTGCCTCAGCCTCCCAAGTGCTGGGATTAGTGGGCTTTGGTCTTTTGGTCTAAATCTTTTTTGTAAAATGTTAAATAAAAAGCTCAACTGTGCCGGACATGATAGCACACTCTGGTAATCCCAGATACTTTGCAGGCTGAGGCTGGAAGACTGAAAAGTTTGAGGCCACCCAGGACAATTTAGTGAGATTTTGTCTCAAAATAAAAAAACAGAAAAGCCTGAGGATGTAGCTCAGTAGTACAGCACCCCTGGGACCCATACCTGATATAGCCAAAACAAAAAACAAAAACAACTGAACCATGCTGCTAAAAAAAAAAAAAAAAAAAAAAGGGTCAAACTATATCCTTACCAATCTAGCCTCATAGTTAATACACTATACTCCTCAATAACTTTCCCCAACCTTCAAGAGATTTCCCAAATAGCACTGAATACTGCTCAAAATAAGTGGAAGGTGGGGCATAGTGGCGCATGCCTGTAATCCCAGCACTCAGGAGGCTGAGGCAGGAGGATCACTGCGAGTTTGAGGCCAGCCTGGGCTATATAGTGAGTTAAAGGCAGGCTGAAATGTATAGTGAGACCATGTCACAAAAGAAAAAAAAAAAAAAGTGGAGACTTTTTTTTTGTATTAGAGACTTTTTGCATAAAGGAAATTTCTGTTATAAGACCTGGGCAAAAAATATCAAATAATACCAAAATTACTCAATTCCAAATATATATAATCACTTAAGGAAAAACTCCAATGCCAGTAACTTTAATGAAGTGGGCTCTCTAAGGCAGGAGAAAAGTCAAAGGTTTTCTCTAAGCAACTAGACTGCAATTTACTGTACCCATTGATGCTGTGGGAAAGCAAACAATATTTCTGAACACACAATAAATTCTAAGTGAATTATTTCTTAATATAAAAACTAAATAACTAGGCACCCCCCACCAGACTGACACTACCTTAGTTTCCAAGACTTTCTTTCTATGGATGAATTTAAAGCATTGTAATACATTTGGGTGGGTGGTAATTACATAGGTTTACAACCGTCAGGCTCTTTATGTTGAACATGTAAGATTTCTGCATTTTAAACTCGGCATGATAACACACAGAGTGCTTATCTACCTTGCACACAGCCCTGGGTTCAATCCCCAGTACCACACACACACACACACACACACACACACACAAATGTTCAAAGCCTCAGCTCACTGTCCTCAGCCTCCTGGTGGCTGGGGTTCCAGGCATGTGCCACCACATCTAGTTAAATACTTTTTAAATGGGTTTTTGTTTTTCTGCAGTCCTAGAGATTCAATCCAAGACTTCAAGCATGCTAGGCAATTCTTTACCACTGACCTACATCCCCAGCCCTATTAAACACTTGTTTTTTGATACTGGAGATTGAACCAAGGACTTTTACACTGAGCTATATCCCAGCCCTGTTTTGTTTTTATTTTTGTTTTTGTTTGTTTGGTTTTTTTTTTTTTTTTTTTTTTTTTTTGTGGGTACTGGGGGGACGACCTCAGGACCTCGCGCGCCAACAGGCACCCGTGCCACTGAGCGATATCACCGGCCCCTTTTTCGTATGTGGGTTCCGGGAGTCGAACTCCGGCCTTCGCGCTTGCAAGGCAGGCGCTTATGCCGCTGAGCCATCTCACCGGCCCTGTTTGGTTTTTTTGAGGCAGGATCTCGCTGTATAGTTCAGGTTGACTCTGAACTCACTGCATAGCCCAGGCTGTCCTCAAACTCATGGCGACCCTCCTGCCTCAGCCTCCCAAGTGCTGGAATTACAGGTGTGCACCACTGTGCCTGGCCCCAGTCCTTTTTTTTTTTTTTTTTTTTTGTGGGTACCGGGGGTCGACCTCAGGACCTTGTGCACCAGCAGGTGCCTGTGCCACTAAGAGATATCACCGGCCTTTTTTTCCGTATGTGGGTTCCGGGAGTCGAACTCAGGCCCTCATGCTTGCCAGGCAGGTGGTTACACCGCTGAGCCATCTCACCGGCCCCCCAGTCCTTTTTTTTAATTTTTATTTTTGAGATAAGATTTTGCTAAGCTGCTAAGCTGCTAAACTGCCCTGGCTGGGCTGGAACTTGCAATCCTTCTGACTCAACTTCCCAGAGTTCTGGGATGACAGGTGTGTGCCACCATCCCCAGCTGATGAATTCATTTTACATGTTTGGAAGCTAGGAGTATAGCTCAGTAGTAGAGCACATACCTTGTATGCCCTTGACCCTGAGTGTCATTCCCAGCACCACAATAAAACAAAACATTTGATCCATTTGAAATGGGGGGGCGGTGACATATATATTCCTTACTTATACACTCCTCCATTCCAAATAGATCAAATACTTAAAATTTAAACACTTTTTTTTTGGGGGGGGGTGTTATAGGTTGAACCAAGGAATGCTTTATCACAACTATATCCTCAGCCCTTTTTATTTTTTTATTTTGAGACTGAGTCTTGCTAAGTTCCCCAGGCTGGCCTCAAACTTTCTCCATCCTCCTGCCTCAGCTTCCCTAGTGCTGGGTTTATAGGCATGTGCCACCAAGCCCAGTCCCATAGTTTCGCTTTTAATAATTACAGTCAAACTTATATATGAATAGAACACACTGTACACATATGAAATGTCAACCCACCAGCACTCTGGGTGGCCGAGGTAGAGAGGACTGCAAGTTTGAGCCCTGTCTGAGGAACTTAGTGATTTAGCAAAAAACACTGAGATCTAATTCAGTGTGAAAGCCTTGGGTCCAATCTTCATAGCACATAAATTAATTAAAAATAAAAAGGAAGGCTAAGGATATAGCTCAGCAGCACAGCACCTGCCTGGGAAGTGCAAGGTCATGAGTTTGATTCCCAGTACCAAAAATAAATAAATAAATAAATAAATAAATAAATAAATAAATAAATTCAAAAAATAAAAGACAGGGTTTCACTCTGTAGTTCAGGCTGGTTTTGAACTCATTATGTAGGCCAGGCTGGCCTCGAATTTGAAGTGGTCCTCCTGCCTCAGCCTCCCAAGTGCTGGGATTACAGGCATGCACCACCATGCCTGGCTTTTTTTTTTTTTTTTTTTTTTTTTGAGATAGGGTCCTGCTATGTATTTCAGGCTGGCCTTGAAGTCACTATGTAGTCAGGCTGGCCTCAAACTTGAGGTGATTCTCCTGCCTCAGCCTCCTGAGTGCTGGAACTATGGGCTTGCGCCATGACATCTGGCTTTGGAAACATATTTACACAAAAATGTGTGTGAATATTCATGGCAACATTATTCATAATTGCCAAAAACTAGAAATAATCCAGACAATCTTCGATTAGTGAATGGATAAATGATACACATCCATGGAGTGGAGTATTACTCAGAAAGGAAGACTGATAAGTGCAACATGGATGACTCTCAGATGCATTATGCTAAGAGAAAAGACAAGACTCAAAGGCTATCTGATTCCATTTGTATGACAGTGTGGAAAGGGCAGGCTTACAGGGATGGAAACAGATCAGCGGTTATCAAGGGGTATGGAGTTGGGGAGAGTCTGACTACAAACGGGCATGATTAAATTTGGTGGCAGGTGAAATGTGTTGAATCTTGAACTTATGGTACCTCTATGACATCTGTCACATTCTGAGTTGAACTGTGCTCCAAAAAGAATTTTATTTGTATATAGATTTTTTAAAAATAGACGTAAGGGCTGGTGAGATGGCTCAGCGGCTTAAGCGCCTGCCCGGCAAGCGCAAGGGCCCGAGTTTGACTCCCGGAACCCACATACGAAAAAGGGGCCGGTGATATCGCTCAGCGGCACGGGCGCCTGCTGGCGCGCGAGGTCCTGAGGTCGACCCCCCAGTACCCACAAAAAAAAAAAAAAAAAAATAGACGTAAATGTAAAACAAAACACAACAGCCTCATCAAACTGGTCAATGACTTCATGTCCAAATTACCTGTTTATTGACTGTTTTTCTGTTTTTCTGAGACAAGATCTCACTATGTAGCCAGGCTGGCCTCAATCTCATGATCCTCCTGCCTCAGCCTCCTGAGTGCAGGGATTATAGACATGCACTGCCACCCTCAGCTTCCCAACAACTTTCATCAAACCCAATTGTGGATAATGCTGACCAAGCACAACAGAATGAAATGACGGTAAGTAACCTGATTTCTGCTATGTAATATATACCACGGTTGTCTTTGGACTACTCGAATTTCTAACTCTCACTTCCTCAGAATGCCAAGGGAGGTAGAAACAGGCAAGAACTGCAGGATGTTTGAGGGAATAATTGTAATAACTAACTCCTACTGGTTACCTACTATGAGATTATGTCCCATGAGAGTTACAGGTGACTCTGGAAAGTCCATGCTTCCTAAAGATACCACTGAAAATATTTAGGGCTGGGGACGTGGCTCAGTGGTAGAGCACTTGCCTAGCACATGCAGAGGTCTGGGTTCTATTCCCACAACTGTAATAAACAAACAAACAAACAAGAAAGGAAATATTTGTATAGTGATTCTATCAAAACAAAATTGTGCTGGGCGTGGCCGTGCATGCCTGTAATCCCAGAATTCCAGAGGTTGAGGCAGGAGGACCACCATGAGTTCAAGGCCAGCCTGAACCTGAAACCTTGTCTCCAAAACAAAACAAAACAAAACCCAGGGCCGGTGAGATGGCTCAGCGGTTTAAGCGCCTGCCTTGCAAGCGCAAGGGCCCGAGTTCGACTCCTGGAACCCACATACAAAAAAGGGGCCGGTGATATCGCTCAGTGGCACGGGCGCCTGTTGGCGCGCGAGGTCCTGAGGTCGACCCCCCGGTACCCACAAAAAAAAAAAAAAAAAAACCCAAAAAACCAACCAACCAACCAACAAGAAAACCAAGATTGCATGGGTGGGAGTTCAATTCAATAACCAATTCTATTGTCCCTCCTCTCACCTGTACTATTCACATTGGTTGACAGGGGAAGAATGAGAAGCCCTAATTATTTTTCCTTTTAACAACCCTGTACCTTGAACAGAAATCCAGTTGCAAACAACAAAAAAACCCCAAAAAAACCAACCAAACAAAAAGAAATACAGTTGCTACCTTATTACTGTATTACAAGTATCTGAACTTTCAGAGAGTGAGAAAATAGAGACCTGGCAATTGGTATAAGACCCCGACCTTAGCCAGGCATAGACACACACCTGTAATCCTAGCACCTGAAAAGCTGAGGCAGGAGGACTGCAAGTTCAAGCCTATCTCGGGCTACACAGTGAGACCGTGACTCAAAAATCCAAAAGAGACAGAGAGACAGAGAGACAGGAAGGAAGGAAGGAAGGAAGGAAGGAAGGAAGGAAGGAAGGAAGGAAAGAAAGAAAAGAAAGAGAGAAAGAAAGAGAGAAAGAGAGAAAGAAGGGAGGGAGGGGACCAGAAGACCCTAGTCTTCTCAGAGCATCTGTTCCATTAATTGTTTAAAAAGGAAAAGAAAGCAACAGGAACATGGGAATAAAGGCCAGATTGACTTTACAACCTTTTTACTCTGAAATGCTGAGAAATTTATTTATTTATTTTTTTTTTATGTGGGTACCGGGAGTCGAACTCAGGACCTCATGCTTGCCAGGCAGGCGCTTATGCCGCTGAGCTATCTCACTGGCCCTAAGAAATTTATTTCTAAACAAAATACTGCAGGTCAAGGGGACCATGACTCTAATGGCATAAAAGCCTGATTAGTGTGGTACGTGATTTGACTTAATGACTAGATTTTCTACCTAGCTGTTTTTCTCCACTCTGGCTTCTAGCTGTATCTAAAGAAGCTCATATTTCCAAGCCTAAATGAACTAAAAAAAATTCAATTATTTGTTGTTTATGAGACTTGAGAGCAACAGAAACAAGGGATGATTTTTTTTCTACTTTGAAACTAATGTTTATTTTGGCTAGGTTGACCCAGTACAGGTGGTTTTGACTTAACAGAAAGGCAACTAGTACAGTAAGCAAGGATATGGACTCCACACCAGGCACCGTGGTACACGCCTGTTATCCCAGCAGTTGGGAGGCTGAGGCAGAAGGATCATGGGGAGTTCGAGGCCACTCTGGGGTACATAGTAAGTTCAAGGCCAGTCTGAACTGCGCAGCGAGACCCTGTCTCAAATCCCCCCTCAATATCCCATCTGGAGCCAGGTGTAGTGGTAATCTCAGCACTGGGAAGGCTGAAGCAGGAGGGTTGAAAGTTTGAGGCCAGCCTCAAAGCTAAAAGGGAGTTCAAGTCCAGCTTGACCTATATATGAGACTATGTCTCAAAAAAACAAACAAACAAAAAAACCAGGCATGGTGGTGCATCCTTGTAAGCCCAGCAGTAGGGAGGCTGAACCAAGAGGACTGCTGGAAGTTCAAGGCCAGGCTAGGGTACATAATGAGTTCAAGGCCAGCCTGGAACACACAATGAGACTGTCTCAAAAAAAACCCAAAACAACAACAACAACAAAAAACTGGCAACAGTGTTTGAGGTCAAATACCAATGTTGCCACTTAGTTATAGGTCCTTGAGCAAGTTACCTAATCTCTTTATGCCTTGATTTCTTTAACTGAATATAATGGAATTAATAAAGTGTACCTCAATTGGGTGTGGTGACGTGTACCTATAATTTCAGAATTCTGGGAGGCTGAGGCAGGAGGATCTCAAATCCAAGCACAGATGTTCAAGCATAGACTTACAATTTAGCAAGACCCTGTCTCTAAATAAAAAATAAAAAAGGGCTGGAGATGTAGCTTAGTGGTGGAGTGCTCCTGAGTTTAAGCCCCAGTGTGGGGTGGGGGGGGCATCACAGGTATGCTTTCTATCATAATTTGGTGTAAGTAAGTTTTGGGCACTTGTATCCAGGGCTTCACAAACAGTATATAAGCTAAGCCACTGGGAAAAAATAGCCCAAGTGTCTCAACCATCTAGTTCATGCTAACAATTAATTGAAAAGTTAATCCAATTTAAGTACTTGTTCTTCAAATTGCTCTTTCCTGACCTCCTAAATTTGAAATTAAATATATCTTACTCCATTGCAAGGAAAAACTGTACTACTGTTGCTTTTTTCTATCTTGAATATCTATGATTCTGTGAAGACAGAAATTTAGTTCTCAAATACTACACTATGTAAGTATGCCATTAAATTATAGTACTTGACATAAAGAGGGACCTGAAGGGGAGGGGAGTGCTTTTGTTCAGTGATATGCTTTGTAAAACTATTACTTCTATTTTGCTGATGGGCAAACTGAGACATGAAGAGGAACCCACTTAAAAAAGTAGAAAATTTTAGAAGCACACATAACTGGGGCTGGGTCACTAGGTACTATGTGATTTCAGGCAAAGTACTTAATTAACTTCTCTGAACCTGTTTATCTGTACAATGGGACTAACAATACCTAAGTTGTAAGGCTATAATAATTAAGTGCATATTACTTGAAAATGCTTGTACCTGGTTAGTTTGAATAGGAGTCAATAAAAGATACTATTACTGAAGAAGGAAAGTGACTAGTTTAAGTTTCCTCACGATCCTTTTGTATGTGTGTGTGTGGTTCAGGGCATTGAACCCAGAGCTTCACAAAGCTACATCCCCAGCTCCACCCGCCCCGATTTTAAGTTTGAGACTGGAGCTGGGTGTGGTGGCCCATGCCTGTAGTCCCAGCACTAGGAAGGCGGAGGCAGGAGGACTGCTGGGAGCTTAAGGTCAGCCTGGACTACATAGTGCGTTCAAGGCCATTCTGAACTATACCATGAGACCCCCATCTCCAAAATACCAAAAAAAAAATTTTTTTGAGACTGGGCTGGGCATTATGGCACACCCCTGTAATTCCATCACTCTGGGAGGTTGAGGAAAGACGATCAAATGTTCGAGCCCAGCCTGGGCAACTTAGTAGACCCTGTCTCAAAATAAAGAAGGATGGGGGATGTAGCTCTGTGTGAAAACACTGAGTTCAACCCCAAGTATTGTTTAAAAAAAAAAAAAAATTGAGACAGGGTCTCGCTAAATTGCCAAATGCCCAGCTGGATTTTGTAATCTTCTTGCCTCAACTTCCCAGAGTGTGAGATTACAGGCAGGCATGTCCCACCATGTCCACCCCCCACAAATCCTTATCTAAGAGCAGCCATCCCTAGTAAATGCTTGTGCTAAAAATATAGGTTGCAGTTACTTGTGATGCTCTAAATAGCTTATAAAAAATAACACTGGGCTTAACTTAAAAGTTTCCTCATTGATAACTAATATTTACTGTATGTTAGTACCGACACGACTCAAAGTATTAAATTCTGTAAAAATTTCCCTCCTAGCAGGGCACAGTAGAGCAGGCCTGTAATCCTAAGGATTACAAAGAGGCTGAGGCAGGGAGATTGCAAGTTTAAGTAACCTGGGCAATTTTGCTAGCCTCTGTCTCAATATTTTAAAAAGAGGAGGAGGGGCCTGGGAATATAGCTCAGTGGTAAATCACCGCTGGGTTCAATGCCATTATGAAGAGTAAAAAAAAAATTATTTCCTGATTTTGAAGGTAAAGATTCTCAAAGCATTTATTTAAGGAATATTAACCAAGCATCTGTTGTTTGCTACACACAGCAGGGTACTGCATCAAACTTACAATCTAACTACTCATTGTCTGGATGTGATCTTAAGTCCTCTTTAAACCTTTTTCTCCTTAAATGTAAAACGGGAGTGTAAAAGAGATGATCTTTTCAGCCCCTTCCATCTCTGACATTCTATTTGAGATGCACAGATCTGTGCTCAATCGGGGTGACTGAAATGGGGTGTAAAGTACTCATCAAGTATATAACTGAGTTCAAACTGCTTCCAACTTCACATCCGATTCTCAATAATGAAGCAGAAAAACGAAGATGCTTGAATGTGGGCTTCCAAGATTAAGTATCTGACACAAGAAAAGCCTGCCTGCCAGCAACCAAGGAGGCAGCGCGAAGGAGTCTTCTCCTGAATACATCCTTTATCACTGGGTACAGAGAATACGAGGGAAAAAACTGAACGCTCTATCTTTTCCACTCTCCCTTCCTCCTGGAGACTGATCTCACACCGGGACCCCTCGGATCCTCCGCTTTTAGGAGCCTGGCTCCTCACAGCCCTGTTTCTTCAGGAACTCGGAGTCTCAAAGCCCCGATCCCGTCACCAGAGAAGCCCCGGTCTTCACTGCCCGCTTCTGCTCCTTCCTAAACTCAAGTCTTCTCTACCTGCTTCTGCCTCTCAGGAACCTGTCTTCGCTGCCCTCTTTCTGAATCCTCAGGAGCCTGGGTCCTGGCTGTCCCGCTTCTGTTCTTAGGAGCCCAAGTCCTCGCGGCTCCACTTTTACCTCTGTGGAGCCCGTGTCTTCACGCCCGGTTTCGTTCCGACCCTCTCCTCCTAAAAGTACGGGTCTCACGATCCTGTCCCTCTCAGACCGCTTTCCCTCAGATGCCGAGAAACTCACATCCGTCCCCGTTCTCTAAGTCTGGTTCGGAGCCCGGTCCCCACAGCCGCGTCTTCTCCGAGCCCGAGCCCCTTCAGTCCCGTCCCAAGAGCCCGAACGCTCACAGCCCAGTCTCCTCCACAACCTGGTTCTTTAAACACTGACCCGCTGTGGGTCTGGGTCCTGACTCCCTCCTCCCGCTCTTCTTCCTCAACTGCCAGGGCCCAAGACTCACAGGCAGCAGCGTCTATCTCCCCATGATATGCGGAGACTGCCCCAGTGAAGCTTTCGTCTCCGCAGCCGGTCCGACTGCGCGGCCCTCCCCGAGTACTTTCCGGCACCGCTCCCCGCCTCCAACCCGGAAACGCGCGGCTCTTCCGGTCGGCGGGCGCGCGCCTGCTTTGCGCAGGCGCAGAATGCCGTCCGACACGTGGTTGCGGTGTTGTGCTGTAGCTCGGCGCTGGCGATAGCGCTTTCTCCAGCTTGTGGGTGACTGGTGGCGCGGGCGAGCACTGCTTCTTCTAGCTCGGCGTTTCGAACCCTGCCCTAGCTGTTTCTTCCCAATTCGTCTTGTATCTTTCGCGAGCACGACCGGTAGTGGACGTCCTCGGATGGTTTCAAGGTCGCCATTTTTGGTTGGTGCCATTGTCGTGACATCAGGACGGGGGTATCACCTGGGACGGCAGTACCCACCCCATAGGTAATGGGGACAAGACAGACTGGTTGTGCCTGTAAGTTTGCAGTTATAACAATGGAGGGCCTACTAGGTCAGGAAATTTGTTCAGCCCCTTTTTTCAGATGTCATTTAATTATTTCGAGGAAATGAGAAGTTTAGTAGGTGAAAAGTTTAGTAGGCTTCTAGCTAGAAAGTGAAAAGCCTCAGGTTGAACTGAGAACTCTGCAGCGTTTGAGCCTGTTCTTCAACCATTAAGCTGTGACACTGAGTTACTGCATCCGTCAAAACTTGGTGACAGGGCCGGTGAGATGGCTCAGCAGGGTAAGCGCCTGCCTGGCAAGCGCGAGGGCCCGAGTTTGACTCCCGGATCCCACATACGAAAAAAGGGCCGGTGATATCGCTCAGCTGCAGGGGCGCCTGCTGGCGCGCAAGGTCCTGAGGTCGACCCCCAGTACCCACAAAAAAAAAACAAAAAAACTTGGTGACAACTACTGTGGGTTTTTGTTTTTTTTACCTAGTTCTAGATGTAGATAAGTAAGCAAGACCCTGTTTCAACATCTGTGGGGTTCTCAGTACAATGAAAAAGGACCCCCACACAATGTTAAAGGCGTGTGACAGCCAGAGCTACCAACAGTAGCCAGCAGGAATCAAGAGGAGCTGCCCAGATGGGTGCAGCAACCTGCCCTCTCTTGTATCTTCCCATCCTCATCCCACCACATTCCCAATCCACTCCCTACATTGTTACTGGATTCAGATTCTTAGATGCAGTGTCTTGTCACCATTAAGTGTCATACTGTTTTGCCTAGGCTTATTTCCCTGCCACTGTTCCTGTCATTTACTTTAGGGTTTGCCATATCAGTTTTGTTGTTGAACTACTGTACATCTTTTTTTTTTTTTAATATGCGGGTACCGGGAGTCGAACTCAGGACCCTGTGCTTGCCAGGCAGGTGCTTATGCCGTTGAGCTATATCACCAGCCCTTTTTTTTTCTTTCTTTCTTTTTTTTTTTTTTTTGAGAAGGGGACTTGTGATGTAGTGCAGGCTGGCCTTGAACTTACTGGCCTCCAAGTCAAAGTAATCCTTCTGCCTAAACCTCCCCAGGGCTGGGATTATAGGCATGCACCACCACATCTGGCTGAACCACTGTACATCTCTCAATGACCCAATTTGAATGTAGTCACCTAACAAATATTCATCGTCTTTGTATGCCAGGCCTTTTGCTATGTATTGGGTACATACTGGTGACTAAATCAGACATCCTTGTCCTGAGAGTTTACAATCTGGAGCAAGTGTGCAAAAGGGTAAAAGAGTACCAAAATAGGAGGGACAAGGGTAAATAAAAAGAATTAAGATGTGGGGGCTGGGGATATAGCTCAGTGGGGCAGCGCCTTCCTGGCAAGCTTGAAGTCCTGAGTTCGATTTCCAGTACCCGAAAAAATAAATCAGAATTAAGATGTGTTATGTACATTTACCAACTCTCCAAAATGCATGTAATCATTATGTACTGCAAACACGTACTAATAAAAATATAAATTAAAAAAAGAATACGAGACTAAGCCAGGCTTACCTGTCTGAACGATGGAGAGTCCTGAGCCAAAGCTGAGTCAGGAAAGAGCTTAGACAAGGGCTAAGATGGCCAAAGTGCCTGGAGCTTAATAGGTGAGAAGGAGAGGTAATGAAGTTGAAGAGGTAGGCAGGGGTTCATTTCAGGCCAGATCCTGAATGCTGGTGGAGATTTGGGATTTTATGCAGTGTACCATGGGAAGGCATTAGAGGGTTAAGCAGAGAAGTGAAATGATTTGTTTTTAAGAGATAACATGGTGGATTATAGGAGGAGCCCCCAACAGACACTTGATAGCACCCATCTTTGCTTTTTGCTGGCTTCTACTAACCATCTGCTTCCTATTACAGTGTAAGACTATTTAGGCCAGGCATGGTGGTGCACGACTCTAATCCCAGCACTTGGGAGGCTGAGGCAGGAGGATCACTGTGAGTTCGAGGCTAGCCTGTGCTACAGAGCAAGATCCTATCTCAAACAAACAAACGAACGAACGAACAAAGACTTTATCTCTCTTTTTTTGCAACTTCTACTTTGTATAGGGCAGGGAACTCCATACATTATTAAAACATATTAAAGAAAGTAAAATGTCTAACAGTATTTTTTTAAAGTTTCCATATGTTTATAGTGTGCATGTATGTACAAAAAATCTGGCAAGGTAAATACTAAATCCTTCATAATATGGGGAAAGCATTTTCACATTTTATCTGATTACGTATCAATTTCTTTACAATTATATATTGTTTTTATAATAAAAGTGAAGTACTGGGGTTGGGGATGTGGCTCAGTGGTAGACAGTTTGCCTAGTATGCTCGAGTCCCTGGGTTCCATCCGTACTACTGCAAAAACAAAATGTGAAGTATAGAAGCCAGGTATGGTGGTACACACCCATAGACCCAGCTTCTCCAGAGGCTGAGGGAGTAGGATAAATTGAACCATGAGTTTGAGACCAGCTTGAGCATCAGAGCGAGACCCCATCTTAAAAAGCAAAAAAAAAGGCAGGCATGGTGGCACATGTCTGTAATCCCAGCACTCTGGAGGCTGAGGCAGGAGGATCTGCAAAAGTTCAAGGACAGCCTGGGCTACATAGCGAGACCCTGTCTCAAAAAACAAGTCAGGCGTGGTGGCACGCATCTCTAACTCCAGCACTCGAGGGGCTAAAGCAGGAGGATGCCGAATTCAGCCCAGCCTGGGCAAGTTGGCAAGAGCCTGTCAAATAGGAGGAGTGGGGTTGGGGGTGTAGTTTAGTTAGGAGGCCCTAGGTTCAATCCCCGAGAAAAGAAAATGTTCAGCATATTATTGCCCTTACCTCCCACAGGTAATCAACAATAAGTGTTCTTCCAGATCTTTTTAAAAATGCTGAGCCAGGTGTGGTGGCACACACCTGTGATTCTAACACTCAGGAGGCTGATGCAGGAGGACTACTGTGAGTTCAAGGCCAGCCTGCACTACACTGTGAGACCCTGTCTCAAAAAAAAAAAAAAAAAAAGCTACACATACAAATACATGGCTATAGACAATATATAACACTGGGTTTTTGCACTGGTGCTGCACACCTATGGGCTACCCACGATACCATGCTACACCATATTTAACACCATTTTTCCACTCATTTAAAAAATCTGCAAAGCCAGGTGTGGTGGTGCACACCTGTAATCCCAGCACTTGGGAGGCTGAGGCAGGAAGATGGCTCTGAGTTTGAGGGCAGCCTGGGCTACAACATAGTTCAAAGCCAGTCTGAACTACATAAGGAGACCCTGTCTCAATGCCCCCCCTCAAAAGTTAAAAAATCCGGGCTGACAAAAATCCACTTCAATCTGTTCTAAGTCAAATATTGCTTTATTTTTGAAACTAATGGTGTCACGTACCTTACTGTAAAATTATCACTTAATTTTTTTTCATGTCTAATTCACTCCTTCAAAGTGCAGCATATAAAGCCAGGTGTGGTGGCACAGGCCTGCAATCCCAGCACTCCAGAGGCTGAGGCAGGAGGAACACTGCAAGTTTGAGGCCAGACTGGGCTATACAGTAAGTTCAAGGGCAGCCTGAACAACATAGTGAGACCCTATCTCAAAAAAAAAAAAAAAAAAACAGAAAACAATGGGGCTGGTGAGATGGCTCAGCGGCTTAAGCGCCTGCCCAGCAAGCGCGAGGGCCAGAGTTCGACTCCCGGAACCCACATACGAAAAAGGGGCCGGTGATATCGCTCAGCGGCACGGGCGCCTGCTGGCGCGCGAGGTCCTGAGGTCGAGCCCCCGGTACCCACAAAAAAAAAAAAAAAAAAAACAGAAAACAAAGTACAGCATATAAAACAGGATGAGGTGTGGTGGTGCATGCCTGTCCACACCTGTAATCCCAGCACTCGTCTGTAATTCCAGCACTGGGGAGGCTGAGGCAGGAGAATCACTCCTAGTTCAAGGCCAGTCTGGGCTACATAGTGAGACCCTGTTTTGAAAAAAACAAAAACGGGGCAGGTGAGATGGCTCAGCGGCGTAGGCGCCTGCCTGGCAAGCTCGAGGGCCCGAGTTCCACTCCCGGATCCCACATACGAAAAAAGGGCCGGTGATAGCGCTCACCGGCACGGGCGCCTCCTGGTGCGTGAGGTCCTGATGTCGCCCCCCAGTACCCACACAAAAAAAAACGAAAGTGCAGCATATAGCAGTCCACCATCTGAGCAGCACAGTGTGACACTGTCATATCTGTATGTCACATAAGTGATTAGGTTGCTCCGAGTTTTTGCTCTCACGGTGGATTCTTCTTGTGCACGCCTGCCCGGCCGGTCCAGGGTGAATGGCTACTAGTGGCACGAGTTTGCGCATTTGCAATTTTGATAGTTTGAGACTAGTGTCTTCCCCAGTTAGGTGCTCACAGCCGCGGAAAGCCGTCTTCCCCGTTAACGGCCAGGAGGGACTGCCAGGCACCGCAACCGGCAGCAGCTTCCACTCGCTCCGCAGCCGCTCCTCCCGCCTTCCCGCGGGCGCCCGTCTGCACTTTCCCAGCAAGCACTGCTCGTATTTACATATTGTTCACGTCGCGCCATTCCTTTTAAATTCAAATCAAAAGGACAATAATAGATTCGATTTTTTTTACAAAGCTTCCTTCTGGCCCAGAAGATTTTGGCATTTCCTCTTTAACTTCGGAATATAGGATCGGAAATTGCTTCGGCTTTTTTTTTCACCTTTATCAAAAGATGGATTAAATAACACTGCTACTCTGTTTCTCCGGGAGCTTTACTAAAAAGGGCTTCTGTCGTGAGTGACACACGTAGGGCAACTTGTTTGCTCTGTGTGCGGAATCGACATCAAGAGATTTCGGAAGCATAATTTTTTGGTATTTGGGCAGCTAGTGATCGTTGGTCCTGGCGCCCCTGCTCCCTGTGAAAAAGTAGTGTTTATATTTCCTAGATTTTTGTGACTGCTACGTGATTTGTGTTTGTATGAATCGTGTGCAGGTTGTTTTAGTTCTATCGACCATTGGTGGTAAAGGTTCTTATAGGTACATTATAATACTATAGATTTTGAGTGTTACTTTTCGACGCTTTGAAGTTAGAAACTTGTTTAAATTGTATGGTTGCACGTGCTTTGTAGTCCAAACACGGATTGAGGCAGAAGGGTTACCACAAGTTGAAGGGTACTGTGAACTGCTTACCAGGACCGTTTCCAGTAAAGAAAATTCTGTGGTTGTATTTCCTCGAGGGTGTACTACAGTAGGGATGCTGAAGAACAACCAGACTGTTCCAATATTGTCATGTAGAAGTGAGGGGGTCATCGTAAGAATTGGATTTGGTAATATTTACCATCTTTTTATATATGTATTAAATGTGTCTATGCCCTTCTCAGCCTCCCCGCACTTTTTGGGGGGTGTCGGTGGTGGTACTGGCGATTGAAGGTTGAACCCAGGGCCTTCACACTGAGCTAAATCACCATCTCTTTTAAAATTTTATTTTTAAAACAGTCTTGCTAAGTCACTATTAAATTAATGGTGGGCTCAAACTTAATAGCTGGACTCAAACTTGCTCTCCTCATGTCTCAGCCTCCCAGAGTGCTGGATTTATAGGCGCATACCACCACACCTGGGTTCTGTATCTTTCTAAGGTTGAGTGGATGTTCTTTCTAAAATTTCTGAAAGAGCCAGGTATGGTAGCGCTTACCAGTAATCCCAGCACTCAGGAGGCTGAGGCAGGAGGATCACTGTGAGTTTGAGGCCAGTCGGAACTACACAGTGAGACCTTGTCTCTAGATAAATAAATAAATAAATAAATAAAATTTCTGAAAGTCTCTTATTTTGGTGGTACGGGGGATTGAACCTGTGACCTTGAGCATTCTAGGCAAGTGCTCTATCACTGAGCAGCTGTGCTACCAACCCCGAATATTTTGTCTTTTTTTCTGTCTTTTAAAGACAAAAAAAAAAAAGAAGAAGATGGGGGGAACAGTTCCAAGCACCAGTTAAACAGTGCTCTAGTGCTGACTCTACAATAGCTATCAAGCCAGGCATGGTGATGCACACCTGTTATTCCATCACTCGGGAGGTGGAGGCAGGAGGATCACTGTAAGTTCAAGGCTAGCCTGAGCTACATAGACCCTGTCTGGAAAAAAAAAAAAAAAAAAAAGAAAGAAAGAAAGAAAAAAAAAGGCAATAGCCATTAAAATTTAAAACCTTCAAGCCAGTGGGATGGTGCATGCTTGTAATCCCAACTAACTACTCAAAAGGCTGAGGCATGAGGATGTAATTTAGCAAGAGATCATGTCTCAAAATTAAAAACAAAGGACGAGGGATATAGCTCAGTAGTAGGGTGCCCTTGCGTTTGATACCTAGTACTGCAAAAAAACAAACAAGCTATAAAACAAATGAACAAACAAAACCACAAAAAAAGAAACAAAGAGCTAAAATTTTCTGAGCTGAAATTCACCTAGGGATGCATTCTCCTGAGTACAGTTATGTTTGAGCATATACAGTATTTAACAATTCCAGCCTAACAACAGATGTATACTGTGCAATAAATGTATTAATGTAGCAAATGGAGTAGAACCAGTTCCTGACTGCTCAAGGTTTACAGTTTTGTGAAGAGATTAAGTAGCAGAGTACAACATTGAATTTTTTTCTTCCTTCTTTTTTTTTTTTTTTTTTCCCCTCTTATTTTTTGAGACGGGTTCTTGCTGTGTAACTCAGGCTAGCTTTGAACTCACTGTGTAGCCCAGGCTAGCCTCAAACTTGCAGCAATCCTCCTGCCTCAGCCTCCCGAGTGCTGAGATTACAGGTGTGCAACACCACACCTAGCCCTCTTCCTTCAGCCAGGGTCTCTTTGTGTAGTCCAGGCTGGCCTTGAACTTGCTGTGATCCTCCTGCCTCAGACTTCTAAATGCTGGGATCATGGGTGTGTGCCACCACACCAGGCTCCAACACTGAATTTCTTGTCTAGGAAAGTGTTCCTGAGGCAATCAATGACTTCAAAGATGAAACCAACAAGACAAGTAGGTGCAATGAGGAAGAAAGGGCAGTTTAAGAGAGGATGGGTAGAGATTATATACTGCAGTCAGGAACTGAAAGACCAACATGGCCAGAGAGAAACCATGCAGGTGACAAAGCAGATGGGCACCTGAAGAAATTGTAATCACCCACACTAGGCATCAGCAAGCTTTTTCTTTTTCCTTTTTTTTTTTTTTTTTTTATGTGGGTACTGGGGGTCGACCTCAGGACCTCGCGCGCCAGCAGGCGCCCGCGCCACTGAGCTGTATCACCGGCCCTTTTTTCGTATGTGGGTTCCAGGAGTCAAACTCGGGCCCTCGCGCTTGCCAGGCAGGCACGTACGCTGCTGAGCCATCTCACCGGTCCAGCAAGCTTTTTCTGTACCTTATGCTTTGTGTGTGTGTGTGTTTTGTTTTTTGTTTGTTTGTTTGTTTGTTTGTTTAAGACAGGATCTCACTTTGTAGTGCAGGCTGGCTGGGTGTGGTGGTGCATGCCTGTAATCCCAGCATTTGGGAGGCTGAGGCAGGAGGCTCGCCACGAGTTCCAGCCCATCCTGGGCTACATAGTGAGTTCAAGGCCAGCCTGAACAACACACCAAGACCTTGTCTCCAAAAAAAAAAAAAAAAAAAAAAGTAGTGCATTTCAATGTAGTGCAAGTCAAAAATGGGCAAAGGAGCTGTGGATGTAGCACAGTGGTAGAGCACCTGCCTAACGTGAAAAAGAGAAGAAAGAAAGAAAGAGGCTTGTACAGACGTTTGTGTAAAAAATGATACACAGGGCCGGTGAGATGGCTCAGCGGCTTAAGCGCCTGCCTTGCAAGCGCGAGGGCCCGAGTTCGACTCCCGCAACCCACATACGAAAAAAGGGGCCGGTGATATCGCTCAGCAGCACGGGCACCTGCTGGCGCGCGAGGTCCTGAGGTCGACCCCCTGGTACCCACAAAAAAAAAAAAAAAAAAAGATACACAGTCAATAAGCACATGGAAAGATGTTCCACATCACTAATCATTAGGCATATGCAAATCAGAACTACAATGAGATATTTCTTCCTACCCATTAGGAACAGCTGTTATTAAAAAAAATCACCCCAGAAAGAATGGCTATCATCAAAAAATCTAATAATAACAAATGCTGGTGAGCATGTGGAGAAAAAGGAACTCTACTATATTGTTGGTGATAATGTAACCTAGTACAACCACTATGGCAATCAGGAGATTACTCAAAAACTAAAAATAGTAATTCCATTTGACCCAGTTATTCCCCTCCTTGGTATCCTCCCAAAAGCTTTGTGCTGTCTATAAGCAGCACAATTTATAATAGCTAGATCGTGGAAACACCGTCTATGTCTGTTAGAGCTGGTATCTAGATCTCCCCTCAAAGCTTCTTGAGCTCATAGGGTTATTTGGAGGTTGCTGGATCTAGGGTGTGTGATACTGGGATTAAGGGTGTGTGGTACTGGATTAGTCCACTCATTGGTTTAGCATAATTCTGAGTGTGGATAATGCAAGCCCCACCCTGGGTGTGGGTATGCACCAATCAATAGGCTTGTACCCTGGATAGAGTAAAAGGGAAAGGGAGGCTCCTGCTTGCTTTGCTGCTGCCTGCCTACCTTGCCATGGACTGTTTCTCCTCTGCCATGGTCCCCTGCCATGCTGCCCCGCCTTGGAGCCTGCTGACTATGGACTTGAACCTCTACAAACTGTGAGCTAAAATAAACTTCTCCTTCTTTAACTTGTGGGTGTGAGGTACTTTGTCCCAGCAACAAGAAAGCAACCAAGACAATGTCCATCAACAGATGAACAGACAAGGAAAATGGTATTGGGCAAGGGGGTTGGTTCAGCAGTACACTGCCTGCCCAGCAAGCATGAGACTATGGGCTCAATTCCTGGTATCCAAAAAAAAAAAAAAAAAAAAAAAAAACAAACGATCAGGCTGTGGGCCACACACATGAATCCCAGCTACTTGGGAAGCTGAGACAGGAGGATTACGAGTACAAGGCCAGCTTGGGCAAATTAGTAGGACTTGGTCTCAAAAAGATTAAAAGGGCTGAGGATGTAGCTTAGTGCTCCCTGGATTCAATCTCCAGTATCCACTCCATCCCTCCAAAAAAAGAAAAAAAAAAAAAATCAGAAGATTGGGGGTATAACTCAGTGGTAGAGGATTTACTTGGCTCTGGGTTTAATCTCTAGCCCGCACCCCCCAAAAATCAGAAAATAACCAGAGCTGGTGCAATATAGAGAAATTAGAATACGCATTCATTGTTGGTAGTAATGCAAGATTGTACAGCCACTGCGAAACACATTACGTCAGTTTCTTAAAAATTAGTCGAGTACAGTGGTGCACACCTGTAATCCCAGCACTCTGGAAGGCTGAGGCAGAAGGATCAAAAGTTCAAGTTCAGCCTGGGCAATATAGCAAGACTATGTCTCAAAAATAAAAAAATAAAGGGTTGGGGATGTAGAACAAGTGGAAGTATATTTGCCCAGCATGTGAAGGTCCTGGGTTCAATCTCTAGTACTGGACAAAACAAAACAAAATGGAGGGGGGATGGATAAACAAAATAAATGGATATAGGGGCCCGGGGATGTAGCTCAGTGGCACAAACACCTGCCTGGCAAGCGCAAGGTCCTGAGTTCGATTCCTGGTACCAGAAATAAATAAATAAGTAGATAGATATAATAATAAAGTACTGATACATGTACATATGATGAATGAAGCTTGAGGATATTATACTAGGTGAAATAAGCCAGACAAAAAGAGACATGCATTATACAATATTACTTATACAAGGTACCAAGAATAATAAAATTTGTAGAAAGAGAATAGTAGGCTTGGGGATGTAGTTAAGTGGTAGAACATTTGTTCAGCATGTGTGAGGCCCTGGGTTTGATCCCCAGCAACTCCCCCAATAAGACACCTTGCCTAGAAAGAACGCTGGCTGCCAGAGGGGAAGAGGATGTGGGAATTTACCGCTCAGTGAGTACGGAGTTTGAGATGATGCAAAAGTGCTGGAGATGGGTGTTGATGATGATTGCGCAATGCAAATATACCTGGTGCAACTGAACTATCTTTTCTTTTCTTTTCTTTCTTTCTGTCTTCTTTCTCTTCCTCCTCCTCCTCCTCCTCCTCCTATTCCTCCTCCTCTTCTTCTTCTTCCTCTTGACTTTTTGTGACAGGGTCTCGCTATAGTTCAGGCTGGCCTTGAATTCATTATGTAGCCCAGGCTGGTCTCAAACTTGTGGGGATCTTCCCGCCTCAGCCTCCCAAGTGCTGGGATCACATGTGTGCGCCACCACGCCCTGCTGAACTGTATGTTTTCAATGGCAAAAGTCATGTCATGTATATTTTATCACAATAAAAAATGAATTAAAAGAAAGCTGGGGTGTAGCTCAGTGGCAAAGCATATGTTTAACATGCAGAAGAGTCTGGGTTTGATCTCCAGTATCAAAAAATAACAAATAAAATAAAAAGAATAGATAGAGGACAGGTCTGGTGGTGTGGTGGTGCGCACCTGTAACCCCAGTACTCTGGGAGACTGAGGTAGGATTACAAGTTAACTGGTCTGGGCTACATATTGAGTTCAAAACCAACCTGGACTAAGTAGTGATACCTTGCTTAAAAAAGAAAAATTAGCTAGGTGTGGTTGTGCATGTCTGTAATCCCATCACTCGGGAGGCTGAGGCAGGAGGATCACCATGAGCTCGAGGCCAGCCTGGGCTACATAGCAGAAACCCTGTCTCAACGCCCCCACAAAAAAAAGAAAAATAAGAGGCCAGGCATCACAGGCCTATAATCCCAGCACTCTGGGAGGCAGAGGCAGGAGGATTAAGCCCAGCCTAGGCAATTTAGCCACTTAGAGAAAATTTTCCTCAAAAAAAAAAAAGGCTGATGTTGCTCAGTGGGCAGGTCCAAGAAAAGAGGAAGAATTGTGCCTATGGTTTGTGATGTCCCTGGCCCTGGGCTTGCAGGTCATCACTAGCTTAGAAAACTTACCCTCCAGTGGCCAAAATAGTGTATATGGAGGGCTTGCCAGTGCCTGGCAGAGAGCAAGTGGTGCGAGACATAGCTGGCGATGGTTCCTTTCATAGATGAGGAGACTGCGGCCAGAGCTGCCTCAGCCAGGGCCTGGAGCCAGTGGAGGCAGCAGTGCCTGAGCACTGGATTCGGTAAGGCTGTGTGTGGTGAGTGCCAGTGGGGTAGTAACAGAACACCAGCTGGCATTTTTGTCTTTTCGTGGTAGCAAGGGTGGAACCCAGGCCTTCACACATTCTGGGTAAGTGCTCTGCCACTGAACTACATCCCCAGACTTTTAAAATGTTTAACTAATTCATTAATTAATTAACTTATTCATATTTTTGTGGTACTGAGGATAGAACTCACGGGTGGTATACTACTGAGCTACATCCTTAGCCTTTCTTATTTTGAGATAAGTTCAGGCTAAATTTCTCAGGCTGGTCTTGAACTTGCAAGCTTCCTGCCTCAGCTTCCTGAGTAGCTGGGAACGAGCTAGCATTTCTTTCTCCCCCCCTTCCCTCCTTCCCTCCCTTCCTCCTTCTCGTTAATTTTCTTTTCTTTATTTTTTTTTCTTCTGTCTTTTTTTTTTTTTTTTTTGGTGGGTACCGGGGGGTCGACCTCAGGACCTCGCGCGCCAGCAGGCGCCTGTGCCACTGAGCGATATCACCGGCTCCTTTTTCATATGTGGGTTCCGGGAGTCGAACTCGGGCCCTTGCGCTTGCCGGGCAGGCGCTTAAGCCGCTGAGCCATCTCACCGGCCCTCTTCTGTCTTTTTAAGACAGGGTTTCAGTATGCAGTTCAGGTTGGCCTTGAACTCACTTTGTAGCCCAGGCTGGCCTGGAACTTGCAGTGATCCTCCTGCCGCAGCCTCCTAAGTGCTGGAATTACAGGCATGCACCACCATGTCTGCCACTTTTTTTGAGACAGGATATCACTTATATAGTTCATGCTGAGCTAGAACTAGCTATGTTGTGCAGGCTGGTCTTGAACTCACAATCCTGCTGCCTCAGCTTCCTGAGTGCTAGATGCTGATATTATACATGTGTGCCACCACACCCAGCCAGCTGGCATTTCTTAAGTGCTCACTACATTCTAGATACTGTTCTTTTTTTTTTTTTTTTGTGGGTACCAGGGGTCGAACTCAGGACCTCGCACGCCAGCAGGCGCCCATGCCACTGAGAGATATTACCGGCCCTTTTTTTGTATGTGGGTTCCAGGAGTTGAACTCAGGACCTCGCACTTGCCAGGCAGGTGCGTATGCTGCTGAGCTATCTCACCGGCCTCCTTTTTTTTTCTTTTTGAGATGGTCTCACTATGTAGTTCAGGCTGATCTTCAACTCACTGTGTAGCCCAGGCTGGCCTCGAATTCACGGCAATCCTCCTGCCTCAGCCTCCCAAGTGCTGGCATTACAGGCCTGCACCACCATGCCTGGCTAAAAACCCTCGTGTGCACACAGATTATCTTATTTTCTTTTGACATCCCCCATGAGTGAGGGCTGTCCACCTTCCTTCTACACATGAGGAGGCAGAGACTCCTTCAAGGTCACAGCGGCAGCAGGACTTGAGCCTTGTCCTCTCTGACTCCTGATCTGGTGGGGGCTGTGGGGGAGGTTGGGCTGGGGTGGGGGAAGAGGTGATTCACCTGACTCCATGGAGATTCAGCCCCGATTTTTTTTTCTTTTTTTTTTTGCGCCAACTGGCAGAATTTCCTCCCTTTCTCTCAGCCTCCTTTTCTGATTCATTTCCCATCTGTTAGTGGTTTCTGCCTTCTGAGAATGTGGATGATACAGAAGGGAGCAGCAAGCTGTGGGGCATGGGGGAGGGAGACACAAAAGTCCAGGTAGCCTTTAATAGATATTTTCAATTAATTAATTTCAGATTTTTGAGACAGGGTCTCACTATATAGCCCAGGGTGGCTTCAAACACATGGTGATCCTCCTGCCTCAGCCTCCCAGAGTTCTGGGATTGCAGGTATGTGTCACCATGTCCCACTTACAATTGCTTTTTAAGTGCTCTCTCAGGCAATGTTCTAGGATCTGGGTGTCCTGTGACTAACATAGACCTCAGCCTTGCTCTCATGGAGATTCCTTTGCAGGGTATAGTATGTGGCAGGGAGGGGCATAGACTAGGAGGAGATCCGTCAGGTACAGGCAAGGGCACTGACAGAGGTGGGAGACAGTACCCAGGAAGGGCACACAGCTTGAGACAGTGAGAACCAGGAAGCCCCAGGGAATGGGCCAAGAGGAGACCATGAGGTGCAGTGTGCCAGGTGTGGGGATGTGGAGAGGGCAAAGGTCACAGGTCTGTGAGTTGGAGGCACTGGGACAAAGCCTATGGGATGGCAGGGGGACAGCAAGGGTGTAAATAAGGAGAAGCCCTCAGTGCCAGGTCACCAGGGGCATGTAGGCGGATGAAGTCAAACTCTATTCTAAGGTGACAGAAGCCACTGGAAGAATGAAGACTTAAGCCACTCCACACGTGCTGGGTAAGTTGCTTAGCTTCTCATCTTTACAGGGGTGCATAATCGGACCAGTGAAGTTGGACAAATCAGAAGAGCTCATGGCGGTGCCTGGTGGCCAGCCAGCTCTCCGCAAGCCTGAGCATCCCCGCCCTCAGGCTCTCACTGTTGACAAACTGGCTTTCCGCCACCGAGGGCCTCTGTCCACCTGCCACCCATGCTCTCTGCAGGAGGGCCTAGATGTCTCTACTGTGCCACATGAGACCTCTCCAAACCCCCAGCTGTCCCCAAAATTATACCCATTGTTCAGCTTTCTTTTGGGTATTAGGCAATTAATTCAGGGGCAGTCTACCACTGAGCTATACATAGAAAAAAAGACTGGAAGGAAATATGCCAGATGTGGACAGAGGTGAGCTTTTAAAATTTTTTTATTTTTCTGTGCTTTTCCATCCTTTCAAGTACTTTGCAATTTTCTACAATGATCATGTAATTATTAAGCAGAAAAAAAAGAGAAAAGTTTTCATATGACTTTCCTCCTAAAGCAATCATCTTACTGCCTTATGCCTTGTTCTTCCCTTCTAGCAATAAAATTGGAAGAGCTGTCTCTACTGGGCATTTCTGTACTTCTCTTCCATTTACAGTTACCTGATCCTCTACCTTCTGTGTCCACCCCCCCCCCCGCCCCCGGGAAGCTCGGAGGACAGCAAAGACCTCTCAGTTGCCAAATCCGGTGGTTTTCCTTTCCTTGCTGGAACTCACTGCAGTGTCTGGTGTTGCCAGCATCATCTCCTCCTGGAAAACCCCTGCCTGCTTGTTGGGCTTCCTGTCTCCCCTCTGTCCAGTGGCCCAACCTTTTCAAGAACTTGTGCTTGGTCTCTGTGGGTTCCTCAAGTTTTAGTGCTCCCCAGATTTTGGCCTCTGGTCCTTCCCTTTCTGCAGTCTTCCTTGGTGACCCCATCCCGTCTTAGCTTTTATGGTCCATCTACACAACAATCCTAAAGTCCAGTGGATCTGCCTTCCACTGAACACCTTCATCTGGATGTCACCACAGCACCCACATTCAACAAGTCCAAGCTGAGCCATCACTTCCACTTTCCCTAATCCTCAAACTACCAAACCATCGCTTCCCCCCAGCCTGAGACACCTCACCACTGATGGGGCTCTGCATGCGGCCCTCACTCTCCCCTGGCTGGAAGATGACGGCAGTCTCTCCACAACTTCCTTCTCCTGCTTTGCTTCCTCGCCAGTCCATATCTCTTCCTTCCTTCCCCCCCCCTTTTTTTTTTTGAGACAATGTATTGCTGTGTAGCCTAGGCTGGCCTCAAACTCACCATCTTTTTGCCTCAGTCTCCCAAGGCTGGGATTACAGGTGTACCACTAGGTTTGACTTCTAGTCCATATTTTCTTAAAAATTTTCTGATCCTTGGCTGGGCGTGGTGGCGCACGCCTATAATACCAGCACTTGGGACGCTGAGGCAGGGATAATGCTGAGAGTTCAAGGTTAGCCTGGACTACATAGTGAGTTCAAGGACAGCTGAAACTACATAGCAAGACCCTGTCTCAAAAGAATCCCCCACCTGCCGGTGAGATGGCTCAGCGGCATAAGCGCCTGCTTTGCAAGCGCGAGGGCCCGAGTTCGACTCCCGGATCCCACATACGAAAAAGGGGCCGGTGATATCGCTCAGTGGCACGGGTGCCTGTTGGCGCGCGAGGTCCTGAGGTCGACCCCCCGGTACCCACAAAAAAAAAAAAAAAAAGAATCCCCCACCAAAAAAAGCCAGGTGTGGTGGTGCATGCTTGTAATCCCAGCACTCAGGAGCCTGAGGCAGGCAGATTGCTACAAGTCTGAGGCCAGTTTGAGCTACACAGTGAGACCCTGTCTCAAAACAAACAAACAAAAAACCTCTTTAAAATATTACTTGCCCCAGGGTCTTTAGGATGGGTAACATTTTGGGGGAGGTGGATGAGGTGTGAGCACCAGAAATTTCTGCAGTGATGTGGAACTGGGCATTAGCAGCGCTGCTAGAGAAGACTTCAAAACCTCCCTTGAGGGGTTGAGGGGGTATGGCTCAGAGGTAGAGCACATGCATACTGTGTGTGGGGATCTAGGTTCAAATCTCCAGCACTGAAAACAAAGGGACAACAACAACAAAAACTCCTGCATCCCTTACTTTCTTCTCAAGATACTTCCTTATTTCCTACTTCTATTCCTTGGCACATATTGTTGGTTTATAGTATTGGGGAATGAATCTAGGGACTCTTGCTGAGGTACATCCCCATTCCTTTCATTTTTGGAGGGGGCAGTTGAGGCAGGGTCTTTCTATGTAGTTCAGGCCTTGAACTCACTGTGTAGCCCAGGGTGGCCTCAAACTCACAGCAATCCTCCTGCCTCAGCCTCCGAAATGCTGGGATTATAGAAGTTCACCACCAAACCTGGCTGGCCTTGAATTTCCAATCCTCCTGCTTCAGCCTCTTGAGTAGTTGGGATTACAGATGTGTACCACTACCCCTGGCCGTGATGTTCTCTTTGGAGGCTCTCCTCCAGTATTTGATGAACTGCTAGTCCTCCTCTGAGACCTGGCTGAAACACTCCCTCCCCTGGGAAGCCTTTCAGGAATCCTCCAGGGAGAGTCCTATGCACCTTGTCAATGCCTTGTTTGTATCTCTAGGACAACACCTATACCACTTCTCTGTCTATGTCTTTCCAATTTTGTCTCCTAAGAAGGTGAACCAAGAACTTCTGGAAAGCAGAGACAGGGTTTTAGTGAATGCTCAGTGAGTGTCTGTGCCTAGTCAAATCACAGCTGTTCACAGGAAAGATGAATTCACAAAGGTCAAGAGTCCAATCATAACCAGGCTCTTTTATACTCAGAACCATCTAAGGCAGAAATCCTTCATCATAGGAACAGGCCTAACATGGGTCCTGAGTCTTCTGTTAAGATCCTCCCAACAGCCTTCTGCAATGAGTATAGCTATAGCGGGATACTCATCTCTATTTTACAGGCAAGGAAATCAAGGATAAAGGGAGATGTAAATTGGCCAAGATCCTAGAGAGGCTAATGCCAAGCGATAATTCAGGGTTTGTTTTGGTACCGGCAATTTAGGACCTTGCGCTTGCCAGGCAGGCACTTGTGCCACTGAGCTATATCCCCGACCCCAGACTGTTTCACCCCCAAATCTAATTATATTTTCTGTCCCTTTTTTTTTGACAGGGTCTTGTTACATAGCCCAGGCTAGCCTCAAACTTGTAATCCTCCTGCCTCTGCTTCCTGAGGGCGGGGAGCGCTGGGATCAAGGCGCACAACACCCCAGCCAGCTGAGAAAGTCTGTATATTTATCAGTTACTATTACTATTCCTGGTCGCAGGAATTTTCCTAAGCACAGTTCATGTATCGTTGATTTGGACACGCACAACATTATGCCTTTGGGGAAGCAGAGGACACTGCTCTGGAGTCGCTGAAGTTTCATAAGCAAAGGCAAGACTTGAATCCAGATCCTCACAAGCAGGGAAGCCTCGGCAAACAGGCACGGGTCAGAGGCTGTAAGGCGCTTGCAAAAGGGTTCATGAGCAGTTATCGATCTATGCTCAGCCACATCTTCTGATTCCAAATTGATAACTGCATGGTAACTTGAATTGAAGGTCTGATAAACTGTAAGCTTCATCTAAGAGGACTGGGGGAGTAAAAAGGGTAGCGTCCTCCAGAGAAGTCGAGAAACCCGGCTCGGTCCCCGCTTGTGGGTGAGACAATTTTTTAATTTGGGCCTTATTTCCCTCATCTATAAAATGGGGGAAGAGAGTTATTGGGGTCCCTAGCGTCTTTCCCAGCACTGCTTTCAAGGAGCGAAGACTTCTGCTCACAAAAGGAACAAGTCCTTCGGCTGCGGTTTAGCCTCCACGGGACCGTCAAATAGGGGACGCGTTCCCTTTAAGGTGCCAGCTCGCCGGCGGCGGCGGCCGGAAGTGTTGAAGTCCGGCCTGGCGGCGGCGGTGCAGGTTGCAGCCGTGGCGGCCTCTGCGCATGCTCCGTCGCCCGCCCGCCCTGGCCGCTCGCCGCCCGCCCGCCCGACGGAGACGGTGAGGAGGGGGAGGGGTGGGCGCGCGGGCGCGGACGCGGGGTGGGGTGGGGGCGGGGGGGGCGGACGCGGGGGCCGCGCGGCGGCCGGCGAGGGCGGGCGGGCGCGCAGGGGGCGGGGGGCTGCTGCCTCCGCGGGCGCCTCCCCACGCCCTGTGCGTGCCGCCGCCGCCGCCGGGGAGCGAGCGGACGTCGCGGCGCCGCGGGGGGGGTGGGGGGACGCTGCCGCTGGGTCCGCCCGAGCAGCCGGGCCGCCCCCAGCGCGGCCGGCCGCGCCGCCTGGGCTCGGGTCCCGGGCGGAGGCCGGCGGGGCGGGCGAGCCCGGCAGTGGGGGGCCCCGCGCCCCCGGAGCGGGGGGCCCGGAAGTCCTCGGCCGAGGGGCCAGCGCGATTCCGGACCGAGTAGTCCGGGCGTCTGGGATCCCGGCGAGTGGCCCGGGGAGCCGGGGGTGTCCCCACGGGCGGGGTCCGGGAGCCCCGGCGCTTCCGCGAAGAGCTGGGAGGGGCCTGGGTCCCGCCGGGCAGGGGGCAGCGGTGCGGCGAGCCCGGAGGCCGCCGGAGGAGACCATCGGAGCGTCTGCTGCAGCGAGCGCAGAGAGGGGCCTCCGCGGTGGAAGGGAGGGTCCGGCCGCCATCGGAGGGGCGCGCTGGAGGCCCGGTCATTTGGCCGAGGGGGAAGGAGCCAGGTCCTTTCCGAGGGCTAGGGGACGAGAAAGGAGCTCCAAGGCAAAGCGAGCAGCCCCCGGGCTTCCCGCAGAGGAGGCGGCCGCAGGAAGACACCCGGAGCCTCCCGAAGTGGGAATGACAGGGTCCACCTGAGAGGGACGGGCAGCTAGTGCTCACCCATGCACAGGTAGTGAGCAGGGTGGTCCTGTCGGGGCGGGGAAACCTAAGATAAGTGAGGGGAAGATAAGGGCTTTCTGAGAGGATGGGAATTAATTGGCCAGGTGTCATCTAATTGAGCAGGAGAGATGAGGGCAAAGCCTTACTGAGTGAGGGTCTTGGAGAGGAATCCATCGGACCTGACCTATGGATCAGAAGGATTCTCTCAAAATAAGAGATTCTCTCAAAACAAGAGAAATTTCAGCTCCGTAGCAGACACAAGAGAGACTTTTAATGGTGTCTCTTTAGGAGGGTCAAGAAGTAGAGGTTTCCTACTTGTCCACTGCCCCTTGCCTCTGTAGGAGATTTTCATGAAGTGATTGGACTGTCCCTCCTGACTTGTCAGCCATATACATACTAGTTCTGTGTATTTGCTGTTTACTGACTTGTCATTTGTATTTACTTCAGCAAACACTTTTTGTTTGGTGGTGCTGGGTATTGAACCCAGGGCCTTACACTCTCGAGCCCCTTCAGCAAACATATTGAATATTTAACTTTTCCGCTTCTTCGGGTTAGTTTGGGTCCTGTTTTGCTCCCCTGAACTCTAGTGGGATGACTCTCCAAAGAACTATCTCATTGCTTCCCCAGATACTTACAGTAAAGGAGACGCTTCTCTGTGACTTGTCCTGAACTTCATTTGCCCTGGATATTTCCCTCATGATGGTTGGTTCTGTGTAATCTGCCTTTTGGCCTCTTGACATCTGGTAGCACTCTAGGTCAGCTACTAAATGTATCAGGAGGAATAAAGAATATAAAGAGTTCTGGTCTTTATTATAATAAAGTTTCAACTTAGAAATTTCTTAATGTACTATAAGGTTTAAAAGTTAACAGTAGACGCTAGGCATGGTGGTGCACACCTGTAATCCCAGCGCGGAGAGACTGAGACTGGAGGATCACCGCACGTACAAGGCTGGCCAGAACTACAGCAAGACCATGTCGCAAAAAAACAACAAAAAAGTTACAATATAATGTGGAATAAATATATTCTGGGGTTAGAAAATTTCAGAATATCTGGTATTTTTCAACTACCAATTCTAATATTCCTATAATCATGTGATGCTTGTGCTTTCTTCTGTTTTTTTTTTTTTTTTGGTGGGTACCGGGGGTCAAACTCAGGACCTCGTGCACCAGCAGGCGCCTGTGCCGCTGAGCGATATCACCGGCTTTTTTTTTTTTTTTTTCGTATATGGGTACGGGGAGTCAAACTCAGGACCTCGCACTTGCCAGGCAGGCGCTTATGCCGCTGAGCTATCTCACCGGCCCTCTGACAGTTTATGAGAACAGTAATGTGCTTACTTTCAAAATGTCTTGTCAAAATAACTGTTTTGGTGCTAGGCATGAAGCTCAAGGCCTAGACATGCTGAGCCTGTGCTCTACCATTGAGCTATACCCCTACCTCCAAATAATTATTTTCATATAAATATGACCATTTCCAGCTGGATGTGGAGACACGTCTGTAATTCCAGCGCTTTGGGAGGATCACAAGTTTAAACTCAGCCTGGGCAACAGTGGTTTTTTTTTTTTTTTTGTGGGTACCGGGGGGGACGACCTCAGGACCTCGCGCGCCAACAGGCACCCGTGCCGCTGAGCGATATCACCGGCCCCTTTTTCGTATGTGGGTTCCGGGAGTCGAACTCGGGCCTTCGCGCTTGCAAGGCAGGCGCTTAAGCCGCTGAGCCGTCTCACCGGCCCCCCTGTTTTTTGTTTTTTTTGAGACAGAGTCTTGCTGTGTAATTCAGGCTGCTCTTGAACTCACTATGTAGTACAGACTGTCCTCAAATTTGAAGCGATCCTGCTGTCTCAGCCTCCCGAGTGCTGGGATTACAGGAGAGTACCATCATGCCCAGCCAGCTGGGCAATTTAGTGACTTAGGGAAACACTCTCAAAGTGTTGTGTATGTAGTTGAGAAGGCTCTCAATTCAATGTGGTATATACCATATGTCCTTTATGTGCATCCCCTAGAGTTAAAGACAGTGTTATGTGATTTCACAGAAATACTCTAAGGTCCCTTCTGTGAAATACCCAAAGGATCAACTCACTTGCCTCAGGAGTTTTTATTGCTATAAACAAGAGGTACATTTCAGTTTACACTCAGCTCAGAGATGACCTTGCATTTAGCCAGTGTAGTCTGTGGATCTGGTTTCAGGTTACTCGCCAGAAGTATGGTATTTAGGGTAATGAGAGATATTCAACCCAAACTCACTACTCTAAAGAATTTATGAATTGCCATGTAGTCAGACCTGTGTCTCTGACAGACATTGAAGACCTTGTGGATGATTATAATTATCTTTCATAGTCTCGGGAGGTTAGAGAAGCAGCCAGAACATTCCTGTCAGGTTCCAAGGTGTGGGAGGGTCAGGAGCAAAATATGAGTCCCTATTGAGGAAGGTATTCATCAAGAACTCTGCCAACCACTTATTCAGAATGTCACAGAGGGACTCAGTCTCAGGCTAAAAGGTTGAAATTAGAAGCATCTATTTCTACTTCTAAACCATCAATTTACCTAAGCTATTGTTATTATTTTTTTAAATGTAAAGTTACTTTTTGGAGTAATAATCTTGCTTGGGATCCCCCCCGGCCCCCATGCTGGGGATAGAACCCAGGGGCTTAAGCATGCTAAGGCAAGTGCTCTACCACTGAGCTACAGCTTCAGCCCTGGGTTTTAGATTTTAAATAGGCTTTAAATTAAAAACAAACAAAACTCTAGTATTTAGTGGGGCATGGTGTCCCAGCCTGTAATCCCAGCACTCTGGGAGGCTGAGGCAGGAGGATCACCATGAGTATGAAGCCACCCTGGGCTATACATGGTGAGTTCAAGGCCAGCCTGAGTACATAATGAATGAGAACCTGTCTCACTGTCCCCCAGCCAAAAAAAAAAAAAAAAAAAAAAAACTCTGCTAGTATTTAGTATATGATAATCTTATGGGCTTTATTACTACAAAAATGTGCTTTAAATGAAAAAAAAAATAGCTTAGGTAAATTAGTGAGTTACAGAGGCAGAATTGGAATGACACTTATAATTTCAACCATTATATTTTAGCCTGAAACTTAGTCCCCTCTATGACATTGTGAATGAGCAGTTGATGGAGTTCTTGATGAATACCTTAGGGACTCATACTTTACTCCTGTTTCCTCCCACACCTTGGGACCCAGGAGTGGTGTTTTGGCTGCTTCTCTAGTAAAAGAATAGTGTTTGACAATCAGTGAATAGCCTGTAAATGTTACCTGTGATTATTATTTTAATTTACTCTAGTTTTTTGTTTGTTTGTTTTGTACTGAGAATTGAACTCAGGACCTTGCACTTGCTAGGCAGGCGCTTGTGCCGCTGAGCTATATACCTGGCCCTGATTTACTCTAGTTTTGTGATTGACTTTAAAGATATCTGTTGGTTCAGTTATCCTAGAATTTGATGGCATTTGTGTGTTTATATATATGTATTTTTTTTCTTTCTTTTTTTCCCTTTTTCCAGTAATGGATATTGAACCCAGAGCCTTTTTACTGAGTTATATCTCTAGCCCTTTTAAAATTTTTTATTTTGAGGCACAGTCTTGATAAGTTACTAAATTGCCCAGACTAGGCTCAGACTTGTGGTCCTCCTGCCTCAGCCTCCTAGAATGCTGGGATCACAGGCATGTGCCGCCATGCATGCTCTTTTGACCTTTTCGAGATTTAGGATCCTAATTGTTTGGTTTTGTTGCAAATAGCCAGATGAACCAGGTATTTATTCTCTATCTCTCTTTTTTCTTCTAGTTTTAAACCTTTAATTGCAGAAGTTCAGATTGTGTATTATAATATTGCATAATTTTTCATCTAATATACAACCATGTCATGGATCTCTATCCTCTTTTTTTTGTTTTTGTTTTTTATTTTTTGTTCCCTAAGAGTAGCTGTTATCCCCTTTGACATCCAAAGAACTTGACTCTGTGTAAAGTGGAGTAGACTAAATATTTGTTGGAGCTGGGCGTGGTGGTGCACACCTGTAATCCCAGCACTCAAGAGGTTGAAGCAGGAGGATCATTTATTGAGCTGCTCATAATGATGGGCTGTAAACTACGCAACTTAGCCTAGATGCCTAAGCAAGTTTATACCCCCCAAATTAGGAAAGTGGAAAACTTTAGAAGTCTTCAAGGATAAGATGACATTCATGGAACAAAAATTTATTGTATACTTTTTTTCTTTTCTTTTTGTGGTACTGGGCGTTGAACCTAGGGCCTTCACACTGAGCTATATCTCCAGATGTTTTTTATGTTTTATTTTGAGGCTGGGAGTGTAGTTCAGTATTTGAAGGTTTTTGTTTTGTTTTGTTTTCAGACAGGGTCTCACTATGTAGTTTAGGTTGGCCTCGAACTTGCTATGTAGCCCAGGTTGGCCTCGAACTTGCGGCAATCCTCTTGCCTCAGCTTCCTGAGTGCTGGGATTACAGGTGTGTGCCACCATGCCTGGCTACCTGAGTTTTTCTAAAGAAACTTGTCATATAGCAAGTATACTGTAAGCTGGGCATGGTGGCACATGTGTGCAATCCCAGTACTATGGGAGGCAGGAGGATCACAAGTTTGAACAAGGCCTGAGCAATTAAGCAAGCTGCAGTATCTCAAAATAAAATGACAAACCTGAACTACATAGTGAGACCCTGTCTCAAAAAAAAAAAAAGAAAACCTCATGTAGGTACTTTTGTAGACAGGTGTCTGATATTTGAAAACCCATTCATTACACTCCTATGTCCTGCACACTGTACTAGGCACAGAGAAGCTGCTGAGTATGAAAAGCAGCCCTTAGCTGTGTACCTGTAATTGCAGCTACTTAGGAGGCTGAGGCAGGAGGATCCTTGGAGTTCAAGACCAGCCTGGACAATGTAGCAAGACCCTGTCACATCTGGGTGTGGTGCTGCATGTCTACAAATCCAGCACTCTGGGAGTCTGAGGCAGGAGGAGCACAAGCTCCAGCCCAGGCTGGGCAATTTAGTGAGACCCTGTCTTAAAATAAAAAATTAAAAAAGGGCTATTTTATAAAAAATAAAAAAGGGTATCAGTGCGATATCCGTGGGCTCAATCTCCAGTATACCATTAAAACAAAACAAAACAAAACAAAACCTAACTAACTAAATAAAAAGGCAATGCTTTCCCAGGATGTGCAGTCAGGTGGGGAGAGGCTGACACAGTGGCCTGGGGGTTGTGACCGGGGCACTATAGGTGCAGAGGGAGCAGGAACACAAGTTAAGACCTAGTCCAGGAAGTCACAGAAGGCTCCTCGTAGAAGCGATGTTTAAATAAGTAATAAGTTGAGCAGGAACTCACCAATAAGGAAGGGAAAAAGAACCCTAGGTGGAGGAAACAAGTGTGAAGGCTCAGCTGAGGAAATATTTGAGAAGCTGGGAAACGTGTACTGTTAGGAGCACACAGTGTGGGAAGAGCTGAGAAGGGAGGCTGGCAGGGTGAGGCGGGGACAGATTCTGAGGCACATGAAGGCGTTGGCACCTTACTCTAAGAGCAGCGGGAATACATGGAAGGGTTTTTAAGTGGAAAATGGCCCATGGCCTTTAGTAGAATCACCTTTGCTGTTGTGTGGAGATTGAATAGGTGGAGGCCAAGAGCAGAGATCAGGATTATGAGAAGCAGCTGGAAGAGCCCAGGTGACAGCGTGGTAGCCCAGATAGGATGGCAGCACGGATGGAGAATGGGAGGATGATTTAAATATATATATTAGAATGGATAGGATATGTGCTTGACTGGGTTGAGAAAGAGAGGAATCAAAAATAACTCCTTAGTTTCTGGCTTGTGAAAATGAGTAGAAGGAGCCAGGCATGGTGGCGCAGACCTGTAATCCCAGCACTCAGGAGACTGAGGCAGGAGGATTGCCACGAGTTCGAGGTCAGCCTGGGCTACCTAGTGAGTTCAAGGTCAGCCTGACCTACACAGTAAGACCCTGTCTCAAAAAAAAAAGTAGAAGGAGCACCACTTACTGAGACAGGAAATTGAGGAGCAGATTTGAGAGGGAGCGTGAGGCACTGTTTAATGTGTGTATAAGACATTGTAGAGGCTAAAAGCAAAGGTGTACAATTCATGAAAAATTTGAATGTGGGATTATAAAGTACAGAAATCAGATATGAGGAATTATGACTAGGTCATATATAAACAAACTGACTGAACCAACATATATTAGTGCCTAAAACAAGCAGGGCCATGGAAAGCACAAAAATGTTCTGAGGAGACAGCACCTGTCTTCACAGAAGGTAGTGTGCAGCTGTGGAGATAAATGTTCATTGAGCAGCGACACAGGGCACAGTGTGCACATGAGGAGGGACCTGTAGGCCCAGTGTTGGGGGAATATAGAAAAGAAAATGCTTTGACAGTGTGGCTTCATGGAATGGGCTTTGAACTGAGCCTTGAAGGGAAAAGGAAATGCAAGAGAAAGTTGTTTTGGGCTTAGGGACTGACTGAGGCACAGAAACCTGAAATTACTTAAGCGTCTGTTCTGAGTACAGCGGCTGGGTGGTATGGCTGGAGCTCCACGTTCTTGGAGTGTGATACACAGTTTTTGGGTGTGCAGATAAAACTGGAAAAGTACTTTGAGGGCAGTGAGGTTGACTTTGAGTAGCGTGCTTAAGTTCGTGTTTAGTAGGCAAACAAATGCTGTGGCAGAGCTGAGAAGTGTGTAAGTCCTTTGACTACCAGTTACGTATTTGAGCGTGCATCTGTTGTTTCTGTTCAGGCGCAGTTCTGGTCATCTTCACGTATTCACATATCTAAGTAAATAAAGTGCTTTTATCTATATTCTCTCTTTTTTTTTTTTTTTTTTTTTGGTTTTTTGAGACAGGATCTTGCCATGTAGTTCAAGCAGGCTTTGAACTCACTGTGTAGCCCAGGCTGCCCTTGAACTTGTGACAATCCTCCGGCCTCAGCCTCCCAAGTGCTAGGATTACAGGCAGGCACCACTACGCCTGGCCTTTTCTTTTCTTTTAGATAGGGTCTTGCTATGTAGCCCAGGCTGGCCTTGAATTTAAAGTGATCCTCCTGCCTCAGCCTCCTGAATGCTGGGATTACAGGTGTGCACCACCACTCCAGGTTTAAATAACTCTTTCCAACTGTGAAGACTAACAACTGCAAAATATTTTGGGACTTTTTGGGTTTTCATTAAGATTGGGACAAGGGGGGTAGCTCAGTGGTACAAAAGTTGCCTAGAGTGCATGAGACCGTATTTTCAATTCCCAGTACCTTAAAAAAAAAGGGCCGGTGAGATAGCTCAGCGGTGCAAGCGCCTGCCTGGCAAGTGCAAGGTCCTGAGTTCGACTCCCGGAACCCACATAAAGGAAGAAAAGGGCTGGTGATATCGCTCAGCAGCACAAGCACTTGCTGGTAGGTGTGAGGTCCTGAGTTTGACTCCCGGTACCCACATTAAAAAAAAAAGAAAAAAGATTGAACAATGGCTTTGAGTTACTTTTTTTTTGTGTGTGTGTGGGTACCGGGGGTCGAACTCAGGACCTCGCGCACCATCAGGCGCCCGTGCCGCTGAGCGATATCACCGGCCCTTTTATCATGTGTGGGTTCTGGGAGTCGAACTCGGGCCCTCGCACTTGCCCAGGCAGGCGCTTACGCCACTGAGCCATCTCACCGGCCCGAGTTACATACTTTTTATTTTATTTTATTTTAATTTTTTTGAGACAGGGTCTTCCTATGTAGTTCAGGCTTACCTGGACTCACTATGTAGCCCAGGTTGGCCTCAAACTCAAGGTAATCCTCCTGCCTCAGCCTTCCAGGTGCTGGGATTACAGGCACACTGCACCACATCCGGCTGAGTTATGTGCTTTAAAATCAAGGAGCATATGGTGCTGCATGTTGGATTCCTCAATGACTCTGCAAGGGAGGTGTCAGTTGAGGTCATGTGTCTATTCAGTCGGAGGCAAAGAGGTATTAAATTCCTCAAATTGAGCTGTGTTGGACATGCCTGTAATCCCAGTTCTCTGGGAGGCTGAGGCAGAAGGGTCACAAGTTCAGGACAAACTCTAGGTGACTTTTCGAGACCCTGGTTATGGCTCAGGGTAAAGGGTGTGTGTGCCGTGTCCAGTACTGGAAAAAAAAATTAAAGAACTATGCAATGCAAGTCATCTTCCCCTTGCCACAGAGCTCAGTTCAGTTAGTGGATAACTAGGATATCCACTATCCATATTGCAAAGGACAGAGTATGTCGTACTTGATGAGGTATAACAGCTAGTTGCACAGAAAATATGTATGAGTCTTACCCTCCAGAGCCTTACCATTTGGGTAAAACTAGTGGTGTGCTATAAACCAGTTCTCCAGAAAAAAGAAAACGAAAGTCCTGATTTGTGGTGCTCATCAGTTTCTGTGGTGTGTATGTTCTGAGCATTGTTGATCCCAAGCTACTAAACTCAAGAGTTGAGAAGAGATGCTCACGGTTAGTTTTTAGGAGTGGGCAGGGTGGGGTCTGGCATGAATCACAGACACAAGAAAACCTACAATAGCAGAAGTGTTTCTTTCTTCTTCTTCTTCCTTCCTTCCTCCTTTTTCTCCTCTTCCTCCTCTTCCTCTTTTTCCTCTTCTTCCTCTTCTTCTTCCTTTTCTCCTCCTTCTTCTCCCCCTTCTTGTCCTCCTCCACCTTCTTCTTCCTCCTCCTCTTCCTCCCCCTCCCCTCCCCCTTCTTCCCCTCCCCTTCCCCCTCCCCCTCCTCTTCCTCTTTCTTTCTTGTCGTGTAGTTCAGGCTGGCCTTGAACTCACTATGTAGCCCAGGCTGGCCTCCAACTCATGGTGATCCTCCTGCCTCAGCCTCCCAAGTGCTGGGATTACAGGTGTGCATCCCCATGCCTGCGCAAAAGTGTTTCTGACAAAATTAGAGCCTATGTCTGCCTCTCTCACAGTCCATCCTTCTCAGAGTGCTGCGACCTCCAAGGTACTCACAGAATCGGTAGTTACCAGCCTGGCATTCCTTTCCTATGGTTGTGGTCTTTCAAAGCAGATGAAGTTACTTGCTCTCCTTGTTTCTGCCAGCAGCCCCGGCGACCTGACTTCATGTGAAAAATGGCAAATGCAGAAGTGAGTGTCCCAGTGGGAGATGTTGTTGTGGTCCCCACTGAAGGAAATGAAGGGGGGAACCCAGAAGACACGAAGACCCAAGTGATCTTGCAGTTACAGCCTGTGCAACAGGGGTAAGTGGCTAGAGATCTGGATGTTTTGAAAAAATTTTAGGTTTAGAGGGTGGGGAAATTTTAACTTTATGGTTGCTTAGTACAATGAAACATCCAACGCCAGAGCTGGCTGAGTTTTCACCTTGAAAACATATTTTGTGTTAGTCATTTTACCATTTATTGCAGCAGTTACCTATTTCCTTGTATCCCCTGCTCCCCACTGTGAGGTCCTTAAGGGTAAATTAGGTGGCTCTCGCATCTTTTCTTTTCTTTCTTTTTTTTTTTTTTAAGGAGGAAAGGTTTATTGCAACTCACAGTTTGTAGAGGTTTCAGTTCATACTTGGCTGGCTCCAAGGCAGGGGAGCATGGCAGAGGAGAAATAGTTCATGGTGGGCAGAAGGCAGCAAGCAGTAGTTCATTGAAAAGAAAGGTGGGCCGGTGAGATGGCTCAGCGGCGTAAGCGCCTGCCTTGCAAGCGCGAAGGCCCGAGTTCGACTCCCGGATCCCACATACGAAAAAGGGGCCGGTGATATCGCTCAGCGGCACGGGTGCCTGTTGGCGCGCGAGGTCCTGAGGTCGACCCCCCAGTACCCACAAAAAAAAAAAAAAAAAAAAAAGAAAAGAAAGGTGTGTGCTAATATTGTTTGGACAATTGAATGCCGATATCTTGTATTTTTTTTTTTTTTTTTTTTTGTGGGTACCAGGGGTCAACTTCAGGACCTCGTGCGCCAGTAGGCACCCGTGCCACTGAGTGATATCACCGGCCCTTTTATCGTATGTGGGTACCGGGAGTCAAACTCAGGACCTCATGCTTGCCAGGCAGGTGTTTATGCCGCTAAGCTGTCTCACTGGCCCCTATCTTGTGTTCTGAGTAAATAATTTAAAGATAACAATATGCAATGTATTAGCCATTGTTACCCTCCTATTATGTTGTTTTGAAATTTTGTTCCTTTTTTTTTTTTTTTCCTCTCTCTTTAAAATAAAAATTCAAGGGCCTGGGCCGGTGAGACAGCTCAGCGGCTTAAGCGCCTGCCTTGCAAGCGCGAAGGCCCGAGTTCGACTCCTGGAACCCACATACGAAAAAGGGGCCGGTGATATCGCTCAGCGGCACGGGTGCCTGTTGGCGCGTGAGGTCCTGAGGTCGTCCCCCCGGTACCCACAAAAAAAAAAAAAAAAAAAAAAAATTCAAGGGCCAGTGAGATAGCTCAGCGGCATAAGTGCCTGCATGGCAAGCGTGAGGTCCTGAGTTCGACTCCTGGTACCCACATACAAAGGAAAAAAGGGTCGATGATATCGCTCAGTGGCATAAGCGCTTGCTGGCAAGTGTGAGGTCCTGAGTTCGACCCCCGGTACCCACAAAAAATAAATAAATAAATTAATTAATTAAAAATTAAAAAAAAAAAAAGAAAGGCAGCAAGCAGGGAAGTAGTGGAGTAGCAAGGGAGCCTTTTTTTTTTTTTTTTTTTTTTTGTCTTTTTGAGACAGGGTCTCGCTAGGCAGTTCAGGCTGTGCTTGACCTCTCTATGTTGCCGAGGTAATCCTCCTGCCTCAGCCTCTAGAATGCTGGGATTACAGGAGTATGCCACCACACTCAGCCATCACATTTTAATTATCCATACTATTTAGCACAGACCCTCAGCCCATGTTACTCAAAGGCAGTGTAGTTAGAATCAGAAGAGATTGGGCAAGGCAACTATAAAAGTACTTCTAAAACAAACAAACATGAAAAAAAATACTTCTATCATAGTTCTCTTAGGTCATGAATGGCCACATTATCAAGTTTAGCCTATCAAAAAGTATATATCAAGCTGTGTTTGTTGGTGCACACTGAGTAATCTCATACTCTGGGAGGCAGAGGCAGAAGGATCATTAGTACAGCCTGGGCAACTTAGTAACTTAGTGAGATCCTGTCTCAAAATACATTTAAAAAGGGCTGTAGCTCAGTGCAAAGGCTCTAGGTTCAATCCCTCCTAGTACCAAAAAAAAAAAAAAAAAAAAAAAAAAATATATATATATATATATATATATATATACACACATTGTATTATGAAGATGTTGGAAAAAATATAGTAAAAGGTTCTCATCACAATGGAGTTTCTAGTTATGAAAACCAAAAATACAAGTATGTAAATAAAACGATTAGTTCCATGGCAGAATCTAAGAAGTGCTGAGTAGCATAGTTGGGAAGTGCTTTGGAATTCAGATCATTGTGAATTTGAAAGTTGAGATAAAAATCTTTTGTTTATTTATTTTTTATTTTTTTATTTTTTGTCTTTTTGAGACAGGGTTTCACTATGGAGTTCAGGCTGGCCTGGAATTCACTTTGTAGCCCAGGCTGGCCTCGAACTCACAGCGATCATCCTGCCTTAGCCTCCTGAGTACTGGGATTACAGGTGACAGGGTCTCTAGCTATGTAATTCAGGCTGGCCTTTAACTCACTATGTAGCCCAGGCTGGTGATCCTTCTGCCTCAGCCTCCCCAGTGCTGCGATTATAGGCATGCACTACCACACCTGGCCCTGTTTATTTTTCGGTGCTAGGAATCAAACCTGGACCTTGTGCATGCCAGGCAAATGCTACCACTGAACTGTATGATCAACTCTAAGAGAGAAAATTTAAAAAGGGATCTTAAATAATAACTAAGAGAGGCCAGTGAGATGGCTCAGCAGCATAAGCGCCTGCCTGGCAAATGTGAGGTCCTGAGTTCGACTCCTGTTACCCACATAAAAAAAAAAAAAAAAAGAAAGAAAGAATAACTAAGAGGGCCAGGCATGGTGGTGCACTCCTGTAACCCCAGCACTTGGGAGTCTGAGGCAGGAGAATCACCAGCCTGGGCTACATAGTGAATTCAAGGCCATCCTGAACTACATGGAGAGACCCTGTCTCAAACAAAAACAAAAAGAATAAGTAGGGCCGGTGAGATGGCTCAGCAGCATAAGCACCTGCCTGGCAAGCGCGAGGGCCTGAGTTCGACTCCCAGAACCCACATACGATAAAAAAGGGCCGGTGATATCGCTCAGCAGCACGGGCGCCTGCTGGCGCATGAGGTCCTGAGTTTGACCCCTGGTACCCACACACACAAAAAAAGAATAAATAAAAATTAGATTTGTAGAGAGGAGGGGAAGTTCTGTCTTGGGGACTATGTAGAAGATTCTTCATAGGACTAGGATGTTCCTCAGTAGACTCATAATCTGATCCTAATCTAAGTAACGTATCACGTCTTACACATTTTTGGAGGTAGAGTTCATTTCTCTTGGTAAACTTTTTTTTTTTTTCTAAACTGGAGGTTAAACCCAAGGCTTTTTGCATGTTACACACAAACTCTACCACTGAGCTGTGCCCCCAGTCACTTCTCTTAATAATGTTTAAAGACTATTTAGAATAGTGCTGGGGATGTAGTTTAGTGACAGCTGTGTGAATTTAAAAAACACAATGCTAGCCAGGTATGCTAGGGTGCACCTATAATCTCAGCATTCAGGAAGCTGAGGTAGGAGGATCATCACAAGTTAGAGGCCAGCCTGGGCTACACAGTGAGTTCAAGGCCAGCCTGAACTAGTAGTGAGACCCTGTCTCAAAACAAAAGAAAACAAAACAATAGAATGCTGCAGGGCATGGTGGAGCATGTGTGTAATCTTAGCTACTCAGGAGGCTGAGGCAGGAAGATTGCCACAAGTTTGAAGCCAGCCTGGGTTGCATAGTCAGTTGAAGGCTAGCCTGAGCTACAAAGCAAGACCCTGTTTCAAAAAACTGAAAACAAAACAATAAAACAACAAAAAAAGAAAGTTCCAGGTAAACCTGGGCAATTTATCAAGATTATGTCTCAAAATAAAGTAAAAAGAGCCGGGCACAGTGGTGGATGCTTGTAGTCCCAGCACTTGGGATGCTGAGGCAGGAGGATCACTGAGAGAGTTCAAGGCTAGCCTGGCTACATAGTGAGTTCAAAGCAAGCAAGCCTGAACTCCACAGTGAGGCTCTGGTTCTAAATAAAAAAATAAATAAACAAACAAATAAATGCTAAAACTTTTCTTTTTTGGTTCTGGTAATCAACCTCATGGCCTCGTGCTTGCCAGGCAGCCACTGTGCCACTGAGCTATATCCCTGGCCTAAAACATTTTTAGTAAGTAAAGTTTCAAATGTTTATACAAATTTGAAAAACGCTTTAATGAACCCCAACTTTTAGCACGTATCAGCACATGGTCAGTCGTATTTCATCTCTGTATTTTTACACTTCTGATTTTTTTTTTTTTTTTTGTGGGTACCAGGGGTTGAACTCAGGACCTCGTGCGCCAGCAGGCGCCCGTGCCACTGAGCAATATCACCGGCCCTTTTTTCCTATGTGGGTTCCGGGAGTCGAACTCAGGCCCTCGCGCTTGCGAGGCAGGCACTTATGCCGCTGAGTTATCTCACCGGCCCCCTGATTTTTTTTGAAGCAAATCTCAGACATTTATATGTATCTCAAAAAGATAAGGACATTTTAGTTTTAATGGAACTGCGTATTTGTTGTGTTTATTTGTATGTGTTTTGGAACAGTGTATTTGTTGACATATTTGAATTTTTAAAAATTTTTGTTAGTCCATGTTTGCAGAACACAATGATAACATTCATTGTGAATTGTACAATGAATTGTACACTGTGGTGTACATGTACGTCACACATCTTGATTATATTTTTCCCCCTTCCTCTCCACCCCCAACATTTGGAATATTGTTAAATATGAAGGAAATATTATAAGATCTATAAGGGAAAATTGAGGTGAGTAATTTCTTTTAGGGGGCTAGGGATTGAACTCAGGACCTTGTGCCTGCTAAGCATATATTATAACATGAGCTACATTCCAGGTCTAGTGTAAACAATTTCTGACATAAGGCTGGTGAAATGATTTAAAATTTTATTTGTTTACTTATTTGTTTTTGGTAGCAGGGATGGAACCCAGGGCCTCACATGCTAAGCTCTACCACTATGATAGACCTCCAGCCCCATTGATTTAAATAATTTATTCTATTTGTTTTTGTTTTTTTGAGACAGGGTCTCACTGTGTAGTTCAGGCTGGCTTTGAACTCACCATGTAGCCCAGGCTGGCCTTGAACTCGCAGCGATACGCCTCCCTCAGCCTCCCGAGTGCTGGGATTACAGATGGGCACCACTGCACCTGGTGGAAATGTTATTTATTAAGCACGCATATACACACTTGCAGTTGTTACCTTTTGGTACATAAGGAAGAAATAGATTAAAGGGTAGGTTCTTTAATTCTTAGCAGCCTTATTTTCTCATAGTCTTTTTTTCTGTCTTTATTCCTCTCCCTCCCTCCCTCCCTTCCTTCCTCTCCTGGTACTGGGGATTGAACCCAGAGCTTTCACACTGAGTTATATGCCCAGCTCTTTTTAGTTTTTGCTTCCAGAGTCACTAAGTTGCCCAGGCTGTGCTGGAACTTAGAGTTCTCCTTCCTCAGCCTCCCAGAGTGCTGGGATTGCAGGTGTGCACCATCATTGTCTATCTTTCTTAAAGTGTTCCAGTTGTTATTTGTCCTGTCCCTAGTAGAGACAGAAAAAATATTTGTGCTATTTATAGTCTTAGTTTCTTTTTCAATGCTGAGGGTCAAACCTGGGCCCTTGCCCATACTAGGCAAGCACTTTACCACTCAGCTACGTTCATCACCCATTAGGGTGTGTGTATGTGCGTGTGTGTGCGCACATGATTGTTCGTGTGTGTGTGTGTGTGTGTGTGTGTGTGTGTGGTGTGTGTGTATGACTGTGGATTGCACACAAGATCTTCACACTGAGCTGTGTCACCGGTACTTTTTTACTTTTTATTTTGAGATGGGTCTTTTAAATTGCTAAGTTGCCCAGGCTGGGCTCAAACTTTTGACCTTCCTGCCTCAGCTTCCCACCTGTGGGGATTATAGGCATGCACCACTGTGCCCTGCTTTGATTTCTTCTTTTACGTTATATTTAGATATTAGGCATCTTTTTCCAACATATATTTTACTCCTCAAGCCACTGTTTAGTTTGAGTTTAATACATGGGCTACTGATTATGAGATAGTGCCTTTTTGTTTTTACAGCAATAGCGATTGAACCCATGCTCTTCACACTGAGCTACATCCCCAGCCCTTCTTTATATTTTATTTGGAGACAGGGGTCTCATTAAGTCTCTGAGTTGTCTGGGCTGGGCCCGAACTTGCCATCCTTTTGGCTTCAGCTGCCAGAGTACTGGGGTTATAGACGTACACCGCTATGCCCAGCCGATATGATGCTCAGTTGATATCTCTAGTTGAGTTATCTAATTATTTGAATATTTTATTTCATTTTAGCCTCATGTGATGAAAATGAGTGGGGGAACAAACACACTCTCACAAGCTGCATTGGTCTCATCAGTTTAATGTACTTGAGACAAAGATGGGCAACGAGTGCCTGAGTTCAGCCACGGTCATACTTCACCTGATTGGCTTTGGGTTCAGGTGGGAAGGAAAGAAACACTCAAAGAACATGGGTAAAATTCTGGGAATATATTGAAGATTATAAAGAAAGCAAGAAGTAATTAGAGGGCTGGTGAGATGGCTCAGCGGCTTAAGCGCCTGCCCGGCAAGCGCGAGGGCCCGAGTTCGACTCCCGGATCCCACATACGAAAAAGGGGCCGGTGATATCGCTCAGCGGCACGGGCGCCTGCTGGCGCGCGAGGTCCTGAGGTCGACCCCCCGGTACCCACAAAAAAAAAAAAAAAAAAAAAAAAAAGAAGTAATTAGAGATTTTATGTAAATGTTTAGTTTTTCAATATATAGAACTCCCCTTACATGTCTTTATTGAATAGTGAAAATATGCTTTCTTACATGTCTTTTTTTTTTTTTTTTTTTGTGGGTACCGGGGGGTCGACCTCAGGACCTCGCGCGCCAGCAGGCGCCCGTGCCGCTGAGCGATATCACCGGCCCCTTTTTCGTATGTGGGATCCGGGAGTCGAACTCGGGCCCTCGCGCTTGCCGGGCAGGCGCTTAAGCCGCTGAGCCATCTCACCGGCCCCCATGTCTTTTACATATATCACATTTTATACTCTTTCAGGTATTCATTATGTATATGTTGGCATGAATACATTAGGCAGCAAAAGTAGACTGGCTGGGCATGGTGGCGCATGTTTATAATTCCAGCACTCAGGAGGCAGAGGCAGGAGGATCACTTGAGGTGGAGACCAGGTTTGGCTACATAGTGAGTTCAAGGCCAGTCTAAACTACATAACAAAAGTAGACTCCCTAACTGTTTCCCCAGGTGTATACATAGAACTTGATACATTGTATATAAGATGATACTTTTGTATAAAATGATACTTCCATATTAACTGTAGATTGAGCCAGGCATGGTGATGCAGGCCTATAATCCCAGCACTCGGGAGGCTGAGGCAGGAGGATTGCCATGAGTTCAAGGCCAGCCTGGCTACATAGTGAGTTCAAGGCCAACCTACACTAAGACCCTATTTCCAAAAAAAAGATTGGCTTTATTTATTTATTTATTTTGTCTTTTTGAGACAGGGTCTCACTATGCAGTTCAGGCTGGCCTTGAACTCACTTTGTAGCTTAGGCTGGCCCCAGCGATCCTCCTGCCTCAGCCTTCTGAGTGCTGGATTACAGGCATGTACCACCACGCCTGGCTTGGCTTTATTTATTTATTTATTTATTTCAATTTTTTTTTGTTGTTGTTAGATTGGCTTTAAAGTGTGTCCTCAATTTCACTTTTTTTCTTTTTCCTTCCTTCTTTCCCTCCCTCCCTCCATCTCTTCTTTCCTCTCTTCCTTCTATTTAATTCTAATGATAATGATTTTATTTATTTATTTATTTATTTATCTATCTAGAGATAGGGTCTCGCTATGTACTTCAGACTGGCCTTGAACTCACTATGGAGCCCAGGCTGGCCTCGAACTTGGGATGATCCTCCTGCCTCAGCCTCCCGAGTGCTGGGATAACCGGCATGTGCTACCACGCCCAGCTGATTATTTTAGATGTAATGAATTTAACAGTCTTATGGAACATGTACATGTATTTAGTCACACGGCATCAGCTGCATCCTGGTGTGACATTCAAGAGAGGTCTAGACTCTCCAGTGGTCTAGCAGTTAGGGTTCAGTGCTCTCGGAAGAGAGGCCCGTGCTCAGGGTGTCACCATGGAGGTAGAGGTCATCAATGCAAAGATTGTTTAGGGAGTGCTTTCAAATAACAAGGTGCAAGAATTAACACATCAGTTTTATTATAGAAATTAAACAGGGCTCGGGCCGGTGAGATGGCTCAGCGGCTTAAGCGCCTGCCCGGCAAGTGCGAGGGCCCGAGTTCGACTCCCGGATCCCACATACGAAAAAGGGGCTGGTGATATCGCTCAGAGGCACAGGTGCCTGCTGGCGCGCGAGGTCCTGAGGTCGACCCCCCGGTACCCACAAAAAAAAAAAAAAAAAAAAGAAATTAAACAGGGCTGGGAATGTGGCTCAGTGGTAGAGTTCTTGCCTTGTATGCACAAGGTCCTAGGTTTGATTCCCAGCACCACAAAAAAAAAAAAGAAATTAAACAGAGGACACCAATATATCATGCTAAATTATTTGAGCCCTTAATGAAGAGACATTTTAAGGTGTTCTGCCTTACATAACCTTCCAGTAAGTGGTGCCTCTGCTTACTGCTGGTTACTGTGGGTATAGTGTCTCTTACCTTTTCCCTAGTAGACTTTGCTCATATCAATAATTGGGTTATGATGCCTTAAAAGATGTTACAGTAGCTGGGAGTGGGGGTGTATGCCTGTAATCCCAGTACCCTGGGAAGCGGAGGCAGGAAGATCGCAAGTTGAGTCCTGCCTGAGCAACTTAGCAAGACCCTGTCTCAAAATAAAAAAAGGCTGGGGATGTAGCTCAGTGCAAAGTTTGATCCCCAGTACCACAAAAATACATACGTACAATGAGAAACTAATCAAAACAGTAAGGCAGAGTTATAAAGTGTGTGTATGTATGTGTTTATTTATTTATTATTTGTTTGTTTGTTTGTTTTGTGGGTCAAGGTCTTGCTATGTAGTTCAGGCTGGCCTCGAACTCACTTTGCAGCTCATGCTGGTCTCAGACTTGCAGCAATCCTCCTGTGTCAGCCTCCCAAGTGCTGGGATTACAGGCGTGCGCAACCATGCCCAGCTTTAAAGTATATCTATTTATTTATTCCTTTGAGATAGATCAAAACAAAAATTTTAACCCCATATTATAAATATTAATTTTTTCATGATTCATGTAGTTTGTTTATCGATGGACACTTTTACAACAGGATTTATGAACCCGGGTCGGAGAACAACACGGCAGTTGTAGCAGTAGAAACTCACACGATACACAAAATTGAAGAAGGAATTGGTAAGTCTTTGTTATTCTAGTACCCTTGACCTTTGTTTCTTTGGTTGAGATTACTTACTTTTTGAAAATTTTTGGTGCTGGGGATAGAACCCAGGGCCTTGCACATGCTAGGCAAGCACTGTACCACTGAGCTACACCACCAGCCTGAGATTTCTTGCTTTTTGTACCTTCTGTCTTCCCCCATCCCGTGTGCCTACCAGTACTGCACCACTGATTTGGTGGTGGCACTTCTAGAGATGCTACTGAGATCCCAGGGCTGTCAGTGGATTGTTTAACGGCAATCTGCTAGGGTAGCTGAAAAGATTCTTTCTCTTTTTGTTTATATTTTTTGTTTGTTTGTTTGTTTGTTTGAGACAGGATCTCACTTTGTAGCCCAGGTTGGCCTTGAGCTCAAGGCAATCCTGCCTCAGCCTCCCGAGTGCTGGGATTACAGGAGTGTACCACCACACATGGCCTGAAAAGATTTTTTATCATAAATATGCCACAAAGATAGAGTTCTTGCCTAGAATGCGTGAGGCCCTGGGTTTGATCCCTAGCACCAAAAAATAAATAAATAACTAAATAAAATAAAAAGAGAAACCCACAAAGAAATTGGAGCCTCAAGGTTGAGCCCTGTGCTTAGGGAAGTTGCCCATGAGGACTGATGACTTGCTGGCTGTTGAGGGGAGACACTCTGAAATACACAAACCTGAGTTTGCCTTTGAGTCCTACTTTGTCACTTCTTAGCTGTGTGTCCTTGGGAAAATCGCTTATCTTTCTGAGGTTTATACACTTCTGTGTAAAACACAGGAAACAATTACTGCCTCACATGATTATTCTAAGAACTAAACAACACTACACATGTAAAAGCGGATGATGTGGCCTCTAGTACACAGTGAGCGCTTGCTAAGGGATAGCTGTTCTGCCAAACTTCTTCCAGAGGATCCTAAACAACAACAGCAAGAGTGACCTGTTAGTTCCTCAGAGGAACCAGAGGATTAGAAATTTGCAGTTTGAGCTTTTGGGAAAACTTGTCTGATATATAACTGACTTTTTTTCCATTTTCAGATGCGAGCACTATAGAAGCAAATGAGGACATGGAAATTGCTTACCCCATAACTTGTGGGGAGAGCAAAGCCATCCTCCTCTGGAAGAAGTTTGTGTGTCCAGGAATAAATGTGAAGTGTGTCAAGGTAATGTCTTCGTGCTGAGGCCTCTCTTGGGGCTCCTTGTTTTCAAAGGCGTTGTTGCAGGGCCTCCCCGCTCTCTTCTACCAAGTCATTTTTCTATATAGTGCGAGAGATTGAACTCAGAGCCTTGTATATGCTAGTCAAACGTTCCCAGCCTCAAATCAAAGTTTTTAATTTTACAACTATTGTTCTACTGTGTTACTCATAGTAGGAAAAAAAAAAAGAGAGATTTTGAAGTGAGATTGACCTGGATTTAACTCCCACTCGCATAGCAATGCTACGAGAGCAGGGAACTTGTCTTTGTATTCACCAATATAAACTCTGCATATCGAATGTTGCTTCTTTTTCTCCTTGTTTTGTATGTATGTGTTGGGAATCGAACCCAAAACCTTGCACCTGCTGAGTATGTACTCAGTCACTGGGCTACATCCACAGCCTGAATGGTGCCTGGTGTTTTGTAATGATCAATAAGTATTTGTTCCATGAGTGAATGGGTGGAATCCCATCTCTATCACTAACTGGGTGACCCTTAACCAAGTTATTTAATATTTCAGAGCCTCATATGTTCAAATAGAGTCATTTATACACACACATATACATGCATATATACATATATACACACTGGCGTGAATTGGGGTAGGATTTATTCAAAATTTTTGATAAAAATAAGTAATCTTCATGGGAGAATAATGTGGAAATAACCGTTCATTCTGTCTCTGTTGGTGGCCACAGCTGTATCAGTGGGTACCATGCTACATAATGGCATCATCCTAGATGAATAAAAATTACAGGGATTTTGGACTTCGCACTTCTGTTGGTTTCTTCCATACTTGTTCTTTCTGCCATCTTGAATCTTGTGATTAGGACTGAATAGATTACTTCAGTTTACTTGATCAGTCTTTTTTTTGTTTTGTTTTGAGACAAGGTCTCACTATATAGTTCAGGCTGGCCTTGAATGCATGGTGATCCTCCTGTCTCAGCTTCCTGAGTGCTGGGATTACAAGTGTGTGCCCCCTGGCCCAGCTATTTGATCAGCCTTTGCAATGTTAAGCAACCTGATTGAAGGTGTAAGTGGACTGCAGATCCACTTGCAGATCTCAGAGCCTCTGTGTGTGTTCTGTAGCTTTGCGTCAGGAAAGGGCACTGTTCTCAGAGAAGGATCATCGTTGGCACAAGGAGGTTGTGTAAGAATAACGATTTTGTGCCAGGTGTGGTGGCACACGCCTATAATCCCAGCACTCAGAGGCTGAGGCAGGAGGATCCTCATGAGCTCATGGCCAGCGTGAACTACGTAGTGAGACCCTGTCTCAAAAAATAAAACAACAGGGCTGGCAAGATAGCTCAGTGGCATAAGCGCCTGCCTGGCAAGCGCGAGGTCCTGAGTTCGACTCCCAGTACCCACATACAAAAAAAGGGCCGGTGATATCACTCAGCGGCACGGGCGCCTGCTGGTGCACGAGGTCCTGAGTTCGACCCCCGGTACCCACACACACACACACACACACACAAATAAAATAAAATAAAACAACAACAATTGCAGTTTTGTTTGGGTATTTTTTGCACATAACAAGTGAAGTTATCATTTCATTCTTTTTTTCTTGACCTGCCCAAGTTGACATTGGACTACTTTGGACTTTTCTTTTTACTTTAGTTTAATGATCAGCTGATCAGCCCTAAGCATTTTGTTCATCTGGCTGGCAAGTCCACTCTGAAGGACTGGAAGAGAGCCATTCGTTTGGGTGGAATCATGCTCAGGTAAGCACTAGAGGCAAGCACATACCTCTCCATAAACTTGGGGCACTTAATCATGGTAGAATCCAGTCTTTTCTCTTTAACTTGACATTTGTATGAAGGATTGGCTTGCGCATTCCATGCATTATTTTATTTATTTATTTAAAATTTATTTAGTTATTTATTTTTTGGTTCTTTTGAGACAGGTCTTGCTATGTAGTACAAGCTGGCCTTGAACTCACTATGTGGTCCAGGCTGGCCTTAAATTCATGGCAATCCTCCTGCTTCAGCCTCTCGAGTGCTGGGATTACAGGCATGTACCACCATGCTGGGCTTTTTTTTTTTTTTTTTTTTGAGTTAGAGTCCCTCTGTGTATTCCAGGCTGGCCTTGAACTCAGGATGATCCTCCTGCCCCTGTCTCCCAAGTACTGGGATTATGGGCGTGTGTCATCACGCAGGCTCCATGCATTATTTGACCTTCATCAACTTGTTCTTTCTTTTTCAACTTAATCTTTCTTTTGTGTTTGTTTTTGTTTTTGTTTTTTTTTTCCCAGTGCAAACCTAGGACCTTGTGCATATGAGGCAGGCACTCTACCACTGAGCTACATTCCCAGCCCTCAGTTTATTTTAAAATTGTTGGGAGAGACAGAAGATTAAGTTGATCTAGGGCAAATTTTTCTGATTTCAAGATGTGGGGTAGGATTCTGTCTTGGGTAGAGAACCTCAGAGTAGATGACAGTCCTGCTGAAGATGGCCAGGCAGGGACAAGGCAAAACCAGGTGCTGAGGAAGCGGAAAAATTGTAGGTTGACTGACAAGTCCAAGAGTAATCTGGTAAACTAGAAGAGTGCAGTTGGGAAATAACAGGTCCGTGCAGCAAATGCAATTCCTGCCACCTCAGAGACAAACAACAGAATGTGGAATATTCCCCACTCACAGCCCTTTTTGTTAACAAGTTTACCATTATAGTTTTTCTCTCTTGAAAGTTAATATTAGTTGATATTCCTTGAACACTCACCGACTGATGGAAAATTCTTAAACGTTTTCAAGAATTATAAGTTTCCCGTGGAACAGGTACTTAAGAGTGTTAAAAATATCTTTTTTTTTTTTTTTTTTTTGTCTTTTTAAATCTTTTTTAAAGTTATCTATCCTAAGGTAAATCTATAATGCTTATAGAGATTCAAGCATAAAAATGTTCAATGCAACATTATTTACTATTGTGAAAATTACAGTCTGCTTTAATATATAGTTAAGGGACTTCTAAAGTAAGTTATGGCTTGTCTAAATATATATGACCATGGTAAAGGAAAAAAAAATATATATATGAAGATATATTAAGGGTTATTTTGCAATCATTAAAATATTTCTGAGGAGTTTTTACATGGAAAAACACTTATGATGTAATGGGAATAAAACAAATATAAAATTTACTAAACCAGAGTTGGATGTGGTGGTGCATACCTGTGATCCCACTAGTCAGGAAGCTGAGACAGGAGGATTGTGAGTTTGAGGCAAACCTGGGTAATGAAGTAAGTTTCAAGGCTGGCCTGGGTCAAACAGTGAGATCATGTCTCAAGAAGATTGGCAGGAGGATTACTGTGAGTTTGAGGCCAGCCTGGACTACATAGTGAGACCCTGTCTAAAAAAAACAAAACCGGGCCGGTGAGATGGCTCAGCGGCATAAGCGCCTACCTTGCAAGCGCGAAGGCCCGAGTTCGACTCCCGGAACCCACATACGAAAAAAGGGGCCGGTGATATCGCTCAGCGGCACGGGTGCCTGTTGGCGCGCGAGGTCCTGAGGTCGACCCCCCGGTACCCACAAAAAAAAAAAAAAAAAAACCAAAACAACAACAACAACAACAACAAAAAATCTTTAGTGAAAGCCAACTGACATTGTAACAGAATTTACTGTAATTAAAATATCCTGTCTTTTTGCTCATAGCCTATGATAACAATGTCTTGTGGATATAGTTATAAGTGTATTTTCTAGAGAAGGTTTATTATCATCAAAATTGTTCTCTGTTTCTAGGAGGATAGTTACCAATTTATTTTATATAATTTTTATTTCTTATTTTTATTTTTTGGGCTGATAGGAATCAAACCCAGGGCCTTGCAAATGGTATCCAAGTGTTCTACTACCAAGCTGTACCCCAAACTCCTAATTTTTCTTTCTTTTTTTTTCTTTCTGTTTTTCGAGACAGGGCCTTAAACTGTTCAGGCGGCTTGAACTCACTATGTAGTCTAGGCTGGCTTTGAACTCACCATCCTACTACCTCAGTCTCCCATGTGCTGGGATGATGGGTGTGTGCCACCGTTCCCTGCTCTCTTTTCTTTTCTTTTTTCTTTTTTTTTGTGGGTACCGGGGGTCAAACTCAGGACCTCACGCTTGCCAGCAGGCGCTTGTGCCGCTGAGTGATATCACCAGCCCTTTTTTCGTATGTGGGTACTGGGAGTCGAACTCAGGACCTCGCGCCTGCCAGGCAGGCACTTATGCCGCTGAGCTATCTCACCGGCCCCTCTTTTCTTTTTTTAATGAAAGAATTCTACTGTGATTTGTGCCTTTAATCCCAGCTGCTTAGGAGACTGAGGCAGGCTGACGGCAAGTTTGAGGTCAGCCACGGGAACTTAGTGAAACCTTGTCTCAAAATAGAAACCAAAAGGGGCTGGCGATGTAGTTTGGTCTGGGAGCACTTGCCTGGCCCTGGATTCAATACCCAGTATTGGGGGGGAAAAGGTCTATTGAAGCATTATATCTCTAAAGTGGCAACAGATCTTGCTGATCTAGGAATACTAATGCATCAGAATCTCATAAAATTCTAATTTCCATTGAGGCATTTCTCAGTTGTGCTGAGACATGAGCTCATGTTTTCTCTTTCAAGTTTGGTTTCAGTGACAACCTGTGACTATTATTATTATTGTCACTATTATTATTATTATTTTGGTTTTTAGAGGCAGGGTCTCACTACGTGATTCAGGCTGGCCTTGAACTCACTATGTAGCCCAGGCTGGTTGTGAATTTGAACTCCCGCCTTAGCTTCCTGAGTGCTGGGATCACAGGGCGTGGGCCACAACACCCAGAATCCTGTGACATTCTGAAGCCTAGGGATAACAGCAAGTGGAAGAGAGTACTTGCAGTGAGTAAACTCAGAAGAAAGGGGAAGTACTGATGAATGCGGGCAGGACCAGTGAAAAACTGATAGTCCCAGTCAGAGGGTGTGCGACCTAATGACTTCTGATACCATTAGACCTCACCAATCTCTAAGCAGCCTCTGTGATGTGGTCCCAGTTCTCTCTCGAGGAGGCACAAGCTGACCTGGTACTTCTCGTCTCCCTTTACAGGAAAATGATGGACTCCGGACAGATTGATTTTTACCAACATGACAAAGTGTGCTCCAACACCTGCAGAAGCACCAAATTTGACCTTCTGATTAGCAGCGCGAGAGCTCCAGTGCCGGGACAGCAGACAAGTGTGGTGCAGACACCCACTTCGGCCGATGGTAGGGGGTAGGAAACCACCTGAAAACCCGCTGTGCTTCTGAACAGCACTTTCCCCGCATTTCTCTCTAGTGTTTCTTAATTTCACTTCTTATGAGCGTTGGTGTGCCTTGGAAGGTATGGTAATTTTCGGTGGGAGTCCGCTTCGGAATCAGATTCCCCCACCTTCTTCTTAAGTCATTCTTATTGCACAGATCTTCTTCCTTGTGTTTTGCAAGGTTGTTTGTTTAGTTTCGTTTCCTTTTGTGGTGCTGAGGATGGAACCCAGGGCCCTGTGCGTGCTAGGCAAACACTCTGCCACTGAGGGACATCCCCAGTCCTTCTTCCTGGTTTGTTTTTGACAACACATGGTAAGCATTAGAAAGGCGTTCCATATTTATAATGCATATGCAGCGATCTCACTTGGATGCCACTTCACATATCAAGGTTGAAATTAGACTGTTTTAAAACCCTTGGCTCTATAGTGGCCAAGATAGGAAGGCGGATTAGACTGACAACTGGTCTTCAGCGGCTGAAGTGCGTTGTGTCGGAGCCCTGTACCACTGCCTGCCTGGACTGTGGCGATGGCGCTGTCAGGATCAGGGGACTCTGCCTGCGTGGGTCCAGACTGCCCAGCTGAGCCTTCCTGACAGATGACCGGGATGGGCACACACTTAATTTCAGGCTTGTTGAGCTGGAGTCGAGAGTTCCTCCTCCTCATCATCCAGGGAGGATGTAACTGTGTGAGATTATACTAAAAGATTCAGTCAGTCCCGCTGAAGCCACACCACAGCTGGATAAAGTGCGTCTCAGACAGCAGGCCGTGATGGTGCACACCTGCGATCCCAGCGCTCTGAGCCTGAGGCAGCAAGATTGCGAGTTCAAGACCTGCCCGGGATACACAGTGAGAGACTGTCTGCAACAAAAAAAGGTGTATCAAATACTGTTGTAAAACTTGAAATATATGCAATGGAGAGGCACATGAATGCTCAAGGATCTAAAAGGTTAGGGAATTACTGTGCTTGAAAAATGACCTTTTACTTAGTGACTTAGTGAGAGCCTTTCTCAAAATAAAAAAGGACTGGGAATGTAGCTCAGTGTGAAAGCCTTGGGTTCACTCCCCAGTTATCCCCTCTCACACACAAAACTTTTCTTTTGGCCAGCCCTTATATTTTCTAAGTAACCAGTGAGCGAGTACATGCTAAATCTCTTGTAACCTAAATCCCGTTCAGGAAGTATAAAATTTCTAGCAGTTTGGATACTTGATTCTTTCACTTGAAAAGTGAAAAATGCTTTGAAATAATTCACTTCATTTTTCTTTGGCCAAAACTGCTTTACTTGATTATTAATTATTAATAATAATTAGATAGTCTTTTTTTTTTTTTTGTGGGTACCAGGGGGTCGACCTCAGGACCTCGCGCGCCAGGAGGCGCCCGTGCCGCTGAGCGATATCACCGGCCCCTTTTTCATATGTGGGATCTGGGAGTCGAACTCGGGCCCTCGCGCTTGCAAGGCAGGCGCTTAAGCTGCTGAGCCATCTCACCGGCCCAATTATTAATAATAATTGATATTATTCCTTTGTTAGATTATTGATATCTTCAAGTGCATAGAGTCTACATTGTATTGCTGTCTGGATCAGTTTGATTTTTCCCAGTTCTTTTCGTTTGAAATCTTCATAGACAATCAATAGCAAAGGTTTTTTTTTTCCTCTGTGAATCTGTTATTCGTGGATCTCTTACCTGTTTTTTTTGTCTCTGTTTCTTGCTTTCTCTTCAGCAGCTGATAAATAAGACATAGCAACTTCATGCATTTTAGGTTCTTAGTATTGAATCTGCTCTTAGTGTGTAGAGCAGGGCTTCTGGCAGAGCACCCTCCCCCTGCGTTATTTCCTGTCCTCCTCGCCCGGGGAAGCCTGGGTGGGCTGCCCTGCAACCATGCCTACCTTTGGGCTCTTTCAAAATCCTCTGCTCAGGAAGCAGATTACCCTGTTGTGATCTTATGTTATCTTTCCCTTTCTAGTCAAAGTAAGAAGAAAGCATTTTCTTTTCTAAGGCAGGTTTTTTTTTTTTTTTTTTTTTTTTTCAGAAAATCTAATATTCACCCCGTCTTCCCTATGACTCTAGTTTTTATTTTTTTATTTTTTTTTTATGTGCGGGTACCGGGAGTTGAATTCAAGACCTCGCGCTTGCCAGGCAGGCGCTTATGCCGCTGAGCTATATCACTGGCCCGACTCTAGTTTTTAAAATAGGGGCCCACAGGCAAGAGGTGAGTGTGTTAGACCAACAAGGCCTCTGTCGGGGTGTGAGGTAGAGGAGGAGGATGATGACTCTTTCATCAAATTCACTGGTTCTGCCTCCAATGGGCTCCCCTTAGGTGGCATCACACAGATCGCCATCTCCGAAGAGAGCATGGAGGAGGCGGGGCTGGAGTGGAACTCAGCGCTCACTGCCGCCGTCACCATGGCCACCGAGGAGGGTGTGAAGAAAGACTCAGAGGAAATTTCAGGTACCTTTCTCTGCAGCTCAGCTCTCTGGCAGACTTTTTCTGACCCTCATCATCATTATGATCATAGAGAAGGAAGAGCTGTTAATTACTTTTGCTGGTTTTTCTCATGCACATGAACACTAACTATAGCTATAAACATTTTATTTTAATCCACGTAACCAGCCTGCTAAGTCAGAAAGAGGGATTCAGAAAGGCTCACCAGCTGCCTAAGACTGGTCACACCACCACTAAGTGTCGGAACTGAATTCAGCTACGTAACTCTGTGGTCCATGCTTTTTCTTCTATCCAACTGCCCCTGACTTTGGCACATTTCTTCGCTAAACCAGGCTTCAAGATGTTCGAAGGAAAACCAGGTAGCAAGTGGTATAGAGGCTGATAATTAATGACCCACTTAAAGGAGACCAGAAGAGGTTCATATCATCCTCCACTTTTTAATTAACCTAATAAACATTTATCATTGCCTTTTTTTTAGTTGGCTGTGTTGCTAGAAGCTAGGTATGTAGTCACTACCTGCAGGGAGCTTATAGCCCTATCTATCCAAATATTTTTTTTCTTAAGTATAGGACTGGGGCAAGTATATTTAATTACTATTTACTTGACTATCTTTTTTTTTTTTTGTGGGTACCGGGGGTTGACCTCAGGACCTCCCGCGCCAGCGGGCGCCCGTGCCACTGAGCGATATCACTGGCCCTTTTTCCATATGTGGGTTCCGGGAGTCGAACTCGGGCCCTCGCTCTTGCCAGGCAGATGAGCCATCATCTCACCGACCCAGCTTGACTATCTTTATTATGTAACTTTTATAATATTAAATATTATATAATTCAAATTAAATTTGAATTTAATCAAATAATATTTAACATTTAATGCTTAAGATCTAACTTAATATCTTTAGTGGAGGAGCATGTCTGTTTTTATAGCCAGAGCCGTAACAAATTGAGGGTGTGACAAACCGAGCAATCATCCCAAGCCCCTGAATGTCCGAGAGGGCCGACTCATTAGGTACCAACTTAGGGAGGCAGTTAGTGTCCCCAAAGTTGCTTTCCTTTGCCCAGCAATGGCCTAACAAGGTATCTGTTTGAATTGAAATACTTTTGATTTAGCATTGTAGAATTGTGCCTAGGTATCTCGTTAGCATACTTTGCTCACCTCTGTCTTATCCCTCTTGTGCTAGAAGACACTTTGATGTTCTGGAAAGGAATAGCTGACGTAGGGCTGATGGAAGAGGTTGTCTGCAACATCCAGAAGGAAATAGAGGAGCTGCTCAGGGGAGTTCAGCAGCGGCTCCTCCAGGCTCCCTTCCAGGTCACAGGTGTGTGTGCTGATCCTAAACACAGTGCTCATTTATTGATGACTTGTAAAGGTAGGCAGGTCCTGTTAGCCTCACAGCAACACTGATATACAGATATTATTATCTCCATTGTATAGAGAAGACAACTGAGGCTCATAAAAGTAAAGTTGCCTATTCCACATTCATAAGCGCATTATTTTGTTTTGTTTTGATTTGTTTTTGAGACAGGGTCTCACTGTATAATTCAGTCTGGCCTTGAACTGGTGGCAATTCTCCTGCCTCAGCCTCCCAAGTGCTGAGATTATAGGCGTGTGCCACCACACCCAGCTATGTTTTTGGTTTAGTTTGGTTTTGCTTTGTTTTGTTTTGTTTTGAGACAGGGTCTCACTATGCAGTTCAAGCTGGCCTGGAACTCACCATGTAGCTCAGGCTGGCCTCAAACTTGCAGTGATCCTCCTGTCCCAGCCTCCGGAGTGCTGGGATCATAGGCATGCATCACCACACCTGGCTCTGCCTGGGTAATTTAGCAAGACCCTGTCTTAAAAAATAAAAAGTGATGGGGATGTACCTCAGTGTGAAGTCTTTGGGTTCAATCTCCAGTAGTGCAAAAAACAAAAAAGAAAGGAAAAAGAAAGAAAAAATTCACTCTAGTTGCTATGCAGAGGACTGACTATGGGACAAGAGTGAAAATAAAAGGACCCATTGGAAAATTTAAAAAGATTAGTCCAAGCAAGAAATGATGTGGCAGCTGGGCATGGTGGTGCCCACCTGTAGTCCCAGCACTCAGGAGAGTGAGGCAGGAGGATCTCTGTGAGTTTGAGGCCAGCCTGGGCTACAAAGTGAGTTCAAGGCCAGCCTGAACTGAATAGTGAAACCCGGTCTCAAAAAACAAACAAACAAAAAGAAATGATGCAGCATTGATATGAGTAGATAATGGTAGACCTGGAAAATGATCAGATTGGGGGTATATTTTTCTGTTCTTTTTTGAAATGGGATCTCACTAAGCTACCTAGGCTGGTGTAAAATTTGCAGTCCTCCTGCTTCAGCCTCCCATGTAGTTGAGACTACAAATATGTGGCACTGAATCCGCCTAGGGGATGTATTTTGAATATAGAACTGACAAATCTTGCTGATGGATTGGATGTGGGGTGAAAGAAAAAGACACACAGGATAATTCATAACTTTTTGACCTGAGCTATGAGTGGTGATGCCATATATTTATTATTTTCCCTTCTGTTTTGGAGTTCTGGAGATTAAACAGGGCCTGATATATGGTGATAATGATGCCATTTATTGAGATGAAAACCACCAGGGAAGGAACAGGCTTAGAGAATAAATTATAAGTAGATTTTTTTAAGGTTTCTTTGAGACAGGGTCTCACTATGTAGTTCAGGCTGGCCTTGAACTCACTATGTAGCACAGGCTGGCCTCAAACTTGGAGCGATCCTCCTGCCTCAGCTCCCAAGTGCTGGATTGACAGGCATGAACACCACTCCTGGCTTTGAGACAGTATTAAAAAAAAAAAAAAAAGGCAGGGCATGGTGACAAATGCCTGTAATCCCAGCACTCTGTGAAGCTGATCCAGGAGGCTCACTGTGAGTTTGAGGCCAGCCTGGGCTACATAGTGAGTTTAAGATTAGCCAGGAATACATAGTGAGACCCTGTTGCCAAAAAAAAAAAAAAAAAAGACTGGGTGGTAGCTTATTCATGTGCATGTGTGCATGCACACACACACACACACAAAGAAGCAATGAGGAGAGTCCCATAATTTCTGGGTTGTTTCATATTTATAAGCAGCATAACAGGGAGCTGGTAGGACATTTCTGTTTGAATTTTACAGGCATGTATTTTGTTTTAAATAGATGCGGCTGTCCTCAACAATGTAGCACACACATTTGGCCTAATGGACACGGTCAAGAAGGTTTTGGACAACAGAAGGAACCAAGTAGAGCAGGGAGAAGAGCAGTTTCTCTATACTCTGACAGGTGTGTAACTTACCTCTCTTCTTAGCAGACAGCATGCCCGTTTCCATGAGTCTTTCCATTTTCTTGTTGACTTCGGTTGGGACTTTTTCAAAATTCCCATAGAATCAGATTTTGCATTTTGAAAGAAAAACAGGCCCGGGTGAGATGGAGTTGTGGGAAGCAAAGGAGGCACAAAAAAAAAAGAGAGCCAGCGATGGTCCACCTTCGTTTCTTTTGGGGGTTTAACATGTCTGCTAGATTGCTCCATTAATCCAGCCATATTGGTAGCAGAAGACACAAACTGATTCTTTTGGTAGATATAAATTTTGCATCTTCTTAGTTATTTGTGGTTATCAAAAATTATGAGGAATTACCCAGGTGTGGTGGCGTACTCCCAGCACTCGGGAGGCTGAGGCAGGAGAATTGCTGCAAGCTTGAGGCCAGCCTGGGTGACATAGTGAGTTCAAGGCCAGCCTGAACTACATAGCAAGACCCTGTCTCAAAAAGCCAAAAAAGCCAGGCATGGTGGCGCATGCCTATAATCCCAGCATTTGGGAGGCTGAGGCAGAAGGATCACAGCAAGTTCAAGGCCAGTCTTGGGATTATAGGCGTTCAAGTCCAGCCTAAATTACAGAGCAAGACCCTGATTAAAAAAAATAAATTCCATTTTAGAAATATAACATTGAGGGCCGGTGAGATGGCTCAGCGGTGTAAGTGCCTGCCTGGCAAGCGCAAGGGCCCGAGTTCGACTCCCGGAACCCACATACGAAAAAAGGGGCCAGTGATATCGCTCAGCGGCACGGGTGCCTACTGGCGCGCGAGGTCCTGAGGTCGACCCCTGGTACCCACAAAAAAAAAAAAAAAAGGGCCGGTGAGATGGCTCAGTGGCCTAAGCGCCTGCCTTGCAAGCGTGAGGGCCCGAGTTCGACTCCCGGATCCCACATACGAAAAAAGGGGCCGGTGATATCGCTCAGCGGCACGGGTGCCTGTTGGCACACGAGGTCCTGAGGTCGACCCCCCGGTACCCACAAAAAAAAAAAAAAAAAAAGAAATATGACATTGAAACCCAGAGTGGTGCACACCTATAATCCCAGCACTCTGGGGGACTGAGGTAGTAGGATCACACGTTTGAGTCCAGCCTGAGTAATTTAGTGACTTACTAAGGTACTGTCACAAAATAAAAAATTTAAAAAGGGCTGTGGCTTAATTTGAAGGGCCTGGGCTCAATCTCTAGTATCACCAAGGGAAAAAAAAAAAATCACAAAACTATGCTTTGTAATAGCAGGAAAAAAAGCAGCAACAGCAGTTTTTGGCACAGAAAGATGCCGAACAAGCCAGAGATATGTATATATAGATTATGAGGTTTTGAATGCTGTAGTCAGTTATGAACCCAAAAGGAAAGAAAAATCAATTGATAAAAGGACAGTTCATGTTGTTTTAAACAAATTTTTTTTTTTTTTTTTTTTTTTGGTGGGTACCGGGGGGTCGACCTCAGGACCTCGCACGCCAACAGGCACCCATGCCGCTGAGCGATATCACCGGCCCCTTTTTCGTATGTGGGATCCGGGAGTCAAACTCGGGCCCTTGCGCTTGCAAGGCAGGCGCTTACGCCGCTGAGCCATCTCACCGGCCCTAAACTTATCTTTACTTTCAGTTTATGTTTCAGTTTATTGAGTTTGCTCAGTGCCCTGAGAGCTCTAGGATGGGTACTCTTGCTGTGGACCCTGTGGAGGCACTGAGGAGAAATAGTTTACCTTCCATATCACAGTTGGCAGAGAAACTTTTTTATTTTTGGATTTTTGGTTTTTGAGATAGGATCTTGATATGCAGTTCAGGCTGACCTTGAACTCATTACATAGCTGAGGCTAGCCTTGAACTTACAGAGATCTTCCTGCCTCAACCTCTCAAGTGCTGTTTTGTTTTGTTTTGTTTTGTTTTGTTTTGTTTTGTTTTGTTTTTAGACAGGGTCTCGCTGTGTAGTCCAGGTCTGCCTTGAACTTGCAATGTAATTCAGGCTGGCCTCGAATTCACTGTGATCCTCCTGCCTCAGCCTCCTGAATGCTGGGATTACAGGCTTGTGCCACCACGCCCCACCCAGCAGAGAAACCCTGAGTAGATCTTTGTCCAGTGCTTTCTCTGATGTTAGAACTTTAAAGCACCAGAAGAATGTTTTTTGTTAGAAATGTGGGCTTCTAGCAGTTCCTTGTTGAATTTCTCTCTCTCTCTCTCTCTCTCTCTTTCTTTCTCTCTCTCTCTCTCCCCCTCTCTCCTCCCTCCTCTTTCCCTCCCTGTCTGTCCTTCTGTCTGCCTTCCTTCCTTCCTTTCTTTCTTGTACTGATCATTAAGCCTAGGGCCTTCACACTGAGCTGTATCTCCAGCCTTTTTTTTATTTTATTTTATTTTTTTTAATTTAGTTTAATTAATTTATTTTATTTTTTTTACTTTACTTTACTTTAATTTATTTTATTTTATTTTTTATATTGAGGTAGGCTCTTGCTAAGTTGCCCAGGATGGGCTCACACTTCTGATCCACCTGCCTCAGCCTCCCAGAGTGCTGGGATTATGGGCATGCACCACCACAGCCAGCTTTATTCTTTCTATTTTATTTTTTATATTTTATTTTATTTTTTATTTCACTTTTTTTTTATTTTTTTTAATTTTGAGATGGGGTCCTTCTGTGTTGCCCTGGCTGGCTTCAAACTCCTGCCCTCAACTTTTCCTCCTGCCTCTGCCTCCTCAGTAACTAGGACCATAGGTGTGTGCTACTGCACTGAGCTTATATTTTTAGCTTTAATTATGATATAACATGAACCCCTGCCTGTTGGTAAATGCCTCTAGTCGCAGCACTCTGGGAAGCTGAGGCAGGAGGACTGCAAGTTCAAGTCCAGCCTGGGCAACTTAGTGACTTAGTAAGACCTTGTCTCAAAATAAGCATAAGGAGGGCCGGTGAGATGGCTCAGCGGCTTAAGCGCCTGCCCGGCAAGCGCGAGGGCCCGAGTTCGACTCCCGGAACCCACATACGAAAAAGGGGCTGGTGATATCGCTCAGCGGCACGGGCGCCTGCTGGCGCGCGAGGTCCTGAGGTCGACCCCCCGGTACCCACAAAAAACAAACAAACAAAAAAAAAGCATAAGGAAGGCCTGAGGATGTAGATCTATACAGAGGTCCTTGGTTCAATCCCAGTACTGAGAAAAAAAAATATATATATATAATATAACATGAACTTTTGTTTTCTGCCTTTTCACTATGTAATATTAATATTCTCCCAAATTATTCTATAGTACTTTACCTGAATATTTTTCTAGGGATGACACTTAAATTTTCTAAATTTTCATTCCTAGTCTTTTTTGTTGTGGCAAACTTGTTTGACTGTAACTTTTCATGTCCTAAACTACTTCCTAAGTCTTGAGGTTCAGTGGTACCAGTAATTTTTTATGGATTTTTGTGACCTGTTATCAAATTCCCAAGAAGATTATGCCAATTTGTGTCACCAGTTCGAGCATATCAGCAATGGTCATTATTATTTTTGATTTCCTTGTTTTTTGTTTTTGTTTCTCACACTTTACTGGGGATTGAACCCAGGGGCTGAGTACCACTGTGTTACATCCGTAGCTCTTTTTACTTTTCATTCTGAGACAAGGTCTTGTTAAGTCGATAAGTTGCCCAGGCTGGGCTTAAACTTGTGATCCTCCTACCTCAGCCTCACAGAGTGCTAGGATTATAGGCATGTGCTACCATATCGTGCTTCAAGTGCACATTTCTTTGATTACCTTTGAAGATGGAAAAAAAATTCAGTTCTCCCCTCTGCTTAGGAGGCTGAGGCAGGAGGATCACAAGTTCAAGGCCAGCCTGGGCAACTTAACAAGACCCTGTCTGAAAATAAAAAGGGCTGGGGATGTAGTTCAATGTGAAGACCCTGGGTTCAATCCCCCATTCCACCAAACCAAACCAAACAGAACTCACAATATTGCAAAGAATACAATGAACAGTCAGATGGAAGAGCTGTGTAGGGCAAAGCTAGAAGAGAAGCAGCATGGCGCTCTGATGCACTCTCTGGGTGTACACTTTCCAGGAACCTGCATGGGTTCAACATCTGGAAACTCTCAGAACGCTTTCCTTTTGGGTTTTTATGGAGGCTTCAATATGTGGGCGTGACTGATCACCTCACTGGCTGCTGGGGATCAACTCCATCTTTTGCCCTTTCCCCATCTCAGAGGTGGGGGTGTGGGGCTGACAGACTGACTCTCTAGTCGTGCCTTGGTCTCTCTGATGACTCGCCCCCATCCCAAAGGGCCCCCAGACGCCAGTCATCTCATTAGTATACAAAAGACACTTGTCACTCTAGAGCTTCCAGGGGTTTTAGGAACTGTGCCTGGGACCATCTGCATGTACGCGTGCATGCACGGGACACACGTAGAGTTTATAGTTGTTTTTTGTTTTGGGGGTGTGGTTTGAGGATCTGAGATTTGAAACCAGGGCCATGTGCCTGCTAGGCAAGCACTGACCCCATGAGCTACACCCCCAACCTATATGTATTTCTTTTCGGCGGAGGGGATCTCAGGAATTGAACTCAGGACTTCATGTTTGCCAGGCAGGCACTGCGCCACTGAGCTATATCCCCGGCCCCTGTATTTCTTATTGTATCACAGAATCACACAGGGAGCAAAGTGCTCTACTGGTGTAACTGATTATTTCCTGGGTGCTTAGCAGATACTAAGCAATGGAGAAGTTGCAGTGTAGAGCCTGGCTCACCAGTGATCATCAAGGTTGAATTGGACACTTGGGAAAGGGATAGTGGTAGGCATGTAATGAAAAATAACTAAATTGGCCATCAGAAGATTTTTGTCCTGGACCAAGCACTGTAACTTTAAGTAAGTCACTTTCCCTCTCTGGATCCCTGTTAAAATAACTACGCTAAGACCTCCGTTCTACAATTCTTAGAGATTTCCTCGGCAACTTTCTAGGCAAGCGCTCTGCTGCTGAGCTATACACCCAGCCCTCTGTAATTTTCTGTAGACAGCTCTGGGCTAATGGGAGAGTGTGACAATGTCACCAGCAAAGGAGTTTTGCATCCAATGCAGCAAGGTCATCCTGCCATGAAAGACAGTTTGAGAGCGTTGTTCTTCCCCAGTGGTCCTTGCAGCTCCTTTGTAGCTCTAGGACAGTACCAAACAAATTGGCCTTCTCTTGCCTCCCTCCCTTCTCCCTCCTTCCCTTTCTCTACTCTGTTCTTTTTCTTTTCTTTTCTGTTCCTTTCCTGCCCCTCCCTCCCCTCCCTCCCTCCTTTCCTCCCTTTCTCCTCCCTTCTCTCCCTGTGTCCCTCCCTCCCTCTCTCCTTCCTTCCCCCTTCCTTCCTTCCTTCCTTCCTTTCTCTCTCTCTGTCTCTCTCTCTTTCTTTCTTTCACATATGTGGTACTTGGTATTGAACCCAGTTCTTTTACACCTACATCTCCACCCCTTATTTTACTTTTTTTTTTTTTTATGTGGGTACCAAGAGTTGACCTCAGGACCTCGCGTTTGCCAGCAAGTGCTTGTGCCGCAGAGCGATATCACCGGCCCTTTTTTTCCTTTATGTGGGTTCCGGAAGTCGAACTCAGGACCTCGTGCTTGCCAGGCAGGCACTTATGCCGCGGAGCTATCTCACCGGCCCTACTTTTTGAGACAAGGTCTCACCAAGTTACCCAGGCTGGGGTCAAACTTCTGATCCCCCTGCCTCAGCCTCCCAGAGTGAATGAATTACAGGCATGTACCACCATACCCAGTGTTTTTTGGTTTGTTTGTTTGTTTTTGGTTTTTGTTTCTTTTTTTTTTTTGAGACAAGGTCTCTATGTAGATCAGGGTGGCCTCAAACTTACTATGTAGCCTCCTGAATGTTGGGATTCCAGGCATATGTCCTCATGCCTGGTGTTTTGTTTTGTTTTGTTTTGTTTTGTTTTGTTTTGTTTTGTTTTAAGGCAGGGTCTTGCTAGATAGCCCAGACTTGAGCTTGCTATGTACCCCCAGGCTGGCCTCAACCTTCTGAGTGTCTGTCCTTATTTTATCTATACACCCAGGCAGGGGTATTCAAGCTATAAGACCAACTGGACGATCTCAGAGAAGTAGCGAACAAAATAGTGGTTACCAGCACTGGGGATATGGCTTAGTGGTAGAATACTTACCTAGCATGTATGAGGGCCTGTGTTCAGTGCCCAGCAACACACACACACACACACACACTCTCACACACACACACATGGTTACCAGAGTCTGGGAAGGGTAAAGAGAAAGGAGAACGGAGAGAGAGTGATTAGTGGGTACAGGGGTGCATAAGAGGAATAAATTCTATATGTTCTATAGTAGGGTAGGATAACTATGGTTGACAACAATTAATTGAAATTTCAAAATAGAAAGTAGAGAAGATTTTGAATCCTCCTAACACAAAGAAGTGCTATTTTTTTTAGGTAATGTATATTGCTAATTATCTGATGTAATCATTACACATTATATACATGCATTTAAATAGCATACTAACCACATAAAATTATGATGTATCATTGTGGATATAGCTTAGTGTAAAGGTCTTGGGCGCAATCCCCAATACCCCCCCCCCAGTATTTATACACACGTGCACATACGGGCTGGAGATATAGGTCAGTGGTAGGGCAGGTGCTTAGCATGCTTGAGGCCCTGGGTTTAAACCTGGGGCTAAATTTGGAAAAATGAAAAACGAAAAAAGAACAATTGGAGGCTTCTTTGGTTTGCTTTTTTTTTTTTTTTTTTTTTTTTTTGTGGGTGCCGGGGGTCAAACTCAGGACCTCGTGCTTGCCGGGCAGGCATTTATGCTGCTGAGCTATCTCACCGGCCCTGGTTTGCATTTTGCTGATAGGTGACAAAATGCCAGAGAGCTTCTAGAGTTGAGTAAAGCAGAATCACAGTTTAAAAAAGATTCTGAACTGTTGCCTTGCCTTTAATTATACAATGAAATATAATTATTGGAGGGGAGTTTTCTTTATTTATTTATTTTCAGTCTTGAATATCTGAAAATTCGTATTTTGCAGAGGTTTGAATTGACCCAGCTGTTTACATTTTTCTCCCTGCATCGTCCTTCTTGCTTTTTTTTTTTACTTTAGATTTTATTGGTACATTTTAGATATACATAACGATTCATCATAGAGAATTTGCAGCTGTACATGATCTAACCCTTTTTTTCCCTATTCCCCTACCCTCCCTTCAACCCCTCCTCCCCCCAATTTACAAAGCTTTGTTTCCATGTTTTCCTTCTTTTCTCTCTCTTTTTTTTTTTTACTTTTCCTTTTTTTCCTTTTCCCCTCCCCTCTCTCTTGGAGGGGATTTGTAAAATTTCAAAACAATGGAGCTGGGTGTGGTGGCACATGCCTGTAATCTCAGCACTGGGAGGCTGAGACAAGAGGATTGCAAGTTCATACCCAGCCTGGGCAATTTAGTGACTTAGTGAGACCCTGTCTCAAAATAAAAAATAAAAAGCAACTGGGGATGTAGCTCAGTGCGAAGGCCCTGGGTTTAATCTCCAGTACCAAAAGAAAGAAAGACAGACAGTGGAGTGACTTGCCTGACACTACACAGTAGGAAAACTAGGACAAGACCCCGTGTCACCTGACTCCCCATTCAATATTCCCAAGGTTGTACTTCCCTCCATACAGTCTTTTTTTTTTTTTAAAGAGAAGAAAAAACAAAACAAATCAAAAAAAGAACAAATTTTCAAAACAACATAATATGAGGGTAACAATGGTTAATGCATTATGTATTATTATCTTTAAGTTAGTTATTCAGGATACCAGATATTAGCATTCAATTGTCCAAACATTATTGGCACAAACCTTACTCTTCAATGAACTAAGTAAAATTGGTAGTGTATCTATCTTAACCATCTTATATATATACAATTATTTTTCCCTTTCCCTTCTTTCTTTTCCCTATTCCAGTCTCTCTTTCCTTTTGACCAGTTTCTTTTTTATTCACTGTGTCTATTGTACATTTTGGATCTTATTTACTCTTTCAGTTTCTCATACTAGAGAGATAATACGATGCTTACACATGTGCGTCCGGTTTATTTCACTTATGAGTATTTTCTCGAGTTGCATCCATTTACCTATAAAAGTCTCCAGTTTATCCTTCTTTATGGCTGAATAGTACTCCATTGTATAAAAATACCACATCTTTCTTATCCATTCCTCAGTTGATGGGCATTTGGGTTGTTTCCAAGATCTGGCTATTACAAATTGTGCTGCTATAAACATGGGTGCACATATATCACTGTGGTACGATGTTTTTAATTCTTCTGGGAAGATGCCCAGAAGGGCAATAGCTGGGTCAAATGGGACCTCCAACCCTAGTTTTTTGAGGAGTCTCCACACTGACTTCCACAGTGGCTGTACCAGTCGACACTCCCACCAACAGTGAAGAAGAGTTCCTTTTTCCCCACAGCCCCTCCAGCATTTGTTATTAGTTGATTTCTTTATAGTAGCCATTCTTTCTGGGGTGAGATGGTATCTCAGTGTTGTTTTAATTTGCATCTCTCGAATGACTAGTGATGTTGCACATTTTTTTGTATATTTATTTGCCATTAGTATTTCTTCATCTGAGAAATGTATATTCATCTCAGATGCCCATTTTTGGAGTGCCTCCATACAGTCTTGCTTTTTTTCCCTCTAGACTTGGAACGCCAGTTGGAAGAGCAAAAGAAGCAAGCCCAGGATCATAGGCTAAAATCCCAGACAGTTCAAAATGTGGTACTGATGCCTGTGAGCACTCCAAAACCTCCAAAAAGGCCCCGGCTCCAGCGGCCAGCCTCCACCACTGTCCTGAGCCCTTCTCCTCCTGTCCAGCAGCAGCCTCAGTTCACAGTCATCTCACCCATCACCATCACCCCTGTGGGTCAGTCCTTCTCCATGGGCAATATTCCAGTGGCCACACTCAGCCAGGGCTCCAGCCCTGTGACTGTCCACACACTGCCTTCTGGCCCTCAGCTCTTCCGCTATGCCACAGTGGTCTCCTCGGCCAAGAGTAGCTCACCAGACACAGTGACCATCCACCCGTCATCTAGCCTGGCACTGCTAAGCTCCACCACCATGCAGGATGGCAGTACCCTGGGCAACATGGCTACCATGGTGAGCCCTGTGGAGCTGGTGGCCATGGAGTCTGGCCTGACCTCAGCAATCCAGGCTGTGGAAAGCACCTCAGAGGATGGGCAGACCATCATTGAAATTGACCCAGCCCCAGACCCTGAGGCTGAAGACACTGAGAGCAAAGCAGTCATCTTGGAGACAGAGCTGAGGACTGAGGAGAAAGTTGTGGCGGAGATGGAGGAACATCAGCATCAAGTCCACAATGTGGAGATTGTAGTCTTAGAGGACTAACTGGGATCTTGGGGCCAGGAGATATGTTTTGGTTTGGGATTTTAATTATTTGTTTATTTTTATCATTGTCCCACTCATTTCCACATAGGATCCTTTTTTACAAAAACAAAATCTCATTGTTGTAACTGAAAATGTTGGGTTCCTCCCATCCTCTCATTGAAAAATGGACAAAACAAGCTACCCTTCCAGAAGGTGAGAGTTCACTCAATGTCCTAATCATCTTACTCTAAGAAAGTTATTTCTTCTAGAGGAGGCATCAAAGGAACCAGAACCCTTTTCAGACGAGTCTGTCTGTGTACACTTGGTCTTATGCTTGTAAAGATGCATTGACCAAACTCTGGAACGCAGATGTGAAGCCGGAAGGCAACCCAGTGTTATGTTTTTGTATCCTTGAAAGGCTCTGAAACAAAAGGAAATTGAACTTTGCTTGGAGGGGAAGGTAGCTCGCCAGCAGCAGCTTAAAAAGGGAAGTGCTTTGGCAAGGATGGGGCAAGGCTCTTACCTTTCTTCCCAAAATGTAACTGATGCCCCTTGAGATTTCCGAGGGTTGCTACCAGGGGTGCCATGTTGCTGGTAAACACAAAGGTACATCTCCACAGAACAAGTGGCAGCAGTGGCCTGTGGTTTTACAGAAATAGAAATCAAGGAGCCATGCTTTGGGGTTCAAAGTGATAGCCCACCTTGGGCACCCCCCCCACCACTTTGTCAAAGCACTTACCCTCCCAACCTGGGATCGGTCATTCATTTGCAAACTATGTGATGTGGTGTAAATTGCTCTGGTTCTTGAACTGAGGCTGTCATGAGGCTGGGGCTCCAAAGCCATTTTTATTGCATGACTCCAGGAGCCGGGAGTTCCTCCTCCAGACCAGCTGCCATGTTCAGTAGGGCTTGTTTGGTTTTATTTTGTTTTTTAGCTTTGGAACCAAAAGCAGCCACTCATTTTGGTGCTTCCTTGTTCTCCCCTCCATCCCTCAACTCTTAATGGCATCTATCCCCCGAGTCCCACACTCTTCAGCTTTTTGGCTGATTTGGAGAAATGACAGGTGCCTGCCTGCCTTCGTCCCCTTTTAGCCTCGTTTACATCACAGATGTTTCAGTGAGAGATTGAGCTCTTACAAAGCCTTAGGCTTAGTAGGGAAGACTGGTAAACACCCCCAGCCTTTCCTGAGGCACCAACTAGCTGTCTCCTGGGCGAGCCGGACTCTCTGGGAAAGAAACATTGTCGGTGACATCATCCTCTAGAAAATGTACCAGGAACATCAATAATAATGTCTTTGGGGGGTGTTTTGTTTTGTTGTTTTGTATTCTTTTTCTCCATAAATGTTTGTATATTTGGAGCTGGGCCACTTTCCATACTGTGATTCCTTCTCTTTGACCCTCGTCAGTGTTTGGGGCAAGAGTGGACCCTGATTTTTATTTCTTTGATTGCATTGTTTACTGCACTAGGAAAAATATAGGGAAACTGCAGACAACTTAACGGAAAAATAGGTCAAAAAGGAAAGCACATACCTTAGGAATGGGAGGATTTTTTTTCTATTAAAAGCAAAATTTTGACCTGTAGTTTCGTTTTTTTTTTCCTTCAAAGAAGGCACCTACTTGAAGCCATGTTTCTCCCAGCAGATGTTGGGAACCCTATCAAGCGTCTGAAAACTGCAGCCTGCCGTCTCTCAGAGAAGCCCTCTAACTTGGGAGGGTCTCTTAAAACCTATAAAAGTGGGCCGGTGAAATGGCTCAGTGGCGTAAGCGCCTGCCTGGCAAGCGTGAGGGCCCGAGTTCGACTCCCAGAACCCACATACGAAAAAGGGGCCGGTGATATTGCTCAGCAGCACGGGCGCCTGCTGGCATGCGAGGTCCTGAGGTCGACCCCCGGTACCCACAAAAAAAAAAAATATAAAAGTGAGATTTCTGCACCCCATTGAGTAGTGGGTTTCTGCTTTAAACCTGGGGTTTTTAGCCAGGGATATAGCTCAGTGGCACAGCGCCTGCCAGGCAAGCACGAGGTCATGAGTTTGATTCCCGATACCAAAAAAAAAAAAAAAAAAATTTATTTTTAAAATATTTAATAGAACTTAGCACTCGATTTAGAACAAACTTTTGGCCCTTTATGTATCTGTAGAGACAGAAGTGGCTTTTGTTTCCTGCTTCTTTAGTTTTTCTTTTGGTACATAAAAACTAAATTTTTTTAAGACTGACACTATTGCCTCAACCTAGAAGGCGCATCTCATCCCTATTGTGGTCTTTAGCGACACTTTTCTCTTTCTCAGAGAAGACCCAACTCAGGATAGCAGAGGCGCTTAGAGAATACCAGCGAGCTGGCTCAGGTTCCTTTCTTTCCTCCATCAGAACTGTTGGTAGTGTTTCACAGAAGTTGGAGCCCCACACTTCCAAACTGAAGAGATCTCAAGACACAGCCTGTTTAGTTTTGCTCTGAGTGTTCCAGCAGGTGAATTCATGAGTTCATTGTTCTCCTGGTCTTCAGCAGCCTGTCATGACTAGCTGCTGTGGTCCTGCTCTTGAGCGTGGGTCCCTTCACAGCCCCCATCTGGATGGTTTTAGATGGGGCGAGACATAGCAAGCCACTGATGGATGCGTAAGCAGTTGCAATGGATCACTGCTCAGGCTGACTTGACAATAGCTACCTTTCTATTCATTCGTTAAATAAACATTTCTGAATACCATCTACGTGCCAGGCTTTGTGCTAGGCACTGGCCATGCAGAGATGAAGACATGGTCCCTGCACTCAAGGAGCTCCTACCAGACCTCTGGAGTCCAGAACTATGTTCTAATATGGTTGGTTTCTTTTGTAATCAGTCCAACGTATATATTGTGTGTGTGTACTCCTATGTATTTTATCCATTGAAAAACATTCTAGGGGCTAGTGAGATAGCTCAGCGGCATAAGCGCCTGCCTGGCAAGCGCGAGGTCCTGAGTTTGACTCCCGGTACTCACAAAAGAAAAAGAAAAAAAAGAAAAAACATTCTAAGCATAAGTTTATAGGTTTCACCAGACTACCAATGGTGCAAAAAGCTGAAGCCACCTCTCCTGGAATACTGAAACATCATCATATTGGGTCGAGGCAGTGATAGGACTGCAGCCTTCAGTGGAGATGATAAAGGATCAAGCACCTAAGCCAGCGTGGGGTGGGGGTGGGGCTCAGCACATGGAGAGTACTTGAGAAAGTATGTGCCTAGGCTGATTTAGTTCTTGGTTTTTTGTTTTTTGGTTTTTTTTTTTTTGGTACTGGGAATCAAACTCATGACCTTGTGCTTGCCAGGCAGGCACTTGTGCCACTGAGCTATATCACCAGCCCCTTGTTTTTGTTTTCTGAGACAGGGTCTCGCTTTGTAGCCCAGGCTGGCCTCGAACTTCCAGCAGTCCTCCTGCCTCTGGCTCCTGAGTGCTGGGATTACAGGTGTGCACCACCACACGTGGCCATGGCTGATTTAGGAGAGATAGTTTTTTTCTAGTTTTACTATGCTCCATGGTTTTCAAGTTATTGGACTTATTTCTACAGGAGACAAAAAATCTTTGGGCTCTTGCTGCTTCTGCCTCTGCAGCTGGGCACGGTCAGCAGCAGGGCAGTCTCTCCTGAGAATGCGCCACCAGAGAAAGCTGAGTCACATTTGGGCTTCTGGCGTCCATCAGATGGGATCCTAGGCTGAATCCAGCACAGCACTGGAATCTGGTAAAGGGTAAATGCTCCAACCTTCTTGCCATGTGGTTTCCACAGAGGCCCCAGATTGAACTATACAGACAGCTCTCTTGCCTGCCATGTCCACTTGGTTCCTGCCTTGTTCCTCTCTCTGTGTCAATTTCTAGCTTCCTTCTCCCCCAGAGCAGTCATCCTACAGTAAAAAATGGACGATAGACATGAATATTTGAGATTTAAGACCAGTTCGGGGTGTATTTTTTCTGCACGTCTTGTCTGCATTAGGAAAGGAGGGACAATATTAATCTAAATATCATGGAAATTAATATTGAGTTCAGGCAGTTCTGACGTCCTTTGTGGTAGCATTGTTCCCATTTCACAACAGGCACTGAAGGTGAGTGTGTGGTGGGGAGTACTGATGATAGAGCAAAAACCAAGCATGAAATATGGAAGTACTAGTTAACTGAATTATAATGGAGCCAGGTTTTGCTATAAAGGAGGTGGAAAGGACAAAAAAAGGTTGGATTCTGAAAATAAGCATGAGGTTCTGATCCACCTTGGGCAATAGTCTGAGAGGAAATAGTCCTCTCAGAAGAAAGTCAGCCAGAAGCCTAGCTCCTTCCTTCATTTTCAAACAACTGGGGCAGGGCAGATCCCTTATGCTTGGAATAATTCCTTCCTGGGAGAGGTTTTGTTTTGTTTTGTGTTGAGACAGGGTCTCACTATGTATTTCAGGCTGGTCTTGAACTCACTATGTAGTCCAGGCTGGCCTCAAACTCACAGCGATCCTCCTGCCTCAGCCTCCTGAGTGCTGGGATTACAGGCATGCACCACAATGTCCGGCTCCCTAGGAAATATGTAAGTAGTCTGTAATATACTTACTTAACAACTGTGCTTGTCAGGGACCCTAAGAGATCAGTTTGCCAGATTTGGACCCTTTGTCCCTAGAGTTTATGTTCTTAGCACTATTTGAGACCTCTCCAGGTTTTCGTCCCAATTCTTAAATGTATTTTATAGTCCTGAGTGTGCTCTTTTTTGGGGGCAGGGTCTCACTATGTACTCTAGGCAGGCCTTGAATTTGTTATATGTCCCAGGTGGCTTTGAACTTATGATCCTCCTGCCTCAGGCTTCCAAGTGCTGAGATTACAAGTGTACACTGCCAGGTGCTGTTGAATTAAACAATTTGATTTCCTTTAGAACATTCCACTTAAAAGAATAAAAAAAGAACATTCCACTTTCAATCCCCCTCCCTCCCCTCATCCATGCTGTATCTTTCCTTTCTAGCTCTTGCTTTTAGGAACCTTAGTTTGGTTCCTACACTGTGCCTTTCTGTCTAGTCAGTAGAGTAACATTGTTTTTTGGGGGGTGGTGTACTAGAACCAAGTTCTTCTAGTTGTGAAACACAGGGTCTTCACACTGACCTACATCCCCAGCCCTTTTTAAAAATTTTTATTTTGGGATATAGTCTCACTAACTTGCTAATTGCCCAGACTGAGCTTGAACTTGTGATCTTCTTGCCTCAGCCTCAGAGTGCTGGGACTACAGTGTGTGCTACCACGCCTGGCTAACTTTTAACTCTTGGGACAATCTTTCTTCCTTAGTTACTTTCTTGTTGCTGAGACAAAATACCTGACACCCACAACTTAAAGGGAGAAAGGTTTATTTTAGTTCACAATTTGTAGAGGTTTCAGTCCATAGTCAGCAGGCTTTAAGGCAGGGCGGCATGGCAGAGGAGAAACAGTTCATGGCATGGCAGGCAGAAAGCGCAGCAGGATCAAGGCAGGATCAAGGCAGGAGGAGGGCTATATATTGTTCCAGGCCACACTAGTGACCCACCTCTTCTCACCAGGCTTCACCTCTGAACATCACATCCAGCTGTAAACCCATCAGTGGACTAATCCAGTATCACACACCCATGACCCAGTCACCTCCCAAAAGTCCCACCTATGAGCACATGAGGCTTTGGGGGACATTTTAGGTATAAACCACAACATTCCACCCCGGGCCCCCAAAAAACTCATGTACATCCCTTTATGCAAAATGTATTTAGACCATCTCTAAGAGTTACAAAATTCCTAGTATTTCAACATTGCTGAAAAGTCCAAGTCCAAATTCTAAGATTTAAGGCAAACTCTTAGCTGTGAGCCCCCGTAAAAATGAAAAGAAAGTTATACACTTCCAACATACAATGGCACAAAATAAACATTGCCATTCCAAAAGCTAGAAATAGTGGGATAGAAAGAAATGGGACCAAAGCAAGACCAAAATCCAGCAGAGCAAACATTAAATCCATGTCCAGTACCTGGAGCAATCCATGTCAAGATGTGAATTCCAAAAGGCTTGGGTGGCCCTGCCCCATAGCACTGTCTGTGGTTGTAACCCTCATGGCCTCTCTTGGGCTGGCTTTGCTCACTCCTTGCAACTTTCCTCAGATGATCCACATTCCTGGCTTCTCCAATATCCTGGGGTCACCACAGCACTTCGGCTTCATAGTCATAGCTTCACACACTGCCCTCTCAGGCACACTGCCTGGCTTCCCAGGCCTTTTGAAATCTGGGTGGAAGCCTTCTTGACCCCACAACTCTTCCATTCTGTATCACACGCTGATGAAACCAGCACCATGAGGATGACACCAAGGTCTGCCGCCAACTGGAGCAGTAGCCAGGCTTCCTTCTCTCTTGGCTGTAGGGGTCAAGTGCCTGCATGGCTGAAGGCTATGAACCCAATCCTGAGGAACAATGGGTGGAGTCTTGCTAGTTCTTGTGATGCCCTCAGGCTATCTTATCCAAAGTACTAGGCTTTTTTTTTTTTTTTTTTTTTTTTTTTGAGACAGGGTCTTGCTTTGTAATTCAGGCTGGCCTTGAACTCACTCTGTAGCCCAGGCTGGCCTTGAACTCCCAGTGATCCTTCTCCCTCAGCCTCCTGTGTGCTGAGATTACAGAAATGCACCACTACTGCCCAGCTTGAAAGTATCTGGCTTTTTTTTTTTTTTTTGTGGGTACCGGGGGGACGACCTCAGGACCTCGCGCGCCAACAGGCACCCGTGCCACTGAGCAATATCACCGGCCCCTTTTTTCGTATGTGGGTTCCGGGAGTCGAACTCCGGCCTTCGCGCTTGCAAGGCAGGCGCTTACGCCACTGAGCCATCTCACCGGCCCGTATCTGGCTTTTTAATGCTAATCTTTTCAGCAACCAAGTTTTCTTCTGCTTCATCTTTTCAGGCCAAAACTTTACTGCAACTTCCTTTCTGGCCAAACTCAAGATTTTTTAAAATCATTCTGCTGGGCATTTGTTCTTGATTCTCAAGGTACAGCTAGCTAAAAGCCTCCAACAGCCATGCCATTGCCTCGACATTAGACTGCCTTGAAATTTCGGCCAGGTTAATTAATCTACTGTCTTTAACCCCAATCTCCCACTGTGTCTCTGGACCACAGGCAAAGTGTAGACAAATTTTTTGCCAGAGCATAACACACATAGCCTGGCGTCCACTTGCCAATGAAGTCCTTGTCCCCAGCTGAAACCTCCTGAGCTTGGTCTTTACTGGCTGGATTTCTATCAGCATTCTGGTCTTCTGAGCTCTGACCAGAATCTCCCACCAAGCTCAGCCCATAGCATCCTAGGGCTGTTTCTCCAGCCAGCATCTCCAAACCTTTCCAAACTCCTCCCATAAGCCGGTTCCAAAGGCTTCTGAACCACATTGTCAGGTAGTGTCACAGCAATGATCTTACTTGTCTGGTACCAAAACTGTCTCAGTTACCTTCTCGTTGTTGAGACAAAATATTGACACCCACAAGTTAAAGGAGGAAAGGTTTATTTTAGCTCACAGTTTGTAGAGGTTTCAGTCCGTAGTCAGCAGGCTTGAAGGCAGGGCAGCGTGGCAGAGGAGAAACAGTTCACAGCATGGCAGGCAGGAAGCAAGGCTACTCAAGGATCTCTGGTCCTGGCTCAGAATATGGTTTATGTGAATTTGTTTTTCTAGCTTGAGAACAAAAGTGAACAAAAGATTTGAAGCACATATAAAAGTAAACGTGAGGGCCAGTGAAATGGCTCAGCGGCTTAAGCACCTGCCCCACAAGCGCGAGGGCCCGAGTTCAACTCCCAGAACCCACATACGAAAAAGGGGCCAGTGATATTGCTCAGCGGCACAGGCGCCTGCTGGCGGGCAAGGTCCTGAGGTCGACCCCCTGGTACCCACAAAAAAAAAAAAAAAAAGTAAACGTGAAGGGCCAGTGAGATAGTTTAGTGGCATAAGCGCCTGCCTGGCAAGCACAAGGTCCTGAGTTCGACTCCTGGTACCCACATACAAAAAAAGGGCCGGTGATATCGCTCAGCAGCACGGGCGCCTGCTGGCGTGCGAGGTCCTGAGTTCGACCCTGGTACCCACAAAAAAAGTAAACTTGAAGCCAGGCGTGGTGGCGCACACCTGTAATCCCAGCACTCAGGAGGCTGAGGCAGGAGGATTGGCACAAGGCTACACAGTGAGTTCAAGGCCAGCCTGAACAACATAGCAAGACACTGTCCCCAAAAAATCAACCAATTAAAAAGTAAATGTGAGCTGGGCATGGAGGCACATACTTGTAATCAAATCTCAGCACTCTGGGAGTCTGAGGCAGGAGGGTCACAAGTTTAAGGCCAGCCTGGGCAACTTAGTGACTTATTGAGACACATTCTCAAAATAAAAAAGTAAAAAAGGGTTGTGGCTCAGTGTGAAGGTCCTGGGTTTACTCCTCGGTACTATAAAAATAAAATAAAGGCTGGAGATGTAGCTCAGCACTCTCTGGGTGCAACCTCCAGTACTGGAAAAGAAAAAAAAGTGGGGGTTGGTGATAGAGCTCAGTGGTGGCTCTAGGCTCCAGGTTCCATTCCCAGCCTGGGGGTGGAAAGTGGGGAGGTGGGGTGGTAAATGTGAGCCTGAGTGAGGACCCAGAGAAAAAGAAACAAATTCTGGCCAGGCATGGTGGTGCACGCCTGTAATCCCAGCACTCGGGAGGCTGAGGCAGGAGGATTGCTGCAAGTTTGAGGCCAGCCTGGGCTACATAGTTTGAGTTCAAGGTCAGCCTGAATTGCAAAGTGAGACCATGTCTCAAGGGGGGGCGGGACACAAGTTACTCACTGGGCTCTATAGGGCTTGGTTAAAATCTCGAAAGTACAGACAGAGGGGTTTAGACCCCCCCTTTAATATTTTACTTAAGACAGGATCTTGCTAAATTGCCCAAGTTGACCTTGAACTTGCCTCCTGCCTCACCAACCTGAGTACCACCATGCCAGGCTATCTTTATTTACTTATTTTTTTATTTTTATTTTTTTTTGTGGGTACCGGGGGGTCGACCTCAGGACCTCGCGCGCCAACAGGCACCCGTGCCGCTGAGTGATATCACCGGCCCCTTTTTCGTTTGTGGGTTTCGGGAGTTGAACTCGAGCCCTCGCGCTTGCAAGGCAGGCACTTATGCCGCTGAGCCATCTCACCGGCCCCATATTTACTTATTTTTTTAAATTTCTCTGTTTTCTCTAACAAAGTCTGTATAGTATAGACCAAACTGGAAGCCCACAGCCATGATTCAACCTGCACTTACTTTGACCCACGTTTTTCTTTTCTTTTTATTTTTTATTGAATATGCATATTGGAATGTGCACAAATCATAGTTGTACAACCTGACAGAGTTGACAAGCTGTACCCACCCATGAATCAGCTCTAGATCAAGGAACATAAAAACCACCAGCACCTCATCCTGCAAAGGTAATTGCTATCTAGCTCTCTCATGCCATATCTTACTTTTGCCTCTTTCTGGGTGCTTTTATAAGGGGATTTTTTTTTTCACTCAACATTATTTATGCCATTCATACATAATGTGTGTTAAGTGGTTAGTTCCTTCTCATTGCTCTATAGAAGTTCTAACTATGCCAAAAGTGATCTGTTCTACAAATGATGGGCATTTGGGTAGTTTCCAGTTTGGAGCTATTTTATTTTATTTTATTTTTTGAGACAGGGTCTGGCTATATAGTTGGTGTTCTTGAACTCACTATGTAGCCCAGGCTGGCCTCAACCTCCCAGGGATCTTCCTGCCTCAGCCTCCTCAGTGCTGGGATTATAGACATGCACCAGTATGCACAGTTTATTTATTTATTTATTTTTTTTTTTATGTGGGTACTGGGAGTCGACCTCAGGACCTCGCACTTGTGAGCAAGCGCTTGTGCCACTGAGCAATATCACCGGCCCTTTTTTTTCCTTTATGTGGGTAGTGGGAGTCAAACTCAGGACCTCGCACTTGCCAGGCAGGTGCTTATGCCACTGAGCTATCTCACCGGCCCAAATTTTTTTTATATGCAGGTACCAGGAGTCTAATTCAGGACCTTGTGCTTGCCAGGCAGGCACTTATGACGCTGAGCTATATCACAGGCCATGCGCAGTTTATTTTTGAAACAGGGTCTCACTAATCAGTTCAGGCTGGCCTTGAACTCATTATGTAGCCCAGGCTGTCCTCAGACTCACAGCAATCCTCCTGACTCAACCTCCTGAGTGCTGGGATTACAGGTGTCTGCCAGCACACTGAGCTATTTATTTACTTATTTTTGTGGTATGGATATTGAAGCTTGTGCTCTCTAACTCTGAGGTATTTCCCCAGCACTTTTTTTTGTGGGGGGGGGAATCAGAAATTGAACTCAGGACCTCACGCTTGCCAGGAAGGCACCGTGCCTCTGAGCTATATCCCCGGCCCCTCCCCAGCACTTTTTGTATTTTTTATTTAAAAAATGTTTTTGCAGTACTGGGTATTTTATTTTTATTTTCAACTTGCCAGACTGGCCTCGAAATTGTAATCCTCCTGCCTCAGCCTCCCAAGTAGCTGAGATTACAAGTATGTGCTACCACACCTGTCTCTTGTGCATGTCTTTTGAGGAATTTATATATGCCTTTTTATGCCTACAAAATTTCAAATATTATGATAGTTCACATGAAAAATTACTTGAAGCTGTGTATGGTGGTACAAACCTGTAATTCCATCACTGTGTGAGGCTCAGGCAGGAGGACCACAAGTTTCAGCCCTGCCAGGGCAATTTAGCAAGACCGTCTCAAAAAATAAAAAGGCCTAGAAGCAGGACATGGTGGTGCACACCTATAATCCCAACACTTGGAAGGCTGAGGCAGGAGAATCGCTGTGAGTTCGAGGGTAGCCTGGACTGAGACTTTGTCTCAAAAAAAAAAAAAAAAAAAAAAAAAAAAACGGTGCGGGGCTACAGATGTAGCTCAGTTGAAGGTCCTGGGTTCAGTCCCCAGTGCTGAAAAAGGCAAGGCAAGGCAAGTTATTTAAGATACAGTTTTTCCTAAACCAGACAAGACAAAACACAACCCACCAGCAGCCAGGTTAGACAACAGAGGCCCACATTTCCTCAGTAGTAAGACATGACTGCACCTGCACAATGTCTTAGATGGGATATGGCTTCTTCGCAGACCAACTCCCTGTGACAAATCTAACCTTACTTATTTCGGAAGCTTATTTTCTTGATTTGATAATCTCTGAGGACGTTCTTCCCTCAAATACTAACTGAAACTTATTTCCTTACTTCCTCCAACTCTGTTCATGTTACCTTATCAGAGAAGTCTTTCTTAACCATCCACACTATAAAAAAATGGCAACTTCCTCTTGAATTATGCTTCCTATTTTTCTTTTTTTTTTTTCTTTTTTTTTTCTTTTTGGGGGTCTTTTTTGAGATAGGGTCTCACTCTGCAGTTCAGGCTGGCCTGGAACTCACTTTGTAGCCCATGCTGGCCTGGAACTTGCAGTGATCTCCTGCCTCAGGCTACCGAGTTCTGGGATTACAGGTGTGAACCACCATGCCTGGCTTTTTGTTTGATTTATTATCACTCATTTTCCCCTGTAGAATGGAAGCTCCTGGGAGCAGAAATCTTTCCCCTCTCCCTCCCTGTCTTCCTTGGGTACATGGGATCAAACGAAGGGCCTTTGCATGGAGCTACGTTCCCAGCCTTTTCTATTTTTTTATTTTGAAACAGGGTTTCGGTAATTTGCTCAGGTGGACTCAAACTTGTAATCCCTCCTGCCTGAACCTCCTAAAGTGCTAGGATTACAGGCATGTGCCATCATGTTTGCCTCTGGTTGGACTTTCTGAGCAAATAGGACACTAACTCTATTCTTTTTTATGGGAGTGAGGTTGAGACAGGGACTCACTATGTAGTTCAGGCTGGCCTTGAACTCACAGAGATCCTTTTGCCTCAGCCTCCTGTGTTCTGGGATTACAGGTGTGCACCACCACTCCTGGCTACCTCTCAGTTCTTGCTTGAGTTTAAACCTTCTGCTACCACCCAAGGATTAGAGCAGAGGATTTGATTGTAAAATATTGTCATATTGGGCCGGTGAGATGGCTCAGCGGCTTAAGCGCCTGCCCGGCAAGCGCAAGGGCCCGAGTTCGACTCCCGGATCCCACATACGAAAAAGGGGCCTGTGATATCGCTCAGCGGCACGGTCGCCTGCTGGCGCGCGAGGTCCTGAGGTCGACCCCCCGGTACCCACAAAAAAAAAAAAAAATATTGTCATATTCCAGGTGTGGTGTCACACACCTGTAATCTCAGCATTTGGGAGGCTGAGACAGGAGGAGTGCAGTGAGTTTGAGGCTAGCCTGGGCTACATAGTAAGTTCAAGGCCAGCCTGGACTACATAATGAGACCATCTCACAAAACAAAACAATAGAAACTTTGTCACAAATATTTTAGACACACATTTGTCAGTTTAATGTTTTTTTTTTTGACACAAATTTAAAACAGGGCCACTTTGATCCTCTCCAACAGAACTGTGGCCCCCTCAGCTGAAGTCCGTTTCTATATTTTCTCTTACTTTTTATTTTTTATTTTTTTACTTTTTTCTCTTACTTTTCAAAGACTTGTTTGTTTATTTATTTATGTATTTATTTATTGATTGAGATAGGGTCTCCTGTATCAGGCTGGCCTCAAACTCATGGCAGTCATCCTGCCTCAGCCTCCAGAATGCTCAGATTACAGGTTTGCCATGACGCCCAGCTTGTGACAATGTTTTACAGTAAAGTCCTCTGCTCTAACCCTTGGGTGGTAGCAGAGGGTTTAAACTCAAGGCAAGGATAGAGTGCTAGGGCCGGTGAGATGGCTCAGCAGCTTAAGTGCCTGCCTGGCAAGCGTGAGGGCCCGAGTTCAACTCCCGGAACCCACAAATGGAAAAAGGGCTGGTGATATCGCTCAGTGGCACGGGCGCCTGCTGGCGCGCGAGGTCCTGAGGTCAACCCCCATTCCCACAAGAAAAAAAAAAAAAAAAAGAATAGAGTACTAGGATTACAGGCATGGGCCACACCCCTCGGCTCATTTTCTCTTTCTTTCTAACTAACAAATCTGCCAATGCTTCTCTTTCACTCTTTTTCGAAGAGGAAAAAAAAAACAAACAGCTGAGAGTGATGGCAAACCTGTAATCTCAGCATTCTTGGAGGCTGAAGCAGGAGGATTTCAAATTTTTTAGCCCAGGCTGGGCAATTGAGCTACTTAAGGAGAACTCGTCTCAAAAAATAAAAAGAGGTGGGGATATAACTTAGTGCAAATACTCTGGGTTCAATTTCCAGTTTAAAAAAATTTTTTTGATCCAGACCTACAGGAATCCTGTGGCTTCATTTCCCTTTGGCACTAAGTCCAGAAATCCTGTCTGCACTGCGTTCTTCTATCCAGCCTGCTCTCTTAGCTGAGCTGTTGCACTGGTCCCTAGCACAGCACTATCTGGACTTTCAGAGCCCAAGTATCAGTAAAAAAGATTAAAAGTCTTGGGGAGCAAAACCTGTGATTCCCAACACTATATTTTGCTAAAAAAAAAAAGAAAAAAGAAAAATTAGACTAAAAAAAAAAAAAACTGGCATTTGGGCTGGGGATGTGGCTCAGTGGTAGAGCTCTTGCCTTGCATGCACAAAGCCCTGGGTTCCATCCCCAGTACCACCAGCAAAACAAAACAAAACAAAAAAACCCAAAAATAACAACAAAAACTGACACATTTTTCTATTGCCATTATTTGAAAAGGAAGGACTTTTTTTTTTTTTTTTTTTTTTTTTCTTTTGAGACAGGGTTTCACTATGCAGTTCAGGCTAGCTTGAACTCACTTTTTAGCCCAGGCTGGCCTCGCACTCACAGTGATCCTTTTTTTTTTTGTGTGGGTACCGGGGGGTCGACCTCAGGACCTCACGCACCAGCAGGCGCCCATGCCACTGAGCGATATCACCGGCTCCTTTTTTCGTATGTGGGATCCGGGAGTCGAACTCGGGCCCTCGCACTTGCCAGGCAGGCGCTTACGCCGCTGAGCCATCTCACCGGCCCCACTATTATTATTTTTGAGACAGTTTCTCGCTCTGTAATTCAGATTGGCCTTGAACTTACTATGTAGCACAGGCTGGCCTCGAGCTCGCAGTGATCCTCCTGCCTCAGCATCCCAAGTGCTGGGATTACAGGTGTGTACCACCAGGCCCAACTATTATTATTATTATTTGCCAGGACTTAATGCAATACTCTTCTACTCCTAATCTCTCTTCTCCCTAAATGTGTGTGTGTGTGGGATAGTGGGGATTGAATCCAGGGCCTTCCATTGAGCTAGACCCCCAGCTCTTTTTATTTTTGAGGTAGGGTCTTGTTAAATTGCCCAGGCTGGGCATGAACTTGAGATGCTCTTGCCTCAACCTCCCAAGTAGCTGGTATTACAGGCTTGGGTCATCAGGCCAAGCCCCACAGTAAACTTCTTAAAACAAACTGGTACCTGCTACACCATATACTCTGTATTAGATAACTATTGTTCATGGTGAAAGAATCAAATCCTTGTTTCTCTTTTGCGTCTCATCTGGCACCACTTTCTCTTATTAATGTGCCAGCCACATTGCCCATCTTTTAGTCCCTTACCAGGGACAAGCTCCTTCCCTGGTTAGTTTAGGGTATTTGCATATGTTATTCTCTTGGTTCCCTTCCCTCCTTGCCTGGTCAATTTCTCATCATCCGTCAGGTCTTAGCCAAAGTTCATTTCCTCATGGAAAACTTCCCTGGCTCCTCTGAGGAGGTGTCTGTATTTCCTCATTGCACAACTATAATTGAATAGCTATTTGAATAACTATTTGCATAGTCTCAATTTCCCTAAGTAATCTCTGAACCCAGGAGAAGCTGAACTATCTTTTATAGTTCTGAGACAGGGTCTCACTATGCAGTTCAGGCTGGCCTTGAACTCACTATGTGGCCCAGGCTGGCCTTGAACTTGCAGCGGTCCTCCTGCCTCAGCCTCCTGAGTGCTGGGATTACAGGTGTGTGCCACCATGCCTGGCATAAACTTAATTATTTTAAGACTTTCTCCCACCACATTGCCTGGCCCTCAATATTTTTTTTTTTTGTGGGTACCGGGGGTTGACCTCAGGACCTCACGCACCAGCAGGTGCCCGTGCCGCTGAGCGATATCACCGGCCCTTTTTTCGTATGTGGGTACTGGGAGTTGAACTCAGGACCCTGCGCTTGCCAGGCAGGCGCCTATGCCACTGAGCCATCTCACCGGTCCTCAATACTTGTTAATGGAGAGACTGAAACCATCCAGTGGCAGAGCTAAAAGAAGAATATGAACTCATTTCCAGTACAGTATTCTTTTCACCAAGCCATAAAATGGTATCACACAGTCCAGACTTCCTTTTCCTCTTTCCAGTGATTAAATATATCTGTCTTGTGTGTTCTGCTCCTTCAGGAGCCTGTTAAAGCCAATCTGGTAAACTAATCTACGTTTAGAGATTACCCTTCCCCCAAGGATAAATGCCTTTAACTAGGAACTCCTGGAGAAAAGAAGGTAACCCCAGAGGAACTAATCAAAATTTCTTGCACCATGAAATATTGGAAGGAAAGAATTTTTACTTTTATCTCTGAACGAGATCATAGGAACTAAACCTAAAATGTGCCAGACATAGTCTTTTTTTTTTTTTTTTTTAACTTTACAACAAACCTGTTTGCTAGGTATTATTCTCCTTTGTATTTAATTTTCCCCGTATCTGGTGGGGAAGCCAGTAATTAGACACCCCCCCCCCGCCTGCCCCAGAATAGAACTCCTGGTCTAATCCTCTTTTTACAATATCATGCTGCCTCCAAGGGTAAGTGTAGACAACTGCTTACACAGTTTATATATAAATCTGGGCCATGGGGTTAACTGGGTGATTATCTTTAATAAAAAGTATTACCAGGTTTCTTTCATTCCATTAGTGGGATCTACACTCTGACACTTGACATTTTACTATCTCTACCAAAAATCTTTCATCTCTGGTACTTAACCTTGTTCATTCACCCATAAATGTGATCATGGACAGAAAAAAAATTGCTTTGAGGAATTTGAGCAAAATTATGATGTAAAACTTAAGATGCTATTTATTTTACTTCAGTCTCTACCAGAGCCTCCCATATACTGGGAGAGAATTAATAGTGCATTATCTGTTTACTAATATTTGCAATAACAAAAGCTACCAGGAGACAGGTTTCCTAGAATCAAATGACCTTCCATGAGGTGGATTTTCTTACGACTAAAAATGTTTTTGCCTATCTTTCGCATCTCCTCTAGATTCTGATTCCTGAATACACGATTCTCTTATGGGGATGTGCGGACTGCATTCTGTTCTTATCGTAGTGTCAGATGCGCCTATTTAATAGCTTTGTAACCTGGGGCGGATTACTTAACCTCTGTTTCCCCAGTTGTGAAACGGAGACTGATAGCTATTCTGCAGCTGTTGAAAGCCTTTCATCTGTTTGAATACTAAGACAAAGGCTGGCCCACAGCAGGTATCCTAATAGTGTCAATTTTCTTCCTCTCCTAGATCAAGAACATTCCCTCCGGAGGTCCACAGATTTATAGGTTCACTAGACTCCTTGGAAGTACAGTACATGTAAAAATTTGCGCAGATGAATGAGGTGTCTTTTTCCTGGAAATAAAGCCCAGAATTTAACAGATCACTTTGGGGTCAGCGGCTTCCTTGAAAAAGACTGTCGGTTCTCCATCCAAAGTTAAGGTGTGATTTTCTTTTGCGGAAGGGCCGTGGTGTTTTGTTGTACTAGTGGCGGTATTGTTCGCTGGGCACTCTTTGCAGTCCTCTCATAGAAAAGGATGACCATGCTCGTGGGCAGGGCTCCCATCGTTTTCGTTTCCCTGGAGATTCTGTGATCTCTCTTCGGGTTCGCTTCCGAATGGGGGTGGGGGTGTCATTGGCAGCTGGGAAGCAGGGTTATTTTAAGGTCTCTCGGGCTGCAGAGGCAGCTGTCTTTACTGCGAACAGGATTTTGTGGATTTACTCAGGCTCAATCTCCTCTCTCCAGGTGTTAGTCAAAATCTCAAGCTAGGACCCCAGCCGCCCGCACCCTCCTAGGCCCCAATCGCGAGGCGGTGGGGGCGGGAAGGCCGCACGCGCCGCTTCCGCTCCTCCAACCCACCAGGGGGCGCCGCGGCCCCGCCTCCGCCTTCCCGCGGTGCTTCGCGCCAGGCCCCTTCCGCGTGGGTGAGTGAATGTGAGAGTCAGCGCTCGCGATGAGCGCGCGGTCCGCCTCCGCCGCTCGGCGCCCTTATTCCGGCTGCGAGGGGCGGGCGCGCGCGTAAAAGCATAGAGACGGGCGTTGAGCTCTCGGGCTAGAGCGTCGCCGAGTCGGAGCCGGAGCCCGAGACGCGCGCTGTGTCTCCGCTGCGTCCGCCGAGGCTCCGAGTGTCAGGGACAAAAGCCGCCACCGCGCCGCTCACTCCCACTACCAGGGCTCATCCGCCGCCGTCGCCGCCCTGAGGAGAGTCTGCCGCCGCCGCTCCCCGTCAGGATCCGAGAGCCATGTCGGCCAGCAGCCTCTTGGAGCAGGTACAGGCCCAACCCGCATGCCTCGGCCATTGTGTGAGGCAAGACGGAGCCCGACTAGGCCTGGGCCCGCCGCCCCCGGTCGGGCCGAGCCGCGGCAGCGCCTCCCTCGGGCCGGGTTTCGGGCCTCGCCGGCCAGCCGCACCCCACACCTCCAACCCGGCCCGCTGCTCCGGGGCTCCGGACCCCACCGGCCGCGCCGCGCCGCGCTCCCTCCCCTCCGCGGGCCTGCTTTTCTTCCTCGTTTCCTTCCCCTTCCTTGAAGCCCCTGCTCCCTCTCGTTGCCTCGGGCGCGTCCCTCGCTCTTTCTCCCGGGCCTGCCGGCCTGTGCTCCCGTTTCCAGCCTCCCCCTCACCACCATTCCTGACGGCTCCCCTTAGGCCCGGTCCTTTATTTCCTTCTCGGGCCCTGCTTTCATTTGTCTTTTCCTTTTTCCGTTTCTTCCCGGACAACTTGCTGCTCGGCGACGTTGCCTTGGCCCGCAGAGACCTAAAGGTCAAGGGAACAAAGGTAAGCCCCGCTCCGCCGGTGGCCACGGGCCCTCCGGGAGGGAACGAGGGTGGGGTCTGCGGGAAGCGCCCCGAGGAGGGAACCTTTCGGGGGCCGCTCCGTTCGCAGGTGCCTCCCGCTTGAGTGTTTGACCCTTTCGGTGTGTTCTTGCAGCTGGCGAACAGCTTTTTAGCTAACAAGGGCTAATTCATTAAGGGTGGGGGTGGATTCGGTTTTGAAATGCCCCAGGTCCTTAGTTTCCTGTAGGTCTTAGAAGGCCTTTGTTTTTCATCCTCGTGGATCACTTTCTGGAAGTAACTCACATGCGATGGGGGAGGGGAAGCGGGAGGGAATTGAAATCTAGAGGAGCCAATAAAATGACCTTTTTAGATCATCTTGGCTCTGGGTGGAGGGAAACATTTTCACGGATGAATGTTGCTCCAGCCTTCACTTTCATCTTTAGCCTTTTGAAGTTCGTACTTGCTGTTTGAACTAGTAAGGTTTTTCTCCGGTTAGGATATTTTTGTCTGAATTTAGGGTTGGTATACTGCTAATTTGAATTTTTTTCTTTAGTACAAAATGGATCCGTACATCAAAAAGATGGATTAAATGATGATGATTTTGAACCTTACTTGAGTCCACAGGCAAGACCCGTGAGTAGCTGGCCATTTACATATCTGATCAAAGGATGTAGTATGTTATTAGTCTTTGTCTGCCCTATCAATAAATCTCATTTTTTGGTGGGGTCATTTTCTTAATACCTCTTAAAATGTGTTATGAGACAATTATTACAAGTGTTACAGGCTGTTAAGATTACCAGGTCTGTATTGTCAGCAAACACAGTGTACTCCGAGATGGTACTACTGATAACATTTTATTGTGTACCAATAGTAATACCAGTATAATTGTACCTTCCTTAGGAAGAATATTGCAGGACACAATTTAAGAATACTTTCCAGAGTTAAATATTCGGAGTTTTTGCCTCAGAAAACTTTTAGGAAAATTGCATTAATAATGTGATGGGAAATATTTTAATATAAAATCATGTGAACTTTTTTCAGTGCTACAAAACTGGCTGTCTTCCTTCTGTTTGGTCACTAGTTAATGGGCTCTTAGCTTATCAGAATTATTTTGCACTTGAATATTTGCTATTTTGAGTTGAGCTGTATTTAGAGGTTTTTTTGTTTGTTTGTTTGTTTGTTTTTTTTTTTTTTTTTTTTTTTTTTTTTTTTTTTTGTGGGTACCGGGGGGACGACCTCAGGACCTCGCGCGCCAACAGGCACCCGTGCCACTGAGCGATATCACCGGCCCCTTTTTCATATGTGGGTTCCGGGAGTCGAACTCGGGCCTTCGCGCTTGCAAGGCAGGCGCTTAAGCCGCTGAGCCGTCTCACCGGCCCTGTTTGTTTGTTTTTTGATACAGGGTCTTGTTATGTAGTTCAGGCTGGCCTTGAACTCACTGTGTGGTCCATGTTGGCCTTGAACTCTCAATCCTCCCGCCTCAGCCTCCTGAATGAGTGCTGGGATTACAGGCGTGTGCCACCATGCCCAGGTTTGAGTTGAGCTGTGTTTAGTACCGTAGAAGTCAATTTTGTAGACCTCTGGCTTCTCACTAAAAGGAACTGTGGGACTTATGAAGTGGAGTTAAAAATACTGTCTGCCACAAACTAAAGTCAGACGGAGAATTATCGAGGTAGAGGTGTAGGGGTAACTTAGTGGTAGAGAACCTATTGGCGAATCTGCAGGTTACAACCACAGCATCAGCCACCCTCCTAAATAAAGGTGACTGAAGAAATTCGCATATAATGACTTTTAATTTTAAAATTAGTTGCATGTAGATTTGAGTATTGTTTAATAGGATCTGCACTATAGAAACTTGTTTAATTCAATTCTCCTGTACTATCTTGTCCCAAAAGACAGTCACATTATATGAAAGGGTCCAGAGAATTGACAGTATTTTTTCCAGGGTATTCTAAAAGATCAAGATCATGAATCATTTGCATAAGTTCTGAATATGTGATATATGAAATAGAGTTGACATATGAATGCATATCCGTATTTAGACTTGCATTTTACATAAAACTTTCAGATTTCCAAAGTGAAATTTTCTGCATTGGAAGTATAGAAGCCACTTAAGTAAGTGACTGGAAATGTTTTCACAGAAGACAACCAATTAATCAGGAAAAGTAGAGAAGGAAGTAGAGAAATGAACTATTAATAGATTCTTGCTATTGAAGTAGTTTGCTTACATAATCATAACAGGGAGAGTGGGAGCATTTAGAAACATAATTCTGGGTAGTTCTTGTAAAACATGGTGTAATTCAGATTTTTGAGCTCAGGGGCATGTGGGAACGTGCCAGTTCACGTATAGGGATTCAGCTGTATCTTGGCATGATCTGTGATATTAAGTGCACTTGGTTTTTCTTTCTCAAGCCAAATCTTAACTGTCTGTTTAAACAAATTTGGAGGAAAATATAAATCTTGGATGAGGAAAGGTAACCTGAGTAGCTTTGTTTTTTTGTAGTCAAGAGTAATTCCTGCTGGGTGTGGTGGCGCATGCCTGTAATCCTAGCACTTGGGAGGCTGAGGCAGGAGGATTGCCATAAGTTCAAAGCCAGCCTGGGCTCCACAGTGAGTTTAAGGCCAGCCTAACCTACATAGTGAGACCCTGTCTCAAAAAAAAAAAAAAAAAAAAAAAAAAAAAAGTAATTCATGTGGGACCGGGTATATAGCTCAGCGGCACGGCACCTGCCTGGCAAGCACGAGGTCCTGAGTTTGATTCCTCCCGCAAAAAAGACTAATTCATGTGCAATACTTTTTTTTTTTTTTTTTTTTTGGTGCAGTGCTGGGGATTGAACCCAGGGACTCACACGTGATAATTCGTGCACTTTTTTTTTTTGAGACAGGGTCTCAATATATAATTCAGACTGGCTTTGAACTCACTGTGTAGCCCAGGCTGGCCTCAAACTTGCGGTGATCCTCCTGCCTCAGCCTCCCGAGTGCTGGGATTACAGGTGTGTTCCACCACACCCAGCAATTTGTGTACCTTTAAACCAATTTTTTATTGCCCTAATATTTCAAGCTTAATTTTTTGACTATAATGGATTTGGATCTATGGTAAAAATTTAACACTACCTTTGAGAACTTTTAGACTTGAAAGGGTATGTATGGAAAAACTTTTTATTTTGTACTACTGGGGCTTGAACCCAGGGAACACTAAACTCCAATCCTAGCCCTTGCAAGAGGTAAGGTCTTGCAAGGCTGCCTAGGCTGGCCTTGGATGTGAACTGCCTCAGTTTACCCAGTAGTTGGGATTATAGGTGTGTGCCACCATACGTGGTTTAACTTTAGGTTTTAGGGTCTTCACACTGAGCTGTATCCCTAGACCTTTTTATTTATTCATTTATTTTGAGACAGGGTCTCATTAAGTTGCCCCAGGCTGGGCTCTAACTTCCAGTCCTCCTGACTTAGCCTCCCAGAGTGTTGAAATTACAGGTGTGCACCACTGCGCCTGGCTTTAACTTTAGTTTTTAAGGAAAAATTTAAATTGGCAAAGAAAAGTATAGTTGTTTTATGAAATCCTATTAAATTGAAAAATTTAGTGACTGAAGATTACTGTTAGCCTTGGTAATAGTGTAGGGCCTAAGGTAGTTTATCCAAAGCTGTCTATTGACTACTTAATGGGTCATTAATATTGCCAGAATTATTGGAATTAGATGTCGTGCTTCCTTCCCCCACCCTTCCGTACTGAGGATTGAACTTTTGCACTGAGCTACATCTTCAGCCCTTTTTATTTGAGACAGGGTCTCACTAAGTTGCCCAGGCTGGGCTCAAACTTAGGATCCTTCTTGGCCCCACCTCCCAGAGTGCTAGGATTACAGGCGTGTACCACCATGCCTGACTGGTAAACATTATTTTGAGTTGAGCTGTGTCTTTATCTGTAGACACCAATTTTAGATATGTCTGGCTTTTTACTTAAGGGGTTATTCATTGTGTGAGGAGAAGGACTTACAAAAAATTATTTTCAGCACAAACTAAGATCAAGGACTATTGAGGTTTTCACGACATATTCTGTATCTTGGTGTGAAGACTAGTTGCATATAAAAATTTTTTTTGTTTTTTTGAGACAGGGTCTTGCTATGTAGTTTGTTTGTTTGTTTGTTTATTTATTTGGTACTGGAAATCAAACTCAGGACCTCGCGCTTGCCAAGCAGGTGCTGTGCCGCTGAGCTGTATCCCCAGCCCTGTGCTATGTAGTTTAGACTGGCCTTGAACTCACTATGTAGCCCAGGCTGGCCTCGAACCTGTGGTGATCTTTCTGCCTCAACCTCCCAAATGCCGGGATTACATGCATGCATCATCATGCCATACCAAATTCATATTTTTTTTTTTTTTTTTTTGTGGGTACCGGGGGGACGACCTCAGGACCTCGCGCACCAACAGGCACCCGTGCCGCTGAGCGATATCACCGGCCCCTTTTTCGTATGTGGGTTCCGGGAGTCGAACTTGGGCCTTCGCGCTTGCAAGGCAGGCGCTTAAGCCGCTGAGCCGTCTCACCGGCCCCCAAATTCATATTTTAATAAATCCTAAATACTTGGATTGCAAATTGCCTACCTGCCTCCTCGTCCGTCCACCTACCCACCCACCCTCCCTCCCTCCCTTTTTTCCTTCCTATTTTGAGACCAAGTGTCACTAAATTGCCCAGGCTGGGCTTGAACTTTCTTGATCCTGCCTTAGCCTCCCAGAGTGTTGGGATTATAGGCATGTGCCGCCACCTGGCTATACTTATTATTTCTAATGGAGAAATTAGGTGCATTTTAATTTATAGTCATTGGTTTTATAGATTAAGCAAAACCTCATTTTAAATTATCTGGAATCCATTGAGCATTTCATTTCCAAGTTGTAATTTGTGTTACTTGTTGACATTTTTATGTGGTTTGACTAGAAGCTAGCATTGTAAATTATATATATTGAATCTTGCTTTTTTTGTTATGAGTGAGGAATGTCTACACATATATTGAGGCTAGTTCTTGAAATTTCTTTTTTTCTTAACCTATTACCTGGTTTTCGTAGGAAACTTTTTGTGGAGTCAAGAGTCTTGGCTATGGAACTCTGGCCAGCCTTGATCTTGCTAGGTAGCCCAGGCTGGCCTCAAACTTTATGTCCTACTGTATCAGCCTCCCTAGTGCTAGGAATGCATGTGTGTACCATGACCATATCCAGTGTGAAAACTCTTGGAACACATTTCTGATCTTCTAAAATTCCCACACCTTAAATCCAAAGATAATTGGCTGTAATAGAAACATCTCAACACAACATGGAGTAAGACATACTGTTGGTGAAATGCTATTTTCCCTTTTTAAAATTGTAATACTGAAGAGCCATATTTGCTACATATATTAGCTTAATTTTAAGTGTTTTAAACATTTTGATTATTATGCTAAATTTTCTTACAATACAAAAACATCACATTACGCACAAAAAATGCCAGTATGTTTATAGAATGGTAATTTTTTTCCCCTCAGTACTAAGGATTGAGCTCAGGGCCTTCACACTGAGCTGTATCTATCCTCAGCATCACCATCACCCCACTCCCTCTTTTTTCTTTTTTTTTAAATTTGACAGAGTCTCACTGTGTAGTTCAGGCTGGCCTGGAACTCAGGGTGATCTTTCTGCCTCAGCCTCCCAAGTACTGGGATTTCAGGCGGGCACCACCACGCCCAGCTCCCCCCTCCCTTTTGAGACAGGGTTTCTACTTAGTTGCCCAGGCTAGGCCTGGAACGGTTTAGAATGATCATTTGATTGTGCTTTCCTTTTTGGAGTAATGACTGAAATAGTTGAATTGTGTGATTAATGGGGAAGAAATGTGATGTTAATTTTTGTGTTTTGATACATTTGCCTTTTTTCTTTCTTTCACAGAATAATGCATATACTGCCATGTCAGACTCCTACTTACCCAGTTACTACAGCCCCTCCATTGGCTTTTCCTATTCTTTGGGTGAAGCTGCTTGGTCTACTGGGGGTGACACAGCCATGCCCTATCTAACTTCTTATGGACAGCTGAGCAACGGAGAGCCCCACTTCCTACCAGATGCAATGTTTGGGCAACCAGGAGCCCTAGGTAGCACTCCATTTCTTGGTCAGCATGGTTTTAATTTCTTTCCCAGTGGGATTGACTTCTCAGCGTGGGGAAATAACAGTTCTCAGGGACAGTCTACACAGAGCTCTGGATATAGTAGCAATTATGCTTATGCACCTAGCTCCTTAGGTGGAGCCATGATTGATGGACAGTCAGCTTTTGCCAATGAGACCCTCAATAAGGCTCCTGGCATGAATACTATAGACCAAGGGATGGCAGCACTGAAGCTGGGTAGCACAGAAGTTGCAAGCAGTGTTCCAAAAGTTGTAGGTTCCGCTGTTGGTAGTGGGTCCATTGCTAGTAACATCGTGGCTTCCAGTAGTTTGCCTCCAGCTACCATTGCTCCTCCAAAACCAGCATCTTGGGCTGATATTGCTAGCAAGCCCGCAAAACAGCAACCCAAGCTGAAGACCAAGAATGGCATTGCAGGTTCAAGTCTTCCACCACCCCCAATAAAGCATAACATGGATATTGGAACTTGGGATAACAAGGGTCCGATGGCAAAAGCCCCTTCACAGGCTTTGGTTCAGAATATAGGTCAGCCAACCCAAGGGTCTCCCCAGCCTGTAGGTCAGCAGGCTAACAATAGCCCACCACTGGCTCAGGCATCAGTAGGACAACAGACACAACCATTGCCTACACCTCCACCACAGCCTGCCCAGCTGTCAGTTCAGCAACAGGCAGCTCAGCCCACCCGCTGGGTAGCACCTCGGAACCGTGGCAGTGGGTTCAGTCATAATGGGGTGGATGGTAATGGAGTAGGACAGTCCCAGGCTGGTTCTGGATCTACTCCTTCAGAACCACACCCAGTGTTGGAGAAGCTGCGGTCCATTAATAATTACAACCCCAAGGATTTTGACTGGAATCTGAAACATGGCCGGGTTTTCATCATCAAGAGCTACTCTGAGGACGATATCCACCGTTCCATTAAGTATAATATCTGGTGCAGCACAGAGCATGGTAACAAGAGACTGGATGCTGCTTACCGTTCCATGAACGGGAAAGGCCCCGTTTACTTACTTTTCAGTGTCAACGGCAGTGGACACTTCTGTGGCGTTGCAGAAATGAAATCTGCTGTGGACTACAACACATGTGCAGGTGTTTGGTCCCAGGACAAATGGAAGGGTCGTTTTGATGTCAGATGGATTTTTGTGAAGGACGTTCCCAATAGCCAACTGCGACACATTCGCCTAGAGAACAATGAGAATAAACCAGTGACCAACTCGAGGGACACTCAGGAAGTGCCTCTGGAAAAAGCTAAGCAGGTGTTGAAAATCATAGCCAGCTACAAGCACACCACTTCCATTTTTGATGACTTCTCACACTATGAGAAACGCCAGGAGGAGGAAGAAAGTGTTAAAAAGGTAACCAGCTTACCATTCTTAAAACTTACAGAATTGAGGAATTAGAAAGACTAGAAGTATTAAAATGAACAGTTAATAAGAACTGTGTAAATAACAGTGTCACTTAACAGTCTAAGGTTTTATAGATGATGTGTAATTGGTCTTAATATTTAAATCCTAGCCTGAAGGAATGTGAGAACAGTAGTGGAGAACAGAAATATGGGATTAAAGAAAACAAACAATAGAGAAACTGAAGTTGCATGATTACATGATGGAGAAAGAGATGAAGAATGAGTGAAAAAAGTGCTAAGGGAATTCTTGAGGTAATAGAAGTTAAAGTAGGAAAATATTGAGGCCATAGTATGGCATAGAAAAACGTGAAAGTTCTGTTAGAATTAAATTTTAGACTTGGTGTAGGGTTTTATGGTTGATTTTTCAAGAATTGGTATATCACTAAACCCTGAAATCTTATGTTCCTTCTGACAGTTGGCAGTGTTGAGTGTTTTTCAGAACTGTCTTGTTCTATTCTTTGTGGCTAATCACTTTTTTCTTTGTGGTGCTGGAATCAAGCCCAGGGGTCCCATGCAAGCTAGGCTGGTGTCCTGCACCAAGCCACATTCTGAACCATAGAAAATTCACTGTTTGTATGTTGGTTTATATGACTTTTTGAGACAGGGTCTTGCTAATGTAGTTCAGGAACTTGGGATAACAAGGGTCTGATGGCAAAAGCTCCCTATGTTGCTGTCCTCAAACTCATGGTGATCCTCCTGCCTTAGCTTTCAAGTGCTGGGATTATCGGCATGTGCCACCATGCCTGGCTACTGTGTATTTTATAAAATTTGGAAAACATCATCAGAAAAGTCTGATCTATCGCTTTTAACATGTTGTATTCTAAAGAGTTACTGATTGCTCTGTAACAGGTTGGAATCTTGGGCATAGTGATGGAGGATGGATCAGAATGAAATAGTTGAATTTATTTGAAGGGGTTTGTAGTGCTTGCTCTGTTGACGATCATGGACAAGAGGACATTTTTCTTTGATGATCTGTGTATTACTAGATTGACAGACTACTGAGCTTGTTAGCCTCAAATATAAAATAAAAAGCCTACCAAGCTTATATAACTGTATTACTTAAACTTGTCATGAATGCATGAAGGATCTTGTATGTGGTCTAGGATCTGAGGCACTTATCATTTCTTTATGAAAGCTTAATTCCTTTGAGCAGTGGGAGGAGGGCTATTTTGTAGATTCTGCTTCTAGGTGCGTAGTTATTTAAAGCAGGGATAGTTGCCACCTTCCATTCGGGTGTATACAGATGAATAAGAAATGGAAGTAGCACTTGTTAGTGATGATAAAAGTTTGGGATGAGTGCCAGATTATTGAAAAATTGACCAACAGTAAAAAGTGTTCTCTTTGATAGCCCACACCCTTCCCCCATTCACTGAGCTACATCCTCAGTCTTTTATTTTATTTATTTTTATTTTTATTTTTTGGTACTGGAAATTGAGCTCAGGACCTCGTACTTGCCAGGCAGGTGCTGTGCTGCTGAGCTATATCCCCAGCCCCTTTATTTTTTATTTTTTTAATTTTAAAAAAGTCTGGGGGCCGGTGAGATGGCTCAGCGGCGTAAGCGCCTGCCTTGCAAGCGCGAGGGCCCGAGTTCGACTCCCGGATCCCACATACGAAAAAGGGGCCGGTGATATCGCTCAGCGGCCTGGGCGCCTGCTGGCGCGCGAGGTCCTGAGGTCGAACCCCTGGTACCCACAAAAAAAAAAAAAAAAAAAAGTCTGGGTAAATTGCCCAAGCTGGGTGTGAATTTGTGATCCTCCTAGCTTCCCAGAGTGCTTGGATTACAGGTGTGTGTCACCACACCCAGCTTTGATAGTCCATTAAACTCCTCTCTTTCTCCAGAGTTTACTAGTTTGACTTAGAATTTGTCATAAACTTATATTAAATGATAGTGCTTACTGATTCTTTTTGCTAGATGTTTGAAGGACAAAGGGACCCCCCCCCACCTTTATTTTTGGCCTTAACCTCCCCGTGCACCCCACGCTGGTCTGGAACTGGCAAGATCCTTCTACCTCAGCCTCTTGAGTGCTGGGATTATGGGTGTGCACTGCCATGCCCAACTCTGAAGGATTTGTAAACCTTTTCTCAGGCTGCTGTCTCTAGTAGAATAAGAAAGGAGGCTGTGATCTTTTTAGGCATCAGGTAGTGGCACAGCAGATTTAATATATGCAAGGGACTTCTAGGTGTTTGGCTTAACCTAGCTTAAAACTTGAAATTTAAGTATTGTCTTCCTCATTACGAATCTGCTTTCCTTCATTTTGCAAAATTCTGTCCTACATTTTGTGATTAAAACCAGGACGGCAAAAAAATTTTTGAGGAGTGCGCAGTATAGATGTTAAGATAAACTTCTCTGTATTATAACCCAGTGGAGAAAGTGTTTTAAAATGAAGTAACAAAAAACAAAAATAAAATGAAGTAGCAAACTTTGTTACATCAACTTATGTTGATTTTGTGTGTGTGTGTGTGGTGGGGTGCTTGGGATTAAAGGTAGGTCCTGACACATGGGTACGTTCCCAGGCTTATTTTGATTTTTTTTTTTTTAGCTGCACTGGGAATCTAGCCAGTGACCTTATGCTAGGTAAGTGCTCTACCACTGAGCTACATCTCTAGCCCCCTTGTAGACTTCTTTTTGGTGCGGTACTGGAGATAGAACTCAGGGCCTTCAGACTAAACTGCAACTCTAGCTCTTTTCATTTACTTTTTTATTCATATTTTGATTTTTATTTTATTTTTATTAGTACTTTTTAAAAAAATTTAATGTAATTCAGGCTGTCCTTGAGCTAACTATGTAGTCCTTGAACTCACTGTGTAGCCCAGACTGGCCTCAAACTCTCACTGATCCTCCTGCTTTAGCCTCCCAAGTGGTAGGATTACAGGCGTGCACCACCACGCCCGGCTTTATTAGTACATGTTTATAGTACATGATTACATTCATTATGGAGAGTTGGTACCTGTTTTTTTTTTTTTTTTTTTGAGATCAGGGTCTCATTAAGTCTTTCAAGTTGCCTAGGCTGGGCTTGAATTTGTGAACCTCCTCTGTCAGCCTCCCAGAGCACTGGGATTACAGATATGCACCACCATACCTGGCTCCTGTGTTGATTTTTTTTTTTTTTTCCTCATAAGACAGAGTCTTATGTAATTCAGGCTGGCCTTGAACACACTGTAGCCCAGGGTGGCCTCACACTTGAGGCAATCCTCCTGACTCAGCCCCCAGTGTATGCCACTGTGTTGACTTTTACCAAGGGTGTATTTGGATTAAATTCACTAGAGTGACCCAGTGAATGGTAATTGAACTTTTTTTTTTTTGCCATTAAAAAAACTTTTATTTTTAAATTTTTTACAAATATCCCCACATGGGGTGAAAATACATCTGATTAAGTATAAAATATAGTTTTTGTCATACAAAAAGTTACACAAAATACAAAAACAATGATACCACTACCTTCAGCCCACATACTTTGGTAATTAAACTTTAAAAGAAAAAGTAATTGAACTTTATAAGTAGGTATAAGAGTCTTATGTTGGAATTGACCAACCTTTTAGTATTTTCCTAGTATAAGTGTAATAATAACAGTTTAAAGTCATCGTTACAACTAATGGTTAGGGCTGAGGATGTACTGCAGTGCTAAGAGTGTTTGCCTAGCATTTGCCAGGCCTTGGGTTTGATACCCAGCACTGCTAAAAAATGGCAACCAGTGTTTTTTTCTGAATCTATTTCATAGACTCCTGATAAGTACCCTTATTATTCTCAGGGTAGTGAACAAACTATCTGATAAAAGGTTTTTTTATTATCCTTGTGTCAGATTGTTTTTTAGTTTACTTTCTGTAAGAAGAGTGTTAAGGTTTCAGGAAGATCTCCATAGTTGTTTCTAAGGTTGGTTACCAATTCAGTCAGTATTGCCTTACTCTTCTGTTGACTACGATTTTCCTTAGTGACCTTATGCAACTGACTGTAAACTGTTCTGATGCCTTTATTAGGTTTCCAAGAGTAAGCTTCATGAGAACAGGACACACAGTTCATTGAGGCTTTGGATTCTTAGCTGGGGAGTTTGCATGTGGCCTTTGTGTTTACAGCATTGTAAGAAAATCTTCATGGCAAATAGGATTGGTAACTCAGTAATAAGTAGGGAAATACCACATTCTGAAGATGATTTCACAGCTGTTCTAAAGTTTCATGATTGGGCCTATATTTTGGCAGAACACTCTGAAGCAGAGGCAATACCATTTCTGTCCAGTTTTCTCACTGGCTTACTCTGTCATGTGATCTAGCTCAGAACCTTCAAGCTTTGGATCTATCTGGCTTGATATTTTCAGCAAATTTTAGTGGCATCTCTTTTCTTTTCTTTCCTTTTTTTTTTTTTTTTTTTTTGAGATAGGGTCTCACTTTGTAGTCCAGGCTGGCCTTGAACTCAAAGCAATCCTCTTGCCTCAGCCTCCTGAATGTTGGGATTACAAGAATGCACTGCCATTCCTGGTTTGTGGCATCATTTTTGATGGCTTGATACTATTTTATCCTAGTTTACCAGCCCCTAATTTTTTTTTTTTTTTTTTGTGGGTACCAGCGGTTGACCTCAGGACCTCGCATGCCAGCAGGCGCCCATGCTGCTGAGCCATCTCACCGGCCCCCTAATTGTTGAATGTCAGCATTCATAATTTACAACCTTTTCCAATTAAAATAACAGGACAGGGAACATCTTTTTATATAAAAATCTGTTTGCAAATGTCCCTCAGTGCTTAGCTGGGCCCGAGGGTGTATACTTTTTGAAAGTCTTTGCGTATGGGCTCTTTCATTTTACATTAAAAAAATTTTTTTTCAACTCTGTAGCTTGAACCCATGTCCTCACTCATGCTAGGCAATTACCACTAATCCCTAGTGTGTGTGTGTGTGGGGGGGGTGGAGTCTTTGGGTTTGAACCCTGGATCTTTGCACTGATCTACATCCCCAGACTTTTTATTTTTTAATTTGAGACAGGATCTTGCTGTGATGCCCAGGGTCCTGCCTTAGCCTCCCAGAGTGCTGGGATTACAGTCATACCCCACCATGCCTGTCTCCCTAGCCTGTTTTTTTTTTTTTTTTTTTTTTTTGTGGGTACCGGGGGGGTCAACCTCAGGACCTCGCGTGCCAGCAGGCGTCTGTGCCGCTGAGCGATATCACCGGCCCCTTTTTTTTCGTATGTGGGTTCCGGGAGTCGAACTCGGGCCCTCGCACTTGCCGGGCAGGCGCTTAAGCCGCTGAGCCATCTCACCGGCCCTGTTTTTTTTTTTTTTTTTTGTGGGTACCGGGGGGTCGACCTCAGGACCTCGCGCGCCAACAGGCGCCCGTGCCGCTGAGCGATATCACCAGCCCCTTTTCCGTATGTGGGATCCGGGAGTCGAACTCGGGCCCTTGCGCTTGCAAGGCAGGCGCTTATGCCACTGAGCCATCTCACCGGCCCTGTTTTTTTTTTTTAATGTGGGTACCGGGAGTCGACCTCAGGACCTCGCACTTGCCAGCATGCGCTTGTGCTGCTGAGCAATATCATTGGCCCTTTTTTCCTTTATGTGGGTTCTGGGAGTTGAACTCAGGACCTTGCGCTTGCCAGGCAGGAGCTTATGCCGCTGAGCTATCTCACTGGCCCTCCCCAGGCTGTTTTAAAAAATTGTTTTTGAGATGGTTTCGTTAAGTTTTTCAGGCTGGCCTTGATGAGCTTGTGACCCTTCTGCCTCAGCCTCGTGAGTAGCTGGGGTTATAGGTGTGTGCCACCTTGCCTGGTTCTAAAAATGTTTTTGTTGAGGGAATTAGTGTGATGCTATTATCTGGGATAGGACGATAGCCAGTTAAAAACCAGTGTCTCCCTCGCTTGCTCACTCATCTTTTTTTTTTTTTTTTTTTCCTGTACTGTGATTGAACTCAGGGCTTTCCCACTGAGCTACATTCCCAGCCCTTTTGTATTTACTTCTTAAAAATTTTTGAGATGGGAGGGTCTTGGTAAGTTGCCCAGGCTAGGCTAAAACTTGTGATTCTCCTGCCTCAGGATCCAGAGCGTTGGGCTTACAGGCATGTGCCATGGCGTCTGGCTAAAAAACCTTCCTTGTGTCAGGCCTGATAGTGTACTCTTGTCATGCCTGAAATCCTTCCTACTTGGGAGGCTGAGACCCAAGTTTTAGTGAGACCTTGTTTCAGAATAATACTTTTTTTTTTTTTTTTTCCTTCATGTGGGTTTTCGGGAGTCGAACTCAGGACCTCGCGCTTGCCAGGCAGGCGCTTATGCTGCTGAGCTATCTCACTGGCCCCAATACATTTATTAAAAAGGGGCTGGAGATGTAGCTTGTTTGAGGCCCTAGGTTCAAACCCTGACACTGCAAAAACAACGGAGATGACCTTTCTCTCTTTTTTTTTTTTTTTTTTTTTTGGTACCGGGAATTGAACTCAGAACCTTGTGCTTGCCAGGCAGGTGCTGTGCCGCTGAGCTGTATCCCCACCTCACCTCTTTTTTTTTTTTTTTTTTGTGGGTACCGGGGGTCGACCTCAGGACCTCTCGCGCCAGCAGGCACCCATGCCGCTGAGCGATATCACCGGCCCTTTTTCCATATGTGGGTTCTGGGAGTTGAATTCGGGCCCTCGCGCTTGCCAGGCAGGCGCTTATGCCGCTGAGCTATCTCACCGGCCCCTCACCTTTCTCTTTTGACCCAGCTCTGGAATAGTTAGGCAGAAAGGGAGAATTACTCTCTCCGCTAGTGATGGTCTTTCAGAAATCTTATAAAATAGTTTATTTTTAAAAAGTATTTCTAGTCCTTTAACTACAAGTAAGAATAAGGGAAGTACTCTAGTACTGGGGACTAAGGACTGTAATTCTGTTAAAGCCTCCTAGCATAATGGTAGATTCTGTTAGACATACAGATAAATGATTTTTCTGGATGACTGGAAAGCTAATGGAGAGAAAGGATTGCTCAGCATATTTTTTAATTGATACATACTAATTGTACATATTTATGTGGGTATCCTGTTTTAATCAGGGTGGCAAATCGAGCAGTTTTGTAAATTCTGAGGTTGTCTCTTGCTACTTTGCAGATGAAGTTGCCTCCTTGACAAAAGGATTGAGGAAATTCTGTATTACTCTTTGTTATTTTGTGGATAAAATGCCTCTTTCTGCAACTTCTTACAGGAGGACTAGAGAATAGATGACATTAAATTTGGATCTGTTTGAACCATGCCCTTTGTATTTATCAACAAATGCTGATAGAGATAAAGCACCACCTTTGCCTTAGAAGCAAACACAATGAGGAGGACAACAAAATGTATAAGACATAGAATAAGAGCTGTAATAGAGAAATGAAGACATTTAGGCTTTCTGAAGAGTGGTAAATTTGGGGATATTAAGGAAGGTATTATGGAGGAGATAACATTTGACCCATATCAAATAGATAATCATAGACTAGCCTGTAATATCAACACTCGAAAGACTGAGGCAGAAGGATTGTTGCAAATTTGTGGCCAGCCTGGGCTATGTAGTGAGTTCAAGACCAGTGCGAAGGGGCCGGGGATATAGCTCAATGGCACAGTGCCTGCCTGGTAAGTGCAAGGTCCTGAGTTTGATTCCTGGTACCCCCCACCCCCCCCCAAAAAAAAGACCAGCATGAACTACATAGAGATCCTGTCTCCAAAAAAAAGACCAATAACATTGAAATGGTAGTGAAGTGCTTGGCACATAGTGCACACTAAAGTGTAGGTATCTTGGGGCTAGGGTATGGATCCTTTTTTCTTTCCTTTGGTCTTATTGAGCCAGGGTTTCACTTTGCAGTTCAGGCTGGCCTTGAACTTATTTTGTAATCCAGGTGGCCCTTGAACTCAGTGATCCTCCTGCCTCAGCTTCTGGAGTGTTGGGATTACAGGCATGTGCCATCACACCTGGCCTGAGGGTGTGGATCTTAACCTGAATCTCTCTAGTAATGTTCTGGGGCTGGGGGGTTGTAGTCTAGCTGTTTAGGTTTCAAGAATTTTAGCAAGCTAGTTCTTAAACATCATAATCAAATGAATTAAACTTATAATTAAATTCATAGTATTAAAAGGTACTTTAAATACTTTTCTATGTAATATAATATTATACAACTAGTTTATAGTAAATTTTACATTTAAATACCATTGTATTAAAAAGTACTCTTGAGGTTATTTACATCTGTTGCATCAGTATATAATACTGTGCTACTGCACATCTCAATTCCACATTTAGTGAATGGAAGCGGACTTCCAATGAAACTACATTGGAAGTTTAAGATCAAGTGTTATACTATGGGAATTAGAAATTATTGTTTGTTGAGTGTCTAGATTTATTAAGGGGATGGATAAAATATTAATGTAGATTACATTTAAGTATGTCATATCTGGAGAAAAATTTGAGAAGAACAAGTGGGTTCAGTGGTGGCATGTCTGTAGTCCTAGCTATTTGGGAGACTGGGACTGGGCATGGTGGTGCATACCTGTAATCCCAGCACTTTGGGAGACTGAGGCAGGAGGATCCAGGGTTCATATCCAGCCCGGAGAATTTATTGATTTAGTGAGAACTTGTCTAAAATATAAAAAGGCCTGGGGAGGGCTGGTGAGATGGCTCAGCGGCATACGCGCCCGCCTGGCAAGCGCGAGGGCCCGAGTTCGACTCCCGGAACCCACATACAAAAAAAGGGCCAGTGATATCACTTAGTGGCACGGGCACCTGCTGGCGTGCAAGGTCCTGAGGTCGACCCCTGGTACCCACAAAAAAATAAATTAAAAAATAAATAAATAAATAAAGTTATAAATTAAAAAAAAAAAAAAAAAAAAAAAAAAAGGCCTGGGGATACACCTCAATGGGTAGGCCCTGGATCAATCACTAGCAGTGCAAAAATTGTTTTTCCTCTTGGTATTTGAAAAATCATCCTCCATTTAACAAAGAAGTTGCTCCAAAGGTTGATGAACTAGTTCTTTTTTTTTTTTTTTTTTTTTTGTGGGTACCGGGGGGTCGACCTCAGGACCTCGCGCACCAGCAGGCGCCCGTGCCGCTGAGCGATATCACCGGCCCCTTTTTCGTATGTGGGTTCCGGGAGTCGAACTCGGGCCCTCGCGCTTGCCGGGCAGGCGCTTAAGCCTCTGAGCCATCTCACCGGCCCCGAACTAGTTCTTTTTTGTTGTTCTGTTTTTTGCTTTTTGTCTTTCTCTGTAGTCTAGGCTGGCCTAGAACTCACTGCAATCCTCCTTCCTCAGCCTCCCGAGTGCTGGGGATGAACTAGTTCTTACATGTCATGTGTCACTTCTGTCTTAGTGATAAGTAAAAATACATTGGAACTATATTTTAAGAGCTACTACTGAGTCTCTAACCCCAAAGCCAGTGGAGCACTGTGTGATACAGTTTGCCAGATAGAAAAGTGGGGATGAAACCAGGCAGGGTGGTGCACACTTGTAATCCCAGCACTCAGGAGGCTGAGGCAGGAGTGCCATGAGTTTGAGGTCAGCCGGAACTACAGAGTGAGACCCTGTCTCCCCCCCAAAAAAAAAGTGGGGATCAGAGCATTCTTGAGAAGAGGGATAGCATGTTCAAAAAACAGTCGAACTGAGTGTGGTGGTGCATGCCTGTAGTACAGCTACACAAGATGCAAAGATGTGATGACCACTTGAGCCCATGAGGTCAAGATGAGCATGGGCCACGTAGTGAGACCCTCATCTCAGAAAGATTATGATTGGTGATGGTTATGGCATATTTTTGGAATAAATTCAATGTGGTATGGCATGGTAAGTGACAAAGCAGGAGAGGTTGGTTGTATATGAAGGGTTTGGTTTTTTTTTTATCATACTTTTTAGTTGAGTTATATGGGAAAGTAGTAATTAGGAGTGAAATTTTGGAGGCTGGGATGTTTGAAAACTGACTTTGTTAGGTACCTTACTACGCACTTTTATAGTCTTTCTTTAATTACCACACCAACCCTAGGAGGCAGTATCACATATTTATAGGGAAATGAATACTCAAGTTAGTAATTTAAGGAAATTTACCACTGTGATAGGTAGGAGATGGCTCAGAGTAAATGAGATGCTTTACCAAGTCTGGAAGAAAAAGACAGGAGGACCTGAACCAAGATAATGGTAATGAATTTATAGACATAGTTGCTCCTTTTTTGGTGGTACTGGGGATTAAATCCAGTGGTACTGTACCACAGCTACGTCCCCCTCCATTTCCTTTTAAATTTTTTGTCTTTTTGAGACAGGGTCTTGCTCTGTATTCCAGGCTGGCCTTAAACTCACTGTGTAGCCTTGGCTCATCTCAAATATGTGGTGATCCTCCTGCTTCAGCTTCCCAAGTGTTGAGATTATAGGTGTTTTTTATTTTGAGACAGGCTCTCAATGAATGGCCGTAAGATAGCCTTGAACTTGTGATCCTCGTGCCCTAAGCCCTCAGAGTAGCTAGGATTATGGGCGTGGGCCATAGTGCCCAGTGTGGCTACTTTTTTTAAAAATTAGGGAATATGGGAGAAATAGCAGTTTAGAATTTGGAGATGTATTGGTTTTTCTCTTCTCTCCTCTTTTTTTTTTGAGATAGGGCTTTGCTATGTAGTTCAAGCAGGTGATGAACTCACTGTGTATCCCAGGATAGCCTTGAACTCACAGGGATCCTCCTGCCTCAACCTCCCCAAGTGCTGGGATTACAGGCATGTGCCACCATTCCTGGCTCTATTGATTTTTTGAAAGAATGTTTGGGTGCCTGAGGGACAGTAAAGTGATACTGCCAGGTCTGGGGTGCATGCCTGAAGTCCCAGCACTCAGGAAGCGGAGGCAGGATCACAGGTTCAAGGGCAGCCTGTGCTGCAAAGGGAGATGCTGTTTCTCTCTCTCTCTCTCTCTCTCTCTCTCTCTCTCTCTCTCTCTCTCTCTCTCTCTCTCTCTCTCACTCACACACACACACACACACACACACACACACAAAAGCCAAACCAAAACAACAACAAAAATAGAATGATGTTTGCAAGTTGAGGTAGGGGTGTTCGTTTTGAAATTTGAGGAGTGTGAGGATTCTGCAGGTTCAGCATCTCTCTCTCTTTTTTTTTGTGGGTACTGGGGGGTCGACCTCAGGATCTCGTGCACCAGCAGGTGCCCGTGTCCCTGAGCGATATCACCGGCCCTTTTTTCGTATGTGGGTACCAGGAGTCGAACTCAGGACCTTGCGCTTGCCAGGCAGGGCTTATGCTGCTGAGCTATCTCACCGGCCCAGTTCAGCATCTCTTGTAGGTGTGCTAGGTTATTTAGTGTCAGCGGAGTGCCTAGAAGTGAGAAAAGATTTGCTTGGGAGAGGAGACCACCAGGAAGTCTACAGCATTTTGCTTTGAATGACCTAGTTTAAAGGACAGTGTGATAAAGAACTATCCTGTAGGGAAGAAAAAGCTGTTCTTAAATTAGGGCAAACAAATGTGATCTCTGTTGACTGTCTTGCATTCACCATGGAATTCTGTGAGTATGATACACAGATGAACAAGGAGCAAGGGTCTGAGTGTGGCACTTCAGACAAGCTCCTTTGGGAAGCAGGTGACAGCTTAAGTTTGCATGCTGCTGCCACCTTCTGGATAAAATTCTAGTTTTAACAAAACTAGCTCAAATAAGTGCCTTTAATGCTTTTCATCCTGGCATAATGAAAAATTCCTAATAGAATGGATTTAATTCCAGTTAACCATAGGGGGACTATATCGGGACTTACTGTATGATGTATCAGATAAAACAATGGAGGACAGATAAACAAAGACTATATATTGAAGGGCCAGTTTTACACTATGAGACCAAATGCAAAAGAAAATAAAAAGACCAGTGTGGGCTAGCTAGTGTCATCAGGAAATTTTTGTTTAAGAGTTAATTAAGTTGGATCTGGAAGGATGGGTGGGGAAAGAGAGTAGAAAGATAATGGTTAATCTACAGGTTTGAGCTGTTTGATACAGAGAGACAGGCAATTGCTTTCGTTTTCTGTCTCTCTCTCTCTTTCTTTGAAATAGGGATTCATGTTACCCAGGCTTGCCTTAAATTAGATATCCTCCTAGCTCTCAAGCCTCCCCAGTACCTTGATTACAGGTGTATGCCACCATGTGTAGCTAAAATAGCTCTTATCTCCTCCATCTCTTTTGCACTTAGTCAGCCATCTATATGTATCCACGGGTTCTCCATGTTTTTGTTTGTTTGTTTGTTTGTTTGTTTTGAGAGACAAGGTCTTGTTATGTTGTGCAGGATAGCCTTAAACTCACTATGTAGCCCAGACTGGCTTTGAACTCCTCCAGGTAATCCTCCTGTCTCAGCCTCCTGAGTGCTGGGATTACAGGTGTGCATCACCATGCCTGGTGCATCCATGGTTTTGACTACTGTGGACCAAAAATATTTAAGGGCTAGGAGTACAGCTCAGAGGTAGATTATTGCTGAGCCATACTCCAGCCTCATAGAACTTTTAGTGCCCACTCCCCCTTCCGTACTGGGGATTTAAACCAGGGCCTTCACACTGAGCTATATTTCACCAGCCACACCCAACTCCTGTTTTTTGTTTTTAATTTTTGAGATAGGGTCTTGCTAAATTGCCTGAGGTGGGCTTGAACTTGTGATCTTCTTGCCTTAGCCTCCCAGAATGCTGGAATTACAGCCCTGTGCCACCATGCCTGGCATTTAGTGTTTGAGTGTAAAAAAACAACAAAGTTTGTATTAATTGCAAAGTTTGCATTTGTTATAAAATCACCAATTTAAAAAGTGAAAAAGGTTACTTGTAAGACCACTAGTATGATTTAAAAAACAACACTTGTCATTTTGGCATTTTTCTTCATCTTTACTTACATATTTGGTTTACACAGTTACGATTATACCATTTATAGTTGTTTTTTTTTTTTTTTGCACCATCCAAGCCCTTTTTATTTTCAATTTAGACAGGGTTTTGTAAATCGTTAAATTGCCCAGGCTGGACTCAAACTTGGGATCTTGCTGCCCAGCTTTCCGTAGTGCTGGGATTATAGATGTACACTATAATGGTTGGCATTTTTTTGGTACTTGGGATTGAACTCAGCACCTTATCACTGAATTACACATCCTTTTTATTTTTTATTTTCAGACAGTTTCACTAAATTGTCCAGGCTGGGCTTGAATTTGGGATCCTCCTGCCTCAGCCTCCCAGAGTGCCACCACACCCGGCTGAATGAATATAGTATTGTCCTTTTTTCTTTTCTTTTCTTTTTTTTTTTTTTGTGGGTACCGGGGGTCGACCTCAGGACCTCGCGCATCAGCAGGTGCCTGTGCCGCTGAGTGATATCACCGGCCCTTTTTTCGTATGTGGGTTCTGGGAGTTGAACTCGGGCCCTTGCGCTTGCCAGGCAGGCACTTACGCCACTGAGCCATCTCACTGGCCCCCTTTTTTCAACACTTAACACTTCACGTATTCATATCTAGACATTTGTTGGACATCTGTATAATAGACCTGTTTAATATGTCTGTAGTCTCTTGCAGTGATCTTGTAAAATAGTCCCTTTTACAGTAGGGAACTAAGATTCAAAAAGGATTAACTTTCTCAAAAGCCCTAGGTAGGGGTCGGGGATTTAGCTCAGTGGCGCAGCGCCTACCTGGCAAGCGTGAGGTCCTGAGTTAGATTTCCGGTACCAAAAAAAAAAAAAAAAATCCCTAGCTAGAAAATAGGACTAGAATTTTTTTCATCACAGCGTTTTTGTTCTTAGGCTATTGGACATTTTCACATTTATCACTTAAAATGCTAATAGTGTTCCTTGTTGGTACCTGAGGTCAGTCTTGTCTTTAAGCATTCAGCTCTCATCTTTCATTGTAGGAATCAGCATAGAGCAAGTTGGATCTGCTCTACATAATCTCCATGACCATTTGCTAAAAGTTGTGGTTAATAACAGTCAGTATAAGAAAGAGTGGGAATGGTGTTGAATAATGTATGGGAAGAATTTAGTCTACTCCATTCTAATTTTATAAACAAACTGTAAGGGAACCTCAATTTATTTGCAGAGCTGGAGTTAAGAATCTCGGCAAGTTTGTGGGTGATTGAGTCATTGATGGGAGAAGTTACTTAGGGTCAGTATAAATTCCAGAAAATACTACTGATTTAAGACAACTTTTAGTTATCTAGATTTAAAAAAATATATTGATACTAGCCTGGGTGGTAGATCACCTTCCTAGTGTGTGCAAAGGCCCTGGGTTCAAGATTCCTAGCAAACCTTCCCCCCAAGTATATTGAGGTGCTACCTCCAGAGTTACTAAATTCCACTTTGTATTTGGTAAACATCTTCGTTATTATTTACAGGATTAGAAATGATTGAAAAGCTGGGCAAAGTGTATGCCTGTAGTCCCAGCCATTCAGGAGGTTGAGTTAAGAAGATTATCTTGAACTCACTTAACATATTCCTGCTGGCTTGAACTATCAGCAGTACATAAATGGCTGTCCCATTGGGTGGCTTTTTAATAATTAGTACAATGACCAATAAAAGTGTTGAGATCTGTTTGTGCCCGATGGGACAGTCATGCACGTACCACTGAAGAGTCACATGGCCCAGCAGCAAGACGTACAAATGACGGCCCTTTGTGAACTTGTTAAACCCAGGAGTTGGGGGCCAGCTTGCGCAGCATAGGGCGAGTCTGTTGGGGTCTTGTCTGTTGCCCTGGGCTCAGGCAATCCTCCTGCTTTAACCTCTGGAGCAGCTGGATTAGGGTTGTACACCACTGCCTGGCTCTGAGACCTTGTCTCTTTCAAAAAGCACCCCCTGGGGACTGACTGAAGAGAGGTTTCTTTGTACAAATTAGCGATTACATTGTAATTCTTATGCTTCCTCACCTACTGAGTGAACAAGGCAAGGCTTTATAATCTGCATCTTAAAATTTGAGAATTGGACTGTATCATTAATGTCTTGTGTACTGTGCCCCCCTCCTCCCATTTTCCCACCTCAGAATCCTTTTATATTTCATCAGGTTTGGTTTCTAGCATTTCTTTGTATGTCCCATCCATAGTAATTAGTCTTAGTTTCTGTTAACTATTGTAGCCTCAAGTCTTTGTCATTAGAAACAATGTTAGAAAATCCTTGTAGAGGTGTGTACCTGTAATCCCAGCTACTTGGAAGACTGAGGCAGGAGTATCATGAGTTTGAGGCAAGCCTGGGAAACATAGCAAGATTTTCTCTCAAAACAATTTAGAAAAAAGGTTAGAAATCACATTTCTGTTAAGTCTGGCTGTAAAATAACCTGTACCTATTTTGGAGTAGTTTCTTTCTTTTTTTTTTTTTTAAATCACATATTATGTTAAGACCCTTTAAGGAATTGACTTTACTCTTTGTCCATTAAAATTTGGCAATGTGTTTGGCTTTATGTTACTTAACAGTACAACTTTTTTTTTTTTTTTTTTTTTTTTTTTTTGAGACAGGTTGTTGCTTTGTAGTTCAGGTTGGCCTTACACTTGGCATGTAGTCCAGGCTGGCTCTGAACTTGTGACCCTCCTGCCTCGGCCTTCTAAGTGCTCTGCTTACAGGTGTGTCTTGCCATGCCTGGCCTATAATCTGTTCCTGAGTGGAGTGGTTATGTCTAAGACTCTTTAAGGTTTTTTTTTTTTTTTTTTTTTTTTGTGGGTACCGGGGGGTCGACCTCAGGACCTCGCGCGCCAGCAGGCGCCCGTGCCGCTGAGCGATATCACCGGCCCCTTTTTTGTATGTGGGTTCCGGGAGTCGAACTCGGGCCCTCACGCTTGCAAGGCAGGCGCTTAAACCGCTGAGCCATCTCACCGGCCCTCTTTAAGGTTTTAAGGTTTACATTATTTAATATTTCCCCACTACATCTTTCTTTGTTGTACTGGTGATTGAACCGAAGATCTTTTATATGCTAAGTATGTACTCTGCAATTTGAGTTACAGTACATCCCCAGCCTTTAGTGTTTGTCTTTTATTGTGTCTTCCTGTGAGCATATTACTTTTTTAGAAAGGTGGTAGATAATTTTCAACCACAAGATGTAATGGCCACTAGCCATCCCGAGTTGCTGTGAAACTATGTTAAGTAAAAAAGCTGGTTTTTAAATTTTTTATTTATTTTGGTCTTTTTGAGACAGGGTCTCACTATGTAGTTCAGGCTGGCCTTGAACTCACTTTGTAGCCCAGGCTGGCTTCACACTTGCAGTGATCCTCCTGCTTCAGCCTCCTGAGTGCTGGGATTACAGGCAAAAAAGCTGGTTTTAAAAGATGATCAAGGGGCTGGTGAGATGACTCAGCCCCATAAGCACCTGCCTCGCAAGCGCGAGGGCCCGAGTTCAACTCCCGGAACCCACATACGAAAAAAGGGCCGGTGATATCGCTCAGCGGCACGGGCGCCTGCTGGCGCGCGAGGTCCTGAGATCGACCCCCGGTACCCACAAAAAAAAAAAAAAAAAGATGATCAAGGAGCAATTCACTTTCAGATTCTCCCTACTTGTCCAGAGTAGCTTTCTGTCATCTCTCTTTCCCTCCTTCCCCATCTTCAAATAAATTGTCATCTTTTATTTATAAAAAGAAAAAAAAGGTGATCAAGTTTTGGAGTGTGGGAGGGACTCTTAGTGATATTATCAATCAAGCATGAATTGTAGATTTTGTGTTCTTGTTAACACTATCATGTATAGTAGTGGAAAGGCTAGGGGCTCTGGAGAAAGGCCTGGCTTCTCACTCATTTGAGCAAGTGAACTTTCCAGAACCTGGCTGTCCTTTTTAAAACGATGTTGTTGGGCCGGTGAGACGGCTCAGCGGCTTAAGCGCCTGCCTTGCAAGCGCGAAGGCCCGAGTTCGACTCCCGGAACCCACATACGAAAAAGGGGCCGGTGATATCGCTCAGCGGCACAGGTGCCTGCTGGCGCGCGAGGTCCTGAGGTCGACCCCCCGGTACCCACAAAAAAAAAAATAAATAAATAAAACGATGTTGTTTAAATTTTTTTTTTCTTTTTCAAGTCTTTTTTTTTTTCTTTTTTCGTTAGTGTGTATTAGTTATACAGGTTAATGGCAGATTAGTACATATTAGAGAACTGATAGAACTTTATTCTTTTGCCTGTGAAAAGAGACTGTTTAAATGTAACTCACTCTTTATGCCATTAGACTCATTTAACTATTATTCACAGCATTGGATACTCTAAGGATTGATTAGTTGAGGGTTATATAGATTTATATGAGAAGGTATAAATATCAGGTTTTATTTTACTATTTTTTGTTTTGTTTTTTTGAGGCAGAGCCTTATAAGCAGGCTGGCCTTGAACTTGCTTATGTAGCCCAGGTTGGCCTTGGACTCACGATGATCCTCCTGCCACAACCTCCCAAGTGCTGGGATTACAGGCGTGTGCCACCATCCCGGCCAAATATCAGATTTTAAAAAGTAATAAAATTATACCAGTAAATAGCTGGGTGTAGTGGTACAATTTAATGATAACCTGTGTCAGGTAGGTAGGTAGATAGGTGATGTAGCTCATTGTGAAGGCCTGAGTTCAGTCCCCAGTACCAACAGTAAATAAATATGAACATGCCTAGTTGTGTTTTAGAGTCCACTTAAAAGTGAAGGGAGGGCTGGGGGTATAGCTCAATGGTGTACTTACCTAACATGCATAATGCTCTGGATTTGATCCCAGCACTACAAAGAGAGAAAAAGTGCAGGAACAGGGATGGTAGAAAAAGGAGAAAGGATATTAATCTAAATAGAAGAAAACCAAATACCCTTCATGTTTCTCTGAAGGACTTCTGATGTGTTGCACCTCCCAACCTATCAGTTTTGCTTTCTGCGTTTCAGGTACTTGTTGTCAACTTTTTTTCCCCCCCAGATAGGGTCTCGCCATGTAGTTTATTTTTTTAATTTTTTAATTTTTTTGGTGGGTACTGGGGGTCGACCTCAGGACCTCGCGCGCCAGCAGGCGCCCATGCCGCTGAGTGATATCACCGGCCCTTTTTTCGTATGTGGGTTCTGGGAGTCGAACTCGGGCCCTCGCGCTTGCCAGGCACACGCTTATGCCGCTGAGCCATCTCACCGGCCCTTCGCCATGTAGTTTAGACTGTCCTTGAACTCACTGTGTAGCCCAGGCTGGCCTCAAATTTGAGGCAGTCTAAGTGCTGGGATTATAGGGATGTACCAACACTCCCAGCTCTGTGGTCAGCTTATGGTGTATTTTATTTCTTCCATCTCCCTCTCTCTCCTTCTCTTCTCCTGATTGTTGTATTTATTAGTATTACTGCTACTTTTTATTTGGTATTTTGAGATAGGACCTCACTATGTAGTTCAGTCTGGGCTCAAACTTGAGATCCCCCTTCCTTAATCTTACAGGAGGGCCTCACCATCCCCAGCTACTTACTGTTTGTTACTCTCTTACTGTGCCTGGCTTAGAATTAAACTGTTCATAGGCCTGTTTGTATAGGAAAAAAACATAATGTATATAGGATTCGATATGATTTGTTTCAGGTATCCACTGGGGGCTAGGAAGATAGCCACTAAAGATGAAAGGACTAGTCTCTCTCTCTCTCTATATTTTTTTTTGTGGGTACTGGGGGTCGACCTCAGGACCTCGCACACCAGCAGGCGCCCGTGCCGCTGAGCGATATCACCGGCCCTTTTCTCATATGTGGGTTCCGGGAATCAAACTCAGCGCCAGGCAGGCGCTTATGCCGCTGAGCTATCTCACTGGCCCTAGTCTATGTTATATGAAGAGATTTTGTATGTGCCAGTTTGAAGTAATATTGCCACCTTGAGGTTTTTTAGGGTATTTCCTCTAGATAGAGACCAAATTTTCTATTTTTATAATCAGGTTTTTGTTTTACAGTTCTGAGGATGAACCTAGGACATTGTGCATGTTAGGGAAGTACTCTACATCTGAGCCAATCTTCATCCCTAAATTTATTTATTTATTTATTTTGTTTGTTTGGTTTTTGGGGTTTTTTTTGAGACAGGGTCTTGCTATGTAGCCCAGGCCGACCTTGAACTCACTATGTAGTCCAGGCTGGCCTCCATCTTGCAGTGATCCTTCTGCCTCAGCCTCCCTAGTGGTGCGATCAGAGACATCCACCACCACGCCCAGCCCTGTGGTTTAAATAACAAGTAATGCCTATACTTCTACATACTCATTCTACCTTAGCAGCTTCACTTTAAATTTAGGATAAAGTAGTGGTAGATAGGGTCCACATGACAACATTATAAGGAAAACAGACTTTCCATTGCACCATTTTCACTGTTGTGATTAGTCAGTGGTCTCTTCATATATGAAGGCTGCTATATATCTGTCTGGACTTAAGTGTATGTTAATGCCTGTAGCAATTCCGCTGGCATTTGTACTCTTCCTGCTCTTAATCCATTTATTGTATATTCTTCATTTTCCTTTTTTTCCCCCTTACTTTTTCTTTGTTAAATAATACTGGGGTAGGAGTGGTTGATTAGAAATGCCAATAAATCCCACAGACCTACACATAAAATCTTTTACTGTAAATTATCAAAGTACTTAGTGGAGTTGCTCCTAGTAGTAATGGGAAATAGCTGACAAAAGTGAAAGAAAACCTGCTGTATTTATAAGAGAAGTCTTTCATAGAAACCTGAAAGGGTTTAATGTAAGTAGTTATAAATAATGATCCTTGTTTGCACCTTCTCCTTGTTATCCTTTTTCATTCCAAAAGATTTGTGCAAGCAGCTGACTAGACCTTTTATTTTAAAATACTCTACTCTTAAAATACTCATAAGTGAAATAAACTGGATGCACATGTGTAAACATCGTATTGTCTCCCTAGTGTGAGAAACTGAAAGAGTAAATAAGATCCAAAATGTACAATAGATATGGTAAAACAGGAAGAAACTGTTCAAAAGGAAAGAGAAACTGGGATGGAGGAATGGAGAAAAGAAAGGAGAGCGAAGAAAAAAATTATATATATATATATATATATATATATATATATATATATATATATATGATAGTTAAAATAGATACACTACTAATTTTGCTTAGTTCATTGAAAAGAAAGGTTTGTGTTAATATTATTAGGACAATTGAATGCTGATATCCTGTACCCTGAGTAACTAATTTAAAGATAACAATATGTAATGTGTTAACCATTGTTATCCTCTTATGTTTTTTTGAAATTTCGTTCTATTTTTTTCTCTTTAAAATGAAATAAATAAAATAAAAAATACTCTTACTCTTATATTTGATAATTTTTAGTGTAAGTCTGAGGAAGTACATTTCAGTTTTAATTGGTAAACTGCTTTTGGTACACTTTATTCTTTTTGGTGCCAGGGATCAAACCCAGTGCCTTGTACATGCTAGGTATGTGCTCTACCACTCAGGTGTATCCCCAGCTCCAGTACACCTAATTTTTTTTTTTTTTTTCCTTCTCAGTGTTTTGAGACAGGGTCTCACTATGTAGTTCATACTTGTCTTGAATTCACTATGTAGTCCAGGCTGGCCTTAAACTCGCATGATCCTCCTACCTCAGCCCCCTGAGTGCTGGGATTATAGGCGTGCACCACCACTGGCAATTGTTTTTCTTAAATCAGAAGTATTAAATGAAAACTCCTTTCTTCCCTCTTCCCATTTTATTTTTGAAATACCTTTAAACTTGGAGAACTATCAAGAATAGTGCAAAAGAATCCCATATACCTTCACCTAGAATCGTTTCCCTAACCTGTTCTTGGTGGCGCTGGCAGTTGAGTAAGTCACACACACTGAGCATGTGCTCTACCATTGAGCTATAACCCCTTCTTCCAGTGTAGCATTTCGCCATAATTGCCTTACCATTCCTTTTGGATATGTGTGTAATTATTTTTTCTCAAGCCACTTGACAGTTTATCATGCCTCTTGCTCTTATAGAACCATAGTGCAGTGATCAAAATCAGAAAATTTAACCCTGACATAGTACTGCTGTAATGTAGTTCTTACCAGGATTCAGATTTTTCAATTTTTTGTGGGGGGGTGCTGGTCACATTATGTTGCCCAGGCTGGCCTCAGACTCCTGGGCTCACGCGATCCTCCTGCTTCAGTTTTCTTAAGCAGCTGGGACTGCTGGTATTTTCTATGCTGCCTGGCTGCCAGTTTTCTTAATGTTCTTTTTTTTTTTTTTGGTGGGTACCAGGGGTCGAACTCAGGACCTCGTGCGCCAGCAGGCGCCCGTGCCGCTGAGCGATATCACCGGCCCTTTTTTCGTATGTGGGTTCCGGGAGTCGAACTCGGGCCCTCGCGCTTGCAAGGCAGGCGCTTAACGCCGCTGAGCCATCTCACCGGCTCCCCCTTAATGTTCTTGATAGCAGGTTTTTTTTTATGGTCTAGGTTCCAGTTACAGATCGTTTTATTTCTTATCTCTTAGTTTTTAAACTTCAGTGGTTTTAAGAAACAGTATGTGCTTCTCAGTGGACCAGTTAAGAGGTACAGGGTATCTTTTTATGCCATTATTGATAATGCTGACCTTGATCACTTGTGTGTGAGGTGTCATCCACCAGGCTCTCTACTATAGTTACAATTTTTTTCCTTTTAATAGATGAGAAAATAGTTGAGATTATATAAACACTGTTCTTCATCAGCTTTTCACTCTTATTTTAAAATGTATTGATCTCACCCGATTAAGATATTACTATGATAGTTGTTTACTTAATACTAACATTGTATAGTGTTCAAGTTGCATATTTGGCCAGGAGCCTAGTGTGGCTTACTATTTCCAAGTCTGAATTTTTTAAGTGAAAACAAAATTTTAAAAATTGATTTTGTTTTTAACAATCCCCACCCCACCCACTAGCACCACCGCCACCACCACACACACACACTACTGGGGAATGAATCCAGAGACTTTGCACTAAGCTACATTTCCAGCCTTCTATTTTATTTTGAGATAGAGTCTGAGTTGCCCAGGCTAGGCTCAAACTTGTGATCCTCCTGTCTCAGCCTCCCAGAGTCTTGCACTGAGCTATATCCTCAGCCCCTTTTTTATTACTCTTTGAGATGGGGTCCCCCTAAATCACTGAATTGCCTAGGCTGGAGAACTTTATCCTCCTGCTTAAACCTTTCAGAGTGCTGGGATTATAGGTGTGTGCCACCATGCCTGGTTTGAAGTGCTTTCTTAATGTTGATGAGTGTTTTTTTTTTAATGTGGGTACCTGGAATCAACCTCAGGACCTTGTGCTTGTCAGCAAGCGCTTGTGCCGCTGAGCGATATCACCGGCCCTTTTTTTCCTTTATGTGGGTTCCGGGAGTCAAACTCAGGACCTCGCGCTTGCTGGGCAGACACTTATGCTGCTGAGCTATCTCACCGGCCCTGATGAGTGTTTTAAAACAGCTAATGCTAGAAGTCCCCCCCCCCCCCGCTATCTAGTTCAGGCTGGCCTTGAACTGAGGGTGATCTTCCTGCCTCAGCCTCCCAAGTATTGGGATTACAGATGTGTGCTCTACACCTGACTAATGCCAGTTATTTGTATAATTTGCATCATTTAAAGATTTAAAGTAAGGCTTTTGGACAGGCCTGGTGGTGCAGGCTTGTAATAGCACTCCAGGAGGCTGAGGCAGGAAAATTGAAGGTGTCATCTACCCTGGGCAATTTAGCAAGACCTTTTCTCAAAAATGTCTTTGAAAGGGTTTAGGGATGTAGCTCAGTGTGAAGGCCCTGGGTTCAATCCCTAGCACTGTCAAGAAAAAAAAAAAAACACCTGCCATATGGGTTTATATAAAGACCCTCCTTATACTTGCCCTCTTGGTATTGTGTAGTTGTATAGTTATTTGGGTCACACATCATTTTTTTTTTTTTTAATTTGAGGCAAAATTAGACATGGATATTCATGGGATTTAGAATTTATTGCACATTATGAAAAGGAACAAACCTTGTGTTTAAAAAATAAGATGGGGCCGGTGAGATGGCTCAGCGGCTTAAGCGCCTGCCTTGCAAGCGCGAGGGCCCGAGTTCGACTCCCGGATCCCACATATGAAAAAAGGGGCCGGTGATATCGCTCAGCGGCACGGGCGCCTCCTGGCGCACGAGGTCCTGAGGTCGACCCCCTGGTACCCACACAAAAAAAAAATAAATAAAATAAAAAAAAATAAAAAATAAGATGATGCAGCTGGGTGTGGCTTGGTGTAACATGGTGTAGTGCATACCTGCAATCCCAGCTACTTGAAGCTAAGGCAGAGGATCACAGTTTTGAGGCCAGCTTGGGCAAATTGCAAGACTCTTTCTCGAAATAAAATAAGGGTCGGTTATGTACCTGAGTGGTAGAGCACTCACCTAACATGTGCAAGGCCCTGGGTTCAGTCCCTAGCAGTACCAAAAAGAAAAGATGAGATGAAGCAATAAGTATAATTTGCACATTGCTAACATGAAATTTTTTCTATTTCAAATGTTGTAAGCATGCTGATGAATTTATATTTTTCTTAGGATCTGATACAGTAGTGGTACAGAGTTTAGGTTTTCTAATTTAGCATTATAATTTGAGGCAAATGAATTTTATTTTTAAGCTAGGCGTGGTGGTGCATGCCTATAATTCCAGCACTCAGGAGGCTGAGGCAAGAGGATGCCTGCGAGTTAGAGGCCAGCCTGGGCTACAAAGTGAGTTCAAGGCCAGCCTGAACTGCAGAGCGGAAACCCTGTCTCAAAAATCTGTTATTTCTGGAGTTACATTACTTTAAGAGATAATAGGAGTTACATGTAGTGGTGCTTGCCTATAATCCCAGTACTCTGGAAAGTAGAACCAGGAAGATTTGTAAATTCAAAAGTAGTTTGAAATTAGCTGAAAACCTTTTTTTATTTTCTAGGAGGTCTTTGTTTTTGTGGTATCAGAGATTGAACCCAGGGTCTCATGCATGCTAGGCAAGTGCTCTGTCTCTTCTAGAGGTTTTTTTGATAGGGTCTCTCGGTGTAGTTCAGTCTGACCTTGAACTCAACTATGTAGCCCAGGCTGGCCTCAACTCATGGCATTCCTCCTGCCTCAGCCTCCTGAGTGCTGGGATTGCAAGCATATGCCACCACGCCCAGCTAGTAACTTCTATGAGCCTTAAGTTTTCTTATCTAAAACAGGAAAAATAGTCCTTGCAGGGTGATTGTAAAGGTTGTTACAGTCTTGTGCCTATAGCATGGAAGCCCATAAGTGCTGTTCTTTTTGGTAGGAATCGGACATCAGAACCTTAGGTACCACATAGTAAATGGGAGCAAATACATAAAGTTTAGGTCGTGTGTACTCTTGACCACTTAATGCTTTTTATTTTGAAAGCCGTGCGGATTGAATTATTCATATTTTTTTAAAAATTCTGAAAGCGAGGTAATGTGTGAAATAGATGGCTATTTACGATAAATTTATAAAAGACCTAAAAAGACTGATTCTTAGTAAGAAAACAAGTATTTAGATTTCAGGGAACCATTTGTACTATAGTCAGTTTCCAAATCCATCCCTATGTGAATTTTAAACTTCATAGTGGAAAGAGGGTGGTTTTCTTGCCTACCATAGATTTAACAGCTTTCTGTAAGTCAGCTCATTAATTTTCCATAGCCCTGTGAAGTACTTATCTTTACAGAAAAGGAACCTCAGGCCCATGAATTTGTTCAAAGCCTTGGGATTGGTATGGGATTTGAATGTAGGTTGGTCTGACTTTGCTGTTCTTGGATTTTGTACTATGTATGCTGCCCCATTTTCAGACCATTGATGTATGTTTGAAGTTATTTCCACTAGGCCAGTGGTGGCGAACCTATGGTATGCGTGCTTCAGCAGGCAGTTTGTATCATTGAAAGCACTAAAAGGTTTGCCGTCACGTTGCTAGTCCATATTTTGGGCTAATTATTAACCTTACCCCCAGAGCAAGTATAATAGGAAAATTAATCTGTTTAGTAATGTAATAAATTTTATTTTATTTATCTGCTTGCTTGTTTGGTTTTTTTGAGACAGGGTCTCACTATGTAGTTCAGGTTGGGCTTGAATTCACTAGCCCAGACTGGCCTCGAACTCATAGCGATTCTCCTGCCTCAGCCTCCTAAGTGCTGGGATTACAAGCATGTACCAACAAGCCCAGCTGTAATGAATTTTAAAGTAAAAAAAAAAAAATTTGTACTAATTGGGATGTATGTTACTACTTACTTCTAAATAGAAGCCATCTTACTTGTGGAAATATTCTGTCTAGCACAAATAACAATTTTTATTGTCATGTGAAGTTTTACTTCTGAAGCATATTCAGATAAGTTTTAACCATTTCAACTTTTTTCTTTTCTCTAGGAGCGTCAAGGTCGTGGGAAGTAAAATGCAGTTCTGCACAGACTGCAGCAACGGTTGCATCTGCAAATCCTGAGAGGAAAAAAATGACCTTCAAGAGAATTAGGACTTTTTTCTTAATTTCATTGACTTCAGAGACGATTGCAGACTTGCAGTTTAAGTATTGGAATTTCACAAAAGACATAGGACTTAACTGGAAAATGAAAAAAAAAAAAAAAGAAAAAAAGAAAAGGAAAAAACTAAACAAAAATCCCTCTAGGTAGTTTAGGTGAAAAATGTCCCTTTTATTTTGGCTTTGGTTGTGATTTCAGAGCATAATGCTTTGGGTTTTTTTTTTCTTTTTTTTTTTTTTTGGTCTTTTTACTATGTTTTTCGGATTTTTAAGTCCGTAAGTGCATACAGTTTTCTCTAATTTTTAAGCCCTTTCCTCCTCCCATTTTGACATTTGCACTTGGAGAACACGAGTTGTGAAGGTTTTGGGTGTCTACCCCAGAAAGTGGGAATTTGATTTTTCCCTTCCGAATTGGAAGAGCATTTTTATGAAGAATTTTTGTCTAGGAAAATTTAACAGTGTTACCCAAGGTCGTGTCTTTAAGGGTGGTTCATTTTCTCTGACCCTTTGTTACTCAAAGTAAAGTACTAGGAGTCCTAAGAAATGTTCTGTTCTTGTACATTATACTGATTAAGTCAAGATTAATTTGATTTCAAAGCTAAGAACAGTGGTAAAAACTCGTTTTCAGAAATGCATTTTGGAAGAGAAAAATATTGTAAAACGTGTAGTGAATGTTTCTTCAGTTTCTTGTTCAGCCAATGAGGAAAGGGCATTGCCTTTCTTTTTACCATTAATCACTTCTCAATAAATGTGAGATCCTGTTGAGCATCGCTTCTAGTACCACTTAGTATTATTTGACTCTGCTATGTTCTGTGAATGATTTTTGAGTGTAAGGAGTTCCAAGAGGTGAGGTAGCAACTATTTTTTAAAGTGTATATTGAGAAGAAACAGTTGAGACTTGCTTTGTACCAGGGATGATGGCCATGACCTGTAAAGGAAGGCGGGCCAATATTCATAGTGCTTTATTTCTGGATACCTCCTGAAGAAGAAGATAAAGCCACTGCTAAATCATTCAGTATGAACGGATGTTTGTGTTTTTAGGTACCAAGCATTGTGCTAACTCCACAGGAATCTGGCTGTCTATCTTTAGTATAAAGGAGGTAGCACACAGTGTTTAAGTATTTAATCCAAAATATGGTTTATTTAGACAGTATTCCACATGGGTGCAGGTTCCAAAAAAGGAAATACAAGTGAGCTTGTGTCTCTGAATCTTAAAATTACAGTGGCATTTGATTCATTCTTGTTTATTCACCAAGATTTGAAGGGCTTCTCTGCCTTACGGAATCCTAGCTCTTCAAATGTCCCAGCTTTGGAGCGTTAAATGTGTGAAAATTTATACTAAGAGGGTGTTGAAAATGTGTTTTAATACTGTTGGACAGTTATACCCTCAAATGACTTACTCATCCTATTTACACAGCCCAGGCTGCTACATCAAGGATGCCAGTAAAATAAGTCTGTGTTGATTTCTAATTAGCATCATAGTAAACACTGTCAGTCAAGAACTTCTGTGTAGGGCCGGTGAGATGGCTCAGCGGCATAAGCGCCTGCCCGGCAAGCGCGAGGGCCCGAGTTCGACTCCCGGAACCCACATACGAAAAAGGGGCCGGTGATATCGCTCAGAGGTACGGGTGCCTGTTGGCGCGCGAGGTCCTGAGGTCGACCCCCCGGTACCCACAAAAAAAAAAAAAAAAAAGAACTTCTGTGTATCAGAGGCACAGTACAGTATTCCTGGACATTCCTGTCTGCCAAGGTTTTAAAAATACATTTCCCCAAATTGGGAGTTCCTTTTGTGTTTTCATTAATTTGAATATGCCAGATTTCTCAATAAGAAATATAGCATTTGGTATTTTCACTTTTAGTCCTAACTTCTGTGACTTTTACAGGACTCCCTTGGGCTTAATTGTTGAGTATTTTGCCTTCAAAAGGGAAAATATACAAACAAAAGCAAATTCAAAAATAATTTTACCTAGGATTTCCCATGTTGAATCAAGTTGGGTAAGAGATTATTCAAGAATTTTTTGCAGTAGCACCTTGGTAGTTTAAGACATTCTTTTCATATCACATGCAGAAAATACTCTTAGTTTGGGAATAGATTGGAAGGAATTGGATCTCCTGACAAGGTTGCTCATCTAACCATCCCTAAGTACTGAGGAGTTCAGGATCTTGGACTTGTGTATTAAAACAGAAAAAAAGGGGCCCGGTGAGATGGCTCAGCGGCCTAAGTGCCTGCCTTGCAAGCGCGAGGGCCCGAGTTCGACTCCCGGAACCCACATACGAAAAAGGGGCCGGTGATATCGCTCAGCGGCACAGGTGCCTGTTGGCGCGCGAGGTCCTGAGGTTGACCCCCCGGTACCCACAAAAAAAAAAAAAACAGAAAAAAAACCCCATTGTCTTTTTTTGTATACAGCATTTTAAAAATTAGACTGTTAAAGAGGTAGGTCTAAAACTTAGTTTAGTGAAGACCCCTGAATGCAGCTAAACTAGGTCTATGATTTTCTAAAGACAACTTTGCCACCGGGAATTTTTAACTTTTGACTGTTTCTCAAGACTGTTCTGTTATTTGTGAATGTCATAGCTTCGGCTAGCTATATTTACTTTTTTCCTTTGTTGAAGATGAGGGGGAAATGAACAATCTTAGCTCATATTAGTGACAGATTTCAAATTTTAAACGTTTGAAATATGAACAAAATGAGCCGTAGTTTGAGCTACACAGCAAGAGTTTATCTCAAAAGAGAACAAAATGTGTAGATTTCACAGTGAATTTTGCTACATTTGATTGTCTGTCTCCTCACACCAGGTTGCACTTTTTATTTTTTTGGTTTTTTTTGAGACAGGGTGTCACTTTGTAGTCCAGGCTGGCCTTGAACTCCCCATGTAGCCCAGGCTGGCCTCGAACTCACAGCAATCCTCCTGCCTCAGCTTCCCAAATGCGGAGATTACAGGGGTGTGCTGCCATGCCTACCTTTCATGTTCCACTTTTTAAAATTTACTTTGAGGGCCGGTGAGATGGCTCAGCGGCATAAGCGCCTGCCTTGCAAGCGCAAGGGCCCGAGTTCGACTCCCGGATCCCACATACGAAAAAAGGAGCCGGTGATATCGCTCAGCGGCACGGGTGCCTGTTGGCACGCGAGGTCCTGAGGTCGTCCCCCCCGTACCCAGAAGAAAAAAAAAAAAAAAAAATTTACTTTGAAAGAATTGTAGACTTTTGCACAAATAATAATGGAGAGTCCTCATACACCCTTCACACACCTTCCTCCAAATGTTAACATTTGCATAACCATAGTAAAATTATCAAAACCAGTAAATATTGACAGAGTGTACTGTTTACTAATTTACGAACACATGAATTTTGCCAGCTGTCACACTGTCTTTTTCTGGTTCAGTGTCCATCCCACATTGCGTTTAGTCGTCCAGGTTCCCATACTGCGTTTAGTTGTGTTTAGTCTCCTTCAGCCTATGAAGGTCTTCAGTCTTCATCTGACACTTGTGGAGATTACTGGCGACTTATTTTGTAGGATGCCCTTTGAATTGTATTTATCTGATGTTCTCATTATTAGATTGAGTGTTCTTTGGCAAGAGTGTCACGAAAATATTGTCCTTTTCAGTGCATTATATCCGATTACTTGATGTTGATATGACTTGTTACTGATGTTAACTTTGATCACTTCCTTAAAGTGATATCTGCCAGATTTCTCCACTGTAAAGGTATTAAATTTCCCTTTGTAATTAATAAGTAATTTAGGGGTATACTTTGAAACTATCATTCTTTAAACTTCTAATTTTGGCATCTATGGATTGCTTTTGCCTGCAACGATAGTACTGTGGTGTTTGCCAAGTGCTTTACTGTTTCTCTTCCTTCTACATATACTAGAGTTCTACTGTAGGGAAGTTGTGTTACTCTCCCCATTTATTTAATTGTGTCAGTATGGACCCATGTCAATGCTATCATTTATTTTGTTGCATAGATTGTCCCAGCTTTAACCATTGGGAACACCTTCAAGTCGTTTTTTTTTGGAAGTGCTGGGGACCCAGCTCAGCCTTGTGCTTGACATTTTGCTTTTTGTAATACTACAAAATGTCCTGGGCTAGTGTATTTTCCCTGCCTCAGGCACATTTTCCCAAGGAACTCTGATCCCTTTTATTGGAGAATATTTAGAAACCATTCTTTTTTATTTAAATTTTAAAAAATTTTATTGGTGCATTTTAGATACATATACATGATGATGACATTCATCGCAGGGAATTTGTACCTGTGCATGATAGATCTTGCTGCTGCTTTTTCCCCACCCTCCTCCCTTCAACCCCCTCTTCCCCACCTTATGCAAACCATTCATTGATATATTTTTTAAAGACAATTTTCACATTGCAATGGCATATTAAGCTGTGCTTTAAAAATTATTAGTGGCGTAAAGTGGAGAATTATGTAGCCTAATCAAAACACTTCACTTTCTTTCCTTCCATAATGATATATAGGAATGGCTCTTTTGGAGTTACGGAGAGCACTTGTACTTGGCCTAGTACTTCACCTAGAATGGGGCTTAGTGAAGATGGGTTGGTTTGCATCCTTACATAATATCTACCTTTAACCCTGTAATGAAGAGTCCCCGAACGTTGGAAATGCTGGTTCCCACACAGTTCAGACTCTTCGAGGTGCATATCTTTCCCCGGGAGACAGTAAATGGTCATGTACCTGATCAGTCCATTTACAATCAATTTTTTCTGCCCTGGGAAGCGGTGCCACATGACTACAATCGTCATTCGTTACTACATGGGTTCCGTGTAGCCTTCGTTTGGAACTGTAGCACGCATTGTGGCGGGTTTGCATGTGGAAGGTGACTGCCGCGGGTGGGGCATCTGCAGCAAGGCTGAGGGAACTGGAGAAGCCCTTTCCACCCTTTCTACTCTGTGGTTCAGGTGTCTGGAGTCCTGGGCCGGGCCCAGCTCCGCCTCATCACGGCAGTGAGGATCCAGGTTCCTGCTTGGCCTTGCCTGCGGTCCAGGTTGGCCCCTGGCACATGGAGGAGGACAAATCGTGTCCCTCCTTTGCTTCTCTTAGTGCTCCCCCGACCCTGCCGCAGTCTGCTCTAGTTCAGCGGCTCTTGTGCTGTGAGTAATGCTGGGTTTAAGATGTGCTGCATTGCTTTGTGCCTGTGCAAAAAGCCTTCCCCACCAAACCCTCACTTTTTCAGGTGAGCTGGGTCGGGTGAGAGACTGGGAAATGGGTTTTGCGCCATCCTGCTATTGGGGCAAACGACGTTCCTATCGTGCACGTTTATTGCGTTCTTCAGCCTTTTCAATAATGTTTAGAATTGGCACAGGCTAAAGGTTGGGAAGCTGTTAGTCCCACCTGCTGGCCATAGAGGCTGTTCATAAACACGACCGGGAAAGTTGCATTGCCCTTTAAGGGGCAACACCTGACAATTCCCGATTTTGCTGATCGGTCCTGTTTTGCGGGTCCATCTGTTTCCCCATCTGTTTAGTCATTCAGCCTGTATTCTGTGAGCTCCTGTTGGTGCTATTGTTAGGCAGTAGGGGAAGAAAAAAAAAAGATTTTTTGCAGAATTCAATTTAAAGAATATAATGAAGTTTGGCATTGTGGGAGATAAGAGTGCTGTAAGAACTCTTGCTCTTTACTGGATTTTTCTTCGTGGCTTTTCTTGAGCCTTTCATCCTTCACACTCCTGGGCGCTCTGTTGCACCCTTAAGGAGCCCGGTGATGCTGGTGCGGGTCTACATGTATTTCCTCACTGGACAAAGGGGATGACCTTTGAAACCACTTGATCATGTGCTTTTTACAGGGATTTAAATTTAACGGTGCTTTTCTATTAAGCAGGCAGGTATGGTGAGGCACACCTGTAATCCCAGCACTGGGGAGACTGAGGCAGGAGGTTGTCGAGTTCAAGGCCAGTGTGGACATAGACCTTGATAAAAAAAAAAAAAAAAAAAAAAAAAAGTAGGGCCAGGGATATAGCTCAGTGGCAAGTGCCTGCCTGGCAAGTGTGAGGTTGTGAGTTCGAGTCCCAGTACCAAAAAATAAAAAAAAAAAGTGATAACATTTATGTAGAGTAAAAAATGTCTATGTACAATTTGGTTCTTAAATTTTTATTTACATAAGTTATTTTTAATCTTAAAAAGACTGCTCTATTACATACAAGATTGGCATATATAGCATGTGTGTTCCTAAATACATAAACACAGAATTTTAGGTTATTTTATGGAAATGATCCACTGCATCTCCAGCCTCCTTTAGTCATGATTTCCTGAGTTCAGTCATGAGTCACAGTTTCCTATTCTCCACTGATGACAGAGCGCTTCCATGATAGCAGTTTTAATTTTTTTTCCTTTGTAGCTCAGGGGATTTGAACCTAGGTCTTCAGATGTGCTAGGCAAATGCTGTACCACTGAGCTACAGCCCCAGCCTGAGGCACAAAAGTTTTTACCTGAATGTCTTTCCAGATCAAGGCATTTTGACGGAAAAGGATAGGACAAGTCCTGGTGTGTGGTTGTAGAGTCAGCTGACCAGGACCAGAGCGGGAGGGGAGGATGAGAGAGGGCTGCTCCCTGCCAGGCACAGTTTCAGGCATAGGCTACAGCAGAAAACTAAAAGCCTTTGTGTTCGACCGGACTCAAATTCCAGTGGAGAGACAAACATTGGTCAGGTGGTGAGCAATGCAGAGAAGAGTAACATAAGCAGAGGTAAGCGTGAAAGGCAGACAGGAGAGCCATGCTACCACAGCCCAGACTGAGGGGTGAAGGCAGTTGGCCAAGATGGTGAGAAGAAAGCACCCACTTTTGAGAAAAGTGTATTTCCTTTCCTTCCCATGCCTCCTGTCTCTTACCTAGTTTAAATTTCATGGCTCATCGTAATTCCATCTCCGCCTTTGTATTCATCCTCTACTCCCTGGGCCCTTTGTCTTGCTGCATTGAATTTAATTGACAAGTCTCCATCCTAGTTACATCTGACTCTCCACTCACCTGCAGGTGTGCAGTTTACAGTGACTAGAGAAAGCCAATCAACCAGTGCCTCTTTTTATTATTTTGGAGGGTGTTGGGGATTGGACCCAGGGCCTTGTGTGTGCTAAAGCACACACTTTACCACTGAAATGCATTCCTAGCCCGAGTGTCTCATTTTAAACTCAGTCACAGGAGGGAAATCCTTTCCTCTGTTTCCTCAGTCTCTCAGTGTCAAGACAGCTGTTTCATACTTTCCCTGTTTCCTCAAACTTCCACCACCTCTTCTTCCATCTCTGCTTTCAGTTAATGGCTTCCTACTTGACTACGGGAAATGGAAGCAGTCAGGATGAAACAGCCGACTCTCCCTCCAGTGCATCTATTCCCTTTATGTGTTGTCTTATCTTAGATTGATATTTCTTTTTTTTTTTTTGTGGGTACCGGGGGGTCGACCTCAGGACCTCGCGCGCCAGCAGGTGCCCGTGCCGCTGAGCGATATCACCGGCCCCTTTTTCGTATGTGGGTTCCGGGAGTCGAACTCGGGCCCTCGCGCTTGCCGGGCAGGCGCTTAAGCCGCTGAGCCATCTCACCGGCCCTAGATTGGTATTTCTGAAGCCTGTACTCCTGGCCGGCAGTGTCAGCACACCAGGGAAACTGTCCAGCATGAACGTCTTTGGGCCCCAACCCAGACCTATGGAGTGAGAAATTCTGTGGGTGGGGCCCAGCAAGCTGTGATTTTGATTCTCCCTAGTGTGTGAGAACCAGTGCCCTGACTATGCTCACTTCTGTCCAGAGCAACCCCTCCACTGTGCACCTAACCTGCCTTCAACTCAGGAAAACGGCTCCATCGATTCTCCCTCTCAGCCACACTGCAGTTTACCCATATGGGAGCATCTTGGCATACAAACATGCTGTTTCTCCCATTTCTTTCACCAGTTACCACCACTCACTCACTCTCTCTCTCTCTCTCCCTCTCCCTTCCTTTGTCTCTCCTTCCTTCCAGAGACAGGATCTCTCTATATTGTCCAGGCTGACTCCATATTCCTGGGCTCAAGAGATCCTCCTGCTTCAGCCTCCTGGGTAGTTGGGACAGCAGGTGTGTACCACCACACCCATCTTACCCATTTCTTTATTCTTTGCAGCAAAATCCTAAAGAGAAGTTGTTATACACTGACTCCATTTCTTTCCTGTCTTTTCGTTTACTGGTTGGTTTTTTGAGACAGGCTGGCCTTGAACTTGTGGCAGTCCTCCTGCCTCAGCTGCCCAAGTGCTGGGATTATAGGTGTGCACCACCACGCCCAGTGTCTCTCCTGTCTTCACGAATTTTCTCCAATCAGATTTTCTTCTCATTCCACTGGGCCTGCTTTTGTCAAGGTCGTGAGTGAATCCGTGTCTCAGTCCCCAGTCCTCATTTCGTCTGGCCTAGGACATAAGCAGCTCGTTGCATTGTTGATGCTTCTCTCCTTGACACACTTTCTTCACTTACTTCTGGCGTAGTACAGATTTTCCTATTTCACTGGTTGTTGCTACTCAGTCCCCTGGCTGATTCCTTCTCTGCCTTGTCCTCTGGATGTCAGAATGACCCGGGCTCAGTCCTTGACCTTCTCTCTACTCTCACTTTTTCCAGTCCGGCTTTTCGCACCAGCGGTGCACCAGCCACTCACATGCAGGCCGCCCGGCGCCGTCCCCTGCACTGTGCAGCTGGGACTGCAGCTCCGCCTCTGCCGGGGCGGCCCACCCGCGCTCGGCCCAACTCTTCCGAACCCAGAGTCGAACCCTTGCTCGTCTGCTACGTCTCATCAGTAACAAACTCGCCCTTTCACCTTCGCAGACCGACGCTATCACATCCCACGTCACGCTCGTCAGCGTGTCTCACCGGCTGGCCCGTCACCATGCCGTCACAGCGCCGTCTCACTGCTGGCTGCAGTGGCCTCCTGCAGGCTCCTCCCTCCACACAGCCCACGGCGCTCCGAGAAGGTGCGCACGAGCGCATCTCCTTGCTCTCGCCCTCTCCTGGCTCCCATGACCAAAGCCTTTAGGGCCCTCAAATTCTTAAGCCATCGACTCCCCGCGATCTCCTCTCCGCCTCAGACAGCCCGCTTCTGCCAGAGACCTGCTCCCCGGTGCGGTGCGCGCTCCTCCTGGAAGACACCTTCCTCGCACATCTGCGAGGCCCACGCTCTCCTTTCCGCCTTCAGGTTTTCGGCAGAGCTGTCACCTTGTCAGAGGTCTCCCCTGACTTTCCTGTCGACATTCTCTGTCCCCAGCTCCCACTTGGCCTGTCCCCTTGCTGCCGGCTGACAGTGGGTAGCACGGGGCCCGCCCCAGATCTGTCTTAATCTGAGGGGCCTGAGGGGCCTAAGAACAACAAAAAGCTGTCAATTTTTAAAAATTGAATCTCTAAGTAATTACTAGTTAGCAAAATTTCAGAGATACAGTTTCTAAGTCTCAAATCCCAGCTCCTGCTTTATTAGAGTGAGAAACAGTGATAGGGGAGTCAGGAACCTTGGGCTCTATTTAGCCTGCACCCATATCTGCTAAGTTCTGTGGCCCACGACAAGCGGCTGGGGGAGCAAGCGACCCGCGAGGGCGCCTCGGACTGACCCACCTGCAGCCCATCAGCAGCGCCACAGCCACTTCCAAGCTGAATCCAGCACCACCGTGCTGCTCCTTGCTGCTGGCACCTGCAGGAGCCTCCTTACTGAGCTCTTTCTTCTCACCTGCTTTCCACATAGCTGCCTCTATTCAATTTTGTTTTTGTTTTTTTGAAACAAAGTCCCACTACGTAGCCCAGTCTGGCCTCGAACTTGCATCAGTCCTCCTGCCTCACCACACCAGGCTTCTCGCCTGTTATTTTAAAATTTGGCTCCTGGGCTAGGGATGCAGTTCAGTGGTCCAGTAGGCACAAGGCTCTGGATTCAATCCTTAGTGCTACAGATAAATTTAAAAAATAAAATTCATCTCCTGACTTATTTTCTGTATGCATCATAACATATATCACAATCTAGCATCATTTGAAACAATGCAATTTCTATAGAATGGAATACCATACACCTGTAAAAAAGGATAGAAACCCATGTATTGGTATAGAATATTTCTTTTCTTTACCTTTTTTTTTTTTTTTTTTGAACTGGGAATCAAACTCAGGACCTTGTACTTGCCAGGCAGGTGCTGTGCCACTGAGCTATATTCCTGGCCCTGGTATAGAATATTTTAAAGATGTATTGTGGGGAAAAAACCCTAAGGTACAGCACTGCGGAGAGAATACCACCACCTGTATAATGAGGAATGTATTTGCTTGTACATACACTTGCTATCACTGGATAAGGGACAGAAGAAACTGACAACATTGCTTGCCTCTGTGAAGGGGACTAGGTGGCTCAAGACAGGAATGAGGGGCTTTTCACTGTGTACTCCTTTGGATTTTGAATCATGTACCACCATTAAAAACAAATATTTAAAAAGTTGTGTATTTGTTTTGTTTCCTATCTCCTAAAAGAGAACTATAGGTTCATAAGAGCATACACCTGAGGTAGGTGATGGTAAGTCTGAGGCCAGCCTGGGGTACACAAGAAGAGAGACCCCATCTTAAAAAAAAAAAGAAAAAGAAAATCCAGGGCAGCCTTCACAGGAATGGAGAGAGACACCGAGTTGTTTTGTCGTGTGGCATACTGTTTTACTTTGTTATCATTAAGCTTTAAAAGAAAACAAACAAACAAACAAAAAGAAAACAAAGCGAAAGGAAACGTATATAGAGAAGGTGGATGTGCAAAACAGGCCTGGCCACAGCCAGGCTCCAAACGAGAGCCTGCGCCAAAGGGCGGTGTTCTGCTCGACCACGCCCTGCCGTGGCCTCTGAGGGAGGCGACTTCGGGAGACAGGCCAAGCAGAACCCTGTGCGGTCCCAAAACATTCACGATTGTTGTTCGTGCAACAGGGCAGGCCCAAGACCGTCTTCTGCAGCAGATTCTAAACTCCCTGAGGTCAGGAACTGGGTCCGTCTTGCTCACGAGTGTGCCCTGAGCCTGGAACAGAAGGAACAAAAGATGGATGGATGGACAGACGGAGGGACTAATGGACGAACCCAAGGAGCTGCTGGGCTGCCCGGAGAGACCCTAACCAGGAGCTGTCATACCCCATCTGACCAGGAGGTGGCACTAGAGGAGCATTTCTGAGATGGGTCCCTCAGCTGAGCTATAGTCGAGGATCCTTTCGGACCAGGGGAGCGGGTGGCATTTAGGTGATTTTTAAGAGTCACATCAGGGCCAAGAAGCCCGGACCACATACAGAGATCAATACTATATAGAAAGACAGGTGCTACTGTGATCCTTAGGAGCTATAGGACAGAAGCATTAAGTCTGTTTGGGACATTTGGGGAAGGTTCACAGAGATGAAATTTGCACTGCATCTAAAAATAAAAAGGGCCAGGTGTGGTGGCACATACCTGTAATCCCAGCACTGGGGAGGCTGAGGCAAGAGGATTGCCACGAGTTCGAGGCCAGTCTGGGCTACAAAGTGAGTTCAAGATCAGCCTGAACTGCATAGCAAAACCCTGTCTCAAAAAGACAAATAAATAAATCAATGAATTTTTGAAAGGGTCTATCCAGTTGGAGGACATTATGGGTTGAGGGAACAGATTCCTGGGAAACAGGGAAGGGTGAGTTGTGACAAATGGCTGGGTTGCCCTGAGTTTAGTGGGACATAAAAGGGTAGAGGAAAAGTTCTGCTATTTGAGGGTTACTTTTTCTCAGGACTTGAGCCCAGGGCCTGGCACATGCAGCATGCACTCTAATCACTGCGCTACACCCCCGCTCGTGGGGTTACGTTTATGATGAAGGGGGAAAAGTCTTATGGCTTAACTAATGTGATGTGTACGGAAGGTGCTCCAGAAATAGTCAATGGGCCAGGTATCATGGGACACATCTGTATATCCAGCAACTCTGGAGGCAGGATGGCAAGTTCCAGGCTGGTCTGGGCAACTTATTGCGATCCCATCTCAAAATGAAAAAATTTGAAAATGGGTTGGATTTAGCTCAGTGGTAGAATGCGCCTGGTTCCATCCCCAGGACTGGGGGAAAAAGTCACTGGACTGACCTTATGTCAAGCTGACAATACAGTGTGAGGCCCAATAAAATTGCTGTTTTGTTTGTTTTTGCCTTTGTGGTACTGCAGACTGAACCCAGGACCTTGTACATGCTAGGAAAGTGCTCTATCAATGAGCTACATCCCCAGGCCATTTTAAAAAGTATTATTTTGAGACAGGGTCTTGCTAAGTTGCCTAGGCTGGGCTCGAACTTGTGATCCTCAGCCTCAGACTCCTGAGTAACTGGGATTAGAGGTGTGCACCACTGCACCCAGTAGTAAGCTTGTTGAATGAGTGAATCCTGAAACTTTGGGTGGTTTCTTGGCTAAATGCTAGGTCCTGGCTGATTTTTTTTTTTGGTACCAGGAATCGAACTCAGGACCTTGCGCTTGCCAGGCAGGTGCTGTGCCACTGAGCTATATCCCTGGCCCTCTGGCAGATGTTTTAAGAGTACATTTTCCAGCCCAGCGTGGTGGTGCACATCTGTAATCTCAGTTTTCAGGAGGCTGAGGCAGGAGGACTGCCATGAGTTGGCATCATAGTGAGTTCAAACCCAGCCTGAAGTACAGAGTGAGACCCCGTCTCAAAAAAAAAAAAAAGGTGTGTTTTCCAGGATTTTTTTTCTCCCTGTGTGAGAGCTTTTCTTTCCTCTGAAGACAAGAAATCATGACCTTGCAATAACCTCTAAGGTTCCTGGGATCCAGGGCCTTGTTCGAGGATTCCCAAATCCCGTCCTTGGAATACAGTCTCCTCTCCCAAGGCTGAGACGATAGTGAGCATCGCCTTGAATCTTTACTAAGGTAACTTAAGTTCAATATTTATGAAAACCCCTTCTCTTCCCTCCAGGATCTGTTCCCCGCCAGGATCCCCATCATGGTGAAAGGCTGCACTTCATGAGCCAGGAGCCTCTATCGGTCATCTCGATTCTAGTCCTGATCATCCCAGCCCCTCAGTTTCCCCGAATCTCTCTACTGCTCTCATCTTCACCACTGCCAGCTTCTCAGGCTGCCCCTTCTGCCAGCCATTCTATCCTCCATAGTCAAAGTGACTTCTTTTTTTTGTTTTGTTTTTGAGACAGGGTCTCGCTATGTAGCCCAGGTTGGCCTTGAACTCACTAGGTAGCCTGGGCTGGCCTTGAACTCAAGGTGATCCTTCTGCCTCAGCCTCCCGAGTGCTGGGATTACAGGCATGCACCACCACACCTGGCTCAAAGTGACTTCTTAAAATGAAAACAGATCCAGGCAGGGTAGCATCCGTAGTCCCAGTACTCTGGGAGGCTGAGGCAGGAGGAATCCAAGCCCCCCCCAGCTTAGGCAATTTAGTGAGACCCCCCCTACCTTCTCAAAAAATTTCACAATGAGTCTGCAGAACTAGGGATGGAACTCATTGTGAGGGCCCTGGGTTCAATCCCCAGTACAAACGGAAAAAAAGAAGCAAACAAGAACCTACTCTAAGCCCATTAGCCAAGATATTCACAGCTATGTGATCTGGCTGATGCCCACAGCTCAGGTTCCCTTTCATGCTGCTCTTTTCCCTCATTCTACTTCCGCTAATTTGAATTTAATTTGAGCACTCACTCACTCATCCATTCATTCAGGCATCCAGGTACTGGCAGGTGTGGTACAAGGAGCTCAGGTGTGGACGAGGTGAATGTCTCTACCCTCACGAAGCCTCTGGTGTTTTCCCTCCAGCCTCAGGACCTTCTCACATGCTGCCTCCTCTGGCTGAGCCTTCTCCTCCGACACACGTTCAATGCCCTGATTCCCAGTGCCTGCTCATCACTCAGGTCAAAATTAAATGGCGTTTTCTCTCTGAAACGTCCCTGCAGCCCCTCAGGCTGTGAGGAGCTCTTGCCATGTGCTTCCATGCTTGTGAACTTGCCCTCTGTCTCTCAGGTTGGACTCCCTCCCCAGACCAGAGGACTCATGGGAAGGAAAACCAGGTCTGCTGTGGTCACCAGGGCTGGCCCTATGCCTGCCTTGTGTCATGGGCTCCAACGTATTGTTGTTTCTTTTCTTTTCTTTTTCTTTTTTTCCTCTTGAGACAGAGTCTCACTATGTAGTTCAGGCTGGCCTTGAACTCACTATGTAGCCCAGGCTGGCCTCAAACTCATGGCGATCCTCCTGCCTCAGCCTCCCAAGTGCTGGGATTATAGGCATATGCCACCATGCCTGGTTCCATATGCACTGTTGAAGGAAAGGGTGTACCTTTGTCATTCGTCCTGCTTTTACAGAACGTTTGAGGAATTTTTTTTTTTCCAGGTACTGGGAACTGAACCCAGGGAGGTCTCAGCTACATCCTCAGCCTTATTTACTTTTTATTTTGAGATGAGGTCTCACTAAGTTGCCTAGGCTGGCCTTGAACTTGAAAGACCTCCTGCCTCAGGCTCTTAGGTAGCTGGGATTATAGCCATTCATAACCAGGCCTGGCTGAGGATTTTTTGTTTGTTATTTTGAGACAGGATCTTGTTATGTAGTTCAGGCTGGACTTGAACTCACTCTGTAACCCAAACTGGCCTTGAACTCTTGGCAATCTTCCTGCCTCAGCCTCCTGAGTGCTGGGATTATAGGCTTGTGCCACCATGCATGCCCTTCTTGATATTTTTTTCTTTTTTGAGGTACTGGGGGTTGAACCCAGGGAGGCTCTACCACTAAGCTATATCCTCAGCTTTTTTATTTTTTATTATTTTTTATTTTTTGTGGGTACCGGGGGTCGACCTCAGGACCTCGCGCGCCAACAGGCACCCGTGCCGCTGAGCGATATCACCGGCCCCTTTTTCGTATGTGGGATCCGGGAGTCGAACTCGGGCCCTCGCGCTTGCAAGGCAGGCGCTTACGCCGCTGAGCCATCTCACCGGCCCTTTTATTTTTTATTTTGAGATAAGTTCTCACTAAGTTGCTAAGTTGCCCAACTGGGCTCAAACTTGAGATCCTCCTGCCTCAGCCTCCCAAAGTGCTGGGATTACAGGAATGCCCCACTATACCCAGCTAATCATGATGTTTAATGGACATCTTTGCAGTTTAAAATGACACTTTTGAAATAAAATTCTCTCCTAATGATGGCTTGAACCTTTCCACTTGATGGGAGAACCAGCAGAACCTGTAGAATCTTATTTGAAATTGACATTCTCCACTGTAGTTTTATTTATTTTAAAATTTTAATTTTTGTTTTGACTGTAAAGGAAAGAAACTGTTCAGCTTTAAATGTCAAAGTGTACGAGTTGCTTTGTTAGAATAAAACTAAAAGTGTACACATACAAAACAGCAGTCTGTCCTACTCTGGTGCTGTGTTTGTTTGTTTATTTATTTATTTATTTATTTCAGGACTGAGAATTGAACCCAGGGCCTTTGCACTGAGTTGTATCCCCACGCCCCTCCTTCTTTTTTTTTTTTTTTTTTTTTTGTGGGTACCGGGGGGACGACCTCAGGACCTCGCGCACCAACAGGCGCCCGTGCCGCTGAGCGATATCACCGGCCCCTTTTTCGTATGTGGGTTCCGGGAGTCGAACTCGGGCCTTCGCGCTTGCAAGGCAGGCGCTTAAGCCGCTGAGCCGTCTCACCGGCCCCCCTCCTTCTTTTTGAGATAGGGTCTTGCTATGTATTCCAGGCTGTTCTTGAATTCATTATGTAGTCCAGACTGGCCTTGAACTTGTGATTATCCACCTGCCTCAGCCTTTAGTGTTGGGATTACAGGCACACACTACCACGCCTGGCCCCCAGTCCTTCTTAAATTTTTTATTGTGAGACCGGGTCTCACTAAGTTGTTAAGTTGCCCAGGCTGAGCTACAACTTGTGATCCTCCTGCCTCAGCCTCCCTGAGTGATGGGATTACAGATGTGCACCACCATGCCTGACTCAATGCTGTGATTAAAGCAGGGGTCCCCAATGCCCAAGACATGGACCTGTGCTGGTCTGAGGCTTGGCAGGAACTGGGCCACATGACAGGAGGTGAGCTGTGGAAGAATGAGTGAAGCCTCATCTGTACTCACAACTTGACTCACATTACCGCTTGAGCTCCACCTCCTGTTAGATCAACGTGGCATTAGATTCTCATAGGAGCTCGAACCCTACTGTGAACTGTGCATGTGAGGGATCTAGATTGAGGCTCTTTTGGAGAACCAAATGCCTGAGGATCTGAGGTGGAGCTGAGGCGGTGATGTTAGCACTGAGGAGTGGCTGCAAATACTGATTAACATTGGCAGAGAAGTTTGACTGAGCCCTAATGAATCAGTTGCTTGCGAACTCATATCAAAGCTCAATTAGTTTGTGGTAAGTGACAGTTAAGCTGCATCTGGTGGCAGGCTTTAAATCAGAATCTGACACTCGTTTTAGTCCATGCATGACCTGTCCATTATTTTATTTACCACTTCCATCCACACCTTGTTGCTGAGCTACGCACTTGTCTCAGTCAGAGTTTTTGTGAGCCCACAGTTAACCTTAGCTATAATGAGTAAAAAACAAACATCCCTGGAGACTGTCTTTGAAAAGGGGGAAAGATTCAATAATGAGACAGCAGAAGACTGTAAGACTGCCAACTAAAACAAAGCTGCATTTAAAAGGAAATACCAAGAGTTCTACTTAAATTATGAGTTCATTGCAACCTGTGATTCACATTTTCCATGCCCACTTTGTATAATTCATGGCAATCAGCTAGCCAATGAAGAGATAAAGTCTTCAAACCTGCTTTGCCACACTGTTACTAAGCATCCTCCATTAAAAGACAAGTCTTTAGAGTTTCTCAAAAGGAAAAAAAACCCACAAACACAGAACAGAAGCAATTACTGACGGTCACCACTTCATCAAATGTGTGTGCCCTGGGAGCAGCATTCTTTGTGGCTAACTGCGTTGCTAAAGCTAAGGAGCCCTTTACCTTTGGTGAAGAGTCAGGCCTGCCTGCTGCTAAGGACCTTTTAGGAGAGGCTGCAGTTCAAAAAGTGGCACATGTTCCACTTTCGGCTAGCACCGTAACTACATGAACAGATGAAATAGCAGAGGATATCGAGGCACATTTGTTAGAGAGGATTAAGGAGTCACTGTGGTATGCAAGGTGTATGAGTCTAATGATGTTAACAACAAAGCAACAGTGCTTGTTTTATGTGACGTATTTTTCAGGATATGCATGAGGATATTCTATGTGCACTTTTGCTGCTAACTAAGACCACAGCTGAAGAACCAGTCAAGTCTTTTTTTTTTTTTTTTTTTTTTTGTCTTTTTTGAGACAGGTTCTCTCTATGCAGTTCAAGCTGGACTTGAACTCACTTTGTAGCCCAGGCTGGCCTCGATCTCACAGTGATCCTCCTGCCTCAGCCTCCTGAGTGCTGGGATTACAGGCATGTGCCACCACACCCAGCCCATTCAAGTCTTTGAAGGATTACATATCAGTAAAACTGAGTCAGTCATTTTGTGTCTGTCTGTATGTGCATGGAGAGGGCAGCTGCCATAGCAGGATATATTTCTGGTGTCACTACTTGGATCAAAGAAGTCACTTCTGGATGTGAGTCTGTGCACAGTGTCACCCGTAGAGAAATGCTGGCTAGCCAAAAAATGTCACCTGAGCTTAACAATCTTTTGCAGGATATCTCTGCCTCCTGAGTATCTGGGATTACAGGCATGAGCCATGACCAGCTCATGCTTCCCTTTTGATGAAGCGCTGGAGCTGTCAATCTGTGGTAAGGGAAGTCAGAGGTGTGGTTGCTGGGGGAGGCAGAGGAGCCTTTCTGGGCCGTTGGAAACATTCTCTGTCTCAGTAGCAGACTCCTGGGCATTATGCAACATGCATCAAAATTCACCCAACGTACGCTCCATCCTCAGCTCCTAAAAATAAAATTAAAAAGTTCATCCAACAGTAAATCTAAGATGTGTGTACTTTATTATATGTAAATTGTATTGGTTAAAAAAAAATGCCAGGGGATTTCTAGTATTTCTAGAAAGGTATGATTTCTCCCAGCTCCAGGGGAGAAAAGGTCGCTGTCTCTCCCATGGCGGCTAAGTGACAGAAGACTAAACAAAGCGTTTAAACTTCCCTTAATGGAGTTGGGCGTCTTCAGTAAGTGGTTTTGGAGATCATTTGCTATCTTTTTACAATGCAAAAAAAGTTGGGAATTATATAATTGCAAAAGTCATGGTCAGGGAGGTAATTATCAAGTGTAACATGAGTGTTCTATTTTGGGGCCTTATTGCTAGCTCTTCTGGCCCTTCATTCCCTCTCACTAATGTGATTGGGAGTTGTTTTGCTGGTTCTCTTCTGTTGGAGGCAGCTGGATGCTGCGAGGCGAGGGGAGGGGGGATGCAGCAGGGAATGATAAGTCGCATTTCTGTGTGGCTCTACTGTTCACAAAGCACCTGAGTATGCAGCATCTCACTCAATAGCAATCCTGGAGGATGGCAGGGGTATCAGTCATGATAATTAATGGCAAGCAACAGAAACTGACTCTGGGAAGCTTAAGCAAAGAAAGAATGTATGTACCAGGAGGTTGTCAGCTCATGGAATCAAAAGGAAAACCAGAGAAGTAGGACAGAAAGCAGGCGGGAATCAAGGAAGGCTTATTTAAGCCCCTGTACTGCAAGGTGTCTTTGTGTCTGTAGCATAACAATTTTACTAAGTGTGGGAATGATCCAGACTGATTGTATGTGTGCGTGTGTGTGTGTGTGTGTGTGTGTGTGTGTGTGTGTGTGTGCAGCAAGAGGGTTTGAGCCCAGGGCTTTGTGCATATTAGGCAAGTGCTCTGCCACTAAGCTACATCCACGACTGATTTTTAAGAAAGTGGTAGCGTGGACCTGCATGATGGAAGGTAGTCTGGGCAGCAGAGGAATGCGATTTCAGGAGCTCTGGCTGAGCAAAGGCAGGAAAACAGGAAAGGCTGCCAAGGGTGTGGCTGGGATACAATCTGCAGAGGAGCAGTGAGAAAGCTGGGAAGCTGGGGGTTCCTCTATTGTCGGGAGCTGTGCTTGTTTCTGTGATGAGTTTGCATTTAAAGCTGTGGGCAGAGCCAGGCGTGGTGGTGCACACCCGTAATCATAGCAGTCTGGGAAGCCAAGGCAGGAGGATTCCAAGTTCAAGTCCTGCCTGGGCAACTTAGCAACTTAGAAACACCGTGTCTCAGAAAATAAAATGTAGAAAGAGCTCAGTGTAAAGGTTCTGGGTTCAATCCCCAGTATTGAAAGAAAGAAAGAAAGAAAGAACGTCATGTGTTATAATCCACATACTCTGGATTTTTTGAGCAAGAGAATGAGATTTTCTATTTGCACGTTTGGAAGAATAACCTGTACGTATGAGAAGTTTGTGTGAAGCAGGAAGACTTGGGACCAGGTGACAAAGTGAGCAATAGTGTCAGCTCTCCTGAGAGACGGAGGGGAATGAGGACCAGGAAGGGGCTTTAGTGCCTGCCTCATGGGTAGCCACGGAGGGAGCAGTTTGGGGCATCCCAGGGCTGAGGCCAGTTTGTCAAGTGCCGCGGTGGAGGGGCACTGAGGAAGTGGAGCTTCGGGCTGGTGAGAATGGGGTGTCAAGCCCCAGCTCTCTTCCCCTGTCCGCGGTGGTCACTGCCCTCAGTGCCTCTGGTCCCCACCCGGCCATAGACACCTCCTCCTCGGGGCTGAGCTTCGCCTCTGGAGCTTTCTCCTCCAGCCTGACCCCTGGCTGGCACCAAATCTGGCATCTGACGGGACCTTAGATGGAAAAGAGGAAGCGTGAGGCAGGGAAGGGACTTGCCAGGCACGCACAGCCAGGAAGAGGCCATGCAAATGTCAGAGCCCCATCTCCTGCCTTGTGCCGGGCGCGTCTCTCCAGCACTGGGGTAGACAGGTCTTTGAGAAGCCTTCAGAGTTTATTTCACGGCCTCACGGTGTGCGTGCATTCAGCTGTATTGCCTCTTCCATGGCTGGTTTTACTTTTTTAATTTCTGCACTAATGGGGCTCAAACCCAGGGCCTTGTGCATGCTAGGCAAGTGGTCTACCACTGAGCTGCACCCCTACCCCAGTGGCTGATTTTAATTCCTCATTTGGTGAGGTCCACGGAGACTTGAAGACTAGAGTCTCATTCTGGACTTCTACCCCAGAACTTGCCCAGGGCTCTTCAGGAGGAGCCGCTGGCCGGGCTGCACCAAGCAGGGCACAGCAAGAGTTCGTCAGCTTTTCATGCCAACATCTTGTGAGTGCAGTCGTCTTCCCCACCCCGTCGCGGGGCGTAGGTTCCAAGACCCTGTGGACACCAAAACAAGGATAGTCCTGCACCCTGCTATATTTTTGCTATGCGCACGTACTATAATAAATTTTACTTTTAAAATTAGGCACAATAAGAAAATAATAATAGCTAATAATATTTATTTATTTATTTTGGTGGCACTGGGAATTGAACTCAGGGCTTTGAGCATAAATAATAGTAAAATAGAACCATTATAGCAATATACTATAATAAAAGCTATATGAATATAGTCACTCTGGAATTTTCCATTTAGTTTCTTTTGGGTACTGGAGATTGAACCAAGGGCTTTCTCACTGAGCTGCGTTTCCAGCCCTTTTAATTAAAAAAAAAAATTTTTTTTTGTGGGTACCGAGGGTCGACCTCAGGACCTCGTGCGCCAGCAGGCACCCATGCCACTGAGCGATATCACTGGCCCTTTTTTCATATGTGGGTACCGGGAGTTGAACTCAGGACCTCGTGCTTGCCAGGCAGGCGCGTATGCTGCTGAGCCATCTCACTGGCCCTTAAAATTTTGTGGCATTAAATTACTCATTAAATTACTAAGTGGTCCAGGCTGAGCTCAAACTTGTGATCCTCCTGCCTCAGCCTCCCAGAGTGCTGGGATTATAGACATGCACCACCATGCTCAGCTGGATGTATTATTTTGTATGAGGTATCTCAATTCTTTCTCTTTTCCCTGTATTACAAGACCTGGATCCCAGCTACTCCCCTGCCATTGTCTTCTGTATTTTCTCTACCCTGGGAATTTCCTTTGCTGTTCACACCCTCCTGGTAGATGAATCTTAGTAGAGTGTGGCTCTGATCATGCTCAAGAACCTTCGATGGCTCCCTGAAAAGTAGAGCATAATTAATTAAGTACATCTCAGGCCTCTACACTGGGGCCCAACCCAACATTTTGGTCTCATTGCTCATCTCTCCCAGAAAAGCAGTCACCAGGAAGGCAGAAGCAGTGACTCAGGGGCACCAGGCAGACATGTGTGCCCCCTCCTGGCACCTGGAACCGGCTGCCTGGCAAACAGTCCTCCTGGCCACCACCCGTCCTCAGACTTCACTTCCTCTTTTTATTCACAACGTAGCAGGGATGGCACTGTGGTTTGGACATGGCTGCGGTGCCTCCCTGAAGAGTTCGTGTGTTCACAGTCGCCATTGTGGTGTAGCAAGAAGGTGGAGGCTTAACCCCAGTGTGGCGTTTAGCGGTGGGGCCTTCAGGAGGCGATGAGATAACATTGAGGGGTAGAGCTGCCATGAGTTTTGAATCCTGGTGTTTTCTGTGGAGAGGGTGAGACTCGTGTGATGCTCTGCCCTACGTCTGGACTGTCAGCAAACAGTCACCACCAAGCTGGGAATGGTGGTGCATGCTGCTAATCCCAGCACTCTGGGAGGCTGAGGCAGGAGGATTGCAAGTTCCAGCCCAGCCTGGGAAATTTAGCAACAGTGTGAGACTCTGTCTCAAAAAATAAAAAGGGCTGGGGAATGTAGCTCAGTATAAAGACCCTGGGTTCAATCCTCAGTACTGAAAAAAAAAAAAAAAAAAAAAAGAGGGGGGTACCACCAGATACAACCCTCTGCACCTTCAGAACTGAGAGCCAAAATAAACCTCTTTTCATCAAAACACACCCAGTCTGTGGTATTGTGTTATTGGCAACAGAAAATGGACTAATACAGATGGTGGAAACAATTATTTTTGAAAGCTGCCCATAATGATGAATTTTATGTTATGTATATATATATATATATTATTTTATATTATATATATTGATCTAAAACCTAAAAGTTTCCTGGCAGGATTTCTGTACAAAGCAGGATGCACGTGGGGAAAGACTGCCTGCTTGGGGACCTTCTGGTTATGAAACCAGTCCAGGAATGTGTGTGGCGGGGACCAAAATGGCACAGTGAGCTGGAGTGCCTTCCTGGGGAGAGAGGTGGCAAAGCTACAGCAGTTCTTATTGTCACTGTTGTAGATGTCATTCTTGTTCTCTTTCCCTGAGGACCCAGAACGTGGGCGTGGGGCAGAGATTGTCCTTGGTGAAGACAGCCAGGGACGGAAGGGGCCTTCGGAGGCCCACATTTGGGTTTTCCTGTAGGACGCAGTTTTCAGTTTTCACTTACAGAATTGCAAGATCCTCTTGACTTACCCAAGCTGTGAGCAAGCCTGGAAGTGGCCACGAATGGCGTTGGCCGCGGCCTGCTGTGCCTGGGACAAAAATGAGGAACAGCGGCCCTGTCTGATAGCAGGGATGGCCAGGGAAAAACCAGAGCCACCGTTCCTGAGCAGTCAAGGTTTGTGACTGCGGTTCAGTGGTTAAGCTGTGAGGATTTTTGTTCTGTTTTGATTGTTTGTTTGTTTGTTTTAGAGCTGGGGATTGGACCCAGGGCTGCGTGCATGCTAGAAAAGCACCCTACCACTGAGTTGCACCCCCAGCCCCACGCTGAGGATTTTGGAATCTGACAGTTCAGTTTTGATGCCTGGGTCTACCTTACAAGCTCTGTGACCTTGAGCAAGTTAATTAACCTCCCTGAGCTGCAATTTCACTGTTATGTGGCCATTACAGTCTCTACTACATAAATCTGCCACAAGGATTAATGGGACACTCTATGTGTGTCACTTAGGTAGTGTCTGTCACATAAAACCCAGCTGGCTCCTATGAAATGTTTGGTGAGCTAACAATGGGAGTGGAGGGCTGGGGATGTAGCTCAGTAGTCGAAGCACTTGTCCCGCATGCATGAGGCTCTGCATTTGATCCCTAGCACTGTCCCCATCCCCAAAAAAGTTAAAAAAATCAAATTCAAGCCAGGCATGGTGCCACATGCCTGTAATCCCAGCACTCGGGAGGCTGAGACAGGAGGATGGCTGCGAGTTTGAGGCCAGCCTGGGCTACAAAATGAGTCCAAGGCCAGCCTGAACTGCATAGTGAAACCCTGTCTCAAAAAGACCAAAAAAAGGGCCGGTGAGATGGCTCAGCGGCTTAAGCGCCTGCCCAGCAAGCGCGAGAGCCCGAGTTCAACTCCCGGATCCCACATACGAAAAAGGGGCCGGTGATATCGCTTAGCGGCACGGGCACTTCCTGGCGCGCGAGGTCCTGAGGTCGACCCCCCGGTACCCACAAAAAAAAAAAAAAAAATCACTTAGTACAAACTAATTGGTGCTCAATAAAGACAGGACACTATTATTATTGTTGCTAGTATTAAGTAGCTCATCTCCAAGAACCACTGGAAAATTGGCAGGAAGTCTGGCCTCCCTGCAGACGCTCAGAGTGGCAGATTGAATTCTTGGGTTCCCATATTGAAGATCGGAAGGGGAAGCCAGGAAGGGAAGAAAATGGGAGGATCTCAGGTTATGATCACCAATTATGATCCTCTCCATGATTTCTCTCACCTGGACCATTTACTAAAATACACCTGCATTTAACTCTATGTTCTTGTGATCTTCATTAACCTTCATTTCCCTCTCAACTCCTCTGTAAGGCAGGGTTTCTTTTCTTTTCTTTTCTTTTTTTTTTTTTTTTTTGCTATGTAGTCCAGGCTGGCCTTGAACTCACTATGTAACCCAGGCTGGCCTTGAACTAGTGGCAATCCTCCTGCCTCAGCCTTCTGAGCTCTGGGATTACAGGCATGCGCCACCACACCCAGCAGTAAGGCAGATTTTACGGGGACCTTGAGTGGAGGAGGAGATGGGTCCTGTGGACAGGTGAGGAAGGACCTCCTGGGGTCAGCCTGGGGTCTCCCGAGGCCTTGGCCCTCTCTGACCTCTGACAGGCAGCAGGGGCTTCAGGCTTCGGGAGGGTGCTGGAGGCTGCAGAGGGAGGCAGCCTTCTCTGGAGGGGAAGACAGGGAGATGGCCACTGCCTCTTACCCTACTGCCCCGGAGGCAAGAGGAAGGCAGCAGAGGCCGGAGGGAGCTCTTGGAAGGGAAGGGCAGGACTGCTTGGGCTTCTCCCACTCTTGTTGAGGAGCCAGGGGAGGGATACTATTTGCGAGTCTCCTTGGGAGCTCTCTTTTCATTTTCACAGCAGTTTGATGGGTGGAATGAGTCATGTTTCCCCATGTGGAGAGGAGGGGTCCAGCCTCTCTCACCTCAGCCCTGGCCCCTGGCCCCTGGCCCCTAGCCCCTTCCGCAGAACTGATGGCAGGTGATTTTTTTAATGGCAATAACTTTGTTGGATTATTTTTCCTGCTTATTGTAAAAGACTTAGTCACCTTTTTAAAAGGATATTTTAAAAAGTAAATGGGCCAGTGAGATAGCTCAGCAGCATAAGCGCCTGCCTGGCAAGCGCGAGGTCCTGAGTTCGACTCCCGGTACCCACATACGAAAAAAGGGCCGGTGATATCGCTCAGCGGCACGGGCACCTGCTGGCGCGCGAGGTCCTGAGGTCGACCCCTGGTACCCACACACACAAAAAATAATAATAAAATAAAATAAAAAGTAAACAAAATTACATGTCATTTTATTACCTACCCTATTAGTGGTACAATGTCAAACTTTCTAGATTCTACAGCCTTCCCCCCACTTCCATTCCCTTCCATTCCCTTCTCCTTCACGCTTTCTCATGTCTCTCTCTCCTCTCTCTTTTCCTTTTTTTGGTTTGTGGTACTGGGGATTGAATCCAGGGCCTTGCCACTGAGCTATATCCCCAGACATTTTTTATATTTTAATTTGAGACAGGGTCTCACTAATTTGCCCAGACTGGGCTCAAACTTTCAATCCTTCTGCCTCAGCCTCCCCGAGTGCTGAGATTACAGGTGTGTGCCACCGTGCCTGTCTCTACATCTTATTTTCTTATGCATTCATATGCAGGGCACCCAGAAGTCAACTGGGGTCTTAAGATTGCAACAAGATGAGCTTGAACCTAGTGGAGATTCTGATTCCTCCCTCAGAACTCACACGCACTTCCAGAGGGTTTGTAAGTGGACACAGTTGCCTCTGGCTCCTACCTCCTAACCCCACTGAACCCTCGATCTCTGCTCTCCGGCCTTTGGGCTGTTCTGGTGTGGAACTCCCGTGGCCATACTCCTGAGGTTAACTGAGACCTAGAATTGAGCTCTTTCCCTCCATTTCCAGAAAAGTCCACTTTCACAAGAAAGCATGTGCGTATTACAAACATACCCAAGTGCAGAGGGATGGAGAGGGAGATTAGGTCACTAATGATTTAAAATCGCTCCTTGCTGCTGGAGAAGCCCTCAGGTCTCTTCGTGGTGGCTGCTCCACCCCAACCTCCTCCTTTCTTCTCTTCCGTGGGGTTCCCACCCCAGGAGCTGTTATTTCTCACGTGACCTCTCCTACTGGCTCAGGTCTGAGCTGGTGCCCCTGGGCTCGCACTTTCCTCCTCAAGTGGTTTATCAGTGCTCTCTGAAGGTGAGACAGTTTTTTCTGGTGAGTCTGCTGCGATCTGTTAAGACCACGCCGTTCCTTCTATCCTGCTAGACACAGCCAATTTTTTTTTTTTTTTTTTTTTTGGGTGATGATGGGTATTGAACCCTGGGCCTTGTGCATGCTGTATAAACATTCCACTACTGACCCAGACTCCTGGCTATTTTTATTTTTTGTTGGACACAGGGTCTCACTAAGTCGACATGGGTTGGTGTCAAACCTCTGATCCTCTGGTTACAGGTAAATGCCACCAAGGCCCAGTTTCCAGCTGCTTTTTTTTTTTCTTTTTGGTATGGAGAATTGAACCCAGAGCCTTTGCACTCAGCTCTATCCCTAGCCCCTTTTTGTAATATTTATTTTGAGAAAGAGTTTGGTTATGTTGCCCAGGCTGGGTTTGAACTTATGATCCTCCTGCCTCAGCCTCCCAGAGGTATGCGCCACCATGCCCAGCTACCTAGCTTCCTTTTTAAAAACAAAACCACAAATGAGCTTGTTCTACATATTCTCTATGACAACAAAGGGATGCTCTTGTCTTCATTTTAGGAAGAGGACACTGAAACAGAAGTCTTGGCCTTTGCTGGAGGTCGCTCTGCCCGCCTTTCCCAACTGGCCTCAGGCCATGCAGACCCCAGCCCTCCAGCAGCCTGCTAACATCCCCTACCCCAGCTCGAAGCCACAGACTATGGCTGTCGTGTGCACATTGCTGTCTTCAGAATTAAGCGCTTAGTAGGTTCTCTTGGGCAGAGTTCCCAGGGAAGCAGAGCCAGCAGGGCGTATGTATAGATAAGGATTTATTTTAAGGAATTGACTCACATGCTACGGAGGCTGGCAAGTCCAAACTCTGAAGGATGGATCAGCAGGCCAGAGGCCCAGGGAAGAGCCAATGAGATGGTTCGAGTCCAAAGATGTCTGCTGCATAAGTCACTCTTGCTCAGGGAAGACCAAACTTTTGCTCTAGCCAGGCCTTTAGCTGTTAGATGAGGACAAAAATGAAGTCCCAGGCTTTGTGAATTCGATGCAGGCAGTAAGCGGTCTTCTTCACCCCAGCTTAAGATGGTGACCAGAGGGTGACCAGAGCCAGCCTGGGCTGCTGTCGGAGCAGGGAAGATGTTCTCCTGCAAACACTTCACACGGTCGAGGGCCTACACTTGTGCCTGGCATCATCACAGGACACTCCAGCCTGGCACTGTTGCAAAGCAGATCTTTGGACAGAAATGTTCACTACTTGTGTGACTGGAAGCAACTGAAAGGAGAGAGCCTTGCTTGACACCTTCTCCAAAAGCTTTAAAGAAGCTAACGGTGAGGCTCGGGCTCTGGTGCAGAGATCTGGCCCTAACTAGGCCCCTCATCAAATCGTTGCCTACTCTTTCTCTTTGTGCTTTGTACTCTCCGGCTAAACCGCACTACTTCCTGTTCCCAGTACAGACCCTGCAGTGAGTTCCCACCTCCGTTTTTTCCTGTGTGTGGAACATACCTGTCCTTCTATATTTCATCTGTTCATTCATTTAACAATTTTTTTTCTCAGTGCTGGAGATCAAACCCAGGGCCTTGTGTATGGTAGGCAAATGTTCTACTACTGAGGTATATCCCCAACCCTACAGTATTTCTTAAGTACCTACAAGGGGGCAGCACTATCTTTGCACTGAGGATACAGTGATGAACAATATGGATAATGCTCTTAGCTAGGCGTAGTGGTGCACATCTATAATCCCAGCACTCAAGAGGCTGAGACAGGAGGATCACCATGAGTTCAAGGCCAGGTTGGGCTACATAGCGAGACCATATCTAAGAGAAAGAGAGAGAGAAAGAGAGGGGGGAGGGGAAGAGAGGGGAAGGGAAGGAAAGAGAAGAGAAAGAAGTGAAGAGAAGAAGAGAAGAGAGAAATAGTTTTTGTCTTTTGGGGCTTTCCTCATGTTCTAGTATTGGGAAAACAGATAGAACTCAAGCCAGTAATTGAACAAGATAATTTCAGGTGGTAACAAGAGCTGGGAAGAAAACCAGGAAGTAATGACAGGTTGCAAACAGGTTGATGTGAAAGGGTGTGGGTGGAGGTGGCATGTAATTTACACTGGAGCTCGGGAATGCTAAATGGGGGTTCGCATACGACCCTGGCTTGTGGCTGGCTTTAGAACATTATTCGATAAACATATCTGGAGCACCTGCTGTTAGGGTGAACAACCATTCCAGTTTTGCAGGGCCTGAGAGAAGAGTCTCAGGCAAACCAGGATCGTTGGTCACCCTTTCTCCTGTGCACCAGGCCGCAGGTGAAACCCGAGAGCACGGGGCCCGTGGGTCATCAGTGCCATGTATCCCTGCGGGTGTGGAGGGAGCAGAGAGAGCCGTGTGGAGGGGAGATCAAAAGCACAGAGCAAACTATAAAGAAATCAACTAATAACAAATGCTGGAGGGGCTGTGGGGAAAAAGGAACCCTTCTTCACTGTTGGTGGGAGTGTTGACTGGTACAGCCACTGTGGAAGTCAGTGTGGAGATTCCTCAAAAGACTAGGGTTGGAGGTCCCATTTGACCCAGCTATTCCCCTTCTGGGCATCTTCCCAGAAGAATTAAAAACATCGTATCACAGCGATATATGTGCACCCATGTTTATAGCAGCACAATTTGTAATAGCCAGATCTTGGAAACAACCCAAATGCCCATCAACTGAGGAATGGATAAGAAAGGTGTGGTATTTTTATACAATGGAGTACTATTCAGCCATAAAGAAGGATAAACTGGAGACTTTTATAGGTAAATGGATGCAACTCGAGAAAATACTCATAAGTGAAATAAACCAGAAGCACATGTGTAAGCATCGTATTGTCTCTCTAGTATGAGAAACTGAAAGAGTAAATAAGATCCAAAATGTACAATAGACATGGTGAATCAAAAAGAAACTGGTCAAAAGGAAAGAGAGACTGGAATAGGGAAAAGAAAGAAGGGAAAGGGAAAAAGAATTGTATATATATATAAGATGGTTAAGATAGATACACTACCAATTTTACTTAGTTCATTGAAGAGTAAGGTTTGTTCCAATTATGTTTGGACAATTGAATGCTAATGTCTGGTATCCTGAATAACTAACTTAAAGATAGTAATACGTAATGTATTAACCATTGTTACCCTCCTATTATGTTGTTTTGAAAATTTGTTCTTCTTTTGATTTGTTTTGTTTTTTCTTCTCTTTAAAAAAAAAAAAAAAAAGCACAGAGCAAGTCCCTCGGATGCTATTCTTGGCCCCTGAGCCTTCCTAGAGTTGGTCTAGATCTCTAACTGTGAGTTCTTGGACATCCTTGCTCACTTACAATAAATCAACTTTGCTTAAATTAGCTGCATGGATTTCCATTACTTGCAACCACAGAGTCCTAATCAACGTGGACATTGTCCATACCATAAATAACAGCAACCCAGGAACCGCATGCCTTCCCTGAGGTGTCTGGTGCCTGGGGTACAGCCCGGCCCAGGGAGGAAGTGGCCTGCACACTTGGCTATGTCCCCAGGAATGTCTTCCCCGGGCGGTTGACTCAATCAGTGGTTTCCGTCTCACTGCCCGACAGCTTTAGCTGCTTCTCTCGTGACACTCCCTTACGTCTCAAATGTCAGCTTTCAGAGTGTGCGGCCTCATATATGAGTCACTGCACTGTTCCATCGTGTCTAACGTGTCCTTTTTACAGAGTGCTCGGGTCAGTTATTGCACGGATGTAAGGGGCTTTACACACCGGCGGGGTGTGAATGTTTTTACTGGGTGATAAAACCTCTCCCACTGTGGGTGCTGCAGTACGTAAAGCATTTTCAAGTTTGTTGCTTGATGGGCATCTAATTCTTCAGAATTTGGATTTTAGTAATCATAATACCAGCTGCTATTTATTTTATTCATATTTTATGTGCTAGGGATCTGGGAAGATCTCCAATTTTATGTGGCACAGAGCTGACCACAGAGTCTTATATTCAGGCTGCGAAGCCGTGTTCTCTTTGTCTCTACGGGATGGTGGAGCAGAGTTCGGCCTGCTCAGTCCTTCCCCCAGCTGCCCTGTGGTCTGATTCTTATCCTCTGGGCTGGGCCTGGGTCTGCCCTGCCTCCCTTGAAGAGGGCAGGCCTCTGGTTGTTGCAGAAAAGTGGGACCGAACCAGATGTAAGACACTTTGCACCGAGGAACTTGGAAGGCAAACAGGTTTATTTACGCCGGCGGGCTGGGGGACACCGAGGTCCAAGTCACCAGCCACGTCTTGGGTTTAAACAATCACTTATATAGGTTGTTAGCAGTAAATACAAAAGGCTGATAACAGGATACTCTATAGTTGACTACGTATTGTCTTGTCATATGTTGCTAGGCAGGTTTGGTTCAGGCAAGTTAATTGGGGGCTTTCTATCCTATAGCAGGGAGGTCAGGGCTAGGGTGAGCAGGAAGAATCAATCACTGTCTTAGACTGAGCTGAGCTGTCTCGGAGTGAAAACTCCTTGAAACCTTGGAAAGGGTTAACGCAACAAGATGCACTTTGTCTGAGCTAAACTTATCTTACATGCTGCTGCTGGCGTCGGAATACCAAGGCTGGCTGAGTTTTGCCACTCTCTCTAACTATGGAAACGGGCTGCTCCTGCCTTTTCTCATCTTTCAGTGTAGTGTCATACTTACAAGTTTTGAAAGTTTTGAAGTTCCCTTTACGTTTACAGTCTCCTTTACATGGTCACTTGCTTTGCCAGCCTGGCCCAGTCGGGAGAATTGGGTTCCCTGGAGTCATTGCTGTTGCTGTAGCCGCTTCCTGGGCGCCTCTCGGTGGGAACCTGGGCGCGAGCTGTTTGGAAACGCACAGAAAGAAAATTATCCCACTGATGCGGGCAACTAGCAAACAGCCAGCCTGTCCTTGAAAGGTCTCTCAGTGCCTTGCAGGTGGGTCCCAGGACCGTGGAGTGGCGTCACTGTAGCCAGAGAGATCTGAGTTCCAATCCAGCCCCTGCATGTGTCATGTGACATGAGACATGACCTGAACTCCCCTGAGCCTAGAGTTCCTTCTCTGTAAATGGAGACTGTAACCTCCTTCCCTCAGAGTTCTCTGAAGGATGAGAGGAAACCATCTCAACAAGCAAAGTGTCTCACGCAGTGCCTGGAGTGCAGGGGAGGTAACTGTCCCACCTCTACCACTCTGGACGTCAGCATCATTTTCGGCAAACTCAGGGGGAGACGATGCCTGAGCTTTCTTTCCACAATTCTGTTCTTCTGGTGACAGGATGCAAATCCCAGGGCTCCTAGAGCTGTGTTTGTTTCACCGCACTGCCTGTCACTGCCAGAATGGCCCTGAGACCCAGCCAGAGGCCAGCACCCGGGCCTGGGGCCCCTTGCAGCGAGAAGGAGAGATGACTCTGAGGGCAGGGACCCACCTGCGGGCTGAGTGTTGGCTCTCAGTCTGGCTCCTTGGTGCCTGCCAGGGGCTCAGATCCCGGTCCATGCTCCATGGAGGGAAACAGAGGGACAGGGAAGGATATCTTGGGAGGGGACTTGGGACTTGCCAGTGGGAGGAGCCAGCTGACCAAGTCAACTGAAAGCGATTATTGGTGCCCTTAGCATCCGAGTGTGGAGATGAGGATGCTCCGGACAGTCACCGTGAGAATAAGGGAGGAGAGAGAGCTGGCAAGGCATTGGGATTTTGGGGAGGGGACGGGGCGGAGGGTTTGGTGTGGGAGGAAGCTGAAGAGATTAGCAGAGAAGAAAGAACAGAGAAAGGGAACGAAAGAACTGACTTTTCACCAAGGAAAATGACAGCTTGATAGAATAACCAGGAGCCAGATGGAGGCTGTCAAAGCGTGTTGACTTCCACCACCTCCACTATTTGCTTACTGTCCCAGAAGTACTCTGGGGTGCAGTCACACCGATGATGGCCTGGGCTGCTGGGCCTATCCGCAGGTCCCCTCGCCTTCTGCCATAGCACTAATGCCTCTAGCTGGCTCTGGGTTAGGGGACCCTGAGCCTGTCTCGCCCTCCCTTCCTGGCCACTGTCCCTCTCCTGCTGCTGCTTCCTCATCCACCAAGTCCCTTCTGATCCCTGCCTCATCACTTTCCATCCCAAATACTGCAATTTGGTGCAAGAGCATTAACTCCAGGCAGGAGCCAGCATTCCACAGAGGACATGGACCCAACATTGGTGAGAATCCAGGGTGGCTTGGTTTGGAATGGGCTTACTCTGACTCACAAGATCAAGAGAGGAGGACTGCTGTAAAGGCGGTTATTGTTAGTAACAGTAGACCTGCTTATTGTTCATAATAGTAGTAGTTTGGGTGAGAGATTATTGAATGTTTCCTATGTGTCAGGCACTGTAACAAGCTCTGTATTTGCATTGCCTCATTTATCGCCTTCATAACTCTATAAAATAAGCATTACTAGCATTACTTCTTAACAGATAAGGAAACTGAGGCTTGGAAAACTTGAGATACTTATCCAAGGTCATATAATATAATCCAAGGACAAACCCAATGTTTGAACACCAATGTCTATATAAAGTCTGTATAAATCTTAATCACAGAATCCCATCTCCCAGTCCCCAAAGACATATTCCTGCCCCTTATTCCTGTGCCATCTTTCTTGGAATGTTATCTACACGCTAGTGCATTCTTTTTTTCTTTTTTCTTTTTTTTTTTTGTGAGACAGGGTCTGGCTATGTAGCGCAGGCTGGTCTTGAACTCACGGTGATCCTCCTGCCTCAGCCTCCCGAGTGCTGGGATCATAGGCATGCACCACCATGCCTGGCTCTAGTGAATTCTTTATAAATGGTTTTAGCTGCAAGTAACAGAAAACATGACAAGAAGTGGCTTCAACAATAGAGACTGGAGTGGGTAGATTAGAGACGTACACCTGGAGTTCAAGGAGAGGCGGTGTTCCAACAGTTCAGCAGCATCGCCACACCCAAGGCTGTCCTCTCTTCCCACTCTCACAGCTGCACTATACCGGCTTTTCCTTGTCATGCTTATTGCTTCATGGATGCGAGATGGCTTCTATCATACCAGCATCCCAAAGGGCAGGAACAAACAGTTCTCTCATGTTGCATTTCTCTCATGGCCAGAGATGTCGAACATTTTTCATGCATTTATTGGCCGCTTATACTTCTTCCTCTGTGAAGTGTCTATTCATTTCACTCGCCATTTTTGACTGAGTCTTTTATTTGGGGGAGGATCTAATGATTTTTAGTTCTTTCTATATTCTAGATGTTAGTCTTCTGTCTGAAGAACAGCTGGCAATTTTCTCCCCATTTTTTTTTTTTTTTGGTACCAGGAATTGAACTCAGGACCTTGTGCTTACCAGATGGGTGCTGCACCACTGAGCTACATCCCCGGCTCTTTCCCCCCATTTTGTAGATTGTGTTTTCGCTCTGTTCGTTGTTTCTTTTGCTGTACAAGAGAATTTTTTTTTATTGTGCAGAAGCTTCTTAAATTGATATGGCCCCATTTGTTGATTCTTGGTACCATATCCTGTGTAACTGAGGTTCTGTTCAGAAAGTCCTTGCCTATGCCTGTGACTTCAAGAGTTTTTCCTATTTTATTTTCCAGCAGGTTAAGTGCTTCTGTTTTGACACTTAGTTCTTTGACCCATTTTGGTTTTAGTTTAGTGCATGATGAGAGATAAGGGTCTAGATTCAACTTTCTGCCCGTGGACAGCCAGTTTCCTCAGCACCATTGGAGAGAGAGACTCCACCGCTTGATAGGAGGGGCCACAAAGTCACGTGATGAAATGCACAGGTACAGAGAGGAATGAAGAATAAATTTGTGAAAGAAGCTGTCTTTCCTGTGTCTGTCCCTTTGTCAAAGATCAAATGGGGCCGGTGAGATGGCTCAGTGGCATAAGCGCCTGTCTTGCAAGCGCGAGGGCCCGAGTTCGACTCCCGGATCCCACATATGAAAAAGGGGCCGGTGATATCGCTCAGCGGCACGGGGTGCCTGTTGGCGCGTGAGGTCCTGAGGTCGACCCCCCAGTACCCACAAAAAAAAAAAAAAAAAATCAAATGGCTGAATGTGTGTGTGGCTGTTTCTGCATCTTCTATTCTGTTCCATTGATCCTTGTGTCTGTTTTTGCCAGTACCATGCTGCTTTTATCACTGTAGCTTTGTAACATAACTTCAGGTTTGGGACTGTGATGACTACTGCTTTGTTCCTGTTGCCCAGAGTTGCTTTAGCTATTCTGGATGTCTTCTAGTTCCATATGAACTTTAGGGTTGTTTTCTCTAGTTCTGTGAGGAAGACTACTGTTATTATTATTACTAGGATTGTGTTAAATCTGTATATCAGTTTTGGAAGTGTGGCCATTTTGACAATATTGGTTCTGCCTATCTAGGGACAGGGGATGTCTTTCCATTTTCTGATGTCCTCTTTGATCTCCTTTATCAGAGTAGTACAGTTTTTGCTGTAGCAGTTTTTTACTTCCTTGGTTAGGTTAATTCCTAAGTATTCGATTTTTTTTTTTTTTTGATGCTATTGTGAGTGGTAGTTTTCACAATATTTTTATTTTAATTAATTAATTAATTATTTCTCACCATAGTGAAGGTTCAACCCAGGGCCTTCACACTGAGCTACATCCCTAGCCATATATATATTATATATATATAATATATATATTATATAATATATATTATATAATATATATATATATATATATATATATTATTATTTTTTTAGACAAGGTCTTGCTAAGCTGCCCAAGCTGGGATTGAATTTGCAATCCTCCTGCCTCAGCCTTCCAAGTAGATGGGATTATAGACATGTGCCACTATGCCCAGTGGACTTTGGTTCTTATCCTGGAAAAAATCCTGCTAGAGTTCCCTTTATACTTCATTAGTCACATATCTACTCCAGGACCAAACAGTCATACACAAGATATATATTATGATGGCTCCTATTTCACAACCCAAAACCTACTGGCTTGAAACGACCCCCATTTATTGTTGCTATGAGTCTGTGGGTGGCTGGGTAGATCACTGGTCTAAGTTAGGCTTGGCTGACTTGAGCATGCCTGTGGTCAGCTGCTGGTTCTGATGGAGGTTGGCTTGTCTCCATGACTTTATTGCTCACATGTCTGGTGTTGGCTGGCTGTCAGCTGGGGTGTTGAGGTGATGGCATCTCTCATCCAGCAGGTTAACCAGGCTTGTTTCCATGGCAACAGCAAGATTCTTAGGGACTGGGTAAAGAATGCAAGGCCTCGGGCCTGGGTCTGAACAGGCACACTGCCATCTTCCATCCCATTCTATTGGCCAAAGCAAGTCACAGTCTGGCCCAGGAACAAAGTAGGAGAGACTCCACCACTTGATAAGAGGGGTCACAAGGTCACATGGTGAAGCGCACAGGTACAGAGAGGAATGAAGAATAAATTTTCATGCTTTATTTAGACCAATCCATCTCCAGAATCAAGGAAGGGTCTCTCTTTCCCCAAACCAAAGGAACACCCTGTCCCATAATTGGGGGGATGCAGTTGTAAGGAGTGAGGGGGTGCTATGGTCTGGATATGGTTTTAGTATGTCCCCAAAGGTCCTGTGTTGGAAGATTTGTCCCCAGGGTGGTGGCACCAGGAGGTGGTGTGGAACCTTGAAGAGGTTGGGCCCAGTGGGAGGTGCTTAGGTCAGCTCCACGAGAGGGTTGTTATGAAACCCTGGTCCCACCCAACTCTCTGGCTTCCTGTTCTGAGATGTAACTGCTTGCTTTCATACATGCTGCTACCGCTGCCATCTGTCATGATGTGACAAGCAGAGGGTCCTTGCCAGAGTAAGCCGGTGCCAAAGCCATGCCATTGAGCCTCCAGAACTATGGGCTAAATAAATGCCTCTCTCTCTCTCTCTCTCTCTCTCTCTCTCTCTCTCTCTCTTTGTTGGTACAAAATCCAGGGCCTCATGCATACTAGGAGAGTACAGTGCTACTGAGCTACATCCCCAGCCCAATAAACCCTTTTCTTTATCTATCATCTATTGATCTATTAATCTATAATTTATTTTTGCAGCCCTGGGGATTGAACTCAAGACCATACTCATGCTAGACAAGCACTCTACAACTGAACTATACCCCAGCCTTCTTTTCCTAATAAGTAGCTTGCTTCAGGTATTTTGTTGTAGTAATGCATCAGACTAAGGCAAAACAGCTTGATGGGGGGCGGTGTGTGTGTGCTGCTCTTGTGTGGAGAGCTGGACATGTGTGCACAGGGCCAATCCCATAATCCCAGAAACAGAGGTGAAGGGAAGTTTTGCAGCTCCAATGTTTCCAAGTCTCCATTCTTCTTCTGAAAAGACCGGTTCTCATCTGTCTTTTGTTGATGCTGTTCTAGGCCTTACAATGGTTCCTTTAACAGGTATATGCATTTTTCTCCATGACACTCAGATGTAAAACCCAATTAAAAATAAACTAAATGGACTCTGCCTTTGCTCCATCAACCAGAGTTGTGGGAAAATTCAACCTCAGTCACTGGAGAGTGGGGTGGGGGTTGACTCAGTCCTTCTGCTTCATCCCAGGATAGAAGGAAGACCTTTAGTATTTCACTCATCAAAATCATCTTTGAGAGATTTGTCCAGGGTTCATTCCAAAGCAGGAGGCCATCTCTGCTCCTTCGACCCTGAAATAGTGGCAGACTTTTCCAGGACTCTTCCCATCCATCAAAGTCTTTCCTCAAGGAACTGAGCACCTTCTCTGTCCGTTCTCAGGCCAACTGTCTGGTCTGCCTTTGGCCAACCCTTCCTCTTCCACTTATTCCCTCCTCCTTTGGGCAGACTCAGGCCTCCCAGCAACGCTTGGGTGAGGTGGTTGCCCAGGGACCCAGTACCTGACTATGCTGCCAGAAGAGAGCTGTGCCCCTAGGGAATGACAGCAAGTGATAGAAATGGATCTGGAGGTGCAGGGAAGGAAGTGGCATCTTGGTTGAGACAGATGGCAGTGTTGGAGTGGGCTAGGAGACAAAGGGCCAGGGAGATGCGGTGGCACGCGGCACGCAGAGGAACGATCATCATAGCCATAGCTGACATACACGGACACCATCTACACGCCTGGTGCTGTAAAGTAGGTCTGCTCCTCTTCCCCATTTTGTGAATGAAAGTGCATTCATAAAACTGACAGAAGTAACTCGTGCCTGAGGTCATGTAATTAGCAAGTGGCTGAGCTAAGATTTCAAATCCAACCAATCTGATGCCGAAGTCCTCTTCTTGATCCCTGGAGGTAAGAGAAGCCAGTTATTTGGAAAACCACAAAGAGTTTATTCTGGGGGGACCACAGTGTGGGAAGGGGAAGGCGTGACAAGAGGCCAGTGAGACAGAGAGGGGTGGAAGCAGAGTCCACTGTAGCTGTGTAAATGCCTGAAGCCTGCAAGCCTGGAGGCAGGGGGGTCATTTTCCCGGCTATTTCAGTAGTTTCAGCAAGAAATGATGGCGTGTCAGTGTCAGACCAGGAGGCAGTAGGAAGAATAAAAACAACGGGAGGATTCACAGACCATAAAGGATAAACAGACAGGGCTTGGTGATTAAAGTGGGGAAAGGGAGAGGGGGAGGAGTGAAGAATGACTCTCAGATTTGTGGCTTGAACACGTGGATGGATGGTACCGACCCTATTTCTCTTGCCCGTTGGCTGTGTGTCCTTGGGGATCTCACCCCAGCTCTCTGGATGGCTGTCTTCCTCAGCTGTAAAATGAAGATAATGAAATCTGACCTCTCCATGCTTCCGGATGGTGTCAAGATAAGATGAAGTCATCAATCTGGAATTGCTTTGGGAAGTCAAAAGTGCTTTGCAAATGTAAGTGGTTATTATTTTATGGTTATCTTTACCACACTCCTCCCTTCTGGGGCTTGCAGATGGAGGCGGACTGGGAGACAGCCCAGCGGCAAGGCAGCCCTGTGTTTCCATCAGGCGGATCTGTCTCTTTGGCAGGTGGGAGCCTCATTCCCACGTACTAAATTGTTAATAGCTTCCCCAGGGAGTTCCTTTCTGCTCTGACTCCTTCAGTGATTTCTGTTTCTCTACTGCTGACGCCTTCTCATGCCCTGGGTTGGCCCAGGAGTTCCTATCCGGTTTTGTTTTTTTCCCTAAAGTCAGGGATGGGACAAACCCCAAGTAGAGCCCACACTTCAGTAATCTGGGCCTGGACAGCTGGATCTACTCTGTGCTGGAGTGGGGTGGGAGCCACGGCTCTCCTGAGCTCCAGGGGACATTGCTCAGCACGAGGGGGGGAGCTGCCAACCCGAGGCTGCGAGCGTGGCTGGGGGACTTTCTCGTCTTTGTTCTGGGAGGCACACAGTGCAGTAGTCAAGGCACCGTCTATGGGAGTCACACAGGCCCCGCGTGTACCCCAGAGCCAGCTGGACAGGTAACCTGATCTCTGCCAAGTAGAAGAGTAGAGAAACTTGTGCCTACAGGGCTGCTTAGGACTGAACGAATAATCCCACACGCATCCGGCCCAGGGCTACTCTCCATACGTCACCAACAGGACTGTATGTGAGTTTGTGACCGTGAACGCGAGATTACCTTTAAAGAGAAATGGGCTGGAATGCTCATATCCATGGGAGAGTTATCACTACGTACGGCCCCCTCAGCCTCACAGGGGAGCGGCTCCAGGATCCCCCTCGGACACCACCATCCACCGATGCCCTTGTACAACATGGAGTAATGCTTGCCTGTAACTTACACATGTTCTCCCATACACTTTATTATTTTTTTGACTTTGTTTTTATTTTTTCTGAGATAGGGTCTTGCTATGTAGTCCAGGCTGCCCTCGAATCCACTATGTAGTCCAGGCTGGCCTTGAACTCACAGTGATCCTCCTGCCTCAGCCTCCCGAGTGCTGGGATTATAGGTGTGCGCCACCATGCCCGGCCTCCTGTACACTTTAAATCACCTCTAGATTTACTTAGAATACCTAAAACAATGTAAGTGCTACCTAAATAGTTGTTATACGATATTATATAGGGAATATTGATAAGAAAAAAGTCTGTACATGTTCAGTACAGATGCATTTTCTTTTTGCTCAGGGCTTCTGCACTGAGCTACATCCCCAGCCCTTTCTTCATTTTTTATTTTGAGATGGGCTCTTGCTAAGTCTCTAAGTTGCCCCGCTGAGCTCATCTTGTGGCACTCCTGCCTCAGCCTCACAGAGTGCTGGGGATACAGCATGTTTTACCACACATGGCTTAGGTACATTTCTTTTTTAAAGATATTTTTGACCCACAGCTGGTTGAAAACAAGGATTTAGAACCCATGGATATGAATGTTTTCTTTGGGGGGCAGAGGGTTGGGGATTGAACCCGGGGCCTTGTGCATGTGAGCCAAGTGCTCTGCCACTGAGCTACGCTCCAGCCCTGACTGTCCTCACTCTGGAAAGCCATTGTGGGAGCCTCTGCAGAGGCTTCTTGAGATGTCCAACATGAGAGCAATTCATGTGGCTTGGCATGTATGTTTTCTCAGCAATTACTTCATCATGTCCTTGGCAATTTATGTCTCTTTCCAATTTTTTTTTTTTTTTTATACTAGGGATTGAACCTAGGGTCTTCATACTGAGCTACTTCTCCAGTCACCCCCCCCCTTTTTTTTCCTTTCAAGTACTGGGGATTTAAGTCAGGGCCTTCACATCCCCAGCCCCCACCCACCCTTTTTTTGAGACACGATCTCACTATGTTGTTTAGGCTGCCCTTGTGTATCACCACACCTGGTTTAGATAGCCCTATGTAGCCTAGGCTGGCCTTAAACTCATGCTGATCCTCCTGCCTCAGCCTCCCATGTGCTGGGATTACAGGCGTGCACCACCACCTCTGGCTTCCTTTTTATTTTTTGAGACAGGGTCTTGCTTAAATTGCTAAATTGCCTAGGCTGGGCTTGAATTTGCAACCCTTCTGTCTCAGCTTCCCAAAGTGCTAGGATTACAGGTGTGCACCACTGCGCCTGGCTCATTACTTCTTGATTGTGTGCCCATGTAGCCTTTCCCGACTGGCAGAGCGTCTGTTGTCTCACCAGTTCTGCTACCACCGTTGCACCTTTCCACGTTATAGAAAGGTCAGAGAGGTTAAGGACCCTCTCCATCTGCTGCATATGTGTGTGGCACTTGGGACTGAACCCAGGGCCTTTATACTAAGCTACATTTTTTTTTTTTTTTTAAGATAGGGTCTTTCTAAATCACTAAATGGCTCAGGTTGGGCTCAAATTTTTGACCCATCTGCCCCAGCACCCCATATTGCTGGGATTAAGGGTACGTACCACCACCCCCGGCTCTTTTTCTGTATTTTGCCTCCACCAGAGCTTTCTGTCACAGCATCTCTATCAAGGAGGGATTAAAAAATCATTCAATGCAATGAGACAACAACAGACCCCAAAACTTTTCAGAATCATGGGACTGGGTTGGGGGAGGAGATAGAGGCAGAGAAAGCAGTAAACTGGGTGGTAGGTTGGAACCAAACAGGGAAGGCTCCCAAATGTAATCCCAAGGAGCAATGGTAGACTTGCTTGGTGATAACCAAAAGCCAAGGTGTAGGAGGTGATGGAAGTGGGAATTAACATTTCATTTCCAAATAAATGTGATTACAGAATCTACTAGGGGTGATCTAAAAATATGGTGAATATTAGAATTTTAAAAATTTATTACGGTAAGAGACACATTGGCATTAATTCCCTTTAAAATAGTCTCCCTTGGTTGGAACACTCATCCCATCATTCTTGCACTTTCTTTTTTTTTTTTTTTGTGGGTACCGGGGGGTCGACCTCAGGACCTCACGCACCAACAGGCGCCCATGCCGCTGAGCAATATCACCGGCCCCTTTTTCGTATGTGGGATCCGGGAGTCGAACTCGGGCCCTTGCGCTTGCAAGGCAGGCGCTTACGCCGCTGAGCCATCTCACCGGCCCACATTCTTGCACTTTCTGAAGCAGCTCTGGAAGTCCCCTTTCATGAATGTCTTTATGAGGGATGATCAAAACTACAATGAATGCTGCTGCTGAGTACCATCCACCAGAAAGGCAGGCTCATAGAAACATTATGGGGTGTCCTTATCCACCTTATTCACAAGACTTGGCACTATGAAACATCTGGTACTTCCCCAAAGTCAAAATGACCATGAAAGGTAAATGTTTTTTAATTGATTCAAGACATCAAGGCAGCCACAACTACACAACTAAAGATACTCATGAAAGAGGACTTCTAGAACTGCTTTAAAAAGTGGCAAAAATGATGGGATAAGTGTCTGTGAAGTGCAGGGAGTATTTGGAGGATACACCTCCTTTTTGGAGGTGGCTGGCTCATGGGAGTGTGAATGTGGATTAAGGGTGTGATACTGGGGTTAAAGGTGTGTGGTACTAAATTAGTCCAGTGATTGGAATTAACATAGCTCTGGGTGTGGATAATGGCACCAATCAAAGGGCTTATATCCTGGATGGGATATAAAGGGAGAGAGGGAAGGCAGGCTTGCTGCTGCTGCTTGCTGCTTCGCTGTCTTATGCCTGCTTGGCATGAACTGTTTCTCCTCTGCAGTGCTCCTCTGCCATGCTGTCCTGCCTTGGAGCCAGCTGACTATGGACTGAACCTCTACAAACTGTGAGCTGAAATAAACCTTTTCTCCTTTAACTTGGGGTGTTGTGTATTTTGTCCCAGCAAAAGAAAAATAGCTTAGACAAATATACACCATATTTTTCAATGACGCTTCATATTATGCAAAGGGCTTTATTAACTTAGAAGAATTCTCAGGTCTCTATTAAGCTACACTTGCTCTGTCTCCTTCATCAAAATGTGAATTTACCCAAGTTCGAATTGAGCTTCTTTATTCAACTACTCATCAGCTGGGCACCTGCATGTCAGGGACTATAGCAAGGTGGGGATTCAGAATTGCACAAGAGCAGTGGTAAAAGTGATGCACAAACTCCAATCCTGACATGAAGCAACATGTGAGAATTATTGGTAGAGGAGGTATATGATGCTGTGAGAACAGGTAACAAGAAATGTGGCCTAGTTGGAGGTAGTATGGGGGGTGTGGGTCAGTGCAGGTTTTAGGAGAAGTTGATATTTAAGCTGAAGCTTTAGGGATAAATATCAACAGCATTTAGCCTGGGGAAGTGGCTGGGCATTCCAACTGAAAGGAATAAATGCACAAAATGTCCTAAGGTAGGAAAAAACTTGCTTGATGGAGGGTAGGAAGAGCCCACAATTCCAATAAAGTAGCCCTTCTCTTCCCTGTCCAAATTTCCCACCCTTGGCACTAGAAAAATCTCCAAGCATACCAGGTCTTTTGGAACACGGGGGAGAGTCTTGCCAGCTTGTGACCACAGCAAAGATGGTTGCTTGGGAAAGCCTTTGGGTTGGGGTGGGGCCAGGGGTTGCCAGAGCTGGTGGAGGGGCTCGAACAGCTGCTGAGGAGGGTGGAGAGGATGGAGAGGAGGGTGAGCCTGGAAATTCTGGTTTTGCTTTTTCTGGGAAAGGGTAAGAACCTTGATAGGTGACCCATGCCAGATGTGAATTAGAGGTGCTTGCCCAGCTACTTGAAGAGCCAAGTGCATTGCCTCGGAGCCTAGTCCTTGGGAACCCCAATGTTGTACCACCTCCATCCCCTTGGGATCTTTGCCATTCAAACAGCATTCCTTTAGCGCCCACTGTGACCCTAGCCCTCCCCTGGGTAAAGGGACCCATCAGGCCTGGCTCCTCCAAGAAGGAGTCAAGCTCAGATAGAAACAGTTACCATTCAGTGCCAAGCCACAATTTTCTTGTCTGGGAAACTCAACAATAGTAGTAGGATCTACTCCAAAGTGTTGATGCTTGGATAAAGTATTTATCACAGTGCCTGGGGGAGAGCCATGCTTGGTAGAGAGAATGTTCTGGACCAGCTAGGCACCCCAAGGATCTGGCTGTGGTTCCGGCCTGGTTAGGTCAAGGACGGGTTATGAGGAGGATAAATTAGCCAAGTTGCCCCCCCATCTGCACCTAGGCAGCCAGAGTGGTCTTAAGGTGGTCTGCAAGACCTTACCTCCATCCTTTTCTCCCTCCACACCTGCCTTCTCCTCTCCCTGGCTTCCTTCAGTCCCTCAGGTCACATGGTCTTCGCAGATGTGCTGCCTTCCTCTGGAACACTTTTCCCTTGTTTCTTCTTTAATTTAGTCCCTCCCAGCTTCATATCTAACCTTAAGTGTCATTGCCTCAGGGAAGCTGTCCTGACCTGTGGGGTTCGTAGACTCTGCCCCTTTCCACAGCTTGAACTATTATTTCCTAGTGTGATGTCTTTCTCCCTTACCAGGATGTAAACCCCAGGAAGCAGGGGCTTCATCAAGTTTTGGGCACCAGTGGACCCAGTAGGACCTGGCTCTTACAGTAGGCACCGTAAATATTTGTGGAGTGAATGGGGTGCAAAAAGCATGGCTAATGAGGGATCTTTATAGAGCACTTACTATGTACACAGAACTGAGCTTTTTTTTTTAGGTTTCACGTATTTGTTACTGAACCAACCTAATGGTCTAGAGCTTAGAAACAAAAGGGAAAATCTGACTCCCAATAAAACACGTCCAGCTGTGCAGACAGCGGTGGCCTCTTTCTGAGCGTGATATGGCAAAGCGGAAGTGACCTTGGCACAGCAGAACTCTGTGCGCTACCTCCAGTGCGATTCCGCATAGACACAGCTTGGTTCTCCTCCAGGCTCTCCTCTTGGAGTAGATCCTGACTTTGTTACCAGTTTATCCGAATCCGTTGGGGAAATGGGACAATTTTGCTTTTGGGTCTTGGCCAGGCATCGCTTGATTCTGAAAGTCCTGTGAGAAAACCTGGTGAAGAGCAGGTCGAGCGCACACACCACGGCAGTGCGGAAAAGGAGAAGGCAGCTGAGTTCTTGACTGGCATTATCTTAATCTCCCCAATAACCCTCGGAGGGAGGTGGGGAGGTTTTCCTCGTACGGAAACAGAATGCAGTTGAGTGCGATTAAGTGTCTTGCTCAAGGTTACTCTGCTCATTAGGAGGCGGGGGGCGGGATTCACATCCAGGTTCCTCTGACTCCAAAGGGGCAAGGGGGCGGGGATGTGAGTCCGCTCGGCTTTCGAGCCCGCGGAGCAGAACCAGGGAGGGAGCGGGAGCCTCCCTGGCCCCGCTCCAAGCCGGTGGTGCAGCGCCCGCCCCCGGTCGCGGGCGCAGACTGGCGGCCGCCTCCGGACCACGTGGTGCGCGCGGCAGGCGCGTCCGAGGAGCCCGCAGCGGCTCTTGGCTCACATTGCTCGGGCTTGGAGAGCGGGCGGACGCTGTGGGCAAGGCCGGTGCAGGCGACAAGACAGGGGAAGGAGGCGCGGAGAAAGCCGGGCGGCCGGAACGCTGTAGCCGGCGGCGTCGAGGCCCTTCGAGCGCCTCTCGCGCCAGGTCCCTGCGCCCAGGGCGCACGGTGGAGAGGGACGCGGCGCCGGCCGCCATGGAGCCGGCCCCTTCGGCGGGCGCCGAGCTGCAGTCCCCGTTCCTCCCCAACGCCTCGGACGCCTACCCCAGCACCTTCCCCAGCGCGGGCGCCAATGCGTCGGGGCCGCCGGGGGCACGGAGCGCGTCGTCCCTCGCCCTGGCTATCGCCATCACCGCGCTCTACTCGGCTGTGTGCGCCGTGGGGCTGCTGGGCAACGTGCTCGTCATGTTTGGCATCGTCCGGTGAGTCCGCTGCAGGCTGACGCCGCGGGTCTGGACCCCGAGGTGAGGGTGGGTTGCACGGATTTGGTACCTGGACCCCGGGCTCTCTGGGCCCCCGTACTACCAGTAGGTTGCCTGGGATCCAGCGGGAAGGCCACTTTCTTTGAGAGGGGGACACAGGAATGTGTGTCTCAGTGTGTATGTACGCTCGTGCTTGAGCTAGCCTAACTGAAAAACATTTCATCTTCTGTTGGCATCCCCTTCCTTCTTTATCAAGGTTGTGGGACAGTTTGGCAACAGTTTCGTGTCTGTCACTGGGAGTGTGTTGTTTGTGGCAGTACGTGTGTGTAGTCCTCCCATGGATGGGGGGAGAGGCTCTCCAGTGTCTTGGGGGTGTGAGGTAGACAGCTGAGTGCGGGTACTGGGGCGGAAACCCGAACAGGACAGGGTTGTGTGTCTGCAGCAAGCCTTGGGGGCACTTACCAAGTCACATTTGGCAGTCATCTGTCGGGATCTCTGTTGGAGTGTGCTTGTCCCATACTGTCATTTTGTGATTTTCTCTGTATGAGAAAAATATGACTGCTGTTTTTTTTTTTTTTTTTTTGTCAAACCTCTGAAACCCCGGCGGGAAGGGACATCCAGAGTGGCTTTGGGCATGTGCCTCTAGGCAGTAGTTGCCAACTGAGAGCCTTGGGTTTCTGGATACAGTGGGCAGTGGCTCTGGGTCGGCGGGTCAGTCCTCTGCTCCCTTCCCCAGTGGCCATCTGGTCAGGCACTCAATATGATTCACAAGGGGCTCAGGTCCTCCTCACAAATGCCCCTCCACCTTTCTCTCACCTTCTAAACCTTTTTTTTTTTTTTTTTTCTGCGAGGCAGCAGTGGTCGACTTGGGAGAGGTAGGTAGTGCTTGCAGCCCTCCAAGTGAGGTTCTCTTCTCCGTGTCTGTGAACAGTGCTGGGGTTGGCTTGCGTCGTCAGCTTGCCTCAGCTTGTCCCCCCTCACACACACACACACGCCGGCTCAGACGTGGGCAGGAAGCGTTGAGAGGAGACTGCCATCGCTCAAGGAGAAAGATGCCTGGGTATTTGCTGCTTGTTGGAAATGGGTCTTGCATGCTGGTTGACCAAGGACACAGTCCCGAAGTTCTCCGGGCTGTGGTACCGTCAGGCAGGGCAGAGGGCAGATCACGGACTCAGAGGTTGGAGACGTGAACTGTGAACCTCGGTCACAGCTCAGTCACCCAGGCCCAGGTCCATTCCCCTTGTCCCACCTCCTTTCCGCCTCAGTTTCTCTGTTGAAGAATAGAGAAGCAGTCTTGATTAGAAAGTGTGCATTGCACAGTGTGGGGTCTATGTAGGCAGAACCCGGTGTGTCGGATGATGGGATGGAATGTGTAGGTCTCAGGAAGCTTTGGCATTGATGTTCTCTTTGCTTCCCCAGAAAGCGTAGAGGGGACTGGGGTGTAGTTTAGTGGCAAAGCACTTGTCTATTTTGTGCAAGGCCCTGAGTTCCATCCCCAGCATCGAAAGAGAAAAAAAAGAAAAAAAAAAAAAAAAAAAAAAAAGGAGCAGAAGATACAAGATTTCCCTGTGCTTTCAGTGAGTCGTCACCAGCTACAGTGGGGAAATTTCCCCAAGCAGAGGAAGGGTCGATCTTTGCTTCGTGTGTTCGTCAGTGCTTCCCTACTCTGTAGGCTTAGAGGTGAGCTGACCTGAGTATTCATCCCTGCTCCGTCACGAACTGGCTCTGTGGTTTGGGCAAATCTCAGCCTCATTGAACCTCAGTTACTTCATCTGTAGAATGGGGTGATAACGTAACCCTCTTCGGTAGGGTAATTGTGAGGTGTCAGTGAGAACATATAGAGTATAGCTGGTGTGCTGCCAGGACCCAGTAAAAAGAAGCCGTTTGTACAATGAGGAAGAGGAATTTTCCAAATCCTGCAGAACCCAGTCCCAATGACAGCAAGGAGTATGAGAGAGGCACTTGTCCTAAAGTGGACCCAAGAATCCGTCCAATTCAGAGAGTTGCTGGCCCGAGCTTTCTCTAGGGGAGCTCTGGGAGCGCCAGTCTGGGAAAAGCCGAACACCAGCGTTCCCATTTCCAGCCTTCTCCCCAGGGCTCCTGCTGCTGGCTGATGAGCATAGCTTCCCCATTATCACCAAGCAAGGCGAGGGCCCCTCACTTCCCAGTGTCCCTCTGGGGAGGCTCTGGGCTCAGCCTGCTAGGGGCATTCCCAACCAACCTTCTGAAAATCACAATGTCAAATAAAAGCAAATGACATAACTGGCTCCATAGGTCCCCAGTTGCTAGGACATTTCCGCGACCAACCATCTGCAGGATAACTCTCTGGAACTGAATGATTTAATTCTCAGCCACAACCTATGCAGTGACCATCGGGGTCATCATCATCATCATTCTTCCCATTTTATAGCTAGAGCGAGGAACCTGCAGCTCAGAAAGGCGGAGTGACCAGTTCTTGGGTACTATAGCCCACACCAGACCCAGAGCCAGAACCCTGGTCTTGTGACTCCAGCTCCAGAACTTTTTTCCAGAGCTGCCTGGGGTAAGGCTCAGGCAAAGCACTGCATAAAGAAGGGTGGCTGAATCCTGTCCCGTCTCTTGTCCTAGGCTTCTCAGAGCATGATGGAGACCCGAAGACTGTGACCTTGTCTGTTATTCAGCTAGTGCATTTTAGGCTGCTGTCCTGGGGGAGAGGAGGGGATGGGGTTGAGAGGCTGGTCGAGGACAGGGCAGCCGTCTTGGGGCTCAGCTACTGCTGGAAAAGTCCCCAGAGCAGTGGGGAGTGGGTAGCAAAGGATGGAGAGAAAGCTGCAGTTGCCTGTAAGGACTCCTTGAGTTCTGGTCTGTAATTCCCTAGTACCCAAATAAATGAGTTGGGTGGATTGACTGAATGAATGAATGAATTCTACCCGTCAGTCCTGAGCTGAGGCAGCTTAGGCAGAGGGTAGGGGAAAGTTTGCAAGGGAAGATCCTGAGGATCCTTGGGGCAGCAGAGGAGGGTAGTATAGTTGGCAGAGGTGGGGTTCTGAAGCCAGACATGAATTGGAAGTCACTTACTTGCTGTGTATGTGTGCCACACAGCCGCTTTGCCTTTCTGAAGTTCATTTCCCCATCTGTAAAGTGGGAATAACAGCCATACATCCAGGGCTGGGCTGAGGCTTTAATGAGAAAAAATGTGAAATCTGAGCCTTTTAGACTCTGAAAACAGGGAGAAGCTCTGTGTGAAGAAGTGAAAGGAATTAATTTATTCAGTAAGTTCTGTGGACATGCACAGTGAGGGGTGGCCTCGGTGACCCAATGTGCAACCCTGGCACTCTGGGAAGCTGAGACAGGAGGATTGCAAATCCTAGCTCAGCCTGGGCAATTTAGAGACTTAGTGAGAACTTGTCTCAAAATAAAAAATAGAAAGGGCTTGGGATGTAGCTCAGTGAAAAGGTCTTTGGTTCAGTCCCTAGTAACACACACACACACACACACGCGCACACACACACACACACACACACACACACACACACACACACACACACCAGTCCTGGAGCTTTGGTTGTGGTGGGAGAAGCAGGCATTCATCATTCATTCAAAAAGCTGAAATTTGTTGCTGTGCTAAGAGGGCTTGGGGAGCCATGAGGGTGGGGGAGAGTCTTAACTGGTCAGAGAGATCAGAGGTGGCCTCTGTGGAGTGGAAGGACAGGGAGGGGGCAGCTAAGTCAAAAGCTGAGGGCAAGCCAGGCATGGTTGGCACACCTGGAATCCCAGTTCCTCTGGAGGCTAAGGCAGGAAGATTACAAGTTCCAGGGCAGCTAGGTATTTTGGTCTCAAAATAAAAAATAAAAAAGTGCTGGAGATGTAGCCCAGCACTCCCAGGTTTGATCCCTATTACTGCATTAAAAAAAAAAAAAAATGCTGAAGGCAGAGCTGTGAATGGGAAGCATGGCACAAAGGAAGGCCTGAGAAAAAGAACCAGAGATCTCAGAAAGCCAGAGCACAAAGCACTCTCCATTCCTCTCTTCACTGCTGGAACCCCACTGCAAAGCCCATTCATCCTTCCAGATGTGCGAGTGGGGCTCTGGAAATTGCAGACAGCCCGTGCTCCCTGGGCATGGGGCTTCTGTGAAGTGTGAGCAGGACATCGGTGTCCAAGGCAAAGCATCACTCCCAGCTCCTGCAGTGTGAGTTCAGTTGGCCTTGGCAGTGCCTGAGTAAACCCCAACAACCCCTCTTGGTCAGAGCCTGTGCTCCCAGCTGGGCTGGCATCTCAGAGAAATCCTGTGGACAGCCTCTCAGTAAGGTGGATTGTGAGGGCTTAGCAGGCCCTCCCCTCTGACCGGTGGCCCCCTCTTCCCTCTGCAGGGCCCAGAGCTGCCAGGTTTCTCAGGGCAAGAGAATAGAGCCCCGGACTTTTCCACCTGGATGCTTGTGTGTTCTGCAGCCTCCTTTGTCTCCCCACATCAGCCTGTGGGGATCCTGGTTTCAGCACGTTTGCACCTCAGGTGTGTCTCTGCACCCTCCCAGCACCCCCTGCCTCTTCCCAGCTGCAGGCTTCATAGTGACACTGCTTCATGCCGTGTGCTTCTCTGCCCCTTGCTCTCCCCTTTGCCCCTGTGTCTTCTGCTTCTCTTCTGTATCACATGCTGGCTCTGCCACCTCCTAAGGTCTTCAGGGGGTCAGCTGGCCCCTCTGTACCTCATGTCTTCATCTGGGAAGTGTGGATACTGGTACCCACCTCCTAACTACCTTGGTCCTGAAGACCGAATGAGGGGATGTTGATAAAGCACTGTGTTTTCCCTACCATGTGAGGTGGCTGCAGTGCGCAGCAGCAGGGGAGGGTCAGGCCAGGCAGTGTGGGCTGGGGCGGGGTCATGACAGGTGAATGAGGGGCTCTGGTTGTCCTCTCTGTCTATGCCTGCAGTCAGGGGCTGCTGGGAAAGCACTGAAGTGTCAGCTTTGCAGAATTGGGAGCACTAAGTCCATGTCTTATCTTTGCTGGCCCAGGAAGCCCAGCATATGGGTGGGTGATGTGATCAACCAGCACACCTCTGGCTGCTGCCCTTTCCTCGGCCCTGCCACACACCCTGCAGGAGCTGCATGTGCGTTTGCTGTTGCTTACCCAAGCCTGTCAGCTGCAGCTCCTCCTGGCCACTCTCAGTGTAAGCCTCACACAGCTTCTGGCTCCGAACATGGCCATGCCCAGGGAACCCCTGCTCAGTTACAGCTTCAGGGGCAAGTGCAGGACCAAGCCAGAGGAGGTGGTGCCTGGGCCAAGTCATGGGTGGGGAGCTGCAGCTGGCTACATGGAGAGGTGGGAGCAGAGTCCTCCAGATGGAGGGAGCAGCATGGGCAGTGAAAGGTCCAGTGGATGTTGGAGGGCAGTGAGGTTCCTGCAGCCAAGCTGAGAGTACCAGGACCCTGGTGACTATCAGGATGGGAGGCTGCAGGACAAAAAGGAAAGGCCTTGGAAGCAGGTGTCCTCCTTACCATGGTTGTCAAGCACCTGTTATGTACTGAACCCTGCAGGGCCTGGGAGCCAGGACGAATCTGTGAACTTAGTCTCTCCGTTCTAGACTCCCTCGGGAGGTGTAAATGTCAGAGCAACTCCACAGAAGGCCCCCAGCTAATTGGGGGGAGTCAGTCAAGTGTAGGCAGGGCGGGGGGACTGAGGAGAGGCTCCAAGGCAGCCTGGCCTGGCTGTGTTAGGGGCTGGGGCTGTGCTGAGGCCCCAGCTGCCAGTCTGGATGTGGGAGCTGAGGCCAGGTGGGTCCTTGGGTCCCACAGTAAGGCCAGCCAGGCTGGGAAGTGGGGGAGCTCGGGGTCCCAGGCCAGGGGAAGAGGAATTGGGAGCAGTCTGTGCAGAATGGTGTTGAAGAGGATTCATTTGCTGTGGGAGTGGATTGTATGGGGAGAGACTCAGTGTGGGGAAATCAGACAGGCTGGCTGAGGGCAGTGGCGGCCACCGTGTGACCTTGGATGGGTCACTGAAAGCCTGGCCTCAGTGTCCTCTTTCTGGAACTCGATGCCTGGAGATCTAACGGGAAGGCAGGAGGTTGGGTGGGGTGACCTCGGGTGAGGCCAAGCAAGGTGGGAGCAAGCAGCAGCCCTGTCTGGCCTGCCGCTTCCTAGGTCTTGGATTTGTTTCCTGGGGAGCGTGTGTGACTCACACACACGCGTGGGTGAGTTGGAGGAGTCACAGAGGACACTTGAGAGGCTTCTTGCTGAGCATCTGCCTCATGCCAGAGGCTTTGCCGAGCTGCACCCCAAGCCTGCAGTGAGGGCTCTCTGCTCTCAGTCGCAGATGAGGACATGAGGCTCAGAGAAGCAAGTGCCTTTCAAGGCAAGAGGGGTGGAGTGGAGACTCAGGTCCTCAAACCACTCCATGTGTGCCCAGCCTCTGCCGGCCAGGCGATGCATGGGGAAGGGAGGCCAGAGTTGAGGGGGTTTAGGCAGAGAAATGGAGCACAGGCCAGGGGAAGAGGGAGGCTTACTGTCTGCAGATCCCTGAGGCCTCTCTAGCGTTGGAGCCAGCCTGACCTAGAATCACCACCCAGCTGTGACATTTATAAAGCAAGTGAGCTCGAACAATACATAAATCATATCTCGGAGCCTCTGTTTTCTTGTCTGTGAAATGGGAGCAGTGATAGAATCTTACAGGATGGTTATGAGGAGTTCATGAGTGTGGCGTGAAAGACTTCAGCACTGTAGCAGGCATTTGGCAAGTATTCCAGAAATGTTGTCTTTTTTTCTTTCTTTCTTTTTTTTTTATGTGGGTACTGGGAGTCGAACTCAGGACCTCGCACTTGCCAGCAGGCGCTTGTGCCGCTGAGCGATATCACTGGCCCCCTTTTTTTCCTTTATGTGGGTACTGGGAGTCAAACTCAGGACCTCGTGCTAACCAGGCAGGCGTTTATGCCGCTGAGCCATCTCACCAGCCTCAGAAATGTTTTCTGTAATTACGACTGTTTAGGAGAGGAGCGAGGCTTGCTTCTCATTCATGTGGCTGACATTTATCGAGCCCCATAGGAACTAGAATTATTGGGTGGATGCTATTGGGAAACTTTATCAGCTCAATATTAGGAATTTTCTTTTAATAAAGATAACAAGGTAGTTATTTCAGGATGGAGTTTAAGCAGAGATGGATGTTACTCATAGTCCTGCCACAGAGAGAAGTTTCATCATTTTGGTGTTTCCTTCCAATTTTTTCTGCCCCCCCACTTTTAATTAAATAAGGATCATAGAATACGTGTCTTATAGGATGCCTTTTCACTTATACCATGAACATATTCTCAGCTATTAAACATTCTTTGAGGCTAGGTGTGGTGGTACATACCTATAATCCCAGCATTTGGGAGGCTGAGGCAGGAGAATCGCCATGAATTCAAGGCCAGCCTAGGCTACAGAGTGAGACCCTGTCTCAAAAACACCACACACACACACACACACACACACACACACACACACACACACACACGCCAGCTTTGAAAACATGAGTTTTGACAACTACATTATATGAATGTGTTCTATTTAGGGGGACTTACATTATTTCCAATATTATGCCAGCCTGAATAATGTTGCTGTGAGCCATTTTCAGTATACATGTTTGTGCACATCTCCTATTATTTCCACAAGAAATTTTCCCACAGTCAAACCTCTCCAAGAAGGAGTGGGGGTGCTGCGTAACATAGGAAGCTTCCTGTTGCTGACGGCGTACAAGCCGGTGCTGGAAAACCACAGGGTAGAGGTTTGGTGCTGGAGACGCAGGTGGAGAAAAGAGAAGAGAAGCGTGATTTTGGGTCTCTCATCGCAGCTGAGATGTGAAGAAGATGCGTCTCTGACGCTGTGATCTCAGGGTCCCTCCCCTCACCCTGGCGGCTGTCTGGACTTTGAGAGGCAGGGGCTGTGCGAGGCCAAGGAATGATTTCATTAACCTCCGCATCCTGGGACCTCGAAATCGAATTGGCTACCCAGAATACCATAACATGCACAGGAAGAAGGATAATCGCAGAGTAGAACAGAAACCCTGGCTTAAATTAGCAAGCCACCATGGCGCGGGCTGTAGCGGCCCCATTCCCAGTGGGGAGGTGTGGGCCGGGATGGGAAATCTGGGCTGTGTTCTGCTGATTTACAGCTCACAGCACAGCTGCAGAAATCAGCGGCTTTGTCTCTGGCCGGGAAGGGTGTGTGCGGAGAGAATCTTGTCCTCTATAACTTTCCTAGTCTTTCTTGAGAAGTGGAAAGAACTTGAACTTCAAAGTCTTGTGAGGCGAAAAAAAGCCCTATTCAAAAACCCCACTTAGCAAGAGGCAGAACTAGCCTCCCCTGCAGGAGTAACCTGTCACCAAGGCATAGAGCTTTGAATTATGGATGGTGGTTCATCTATAAATACTTTATTTGACACTTATTTTGGGCCAAGCACTCTGCTTAGAGATGTACTATGTATGTTATCTCACTTAGTCTTCACAGAGCCCCTAGGAGGTGTTTTTGTTCCCGTTTTATCAATGAGGCAATTTGAGGCTCAGAGGAAAGACATAACATGCCCAAAGTTCCAGGGTCAGATTGAAATCAGAAGGCTGTTCTGAGCCCAGGGCCCATGCTCTTTGTTTTTTGTTTTGTAGTGATTGGTATTGGACCCAGGCCCTCACACATGCTAGGCAAGCACTCTCCTACAGACCTATATCCCTGTGCAATTTTAGTTTTATTTTTTTTGAGACAGGGTCTTGCTAAGTGGCCCAGGCTGGCCTCAAACTTGTGATCCTCCTGTCTCAGCCTCCCGAGTATCTGGGATTACAGGTGTGTGCCAGCATGCCTGGCTCAGCTCACTCTCTGTAACTGTTGTCCTGTCCTCTGCCATGCTTTATGTCAAGTTTGGCACCTTGAATTTTTTTTTTTTCCTTTTTAAAAATTTTTATATGTGGTACTGGGAGTTGAACTTAGGACCTTGCGCTTGCCAGGCAGGCACTTATGCCGCTGAGCTATATCACCAGCCCAGCACCTTGAATTTTCAAGTGAGGACCCAGAGGCCTGGAGACAATCTGAGTCTTTTGAGTTTGAGGCTGGAACTTACTTTCCCTAACCTCGTGCTCCCTCCTTGCACACTTGGCATTGTCTGAGGGAAGGGAGGGCCACAGGGTGGCGGAAGTGCTTGGCAGTGGGAGAATGGGTTCTTGCACAGACAGACTGGCTTGGGGCCACTGACAACACCTTCCAGACCCACAGAACCCCCAGTTCCCTGGGGGAGGACCAGGGGCTAGGGACACAGTCCCATCCTCCAGAGACAGACAGACTGGGGTTCAAATCCTGGTCTCTTGGGCTCAGCGAGCTGAGTGTGGTGTCTCATCTGTGAAACAGAGCTGATGGAAGAACACCTGCAGCACGAGGCTGCGGCAACATACGCCCAGCAGCTCCCAGGGAGCAGGCACGGTCAGGTGCAGGGGTGCAGGGGAGGTGGGGGATGAAGAAGCAGCCCCTGCCCTTGGGGAGCTGACATTCCAGCCGGCAAAGAGAGACAGTAAACAAGTAAATTTAGGCTAGGGGCATGGGCAGTGGAGGAGACCAAACTGGCAAGAAGAGAGAGGGTAGTGGGGCTGGAGCTGTGAATGGGGAGGTGGGGGAGGAGACAAAGCAGCAGAGCCTTGCTGTGGGAGGAAGAGCGGTTTAGGAGAGGGAATGGCCAGGGCAAAGGGCAAGGGAGATGATGCATGTCTGGCCAGAGCACAGGGCCTGGTTCCCAGCAGGAAGCTGTTGGTGCTAATGATGTCTTTAGGCTGGTTGCCCAGTGCTTGGGAACCAGGGACAGGGATTAAGGCAAGGGAGAAGCTGCTGTTCCTGGCCAGGCCAGATGCCCCTGCAGGACAGATGGAGATCATGTCCCCGTGTGCTGGGAAGTGCCCACATCCTGTGATTTTCCATTGCTCCCTGGGGGAGCAAGCAGAGCTGCTGTGCTGGGAGGGCCAGAAGGTCAGGACACAGCACCTTCACCTGTCCAGCCCCGGCCTCCCGGGGAAGAGAGGGCACCCAGCAGAGCTGGGCATAGTGACAAGGCCCAAGTTCATGCCAAAAATGGAACCGCAGGGCTTTCCCTATTGCTGACCTCATGGCCAGATCAGCTTCAAGCTCTGGGCCAAGCAGAGTGTGTCATCTCCTCAGATTCTCCCAGTTCTTCGAGATGAGGGTCCCCGAGACTCAGGGACAACTTACTTGCCCGGGGCTGCAGATGGGAAGAGGCAACATGGGCCTTTGAACTGAGGTCCCCTTGACTTCCAGAGCCCAGGAATGCAAAATGCCCATAGAGCAATGTCCATAAAGAAAGCTGAATTGGAGCCAGATGTGGTGGTACACACCTGTTATCCCAGCACTCTGGCAGGCTGAGGCAGGAGGATCTCAACTTTGAGTCCAGCCTGGGCAAGTTAGTGATTTAAGAAGACTTTGTCTTGAAATAAAAAATATAAATGGCTGGCAATATAGCTTAGTGTAGAGGCCCTGGGTTCAATCCCCAGTACTGAAAAAAAAGCTGATACCCTTGTTTCCACTGGGAAAAAGATCAGAAGAGGCTACAGAGCAGAGTAGACTTATTTGTAAAGTTATTAAAATAATAAATTGTTATTAAATGATGTGAAAATAGCAGGCACTGTTGGTTGCCAGGGAGAGAGAGAGATGTCATAAGAAGTAACACACAGCACAGCCAGGGCCTGGAGCCCCTTGGGCTTCGTGGAGCACCGGACTTTAGTCCAGTTCTGTCCGTTGTCCACACCTGGATGAGCACCTCGCTTCTTTGAATCAGTTTCCTTCTGTGAATAAGATAGGAACATGTGAGACCCACTTTGCAGGCAAGAAGGGTGTGATTCACAGGCACTGCCTGCCCTTCATCTTCAGAAAGTGTCCCTTATAGCGCCTGCCTGGCAAGTGTGAGGCCCTGAGTTTGATTCCCTGTACAAAAAAAAAAGGGTCCTTTATAGGGGACAGACTAGACGCATTGTCACATATCAACTACCAAAAATGATAAGCTTGTGTACATTATTCTTACACAGAATTAGGACAGATATATAAGGACTAAAAATTAGGTAGAACCCAGAAATTACAGCTGTTGCAAAAGTGGGCTTGTGTTTGATGAGGTTGGAAAGCTCTGCTGCGGGAGACGTTACATGCAAAATCTGAGTCTGCGCAAAACGTCTGTGAGGTGGGAACAATTTAATGTGCCCATATTGTAGGCAAAGAAGTCGAGGCTTTATAGTTGAAAGGCGTTTGTCCAAGGACACCTGGTCCTTGAGCGTCTGACTGCAGAGCCCACCCTCTCACTGTCCTGTCACACTGTCTCTCACAGTGACTCTGCCAACAGCACAGCCCTGTGGCTGGCATTGCCCTTTTCTGGGTGAAGAGAGTGTGGTCCTTGGCACCAGCCTTACCCTGGAGCACGGCCTTGGGGTCTGCATCTGTTATGGCCCTGTCAGAGAAGAGCGATGGACACAGCTCAAGGACGTGGCTCCTGCTGTCCGAGGGTCTGGCGAAATAGACCTCACCAACTGATTGGAAGAGGCCAACCCAGATTATCGAAGATAATGTCCTGATCACAGATGTTAACCACATCTACAAAATCCCCTCCCCTGGATCAGCGCTTGATTAAATAACAGGTACTATAGTGTGGCCAAGCTGCCATGTAAAACGAACATCACAGGGCTATTTGGGCGTGCATTTGAGTCCTGGTACTGCAGTCTATGGGGGGAGTGATGCAGACAAGTTTCTCAGAGCCTCCGTTCCCTCATCTGCCAAAGGCCATGCTGATGCTCACCATGGTCAGTTATTACCTATGCGAATCAAGTGCCGTTGTCTGTGTGAGACTGCATTCATTTTCTATTGCTAGTAATACAGTTCTACAGCCGAGGTAAGTTATAAAGAAAACAGCTTTATTTTGATTAATGGTTCTAGAGGTCCAAGGTCGAGAGGCCACATCTAGTGATAGCCTTTCTGCTGGCAGAGTCCTGAAGTAGTGCGGGGCATTGGATGGCAAGAAAAAGGGAACACAAATGTATGTCTTGTCTTTCTTTTTTCTTTTTTTTTTTTTTTTTTTTTTGAGACAGGGTCTCACTGTGTAGTTCAGGCTGGCCTTGAACTCACTATGTAGCCCAGGCTGCCCTCAAACTCACAGGGATCTTCCTGCCTCAGCCTCCTGAGTGGTGGGATTACAGGTGTATGCCACCATGCCTGCCTCTTCTTTTTTTTTTTTTTTTTTTTTTTTAAATGGGATTTCCTCTGTGTTCCCCAGACTGGCCTGGAACTCCTGGTCTAAATTATCCTTCTACTTCAGCCTCCCAAGTAGCAAGTAGCTAGGACTACAGGTGTGCGCTGCCACATCCAGATTCTCTTCCTCCTCTAACCACCGTATTTGGATTGAATTTCTATCCTCTTAATACCTTATAAGGATTTTCAACCACAAAACACATGAACCCTTGGATACACTCAAGCCATATCCAAACCATCACAGATACATACATAAGAATAGATGAACAGTGCTTCATCATTGTGTGCTATTGCTTATTTCTGTGTTTCTTTTCCTCGTCCTGGTTGCTCGCAGAGGCCGGAGCTGTGTTCCATTCATCCTCGATCCTGTTTCTTAGTTCAGTCCCTGAGCCTGAGGAGCATCACTAAGTGCTTCTTAACTGCCTAATTGGCACTTTGTGATTGAGATTCTCTGTGTGGAATTGTTAGGATCTGTAATAAAAATTCCCCAGCTATGAGACAAGAGGGAAATAAAATGTGCAGGAAGCCCGGGCCACCATTTGCTCCAGAGTAACTCCTGACTTTTCAGCTTGGTAAATGTTTCCTCCAGGGACCCTTCTCTAATGGCCGCAGCCCACAGACCACCTTCCTCTCTCTGTGTTCCCACAGTGTCTGCGTGTCCGCCATCAGATCACACACTATTTCAAACACCTGATCGCTCACCTGCATCTGTGTTCTGGCCCCATGCGTGGGCAGGGCGTGGGGAAACGGTCATTTATAGCCGGGTGTCCGAGTCTCAGGTAGCCTGTCAGTAGGTGTTTGTAGGAAGGCCATGTCCTGTTGCCAGAAACGTGGGTTCTACTGTGCCACACTTGAGGGGTTCTGCTCTCTCGGGGCCTCCCCTGTGTCTGGCTGCCCCACCCCCTGGCCCAGCTGTCCTCAAGCTTGAAGTGGGACCGGTCAGATGGAGAAGAACTTGAGTGTGTTGTGGTCCTGAACACAAATGAACAAGGCGTCTGTCCTGTTGATTGCTGAGTGTAGCCTCGCGGGCCTCCTTACTCTTGTTCAGCTCTGGGACGCTTTCCTTCCATGCTCCAGCCCTTTATCTTCTCCTGCAACATGCTCGACACGGCTCGACAAGCTCGCTGGGCTTTGCTGTAATTAACCACTTTCCTTCCTCAGGCTTTGCCAAAACTGTGACAGCTAATTAATGTCTGGTCACTTGCCACCCCTGTTAAATGGTGGGCAGGGATACAGCTTGCAGCCCTCGTTGCCCAGCCGGGCTTGTTTTGCCCATCGGGAGAGCAATCACCCTTTGTCTGCAAATAGAAGGAGCCCCAGCCATTCCCTGGCGGCTGGCAGTTGCTTTGTTTAAGCGATTCATCTCCCCTCCCAAGTGGGCAGAGCCTTTGTGATCACTGCTGTAGCTGTGCCTCTGTTCCTTCATTTGTAAAACAAAGAGATTGAACTTGACCTTCAGGGAGAAGGTAGGGGAAGTGGTTAGGAGTGTGGATTCTGGCATTGGAGGGACCTGAGGCCCAGTTCACACCTTGCTACTCCTAGCTGAGGGCTTTTTGGTGAATTTCACCTCTCTTAGCCTCAACATTTCCACAGCTGTAGAATGGGGATAATAATAATGCTCACCTCCTGTGGTGGTTGGGCAGATTCAGTGGGAGAATGAACACACTTACGCCACCTACGAGGAAGACTGGCACAGAGTAAGTGCTTGTAAATACTTTCAGTGGCCACCTTCCCCTTAGGTGCTAACACGCTGTGTTCCTAATGCAAAAAGACCTTTTGTGGACAAAGTAGGGGAAGTGAGTCATTTATGTATTTATTTAGTGCTGGGCAGGAACCTAGGGCCTGTGCATGCTGGCAAGAGCTGTACCACTGAGCTACATTCCCAGCCCAGGGGAGCAATTTTTTTTTCTTCTGTTATTGAGAATCGAACTTACAACCTTGCACTTGCCAAGCTGATGCTGTGCTGCTGAGCTATATCCCTGGCCCTCAGGGGAGCAACGTTAACTGACACTGCTTTTATGTTTTAGGCTACACCTGGTGAGATGGTGAACCCTGCTGTATTAGTTCCCTAGGGCTGCTGTAATAAATTATTAAAAACTGGCTGACTTGAAACAACAGAAATTTATTCTCTGACATGGTTCAGAAGGCTGAAGTCTGAGCTCAAGGTGTCAGCAGGGCCAGGCTCCTTCCGAAGGCCCTAGGGAAGAACCCTTTCTTGGCTAACTTCTGGTGATTGCCGGCAATTCTCGGCATTCCTTGGCTTGGAGCGACATCACTCTCATTTCCCCCTCTGCTTTCACATGGCCATGTTCCCTCTGTGTTCATCTGTGTCTGTGTGTCTTTACTTCTTCTTATAAAAATAGCTGGGCGTGGTGGCACACGCCTATAATCCCAGCACCGTGGGAGGCTGGGGCAGGAGGATCTCAAGTTCCAGCCTGGCCCGGGCAATTTAGTGACTTAGACCCTGCCTCAAAGTAAAAAAGAATAAAAAATTTAAAAAAGGCTCGTAATGTATTAACCATTGTTACCCTCCTATTATGTTTGTTTGAAAATTTGTTCTTCTTTCGATTTGTTTTGTTTTTTCTTCTCTTTAAAATAAAAAAAAAAAAAAAAAAAAATTTAAAAAAGGCTGAGAATGTAGCCCAGTATGAAGCCCCTGGGTTCAATCCTCAGTACCACAAACAAAACAATAATACTAGTCCTTTTGACCCTAATCTAATGTGACCTCATGTAACTAATCATATCTGCAAAGCCCTGTTTTCAAATAAGGTCACACTCTGAGGTTCCGGGTGAACATGGGGTTTTGGGGCATACTGTTCAATCCAGTCCACACACTAAGCCTCATTTTCCTCCTCTGTAAAGGTGGGGTGATAATAGGAACGGTTTCATAGGGCTGTTGGATTGGTTGAATGAGGACGATCTAAATAATGGCCTGGTGGAACTCAGTAGAATGTCAGGCACCGGGTGAAGGCAAGGCTGCGGTGGTGGTGGGATGAAGATGATGACGGTGACGGAGATGTTTCCACCCATGAACCGACCCTGCCTTGGTTGGTCACTGGACGTGGGCACCTAGAATGGAAGATCTACTAAGATCCATGGGCCTGGTCGGCAATTCTGTTGTCAGCCAGGAGCCCCTCCTTCCCTTTGGCCTCAGCCACCTTGCACCTTAGCCCCTGGCTGGGCAGCTTGGAGAAATAGAAAGAACTCGATCTCCCAGAAGTCAGGAGAACTGATTCTCTGACCATGTGCAAGTGTCTTCCCCTCTTCAGGCCTCGGTTTCCCCATCTGTAAAGTGGGAGGGGAGGTTTGATTTCACTGTTACAGATGAAGCTTCTTCCAGGGCTCAAGGTCTAACGTAGGGCTCTGTGTCCCATAACTGTCTCCGTTCTGAGGCCTGAAGTCCAACATTGTGCATCCCCTCTGGAGCCGCTTGGGAGGATCCTTCCCTCTCTTCTGGTTTCTGGAGGCCCCAGCTGCTCGGTAGCTTGTGGCCACATTGCCATAACTGCTGCGTCCTTCTCCGTGTGGCCTTCTCCTCCTCCCCTGTGTGTCTCTCAAGGGAACACTTGTCACTGGAGTTAGGGCTCACACAGGTCATCAGGTGACCTCACCTCAATATCCTTAATTTCGTCTTCAAAGCCTTTTTCCCCAAATAAGGCCACATTCATGGGGACTGGAGGGTGGGACATGGACAGGTCTTTTTAGGGGACACCATTCTGTCTCTGGCTAGCCTGGGTCCTTGCTTTAGTGATAATGGAAATTAAAAGTAATGCAAGAGTGTGAATTTACAGGCAAGCGCTTTAGTTGGAAAGTAAGAGAAAATAAGGGGGGCACAGACAAAGATCAAGCCGGCCCCTCCCAAACGAAAGGAAGAGAAGATGGGCGAAAGGAAGAGAAGATGGGCCAAAGGCTCGGTTTGAGAAACTGAAGGGGGCCCAGGTCTGAGGAGGTGGAGCCGACCTTTGTCTTGGTTTGCCAGGTGACCCCAGGTTTAGGACAATAGCTGGAGACTTCTAAGCTTTGCTCTAAAGGGGCCCAGAGCTGGACCTTGTGACAGCTGGCAATTGAGTGTCCTTGAAAATTACTTTAGTGATTCTTCTCTTGGTATCCTCAGTCTTGAAGGGGGATGAGACAGGCTTAGGTAAATTAGGGCTAATAAGCCTGGTTTTGCCAACTTTTCCTGAATGACTCACATACTTATAGTCAGCGTTTCAAGGTAGTAATAAGGGATGCAAAGTGAAGGTCCGGCTTTGTTCTACTTTTAGTTATCTATTGGGCATCTTTAGGCCTAAAGGAAGAGCCATGGGTTTTAGTAAAAACAGACAAACAAAAACCCAGCTTTTAAGTCCCTGGCTACCTCAGAAGAAGGCACAAACTGTGTTTTAAGGAGTGACAGGTTATGGGTCCAGGAGTTTGTCCTTTGTCCATATGGCGGTGTCTGACTAGGTCAGTTCAACCCAGTCAGGCTGTGGCTGTGACTGTGGCTGTGACCGTGTCTGTGGAGTCCCTGGCCGGCCCACAGAGAAGAGGCACAAGGAACAAGGGATCTCTAGTGGTTTCGAGATAGAAATGAACAGGGCTGTGAGCTACAGAGGCGGGACCGCATTGGTGATGTAGCCAAATCCTACCTGCGGGGTGTGTGACAGGGCAGCCTGGAACCGATGCTCCCCAGCGGCGGCCGCACCGGTAGGGGCTGGCATGTTGAAAACTGCAGGGGCCGATGGGTGAGGCAGCCCCCTCGAGGCAGAAACCTGGACATGGCCCACCCCTGGCAGGGCTCACAGATCCCAGGGAAACGGATTTGGCCTGGAGAGAGGAGGAAGGGGCCGCATGCCAACTGCCAGCCTGCAGTGAAGTTCACCCACAGCATTCGCCTCAGGCCGGGTAGTCGCACAGATCACACGGGAGGCCCTGAGGTGGGGGCTTTTAGGGGAAGGCAGCTGCTAGCCAGTCACAATGGCCAGCGCATACAGAGCACTAACTTGCGTTGACGCCAGTCACTCCACTGCCCAGTGAGGTGGGGACTCTTTTTTTTTTTTTGAGACCAGGTCTCACTACAGTTCAGGTTGGCCTCGAACTCACTATGTAGCCCAGACTGGATTTGAACTGGTGGTGATCCTCCTGCTTCAGCTTCCCAGAGTGTTGGGGTTACAGGTGTGCACTACCATACCTGGCATGTAGGTACTCTTTTTTGTTTTGTTTTGTTTTGGGTTTTATTTGAGACAGGGTCTCGCTATGTAGCCCAAGCTAGCCTTGAACTCAAGGCAATCCTCCTGCCTCAGCCTCTCAAGTGTTAGGATTACAGGTCTGCACTACCATGCCCTGCCACACAGGTACTCTTAATATCCACATTTTCCAGAAGCCAGTTCCCCTGTGTGGAAAAGGGTTAAGTTTAGATTCTGTGATTCCATGAGCAGAACCAGAAAAAATATTGGTGGGTAAGAGGGAGGAAGGAGATGTGTGTGTGTGTGTGTGTGTGTGTGTGTGTGTGTGTGTAGCTAGGGATCAAACCTAGGGCCTTACACATGCTATACCCCGAGCCCAGCAGTCTTTAGCTCAAAAAAGAGAAATGACATGTTTACTCTGTGAGTTGTCCCTGCATTGGTGTGGAGTGGCCTGTGGGGGATGAGTCCCCTTTTCCCCTGTTCCTGGACATACTCAAGCAGAGGTGTGCAGCCACTTGTCTGGGGTGCTGTAGAGGGGATGTTCTCGTAGTGGGGCTCTTTCTAGCTCTGAGATTCTAGAAACTTTTTCCCAAGGAGACCATCAGATAGCTGTGTGCACAGAGATGTTTGTCATAGCGTTTTTTACGATTAAGAAAAGTAGGAACAGTAGAGGATGTGTTAGGTAATGTGACTCAGGAGCCATAGACAAGACCGGGTCTGGCCCACAGTCTGATTTTTGTATGATCCTTGAGCTACATTTTTTTCTTACATTTTTACAGGATTTTAAAAACAAAGAAGAGGCTAGGTGTGGTGGCGCATGCCTGTAATCCCAGCACTTGGGAGGCTGAGGCAAGAGGATCGCTGCGAGTTTGAGGCCAGCCTGGGCTACAAAGTTCAAGGCCAGTCTGAACTGCATAGTGAAACCCTGTCTCAAAAAAGACAAAAAAGAAAAAATAAAAATAAAAGAAGAATATGTGACAGAGACCTTGATGTGGCCTGAAAAATTCTAATATTTACTCTCTGGCCCTTGTTGACCTGTAGACTAGAATAATAATTCCAGTGCCCCAAATTATATTGATTTGTATCTGTGGATATGGAAAGATGGTCACAGCATATTTTTTGAGAGAGAAAAATAATTACATAACTATTCATTATTAGAGCAAGCTCCCATTTATATAAAATGGTATTTCTGTGTTTATGTGATATCTGTAATGAAGGTTGCAATATTAATAGTGGTTTTTAAACTCTCTTTATGAAATGATTCCGCATTGTTTGAACATTTCATAGTGAGAAGCTATAATTCTTGAGACCTTAAAAAGCACTTAGGAGTAAAATGAATTCTAAATATTCCAGGAACCCACACTGGATTTGGTTGGGGATCAAATGAGTTTTGATTCAGGCTGACACCGTTTTGTTCTGTTTGAATCCTGAGGGGCCACAAGGCTGATCAGACTGTTTTGTTGTTGTTTTTGATTTAGCTCGATTGCCCCTACTTTGATTCCATCGGCTGTTATGCATAAATAAAAAAAAATACCCTTCGGTGTGGTTAAAAACAAATTAGTTCCCTTGGAGAAGTTATCTGAGTGAACATTCCCTCTCACTGCCTGCAGAGCTCCGTCACTTCATGCTGAGGGCAAACCGGGTCAGGTCCGGGCGTCCTTATGGGGGACCCGGGTTGGTCTGGGGTGAGGGAAGAAGGAAAGAGGGAGGGAGGAAGAGACGTCCTGATCTGAGCTCTTCGAGAATCAGGACACCTTTTCCCCTTTACGCAGGAGCGTCTGAGCTGTCCCGTCCAGTGTGGAAGACACACGTCAACTCGAGCTCTGCCACAGATGTGCTCTGAGCATCTGCTCTGTGCCAGACAGGGCGGTGTCTTCTAGGCTCCCAGGGATGATGAGGAAGACGGGGCCATCCCTGCCCTTGGGGAGCTGATATTTAGTGAGGGATACACAGAGCACCTTGAGCCCCCAAGAGAGAGTCTGCGGGGGAAGTCAGGGTGGGGCAGATGCTAGGTTTGGGGGAAGAGCACTGGGTCTGAATCTCCACCTCTTTCTGATTCTGCAACTCCAGGCAAATTCCTTTACGGCTCTCTGTAAATTGGGGCTATGAAATGCTCTCTACCCTGTTGCCTCATCCAGCACAGCTCTTGAAACTCCAAGGATGGTGGAGGATGAAGAAAAACAAGACTCAAGATGCAGAAAGCTGAGGTCAGGTGGAGCCTCCTCTCCTGGTGGGAGAGAAAGAACTGCCCAACAACTGCAGCACATTTATTCCTACACTTGGGAGGTATTGTCAGTTGAAACCCCTCTGCCCAGCAACTTGTTTGCTTGGCTCTCCTCGGGCGCCTCGAGTTCTTGGAGATGGAGCAGCTTGTTCATGTGGCTTGCCTCGGACGCTCTGTGTTCTTGGGGCTGGCCTTCGCACATGTGATTGATCTCCAGCTTCAGCTGCTCCCCACACCCTGTGAGGTGCTGCGAGGGTTAAATAATGCAAAATCCATATCCCAGTGCCAGGTACACAGTGAATGTCCAACAAATGTGTATGAGCTATTAAAAAACACAACAAAACAGTGTAAGGAGTACATAAATCATGCCTGAGAAAGCCCTGGCACAGTTACTGCCCATCAGTACCAGGCAGAGGTGATGTTTTGTCCTGAGTTGACCTCTCCACCTTGGCCCGCTGGTGCTGTCACAGCGCCTGCAACACCCTGATGTTTAGAAGTCTGTTTCTCTCTGACCCACCTGGGCTGTGAGCAGATTGTAGCCAAATCCCAGGATCACTGCAGGGTGGAGGAACGCATGAGAAAGATCAGGATGCTGTGCTGCTGCCCCATCTCTGCACCCTTCACCCCACAAGGTCCTAGCCTCTAGCCTGGGCCCCTCCCTCACCAGTGACCCTAGTGGTTAGGAGGTTGCACTCTGGAAACCAGATAGATCCACGACTGGATCTTGTCACTGTCCCTTACTAGTTTGTGTGTCTTTTCTTTTTCTCCTTTCTCAGTACTAGGGATTGAATCTAGGACCTTTGCACTGAGCTACTTCTCCAGTCCATTTTTATTTTTTATTTTGAGACAGGATCTCACTAGGTCACTAAGTTGCCCAGGATCAGCTCTAATTTGGGATCCTCCTGCCTCAGCCTAGCAAGTAACTGGGATTACATTCTACCTATGTGTCTTCGAGTAAGCCATCTTCTTAGTTCATCTGTAGCAGGAGGATGGATTTTCACAATTTCACACTCAGGGCTGTAGCGAGGAGGATATGAGATCATGCATTTGCCGTTTTGGCATAATGCTGGCATATGAAAAAAAACACACTCAGAATATTGCTGAAAGAAAACAAATAACCCATCCAAGCTGCCAGACTAGCCAGTCCCATTGATCCCTTGTCCAAAGAAGGGAATGGATCAACCTGCCTCTGGGCTTTGGGCACCAAGACATCAGGCACTCTGACCCACTGCTCTGGGTCTGCCTGGGGAGAAAATCCTTAGGAGATGCTACATGCCAGTCTGCTGTGGGTATTCAGCTGAGAAGCCTGGCTCTCCAGAGACCTGGAGGTGTGTGTGGGTTGAATGTGGCCCTGGCTGTGCAGCCCAAGTCGGGGGAGGCACTTTGCTCACACACTGCACCCAATCTCCATCAAAGTGAAAGACAATGAGTAGAGAGAGAGCTGATCCTCCTGCCCTGGGGCTGGTTTGCCAGATTATGGAAGGGATCTAGGGTTCAGAAACAAACATGCTTGGCTACCTGGTGTTTTAAGAAAAGGAAGAGAGCTGAGATAGATGGCCGGGAGCAAGTTCCCCAGCAGCTGCATAATTCAAGAGGAGCTAATGGGGATTTTGAATTAGAAAAAAACCAAAGGGTTTCCTAAAAGCGTTTCTGAGCAATAGCCACTCAGCCAGAGCTTTCCCATCCTCACCCCCTGGGTTGGGTCCAGTAAAGCAGAACAGTGTCAGGAGGAAAAAACCAAAAGGGCCGCCAATCCTCATCCATGTGAAGGCCCATAAGGGAGACATTTTCACATGTGTTGGTTTCTAAATAGCATCATTACACTGAAATTTCCAATGAGACAACAGGTTCAGAAAGGCAAAAGTGATTTGCTGATCACTCAGTTGTGTATATTGAGAAGCCAAGATCTGTTGGCTTTGTTTTGTGAGACAAGGTCTTGTTATAATTTTAATTTTTTAATTTAATTTAATTTTTTTATGTGGGTACTGGGAACCGAACTCAGGACCTCATGCTTGCCAGGCAGGCGCTTGTGACGCTGAGCTATATCACCGGCCCAATGAGATGAGGTTTTGCTATGTTCCCCAGGCTGGTCTTGAACTCCTGGGCTCAAGGGATCCTCCTGCCTCAGTGTTCTGAGTAGCTGGAACCACAGGTTCATGCAGCTGCATAGCTGAGGAGCCAAGATCTAAGGTCTAAAGAATCCCCTATTCCACCTTCAAGATTAGAAAATAAACACAGTGCTAGTAGCCCTTGATTACCTCTTTTTTTTTTTTTTTTTTTAACAGTAGCAAAGTTTTATTGAAGGTAGGAAAAGAAACAGGCTCTGCAGAGCGAGTTCGGGCCAAGTAAAGTAGGAAAAGAAGTACTCCCAACAGTGTGAGGGGAGCCACAATGGAAGAGGGAACACAGTGACAAAAACTCAGCAGGGGCTGTGGATTTTGTATCACCCACTCCTCAGGCTGACTTAAGGTCCAGCTTATCCTATCAAAAACATGCTTGAATTCTCAAGAGAAGTCCATGTGCAGGGCTTTGGGAACTGTCCTGTGCATGTGTCCTGGGATTTTGTGATTAACAGGTCACACTTCCCCAGCCAGCTTTGCCACGCCTTAATCTCCTGTCTCATTTCCCTCTGAGAGACACATGCCCCCATAATTCTTTATAGGGTGCTGAGGGAGTGAGGTCTTCTATGGCTTCTTCTGGCTAGGAGGGGCTGTAAAGCCTACCTTTTGGGGACTGTGGGCTCTCCAGCTTCCTTGGGGTGTTGTGGCCTGCTGGCTGGGTTGAAGAAAGAAAATCTGTCAGGAGACAATTAGAAAAGAGTGCCAGGGGCCGGTGAGACGGCTCAGCGGCTTAAGCGCCTGCCTTGCAAGCGCGAAGGCCCGAGTTCGACTCCCGGAACCCACATACGAAAAAGGGGCCGGTGATATCGCTCAGCGGCACGGGCGCCTGTTGGCGCGTGAGGTCCTGAGGTCGTCCCCCCAGTACCCACAAAAAAAAAAAAAAAAGAGTGCCTATTGAGCTGTCTGTTCAATGGGAGAAAGAAAGTAACTTTGCCATTATGTTGGGTTGGTTATCTCTTTTTTTTTTGGTTGGGGGGAACCAGGAATTGAACTCAGGACCTCGTGCATTCCAGGCAGGCACCATGCCACTGAACTATATCCCCGGCCCCTGGTTACCTCTTCTGTCCTTCCAACTTTGTATCTTGAAGCCCTAACTTCTATTGTCATGGTATTGGGGCTCCTCTTGCTGCCAGCTTTAAATAACTGGCCCTTGCTTTATTCTGTAGTTTATGCATGATGCGCCCAAACTCAGCATTTGGTTTTTCTCTTCTAACTTTGTTATTCCTTCAGTATCTATGTCAACAGAGAATTTCTCTCCTAATAACATATGCATTTTGCTCATTACCTAGTACAGATAGTCAAAATACATACTGTAGCAGGATTTTCCCACAGAGAGAAGGGACACTGAGGCTTATCTTTCCTGGAAGCAACTTTATTCGTGCCACCACGGGCTCAGTGGGCTAATACCCAAAAGGCTGAGTCCCGATCATGGTGGAGTTTTGCCTTTTATACAATTTTTATGTCTTTGTCTCGTTTAAATGGTAACACACTGACATACTACAGCCTGATTGGGTGCAATCTATGTTACAGAGCTGTACTAGAACTATGCCTGTGTATCTAGGAACTAACTGTCATGTTGCCTTTCTTGGTTTTGAGAAGGCCCTCACTGAATTTTTTTGGGAGGGGCCCTGCCCCATTTCCCCCTCTGATGCTCGGACCCCCTATTTTGGGTCAAAGAGCATTATCTTGGTTTAAAGGTTTTTATTTTTTTATTTATTTATTTTTTTTTGTGGGTACCGGGGGGTCGACCTCAGGACCTCGCGCGCCAGCAGGCGCCCGTGCTGCTGAGCGATATCACCGGCCCTTTTTTCGTATGTGGGATCCGGGAGTCGAACTCGGGCCCTCGCGCTTGCCGGGCAGGCACTTAAGCCGCTGAGCCATCTCACCAGCTCCCTAAAGGTTTTTATTTTTATAACATCATCCTGTGAGTGGCTGTTTTTCTTTTGACTATTGCTTCAATGAAGCTGGAGACAGACCATGTAACCAGGGGAGCTAGGCCGAGCAGGATTAAGCAAAGCCTCAAGATCAAAAGTATAATACCTGTGAGGGTTATGAATCCCCGAGAGTTGAAAACCATCCTCTAAACAACTCCTGGGGGTCCCAATGTTTTCAGGTCTGGACTGGGACATGAGCAATCTTTTTCATCTGATCTTTGATCTCCTTTATGACTTTTTTTTTTTTTTAATCTATCCATAGGCAGCAGTTGTTCAGGTTAAACTTTTTATAAACTCTTCTCTTAGAAGCAAGCAAGTAATTTAAGGCCACCTGAGTTTGATAGATAGCATTATGCATTTTGGCTTGCTCTTTGGCTAGCAAATTAAGAGCTTTGGCAGTTTTATTGGTTATAATTTTTATAACTGTTTGTAGTCTGATTGTGTGGTTTAGCATGTAAATGGGGGTACAATAGCCTCAAGACCCTGCCTAGGTGGCAGGGCCATAATATTGGACTATATGCTCAGGAGGCCACTTATTATCTTTTCAGTTGCCAATTTGTAGGGCATGTCGTTCTTTTTTTGGGGGGGTCTGTCTCCGTACACCTGGACTCTCAGATGTTCTCCACTGGCAAGTGGAAGTAGGAAGAAAGATGGACAGATTGTTCCTAACACACAGGACCCTGAGCAGTTTTGGGGGAATATAATATAGGCTGTTATTTTACATATATAGTGTGGTCTACCTGGGGCTGCCATTTGACAGCTGTCTCAATATTATCTCAAGCTTTTCAAAGATGGGAGAAGTTAGACAAGGGTTGGGGGTCTGGCTCAAGGTGATCTGGGGACCCTCATCATTGGGTTTCTAAGGCAGCTGAGTTATAAAATCTTTGCCCTAGCCACATTAGGCTTCTAACAGGGATGGTAAACTTTTTTTTTCTCACTAGGCAATGCAGTTTTCTTTTCAATAATTGAGGTCTTGAGAAGCCAAACCCTAGAGGTAGGGCTGGGGTATCCTGTTTTATTGTAAAGTTTGTAGGGATCTAATTTTTGAGCCTCTTATGGTCATTGATCTCCCATGTTGTTTTTCCCACATATATAGCAAGAAGAGCTCTTTAGGATTTGCGGTGTAGTCTCTGCTAGGGCTAGGAACAAGTTTCTGGTTGTGGCAGGGATAGGAGGAGGGCTGCTGTTTATTGTCTCATAAAAGGAACGAAAGACCTGATGAGATGTGGCTATATGGGCAGTGGTGACTCTTTGAAAATATGCCACAGTTTCTGGGTCTTCGCCCTATCCACGATCCGAATGCCAATTCCGATGCCCGATTGACATTTGGAATCTCTTGGGTTAAGGACGGTAATATTAACAGGGTTATAGGCCTTTGATTGACAACCTGACGTAGTAGCTCCCTTTTGAAGGAGAGCTGTTGTGTCGTGTGTGTGTGTGTGTGTGTGTGTGTGTGTGTGTGTAATTAGCCCCTGAAACACAGCTCTAGCTGGGGCATAAAAACTCAGGTGTGTAGGCACATAAACCACTTTTTAAAATATATGTATTTATCGAGTCGGTATTTTTGCTCCCAATTTAGGCATGACATATTAAGAGTCTTGGGCTGGCCGTGGTGGCACACACCTGTAATCCCAGCCCTCGGGAGGCTGAGGCAGGAGGACCACTGTGAGTTCGAGGCCAGCCTGAACTACATAGTGAGACCCTGTCTCAAAAAAAAGAAAAAGAGTCCTTGGGCTTTTTATCACGAGTGCCCAGCCAAGCATGGTGGCGCATGCCTGTAGTCCCAGCACTGGGGAGGCTGAGGCAGGAGGATTGCTATGAGTTCAAGGCCAGCCTGGGCTACATAGTGAGTGCAAGGCCAGCCTGCATTACATAGGAGACCCCCTCTCAAAACAAAACAAACAAGCAAAAAACCAAAAAAAGTGCCTGCCTTTTTTGTATGACAAATGTCTCTGGGCCAATACCTATAACTGCACACACGTCAAAAAGTACTGACAGTGGTTGTTTTGGATTAGTCATTTGTGTCTGGCTGACCAAGGCCACCCTTTCTTAGTACGATTGGACTTTTAACCAATCTTTACTGGGAGAGTACTGAAGGTCAAAACACGTGTATTGACTCTTCTGTTGGCAGATAGAGTAGGTCGTCTTGTTATGTGTGTAGGTCCCTTGGAGCTTTTTTTGGCATGAGAAGTGTGTGTAAAGTCTAAGTAACTCTCTGGCTTGACCTGGTTATGGGAATACATGGGCCACATGACAGGGAGCTCAGGTCTACCAATGGGGCCCCTGCTAAAAACAGCCAATGCCAGCAAAACACCCTACTCACAAGAGAAAGGTGAAGGCCAGCAGGCACCTTTGTCACTTTTTTAGTCGGCCGTGGTGGTCTTGGCAAAGGCTATGGTGAAAATCAGGGCTAGAGACGCAAGTACAGTTAGGAGCAAAGGATGGCAGTGCATAACGGGCCAACCCCAAAAAGAGATGCGGTCTGTTTGTATCGCCAGTTGGTGGCATCTTCAGGCTTTTGCCATGCGTAGACTAGTAAAACTAGTCAGTGCTACCACCTCCCCATGGTGCCTCGGGGGTCAAGATTGCTGTTTTTGGATCGTGGGCTTACACAGCGCCTGTGGGCTGTGGACGCGCTCCCGGTACTGAGAGAGTGGCTTTACTCTGTAGTGGTGAATCCAGGGGATGATTTCAGCCGCGCTTACTGTTGTGGGAGTAGATAGGATAACAGTGAATGCAGTATATTAACTACATAGTGAGTTGAAGGCTGGACATTTTATATTTTTAACCACACAGCATCTCCTTGTTTAAAAGAGTGAGCATCTCTGGTGAGACTCACGGGCAATCGTTTTTTAACCTATTCGTGTAGAGCAGCTAAGGTGGAGCCTAACACCTGTATCTGTTACCTTAGGTGAGATTTTTAAACCTTTTAAGTCCCCCTTTATTCCCTTCATGAGAGGAGGGGGCCTCTCCAGGAGAATTTTATAAGGGGAAAACCCCGTCTGTTTAGTGGGTCTTCAGCAGGGCTGTTGGCAAGAGTTGGTCCCCATGCAGGTGAGTTTTCTGGCACAGTTTGCTCAGCTATAGCTTTGGAGTCTGGTTTATTTATTCATTCATTTTTAGCTCTGGGGGCAGTGTGCTGAATGTAGTTTTTAGGTAATCTTTAGTCCTTTGGCCACCTGCTATCTCTGTGATGGATGCCCGCCTGTTGTCAGATCTTATGGTAATGGGGATTTTAAAATGGGGAATGGTTTTCCTCAAAAGGAATCAGGCCACCTCAGATGCCCTTTCCGTGTGGGTGGGGAAGGCCTTTATCCAGCCTGAGAAAGTACACATAAAGGCTGACAAATCTTGTAGCCACGGGCCCAGGGAAGCTCAGTAAAGTCTACAACCACAAAAAATGGGGCTCCCCCAACACTCTGTACCTTAGGAGTGGGTTATTGCGGGCATCTTTCACATCGTTCACACGCTATTCAGGCTACGCTGGAGAGCCGTGGGATGTACAAATGCCAGCCCACAGTGTTCTCGAGAGCTGTCTGACCCATATGGCTGTCCTGGTGAAACTTTTTGACAAAAGCTGGTGCCAGGGCCTTGGGTATTGTTATCTGGCTGTTGTAGTCAGGGTTTACAAGGAAACAGATTTAGTACAGGACACATAATTTATAGGATTATTTTATTATATTCACCCAAAAAGTCAAATGCAGAGGAGTGCAAGAGATCTGTCCACATGCTAGAGACCCAAAGAACCCATCTGAGGGCCTGGATCCCACAGCAATGTCCTCCACGAATCCAGCTGGAGGCCTAGAGCCCACAACAATGAGCCCATCTGTTTTACGGTCTCATGCAAGTCTATATCAAGGATCTGCACTGGGAAGGCCTAAAGGTCAGTGGTGGAAGCTAGAAAGTCTGTGCCAGCAGGATGAAGGATCTGTGCCAGCAGGCTGAGGGATGGGCACTGGAGCCAGGAAGCAATGCTTAAGGTAAGGGCCAGAGCTCTCCCAAAGAGAACTGCAGCCATCCTCAGTGACAACGCGGTCCTGAGCTTCTCCAATGATGAGAACAGCTGAGTTCATATCAGGAAAAACAGCTTAACAAGCTTCTTCAGCAACAGAACACCATCTTTCCCTCCAGTTCTCCTTTTATGCTGTTGGCAACAATCCTCAAGTGGGCCTTCCACACCGAAAACCACACTGACTCAGTTCAGCTGGGTGTTCCAAGTTGACCATTAGTTAATCTGCCACACTGGCTGTCTTTAAATTTTTACCATCTGCCAAGGAGGTAACTTTTATCTTTGACCTTAAATCAAATATTCTCATGTGTGAGTAATTAAGGTCTCATTTTTCAGCAAACTAGGGAACAGTGTGGCAGCCATAATTGCTGATTCTGTTGTTTCTTTGGGAGCTGTGAGCTTTGCTTTCTGGTCTGTTTTACGGTTTTCCCAAGCGGCTATTGTGTCTCTCCTTTGACATCTTCGACGATGTATGACTGCCACTCTTTTAAGGGCCCACACAGTGTCTAAGAGTTTAAGGAATTTTTTTAAAATAATATTTTATGTCTTTTCTTCTTGAATTTATTAGGCCCTTTTTTTTTTTTAGATAAAGCCCCATGTAGGTGGAGGGTGGTGAAGGCATACTTAGAGTCTGTGTCTATATTAACACATATTCTTACCACTAGTTGGAGGGCACGGGTTAGTGCAGTATGTTCTGCCTTTTGTGCCGAGGTCCCCCTGTGGCAGAGACTGGATTACCATGGAGTACCCTGCAAGGCATTCTCCCCCTTTCACAAAACTGCCACCATCAGTAAAATACTCAGTGTCAGGGCCCTTGAGGGGATGGTCCCTCAAGTCTGGTCTGCTGGAGAACACCTCACCCAAGACCTCAGTGCAGTCATGATCTGGCTGGCCCAGCCCGAAAGGCAGTAGGGTTGTCGGGTTCAGGGTCCTCACTACTTCTAGGTGAATGTGTGGGTTCTCACTTAACATCCCCTGATATCTGACCATCTGGATGTTAGCTAGTATTATCCTTTGTACTCTATTAATGTCAGTACCGAGTGTGGCACTTGGACTGTCAATTTTTGTCCCATAGTCAGTTTGTCAGTCTCTGCCACCAAGAGGGATGTAGCTGCAAGTACTTGCAAAACAGGGTGGCCAGCTCTGCGAGACAGAGTCCAGTTGCTTGGAGAGGTATGTCACCGGTCAATGCCATGACCCCAACATCTGAGTTAAAACCACGGCAGTGCCAGTACTCTTGTGAATGTACAGGAAGAAAGGCTTAGTCATGTCTGGAAGCCCCAGGCCCAGCGTGTTGGTGAGGACCTATTTGATCTCTTCAAAGGCTTTTTGTTGTACTTGTTCTCAAACAGAGGTTCTCTCCCTCCCTCCTTTTGTGGCTTTATAAAGGGGTTTTGCCAAGACTGAGAAGTTAGGTATCTAAATTTTACAGAAACCTGCAGCCCTGAGGAACTCTCCGACTTGGCATCAGGTTGTCAGGACTGGGATTGTGCAAACTTCCTGCTTCCTCTCAGATCTAGATGAGTTAGAACCTCTCTTGAGGGCCTTAGGTAATGTTTTTCTTTTGTCTGGAAGAAATCATTTCTTTTTTTTAACATCAGGTTGTGCCCTTAACTGTTGTAATTGTAATTTTTTTTCTCTCTCTCTCTTGGTCTTAGATTGTTATAATTTTAAACTTAACTGGCTGCCAGTAGACTTGAGTAACCTTGAATCAGTACTCTTATCATCAGCAGAAAGCAGAGAGAAGAGTAAGTTAACCCTATATTTGTAATTTAAGAAATTACAATCTATAAGGAATGTTTTAAGCATATTAATTAAACAAAAATACCAACTTAAATTGGAAGCCAAACATAAATTTATCAGTTAGCTAAGACATGTAATCTGATTTTTCTTCACCTGAGGGGGACTTCTGTCAAAGAAAAGAGGGATTGAGTCCCCTCTTTAGTCTCTGGGGAAACAGAAGATTCTGAACATCTTTTTGGCACCTTTAAAATTTTTCTTTTTTTTTTTTTTGTGGGTGCCGGGGGTCGACCTCAGGACCTCGCGCGCCAGCAGGCGCCCTTGCTGCTGAGTGATATCACCGGCCCCTTTATCGTATATGGGTTCCAGGAGTCGAACTTGGGCCCTCGCGCTTGCCGGGCAGGCGCTTAAGCTGCTGAGCCATCTCACCGGCCCAAAATTTTTCTTTTTGAACCAAGGATAAAGTTGGTCTTTTTTTGCTTGTGCAGCTGCAACCATTGTGCCAGGGACCAGGTCCTCCTCCCTGTTGAGGTGGAGCCACTGGTCCAGGGATTACAGGCTGGGGGTAGGGACTCTAGAGGGTCTCATGTAGAGAAGGGGACTGGAGATGACTTTTTATTTCTTATTAAGTCCCTGAGTTTTTAGGCGAAAGAGGACAGTTGGTGCCAACTTGTTGCCAACATAGGGCATAATCTATCTCCTCTTGAGACCTCAGTCTTTATTATTAACAAATTTAATCAATAATCAATATACCCAGTCCACATCTGATTTGAACTTTGGCCAGAAGATGGATGGGATGTGGATGGGGGTTTGTGGCCAAATGAAACAATAATATTTTATCCTCTGAGCTTTTCTTTTGTCCGTGGGTTGTCATCTTAAGTCCTTAACGTCAGTTCAAAGAGATATCAGGGTATTTTGTTCCCTGAGCCCCTTGATTTCTTAACCTATCCTCACTGGGAGGCACATTAATTTTTTATTTTCTTTGTCCCAAAGCCTGAGGCTCAGTCTCCAGTGTGCACCGAGATACCTTGCTGTTGGTTACTTTTGATTTCACCTGAAATTGTCTCAGCCTCACTCAAAGCTGCTGGTTTCACCTGAGACTGTCCTGATCTCACCTGAGATCTTCTGGACATCATCTGAGGTCATCCTGGGACAGGGACAGAATAACCTGAGCACCAAAGCAATATTTAGTCACCCTGTGACTTTTCTTACCTTGGTTCATGCATAAAGTTGCCTGCTCACCATTACCTCCCTTTGGGACCTTTGGTCAGGTTGGAACCTTTTCACTATCTGTCTCATTTACACACAGTCATATAATGGCTCTAACCCACTGCCCAGCACCCTGTGCCTTAGAATTTCAGTTTTGTTCTTTGTGGAACTACTCGGACAACTCTACTCTGGGAGGTGATCAGGCTCTCCTTTTGACTCTTTGGGGCAGGTCTACTAAAATGAACCCAGGTTCTTACCAGTCTGACTGGTGGTGCTCCCTGAACTGGTTTCTGGGCCTCACCAGGTTCTGTTGTGTATCTAAGATTCTTGCCTTGGCACACGGGGAGGGGCTAGCCTCTCCTATGGATCAAATGGTCTGTTGGCACCAGGTGAGGCTGCTTCTCCTGGCCCTGTGAGGCTCACACCCCCGCCGACAAAGGAGGTGGGAATGCACTGTCTACGAATCCTGGATGAGCCCCCAAGAAATGTAGCAGGATTTTCCCACAAAGAGAAGGGACACCGAGGCTTATCTTTCCAGGAAGCAACTTTATTCATGCCAGCACAGGCTCATTGGGCTAATACCCAAAAAGGCTGAGCCCCGATCATGGTGGAGTTTTGCCTTTTACACAATTTTTGTGTCTTTGTCTCTCTTAAATGGTAACGCACTAACATACTACAGCCTGATTGGGTACAATCTATGTTACAGAGCCTTACTACAACTATACATTTGTATGTAGGAGCTAACTGTGTCATGTTGCCTTTCTTTGTTTTGAGAAGGCCCTCACTGCATTTTGGCGGGGAGGGAACCTGCCACAATGCAACATATAAAATACCATTTTTTGTGCTTGCTTCAGCAGCACATATAATAAGATACCATTTTTTGCTGTACATGGTGGCTCACATCTGTAGTTCCAGCTATTTGGGAGGTTGAGGCAGGAGAAATACTTGAGTCCTAGAATATGAGGCCACCTGAGCTACATAGTAAGACCACATCTCAAAAAAAAAAAAAAAAAAAAAAAGACAAAACTGTTTTAACCATTTTAAATCATAGACACTAGGTACATTGATGTGTCGTGTACACATCACCATCCGTCTCTAGAGCTTTTTTCATCTTCCCAAACCAAAACTCCATAGTCATTAAACAACCTTCTCATTCTCCCCTTCCCCGGGCCATGGCACCCACCATTCTTTCTGCCTCTATGAATCTGACTCCTCTGGGTATCTCATACAAGTGGAATTATATGGTATTTGTCTGTTTGCGACTGGTTTGTTTTACTCAGAACAACGGCCACAAAGTTTATCCATACTGTAGCATGTATCTGCATCTCCTTCCTTTTCAAAACTGAATACTATTCCTTTGTGTGTAAATACAGGTTGAGCATCTCTAATCTGAAAACACACCTGAAAGGCTACAAAATACTAAATTTAGCTGGGCATGGTGGCACAGCTGTAATCCCAGCACTAGGGAGGCTGAGGCAGGAGGATTGCTGCAAGTGCGAGGCCAGCCTGGGCTCCACAGTGAGTTCAAAACCAGCCCGAACTACATAGCAAGACCCTGTCTCAAAAAAAATCCTAAATTTTTTGAGCACCAACATGATACCACAAGTGGAAAATTCCACACTTGATCTCATGGTCAAAGTGTAGGTGCATTAATAATATTGTCTAAAATTTTCTCCAGGCTGTGTGTGAGCCATAAATGGTACATATGAGACATAAGCGAACTTTGTGTATAGACTTTGGTCTCATCTCCAGGGAATCTCATTATGTCTATACAAATATCCCCAAATCTGAGAAAATTCTGAAATCTGAAATACTTCTGATTCCAAATTTTTTGGGTAAAGGGATGCTGAACCTGTACTACATTTTATTTATCTTATCATCTGTCAGAGAACACCCGAGTTGCTGCCACCTTTTGGTTATTGTGAATGATCTTCCGTGAACACAGCTGTACAGATATCTACTCACTCTTTTTTCAGTTCTTTTCGCTGTGTCCACAGAAGAGGGTTTACTGGATCATATGGCAATTCTATTTCAATTTTTGGAGGACTTGCTATACTGTTTTCCATAGTGGCTGCACCATTTTGCATTCCCACCAACAGTACACAAGGGTTCCACTTTGTCCGTGTCATTGCCAACTCTGATTTTCTGTTTTTTAATTAGTAGTCATCTTATTAGGTGTGAAATTATATCACATTGTAGTTTTAATTTGTGTTTCCCCAGTGATTAGTGGTATTGTCTTTTCATGTGCTTGTTAGCCATTTGTATATGCTCATTAGAGAAACGTCTATTCAAGTCTTTTGCTCTTTTTTTTTTTTTTTCCTTTTTGTGGGTACCAGGGGTCGACCTCAGGACCTCACGTGCCAGCAGGCGCCCGTGCCGCTGAGCAATATCACCGGCCCTTTTTTCGTATGTGGGTTCCGGGAGTCGAACTCGGGCCCTCGCACTTGCCAGGCAGGCACTTATGCCGTTGAGCCATCTCACCGGCCCTTGTTTTGTTTTTTGAGACAGGGTCTCACTATATAGTTCCAGTCAGCCTTGAATTCACTATGTAGCCCAGGCTGGCCTCAAACTTTTGGCAATCCTCCTGCCTCAGCCTCCCAAGTGCTGGGATTACAGGCACGCACCATCATGCCCAGCAATTTTTGCTCATTTTTTAATTGAGTTGTTTGCATTTTATTGCTGAGTCATAGTTCTTATCTATCATGGCAGAATAGTAATAATGGGCAACTCCCAGCCTGGGCCACTTTGTGACTTAACAAGACCCTGTCTCAAAACAAAACAAAATAAAAAGCTGGGCCTGCAGGTGCAGGCCTGTGATTCCAGCAGGAGGATCACGAGTTTGAGCCCAACATAGACAATTTAAATGCTGTCTCAAAATAAAAAATAAAAATGGCTGGGGCTATATAGCTCAGTGTGAGGGCCCTGGGTTCAATCCCCAGTACCACAAAAACAAACAATAGTGGGCAACTTGATATGAATTGGAGCAGCAGTTTGGTTACTATCGGCCTTCTTCCCCTAGCCATAAATCCTAAGAGACCAGACTGTCATCATCACTCTTCTGTCCCTTACTCAGTGCCTGGCACACATGAGGTGCTCAGTAAAAACCTGTTGAATACGTGGACAGAGCTCAGTCTATAAGGAGTTCACACCATTTGGTGCTTTCACTATGAAGGTGGGGGAAGGAAGGTAACTAGTCCCGAGGGGCAGCATGGCAAAGTGGTTATCAGGTGTTGGCACCAGACTGAGTTAAAAACCAGCTCTGCTTCTTCCTAGTCATCTGGTCTTGGAAAATCTCTTCCTTTCTCAGGCCCAGTTTACCTTTTCCAAGAGCTATCAACACATATTTTGGAAGATGAGAAGCGATTGGCAGAGGAGTAACAAGCTGAGCAGGGGCAAAGCATGGTACTTGAAAATAGGGGCAGAAGGTTGATTGTCAGTAGAGCAGTGGGACCCTTCGACCCCTCCCCCGCCCTTGCACCCTGCACAGCCAAGCATTCACAAGACAGTGCTTTATTTTTGCCCCAGAGAAGTGAGCCTGGAGGAACGCTGGACTCAGGGCCGGCAGACACAGAAAGGGTCAGAGTGAAATATCAAATACAAAATGTGGGGACGCCAAGGCCCCTTCCGCAACTCTGTAACCAGAATTCTGGCACCAAGACTGTGCAGCCCAGGGGGGAGAGGAGAGGCCCAGGAACTGATATTTACATGACCTCAGGGTCAAAGCCAGATCATCGCTCAGTCCCTTTATACTGAGGTTCGCCAGCTGGGGCAGGGCCCACACTCACACGCACACAGCTTCCAGTTAGATATTTAGAATTTCACTCCTTCAGCGACCTCACCATGTTCTTGAAGGGAGTCTCCAGGATAATGGAGGGAGGCCAAAGCAGACAGAGAAACAAGCCAAGATGTTTGAAGCAAGTAGACAATGCAGGGAGCAGAAGGAAATACAAAATCAAAATGATTAGTGTCCTCAGAGAGTTAAGAGAAGATGCTGTGTCCCTGAAATAAGATCTATATAAAAAACCAATAATGGGACGGAGGAAGAAAATGCAGTGGGAAAATAAAACACAAGAGTCAAAATAATTTTTAAAAAGTCAATAGAAGGGATGAGAGATAATGAAAACGAAATTTCCCGGAGGCTGTAACAGAAAGATAATATAAGAAAATTAAAGGCTCAATCCTGGAGGCCTACTATCTGACTAACAGATATTCCAGGGATCCCAGGAAAAGCCAAAGGGAAGAAATTATTAAAGAAATGATGTGAAGCCTGGCGTGGTGGCACACGCCTGTAATCTCAGCATTTGGGAGGCTGAAGCAGGAGGATTGCTGTGAGTTCAAGGCCATCCTGTGCTACATAGTGAGAGGACAGATTACACACAAATCATCAGGAATCAAAATGATTTCAGATATTTCAGTGTCAACACTGGAATCCAAAAAATGAAGCCATCAAATTCTGATGGAAAATTATTTCCACCTACTATTCTATATACAGAAAAAGAAATTAGAAGTGAAGATAGAATAAAGATATTTTCAAACAAGAAAGGGAGCAAAAATTTTGCCTCCTATAAGCTTGTTCTCAGAAAGTGACTAGAGGATGTGCGCCACCAAAATGAGAGCATAAACCAAGATAGAGGGAGACTTTCGAGGCGAGAAGCAGGTGCTCTAACAGAGAGAGAGTTGAGTGTGCGGTTGGTCTAAACAGCAGTCAGTCTCAGGTGAAAAGGGGAGGAGGAAGGGTCCAGGAGGTATGTAACTAGGAAAGCAAAAGGAATGGATAGGTCACGTGACTGCATGGAAAAGGCATTTTACAGGTCTATTGGTGTGTTTGAGGAGATTTAGCAATATGTACCCAGAACTAAGCAAATGAAAAAAGAGGCAAATATAAATGCAATTATACTCTGGCTCAGGAGTAGAAATAGCTACAAAGTCATAAGAATATAAACCCAGAAAACAGAGAGAGGGAGAGGGAGAAGGAAAGAGAGCTGGGCATGGTGGCGCCTATAGTCTTAGGTGCTTGGGAAGGTGAGGTGGGAAGATTGCTTGAGGCCATGAGTTTGAGACAAACCTGGAGCAACTTAGTAAGACTTTGGCATTGGAGCGGGAGCAGGAGAAATGTAAATCCTGAATTTTTTTTTTTTTTAAGATGGGGTCCACTCCTGGGCCCAGGTGATCTTCCTGCTCCAGTGTCCTCAGTAGCTGGGACCACAGACACAAGCCACGACACCTGGCTAACCCTGAATCACAATTTATAGTTTGTTCACAATTTTAGCTAAAAATTATGAAGAAAAACTATGTTGGGAGAATGGAAAGAGCAGGATGATGCAAAAGAGTTAATCCTCACCTACTGTACCAGGGAACTGACATTACCAGTGTTCAATAATATCTGGTTCTTGGGCCGGTGATATGGCTCAGTGGCACAAGCGCCTGCCTGGCAAGCGCGAGGTCCTGAGTTCAACTCCTGGTACCCACATTAAAAAAAAAAAATCTGGTTCTCCCTGCTTGTGAGCACACAGAGAACTGCATTTCTCAACCCGTGCAGGTGGGCGGGGCAGTATGACTACGTCAGGCTGTTCGGCTTTGGAGGAATTAATGTATTGCTGCTAGATGCACGCTCAGATGATCCTCCCTCTCTGGTGCTCAAGGAGGCCTTGGATTAAGATGACAGAGCTGTATAAGCGTAGCAGCTTGGAATATGAGATCCTGGCAATGTTGAATGGATTCTGCAAGAATGAGAAATACAGTGGACCCTCGAGTTACAACCGGCCTTGTGTACGAACAACTTGGGTTAGTACCGGAATTTTAGGTTTGACTTACGACCAAAGTCTTGAGTGACAATGACTCCAATGCCAGCCACTCGTGCGGTTGTGAACAAAGACTTCTGGTGCCAGAAAAGCGTGTGTAAGTGTACGGTAAGCATCGGTCTGAGCACAGATGCGCGTATTTGTGGACGTGATCTAGGTCAGTGCTTTGTATAATCGCTACGATTACAGCTATCAAAATGGCCCCCCAAAAGCTAGAAAAGAAGCTAAGAAAGGAAGGGGAAGGGAAATAAAGCAATCACAATCCAAAAAAATGGTGTTAAAGAAAAGACAGAAACAGACAACCTTAGACCAGTGTTTAGTTCTGCAAAGGTTGAGACCTAGTGAGCCAGAAGCAGGTCCTCGTGGGCTGCAGACTCTCCCAAGGAGAGAAAGGACACCAGAGAGCCACATTCCTGATGTTTTTTTTTTTTTTTTTTTAATGTGGGTACCGGGAGTCGACCTCAGGACCTCATGCTTGCCTGCAAGCACTTGTGCCGCTGAGCGATATCACCGGCCCTTTTTTCCTTTATGTGGGTTCTGGGAGTCGAACTCAGGACCTCGTGCTTGCCAGGCAGGCACTTATGCCGCTAAGCCATCTCACCGGCCCTCCTGATGTTCTTATGGAAGGGGACTCTCCTTCCACCAATAACCACCTTCCATCTCATCCTCCCTTCCTGCAGGCCAAAAATGTCAACTTGAATGGCGAGTATGGTATGAAATTGTTGTTTCTGGTAAACTAGGCACATTTTATAACTCTTTGGTGAATACACTAGGAAAATTATTGGTGTTTCTGGTGAATAACGCACATTATACGACACTTTTTATTATGAAAAGGTTATTTAAGGGGCGCTTTGGGAGGTTCAGAATGTATTATGGTACTTCCATGATTTCTTATGGGAAAAGTAGTCTTGACTTACAACGCACTTGAGTTACAACCAGCCCTTGTGAACGAAGTGAGTTTGTAAGTCAAGGGTCTGCTGTAAACCTTTAATGTGCTAAGCCCCTGAGACTTTGGAATTATTTGCTGCTGCCACTGCATACCCTTAGCTAACCGCATACAAACTTCAACAAATACTACCTGAAATTGGTACATCAAGAAATAGCCATTTAAACATATTCTTTAGGGCCGGTGAGATGGCTCAGTGGCTTAAGCGCCTGCCCGGCAAGGGCGAGGGCCCGAGTTCGACTCCCGGATCCCACATACGAAAAAGGGGCCGGTGATATCGCTCAGCGGCACGGGCGCCTGCTGGCGTGCGAGGTCCTGAGGTCGACCCCCCGGTACCCACCAAAAACAAAAACAAAAACAAAAACATATTCTTTAGAATTATGGAGGTAATCACCCCAGATGAATAATTAAAAACATTAACCGTGGTTGGCTCGGAGCTGGGCAGAGGAGAGAGTAAAGCTGGGCAGAGGGGTAACAGCTTTTATTAGTACTTGACGGCTTTTTACATTCTGTATTGCACTGACAGAAAATAAATTTTCTAAAAATCTGCTTTCATATATGTAGTTTGGAAGGGTCCCCACCAAACCATTCCAGGGGCTGTCTCTTGGGAGGGAGGGCATGCTGGACAGAACATCGGAGGAACTATAGATCAGGATGTAGGAAGGTGCTGGAGGGAAGGAGGCTACCTAGAGGGTGTGCTGGTCTGATGGCAGTGGGGAGCCACGGAAGGTCGCAAGCATAGTGTCCTGAGCAGATCTGCCTTTCAGGGTGAGCTCCTGACCCCCATGGATAATGAACCTGGGAGAGAGGCTGCTGCTCTGGTCCTGGTGAGAGCTGAAGAGACCTGGAGTAAGACATCCCTATGACAGATGTCCACAGAAGCCTGCGATTTGCACTAGTGGTGGCAGGGAACAAAATGGACTGAGAGCTACCTTCGGAGAGCTTCTTTGAATGACAGAGCTCCATGGACAGAAAGGAAGATGGATATTTCAGCGATAGCGTGAGGGGGTGCTTTGTGTTATAAAGAGAAGTGAAGCAGCCAGGTGTGGTGGCATAAGACTGTAATCCCAGCTGCTTGGGAGGCTGAGGCAGGAGGATCTCAAGTTCAAGGCCAGCCTGGGTAACTTAGCAAGGCTCTGTCTCAAAATTTAAGAAAAGAAAAAGATCTGAAGATATAGCTCAGTGGTAAGTGCTTAACGTGTGCATGTGTGAGGCCTTGGGTTCCGTCGCCAGTACCACTACCACCACCTAAAAAAAATGAGGCAGCTGAAGGAGCCAGAGTGTGCTGGCGGGGAGAGGTGTACTGTAGCTAGGGTGGTCGGGGAGGGGACATTTGAAGAGTCCTGATAGATGACAGTGTCAGGTAGAGGGAGCAGTAAGTCTGGAGGGCCTGATCTGGGGTGGGCTGGACACATCTAAGGAACCTCAGAGAAGGAACAGCAGTGGGTGGCAGGGGACATCAGTCAAGGGGCAGGTGTGGAGAGCTGGGGACCTAGAGGTGGCTGGGGCCAGCTTGTGGGAACAGAGGGAGTGTGGGAGGGACTGCCGCATGATTGTCTTGGAGCTGGAGAAGGAGTCGAAGGCACTGTCAGCACAGGCCGTGAGAGAGGGAGCAGAGAAGAGGAGAGGGGTTGGGGCGCTGCCTGGCAGCCTCGGAAGCTTCAGCTCCTGCTTCCCCGCACCCCAGCCCCCTCTGGGGATGAAGGATCGTTCACAAATCAAAATAGCACGCAGAGAACAACCTCGAATTGTTCTGCGTAAGAGCAGAGAAATTAGACAGTCAGCTGTGGGCTTGAGACCGTCTCCCACACAGCTGGGATCCGCTCGCTCGCTCGCTCGAGACAGACTTCCCGAGACTTGTGATTCTGCTGTCTCCGAGCAAAACTTCTTGCTTCTCCAGCCCCAGAGCAAATAGCAGCTATTTTGGGAGGGAGTGGGACAGATGCTGGCCATGGAGGACAATGAGTGAGTCCATTTGTTTTAAACTAAAAAAAGCTCCATCACTTCTTGAAGAAACAGCTTTAGCAGATGTGAGATTGTTCAGTCGTTCAAAATTATTAAGTACTGTACTGTACCCTCTTCCTGCATGGCATCAGAGGGACTCTAAGGAAGTAAAGAGGCACACAGTGTGACATCACCCTTGGGCTAGAGTAGAGAGAATACATGGGAAGTCAGGAGGCCCAGGTTCTTGGCCTCCTTGGCTTTGCCATCTTTGCTGTGTGACCTTGGGTGGGTTATGCTGCCTCTCTGGGCTTCTGTTTCCCTGTCTCTCCCCAGTATGGGCTTTAGTCTGTATAGTGATTCTCCAGCCTCTAGAGTTCGTAAGACTCGCTGGGGGTGGAGGCATGCTTGTTAAAGATGGAGATTCCTGGGCCCAGTTCTAGAGATTCTTAATGTACAGTTTAGTAGATCTGGGCTCCAGGAGTCTGCATTTCTTACAGGCTTTGCTGGTAATCGTGAAGGGAGCCCCCAGACCCCACCTCAATAAATCGCTTCCCCTCAGTCTCCCGAGGCTCTTCCTGTTCTGGAATGGGAGGAATCGCTCACGTGGAGGAGCCTTCCCCTGGGTTTCTCAGATCAGTCCAGGGCAGGAGGAAGTCCTTAGCCCTGCCTCAGTGGACCTGCGTTTCTGTGACGTGTGCACTGGGCAGGGCAGTCTCCCCAGCTACCCAGTGCCCAGCCCAGGCCCTGCTGCAAAAGGGACCATGACTGTAAATACTGGCCAAACAAGGGCCAGCTGTGGTGGAGACAGCTGTGTGCAGCACAGAGCACGGGGGACGCCGGGAGGGTGGGGTGCAGAGTTTGGTCGCACACATCTGGCTTGATACCTGGCCCCTGCCCCGGGTTTCTATGTGACACTGTCAGCAGCTCACCTGTCCCATACCACTGAGGGCGGGAAGAGGCATGGATAGAGGCTTCGGAGGGTGGTGTCCAGCTTGTGCTGATGAGAAGGTCTGGATAAGCCAAGGAAGGACCAGGAGCCCTGGTCTGCCACAGAGGACATCCCACAGGTCTACGGCTGCCAGGAGAGTCCCTTCCTCAGAATTGGCCCATAGTATTCCCAGAAGGCCAGGTCAGTGGTAGAAGTTGGAGAATCTGGCCACTCTGGCCTACCCGCCAGCTTCATTCTCCACAGATGAAGAATAACAGTTATACTGGCCTGATGGTTTGGATTTTTCTTTTGCAGTTCTGGGATCAAAGCTGGGGCAGCACCCACGCTGGGCAAGTGCTCTCCCACTGAGCTACACCCCTGTACCGCACGATCGCCAACCACTGGGCTCAGGGCCCAGGACTTGGGTTCTGTATCATCTCATTAAATTTTCACAACCATCCCAAGAGCCTGGTACAAGTATTAGCCCTCTTTCTATAGTTAAAGTTGCTGAGGCTCAGAGACCCCAAGCTACTAGCCCAGAGTCACTCAGCCAATATATAGGAGAGGCAGGATTAGAACCCCAACTTGTTTTCCTCTTGAGTTAGTTTTTTCTCAAACCAAATTGCTTAGTACCTCTCAGAAGATACGGTTTTTCCTAAAATACCTTCTGTCACCCATAACCAGAGAAATCTTTCTGCATCTGTTGTAGTGGACAGGAGTGATGCTGAATCAGATGGTTCGGGACCTGCCCTTGACCTTCTATGTGACCTTGGGCAAGTCACTGCACCCCCTTGGGTTTGATGGAAACTGAAATCTGTAAAATTAATTACCCATGCCCTTCCTTCTAAGGTACACTAAGTTGAAGACAGCAACCAACATCTACATCTTCAACCTGGCCTTGGCCGATGCGCTGGCCACCAGCACGCTGCCCTTCCAGAGCGCCAAGTACCTGATGGAGACGTGGCCCTTCGGGGAGCTGCTCTGCAAGGCCGTGCTCTCCATCGACTACTACAACATGTTCACCAGCATCTTCACGCTCACCATGATGAGTGTCGACCGCTACATCGCCGTCTGCCACCCCGTCAAGGCCCTGGACTTCCGCACACCTGCCAAGGCCAAGCTGATCAACATCTGCATCTGGGTCCTGGCCTCAGGTGTTGGCGTCCCCATCATGGTCATGGCTGTGACCCGCCCCCGGGGTGAGTGAGGGAGAGGGTGGTGGCCCAGGTCTCAGCCCACAGAGGCGCAGCACATGGGCCTCTCTGGGTTTGCAGGGGGCACTTCCCAGGGTTAGTGGAGGTGGGCATTTGCAGGTAGAGCCCCCGGGAGTGTGGAAGTTCAGCCAGCAGGACGGGAGTGGTTGACCGGTGGGCAGTGGGGTGGGAGACTACGTGAAGATGAGTGAATGAGTGGTCGGTGAACTATGGGTGGCTGGCCTGGATGCCTGTAGGTGGCTGGCCAGGACTGTACATTGACTGGGAGATGGACAGAGGGGCAGCGGGTAAGAGTGTCACTGACCAGTGAGCTGTGGAGGCCAAAAGATCGCCAGTCCCACCCCAAACTTCCTTTTACTTTTGAAAACCACTGGTCAGGTAACAAAAGCAAAACCTAGAGAATGAAAGCTGCATTTCCTTGGAATAAAGCTACAGTCATTTTAGTGACTACCTGTATCTGTTACTCTAGCAGATGCAACAATCTTCAAAGCTCAGGGACTTAACATGGTGGAGGTTTATTTCTCACGCATAACGCGAGCCAATGTGAGAGCAGCGCAGTCGTTTAGGGACCCAGGCTCCGACTGACGGTTCCTGAACCTTCCACCGCTGGTATCCTGCTGCATGAACATAGAGAGGGAGTGCGAGGACACACAGCTGCTGCTGCTGCCTTTTTTTCTTTTCTTTTTATTTGTAATGCTGGCAATCAAACCCAGGGCCTAGCTCATGCTAGGCAAAATGGTCCCCCACTGAGCTAAAGCCCCAGGCCCTCATGATGACTCTTAAATATCATGTTCCATCCCTTCCTAGTGATAATTGCTCACATGGCCCCACCTTGATGTAAGGAAGTAGGAAAGGTAGTCTAGAAGAATGCCAAAGACATGAGGAACTAGTTAACTTCTTGGAGCCACCCTAGAGAGGGTTAAATGAGGTGATATGTGTAACACTTAGGAAAAGGCCTGGCTCATTGCCAAAGCCTAATAAATGCAGCTGCTAAATGATTAAGCCTGTGGCACAGACAAAGTCAAGGACTCCTACCTCTGTTTGACTATGAGAAAACAGAATCAGAGAGGCCATGTGGTTTACCGACATCATACAGCTGGGCATTTGGTGGAACCTGGCTTATAAGCCAAGGTTCCTGCCCTCAGATCTGTTGTTCTTTTTGGCCTTTTGGGGGAAGGTTTGCAGAGGCTTGATGCTGTGGGTGGGAGAGGGGCACAGACCTGACGGGAGGCTTCTTGGTCACCTCTGACCCTCACAAGGACAGCATCCCTGGTGCCCTTACACAGCCTCTGAACAGTTGGTCTTGACTCAGCAGCAGAGCCCCGTTCCTCACTGTCAGCCTTCAGTTTCCACACCATTAACTGCAGCCCTTCTGGGGCTGGACCAGATGGGCTCCTCACTCCTCTCTCCCTCTCTCCTTCACACACACACACACACACACACACACACACACACACACACACACACACTTTCCCAGTGTGTGCTGTCAGCACAGATTGGTTGTTCTGTATGCTACTTCCTGTGTGATCTTAAGCAAGTGCTATTCCTCTCTGGGCCTGGTTCTGCCATGTGTAGGACAAAGGACTTGGACTAAGCCATCCCGAAGGGTCCTGCCAGCCTGATGTCCTGGAATCCACCTTGTTCCCAGCTGCTTCTCATAACTCTAGGCCCTAAGCCCACTGTGTGGCTCCAGATCTTGGGAGTCCTCTGGTCCAGCCTCAGTCCTGCATGAGAAGGCCCGAAAGTGCTGGTCCAGCCCAAGCCTTCATTCCAGGAATGGGGACCTCATTTTCTCCTGGGTGCCCTTCCGGTCTGTCAGAAAGGTCTTTGTTTTTCCCCCCAGTACTGGGGTTCGAACCCTGAGGTGCTCTACCACTGCGCTACATCCCCGCCCTTTTTCTTTTTTATTTTGAGACTGGGTCTTGCTAAGTTACCTAGGCTGGCGTTGAACTTGGATCCTCCTGCATCGGCTCACACCATACACAGGGTCTGAGTCTGCTGTTGAATCGTGTTTATTTGCTTCTCCTTCCTGGGACTGGGGACTGAATCCGAGACCTAGCACGTACCCAGCCCTTTTTAAAATTTTAAGGCAGATTCTTGCTAAGTCACTAAGTTGCCCAGGCTGGGCTCAAATTTGTGATCCTCATGCCTCAAGCTCCCAGAGCATGTGTGCCACCAAGCCCAATTTGAGTCATACTTTTCTTTTTGTTTTGTTTTTTAAGAGAGGGGGTCTTGCTATGCAGCTCAGACTGGCCTCGAACTCACTATGTAGCCCAGGCCAATCTCGAACTCATGGTGATCCTCCTGCCTCAGCCTCCTGAGTGCTAGGATTACAGGCATACACCACCATGCCCGTCCAGTTACACTCTTTAAATCAGTCTTAGCAGTATTATCCACCGGAGTAAGTTCGGAAATGGTGGGAGTGTTATCACATTTAGTGCCCTAAGATAAATTAATTCTAATTTATTTATTACTACCACCCATGGACATAGAAGCTTATAAAGGGCCTAGGAAAGATCACGGAAAGGGGACCTCTCAGATGAGGGCCAGTCCTTCTGGGGTTTTTTTTTTTTTTTTTTTTTTTTTTTTTTGTGGGTACCGGGGGGACGACCTCAGGACCTCGCGCGCCAACAGGCACCCGTGCCACTGAGCGATATCACCGGCCCCTTTTTCGTATGTGGGATCCGGGAGTCGAACTTGGGCCTTCGCGCTTGCAAGGCAGGCGCTTAAGCCGCTGAGCCGTCTCACCGGCCCTCTTCTGGGGTTTTTAAGGATGAGTAGGAGTTCACCAAGTGCGGAAGTGAGGGGACGTTCAAGGCAGAAGAATTAAGGGCCCACATCAAGACAGGGAGCCAAGCAGGCAGGGCCTCAGGGGCACAGGCCTCTCACCCTATCTTTCCTTGTCTCCTCAACACAGACGGGGCAGTGGTGTGCATGCTTCAGTTCCCCAGCCCCAGCTGGTACTGGGACACAGTAACCAAGATCTGCGTATTCCTCTTTGCCTTCGTGGTGCCTATCCTCATCATCACTGTGTGCTACGGCCTCATGCTGCTGCGCCTGCGCAGCGTGCGCCTGCTGTCGGGCTCCAAGGAGAAGGACCGTAGCCTGCGGCGCATCACGCGCATGGTGCTGGTGGTAGTGGGCGCCTTCGTGGTGTGCTGGGCGCCCATCCACATCTTCGTCATCGTCTGGACGCTGGTGGACATCGACCGGCGCGACCCTCTTGTGGTGGCCGCACTGCACCTGTGCATCGCCCTGGGCTACGCCAACAGCAGCCTCAACCCCGTGCTCTATGCCTTCCTGGATGAGAACTTCAAGCGCTGCTTCCGTCAGCTCTGCCGCTCGCCCTGCGGCCGCCCGGCGCCCAGCAGCTTCGGCCGGGCGCGCGAGGCCACAGCCCGAGAGCGGGTCACCACCTGCACCCCCTCCGACGGCCCGGGCGGTGGCGCCGCGGCCTGACCACGCCCCTCACCCCAGGCCCCTCCCAGGTGACCACGGAGGCCCCTGGGAGGAGGACCCACTGTCTGGAACAGGGCAGTAGAGGGCGGGGAGGCTTGGGCCGCTGGATGGGACCTCTGTTTTGGAGAAGAGCTGGGGATTTGGGACCAGGTAGTGGCCGCGAGATGGGGCCTGTGCAGTGGGGTGGCCTCTGGATCCGGTAGGGAATGAGTACCTGACCAAGGCCCTCGGTTGGGCGGGGGCAGCTAGTGACTGCAGGGGTGTAGGACCTGCAGCACTGGAACCGGGCCCTTTAATAGGACCTGTGCAGTGGGCAGGGGCTCCACCTTGGGGCAGCCTTGAGTTCTAAACCGCACGGGGCTTTGGGGTATCAAGATCTGGTCTGGAATCTGATGATTCTGCACCCAGGACCCAGGAGGGGCGGGGGCGGGCGGTGGCTTGAAGACTGAGCTGTGAGACTGGGCGTGGTGGAGAGGAGCCTCTTCCCGGGGTAGGTGGAGGAACAGGACAGGCAGGCTGGCGACAGCTCAGATTTGTCACCAGATAGAGGGGCTGTGTGCAGGGGTGGGGCCTCATGTTTGTGGTAGAGTCCCAGCCCCGAGTTCTAGCAGCAGGTGGAGACTCCCTGAGGTCTAGGTCCAATTTGACGTCTTTATAAATAAAGAAAATACAAAAGAAACGGAAAAAAAAAAAAAAAAAAAAAAAGAGGAAGAGAGAAACAACATACCTTTTCACTCCAGCGGTCACTTATTTCTTTGGAATGGTCAGCGATGTCTAAGAATGGAAGCTGCGTCCACAGCAGTATCCAGTGGATCCTGGTACAGGACAGTGGAGTAGGGCCAGCGGCTCCCAGCTGGGGGGCTACAGGCCTCAGTTGAAGTAAGGTCCCCAGGACCAAGTACTTGAGGCTCAGGAAGGAGCAAGAAGGTCCTGGGGCTCGAAAACCCCAGCTATGTGGGGCCTTTGTGCCAGGGGGCAGAGGTGGTGGTAGTGGGCTAAGGCTGGGAGGCAGGGCTTCTGCTCTGAGGTTAGGTCCTCAAGCCGGAGGAGGGACACTGCTGGGGAGTCCCCAGGGCCCTGGTGTCTGTGGCTGAGTACCAGAGCACAGAGGGGATTACCTATTTAGAGCCCCGTGCATGGTGAGTGAACTGGGGGGAGGGGGCACCAAGATACCCCCGCAGATTTCTGGACCCCTGATAAGAACCTCAGAATTCTCTCCCCTTCTCCCAACATCTGCCTGTGCCCCATGCATCTGGCGTCAGTGCCTCTGATTAGATACTGCCCACATGGGGCCTGATTTTAGTGGAACTGAGGGAAGATGGCTTGTGCTCCCCTCTCCTGTGGCCCTCGGCTCCCCTACCTGCTCCCCCACCTGCTCCAGCCCACCCCGCTCCTCCTTCAGGCTGCTGAGTTCCGGGATCTGCCCAAAGCCAGGCATAAAAGTGCCTATCAGGCACCCCAGATCTTTGCTTCCCTTGGTGTCAGGGTCTGTCCTTGTCCCCTGTGCCTCCCCCAAGCCTCCTCTCTTCACCCTCCCCCCACCCTGCCTCACAAAGACACCCCTGACTCCCTATTGAAGCAAGTGCTGACATCCTTGTAAAAACAAATTTAATTTTCTTCCTTTTTTGGGACAGATGGGAAGAAATTGACGCCTTTGTCTCAAACCAAAAAAAAAAAAAAAAAAAGAAACAATATACCTCTTTTCCCTTTGACAGCCATTTTTTGGGAACAAAAGCTGGGAGCTGTCACTCCAGCAGGGACTGAACTAGTTTGGGGGGGGCACCAAGATGGGCTTTGTGCACATTTAAGGGGTGAATGTCCTTTCAATGGCAAAGCATAGCCCTCTTCCCAGGGCAAGGTCCCCTGAAACCCTGGACCTGGGGACTTTCTTCCAGGAAGTGGCTCCCTTGGGACCTAGGATTGGGGGGGCGGTGACCACCACTCAGATCCAGCCCCCAAGCTACCGTGACCTGGAGTCTCGGTCCACTTGAAGCTCTGCGACCATAGAGACTTCTGTTTGGAGGGGGAGTCAGCAAGGCAGGGGGGCATTCTTAACATTTGGGACTCCTCCTGCTAATGCTCTGGGGAGATGGCAGAGAAAGAGGACAATTTAGGAACCAGAGAAGACTCTTGAAACAAATGGGGCAAGGCTGTTGATTCTTGCAAGTGCTATGTCATCATATGTGACACACACACACACCACACACAGATGCCACAGACCTGTCTCTAAGCCACTCTAAGCCCACTCACTGCCATCTGGCTGCTTCTTGCTCCTGTTAGAGGATAGATAAGTTTGTCCTGGGGTCAGCAGGGGCCGGATCCCGACCAAGTGCATGTAAGGTAAAGCAATTTTGCACATATGGCACATATGGCCCTGCCCTCAGAAGGCTTGAGTCTGGATAAACGGATGATTGCACCCCAGTGTGATGAGCTCAGGGACAGAGAGCCCTAAGGAGTATGTCATAGGAAGTGCCTTTTGTATCTTTTTACTAAAAACACGTGTGTAGCAATTCCATGAGAGGTGGAAAAGGGTCAGAGGTCCTTAAAGGATGCATAGGAGTTGGCCACCAATGGGAGGGAACAGTGCATGCAAAAGCATGAGATGTTCAAGTGCTTGGAAAACCCAAGAAATTATGTGCAACAGGAACACAGGATTTAACTGAGCACTTCTGTTTGCCAGGCTCGATGCCAGGTGTGTTATGCACATTATCCCAACAGGGCCTCATGGCAGCCAAGTGGGGAGGTAGTGGTATCCCCATTTCAGACAAGAAAACTGAGGGCCCGAGGAGTCGAGCCACTTACCTCTGGGTCACAGATCCTGCTAGTAGTGGCAGAACCTAGGTCAGTGGATTTCCAGGGGAAATTCCGCGGTCCTAGTTTGCAGTAAATTCCAGGCATTGTTGAAGTAGAAAGACATTAGTAGCTGGAACCCTGGGATGAGGTTTTTGAAGACTTAAGACAAAATGTAGCAACATGAAGGAAAAGAGCAATTTTCCATGAACTTTTGTTCCTCTCGAAGCTCTCCAAATCTTATTTCAAAATGTACTGTGCGTGAATGCACTTTTAACGCTCCAAATTGACAGTGTAATTCTAGATCATCACCAGGTTCTGAAAATTGCGGAGTAGGGCTCTTTCCTCCAAAATTTCCATTCCTCTCTCTCTAGGAGTGGGAGGGAAATTTTTGCCCCTGCTTTAAAAATGCCCTACATTTTCCTCTCTGTTCTTGAAGTAGCAGGTAAGGCTGGCATCAGACCTTGGCTTTCCCTCCCTGGGTCCCTGTGTCATCATCGGTAGCGTGAACTTCCTTCAGCAGTAGTTGTGCAGATTAAATGAGATAATGTGTGTATAGCCAGGGGGCCCGTCACATAAGGATGCTCTTAGCACATGGTAAGTAACTGTTACTAAGCTGGAATGAGAAGCAGGGCTACAGACCCACAGGGAAAGTGGTGAGCTCACAGGGGTAGCAAGAAAGAGAAGAGCCTGGGGACCCCGCCTAGGGATCCCCCTGCTTCCTAGGCTCAGGAGCCACGGTGGAGAGTGAGAAGCCACGGGAGAGGCAGGAGGAGGATGGGGAGAATGTGCTGCCATGGAAACTGGAGGAGGAGGGTGTTGCCAGGAGGAGGGAGTGATGGAGAATGTCAAGTGTCAGAGGAGAATGGGGGTGGGGAGGACAGGAGGCCGATGAGAATAAACTGGCGCCCTCGACTTCAGTCTCCTGTATGGCCTGGGAAATCCCCGAGCCGTGTTTCAAGTCTCAACCCTGAAGCTAAGTGGCTGCATGAACCAGGCAAGGGGATTTGCCCTCTCTGAGCTTCTGTTGGCTCCTGGATCTCATGCAAAGGACTGGGTTAGTCTCTAATATGACAGTCAGTCTCTAATAAGATTCCTGGGTTTGATGGATTCTTGGCCACTTGGTAGTAAGACTTTAGGCCCTTCTGCAGGCCAAGTGCCTACCAAAGTGCTGGCACCTGGTAGGCCCCAATATAGGGTTATTCTCCAGGAATTGTGTGGCTGCCAGAGGCAGCTGCTGGAAGGAAGGGTGGTTGGCTTGGAATTTGAAATGCCCTCCAGGTGGAAGGAGGTCAGTAGGATCAGAAGTTCAACCAGTGTTCTGTGGGCAGCGAGAGTCCAGGTGGCCATCTGCTGGGTCTCAGTCCCCCCTTCTTTGTCTCAGTGACAGATCCTGAGCTGGGGACTACAGATCTAGAGTGGGAACCAGACCTAGAAATGCGAAACCTGCTAAGAAGGGACCCACACCCACCAGATCCTGGCCCCAGTGCTCACACAGGAAACACACAGAGCTTTCTTTCACCATGTATTTATTTGTTATTATTTATTCCTTTATTTCACTTCTGCACACCAGGCAGGTAATGCTAGGAGCTGGCAGGAATGATGGGAGAGTCGGGACTACTCTGAGCTTACCGATGGGGGTCAGGCCAGGACGCTGGCTGTGTGGCTCTGGGGTTCTGGCTGCAGGCAGTTTGGGAATCCAAAGCCAAGCTTCCAGAGAGCTGCTGAGGTCCTTCTAGGCTGGCAGGCTGATGCTGTAGAATGCATGGCTGAGAGGTCACCCTGGGCGTAACCCCCAGCGCCATTGCCATCGCAGGGATGAGCCTACCCAGGGTGCCCAGAGCTTTCACACATTCCACGTCCATGATAGCTGTTGTGACACTGTAGGTGACCTGCAGTGTTTACCTGTACCAAATTACATAGAGTAGCTCATCAAGCTTCCCAACCTGAGTATGAAATATGCTTTATTTTTATTACCTCCATTTTGCAGATGAGGAAACTGAAGCTCAGGGAAGGGAATGGCTTGCCCAAGGCCACATGGGTAGTTAAGGTCGGTCAAGTCCACTTCCTCCTTTGGCCTCCTACGGGGAAGCACTCTGATTACAGAAGGCCCCAGCGAGACTGTCCCATCCAGCTTGAGGCCACAGACTGAGCATTCCCTGTGCCAGGTTCTGTGCCTCAGTGCCTTGGCCACAGATGCTGCTATCACTTCCATACCAGCTGCCCAAAACACTGCTGTGACCTTGGCAGACCCCTCTCCCCATCCTTCCCTCCCTTCTTTGGAAGCCTGCTCCTTCTGTAACTTTTTGACTGCCTGCCATGTTTTTCTGCATGACCCTGGGCAAGACATTTCACTCTTTGAGCCCATTTCCTCCTTCGTGGATGATGACACTCAGCCGGTAAGAAGCTGAGATTTAGAAAGAGGCTGCGAATGGTGGGCCTTGTCTGCTCTGGTCACAGAAGTTCCCAGAAATGCCAGGCATGGTGACACATGTCTGTAATCCCTGCACTCGGGAGGCTGAGGCAGGAGGATTGCTGTGAGTTCAAGGTCAGCCTGGGCTACATAGTGAGTTCAAGGCAATCATGAACTGCATAGCGAGACCCTGTCTCAAAACAACAACAACAACAACAAAAATCTGGGCATGGTGTTGCACACCCATAACCACAGCACTCAGGAGGCTGAGCCAGGAGGAAACCGCCCCCCCCAAATTCCCAGCAAATGCAAGTGGACACCACAAGGGTGAATGATATGCCTGGTGCACAGCAAATGCTCAAGAAATGGAAGCTTTTACTGTCATCTAATGTTTTCAGTTACACGTGTTCCAGCCCTGTTTCTCAGTGCTGTAGGCAGGGCAGGGCCAAAGTTCTTCTCTGGTAACCACCTCCTTGAGTTCCAGAAGGAGCCTGCAGTGGAGAAGTGACTTTCAAGAGAAGTCTTCTCACCAGCTCCTTTTTCATGGCTGTCCTCTTGTCCCTCCCAGGGGCCAAAAGGTGGGAGGCAGCCTGGAAGGGCACAGGGGTCCCGATGGCCTCGGTTGTGGGCCTTTTCATCTGAACACTTGAGTCATGGGGATGGTGAATGTGACATCCATCTGATGGGACGCATCTTCTAAAATTCCCTCTTGAAATGACTCCCAAGGCAGGAGACAGGGAACGTGGTTTGGACTCTGTCCTCTACTTCCTTGCTGTGTGATGTTGGGCAGGTCTCTGTCCCTCTCTGGGCATCTGCACAATGGAGGAGCAGAGGTGGGAATTGATGGATCTGAGGGCTGTGCCATTCTGGGAGAGAACTGAGACTTCTCCCTCATGTTCCTTGACCCCAGAAACTGACATCTAGTGGTAAAATCCCTGGGCATTAGTCCAGAGACAGGGAAAAGCATGCCTGGGGGCTGACACCTGTCATGGCACCACCCTGCTTCAGGGGTGAGGGAGGTAGGCATGGTACTAATGAAGCTTGCCTCACACACCTGGCTTTACCCCTCTCAGGTCCCATCTTGGTACTTCCGCCCAACCTGTTTTCTCAATAAAATGAGCGTCTACATCCTTGTCTGTTTTGTTCATCTTTTTGGTCTCCTAGTGAGGGAGTCTGGAGGGTGACAGACTTCAGGAGAGCAGAGGCTCAGGACCTCAGAGTGTGCATGTGTGCGTGTGTGTGTGTGTGTGTGCGCGCGCAGCTTTGTCGTTAAGAGCCACAGTCTCCAGGCCTTCCCTGGCCAAACCAGGCTCCTGCTCCCAGCCCCGAAGCCCCCTGCCCCTGGCTCCCTAGAGCCCTTCCCAGCCACATACCCGTGGGGCTCCCGCTGCTTCCCTGTCCCCCTCCCTTCCACCTCAGGCCCTCACGGCCCCTTCCTTTGGCCCCAGAATCCCTCAAGGTGGCTCTGGGGCATCCCCTCCCCCAGAGACCTTCTCCACTTCAACTCCCTGGGGAGGAGTAGCTTTCTGATCAGATCTCCCTCCCCGGCACGTGTGACTCATCCTTAAGAGGTCACCAGGGCTTGGAGCCTCTCCTCATCCCCATCCCCAGCCTCTGCAAAGCCCTCAGCCAGGGGCTGCCCACCCTGGGCTCAAGGTGACCTGGAAGACCCAGCCCCCAGCCCCCACCCCACCCCATCCCCACAGACCGTGGGCAGGGAGCAGGGGCAGGGCGGGGCCGCCAGGCTCCCCAGGTCGGGAGGCGGGTTGACAGCCGGGCTTCCCCTGCTCAAGAGCGATGTCCCAGAGCCCACTCCCACTGAGGCTGGAAAGGACGGCTGTGAAGGTCAGTGTGTGCCTGTGCACGCATGTTTGTGCATGAACGTGTGCAGAGTGAAGATGTTTTTACTCACTTTTGCATGTACCCTGAGGAAAATATCTGTGCTACCACTCTGGGGCTCACTTTCCTCTTTTGTAAAATAGGATCAGTACTTGTTATAACCAGAACTTTTCTGAGAATCTAGTGAGACAACAGCTGTGCACGGTGATGGGGCATATTATTTTTAATTATTTTTAATGGGAAAAACACTCTCTACCTTTAACCTTCAATAGATCCCAGTTGCCTAGAAAATCCAGATGGCCCTTCCCAATGGGGGATTCTAAGAATCTAAATTCAAACTTGCCTGCCGCCTAAAGTTCCCTTAGAGGATAAAGGGACAAACTACAGGAAGAGGACTGCCAAAGCCCAGTGCAGGGTGGGCAATTCTCAGAGAGGTGGACAGCGGGGCCCTGTGCCAAGTCCATCACCCTTCCAGGTCACCGCACTCCCTCTGCCTCCCGGAAGCCTTTCTGATGGCTCCAGCTGCCCTCTGCTTCCCCGCAAGGATCTGCCCTGCTGCTAGGGGGCGCCACCGGCCCAAGACCTGCTCTCTCAGCTGGCTATTGAGAACATCACCAGGCCCATGGTGAAAGGGAAAAACTGTACAAGAGAAATTGTTCTTTTTAAAACTTTGTTCTTTTGAAATTGCCTAGCTCTAACTGCTTCATGGCTTCGTAATTACTTTCTTGACCCCTGTAAGCATGAGAGCATAACCGAACATGCAGGATGTCTGATTGTAACTGATGATCATTAATCTAGCCTTGTAACTGATATCACCCTGCTAGCTAATTGGAAGAACTGCCAGGCTGTTCTGTCTCGCCTTTGTACCTCCTGCTTGTGCATCATATAAAAGCCCTAGGCCACCAGAGATCAGGCCTGATATTTTGGGAATGATCCCAATCAGTGCCCATCGACGTAAAATAAATCTACCTCCATATCCTGGGTGTCGTTTTAGTGTTTCTGTTTGCCGTAGCAATGGGACCTCGCTGCTGCCAAGGGGAACAGAAAATCCAGTGGAAAGGAACATTAGGGTTTTTAAAAAATTCAATAACGTTTGTAGGGTTTCTCGGTCTCAAATTTAGGAACTGAGAAACCTGAGAAACACAGAAAAAAGGAGGAAAGCCAGGCATGGTGGCACATGCCTGTAATCCCAGCACTCGGGAGGCTGAGGCAGGAGGATTGCCACAAGTTTGAGGCCAGCCTGCACTGTATGGTGAGACCCTGTCTCGAAAAGAAAACAAACAAACAAACAAATAAAATTGTATTAACATCCAGGCTATTTCCTTATCAGGTGATTTCAGAGCCTTCTGAAATGGGGCATGAACTGTGCCCCTTGCTGCAGGATCAGGACTTCTCATTGGACCAGGGCTCTAGGACCCAAAGGTTAAAAAAAAGTTGTCCTTTCTGGGTGTGATGGCAAACACTTGTAATCTCAGCACTCTGGGAGGCTGAGGCAGGAAGATCTCTAGTTTGAGTCCACTCTGGGCAACTTAGTAAGACCCTGTCTCAAAATAAGAATTAAGTAAGTGTGCGGACATAGCTCAGTGCAAAAACCCTGGGTTCAATCCCCAGTACTGGAAAACAAAACAAAACAAAACAAAAAGGCGCTGCTGTGATTGGGTCCACATGCTCCACAAGGTCACATGCTAACAGGCCCATACCTGCCTAAGGCCACACGTACACACACTGGACTGTGTGTACAGCATCCACATACAAGCTCCACATCTTGTGTACATTGTTCTCACACAGGCTTTGTTGGCTGCCAGACATGCATCATTCACATATATCTGCACACATGTGTTCATACTACAGGTGTTCAGGTGCGCTTTCTATGCAACCTCCCACCGGGGCACATGCTTGTTTACACATATGTTTTTACACAGGAAGGGTCAAACAGCCCGGCCTGAAGAAATTTACGTCGGGCTTCCATACCAGGCTAATTTCACCGGCACTGCTGCCACCTACCGGCCACATTGTGAACTAGCATTCTTATTTGATTTCTACTCTTCCACGCTCTTTGTAGTTCACTCAGCAGCCCCACCTCTCATCCCTGAAGCTGTGCCCTGGAACTGATTCCTGAAAGAGGGCCATGAATGTGGTGGGGGGACAGTCACTGATGATGTGTTAGGCACTTCTGTCCTTTCCAACTTTTTTTTTTTTGTGGGTACCGGGGGTCAAACTCAGGACCTCGCGCGCCAGCAGGCGCCTGTGCCGCTGAGCGACATCGCCGGCCCTTTTTTCATATGTGGGTACCGGGAGTCGAACTCAGGACCTCGCACTTGCCAGACAGGCGCTTATGCCGCTGAGCCATCTCACCGGCCCTGTCTTTTCCAACTATTATGTTTTTTCAATTCCATGTGTCTTATGCAGTGCCTGACACATGATAAGTCCCAATAACCATTTTAATTGAATGGATTAAAAAGACCTTTAAAGTAAGTATTTTTTTAAAAGTAAGTATTTTTTTTTAAAGAGTCAGGTCTCGCTAAGTTGCTCAGGCTGGCCTGGAACTCCTGGGCTCAAGGGACCCCCCTGCCTCAGCCTCTTGAGTAGCTAGGACTACAGGTTCCCTCTGAATCGTAGGCAAGTATTTTTTACACATGAAGAAATGGAAAATCAGAGAGGGGAAATTACTTTGCCAAAGTCACACAACTGTCCTTTTGATAGGACAGTGCTCCGAAGAGAAAGAGAATTAAGAATCAGCCAAGCTAAACATGTTTACAGGGACCTGCAGAAGCCCACCCAGACCTCCACCCTGAAGGGCTCAGGCAACACCAGAGGTGCAGGAAGCTGACCTGAAGGGGTGACTTCCTGATAGGATTCCCCTTCCCTGAGCTTCTGCCTCAAATTCACTAATTCAAATTCTCTACTTGCTGCTTACAGTGTGCCAGGCTCTGTGCTCGGACGGAAGATCAGCAGTGGACCAAACAGACAAAAGTCCAGTCCCTGTCCTTATTCCAGTAGGGGGGTCCACATGGGCCCCTTCTTTGCTGTCCCACACCCAAGGGCTTTAGGGACACCTTTGACCTTCTCTTCCCCACACAGCTCTCCTGAGTGGATGGAGGATCCTAGCGATTGAGCAGGGAGGGGTGGGAAGGGCTGGCTCAGCCCCCACCATCCAGCATGGAGGCTGAGACCGTGACCCTGGGCTGGAATCCAGAAGCAGCCCTGGGTTTCATTCCAGCCTCAGCCGCTGGCTTGTTCCGTGACCTTGGCCAAGTCTTTTATTCTTGTTAGGTCTCAGTTTTGTCCACTGCTAAAGCAAACTGTTGGAGACACAGCAGTGGTCCCGACTTACAGCTCCTTACAAGGGCTGGGAGAAGCCAAGCAGGGAGGAGGGAAGGGGGAGAGCTGGTCTATGACCTCTGCCCCCTCTGCGTGCCCCACACCCACTGCTTCACGCAAAACTACCCTGCTTCCTTCCTTTCCCACACCGGCTTCTGTGAGAGTTTAAAAACCACTTGCACTGCAAGTGAAAATGTTAAGTCTCGGCCCATGTCTTACTGACCCCCAGATTGACCTGGTAAAGGCTGGGCCTGCATCTGGCTCTGTCTCCCACCCATGCCTCCCACAGTACCTAGCACAGGACGGGCTGCTCTCGGGGCTGGATTCAGGATGTGACTATCTGCCCTGACCACAGCCAGGTGACATGTGCTGACTGCAGGGGCTGAAACTGCAGACGAAACTCTGTACTGTCCAAAGGCCTCTGAGTGGCCCACACAGCACTGGCACTGCCCAGGGAAGCAAGGGCAAGTGGCCAAACCTTTCTGAGGCTTAAGAGGTTGGCCCTCCAAACCTTGAAGAGCAAAGGAGGGTTCAACAGGGCAGAACCAAGGATTACTGAGCAGTCCTGGTGGAGCAACCCGGCCCTCAGGATGTGGCCACACAGAAGGTGCAGGGGAGCCTTGATTCAGTTCCAGGTCAGAAGCTCTGGGAGAGCTGGGTGAAAGGCCTGTCTGGGCAGGGGTTGGGAGACATGAACCCAGGCCTTGCTCTTCTTCAGAGTCCCCAAATCTCCTATGGGAGACCTCACTCTTGATTCTAGTAAGCCCAGGGGTGGCCTCACACTTGCATGGGGCCTGGAAGGGCTCCTGGCCTGTGCTTCCAAAGTCATTATGTTTTTGTCTAGATTGGAAAAGTAGAATATGTTTTTATTCAATTAATCAAGACCACTTTCTCTTTCCATTCAGACTTCTCCTCCTTCCCACTTGTGTTCTCCACCTTGAAGTGGCCACGGGCAGTTTTTTGTTTTTTGGGTTTTTTCCAGTATGGAGATTAAACCCAGAGACTTATACTAAGCAAGCACTCGACCGCTGAGCTTCATCCCCAGGCCTTAAAAAAAAAATTATTTTGACACAGAGTCTCACCAAGTTGCCCAGGCAGGCCTTGAATTTGTAATTCTTCTGCCTCAGTCTCCTGAGGACTGGAATTACAGGCATACAACATCATACCCAGCATATTTTGTACTCTTAACTTTGTATTCTTTTTTCAAGAAGCCCCCAAATTGCTGGCCCCACAGTCTGGGATCTGCCCAATGAGTCTTTAGTTTCTCCAGCCTTGGAGGCCTTCATAGGAAAAAGACTTTTTTTTTCCTTTATTAAACTAGAGATGGAACCCAGGGCCTCACACACGCTAGGCAAGTATTATAGGCAGCTAAGTTAGGGTGTCATTCCCAAAGCACAAGCTCTACCGGTGAGCTCAGAGCCCCCCCTCCTCACTGAGACCTGGACAGCCCCCTCCCGGAGCCTGGACGGCTCAGCTCAGTGCCTCAGCTCCCGCCACTCTCTGCCCGCGAGGTGGCGGCAGACACCATTGTTCCCTCTCCCTTGTGCCTGCTTCTCCTCCATTCTGGTCCCCAGGAGCCAGAATCCCAGCTAGCCTCGAACACGTCCAGCAGCTCTTTCCTACCCTCCTAGCACACTGGGAGTGCCACCTTCAAGCCCCAGCCTTGCTGCTTAATAGCTGTGACAGTGAGCAGTTTACCTCGCCACACACATTTCAGTTTTCTCAGCCTCATTTTACTCATCCATAAAGTACGGGTATCTCCTCGGAACAGGACTGGCCATCACTGACTGTTTTAGCAGGGGCTCTGCAGAAGGCGCCTCCACTGGGAAGGGCTTCTCTTGGCGGGATTGGCCTCTGCCCCACGCAGCTTCAACAAGGAGGACCTCCCGGACAGTGGGTCTTGCAGAGCCCTTACGTGTTTGAGGGTGGGCACCCTCTATGCCTAAGTGCAAGATATCCTCAGACTATGTGTTTTTTGTTTGTTTGTTTGTTCTTATTTTAAGTTTTTTTTTTGGAACCGGGAATGGAACTTAGGACCTCGCGCTTGCCAGACAGGCGCCGTGCCGCTGAGCTATACCCCTGGCCCCTTAAGTTTATTTTGAGTTGCAGTCTCACTGTGTAGTCCAGACTGGCCTTGTACTCACTGTATTGTCCACGTTGGCCTCCAACTTGTGGCGATTCTCCTGCCTAAGCCTTGTGAGTGCTGGGATTACAGGTGTGCACCACCATGCCTAACTGGACTATGGTATTAAACTCAGCTTTTTCTCCTTCCCTGCCAACTTCTTCCTTCCCCTTGGAGAGGCACTGCAGCTTCCTGCCAAATTCAATGGCTTCCTGGGATCAGACTTCCAAATGGATCCTCCTGGGGAGGGATCCCTAACTCCCCTAACTCGTTGCCCACCACCAATCTCCACCCCCATGACTGCCGCACCTCAGCTAAAGCATGGCTGGCTCCACCTCAAGGCTTAAAGCTGGCCTCTGAGGCTTTCTACAGTTTGGTCTCACAATTCATTCTTTGCCTAATATATACCGGCCTGTTTTCTGTTCCCAGAGCACACTTTTGGATGCTACCTCCAAGCCTTTGTGCTGGCTGTTCCTCCACCTGAAACACCCTGTCCCCTTCCCAGGTACTACATTCATCCTCCAGCATCTAGCTGGAAGGTCGGTCATCTCCTCCAGGCAGGCTCCCCTCATCCCTCAGGTGGAACAGCATTGCCCTCTCTGGGCTCTGAGTACACAGCTGCTTCAGGACCCTCTCAAAGCAGGCTGGGACTCACAGCAGGAATGGTCATTACTGATGGACAGCAACTCATACTTCACAAATGGCTCGCCTTTCCAGTGCGTGGGTTGGGAAAGGCAGGGAAGGCTCCAGCCACTACCTCATCTGACTGCTGAGGAGATGTGCTCAGGGGAGGTCAGACCCCCAGGAATGGCCTGAATGCAGAGGTGGTATTCAGACACACACTCTTGCCTCAGGCCCCAGCTTCCCTTTCCTCTTTCCCATGCCTTGTGGCCTGCTTGAAACCTTCTCCTTTTGGACTGAGAGGATATTGGTAAATTTTTATTTTTATTTCTATTTATTTACTTTTTAATACAGGGTCTATGTTGCCCAGGCTGGCTTTGAGAGCTGCTGGGCTCAAGTGACCCTCCTGCTTCAGCCTTCTTGAGTAGCTGGGACTACAAGTATACTTTTATTTTTATTTTATTTTGTAGTCCAATTTTAATAATGAGCTCAGTAAAGTTCTGTTGAAGTAACAGATACTCCCATATATGCATACACTCCCTTCTCCACTCCCATCTGTCCCCTGGCCTCTTTATCACCCAACTCAAGCTCATTTGACCCCAGTGGCAGTGCCCAGGCTCTGGCAGGATAAGAAGTCAGCTGGAGGCCCAGACCTTCTTAGAGGAGAAAGACACACAAACAGGTTCCTTCCCTGCCCCCAGGCTTATCAGTCCTCCACAGGCCCCAGCAAATTGGGTGCTCAGCCTTTGAAGGACAGCTGCCCCCTGCCTGTTGCCTCAGGCACTCTGTCACCTAAGAGCTGTGTGACCTTGTGCTATCGCTTCAGCTTTCTCAGCCTCAGACCCTCTTCAGAACGTTTTGGGCTGGAATGAGATAAAATGAGAGGATGCACTTACAATATGAAAATGTGAGCGGCCTCTTCAGGAGGCCGCCTCTCACAGGAAGCATTTCAGGTAGGGTCTGGGGAGTGACCAAATTAGCCCCTCCCAGTGCTAAGAATTCCCTGGCAGAGACAGTGAGACAGGGGCCTGAAGTCTAGGCAGAGATAACCCACCCACCCACCACATGGTGACTCACAAGGTCCTGTTTGCCCACGGAAGTGCGAAGGTCACCTCAACAAGAAACACACACAGGTGCCTGGGTAGAGAGGCCTAGGGGCAGAGCAGAGCTTTCTGGTCCCAGGAACTTCAGGATGTGTGGGTGGGCTGTGTGGGCGGGGAGACCTCTGTTTATGTGACACATAGACACAAAGTCACACCCACTATACAAATTCACAAACAAGAGCACATCCTCACAGGCACTGATTCAAACCACACACCCACCCCCAAACTACACAAGGACTGGAGACACAGGATCACAAACACATTCCCAGAGGTGAATGCACAAGGTCGGAAACAGAGACTTCCCTGGTCACCCCAACACGTGCACTCACGTATGCGCCTGCCCCGTGCACGCGCGCACACACACACACCACCGGCGCGCATTTATCAGGCTGGGGCAGGCGCTGGCACTGCTGAGTCACCACAGGCAGCTCAGCTCAGCCCAACGGAGCTGGAGCCGCGCGCCTGGCCCGGCAGGGAGGGGCGGGCCTGTGCAGCTCTTTAACCCTGGTCACCCGCTGCTGCCGGACTCTCCGTTCCTCCGTCCTTTCACTAAGTCAGGGATGGAGGTGGGGACCGTGGTGGAAGCCTCCGTTTGCAGAAGCCAAGTCAAAGAGTTTGCAACCTGCTGTCTCCTGGGTGCACGAATACTTGTGGAAGCAATTAAAAAACACTGCGACATTCATTATTGAATAGATGCATATATATTTTTACATACTGTCATTCAATGATCACAACAGTTCTACATAAAGTTGGGACTATTATTAATCCCATTTTAGCCTGGACAGGAAATGGCTTGCCCAAAGGCACAAAGCTAGTAAACACCGAGCCCAGACTCAGCTGCCTGTAGATCTTTAGCTCTTAGCGATCAGGCAATAAACAGTGCCAGATGGCACAGGCATACAAAGGCAAGTGAAAGGTGTGTCAGTATGCTTGGGAGCCTGGACGTGTGTGTGTGTGTGTGTGTGTGTGTGTGTGTGTGTGTGGGGTATGATGGGCTCTGGAAAAGAGAGACCAAGGCCCTTAATTCTAAAGCAGGAACTTACTCAGAGAAGGCCTCAGTGAATGTGGAGGGTAATAAGTGAATTTATGACTTAATTCATTTATGTACTGATATAACATCGCTAGTCATCATAAACGCTAACACTTATTGGAGGCTTACTCTGAGAGTGGTACTATTCTTAGCACTTTACACAGATTATTTTATTTAACTTTGGAAAAAACCCGTGAGGAAAATACTTTTATTAACACCATTTTACAAAAGGGAAACTGGTTTGGAGAGAGAGAGTAGCTTGCCCCAAATAATGTAGGGTAGTAAGAGGTAGCTTGGGGATTCACACACAGGCAGATCCCAGAGCCTAACTAGTAGGAAGATCACTAAATTCATAGGGAGCCACTTACCCTCAGTGGGCCTCAGCTTCCCTATTTATCCAAAGAAGGGATTAACTTAAATGGCTCTCTGGTATGGAATAGTCTATGATTTTATGAATCCGTGATTCTGCCACGCAGAACAGAGATTGTGTTTGTTCTCTGCGCGGGGAAGTCCTGAAGGGCAGGTTTGACCTTCATCTGATGAAGAGTTTTTCAAATCTCGAGGTGGTTTTAAAATGAGAGTCCACTCTGAAAGGTGGTGAGCTCCCCGTCATTGGCATTATGTGAGCAAGCAGTGACCTATATATAAGCCCCTTCGAGCGTCGATGGAATGGAACGTCAGGGGGAAACGTCACTGAGAAGTGTGGCAAGGTGGGCACAGGAGGACCCAGAACCCACATTCACTGAATGCTTTTTCGCGTGCCAAACCCATGCTTGGCATTTAACATATATCGCTAATTTTCAAGAAAACAGTGTAAGGTTTACAGCTGAGAAAACTCAGATTCAGAGAAGTGACTCGCTCAAGGTTGCACAGGACGAAATAGTGGAACAGGTAGGTCATCCAGGTGAGTTACGTCAAGGTCGCTTTCCTAGACCCCCTATGACCAACCCCGTTTCGAACTAGTACCCTTAGTGGCAGCACCGCATGGCAAATTGCTTCATACTTTAGTCATATGACTTCAGAACCCACAGCAGGCAATCCAGGAACTCCTGGCCCTCCCCTCTTCTGACCCCTCGGGTTCACCGTGAACCGCCTAGGGGGCTACACGTCCCAGCCCAGCTGCACCTGCAGCCCCCGCCCATTCCCGGTTGCGGCGCTCGCTCTCCCCAGGCTGGTCCTGCCCGCCGCCCCGCAGATTGGCAGTTGCCTGCGCCAATCGGAGGGCCTCCTGGGGCGAGGGCGGGGCCTGCGTCAGAGTTGCCCTGTCAGTGCAGGTGGAGGCCCCCGGCGGGGCAAAGTGGCTGGAACCTCTTAAAGGGCGAGAGCGGCTGAGAGCCAGAACGCGGCCCGGCCCGGCCCGGCCCGGTCCCCGCCCTGTCCAGCCCAGGTGAGCCTGGACCGCCTGAGGGGGGCGACCCTCAGTTCCCGGGAGGGACAGAGCGCGGGACAGATGATTACACCCTCAAGGGCCCGGGCCGTCCTGGGAGGGGGAGACCAGGGTCCAAAGGTCCCGGGAGGAGGCTCGCTGCAGAGGTCCTGGGTTCCAGGGTCCGAACTCGGGGTCCATAGGGGCTTGGGTGTCTCGAAGTTTGGGGTACGGGGAGGGGCTCGGGTCCGGAACCAGCCTCGTGCCGCCGGCGTCCCGGGTCGGGTCTCGGCGCGCGCCCCCGAGGAACCGCACAGTGAGGGCCCCCGCACCGCGCCCGGCCGCCCGCGGGCTCCAGCCCGGCCACCGCAGCAGGAGGGGCACCGGCCGGGATCCCCGCGCCCCGCTCCGGCCCTTACGTAACTGGGTTTTCGGACCCAGGGACCCACGACCCAGGGCGCCGGCTCTGCCCGCCCGGGTGGCCCTGCGGTCGCCGCCCCGGCCCTACGCGCTCCCTTCCAGGCTGGGTCTAGGAACTTCCTTCTGCGTCTGGTCTTCCGCGGCTCTGTCGGGCTCAGGTTCCTGCTCGCTCTCATCCCTCGGTTCCCCTCTCGTCTTCTCTCCCGTCTCTGTGTGGCCCAGTCGCTCATTGCTGTCAGTCCTCATTCTTGCCCGAGAGTTGTCTCGCCCTCACCTACACTTTCCCGCAGGCCCCACCTCTTTGGGGTAGCAGAGACCCCTCCCCTCCAGCAAGTTGGAGGCGGGGACTGGTCCTGATAGACCCCAGCCCCGAGCTTGCCCGGAAGGGGCAGGGGAGGAGTGTTTTGGTGGGGTTGGGTAAGGTTATTCCGGGACCTATAGCTTCCCTGAAGCAGGGAGTGGCTGCATGTGACCCCTCAAGTTCCTGGGCTAGGGTGGAAGGCCCTTTTCTCAAGGAGGAGGTTTGGAGAGAGCCTGGCTGGGGTGGGCTTTGGGGCAGTTGGGAGGCCCTGTGAGAGATGCAGGATGCCAAGTCAGGGTCAGGTCCTCAGCTACCGAAGGGTGAGGGAGGGACCAGGGAGGGGCCAGCGCACTCGTACAGCCCTCCCCTTCAGTAAGCTCCCCACCTGTACCCTTGTTACAGGCCTGGTGGACTATGTTGCAGGAGGATGGGGTGGGGAGGGACCCATGGGGGGGATACCAGAGAGACTTGCATGGGGATGGGGGTGGGGGAGAGTGGAGATAGAAGTGACAGACTGTCAGTCTAAGGAGCACAGTCAGAGAGACGGGCACCTCAGAAATAACTTCTGTACCCTGCAGATTCTGATACCTGCTGCTCTCAGGGGCATGTAAATAAGATGATTTAGCAGTTGTGAGGTGGGAATTATTAACTCTGACTAGGAATGGGGGAAGGGAGGCTGTAGAAGGAGGTGGAAGGTCTGAGAAGGAAACCAGAAACTATAAGGATCAGAGAGGGAGGAGAAAAGGAGGGAGGGAAACATCAGTGCTCTGTAGGCTTTGCATGCTGCAGAACTGTGTTTGAATCCTTGCTCTGCCACATCCTTGCTGTGTGACCTTGTATGAGTCACTTCACCTCTCTGAGCTCCAGGTTCTTCTTTAGTCAATAATCTCGACCTTATAGGCCTTAGCAAAGTCAAATGAGGCACTAAGGCTAGCAGAATGGTAACTAGTCTGAAAACAGACCAGCAGGGTGTTTTAAAAAGTGAATGGAGTAGGGAAGCCCTGAGGTTTCCCCTGGGTGTATACAAGACAATCAGGCAGGGGCTGCCAGGTCACAGCTACATGGGGCATGGGTGGAGCACCTGGGTGTGTGAGTGGCGCTCAGTGAAGTGAGGAGGCCCCATGCCTGCTGTCTCTGGATCAGCCCATCCCTGCACCAGCCTGGCCTCCCTCTGTAGACCCCAGGTGCCAAAAGAAGCTCTTGGAGCTCCCAGGCTGCCCCACCCCCTAGACCATTGGAGGTGGGGCCCTGGCAGGGCAGGGCCAGCACCCTCTCTGCAGAGTGGACCCTGGCCAGGAGCCTGCCTGGCTGTGCTGAGCAGGAACATCCCATTCTGGCTGGGAAGATGCTGACGCTGTGCAGGCCCTGTGGAAGCCCAGAGCTCTGTCAGCTGGAGCCAGGCCCAGCTGGGGGCACCTGGGCTTCAGGGCGAGACAGAGTCTGGGGTGGGAGGGAGAAGGGAGATGCAAGAAGAGAATCCTGGAGGGGACTATGAAGTGGGAAACCAGAGAAGAACTTCATTTAGTTCATTTGATTATTCCCAAGTCCTTTTTTTTCTTTTCTTTTTTTTTTTTTGGTACTGGGAATTGAACTCAGGACCTCATGCTTGCCAGGCAGGTGCTGTGCTGCTGAGCTGTATCCCCACCCCTCCCAAGTCTTTCCTGAGCACCTACTGTGTGCTATATAGGTTTGCCAGCCACAGAGCTGAAGAGGATACTATCAAAAGGCTCACCATGGAGGTCCTAGTGGCCTGAGATTTGTTCGGTTTCAGAACGGGTCTGTATGACAGTCCCCTCTGTGTGTGTGTGGGCTCAGAATTTCTACAGTGTTTAAGATTCTGAGATTTACTAATGCAACTAAGATTCTACCCATTTATAGTCTGTGAGCCAGGCACTTTTCTTTGTGGGTCTCAATTTCCCTTTCTGTGAAATGGGGAAAGAAGATTGAGCTTGGAATCTCTGTCGATGTTCTAGCACCCATTACTATCACCTTGAGACCCGGTTTGGAATTGTCTATCACCTGCCCTTGTCCCATGTGAGGGGACAGGATGGGGCAAGATCAAGGTTAAGTGTGATGAGCCCACAAATCATTTAAGCAAGGCTTTTGCATTGAGCTATGTCCTGGTGCCCCCCTCCCTGCTTTTTAAATTTTCGACAGGGTCTTGCTAAAATTCTCCTGGCAATTTTCCTGCCTCAGCCTCCCAGAGTGCTGGGATTACAGGCATGTGCCATCATGCCCAGCTCACAAATCCTATTCTTGGCCTGTGTTCTCTAATTATAACTAGGAAGTAGCCTCTATTTATTTATCTACCCACCTACTTATGTATGTATTTATGTAGTTCTGGGATCCATCCCAATCTCAGACATTCTAGGCAAGTGCTTTATCACTGAGCTACACCTCTAACCTGAGCCATTCCCTCTTAAGCACTTCCTATGAGGCCCAGGTCTGATGGTGCATGCTTGTAATCTCAGCAACTTGGGAGGCTAAGGCAGGAGGATTTGTGAGTTTGAGGCCAGCCTAGGTGATTTAGCAAGATCGTATCTCAAAATATAAAAAGGCTAGGGGTGCAGCTCAGTGGTAGAACAGATACTTGCTTAGCATGCTTGAGGCCCTGGGTTCAATTCCTAGCATGGGGAAAAAAAAATAATAATCTAGTTAGATGCTAGCTGGATCCTAGCTTGACTACTTAACTAGGGCTGGCGCTGTGCAAAGACAATCCTAAGGACACACAAAAGAAGTCCCTTTGCCTCCCTGTCCTCATCTGCAAGATGAGAACAGTAATAATTTCACCTTTGTCCATGCCCTGGGTACTGTGAAGGTCAAAGATGAGGCATTTGGAATATCACAGAAGAGTGTGGTTTCTGGTTATTTTTCAGTCCAAAGCTTCAGTTCTGAGACAGCCGCTCTGTGGAGATGCTTTATGGTGGGGATGTGGAGAGGGCCCTGAAAGCAGCACCACTATTCACTGAGTAATTACCTTGCGTCAGGCATTGTGCTCACTGTTCGAGTTGTCTCATTTGGTCCCTATAGCAACCTTGTCAGGTAGGTGGTGGCCTCGCCCATGCTGTAGCCCCCTGTAATAATAGTAACTAACAGTTACGAATAGCTCATTTTGTGCCAAGCATTGCTCAAAATGTTTTTTTTTTATATATGAACTCGTGTAATCCTCACACTAATCCTGTGAGGTGGATAGTAATACTATCTCCATTTTACAGATGAGTAAATGAGGCATGGAGATGTTTAAAAAAAAAAGTAGGCCCAACTCACAAATGATAGAGCCATAAATGATAGAGCCAAGATTTGAACCCGAGCTCTTAAGTCTCCTCCTGGAAGAACTCATCAACACAGTTGTCATTCCGTAACCGTTTATGTGATTACTTCCTCACTGCATCGCAGGCTCATAAGGGCAGGGAGAGATCTGGCTTCTTCAGACTGTGTCTTGTCTAACACCTGACCCACAGTAGGTCCCAGTAAATGTTGGTTCCCTGGGGCTCTGCTGCCTCCAGTGAGCTGGGTGCTGTGAGGCCTGATGAGCTCAGTGTGGATTATCAGATTACTGCTGCCTGGGAGGGTGCCCAGCAGAGCCCTAGAGGCAGAGGGAGATCCTGGCTGAAGAGGGGGCCCCATAGAGCTTGTTTATTGACTGTGCTGTGAGTCTCACTGCTGTGCTTTGCTTCCATGTGCTGCTGCGGCGATGACTCCACGGCCTCTCTGACTGGCTGCGTGACTCCGTTGGCTGCTTCTGGGTGAGTATGAGTTTGACTTACATGGACTCTAATGCATGTCCCATGGCTCTGAGGCCACCGGGAGATGTAAGGAGAGGCTGGGGTGGAGGCCGAAGTGCTGAGAAAAGGCACTCTCTGAAGTTAGGATCCTACCGCAAGCAGGGCTGAGATCTCTGCATGCTTAACACACTGGTAGTGGTTTGCGGGTCACGTGATACAGTGTAAAGTGCTCAGGGGCAGAGAGCCTGGAATAGAATCCTTATTTTGCCACTTACAGATGGTTGGCTCTTTGTATCTCAGTTTCACATCTGTGCAGTGAGAATATTAATACTTTCCAGACGCAAGTACTGTATATCTGTTTCTTTACTCATATAAGCACCACGAGGGCAGGTGCTGTGTTCATCTGTTACACTGCTATGTCTCTAGCACCTAGGATATGTAGTAGTTGTTCAGTGAGTATTTCTGAATGGACGAAGACATGTTTCAAGCATCTGCTGTGTACCTATCAATGTGTTTGTGCTGGATTAAATGGCTAATGGATATGAAGTTCCCAGCATCACAGAGACTCAGTGAATGTCAGACCCCTATTAGACTGAGTTTGTTGGAGGCTGTTAAAGTGGGCTGTGGGTTCTCTGAACCAAGTGAGGGACCAAGTACCACACAGGTGTTAATTAGCAGAGAGAGGGACCTAGGTCACTAGAGCTCTTGAGGAGGGAGCAGCAGAACCTTTAGCTTTCATCAGAAGAAAAGGGCATGCCAGGTGTGGTGGGGCACACCTGTAATCCCAGCACTCAAGAGGATGGGGGATGGGGGATCACTGTGCGTCCCAGGCCAGCCTAGGCTATGTAGTGAATTCAAGGCCAGCTTGAACTACTTAGTGAGACCGTGTTTCAAAAAGAAAAAGGGGCTGGGGATGTAGCACAGTGATACAGCACTTGCTTAGCACATGGCAGGCTCTGGGTTTGGTCCCCAGTTCTACAAAAAACAAAACAAAGCCAAAAAAAAAAAAAAAAAGAGAGACAGGCAGTTGGGAGGGGTGAGGAAGGACTGTCTTCCCAATACAGCTGCTTTCCTAGCCTTATGACCTTGCGCAAGTCATGAAACTGTCTGGGTCTGGGAGATCTCATTCCAGACATACATATCACAACACTTTCCCCACATTCCACTTGGCTTCCTCCAGTCTTGGGCTTATTCTGGGAGGGGACTAAGTAATTTTTAGAAAAAAATTTTTTTTTGTCTTTTTGAGACAGGGTTTCGCTATGCAGTTCAGGGTGGCCTTGAACGTAATTTGTGGCCCAGGCTGGCCTCGAACTTGCAGTGATCCTCCTGCCTTAGCCTTCCGAATGCCGGGATTACAGGTGTGCTCCACCATGCCTGGCAGGACTAAGTAAAATGTCCATCGTTTTGGCACCTTTCTCCCACTTTTAGCTTCCTATCTCTCTGGGACTAGATCCAGGAGTGAGGAGCCCTTGAACTCCCCAGCAGACTGCCCAGCCTTTGGGATACAGGTTGGGCTGTGCCTGCTATGGATATAGCTGAGTGGAGCTTCCAGCTCAGCTGCCTTTAGTGGGGTGCCTGTAAAATAGGGTTAATGAAGGATACTTCCTTGGATAATTGTTTAATCAGAACATGATCTGAATGGATTATGGTCCATACTACTACTTGGCTCTTGTTGAGGAGGCTCCAGGGAGGGCCCTGGAGAATTGTATCCACCTAGGCTAGGGATCTCGAGAAGCTCTCGTCATCATAGGTATTATTGCTATTTATCACATGTTTCCTGCTTCTGGGGTGGCTGTTATATACTGTTTTAGACACATGTCTTCCAGTGACACTCTGAGCTAGGCATTGTCGTCCCCGCTTTATGGATGAAGGAACTGCACTGGGTGATCAAGTGAGTTACAATTATTTATGGGGTGGGGGAAGGTGGGGCTCAGATCCAATTGTGCTGATCCTAAGGCCCAAATTCTTTGTGTGAAACTCTCTTGTCTCCCCCAAGGCGGCAGAAGTACACATGAGTCCTCTTATACCTTGCCAGTGCCAGCACAGCACTGATGGGAGCTAGTGGGGTGTTGGATAAATACACACACACACACACACACACACACACACGAACACACTGCTCACCACCCATGCCTTGGTGTTCTGCGTTTTGAAGAGGGGAGATAACAGAAAGCAGGAGAAGACTGGGCAGCATAGTGGTTGAGGGTCAGAGAGACCCAGTGAATCTAATATCTTACTAGTTGTGTGACCATAGGTAAAATACATAACCTCTTGGAACCTCAGTTTTCTTATCTATAAAATAAAGATAATAAAAGAACCTGCCTACCTCCCAGGGTTCTTGTGAGGATTAGTGAGGCCTGAGCACCCAATAAATGGTAGTAATGATTGTTATTATAATTATGAGCATTATTCTGGGATTACAAAGATGTCCCTCTTGGGACAGTGGAGATCAGGTCTGGAAAGGAAGTGCTGGAGACAGGTGGATAGCAACCTCAGGTAGCTGACAGGTTCTGAAAGGTGCCTGCAGGGTGAAGAAAGGGAGTGGCCCATGGAAATAGCAATGTAACTCCCTTTCCTGGTCATCTGCTTTTACTTATGCCCACTCTGTGAGACCCTGTGCTGTCATGGGGTCCAGAGATGAATCTGCATACTTCTGTTCCCTGTCTCCCTAGAGAGCTCTGAGTCTGGGGAAGAAGGACCTAGAAAACACCAACTCTACCTCTGACTGAGGCACCGAAGCGTGACTAGATGCTCTTAGGCAGAATCCGGGAGAAGGGACATTCCTGGGGGAAGGAACTGCATGTGCCAAGGCACAGAGCCATAGCCTGCACTGTGGGGAAGGAGTGCAGCTGGAGAGACAGGCTCAGGAGAACTAAGGGGACTTGACGTACGGGCAGTGGGGAACCACTGGATATTAAGCACGGAAGAGCAGGTGCAGGGGCCACTGTCCAGGTGAGGAATGCTGAATGTTGGGCCTAGGACTGGGTCATGAAGTGGGGGTGAGGTGGGGTGGATATGAGGTCTGTGTAGGAGACAGAGCCAGGAGGAAGTGATAATGGACTGCAGCAGGAAGGAGAGACAAAGGTGAGAGTAAGATCATGGCATCTGGGGTGACTGGGCCCATTGGCTGAGGGGTTTTGTCTGGGAGGAGGAGCCAGAGCTGGGTTAGCGTTGGCAAAAGCCACTCATCTGCTCCTTGCCATCAACTGACCGAGGTGCTGGCTATGTCTGGGCTGGACACTGGGGCAAGGCTTCTGGCCACTGTCTTAGGGATCCCTTGCAGTGTCCCTGGTGGGTCCAGCAGGGAGGACAGCTCTGTGAGGTCAGGTCCTGGCAGGGGACTGCATGGCGCAGAGGAGCCCTGGGTTCTAGGCCTATGAACCAGTGTCACTGACTGTCTAGGTGATTTCAGCAGTCACTCCCTCGCTCTTGCCCTCGCCCTCCTTTTCCTTGAGAGTGAGGATAGGAAAACCTGTTTTGCCTGCCTCATAGACTGAGTGATAAAATGCAACTAGACAACAAACATTTATGGAGTACTGAGCTGGGCTGGGTTCTGGGGGCACAAAGATGACTCACATAGGTTCCTCCCTCTCAGGTGCACAGTGAGCCCAGGGGAACAAGTGGTTAACTCTTTCTAGGTATCAGAGGAAAAGAGAGCTAAGCTAGAATTTGAAGGATGGACATAAGCTCTTGAGTTGGGCAATACAGGGAACAACCTTTTAAGTATAGGGCAGCATGTGAAAAGGCTCACACTTACCTATTGTGCTCAGGGTGCATAAGCACTGTGGTTTGGTTGGCTGGAGCAGAAAGGGAGAGGCGGTGTTGGGAGATGAGGCTGCCCAGGGAAGAAGGTTGTATCATGCAGGGCTGTGAGGATCACCCCTGGCTCCCCTCTCCTTCATGCACCCTCACAGCTGCCTGCTGTGCTCCCTCAGGAGACTGCCAGGACCCCCCCCATATCCCTGCCTTTCCCCTCTGCACCCCAGTGCAGCCAGATGCAGAGGTCCCCTCTCTCAGGAGTCAACAACCTGGGCTTCCTGCCAGCCTTGCCACTGACTAGCAGCGTGGCCTTCAGTCACTCCCTTGCCTTTTCTGCACCTCACTTTCCCCTCAGTAAAGTGGGGATGGTAGGCTTTCATCACAGGGAAGGGCAAGGCTTCAGTGAGGTAACCCCTGCAAATGGCCTGGCCCAGTGCCTGTGTGTAATGTGCACCTGTAAACAGGAGCTCTAATTAAATCATTATCTGGACTCCCTCATCTCCTCAGCTCCACCCACTGCTTCCCCTGCCTCGCCTTGCAGCCAGCCCTGGCCAACAGAGGAAGGCAAAGATTAAGAAACAAGCCCAAGTCTCCAGAGGGGTCTTGGCCCACTGCCGAGCTGGCTCCCCTCCTGTCCCTTGCTCCCCTGGGCCTCAAGCCCAAGGACTGTCAGTCCTAAGGCCGGGGCACCTACCCACCAACTACCCTAGAGGACCCTCCCTGTTTGGGGCCCAAAGCCAGCAGCAGCCTGGAAACAGGGACAGATATTTGGAAAATTTATAGCTTTTTTTTTTCCCCTGGAAGTCCATAATCAGGCTTTTTTCTGGTGCTTGGGAGAAGACTAAGTGTGATGTCCTGTATCTCTGCTGGCTCATCCCTGGGCTTATAGGATGATACAATAGATGCTGGTCACCAGGTCCCTTTAGGTACAGATGTGGGAACTTCAGATAAGAGTGGGCAGTTGATGGTACAAGGTTACTCAGTAGGAATCTGGGTCTCTGGCTCTTTTTTGCTCTGTCCCGTGAATGGGTGTAGCATGATGACCTTGGCTGTCACTTTACCTTTTTTTTTTTTTTTTTTTTGTGGGTACCGGGGGGTCGACCTCAGGACCTCGCGCACCAACAGGCACCCGTGCCGCTGAGCGTACTTTACCTTTTTGAGCCTCAGTTTCCTCCAATATAGAATGAGGCTGACTTTGCTGGGAGGACTGGCAACAATAGATAAAGCACCAACTGAGTCCTCAAGAGTAGTTATTGTTACTGCTGCCCCTTAAAAACTTCTGAAAAGAATTCTGAATTAGACAACTGGGCATAAAAATAAAACAAGTCCTAACACAGAGCCCTGAGGCTAATTCGCTCTTGAGGAAATAATGCCATTTTCTTGGTAAAGGAAGGAGCTGGGTATAGTGGCACATACTTGTGATCCCAGCTACACAGGAAGATCACAAATTTAATGCAGCCTGGGCAAATCAGTGAGACTCTGTCTCAAAATAAAATTAAAAAGGCCTGGGGATGTAGCTCAGGGGGAGAGTACTTGCCTAGCATATGTGAGGCCCTGGGTTCAACCCCCAGTACCACAAAACAATAAAATAAAAACAAACAACAACAACAAAAAAACACCTTAAGCCAGGCACAGTGGTGCTCACCTATAATCCTAGCACTCAAGAGACTAAGGCGGGAGGACGGAGAGTGGGAGGCCAGCCTTATCTACATAGCAAAACCCAATCTTAAACAAATAAGACTGAAGAAGAGTATGTACACATTGGGGTGGAAAGAAAAATGTTAGAGAATAGATCTTAAAATCTTCCACCCTTTAAAACAGTACACTTTAAGTGTGGTTTTTAGGTCTCAAAAACAAAAAACAAAAAAACTTCTGCCCCATCCTTTCCCAGGGCAGGAATTTAAAGTATTTGATATGGTTTCCTACTGAACACCTGATAAACCTGTTTTAAAGCCAGAGGCTCAGCATCTTTTCCTCTCTCAGTTGGCTGGGACACTCTAGCCTCACCCAAGACACTTGCCCTTCTGCAGGCTCCTCTGACTAGATGCCACCTCGAGCACTTTGGAAAAGCCGAGCATAGGAAAGGTCTTGTACTACCCAGGCCTAGGCCAAGGGGACAGAGGCAGACTGTGAGCTCCTTGGACCTGCAAGTCCAGACTAGGACAACGTGAAGACTTCTGCAGAGACCAGGAAATAGCCTAAAAGAGAGAACCCGGCCCCAAATCCAAAATGGAGCAGAGTAGGAGGAACACCGGCCCTTCCAGCTCTTCCCATTGCAAGACTTTAAGTCAATCACCTGCCGCCCTGAGCTTCTGTTTTTGAATTTATGAAAGGGAGGGGATGGGTTGATGTCAGTGGTTTCTGCTGATACTGTAGGATTAGATACTCCAGGCGTGGTGGCACACATGTGTAATCGCAGCACTTGGGAGGCTGAGGCAGAAGGAATGTGAGTCTGAGGCCAGCCTGGGCTACATAGTAAGACCTTGTCTCAAACAACAGCAACAAAAGTAGGGGTCTGGGAGCTGAGAGGCTTCAGTTTATTTATTTTTTATTTATTTATTTTTTTTGTGGGTACCGGGGGGTCGACCTCAGGACCTCGCGCACCAGCAGGCGCCCGTGCCGCTGAGCGATATCACTGGCCCCTTTTTCGTATGTGGGTTCCGGGAGTCGAACTCGGGCCGTCGCGCTTGCAAGGCAGGTGCTTACGCCGCTGAGCCATCTCACCGGCCCGAGGCTTCAGTTTAAATTTCAGCTTCATCTCTATCAGCTGCAGGATCTCTAACAAGTTGCTTTACTTCATAGAGCATCAGTTCTCTCACTTACAAAGTGGAAATAATACAGAATTCTCCGTATAGAATTAAGAGCTAATTAGATAATTTGTGTTGTCACTCCATAGCTGACACACTGGAATTATTACTGTTGTTAGTCTGTGATCAGTAGAGACAATAAGAAGAAAACCAGTCAGAAAACAGTTCATTGAGAAGGCAGGGTGTTTCCACCAGATAGCATTCATCCATTTAGTTAATCTTTAGGATTTTGTTAGGCCAGAGACAAGAGAAGCAGGGAGGCAACAGAAAGCTGGGGTTGGACAGATGTGTCCATTCCAGCTGTGTGATGAGGTCACTATTTCTTTGGGTCTCGTGCGTAAATGGTGAGAACAGTGAGCAAAATGTTACCTCCTGAGCTGTTCTGAGTTTAAGAGAGTCTAAGTGCACAGCGGGCGATCGGTGTGTATCTCATCTCTCCCCTCACCCCGCCTCTGTTAATGCCTGGATGTATAATCTCAAGCAAGTCTTTGAACACATGCATAAGCTTCTACCACAGGGACTTCGCACTTGCTGATCCTTTGCCCTGGAACACTCTGCTTTCTACAATGCTTTCTTTGCTTATTGTCTCATCTCTAAATTTTTTGTTTAAATGACACGTTCTTAGGAAAGTCTTTTCTGACTATTCTCGTTAAAATTGTAACAACCTTCCTTCCCCAAGCCCTCACACTCCCTAACCATCTTCCCTGATTATTTTTCTCCATAGCACTTATCACTCTTTGACATACTATATTTTATTATTTGTTTGTTTATTGTCTGTCTTCCCGCACCTACTGGAATGTAATGATAATGGTGGCAATTTTTTTTTTTTTTGTGGGTACCAGGAGTTGACCTCAGGACCCCATGCGCCAGCAGGTGCCCGTGCCACTGAGTGATATCACCGGCCCCTTTTTTTGTATGTGGGTTTTGGGAGTCGAACTCAGGACCTCATGCTTGCCAGGCAGGCGCTTACACCACTGAGCTATCTCACCGGCCCAATGGTGGCAATTTTTGTCTGTCTTATTCAGTGTGACATCTCTTCTATCTACAATAGTGTGCATGATGTATAGGTGCTTAATAAATATTTGTGGAGTGAATTAGTGAATAACCGAAGCCTTTCCCCCCTTCTGGATTTAGCACGTGCTGAGCACATAGTGTATTCCCAGTAAATAATCGTATGACGGTATGTACGAATTGTAAGGAGAAAGTGAGTGGTCATCACACTTTCCGTTTGTCAGCTAATACTTTGGTTGGTATTTTCTGCCAGGGCATCAGTTTCAGTTGGAGTGCCCAAATCTTTTGTTCCCAAGCCTGAGTTATGCAGAATTTCTAGCTGGGGCTCTATGGCTGTTGGTCCCACAATAATTATTATGTCATTATTGGTAATTAGCACTTAGGCCCAGACTATCAAGCTTTTTGTTTTTCAGCAGAAATCAAAGCTAAGAGCTGTGCTAGCTAGGGGGCGCCAAGGCCTAAAGCAGCTTCCTCAGGAGCTCTCTCCTTCCCAGCTGCAACTTAGTGGGATGGAAACAGAGGTACCCAAAGCCAAGGGCACATGAGTCACCAGCTCAGCTGCTGTCTTCCCCCAGACAGTGTCCTGCAAAAGTTTTCCTGCATACCTTCTGCCCTCTATGCCTGCCTGGTGTGGCGGGGGCTCCAGGGGAGCTAGATAGAGAAATTTTAAGTGTCCCATGGACAGAGGCACTTTGTGATGCTCAGGTTCAAGCATTATGGGTAGAGGAAATAGCACTGGGTTTAAGACCAGCAGCGTGGATTTAAGTCCCTCTTTAGCTGCTGACTTGCTGGGTGATCTTAGGCATATCAATACCTCTTGCTGGGCCTCAACTTTCCCATCTGTCAGACAGAGATAAAGATGCCTGCTTGGCCTCACTGGGGAAGAGAGACAAGACAGGTCAAGAGATTGATTTCTGGAGTCAGACATACCTGGCTTCCCAACTATCCTCCTTTCTAGTTGTGTGATATTGGGTAAATTATTTTACCTCTCTGAATTAGTTTCCAAAGCTAGAAAATGGGATTAAAATATTTGTACCCACCCAATAAGGTACAAATTGTGAGATTTAATATGAGAATGTAGATGAAATATCTAGGCATACGTCCAGTGCCCTGGGCATTTTTGCTCATATTATTATACTGAGCATCATGAAAATAAATGCCATCTGTAAATTATAAAAAAAAGTACTACCAATAGGGCCAGGCAGATGTAGGTTTGAATCCTAACTCTGAAACTTACAAGCTGAGTGATTTGGGGCAAGTTTTTCACTTCTCTGAGGTTCTCTTTCCTCATCTAGAAAATGGGAATTATTTTCTCAGGGGGCAGTCATGGAGATTCAGTAACATACTGCATATAAAGCATCTGGTATTGAGTTTGGTACATGCCATTCCCATTTTACAGATAAGGAAGGGAGGGGAAGTGACTTGCTTGAAATCACATAGCAGCTCAGTGCTGGAGCTTTTGTTTGAACAAGGGTTCCTTCACCTTAACACCCACACATTTTTTACGTCTTCTTGCCATCATCCATATGAGGGATGATGACGAGGATTGTTATTATAGTACCTCTGGACTCACCTATTCATGCTGGGATCTCCAGGTCCTGCACATGGGAGGTGCTCAATAAATGTCTGCTGGGTGAAGAAAGGGGGAAATCACTGTGTCTTCACTTCCAGGGAGGCTTTTGCCTTAAGTTGAGGATTCTTTCCACTTAGTTGATAATAGATTTAAAGTAAAAATCATACTCAGTGCCGGTGTGGGGCTTTGTAATCTGCAGAACATTTTTACACACCCCACATAATTCAACCCTTCTGGCAACCCTGTGAGACAGCTTGGGTAGGCACAGTGGCCTCCATTTGACTGGTGAGGAAATGGAAGCCCAGATGGGGTATTGTGACCCCCTCCATTCATATGTTGAATCCCTACCCTCCAGTGGGATGGTGTTTGGAAATGGAGCCTTTGGGAGCTAATTAGGGTGAGATGAGATTATGAAGGTGGGACCCTCATGATAGGATTAGTGCCCTTTTAAGAAGAGACAGCAAGCCAAGCCTTCGTAGTGCACACCTATAATCCCAGCACGCTGAGAAGCTGAGGCAGGAGGATTGCAAGTTCAAGCCCAGCCTGGGCAACATAGCAAGCTCCTGTCCCAAAAAAGGAAAAAAGGGTTGGGGATATAACAGCTCAGTGTGATTCCCCAGTAACACACACACATGCACACGCACACACACGCACGCACTCACGAGACACCAGAGAGCTCACCGTCTCTCTGCCATCTGTGGACATAGTCAGGTGGCTGTCTGGAAGCTAGGAAGAGAGCCTTACCAGAACCTGACCATACTTGCATCCTGATCTTAGATTTCCAGCCTTCAGAACTTTGAGAATATAAATCCTGTTGTTAAAGCCACCCAGTCTATGCTTTAATTTATTTTAATTTTATTTTATTTAGTGCGTGTGTGTGTGCGCGTGCATGCTTTAGGTATTGAACCCGGCCTCACACATGCTAGGCAAAGCTCTCCACCATGAACCCACAGCTCCAGCCCATCTAGGACACTTTGTTATGTCAGGTGAGCTGATGGAGGGTAGGTGACTTGCCCAGAGCTGCACATTAAATTTAAGGCAGATTGACAGTTGTTACTTATTTGTAGCCTCTCTTATCATTTATTTCTTTCCCATTAAAATGCCATTAGTCCCTGGAAGGCTTGGATATCGAGATTAGCTGAATGTTAGCTGGGCAGCTCAAGAGCTGTCTTCTCATGACAGCTGTGGAAGGTCTTGGGGCAAGTCAAACCTGGCCATTTCTGGGTAACGAATCCCCTCTGCTTCCCTTTATCTTTTCCTCTGTCCTGTTCCTCTCCCAGATGAGGGCTGGGCCAGGCTGACTTTACCAGTTTTAGAAGGGCCTTGCAGGTGGCACCAGGATTCTCTCTTTCTCAGGAAACCCTCTGGGACAGTGGTGGTGAACCTGTGGCACTTGTGCTACAGTAAGCTGTTTGTATCACTGAAAGCTCTAAAAGGTTCGGCATCACTGCTCTGGGACTTGAGACTTCCCTGCCCTAGGGAGAGAGATTTAGTTGGTTAAGCTTGAGCTGGAGGCTTTACTGGATCAGGGTCACTGGGCTCCCTCCACCTGGTGAGAGATGGGGGTTGGGGAGGGTGACAGAAGGCCAGATCCTTATGTCCCTCTTCGGATGTCCCACAATTAGAAGCAGCCACAACAGCTTTTTCCTGGGGTCTTGGGACAGATGTCAGTGTTGCCCACTCATGTCATTTCCAAAGTGCTTTCCCAAGAGTGATAAGAAAGTGGTATGGAATAGGAGATGGTGCATCAGACAGGCCTAGCTTAAGCTGTGTATCGTTAGGCAAATCAACCTAACATTCAAAGCTGTGGTTTCTTCAAGTGTAATTGAAGCTAAAAATAGTTTGTAGGGTTGCTATGAGGCTAAATGCAATAATGCATATAAAGCACTCTGGGGTCTTAGTATGTGCCCACACATAGTAAATACCTCATAAATGTAGTTTTACTATCTTTAGATTTTCTAAGTGCTACAGATCAAATGCAGGGCCTTGTACATGCTCATTCTACCTCTCAGCTACATGCCCACCTCCAGTTGTTACTATTTTTAACAGTAAATTATCTTTGTAGTCTCCAGCTCAGATATTCCTAGGTGTTATAGTTGTAGGATTTCGCTTGGTCTCTAGCTTTGGAGAGTAAATGTAGCTTGACTCAAAGGCTGTGAACAGAATCCTATACTAAAGGTTGGAAGATCTGAGTTTTAGTTTGGGCTTTGCTACCACTGTGTTGTGTGACCTTGGGCAAATGCCTTCTAGTCTCTGCGTTCCCCATTTTTTTTTTTTTTTTTTTTGATTTTGTTTTGTTTTGTTTGTGTGTAGATAGGGTCTTGATGCGTAGTTTAGGCTGGCCTTGGGGCAATCCTCCTGCCTCAGCCTCCCAGAGTGACGGGACTACAGGCATGTGTCACCATGCCTACTTCCCTATCTGTTTAAAAGGGAGCAACTTGGGCTTCATGATCTCTAAGGGCCTAACCAGTTCTAACATTTGGTGAATCTAGAGGATTAAAGGAATGTCTTATCAATTGTCCATTGGATCTTCTTTTACAATTTCAACTTCCTTCCCTACTGCCTCTTCTCTCTTGGAGTGTCTCCTCGAAAGCCCCAATGTATAGCTTTAATCACATTTAGTTTTTTGCCTTTATTATACAAAAAGCTCCTTAAGAGAATTTTTGTAAGAGAAGCGCATTGTATCAAAGAGGTCAAACATGTCCTGTGTTTTCAAATATAAAAGATAAGGGATTGTACAAAAGCACACATTTGTTAGTATCTTTTGCCTTTATCATAAAAGAGGCTGGAACGGCAGCCTTGTGTGCTTTAATTAAAAATAAAATATACTGTGTTCACTGCATCATAAAAAAAAAATAATGGGTCTAATTTAGATAAAAGGATGTTTGTTAAGTATTACTCATAAGAGAAAAACTGTAAACAAGCTAAATGTTCAACAATAGGGTTAACTAAATTATGGAATATCCACTTGACAGTGCTCTTAAAAATGGTGATGCAGATGTTTACAAAATATTAAGTGAAGAAAGTCAGTTCCAAAACAATATGGTCTAAATTAAAAAAAAGAACACAAACATTAGATTGAGACATGCAACATTGCTGATATTTGATCATATTTAACCTAGAAAATCAACAATTTCATATGATTTTATATATATATGTTAAAAAGTATAGCTATAGGAAAAGTTACTAGAAGGGAAGGTTTCCCACCAAAACACTGATGGTAGTTATTTCCGATTGGTGGTTTTATGGTCATTTATGTTTTTACCTAACTATATTCTTTTTTTTTTTTTTATGTGGGTACTGGGAGTCGAACTCAGAACTTCATGCTTGCCAGCAGGAGCTTGTGCCACTGAGCAATATCACCGGCCCTTTTTTTTTTCCTTTATGTGGGTACCGGGAGTCGAACTCAGGATCTTGCGCTTGCCAGGCAGGCGCTTATGCCGCTGAGCTGTCTCACCGGCTCTACCTAACTATATTCTTTTTTTTTTTTTTTTTTTTTTTTTTTTGTGGGTACCGGGGGGACGACCTCAGGACCTCACGCGCCAACAGGCACCCGTGCCGCTGAGCGATATCACCGGCCCCTTTTTCGTATGTGGGTTCCGGGAGTCGAACTTGGGCCTTCGCGCTTGCAAGGCAGGCGCTTAAGCCGCTGAGCCGTCTCACCGGCCCAACCTAACTATATTCTTATTTAACTATATTTTCTAAAATTTTTATGAATAATTCAAATACTCCTAATAAAAATAATCTCCTAGGAAGGTATTCCATTGTGTGACCAGTGATTCTCATCCCCAAACACAAATGTTTATCATCTGTGTTTAAATGGTCTATGGCGACTGCAATTGTATGATTGTGGGCAGGATGGAAAGCTCTCCTCTTCATGCACTTGTGGTACCAGGATGGTTTTTATTCAGTAGTGACTGTTCAGAACAGTTTGCTGATGGGCCTAGCTTTTCAAAGCTCTCTTCATCTCTTGCTGCCCTCTACAACCGACAAATGTTTTCCATGAGCCCTATCACTGGGGCTTCAGGCCAGCTGTGTCCCTAATCCGCCCACGTCCCAGATTTGGATAGGGTTCAGGCTCCAACTGTTCCCCCCACTTTACCCCCTTTTTCTTTCAATCTCATCTCTTCCAGGTCGTCAGAGCCCTCATCTATCCTCCCTGGCCCTCCCTGCTAATTTTGCCATCTAATTTCATCCTTTTGTGTGCAGCTGGTGTTTGGTTTTGGTGGGGCTCAGTTTGCAATAGTGAAGGATTAAGACTCATGCTGTCTTTTTATTTTTTCTTCTTCTTTTTTTTTTTTTTTTTTTTTTTGCTTAGTGCCCTTGACTGCTCTAGGGGCTAACAGGCAGCTAGCAAGGCCTGTATTCTCTAGGAAGAAACAGGAGAGGTGGTGGGGAAGCAGTGGCAGGCTCAGCTGGCAGGCAGAATAGAGATGGCCTCTAGGGACCTCGTCCTGGGCCTTGGAGCATGACACAGCCGCCACCCAAATGTGAGCATGGAGTGGAGCTGTTTCTGCCTAAGAAATTAGGGCCGGTGAGATGGCTCAGCGGCATAAGCGCCTGCCTTGCAAGCGCGAGCGCCCGAGTTCGATTCCCGGATCCCACGTATGAAAAAGGGGCCGGTGATATCGCTCAGCGGCACGGGTGCCTGTTGGCGCGCGAGGTCCTGAGGTCGACCCCCCGGTACCCACAAAAAAAAAAAAAAAAAAAAAAAAGAAATTAGCCTCAGAGGTGGTGCTTGGGACCTTTACCCTTGGTACCCAATGGCAGCCTCTGAAAGCTGAGCTGGAACTGGATATCTGGTTTGCAGAAATCTGAGATGGAGTATGGGTACAGGAGTAAGGGTAGTTTTTCTTCTTCAGATAGGGTGATTTATGACCCCAGCTCCTACTATGGAATGGTTCCAGCTATACTCAGAGACTGAGCACTCACCCTTACAGGTGATGGTGTGTAATTAACAACAAAAATCCCTTAAATATGTATAGTACTTTACAGTTTACAAAGCACTTCATCTCCAAGAATTAAAAGCTAACCCTGGGATTCAGGACTGAGATTCTAAAACCTGGGCCAACAGATTTTGGTGTGATAGTGCATGGCACTCTGAGTGTAGTTTGTATCTAGTCTTTTCCTGCTAGTCTGAGACTTCTACTTACATTCAGGGTGAATTTTTTTTTTTTTTGAGACAGGGTCTTGCTATATAGTTCGGGCTGGCCTTGAACTTGTGGCAGTTCTGCCTGAGTCTTGACTGCTGGGATTATAGGCGTGCACCACCACACCTGGCCAGGGTGGTTATTAAAGCTATACATTGTATGCTTCTAATCAAACATCTTTAAACATTATATTCCGTTGGCTAGTACTTCAAGGCATGGAAAATACTAAGGTTCATGTATCTGAATTTGGTGGATAACAGGGAGGTAGTGGAAGTGGTGAGATGCCTGGCGATGGATCTTCAATATTCATCCTTCACAGTAGCAGATTTCTTTGTCTGATAGGGGAAGGAAGCCTCTGGGACCCAGAAATGGTATAACTAGAGCTCCCTGAATCAAAAGCACAGCTGAACCTGAGGACTTGAGGCAGGGGATCAGTGTATTTAGGAACAGTTTTACCCCTAGTACACAGAATGACCGGCCAAAGTTACCTGAACTCACTAAGCATCAGTTTCCTTATTTAAAAAATGTGATCAATTCATTTACTTGTTCAATTAATATTATGTGTGCACTGTTCTGGGAGATGAACAAGAGGGACAAAGTCCCTGTCCTTCTGAGCTTGAAGTCTTGCCAGTCTAGACTGCAACAATGTATTTAAGAGAGACAATAAATAAATAAATAAATAAATAGCAGAAAGTCAGAGGGGGTGTTATGAAAAGTGCCAGGATTAAAGCAGGGCAGGGGTGCTGTGAGTGGAGTTTGTTTATTAGTCAAACTCCACTAATAGTCCCGTGGTCCTCAGGGGATTTTGTTTCAAATAGATATTATATAATGTGCTTGCCTCAGAGCTGACAGCAAGTATGTGATTAACAAAGACATTATTAAATCAGCCACTCGTACAGTTCAGTCCATATTTTAGTCTCCAGATACTAGTAGTAATTAACACTCACTGAGATCTTACTGTGTTCTAGGTACTTGTTCTAAGCCCTTTACATATTTTAACTAATTTAGTTCTTACAGTAACTGTATGAGGTAGGGACTATTATTATCTCTTTTATGGGGTCAGAAACTGAGGCACAGAGAAGGCCATCAGTAAGGGCTGGAGACTGAGCAGTGAACCCAGACAGTCTGATTCAGAGGCTGAGTGGAGACGGTGAAAGGGCTATGTAGCTGGCATGTGCAGGCTCTGATGTCAGATTGCCTGGCTTCTTATCCCAGCAGGTCTAAGCTCTGCTTCAGTTTCTTCATTTCTAAGATGAAATACCAGAACCTATCTTACCTTCCGGTATCTTGTTTAAAACAGCCTTCTTTTCTGCTCTGTGGAGCTGTGCTCTTCAGAGATCAGCCTGGCAGGGAGTAGGAAGGGCCAAGGGGCTCCGAAATTTGTGGAGGGCAATGAATGCACACTAGGCAATTATCAGAGCAACCCTAAAAATTCATCTGGAGACTAAATCTTGGAAGCTAGGGTTTTTAAAAAATGATTTTATGACTTTTATGATTTTGAGCTAGGGCGGAATTAGGAGACTCCTAAATGCAGAGGACAGGTGATGGTGTGGTCTCATCACTTAGCTTACATTTCAGGCTTTACAGAGCTGCCAATAGAGGTAATGTTTTATCGAATGACAGGGCTGGAAGCGCACCTGGAGATTGCCAAGCTAGTAGATGGGGAAACTGAGGCCCAGAGAAGCTGAGTAACTTACCCGAGGTCACTAGGTGCGTTACGGGATAGCCTGTTGGGGAAGTTGGCAGCAGGCTGTACCTGAGTTCCACTTTCCCTGGGGCTTCCAAATTTCGGCCTCTTATCTGGCCCTCCTCTGGGAGGAAAAGGCCTCACCTGGGTCCTGGGCATTAGCCGCCTCTTTCCGCACGTGGGTGCCTCTGTAGCCTGGAACCCCGGGTCCACACAGGGTTCGACGTGCGCGTGCGCACAGCGGCCAGCCCTAGCCTTTCCCTCTTTCCTTCCTCTAGGCTCTACTTTGCCAGCCTCCAGGAGGTGGTGGGGGGAAAGGAGCACAATTCGGCCTCAGCCAATGGGCTGACGGGCCGCGGGCCCGGCCCCCTCCTTCCCTCCCGTGCTGTCCAATAGAAATTTACTACAATGTTGTGGCGAGCGGAGGGGGAGGGGCGCGCGCGCGGGCGGGCGGGCTGCGGGCCGAGCCGGCCTCGCCTCGCGGAGGAAAGGCGGGAGGGCGCACGCCGGGGCTGCTCGCTCGCTGGCTCCCTCCCTCTCTCTCTGCCGGTGGGTTTAGTCAGTCAGCCAGCAGCCGGCGGGCCCTCGAGTCGCAGAGGGCCCGAGCCTCGGACTCCGGCGCCGCCTCCTGCCATTGTTCGTCCGGCTGTAGCAGCGACGGGCGCGGGAGCCCGGGCCCGGGAGCTACCGGTGAGGAGGTGGCGGCGGCGGCGCGAGCCAGGGGGTGGGGGCGCTGCGTTGTCCCCTAGAGGACGGTCCTGGCGGCCTCGGCGGCGCCGCAGCCTCTTTGTCTCCAGCCCCCCGCAGGCCCCGGGCTGGGGGCGCAGGCTCTCTGGCCGAGGGACCTCGTCCGCGTGCGGGACCGCGGAGGGCTGGAGCGGAGACGAGGCCTGAGGCGCAAGGGGCGGTGGAAGAAGGGGCAGGGGGCGCGCCAGGGCAGCTCTTCGAAGTTGGGCGCAGGGTGTGTTTCTGAAGAGGGAAAATCGGTTCCTTCTGGTCTGTCAGTCATTATACTGTGGCCGGGACCCTCGGAAGGACAGCGCGCGGGGGGGGGGGAGCTTGCAGGTTTCCGACGGCGAAGGTGTGGGGGGCAGCTGCGGAGTGATTTCCGGGTGACGGGGGTGCTGGGCTATCTGGAGAAGTCGGGCGGCATCGGAGGTGGAGGGAGTCTCGCAGCGCTTCCAGGCCTTCCCGCCACGGACACCTGCATCATTATAAAAAAGAAAAAAAAAAAAATCTCCGAACCCACGGGATCCAACGGTTTCCCCCTTAGTCTTCACAATTCCCAGGGAGCAGAGGGTTAAATCTATTCTCTAAGCATCGTGACCTCCTTTTTCAGTTCGCGCATCTGTCGGCTTGGAAATATTTCCTCATGCTTGCTGGGCTGCTGTACCTGTGGATGGACTGGATCCAGGCTCACCCTCTGAGATTTATCACCAGGCCTTTATTCCTAGGCAGACCCCGCCCCCAGGGTCGTTCTCCCCAGGAACGGGCATTCTCCTGAGAGAGAAAGTGACCTCACGTGAAACAGCTGACGGATTGGTTTCTGGCCGCATGATAGCGACTGTCATCCTGTTGTTTCGCTAACTGTACCCTACCATAAATGACTAGTCTGTGCAGATGTCGTTTTTAGGCATGTGTTGCTGATTAGGAGGTAGTCCCCCCCACCCGTTTCTTCTTTTTTAAGAGATGCAGAGCTTTTTTTAGTAGTCTGATTTCACAGCTGCTATTTTGTTCCTTCTGTTTTTAGGGAAAATTGCAAAAAATGGTTATGTCGTGTGTCTCAGATATTATAGTGGATTTATACTCTCTTCAGGATATACAGTACTCAATGCTGTTGCTCATTACTGTCTTCTGTGTTCTTAGTCCTGGCAAAAATTTTTAGTTGATTTGATCCTTTTAATCAAGGAAGATACACATATCTTTAACGTGATTCCTCTCACCCCAATTTTTTTTTTTTTGTGGGTACCGGGGGGTCGACCCAGGACCTCCTGCACCAACAGGCACCCGTGCCGCTGAGCGATATCACCGGCCCCTTTTTCGTATGTGGGATCCGGGAGTTGAACTCGGGCCCTTGCGCTTGCAAGGCAGGTGCTTACGCCGCAGCGGCCCTCACCCCAATTTTGTTAGTGCTGAATTAACCCTTTTTAAGGAAACTTGATAACTCTTTTGTTTTCCTATTCTGTAAATTGAGACATTGAATTCTTTGCCAGATGTAAAAGTTTTGGTTTAACAAACAGTTTTTGGGGGCGTTACTTACATGTTCCATGTAGAGTACATAATGGAATACCTGGCAGGTAGCAAGTACTCATTAAGTGGCAGATTAAAAAATTTGAACTAAGGCTGGTGATGTAGCTCAGTGGTAGGACACATTGCCCTGGGTTGGATGCTCACCACCCAAAAAAAGTAATAGCTGAACATCAGAATTGAAATGCTTATTCAGAGTGCTTTCTACAAGAGGCTTATAATTAAGGTAAAACTAGGCATTATTTATATTCTTGGGGAAACGAGTACAGCGTATCTTGGTCACTATTAAAAGTAAACTCATTGTTGGACCCAAGTTTAGCGTCCTAACTTTCTGAGTGTTCTTTTATTAACAAAACTATCCCTTTTTCCTCTCTATAATTGAATTCAGCCTTAGAAATAATGTTAGAATTAACATTAATCAGCCTTAGAATAATGTTTTAAATCTTTAGGCCTCATCCAAATTCTTTCAATATTATACCACTGTTTATATCAAATGTCTTACATGTAAGTTCTTGGCATTATGGCCTAGTGTACCTTTTTTCCTTCTTTTTTTAATTTACCTTTTTTTTTTTTTTTTTATCTTTTTGAGAAAGGGTTTCACTATGCAGTTCAGGCTGGCCTAGAACTCACTTTGTAGCCCAGGCTGGCCTCGAACTCAAAGCGATCCTCCTGCCTTAGCCTCTGGAGTGCTGGAGTTACAGGCGTGCACCACCACACCTGGCTTTAATTTACCTTTTATCCATTATCTTTTTATTTCTTATATTCTCCAACCAATAGAACTGCATAGTAATCCATGCTTTGATCATGCAGTTGTATCCATAGGTGACATATATATTTTTCTTCAGTGTTTTCAGTTCTTACCTTAAGTATGTTCCATATAATGTTAATTTGAAGTGCGGGGTAAAGTGACCTCTTTAGAAGGAAGTTGATAAGTTTTTGGTTTGTTTTGCTTTGAGTTTTCTTTGAGCTTCACTAGTAGGGCTAACCAGTTGAGTTTCCTTTAACTGGTGTTTGTTAAAAGAATTTAAGTCTAAATGTCTCATCAATGGGGCTAGTGCTAGAATAAGAAAACTTTTCGGTTTTCATTCTACACAGAGCTAAACCAAGTCTACCAGTTGTCTGTTAGTGCTTAGAAACTCTAGCTGTCTGGAAATAGACCAAGCTAACAGAAGAAGTCTTTATCTTTTGGATAGATCTTTGCTTGCTTTCTGCATCTCTTCTCTTTCTATGGGCTAAAGGCCAATATATTCTTAAATTTTTTTTTTTTTTTTTTTTTGGTCTTTTTGAGACAGGGTTTCACTTTGCAGTTCAGGCTGGTCTTGAGTTCTGTATAGCCCAGTCTGGGCTCGAACTTGCAGAGATCCTCCTGCTTCAGCCTCCAGAGTGCTGGGGTCTCAGGTGTGCACCACCACACCCAGCCTCTAAATGTTTGTTGAGGACCCAAATTGTATTTATTGTGTTCAAGTGGTAGACATGGGGAACAAACATGTCCCTTATTACTGGAGGAACAAAAATACATGTTTGTTCCCCAAGGCCTTGTGCACGCTAGGCAACACTCTACTGCTGTGGTACATACGCAGCCCTTTTATTTTTTGAGATGCTACATTGCCCAGGCTGGCCTTGAATTTATGATCCTCCTCCCTGGGATTATAGGTGTGTGCTACTATGTCCAGCCAAACATGTTTTAAAGTAGATTTACCCTTGGCTGGGTAAAATAGCATGTACTGTAGTCCCCAGGTACTTGAGAGGCTGAGCTAGGAGGAATGCATGAGACCAGGAATTTGACAGCTAGCCTGCGTAACATAGTGAGACCCTGTCACAAAAGAGAGAGAGAGAAAAGAAAAAGGAGACTTATTCTCAATATATAAAATGATGTAATATTTTATATATTAATAACAAAATGTACAGATCTTTCTCTTTTCATATTTAAAAGTACCTTCATTTTTTTAATGTGGATACTGGGAGTCGAACTCAGGACCTTGCGCTTGCCAGCAGGCGCTTGTGCCGCTGAGCAATATCACCGACCCCTTTTTTTCCTTTATGTGGGTTCCAGGAGTCGAACAGTACCTTCATTTTTTTTTTTTTTTTTTTTTTTGTGGGTACCGGGGGGTAGACCTCAGGACCTCGCGCGCCAACAGGCACCCGTGCCTCTGAGCGATATCACCGGCCCCTTTTTCGTATGTGGGTTCCGGGAGTCGAACTCGGGCCCTCGCGCTTGCAAGGCAGGCGCTTATGCCGCTGAGCCATCTCACCGGCCCCAGTACCTTCATTTTATAACCTTTCTTTTTTCCTTAGACACTTCTAAGCATTATCTAAACTACCAAATGACTTGAAATTATTCTTATTCCTCTGAATGACAAGTTGTGGTGTTTTGTTGAGATATGACCTACGTATTTTTTCTGTTATGTTGGCTTTGTGCCCCACATTTAAAGTTTACCAGCGTGACCTTTTCTTGTGTGCACCTGGAGTTTAACAATTTCAAAAATTAAATTAAATAACTAGCCTTCCATCTTGTTCCTTAGTTTGTCATCTTAATTTTAAACAAATTCATATTGTGAAAGATAGTGTGCTGAAGATGTTTTTTTATTTCCTTCCTCGTATTCCTAAGAAAGCTAAGGAGTTAAGCTTGTCAGGAATATTCCGTAAAAGTCATAGGAGTCTTGAATTCTCTGCAGGCACTTTGATATGTTTACCATCAGATTGTGATCTAAAATATGCAGTCTGATTGGTGTAGGCAAAGACTTTATGAATAAAAACTCAACCGCACGGGAACTATCCCAAAGAATCAATAACTGGGATCTCATCTTATTAAAAAGCTTTTGCACAGCAAGAGAAACCACCAACAGAGTGAAGAGACAACCCACAACGTGGGAAAAAATGTTTGCCAGCTGTTCCTCAGACAAAGGATTACTATCGAGAACATATAAAGAACCCAAAAAAATCAGACCTCCCAAATTTAAAGACCCACTCCAAAAATGGGCATCTGAGATGAATACACATTTCTCAGATGAAGAAATACTAATGGCAAATAAATATACAAAAAAATGTGCAACATCACTAGTCATTCGAGAGATGCAAATTAAAACAACACTGAGATACCATCTCACCCCAGAAAGAATGGCTACTATAAAGAAATCAACTAATAACAAATGCTGGAGGGGCTGTGGGGAAAAAGGAACTCTTCTTCACTGTTGGTGGGAGTGTCGACTGGTACAGCCACTGTGGAAGTCAGTGTGGAGATTCCTCAAAAGACTAGGGTTGGAGGTCCCATTTGACCCAGCTATTCCCCTTCTGGGCATCTTCCCAGAAGAATTAAAAACATCGTACCACAGCGATATATGTGCACCCATGTTTATAGCAGCACAATTTGTAATAGCCAGATCTTGGAAACAACCCAAATGCCCATCAACTGAGGAATGGATAAGAAAGATGTGGTATTTTTATACAATGGAGTACTATTCAGCCATAAAGAAGGATAAACTGGAGACTTTTATAGGTAAATGGATGCAACTCGAGAAAATACTCATAAGTGAAATAAACCAGAAGCACATGTGTAAGCATCGTATTGTCTCTCTAGTATGAGAAACTGAAAGAGTAAATAAGATCCAAAATGTACAATAGACATGGTGAATCAAAAAGAAACTGGTCAAAAGGAAAGAGAGACTGGAATAGGGAAAAGAAAGAAGGGAAAGGGAAAAAAATTGTATATATATATATATGATGGTTAAGATAGATACACTACCAATTTTACTTAGTTCATTGAAGAGTAAGGTTTGTGCCAATAATGTTTGGACAATTGAATGCTAATGTCTGGTATCCTGAATAACTAACTTAAAGATAGTAATACGTAATGTATTAACCATTGTTACCCTCCTATTATGTTGTTTTGAAAATTTGTTCTTCTTTTGATTTGTTTTGTTTTTTTCTTCTCTTTAAAATAAAAAAAAATAAATAAAAGTTAAAGAAAGGAAAAAAAATAAAATATGCAGTCTGTAAAAAGTTTTTTATTGTGAGAGGTTATCATTAAGTCACTAAATTGCCCAGGCTGGGCTCTAACTTCCAAATCTCCTATCTGAGTGCCCAGAGTAGTAGTCTGTAATACTGGTTGATTGATTTAGACTTGATATCACTATGTATTCCAGGCTGCCCTTGAACTAACTATGTAACCCAAGCTGGCCTTGAATTCACCACCATCCTCCTGCCTCAGCCTCCCAATGTCTGGGATTATAGGTGTGCACCACCACGTCTGCTTAGTGGTCTGTGATTTTGATGTGAGTGATAAGGTTTGCTTGTATTGTTTTTGAATATACAAATCCAATTTAACACTGGTGGTCTTATTTCATGACTTTAAAATATCAGTGGCCATCAGGGCCTTAGTTTGGGTCTGAAATCAAGGATAGCATACATTTTTTTTTTTTTTTTTGTGGGTACCGGGGGGACGACCTCAGGACCTCGCGCGCCAGCAGGCACCCGTGCCGCTGAGCGATATCACCGGCCCCTTTTTCGTATGTGGGTTCCGGGAGTCGAACTCGGGCCTTCGCGCTTGCAAGGCAGGTGCTTAAGCCGCTGAGCCGTCTCACCGGCCCTACATTTTAGTTCATGATCTGTTTCCTTGTTATCTAAGAAGCAGGCCAGCATTGGCAGTGCTGCCAGGGCATATTTCCAAGAGACTCGTCAAGTTTGTGACTGGTCATTGCTACCCCAAAGGACTTGTTTCTTTTTTTTTTTTTTACCCAACTGCTTGGATATGGAATAACTTTGTGAGCTAAACAACAATAATTCAACCACTTTTTATGAACAACTTTGCTTTTTGTCTGAATAAAGCTTCCAAAAACAATGTAATAAGGGGCCTCTATACTGATCAGTTACAGGCCTTCTTTACAAAGAATTCATAGTTACTGGGAGGTAATTGCTTCATTGCATTTATGATGGTTTTTAGCTAGAGAGCCAGATGTCAAATATATGTATTTCTTTTTGTTCATTTATGTTTCTTAGTGTGTTACTGGTGTCTTTTTTATAAGCAGATTCATGGTGTGTTCAGTAAAATACAGTATAACAAATATTCTGACATACACACTGGGTTAAATTAGTATTTTGGTTTACTCTGCTGCTGCTTAGTGAATACACAGTGAGAGGATAAGGGAGAAACTGCAGCAATGGGGGTATCAGAAATAGAGGCGTTGGAAAGGAGAACTGATACGTTGAGTGCTGATCTCACTTAGATGTCACTATCTCAGTGACATTTAGGAATTAGGAATATTTAGTGGGAGAATCTGATTCAGATGATGAAAGACTGTTCATCTTATTTGCTAATAAAGGGAATTGTACCCACTTTGAAGTGTTTGAAAATAAATTGACTAGCTCTTTGAACTTTGGAGAAAAGGAGCAAACCATGTGTGGCCAATGTAATTCTAGGAATGGCTTCAAGGGATTTTAATACCCCTTAATCTTCATCAGCCTCCTCTGAAGTCACCCAAAGTAAGCATATAATCTGAGTAGAGAAACTGGCAGCTTGATGTGTAAATATTCTCCCTTCCTCCCTCTTTGGCTTCTTTTGAGACAGGTTCTGCCTTTGCAGTCTAGGCTGGCCTTGAGTCACTATGTGTAGCCCAGGGTGGCCTCAATTCAACACATGGTGACCCTCATGCCTCAGCCTTCCAAGTGATGGTATTATAGGTTTGTGCTTTCCATGCCCAGCATATTCTGTCTCCCTTTACTGATTATTATCCCTTGAAATCCTTTCTATATAGAAATTCTGGCATCATGTTCATTTTATTATTTATTATTACATTTATGATGACCAGGTCTTTTTTCCAGTTATCTCTTTATTATCTCCGAGATAATCCATATGGATTAAAGTGTGATTGTTTATTGAATTAATACTACTGTTCCTCTTCCATTGTTAAGGGACACTTTGGGTCACTTCCACTTAATTAATATAGGCTCTCTCCTATTGTTCTTGACTCCAGCATTATTTCTATTTATAGGGATTAATATTGTTTCTGAGCTATGTGAAGTAGAGCTCAGGCAAGGTTAAAATAATCTTAGCAAGAGGATGGGGCAAGATTGATGGAATGGGTAGGAAATATGACTGTGAGTTTATATTGCTAAATTAGATTTGAAGAAGCAGTAGATGTTCTATAAATATATTATCTATTTCTGTGTTCAATATGTATCTATAATTCTATTATTTAATATCTACTAATAGGGGCAGTAACACTTAAATTTCTTTTTGGTAATAGGTAGAAATAAAATAGGATATAATATATACCTCAGTAGTTAATTGTGATTTATAAATGCAACCTATTTCTTCCTTGTGTCTTCTATCCTCCACAAAAATCTTCTTGATATAAATCAGCTTCTACTAGTTCTTTTGTCTGACTTGTAATACACATGGACTGAAGTTTAGGTACATTAATATTCACTCAAATACCTTTACCCATGCATTATATATTTATTTGTAATCATTTTTTCTTTCATGCATTATATTTTGATCATGTCTGCATTAGAACATAAAAAGTTATGATAAAAAACTTGCAAGTAAGAAGCTCGCAGTAATACAATTATATTAGAGCATAAGGTTGCTGGGTGTGGTGGTGCACGCCTGTAATCCCAGCACTCTGGAGGGTGAGGCAGGAGGATCAATGTGAGTTTGAGGCCAGCCTGGGGAGTCCATGGCCAGCCCGAACTACATAGCGAGATCCTGTCTTGAAAAAAAAAAAAAAAAAGGCCTTAGGTTATTTTTGTTTTTTTTTGATGGTGCTGGGATCACTAGGGTTATTTTGAATTGGTTAAATTTAAAACTAACCCACAGGTATAATACAAATAAGTATTTTTGCTAATTTATGAATATATTGTACCATGGAAAGGCTCAGTTGTGATTGATGTTCAGCTATTAATGCTTACATAAATTCTGAAGTAATCCTATTGGAATTATTTTAACACGAGGTCTTAATGGTATATTCTTGGGTACATCATCCTATAAAGAAATGCTATTTTAATTTACATGTGAAACCTGTATTTTAATTTGCTAGTTTGAAGTTCTGTGTATATTCAAGTGAGGAGTGTTTCACCTTGATAATACACTTGATACAGATTGTTGAAATCCATCCCCCTCTTACCCCCCAGATTTTGGCCATATGGACACCAGCAGAACCGTCAAGGGCTCCAAGGATTTAAGCCCTCGAATTTTACCTGCCAACCATTTTAGCATGCAATAGGGATACATGGAAAGCAGTTTAAAGTAAAGGCCTTTTTCTTTTTCCTTTTTTTTTTTTTGCTACCACCCACTTGCTGTTCTTTGCCCTTTTCTCTCCTTTTTTAATGATTCAGAGAAATGATGCTGTTGCTACCTGCTGAGTCCTGCCAATCTTGGTGGTATTATGTAATTCTATAAACCTTTTGCATAGTGTCTTATGATATTGTATATATATCCTCCCACACATGTGCCTTTAGAGTAATTTCTTTCCATCTGGTGTTGGAATTATCCCTTTGTTAGGTTATTTTTAAATCTTAAACCTTTCTGGCAACCTCAACACTTGAAATAACACAATAGCTTTGGGAGGCAAGATAATTCACAGAGTATATTAGCGGCTTTTCCAGTGGAATCGTAAATAGTATTTTATTTTTAAAATCATATCCTGTATTCCAAACAGGCAAAACTTGCATTTTATGGCTATATAGTCTTCAGATAATTTTGTTAGGTAGAAAATAATCAGTCATTTGTTACTGAGTAGATAAAGGAGAGGCACTTAAGGGAAAGGGGTCCAAGAATAAAAAGCCTGTTAGAGAAAAAAGATTTTGAAGATATTTTATTCTCTTAAGGTGTACTGATGGCTTCCAAACTTTTGCAGCATTTGATATATGTCCGAGTTATCATATAAAACTGATATTCCTCAATTAGATGGCCAGCTTCTAAAAGGTAGAGGATTAATATCATGTCTTTTATTGCTGTCCCCCCATATGGGTATTGTATAGTTTAGTACCTTTGCTAGACTTACAACATAGGGGCACTATGGTGTTAGTGAGAATGTGAATTCCAGGATAATTAGGATTTAAGAGATGGGTTATAATTCTGACTCTGCTTTGGATTACTTCTTTTTCTTTCTCCTTGTGCGCGTATGCTGTTTTCTTAGAAAGTATGTTGTAGGTGTCACGACACCTAAAACACTTCAGTATGCATCTCCTAAGAATACAGCTATTATTCTTCATAACCACAAACCATTTTTGTACTTAAGAAAATTAATACTATTTCCATGATATCAACCAATATCCAATCCATATTTAGGTTTCCCCAGTTAGATTTTTTTGTTTAAATATCTGAGATCTCTCTCTCTCTCTTTTTTTTTTTTTGTGGTACCAGGAATCAAACTCAGGACCTTGTGCTTGCCAGGCAGGTGCTTGTGCCACTGAGCTATATCCCCAGCCCCTGATATCTTTTTTATTTCCTTTAATCTAAAAAGTATTTACCTCCCTAATTGTCATTAAGTTTGATGAGTACTGGTACCAGTTGACTTGTAGAATGTTCTATTCTAGATTTGTCTTATTATTCTCTCAAAGTTTTAAGTTGTTCCCCTATTTGCTTTGTTTCCTGTAAATTGTAAGTTACTTTTATAGGTTTGATGAAGCTCAGGTTAAACATTTTTTTTGGCAAGAGTACTACAAGATGATAGTGTTTTTCATCTGGTATTACATCAGGAGGTTCATAATGTCAGGCTGTCTCACAATTAGTAATGCTAATTTCGATTACCTAGTTAAAGTGGTAATCACCAGATTTTCTCTGTGGTAAAGATAACATTTTTAATATTTGTGGTGATACTTTGGCATCATTAAATATCCTATTCCCCATTTATTATCTCCCATTGGTCTTAACATTCATTGATCCTTGGGGATTGTAAATAAATCAGCTCTTAAAAAATAATATGGCTAGGCATGGTGGCACATGCCTATAATCCCAGCACTCAGGAGGCTGAGGCAGGAGATCACTGCTAGTTTGAGACAAGCCTGGGCTACACAGTGAGTTCAAGACCAGCCTCAACTACATAGTGAGATTCTGTCTCATTAAAAAAAAAAATTAGGGGGCCGGTGAGATGGCTCAGCGGTGTAAGCGCCTGCCTTGCAAGCGTGAGGGCCCGAGTTCGACTCCCGGAACCCACATACGAAAAAGGGGCCGGTGATATCGCTCAGTGGCACGGGTGCCTGTTGGCGCGCGAGGTCCTGAGGTTGTCCCCCTGGTACCCACCAAAAAAAAAAAAAAAAAAAAAAAAAAAAAATTAGGGAAGAAAATGGGGATGGCAGTGGGGTGTGGTACCACATGTCTGGTCTATAATCCCAACACTCTATAAACCTAGACTGGGTAATTTAGCAATTTGGTGAGACCCTATCTCAAAATAAAAAAGTAGGACTGGGGATACAGCTCAGTGCAAAGGGCCTGTGTTCATTGCCCTTCCCCCCAAAAAAAACCCCAATGACGGGTATCCTTTGCTACTGTATTATATATCAAGGTTCTTGGTATATCTTATGTGTTGTATTTGTCCTTATTCTTTTTTTTTTTTTTTTTTTTTTCTTCTTCTTAAAATTAGGCTTATATTTTCTTTGGCAAGGGAACATAATCACAATAAAGACTATATTGGCATTTGGTTCATGCTCTACTATGGTAATTTTGGTTTTACTTTCTTTTCTGGTCATGTGCTTTTTTTTCCTCCTCATTAGGTATATGTACTTAGCCTTGATTATTATTATTAATCTTTTTTTTGGAGACAGCGTCTTGCTGTATAGTTCAGGCTGACCCTGAACTTACTGTGTAGCCCAGACTGGCCTTGGATTCACTGCGTGCAGTGATCTTTCTTCGGCCTTCACAGTGCTAGGATTACAGGCATGTGTCACCACACCCAGCAATCTTAATTTCTTAATAGTAGATTGATATTTCCTCTAATTTTTTTTTTTTTTATATGCGGGTACCGGGAGTTGAACTCAGGACCTCGTGCTTGCCAGGCAGGCACTTATACTGCTGAGCTATATCACCAGCCCTAATTTTTTAAGTAATCTTTGAATTTTTATTAATATCTTTAATTCTAATATAAAGGAGCTGATATTTTATTAAGTGCCAGCCATCCCCTAAAGACAATGCCTATATAATTAAATAGAGAAGGTCAGTATCAATCTACTTAGCACAATTTACTCAATTACTATTATTTTCTCCATGTACTATTCCTATTGACTTATCCTTGCTGGTTGTAATAACCAAAAATGTTTAATAGTTCACGTATTTTCTATGACATTTTATAAGATCGAAACAGCTAGCATTGGTGTGAATGATTGCATCACTAAGGATATATCAGGTAGCCAAAGGGCAAGTCTTTGGTTTTGTTTCTTAATTTTTTTTGTTCCTACTGTGGTTTGTCCTTTTAGATGGCCCCCACTGATCTTTGATTCCTAGTATTCATGCCCTTGTGTGATCTACTACCCTTGAGTATGGGCCACATCTAGTGACTCACTTATTATGAATGGAATACAAAAAAGTGGTGGGATGTCACTTCTAAGATTGGGTTACACAAGGCAGTAGCTCTTCTTTCTTATGTGTTCTGTGGCTTTCTCCCTCTCCCTTGGATCAGCAACTGCCATATCTTGAGAACATTTAGGCAGCCTATGGAGAGGCCCACGTGATGAGAAAGCAGCGTCTGCCAGTGAGTTTGTGAGTGGCTCTTTGGAGACCTGACGACGCCCAAGTTATTGAGCATGGAAGCAGATTCTACAGGCAGAGTTAAGCCTTAAGATGAATGCAAACCTGGTTGATGACTACAGCTTCATGAGAGACCCTGAGCCAAAGGCAACTATCAAGCCAGGCCTGGATTTCTGAGCTACAGAAACTGGAATGATAAATGTTTGTTGTTTTAAGCCATCAAGTTTTGGGTGGTAATTTGCTGTACAGCAATGGATAACTACCACATCTATCATGTATTCATTTAACTAATATTTATTCATTGTCTACTTTTTACCAGGCAGTAATCTAAGTACCTTGGGACATAGCATTGAATAAAACAGGAGTTTCTGTTCTCGTGGAGCTTACAGTTTAGTGAGAGGGGACATAAAATAAATATACAAGTCAGGAATAAAACATGACGTCAGATTTTAGTGAGGACCAGGGGAAGCACAATAAGGGGACAAAGATAAGACAGGAGAATATTTTAGATAAGTTATCAAAGATGACATTTCTGACAGTGTGACATTTGAGCAGAATCTTGAACGGAGTAAGACAGCCACGCAGATATATGGGAGGGGCTAGTATTTTAGGGAGAGTAACAACATGCATAAAGGTTATGCATGTTTGGTGTATTTTAGAAACATTAAGTAGCCAGCATGGCGAGTCAAAACGATCTAAGGAAAAATGGTAGGAGTAGAGTCTGGAGATGTAGTTAACAGAAGGAGCAAGTCATGTAGTATCTTGTTGGCTGTCAGTGACTTTGCATTTTATTCTGAGACAGGAGTTCTTAGAAGGACTTTGAGTGAAGGAATGGCACAATCATTCATTTAATATTTTTAGTTGATTATCTATAACAAGCACCCTGTGGGTGTACGTGATCAACAAATGTAGAAAACATGATCCCTAAAGGAGTTTACTGATCTAGTATTAGTAGAAATGATTGGGCATGTGCACAAAAACTTAGTAATAGAGGCTCTGTGTCACGTAAAGCCATGTAGTAATGGAAAAAGCAGAGTAAAACCTGGGTTAAAATTCTGGCTCTTTTATGTGTTTCAACACATTTTAGCCACTATTTATTGGGTGCCTGTTACTGTATGTGCCAGGTAAAATAACAATACAAGTGCTTATTGATGAACCAGACTCTGTGTGCTGTATAGGTATGACATAGGTGTTAAATTGTTTGGTCTCGAGGGCTAGAATATTTGGTTTTAAATTCTAGTTGTGTCACTCTTTAATGACCTTGGGCAAGTTACCTAACTTCTGTACATAAGTTTACTCATTCTGTGATATCAGGATATTTCTATACCTTTTAAGGTTGTTATGATGATTAAATGAGTCAAATATATGAAGTATTCAGAGCTGTGCCTGGCATCAGATAAATGTTAGTTATTATGATTTTCAAATTTAAGCCTTACCACAGCTCTTTGGTGTAGGTATTAATCCCATTTTGTATTTTAGTAACAGTTAAAAGTTAAGTAACTTGTCCTAAGTTACACAACTAGCAGGTGCAAATTGGCTTCAAAACTGACATTCTTTACCACTATACTTTGTTTTTTTCAGTATTTCCATGAGCAAGTGGAGAATGAGAGCCGGTCAAAGCCAATGATTTCTTAATAATTGTGATCTTGGGATAGTACTTTACCTATTTTCTTACCTGTAAAGTGAGGATAATACCCACAATACCAACAATTACATAGTAAAAAACAAAAACCTTGCTTGCAGTGTGCCTGTCACATACTCAGTAAACAATAGTTTCCTTTTCCTTTTAATAAAATCTGCATATGGGGGAAAATAATCTTTGATTAAGAATTATTTTTACATCTTGGGCCATACCTTTTTCTACTTAAATTGGATGTCTGTGTCTATATGGTTATTATGTATATATAGCTATGTAGAAAGCGTATGTTTTTGTCTAGTGATGATCTTTGGATTTGATTCAGACTTACACTGTAATGTTTAAAAACCTGCGTGTAATTTGCCTCTGTATTTTAAGGACCCATTTCACAGCAAGTCTGGCTTCATAGCTTCATTTCCGTGTTGGTAGGACGCAGTCATGCGGTTGAGTCCCCATTGTTGCTTTTATCTTTTGCAGCAGATGTGAAAGTAAACATACATGGTTGAAAAACAGGAAGGGGTTTTAGTCGGGAGGGTGTTTTGCAAGGGAACTTATACAGAAGCCACCTGAAATCTGAAGTGCCTTGAATCTTTGTGACTTTTAGCAGCTACAAAAGGTATTATACATTATTGTAGTAAATAAAAAATAATCTTGCCATTTAACATGTTCATAAATATACATATATTTTTGCTTTTATACATTTTGGAGAAGTGAGTATTAAGTTTCTATTTTTGAGTGAAACTAATGAATTTTTTTTTTTTTTGGTGGTACTGGGGATTAAACCCAGGGGCTTGCACATGCTAGGCAATTGTCCTGCCACTGAGCTATACCTCTAACCCTGAATAATTTTTTTTTTCTTTTTTTTTTTTTGTGGGTACCGGGGGTCGAACTCAGGACCTTGGGGGCCAGCAGGCGCCCGTGCCGCTGAGCGATATCACCGGCCCTTTTTTCGTATATGGGTACCGGGAGTCAAACTTAGGACCTCGCGCTTGCCAGGCAGGTGCTTATGCTGCTGAGCTATCTCACCAGCCCCTGAATAATTTTATAGTCACTCCAACTCTAGGTTCTTTTTATCGATGGAATAATTTTTCAACAAGTGGAGTTTTTGTTTTTGGATATCTGTTCCAGTAACGTTGTGTTTGAACTTCTTTGAAAACCAAAATTTAAGACAGCATTTTAAAAAACTTGGCTTTATATAGGGAAAGGAAAGGAATAACATATATTGAATGCTAGTTATGTATCACGTACCACTTTGCATATGTGGTAATATTATAGACAGCCAAGTTAGGTAGAAATATTACAGGCAGTCAGACAGGGCAAGGCCCTGGAGGGAGGCAGTGGGGAGGATGAGAACACATTGCAACTGTGGCTGGAGGCGCAGCTGTTGATGGCTGGCCTCAAGATAAAGATGGAATGACCAGGCCTACATGCCTCCCCAAGGGATAAGCATTATACTATAATTGGTATCACCTGGTCCAATAGAGTCTAGATAGACATCAGTTACCCAGGTGGGTGACCAGGACCTCCTGACTCATCTCTTCCAAAAAAGGTCCTGTTCTTTACATGTTTACTTGCTAGGTGACTTGCTTCCCCATTGGATTGATGTTACTTAAGCAGCTATACTTGTAATCTCACTGGTTGATCATAGTTTTGTCCCACATTGTACCCACCTCGTGATTTTACTCTATAAAACTGCCTCTGGAAAGTGGGATCTGCGGCAACCCACTTGGGCCCTCCACCTGTCTCTCAGGAGCTGTCTCTCGCAATAAAGCTTTCCTACTCTTAACCTCTGTCCCTTAGAATTCATTCTTCGATTTTGGGGAACACGAACTTGGCGTATCTGACATCTAGCAGGTTGGGAGTTATATAATATTTGCCTGATATCATTTGGAGGTTCTATATCAGTAATTTAAATCTTTTCTTTTCTTTTCTTTGGAAGAGAATATTGGGGATTGAAACCAGGATCTTCACTGAACTACACCCCCAGTCCCATTTATTTATTTATTTGCTTATTTATTTTTGAGACAGGGTCTCCCTATGTATTTCAGGCTGACCTTGAGCTCACTATGTAGTTCAGCCTGGCCTCAAACTCATGGCGATCCTCCTGCCTCAGCTTCCCGAGTGCTGGGATTACAGGTGTGTACCATCACACCTAGCTCCCAGTCCCTTTTTAGAATTTTTAATTTTGACACAGGGTCTTGCTAGGTCACTAAATTGCCTAAACTGGACTCTGACTTGTGGTCCTCCAGCCTCAGTCACCCAGAGTGCTGGGTCTCCAGGTGTGTACCACCATGGCCTGCTAAATTTTTCCATCTTCAGCATCAGTCCATGAAAGAATTTTAATTGCTTTGGCAAAATCCCTCTTCCCTCCACTTCTTTCTTCCTTTGTCTCCTCTTAAATTATTCTCTCCTATGCTTTTGCTGAACAGTTTTCTATTAATAGTATTTGGGAGGTAGTGTGATATGGCAGCCAGTAAGGATGTGGGTTTTGGAGTTAGACCAGAGTTTACAGTAAGATTATGTTTTTATAGGAAAAAACTGCTATCTCAAGAAATAAAAGCCAGGGTCCTTTAGAATTGACTTTAGAAGAGGATTCAGCACCTGAGGTGCAGTAATTGGTACTCCCAGCAAGGACCTTTGTTCCTAAAGTCACCTTCTCCTGGGGAATCCTTTGCTGACCTCAAGGAGAGCTGCTTTCTCTTTACCTTTCTGTCTCAGAGGAGAATCTTTTCTTAATACTTCTATAGTACACTGCTGAGGCCAGGCTGTGTTTTACTAAAAGCTTAGAGATATAAGAGGGAAATAAGCAAAGTAACTAGAATGCTTCTACATAATGTGGCTTACAAGATAAAACTCACTCCTCTTCCATTTGTGCTTTTACTGGGATACCTCCTTTCTTTGACCTACAGCACATGTATCTGCCTTCCAGTGGAGGAAGCCATCTTTAATTCTCCCCATGGGTTATTTCTGGCATCTCTGATTGCTCTAAATGCAGAGAAAAATGGGATTATCTATTTCCCAGCCTATGGTTATTCCTGAGAAGAGGAGCTATTTCTTGCATGTGTTCAATACCAGGCCTCAACAACCTTAGGGGAGACCACTGTTACCCACACTCTATCTAATTGCCATTCATAAAAGATAAACACAAAACATAGAGGGGTATTGAAGTAGAGGTTGTAGGCCTTCCTTTTAACTATTTTATCACAGTTTGTATAATCTTTGTTTGACTGTGCCTCAGGAATTTGGCACGAAATAGTTCTCAGGAAGTACTACTTTCCCATTTTTTGAATCTTACCAACATTCGATGCCTAATGAGTTACCATTTAGTTTGTTGTAGTTTTATCTCTGACAATTTTGTTTGAGGAGATCTCTTAATTGGGCCCAAGATTAGACTGAGGACAGTGGTGATAAACATAGCTTAGTGTGATCAAGATATGGGATACCTGGTGCAGGCTGAGTTTAAATGTTAAAAGGGGTGGCTTCTATATTACAGAGCACTTATTATGGAAGGGGATATAGAACTACCCTTTTGCCGGGCGATGGTGCACTTGGGAGGCTGAGGCAGGAGGGTCACTGTGAGTTCAAGGCCAGCCTGGGCTACAAAGTGAGTTCAAGGCCAGCCTGAACTAAATAGGGAAACCCTGTCTCAAATAAAACAAAACAAAACAACTACTGTGTTGATTCAAGATCTCTGGGCTTGTTTCTAAAACACAAAAAGTATAGTACAGTCAGAGACCCTCAAAGTCAGATATAGTTTGGATCCTGGTTCTGATACTGACTAGCTGTGTGTCTTTGCGCAAGTTACTTATGCTCCTTGTTTCTCAGTTATATATATGTTTCTATAACATTTAACATGCTATAACTGCTAAAAATTCTTCTGAAAGATTATAAATGATACATAATATGCTTAACATAGTACCTGTCATATAGTGCCGACTTAATGAATGGGAACTAATTATATAACTTACTATACCATTGCATTAAAAATCTACCTTGTGGGCCGGTGTGATAGCTCAGCTGCATAAGCGCCTGTCTGGCAAGCGCAAGGTCCTGAGTTCGACTCCTGGTACCCACATAAAAAAAAAAAAATCTACCTTGTACTTACATGTCTGCTGACCATGGCTTTTTAAAAAGCTTTATTGACGTATAGTTAACATCCCTTATTGTTAATCTGTTTAAAGTATATAATTCAATTTTTTTTTTAGCATGTTCATGGGATTTGGAGCCATCACCTCAGTCTATTTTTTTTTTTTGTGGGTACCAGGAGTCGAACTCAGGACCTCGCATGCCAGCAGGTACCTGTGCTGCTGAGCGATATCACTGGCCCTTTTTTTTTTTTGTATGTGGGTACCGGGAGTCGAACTCAGGACCTCGCGTTTGCCAGGCAGGTGGTTATGCCTCTGAGCTATCTCACGGGCCCTAATTTTTTTTTTTTTTTTTTTTTTTTTTTTTGTGGGTACCGGGGGGTCGACCTCAGGACCTCGCGCGCCAGGAGGCGCCCATGCCACTGAGCGATATCACCGGCCCCTTTTTCGTATGTGGGTTCTGGGAGTCAAACTCGGGCCCTCGCACTTGCCGGGCAGGCGCTTAAGCCGCTGAGCCATCTCACTGGCCCACGGGCCCTAATTTTTGAACATTTTCATCGCCTCAAAAAGTCCATACCCATGAGCAGTCATTTCCCATTCCATACTCTGCAACAGGAGCCTACTATATCTCTGTAGATTAGTCTATTCTAGATATTTCATATAAGTGGAATCATATGTACACTTTTGCTATTAGCCTTTTTCACTTAGCATGATGTTTTCAGGCTTCATCCATGTGGTAGTTATGTATCAATACATTCCTTTTTATTGTTGAATAATGTTCCATTGTATGGATATACCACATTTTACTTATCTGTCCTGTCATCAGTTGATGGGCATGGATTGCTTCCACATTTTGACTATCTTGAATTATACTGCTGCAAACATTTATGCTCAAGTTTTTGTGTGAATATATATTTTCATTTCTTCTGGGTATATCCTTAGGAGTGGAATTTCTGGATCATAGGTATGATAAATCAGTGTTAATATTTTAGGGAATTTGACTGTTTTTAATGATTTTTTTTCTTAGATTGTATGATCTGTTTTCTGTTAGCCGTCTTCATTATTACCAGGTTTGCTGAGTGATTTTTTATTATGTCCTCACTGTTGAGCTGTATCCCATCTGGCTTAAGTAGGTAGTAAAGCAAATGAGTCTCCATTTTTTCTGTAAATTTCTGATCCACCTATGAGACCTTCTTTTCCATTTCATCACTTTTTTTTTTTTTTTTTTTTTTTTTTTTTTTGATACTAGAGAGTGAACCCAGGGACTTCACACTGATACATCTCTACCCTTTTTTATTTTTGATTTTGAGACAGGGTCTTGCTCAGTTGCCCAGTCTGGGCTCAAACTTGCTATCTTGCTTCAGTCTTCCAGAGTCCTGGGATTACAGTGTGTGTCACCAGGGCTCCATTTAATCACCTTTTTTTATGTGGGTACTGGGAGTCAAATTCAGGACCTTGCGCTTGCCAGGCAGGCGCTTATGCCGCTGAACTATCTCACCTTTTTTAACTTATCACCTTTTTTACTTATTTATTTTTTAATCACCTTTTTAAAAAGCCTGTGATTTTCTGTGGCTGAGTATGGGTTTAAGAAATAAATGTTCTCAATAAAATTTTAATGAAATTGATCTGTGCCTCAGTATATTGTACCTTGTGATGAGTAATACCCAGAATGTATGATAGGAGGAAAGATCTTTAAATATATCTTTAATATGTGATGCTAAAAGTATGAGGCAGACTAACTCATTCCATTAATATTCAAAGTGCTTGATAATGGTAACTTTTTAAGGATGTAAAAAGAATGTAAAACCATGCATACAAAATTAGGGATGAAAACATTTATTTGGAATCAGAAAGTAAATCACAATTACATGTTTTTAAATACTGAAAAGTATTGGGATAGGGGAATGGAGAAAAGGAGGGGAAAAGCAAAAAAAAAAAAAAATATATATATATATATAAAAGATAGTTAAGATAGATATATTGCGGCCGGTGAGATGGCTCAGCGGCTTAAGTGCCTGCCCGGCAAGCGCGAGGGCCCGAGTTCGACTCCTGGATCCCACATACGAAAAAGGGGCCGGTGATATCGCTCAGCAGCACAGGCGCCTGCTGGCGCGCGAGGTCCTGAGGTCGACCCCCTGGTACCCACAAAAAAAAAAAAAAAAAAAGATAGATATACTACTAATTTCTCTTAGTTCATTGAAAAGAAAAGTTTGTGCTAGTATTGTTTGGAGAATTGAATGCTGATATCGGGCTGTTTTGAAATTTTCTATTTTTTTTCTCTTTAAAATAAAAATTAAAATAAAAACTGAAAAGTAGCACAAATGTCATAAAATTCAGAAAAATAGCAAAATACTTTCATTAACTGTCTGAGATGATACTGTAACTTTTTTCCTATATGTTTTGGCTTCATATTTCTCTAAAGTGTTTCATATTATGACTTTATAATATCATTTTCTTTTTTTTTTTTTATAATATCATTTTCTATAGAGACAATAGCAAGATAATACAGACTTTCCCAGCACAGTGACCTTGACAGGGGCCAGTGCAAATGAGGCCCTGAGCTTAAGCTTCTTTAATTTCATAGTAAACCCACTTTTGCACGGTAAATAATCTTAAGAGATGAACTGAGAGGTTGTATTATGTCTATTCTGTATTCTAATCTTTGATCACAATTGTTTGCTTATTGTAAGTTGCTTCTAGTGCATCGTTCTTCCTTGGATTTGATGTTTAATTAGAAATTTATTTTTGTTTCATATTTTACATTTTGTTTGTTTGTTTGTTTTGTTTTTTGTGGGTACCGGGGGTCGACCTCAGGACCTCGCGCGCCAGCAGGCGCCCGTACTGCTGAGCGATATCACCGGCCCTTTTTCCTTATGTGGGTTCTGGGAGTTGAACTCAGGCCCTCGCGCTTGCCAGGCAGGCGCTTATGCCGCTGAGCCATCTCACCGGCCCCCGTATTTTACGTTTTTATAGTATCTTTTTTCCAGGAGCTGATATTACTAATCATCCTTGACTGCCAAAGTCTTTTTCTTTAATACTATACCTCCCTTTCCACCTCCCTTTAAAAAATGCAGATGTCTTTTCTTCCCAAATAGTTCATGTTAGTGTTGATATGGGGATAAAAAGCAGGCAAACCTGCGTTGGGAACAGCCATGTAGTTTTCACCCTGAGGTTTGTCTCCTCCAGTTTCAGACTAAATAGTCTCTTTTTGGAAGGTTTTCTCTTTCATGTCAACTTTAATTCTGTTTATTTCTTCTTCTAGTAGTAGTGAAAACTTTGTACAGTATTAAAAAAGCATATGCTCTGGAAATGACTTAGAAGTAAACTTGGTCCATGATAGTATGGCCTTGATATCTTATTAATATTATGATCCTTTGACAGTTTTATGCGATAGATTTCTGGAGGTCAAGGGTTTACAAATAGGACAGAAATATGAGAAGTTGGTGACAGAAGAACTAAAGCTTTTTTCTAAGATACATACTTCTGTTTTTTAAAAACAAGTCTAGGGGCCGGTGAGATGGCTCAGCGGCATAAGCGCCTGCCTGGCAAGCGCAAGGGCCCGAGTTTGACTCCCGGAACCCACATACGAAGAAAGGGCCGGTGATATCGCTCAGTGGCACGGGCACCTGCTGGCGTGCGAGGTCCTGAGGTTGACACCCGGTACCCACACACAAAAAAAAAACAAGTCTAGAAGTTTTGTTAGTTTTTTTTTACTTTCTTTTTGTGTTCTGTTTTTCTGAGACAGAGTCTCGCTATGTAGCCCTGGCTGGTGTCTAACTCAGGGCAATCCTCATGCCTCAGCCTCCCAGGTGCTGTGGTTACAGGCGTGGACCACCATGCATGGCTGTTAGATTTTTGTACTTCAGTTAACAATTTAAATGTTGAGAGCACAATACAGTTAGATGTTGAGCTGAGTATATTTTATGTATTTAGTTTACATATTTAGGTTGTTTTAATTTTGTCCCTTGTATTTTTTTTTTTTTTTTTGTGGGTACCGGGGGGTCGACCTCAGGACCTCGTGCGCCAACAGGCACCCGTGCCGCTGAGCGATATCACGGGGCCCTTTTTCATATGTGGGATCCGGGAGTTGAACTCGGGCCCTCGCGCTTGCAAGGCAGGCGCTTATGCCACTGAGCCATCTCACTGGCCCTGTCCCTTGTATTTTTTCCTTAACATTTGAGCTTGAATCAATAAAAGGCATCACTGGATTTTTTTTCTTTCTTTTTTTTTTTCATGTGGGTACTGTGAGGCGAACTCAGGACCTCACGCTTGCCAGGCAGGCGCTTATGCCGCTGAGCTATCTCACCAGCCCTCTTTTGGTTTTTTGAGACAGGGTCTTGCTATGTACTTCAGGCTGGCCTTGAACTCACTATGTAGTCCAGACTGACCTCAGACTCACAGCGATCCTCCTGCCTCAACCTCCTCAGTGCTGGGATTATAGGCATGTGCTACCATCCCCAGCAGAAAAGCATTTTTGATCAAAAAATATTTGCTGTATTCATTATATTTTGATGATGAATAGATGGCAACATCTGTATGTGAGTTTATCTTGCTCTGTTTAAAAAGCAGAAAGGAATGAATGGCCAAGAGTGTAGCTCAATGGTAGAGCACATGCCTGGCATGTGCAAGGGTCTAGTTTTGATCTCTGTCACTACAAAAAATAATGAATAAATAAAAAAGCAGAAAGGGCAATCCCAGGAGTCAGGTGATAGTATAAGTAAACTTTAAAAGTTAGTCAAATGAGGCTGGGAGAGGGGAAGTAAATTGTCTAAGGGACTCAGTTTATTAACTCTTGGTGCTAAGACTTAAACTCAGGTTTAGCTGCCTTCAACACTGGCCTATGGCATGATTAGATTTGGTATTCCCTTCTATTATGGATAGGACAGTGGTAAATTATTTCAACTTACTCAAATTTTCACAAGTCTTAATTTATTGTAATTAAATTATTGAACTTTTACTATAGTATTCTTGTGCAACACAAGAATCACATTAAGTTAATTATGCTGGGTGTGGTGGCTCATGCCTGTAATCCCAGGAGTCAGAAGGGTTTTGAATTCAAACTCAGCCTGGACTACCTAGTGAGACTTTGTCTCAAAAAAGAAAAAAAAAATTAATTACCTGTAGGCTGTATATTTTAGTTTTCTTTTCTTTTTCTGCTGTACTGGGGATCAAATCTAGGATCCCACACATGTGTGGTAAGTGCTGTACCAGCAACACACACCCCCATCCATATTTTAGTATTTTCTTGAACTTTGAAGTGCATACAGATCACCTAAGGATCTTGTTAAGATGCAGGTTCTGATATAGTATGTCTGGGTTGAAGCCTGAGTTCTGTAGTTTAATGTTCTAGGTGAAGCCTCTTCTGTAGGCCTGGTCTACTTTATGAGGCAAGGCCCTATAAATGGAGAAGACAGTTGTCTTCCTTCCTTCTTTTTTTTTGTTCGGTGATGGTACTGGGGATTGAATGTGGGCCTTCACACTGAGCTACATCCCCAGCACTTCGTAAAATTTTTAATTTGAGACAGTCTTGGTAAGTCACTAAGTTGCCCAGGCTGGGCTCAAATTTATGATCCTCCTGCCTCAGCCTTCCAGGGTGCTGGGATTGCAGGTATGAGACACCATGCCCACCTTACTTTTGGCATTTTTGATAAGTTGCATTGTTCTCATATTAGCATGTTTCAGTGCATGTTTTATTAAGTTTTTTGAACTTAATTTTTTTTTTTTTTTTTTTTTTTTTGTGGTTACCAGGGGTCGACCTCAGGACTTCGCGCACCAGCAGGTGCCTGTGCCGCTGAGCAATATCACCAGCCCTTTTTTTGTATGTGGGTTCTGGGAGTCGAACTCAGGACCTTGCGCTTGCCAGGCAGGCGCTTATGCCGCTGAGCCATCTCACCGGCCCCTTAATGTGTTTTTTAAGTTTTAAGTTTTGTGCAAGAACTGGCAGTTGGGATTTTGATATAAGCACATCAAATCTGTACACTAATTCAGGGGAATTGACATCTTAACAATATTAAGATTCTAGGCCATGAACATAGGATATCTTTACAATATTTAGATTTTTCATTTTCTTTTATTGATACGTTGTAGTTTCTGTGTAAATTTTATATTTTTGTCAAGTTTATTCCTAAGAATTCTTATTTTATATGTGGGTACCGGGAGTCGACCTCAGGACCTCGCGCTTGCCAGCAAGCGCTTGTGCCGCTGAGCAATATCACCGGCCCTTTTTTTATTTTCCTTTATGTGGGTTCCGGGAGTCGAACTCAGGACCTCACGCTTGCCAGGCTTCTGAGCCATCTCACTGGCCCAAGAATTGTTTGTTTTTTTTTTTTTTTTGTGGGTACCGGGGGGTCGACCTCAGGACCTCGCGTGCCAACAGGCACCCATGCTGCTGAGCGATATCACCGGCCCCTTTTTTGTATGTGGGATCCGGGAGTCGAACTTGGGCCCTCGCGCTTGCAAGGCAGGCGCTTACGCCGCTGAGCCATCTCACCAGCCCCCAAGAATTGTTTTTAATGTAATTATAAGTGGAATTATTTTCTTAATTTTAATTTTCAGATTGTTTATTGTTCATATATACCACTGAGCTACATCCCAGTCTTTTTTAGAGTTTTTGTTTATAGCTATAAATTTCCTTCAGAGTATTGCTTTTACCATAGCTATGTTGTGTTTTCATTTTTATTCATCTCAAAGAACTTTCTAATTTCCTTTTTTCTTTTCAGTACTGGAACTTGAACCCAGACAGTGCTGAGCTATATCCCCAACCTTTTAAAAAATTTAAGAAAAATATTTGTGACAAGATCTTGCTAAATTGGTCAGGCTGGCTTCAAACTTGCAATCCCCTTCCTCAGTCTCCTAAATAACTGGTATGACGGGCATAGGTCACCATGCCTGACCTCCATTTGTTGTTTATCACTTCTGCTCTTACCAATTTTGTTCAACATTCTATTTAACCAGTTTTTTTCTATTGTTTTCTGTAAGATGTCTGCTAGGTTTAGTTGATTTTTTGGTGGTGTCCAAGTCTTCTGTTTCCTTGCTGATCTTCAGTTCAGTTGTTCTACCCATTATGGAAAGTGAGGTGTTCAAGTTTCCAACTGTTATTGTTCAGTGGTCTGTTTCTTCCTTTAATTCTGTTACTTTTTTAATGATATATTTTGGGCTTTGGTAAGGGTATGTATGTTTATAATTGTTATATAGTCTTGATAGATCCACTTATCATTATAAAATTTTTTTGTCTTTAGTAACAGTTTTTACTTAAAGTCTATTTTGTCTGATATTTAAAGTTTTCATGGTATATCTTTTTATATTCTTTTACTTTCAATCTAATTTAATAGATTCTTTGACTTTAAAGTGAGTCGTTTGAAGAAAACATAAATGAGTCCTATTTTTAAATCCATTCTGCCATTCTTTACTCTTTAATTATGTTTAATCTATTTACATTTTTTCTTTTTTGGTTCTGGGGATCAAGCCAGGGCCTTGTGCATGCTAGTCAAGTGCTCTACCATTGAGATGCATCCTTGACCCGATTTATCTACATTTAGTATTTTAACTAACAAATAGGATTTTGTTTTCTCTGTCTTGTGTCTTTTTTGTTTCCAAAGTCCTTTATTACTACTACCTTTTGTGTGCAAGTGCTTTTTAAAGACATTAAGAATTTTTTGTATATTTTTGATTTAGAAGGCCCCAGCATCAGTTATCTATTGCTACACAATAATTACCTCAAACACTTAAATAATAACTATTTTATTTTTCATGATTCTGTGGATCAGGATTTTGGGCAGGACTCTGAGAAAATGGCTTGTTTCTACTCCATGAGGTAGAGGGGACAGCAGCTTGTCTGTGTTTTTCTGTGGTGTAAGTTATGGTGACTAAACTGGAGCAGGATGCGGAATGGCATGACTTTCATGTCTGGTGTTCCAGCAGGGATACTTTGGTCATCTGGGGTCTGGCTGCAAGGTCCAGCATGTGACTCCAACATAGCACAGGAGTTGTTGTTGGTTATATTTGTAGCCAAATTACAACAGCTCTTAAATAATCTTACATTGGGTAAAAAAGTTTAAATTTTGAATTTAAACTACTTTTTCTTTCCTCTTTTGGACATTACAAATTTTCAGGATAATTACTTGGAGTGCCCTGATGAAATTTAGGTAACTAACATTAAAATATATCACCAGAAATAGATAGCAAAATATTTCTTGGAAATGGTTGAAGTTTTCGATGTTATGTTTGGTTGGTTCAAAATTTAGTATTATTTGGGAATCAAATCTGTTGAGAAAACTGTTACAGTCTGGTTGCAATTGTGTTTAGTTTTGAAGTGAGTTATTCTAGTCCTAAGAGAAACCAAAATATATAGAGACTGGCTGTATGTTGTGTAACCAGAGGAAATGTTTACGACTGTATGACATGTGATATACCAGGAAATATGTACTAGTGTATTCAGTGTGTTGCTTGATAAGGAAATGAAAGCATGACATTTACTTTTCTTACTGGGGACTTCATGTCCGAACGTCTTAATCAATAATCTATTACCCTGAGGTAATGGAAGGCATGTAGAAAATCACTAGATAGTGATTTTGGCTTTCGAAACATATTTCACAGTATTTGACAGAATAACAAATTATTGTAACATTTAGTGTAGAGTCAAATAATGAGGAAGCATAAAGATTAAGTGCAATGAGGTATAATGTTTATAGGCAGGTTTTATTTATGAGTGTCCTTTGGAGGAAGAACTATTTGTAGTGAATTTACATTGAGTTGTAAGAAGTACCTTTCAGAAAATACCCAAGCTGTGGTGCTAATTATTAGCAGAAATAATTTTTCTGCAAAGAAAACCCACAGAAATAAATGACTTAAAATGTCATTTTCTCTGATAATACAGAGTTTTATAAGATTTGTGGAGTTTTAGATAATTTGGGCAGTGAAGAAACTATAAAGACAAAATTACCCACACTCCTACCAGTAATAATCATAATATAAGCATTTTGATGTTATTCCTTTTTGAACTTTTATAAATTTCTCCTTTGATGAAGTTTAGGTATAGCAAAAACAAAACAAAACAAAAATTTTAAAAAATCAGTGTTTTTCCTGTTCTCATAGTCAACACTTCTTTGTGTGTGTGTGTGTGTGTGTTGAGGATTGAATCTATACATAATAGGCAAGTACTGTACCACTGAACTGTTTCATACCAGATTTGTGGGACAATTTTTTCTTTACCCATATACCTACCAAGCATTTCTCCAGCTGACACCAGCTGGGTATCCTATAATTCAAATCAATTCTGATACTGTCTGGCAGGAGATAGCAGTCAGATTCTGCAGGTTCTAGTGGCCCTATTTCCAATGCCTGTCACAAGCCCCAGGTTATGACCTGTGGTTCTGACAAATTGGTTATAAATTGGAGGTTCTACAACCTCTCCCCTCTTTAGGTTCGATTAATTTGCTGGAATGGCTCGCAACTCAAGGAACTGTTTACTTATTTTTTATAAAGGATATAACAAATGATACAGATGGAGCAAAAATGAAGAGATGCATGGGGCAAAGTTGGGGAAAAGGGCATGGCTCTTCCTTGTCTTCTCTGGCATACCACCCTCTACGATATTCTGTGTTCAGTAGTCTAGAAGCTTTCTGAAGCTCATCCTTTTTTTTTTTTTTTTTTTTGTGGGTACCGGGGGGTCGACCTCAGGACCTCGCGCGCCAACAGGCACCCGTGCCGCTGAGCAATATCACCGGCCCCTTTTTCGTATGTGGGATCTGGGAGTCGAACTCGGGCCCTCGCGCTTGCAAGGCAGGCGCTTACGCCACTGAGCCATCTCACCGGCCCGTCATCCTTTTTTTTTCGACGGGGGGCAGTAATAGGGATTTATTTTATTTATTTATTTAATTTATTTTTTATTTTTTTATGTGGGTTCATGGGAGTCGAACTCAGGACCTCGCGCTTGCCGGGCAGGCGCTTATGCCACTGAGCTATCTCACCGGCCCGAGTAATAGGGATTTAACTGAGGACCTTACATATGCTAGACAAATACTCTACCCCTGAGCTACAACCTCAGCTTCTTTGTATTTATTTTGCGACAGGGTCTGAGTTGCCCAGGCTGGCCTTGAACTTGTGATCCTTCTACCTCAGTCTCTCTAGTAGTTAAAACTACAGGTGTGTACCACCTTATTCAGCTCTCATTTTGGTTTTTATGGAGGTCTTCTTACATAGGCCTGATTGATTACATTATTGGCCATTGATCATCAACTCAACTTTTGCCTTTCCCCCCTTCAAGGAGGTTGCAGGGTAGGACTGAAAGTTCCAAACCTCTAGTCATTTGGTTGGTCTTCCTAGCAGCCAGCCTCCATCCCAAGGTTCTCCAGGTGCCGCTGTCCTCAGTTATCTTACTAGCATACAAAAAGGACTAATGACTTTGGAGGTTCTCAGTTGTAGGAGCTGAGGAAGAGTTCAAATATATATATATATATATGTATATATATATATTTTTTTTTTTTGAGAGGATCTAGCTACGTAGTGCAGGCTGGCCTTGCACTCACTTTGTAGCCCACGCTGGCCTTGAACTTGTGTAATCCTACTGCCTCAACCTCCCGAGTGCTGGGATTACAGGGTTGTGCCACCATGCCTGGCTATATTTCTTTTCATATCACATCAAGTGATACAAAATTTCATGTATTTTGTTTCTGTAGTCCTTGCCACTTTCATTCCATTGAGAAACCTCACCTCATTCTTTTAATTGTAATAGGACTGTCAACTTTGTTTACTGGAAGAAAAGAGAAAAGTTGCTTCCCTAGTTATATATGAGGTATAGGTTTCAACTTTGTTCAGAGGAACAAACAAACAAAATATGTTAGTTTGGTAGAGGCTTTTGATAGTAACAGTTCCTTTGATTCTAAGGAAGAAAATCAGTATTTTAAAACTAATTTTAAAAACTAGAATATAATTCTATTGACAAGTTTTTAAATTCCTATTTAATACTTAACATCTAAAATAGTTAACTAAATTGGCTCCAATTATGCTGTAATTGACCTTAAGACCATGAAATTCCTTTTGGTACTAGGTTAGTTATATGGTGAAAATAACATGCATATAATTTTTGGATGATATGTTTTCCTCAAGAGAATTGAATCTGGGACATAATATATTCTCATTCTCTCATTCATATTTTCTCTTTCTCTCTCTCTCTCTCTGGCCATATTGATAAAGATGGTGTGTATATCTCTGTAAGGATGCCTCTTTCACATAAAGGACTTCAGTCAGTGTTTGTTTATGATAATTTCTAGTTGGTGTTTTCAGTTTAGAATTTTTAAATTAGTTTTTTTGTTGTTTGTTTTGTTTTTTTGAGACAGGGTCTCGCTATATAGTCCAGGCTGGCCTCGAACTCATGATGATCCTTCTGCCTCAGCCTCCTAAGTGCTGGGATTAGAGGCATGTGGCACTATGCCTGGCTTAAATTGATGTTTTTTTTTTTTAAAAGGAGCTGTGTCACCAACCCAAAATACTGCAGATGAGAATAGATGTAAGGATAGTATCTTTTATACTGAACATAGCATCACTCTAAAGGAGTTTCATAATTCTAAAGGAAGAAAGGTTGGCCAGTGAAACTTACTAGGTATAGGTATTTAATATTTTGTTTTTTATTTTCTTTAAGTTAGAAAATGGACTAACGTTATTAGATTGATACCCATTGCAAGGCTAATGTCGGCATCTACTATGTGTTAACAACTATTTTCCAGCTTAATTAATTGCCTATTTTCCTGAAATAGATTTGACACTAAAACTAGAAAATAAATTTCCTTTCAATGATACAAAATCCTGCTGGGCTGGCTGAATTAGATTAACATCTAAAATTAGTCTCGATTTACCACAAATGTTGTAGTAGTGCTGTTTAATATGGCTTTAGGCTGCTGTTATACTTGTGAACAGTCAGAATGTCCCAGATGTGACAGGAGACTGGGCATTGTATAATGTATAGAAAATTCATCTTTGAAGATGAATTTGGCCTTTCAAGTAGATATTGTGAATGAATGTAAGATTAGAAATGATGTGGGCCAGTGAGATGGCTCAACGGCATAAGCGCCTGCCTGGCAAGCGCGAGGGCCCGAGTTCGACTCCCGGAACCCACATACGAAAAAAGGGCCGGTGATTTCGCTCAGCGGCACGGGCACCTGCTGGCATGCGAGGTCCTGAGGTCGACCCCCGGTACCCACCAAAAAAAAAAAAAAAAAAAAAAAAAAAAAAAGAAATGATGTGACACAGATTGGAGTTTTTGGGAACATGTAAAATTTTATTCTTTTAAATAAGTGTTTGTTGCTTTTTACTGATTGATATAATACTTTTATAATTGAAAAGAACCTCAAAGTTTGTTTTTCAGGGCATGGTGGCACATGCCTGTAATTCCAGCATTTAGGAAGCTGAGGCAGGAGGATTGCCACAAGTTTGAGGCCAGCCTGGGCTACATAGTGAGTTCAGGGCCAGCCTGAACTACATAACGAGACCCTGTCTCAAAACCAACCCCCGCAAAAAAAAAAAAAAAAAAAAAAAAAAAAAAGTTTGCCTTTCAGCTTCGAAATAGGAATCTTTACTATCTATCCATAGCCCATTGGATTGGAACTTGACAAAATGTAGACATAAATAATTTAGGATAACTGGGTATGATGTGTAAACTTTGTGTGTTTGATATCTTAGACCCCACTTTTTATTTTGGTCTGTTGATTTTCACTAGGTGAAATCTGGGATTTTTGTAGTATATGCATAATTGCTATTTGAATAATATTTGGTAACTTGAAACAGTGACTCTGCTTTTCATTTTGGCAGCAGCTGCAGTTGTTCGTGCCTATACTTCTCCCTCCCCCAATATTTAACATGTAAATGTATTTCACCAATAAAAATAAAACCATGGAGAAGATAACTAACTGGTTTAAATCTCAGGGTTGTCCTAGGGCTCACTGGCCCAGTTCATGCAACACATTTGGTAGAGGTGTTAGCAAATACCTCAGGTATTTTATGTTTTTAACTTAGAGTGAAATAAACTCATATGAAAGGAGAGTTGGAGAAGCTTATGGCTAAAAGAAAAGATCCTGTGTGTAGGGAGAATATGCAGAGTATGGTTAAACAACAAAAAGGGACAAGGGAGAGTGCCTAATTATTCAGGAATGGGAATGGAGCAGCTGCGGTTATGCAAAGGAAAGCCAAATTAATGGGTCAGTGTAACTTTACATTCTTGCTTAATTATGAATCTTAAATAGGCCTCCTTAATCCTTTAAGGATGAATGGCTTTCTTTTTGTTAGATGCAGCTAGATAATTCTTCCAGTGTTCAGATGCCATAAAGAATACTGTTATTGTAGACATACCACAAAATAGGTTGGTTATCTTTAATGTTTAATTTTGGAATATTTTATATTAATTCTTGTTAACTAGCTAAATTGTTTTAATTATGTTAATCCACTGAGTACGAATCAAAGCATATTTCGTTTTCTACAAATGGGAATGTTTTTTTTTTATGTTCTTTTTAAGCATTCCTGGATTTCTTACAAAACATACTTGTGGAAATTGTCACAAGTACTATTCCTACTGTAGAAGTTATATTTAATATGTCTCAAATCATGTGGGAATTTTGTTCCTTCAGGAAAAGTTCAGTACATACTGAAAGAAAACAAACCAATGTTTCTTGGAAGTTGCGGAGGACAGTACTGTATTCACTTGTGCTAGGTGCTGAGCATGGGTCTTTAAGTCCTGGAGCAGCACCTGTTTGAGTATAGCAAGGGTGGAGTTATCTTTCTTAGTGACAGAAATCGACACCTAGTATCTTTCGCACTTTGTATATCCTTATTATGTGACATTCGGTACATTAAAAAAGCATATGTGGAACATAAAATGTAATTTAGGGAGCATAATAATAATATAAACTGCTGTGTCCAGTGCAGCTCTTGAAACTCCGGAGGGAGGATGGTGGAGGATGAAGAAATGAAGACAAGAGTCAAGATGCAGAAAGCTGAGGTGGGGTGGAGCCCTCTCCTGATGGGAGAAAGGACTGCCCAACAACTAAAGTGCGTTTATTTATACAATCAGCAGAAGGCTGATTTCAGGTAGAGCCCCTCTCCGGATGGGAGAAAGGACTGCCCAACAACTGCAGCGTATTTACTTGTACAATCAGCATAAGGGGATGTTTACAAAGAATTTTAAGGGGAGGGTAAGATCCGGAACAGGAAGAACATCTAATCTTCAACAAAACATCATGCTTTGGTGGTTACACGGGGAACAAGGGAGGAGTTGTCTATATTATCTCATGGGAAGGCCAAGTCACTTTGTGCGTCAGCTCCCTGAGCTGCGTACGCTTCTCATGGGGCCCTGCCAAATTCATGAGAAGCAGTGACCTTGTCCTAGATACCCGAGGTACAGACAGCTTTGTTCCCAACAATAAACCTACCACCCAGTTTAAGAACTAGAAAGTTGCCAGTACTGTTTAATCTACCAGTGTTCCCCTCCTCTGACCATCTTAGTGCCTTCCCTTCAGAGAATTGCTGAGAAGCATTTGTTTTTGAGACGAGGTCTCGCTATTTAGTTCAGGCTGGCCTTGAATTCACTATGTAGTTCAGGCTGGCCTTGAACTTGCAGCAAATCTTCCTGCCTCAGCCTCCCAAGTGCTGGGATTACAGGTGTGCACCACCACACTTGGCTGTTACATTTATTTAAAAAATAATTTTCTGAGGCATGAGGATTTCTGTTTGGGCAACACAGCAAGACCCCATCTTAAAAAGTAAAAAGTGCTGTCTGTCAATGTCTGTCTCTTTCTATATAAGTCAATAGATACAGTATTTATATGTCAATAGATACAGTATATTCTTAAAATGTACTATCTAGTTTGCTTTATAATATTTAAAATTCTTCTGCTACTTGCTTTCTTCGTTATACAGTATTTCTTTTTTTTTTTTTTTTTTTTTTTTTTTTTGTGGGTACCGGGGGGACGACCTCAGGACCTCGCGCACCAACAGGCACCCGTGCCGCTGAGCGATATCACCGGCCCCTTTTTCGTATGTGGGTTCCGGGAGTCGAACTCGGGCCTTCGCGCTTGCAAGGCAGGCGCTTAAGCCGCTGAGCCGTCTCACCGGCCGTTATACAGTATTTCTAAGACATTTATTTATGCTACTGCATGTAGCTATGTTAATTTACCTGTACTGTGGTACTATATTACATTGTGTGAGTATTTTATAATTATCCATTTTCCTAGTGATGGACATTGGCAATGAATGTTCATGTATGCACCTTCTTGCCTGCGTGTGTGCGATGTCCCTTTCTATGAGTGTGTATGTGCGTATGCGTGTGTGTTGGATGTGCAGGCATAGAAGCATCTCAAAGTTTCTCTAAGGCTGTTACTTAGAATTGCTGAATTCATTGAGCATATGTTCAGCCTTATGAGGTAATATCATGTATGGTAATAAACATTAATACTTAATAATTAGAGCAAGCTATAACTCTAATAGTTTAATAAAGAATCAATGGCTTAGAGATGCTATGTATCCAAGAAGCCACATAGGTAGCAACTGGCTGTATGAATTCAGACCCATGTTCACCTAACTTTAAGACCAGATTCTTGCTGGTTGTGGTGGCGGATTCCTATAATCCTGTATTCTGGGAGGCTGAGGCAGGAGGATCTTAACTTTGAGCCCAGCCTAGGCAATTTAGCCACTTATACCTTGTCTCAAAAAATAAAAAATGGTGGGCCGGTGAGGTGGCTCAGCGGTGTAATCGCCTGCCTGGCAAGCACGAGGTTCTGAGTTCGACTCCCGGAACCCACATACGAAAAAAAGGGGCCGGTGATATTGCTCAGTGTCATGGGTGCCTGCTGGCACACGAGGTCCTGAGGTCGACCCCCGATACCCACAAAAAAAAAAAAAAAAAAAAAGAATAAAAAATGGGCTAGGTTATGTAGCTCAATTCAAAAGTACCTTTTTTTTTTTTTTTTTTTTTTTTGGTTCCAGGAATCGAACTCAAAACCTTGTGCTTGCCGGGCACACGCTGTGCCACTGAGTTGTATCCCCGACCTCCCAGAGGTAGCATTTTAAAAAGTGTAGATTTTTTTTTTTTTCATTACTAGGGATTAAACCCAGAATCTTTGTATTGAGCTGCATCCCCAACCCCTTTTGGAAATTTTTTGAGACAGGGTCTCACTAAGTTGCCCAAACTAGGCTCAAACTTGCAGTCTTCCTGCCCTAGTCTTCCAGAGTAGTGGGATTATAGGGACATACCACCATACCCAGCTCAGATTCTTGTTTAGTGAATTGTTTTGCTTAAAAACAAAAAAACAGGTATCCACAGTTAGGTTTTAATTAATTAATTAATTTATTTTTGGTTTTTTGACGCAGGGTCTCGTTATGTAGTTCAGGCTGGTCTTGAGCTCACTGTGTAGCCCAGGCTGGCCTTGAACTCGTGGTGATCCTCCTGCCTCAGCCTCCTTAGTGCTGGGCTTACAGGCATGTGCCAACACGCCTGGCCACAGATAGGCTTTAGATGTAGCATAATTGTGTTTTTTAGTGTGAATGTTTTAAGTTAAGGATCTCTCTTAAAGAATAAAATCTATGTGTATATTAATAAAAAACTTCCTTGTTACTGTCATGAAGTTAGGGCCCCAGTTTCCTAAATTTATGCTCTGTGAACCTGAACCTTCTATTCTGAAGGTCACAAGGTGGCTGCTCACACCCAGCCAGCCATCTGTGTCCTAGGCAAGAAGACATTAGGAGGAAGGACAGAAGGCCAAAGAGCAATGACTTCCCATTATATCCTACTGGCTGCCTCTATCAGTAGGGAGAGCCTTTTGTTGGGAACATTCTGCCCTTAGTTATATGGGAATTATGTTAAGAGGAAAAAGGGAGAGACGTCTTAGATTGGCATCTAGCAGTTTCTACACAATTGTATCAAGGGTGGGTGAAGAAATTTGCCAAGGATGGTGTTATTCCTACTGGTTTTAATTATTGAGAAATGTGTTTATAGAAACCTGTTTCTACACGTAATTAATAGCCAGGTTGAGCATTGGGATGAACCATATAAAATGTGAATTTGTTTTTACATTATCCCAGTGTATAGGTGCTTAGAAGTAGGCACAAGACTGAGCAGAAGATAAAGTTATTTCATGTATGTTGGAGGAATTGAAGCAGAAGTTTGGAAGAAATACAATAACCGAGCAGAAGCATCTCAGAAAAGACTTGAAATGAGAGGATAGTGACTAAGGGATTTTGACTTAGACAGATGGAAGTTATCCAGGAAAAAAGATGTTCTGAATATTTCTTGAACTAAGGAGATCTGAAAGGTACTACTGTATTTCCCTGAAAATAAGAGTGGGTCTTATATTAATTTTTGCTCCAAAAGACACAATAGGGCTTCTTTTCAGGGGACGTCTTATTTTTTCATGTACAACAGTCGTTCTTTCCCCCTCCCCTCCTCTCTCCTTCTCTCCCTTTTCCTCCCCTCTCCTCCTCTCTCCTCTCCTTTTTTTTCTTGAGACAGGATATCACTATATAGTTCAGGCTGGATTTGAACTCATTATGTAGCCGAGGCTGTCCTCGAACTCGTGATGATCCTCCTGCCTCAGCCTCCTGAGTGCTGGGGTTACAGGCATGCATCATTATGCCTGGCCCACAATCTACATTTATTCATGTACAACAATCTAAATTTATTCAAATTCAGTCATGTCATCTTCTTCTGGAACATCGTCATAACTCTCCAGACCGTGAATTTCAGCCTGAATTTCTTGTGACTCCATTTTCTGTGGAACCATTGGCTCCAATCTCTCATGTCCAGCAGTAGAGCTCTCCTTAAGTGAGCACTTCTTGTCCATGTAGCTAGTTCTTGGTACATTGGCGACACAGCTGTCAGTGATTTTATCTCATGAATTCTTCACCCAAGTCATGACCTCTTTTCAGGTGAGGCTTCACAAAGTTTCCATTAAATCAAGTGTTAGTTGAAGACTTAAGAGACAGGAGTGGCAACAAAAATGATGACAGTTAAAAATGATGGTCCAGACAAAAGTTACAAAAAAATGTAGGCACCAAAATTCAGAAAACGTTTCTTTATTTCACTTGAGTGCATTAAGTATGTCTGTTACGATGTATTGAATTTTGAAGATTCATATTAGACACAACCATATCTGTTATCAAGTGTGCACATTATTCGTGCATTGTGTATGTACTCTGATTGATCATTCGGAAATAAGTCTTGAGTTAAACTGTTTACATAGATGTTTATCTCTTGTCCAAAGGTGCTCACTTGGGTATTTACAAATACTTAATTATAGTTTAGATCATCATTTATTATAAGTATTAATGTCAATACAATTATATTTATGTATTAATATTATTTTATAACTCTACATCTGTGATATGTTGCAGTGGATGTACTAAATGCGTAGATCTGGCCAATGATCTTAACTGGGGGTTATTTTTGGGATAGGGCTTATATTATGAGCATCCTGAAAAATCGTGTTAAGGCATATTTTCCAGTTAGGCCTTATTTTCAGGGAAATATGGTACACCTAAGAAACTAGGAAGTGGCTTGAGGATTAACATTACCTACTCCTTGAAGTCAGCCAATGGAGAAACAAATAGAGGTAACCTTGCCTCTTCACTTTCAAGGGAAACAGAAAACGTAATCTACTCATATTGGAGATACTGTACTATATAAGCAAGGATAGGGTTAGAAGAGAAAACTAAATTGGGCCAAATTGAATTGTGTAGTGACACACAGATAAGGGCTGTTAATGTAGAAGTTTTTCTCCTCTTATTCCCATTTCTTATTTGTGTACATTTTTTTTTTTTTTTGGTACCGGGAATCGAACTCATGACCTTGCACTTGCCAGGCCTGCACTGTGCCGCTGAGCTATATTCCCGGCCTTGTTTGTGTACATTTCTGATGTAAATTGAGATGAAGATAAAAATTTAACTTGTCTTTTCCTGGAAACAGTCTGAGATTTTCCTCAGGACCTCAGCTGTGATTTCTCCATGAACTCATTTAGGAAGGAGTTGAGACAGTGGCTCAAGCTGGGTGATAGGTACATGAGCTTCATTACAGAGATATTCTGACTGTTTAATGGCACCAGGGCAGTGGAGGTCATCAACATCATTATCTGTTTGGGCCTAGACACTAGGATGACAAAAAACTGATCATATATTTGTTTCTTAGAGAATTAAAAGACAGGAAAGCTGAGCAGCTCTCAAGAATGTATTTTAGCCATCTTTTTCCCTAAATCTCATAGTACTGTATTTAGAATTATGTTTTTAAGCTCCAAATGTTCCAAATAGACTTATTTTTGAATGTTTTTCTGATTATTTCAGATAATACACAGGGCAAATGTTATTGTCACAGCTGTGCCAGTCTTTCCATATAGTTTAAAATTTGTAAAAATTTTGTATAATTTTAGACATAAAGAGTAGTTGACTATATACTGTAATGAACCCCAATCTTATTTTATTTCTATATCCACCTGCTTTTTTCTTTCCTGGGTTATTTTGAGGCAAATCCCAGACATTGTTTTGTCTGTATATAATTTGCTATTTTTCTAAAAATGCTTTCTAAAAATAACCATAATTACTACATCTAATAATTAACAATATTTAATATAAAATATCTAGTGTTTAAATTTCCAATTGTCTCAAACATAATTTCTAAAAATTTGTTTGAATTAGAATTCAAATAAGGTCTATACATTGTAAGTGCTTGGTATGTCTGAAGTTTCTTTTAATCTATAGATATCTGTTTATCTCTGTCCTTCTCTTTTTCTTATAATGTGTTTGTTGAAGAAACCAGGCCATTTATCCTGTAGAATTTCCACTCAGTCTGAATTTTGCCAATTTGAATTTCATGGTACAGTTTAACAGGTTTTTTGGTTCTTTGTATTTCCTGTAAATCGATAGTTGAATTACTGTCAACATAATTTAATCTTAAAATCAAGAGGGAAAATCATGGTTGGTTCCCCCCACATCTCAAAGGCTGCAATTAATCTGAAACTCTTGCTGCCCAGGGATGAAGAAAAGACAAACTTGCATGTTAATTTGGTTCTCATGTCCAATCTGGACACATTTGTGTTTAGAAAGGAAGCCTGATCCAAGAACCTACTGAACCATTTTCCAAAGAAGATCACATTAGTGCTAATTTAATGAGTAATCAAGACAAATTTTTTTCAGTGAGAAAAACATGCTTTAGGTTTATTTTTATTGGTCAGATCTCATTTTCATCTTACAGAGTTAGTGGAGAATGGATGAACATTGTAGTTAAGCTAAGGTTCTCAAAACAGCATTTACTAGTCACTTGGACAGCTTGTGAAAATGGATTGCTGGGCATGTCTCCAGAGTTTCTGATTTAGTCCTTCAAGGTATAGTGTGAAATTTGCCCTTCTAACAAGTTTCTAGCTGATTTAATGCTACTGGTCAGTGGACTTGGAAATCATTAGGCTGAAGTTTAAGAGTTGGCATTAGAATCACGTTAGAAGCTTATAAAAGAACTCTTGAATATGCCAGGCTTGGGCCTCACCATCTATGTTTTTTTTTTTTTTTTTTTTTTTTTTTGTGGGTACCGGGGGGACGACCTCAGGACCTCACGCGCCAACAGGCACCTGTGCCGCTGAGCGATATCACCGGCCCCTTTTTCGTATGTGGGTTCCGGGAGTCGAACTCGGGCCTTCGCGCTTGCAAGGCAGGCGCTTAAGCCGCTGAGCCGTCTCACCGGCCCACCATCTATGTTTTTAACGTGTTCCACAAGGATTCTATTCATTACCCCAGGTTGAGAACCACTATTATTGTTTATAGTTTTTCCTCCATAATTTCCAAGAAATGGTCATTCATTTTCCACTTTAAAATATTATAGGGCCAGTGAGATAGCTCAGTGGCATAAGCACCTGCCTGGCAAGCATGAGGTCCTGAGTTCGACTGCCGGTACCCACATATGAAAAAAGGGCCGGTGATATCACTCAGCGGCATGGGCGCCTGCTGGCGTGAGGTCTTGAGTTCGACCCCCGGTACCCACAAAAAAAATAAAAAAAAAATAAAATATTACAGACTTTTGATAATTGTTATGTGAAGCAGATGATTAGGGAGGATTTCTTGTTTTATACTGTGTTATTTATCATTGTTGTAGAAGACTAATAAGAGAAAAGTACTAAATAATAAAGAGCCATTGGCACTTGTTCTGGACAATCAATATTAATGTTCTGTTTGCTGCAAAGCATAATTGCTTTTTTTTACATATATATGCGGATACCGGGAGTCGAACTCAGGACCTTGCGCTTGCCAGGCAGGCGCTTATGCTGCTGAGCTATATCACTGGCCCCATAATTGCTTTTTTAAATTATTTTTTCCCACAGTGAAACTGGAAATAGTTTGGTCTTAGGTTACTGATCCTCAGAAGGAAACCCCCCCTTTTTTTTTTTTTTTTTTTTTTTTTTTTTGTGGGTACCGGGGGTCGACCTCAGGACCTTGTGCGCCAACAGGCACCCGTGCCACTGAGTGATATCACCGGTCCCTTTTTCGTATGTGGGTTCCGGGAGTCGAACTCGGGCCCTCACGCTTGCAAGGCAGGCGCTTACGCCGCTGAGCCATCTCACCAGCCCTTTTTTTTTTTTTTTTTTTAAATACCATTTCTTTTTTTTTTTTTTTGGCACCGGGAACTGAACTCATGACCTTGTGCTTGTCAGGCAGGTGCTGTGGCACTGAGCTATATCCCCGACCCAGAAACCCCTTTGTTTAGTGTTAGAACCCTAACTTTCCTTTGACTAACTGGTGTGTGACCCAATGATAAGTAAGTGATGACATTTCAGACATATTTAGCATAGAATCTTACAGATTAGACATGCCAATTTAGTGTGGTATGAAATTTTAAGCGCTTAAGTAACAATTTCTAAGGAAAACTTGAACTGCATACAATATATTGATGCTTCTCCTTTACACTTCATATGTCTCCCAGTTGTAGAGTTTAAAAGTCTTTTACCAACTTGAAAAAAAATGCAGAAGGAGGATTCAACATCTTTGTGTGTAAGGCTATGTTTAGTTTAACTCAAAAGTTATAAGGTAACTCTTCTCTGTTGCTGGAAACAAGAAGATGAATTAGACATAGATCTAATTCAATGAGCCCAGTCTCATGAAATGATTTTCAACCTCAGTTTCCAGCTTTAATTAATAACCATTAATTGTGGAAACTGTGTTATAAGGTAAAACATCTAGTGGCTCTTCATGTGATAGTAATTGTAATTTCTGTAACTACTGGTTAATAAAATACATGCTAAAACTATTATGCATAAGTAAATTTTTAAAATCTGCTTTGATTTTATTAATCATAACAGTATCTACCCCTCTATTTCAAAAATAGTAGTGCAGGTTGAACATCCCTAACCACAAAATCCAAAATCTGAAATGCTGCAAAATCCAAAACTTTTTGAGTATTAATGTGACACCACAAATGGAAAATTCCATGCCTGACCACATGTGACATGTCACAGTCAAAATGCAGGTACACTAAAAATGTATGAAATTACCTTCAGGGTATTTATATACAGTATATGTCAAACATAATTGAATTTCATGTTTTGATTTGGGTTCCATATCCAAGATACTATGTATATAAAAATATCCTCAAATTTTAAAAAATCTAAAACACTTCTGGTCCCAAGATTTTCGTGTAAGAGATATTCAAGTACATGATGTAGTTGTTATTTAGTCTACAGGCAGTATTGGAGCATATGGCTTTTTGAGAGCTCTTTTGGAGGTTCTAGTAGGGGAGCGCAGCTACTCATACCTGTGACTGAAAAAGTGGTCCTCCTCTATCGGTGATGATCCTCCTCTTCCACTGAGCTAGTCCTCCTCTATCAGGGATGGTCTTCCTCTTCCACTGAGTGCATAGTTTCAGGAGGGACGCATGTGGAACGGTGAGGGAGAAGGGAGGAAGGGAACACCCGCCTTGCCAGCCAGATTAGCTGAATCAACCTTGGCAATCAATGGGGTGACAGATATCACAGCCAGATAATACAGCTTTTTGAACTTTTTGTAAACTGCAAACCCCCTAAGGGTCCATAGCCTTTACTTGCAGTGAAGTAAGTGGATTATTATTGTTACTAGTGGTACACTTACTAAAGCAAGCACATTGGTTAGTTATAGTGGGGATTTGTACAAGAATGAAGGCATTTTCATTCACCTTGCCCTAGTGGGGGAGGGCAAATACTGTTTTCCTACTTGAATTGTATTGTGGTTGTAAATTAGATGTTCAACAAGTTGTTGGGTTTTTCCCTTTACATGCTGATGATTTATTTTTCTATTTGTCCTCCATTTGCTAGATGGTTGTAGGGGGAACTTGACAAGGTTAATGACAAGCTGTGAAGACTGAATGAGATGATGCTGGGTGAGGATCAGAGGAGACTGCACATCGAAGGGATGTAGGACAGAATCCAGAGCCTGCTTATTATATATGTTGTCTGTTTTTTTTTTGTGGGTACCGGGGGGTCGACCTCAGGACCCTCGCGCGCCAGCAGGCGCCAGTGCCGCTGAGCGATATCACCGGCCCCTTTTTCGTATGTGGGTTCCGGGAGTCGAACTCGGGCCCTCGCGCCTGCCAGGCAGGCGCTTAAGCTGCTGAGCCATCTCACCGGCCCTGTTGTCTGTTTTAACTGTCTTCAGAAGCACTATTAATCTGACTAAAAACTATGACTTTATAGAAAAATTATAGTAAACTGTTATGTAACAAATACCATAAGTTTTATAATAACTCGAGAGCAAACTTTCCTTGACATATGTGGATTACTTATTAAGGTTTGCTTTAGGACTGTACTCGTAATTTTATTCAGTCTCAAATGAGTTGTTTCCCTTTGGCAATTAGATGTGTATGCTGTAAGAGAAAAGGATGAATCAATCTGCAGTCAGTGTTGTGAGCCAGTTGCAGCTGCCATGTAGAGTGCTCCCATTTAGCTATTAAAATCCTTTGAAGGCTTGCGTGTGTAAAATATTCCTAATTTGTTAGAAACACACATGGCTGTGTGTGTATACATGTCATTATGCAGGAGACCGTTCTTTATTAGAAAAGTATAGATTCCCCATGGGGTACTAATTACAGCTTTGGCTGGCAAATTGCAGAAGGGCAAATAACAAAGGCAAGGGAAAGTATGAAGAAGAGAGAGGGAGAGATCTTGGTTTTGCTGTTTTACACCTCCAGCATAAATGAGGCATGCTGTGAATAAACACAGCTGTATGGAAAAATTAGTTTTGAGGAATTGAAAGTACAGTAAATAACTGCCATCTCATTCAGCAGATCTACACTACATGTCTTCAAGAGCAAGAACTTTCCCTAGAAACTAGAGAATTTTTACAGATTGACTTAATTTGTCTCTTGGAAAGTTACTTTATAAATTAACCTTTGTTGTAATGTTGTAATCAGGATTCCCAGTATTGCCTTTTTGCAACACAAAACCATGAATAAGCTTTAGGAATTTTATTATTACAGAATTAAGAGTAAAGTTTTAATGTTTACATTATTACAAGATAATTCATAGAAATCATCTAAAATGTTATTTTTTGCACACTTCCTGTGCAGTTCCTCTTATTAGGTACAATGGGGAATACAGATATTAGAGTTCCTGCCCTTAAGAAACTTAAAGCCTAGTACAATGCACAAAATAATAGAGAATAAAGTAGAATTTCATGAAATGCTTTATTTGGTAGTACAGAGAAGCGTTTTAAATTCAGATGAGAGAAAGAAATCACTGAGGGCTAAAGTTCAGGGAAGACTTCCTGGTTGAGCTGCAACTTGGGCTTGGCAATAAGAATTCTTTAGGCAGAACATGAACATATTGCTTGAGAAAGTCTGGACCAGTGATGGCGAACCTTTTAGAGCTTTCAATGATAATAAACAGCCTGCTGCGGCACATGTGCCGGAGGTTCGCCACCACTGGTGTAGACTGTGTGTAATATGAAGAATGGGTGGAAACGTGGTTGAGTCTGGAGTCAGTCAGCTTTGTTTAAGGGCTTTTGCATTAAAGCTTGAGTTGATGTGGGCAGTACATCCTGTAAGGTACAATTAACATCTGTCAGATCAGATTTTGGTAGAATAGTACTTCTTTAAGTAGTAAAAGCCTTTTCCCCCTTACACTATGCAGTGGAAGAGAGACCATTAGAAATAGTTTTCAAACATCTTCTTGGGTTTATCCACTGATTTTGCCAGTGACTGTTTCTAGATAATTCATTTTCCCTCTCCTTTATGTGGAGACTGTTAGGAGAGAGAAAAAAAAAAGCTATATAATCTACCTGACAGAAACACAGCTAGAACATTTTTATACTGGGCCATCATTTTTTTGGTTTTGGGCCATCATTTTTAAGAATGGGTCTTTTGCATGCTTGTAATCCCAGCACTCAGGAGGCTGAAGCAGGAGGATCACCATGAGTTCAAGGCCAGCCTGGGCTACACATAGTGAGTTCAAGGCCAGCCTGAACTACAGAGCGAGATCCTGTCTCAAAAAAAAAAAAAAAAAGGGAGAATGGGTCTTTAAAAGGGGCTCATTTTGCTATAGAGTGGGGGGAGCCAATTTCAGTGAATGTTTACTTTTGTGAACCTGAGTTCTCTCGGTTTTTCATACCCTTTGCGTACTCCTCTAGTTTTTGTTTAATTTTTACTTAGTTGAACTTGCTGTTATAATTCCAGCAAATACTTTTGTGGACTGCTTGAATTTTCTAATCATGAGCACATATTACTTTTACTTTAAAAAAAAAAAAATGTGTCGGCCAAGTGTGGTGTTGTAATTGCATGCCTGTAATCCCAGCACTCAGGAGGCTAAGGCAGGATGATTGCCGTAAGTTCAAGATCAGCCTGGGCTACATAGTGATTTATTTCTAGGCCAGCCTGAACTATATAGCAAGACCCTGTCTCAAAAACAAAACAAAACAAAACCAAAAACCTAAAAAAAAAAAATATATATATATAAATATATATATATACACACACACGTATATAAACTTATATAAACATGTATATAAACATGTATATAAACATATATAAAACATATATAAACATATATATATGGCATCTTTTCATAAATATCCAGCTCATTTTTCAAAAGCATCAATATTTTAGTGTAAGTATGAAGTAGGGGTCCCAATTTGTTCTTTTACATGTGAATACCCTGATATTGTTCTTGTAGCAGTTCTATCACTAAACATAGAGGAATCACACATTACTTTTAAATTCTAAGATGCTATGGAAACGTGTTTAAGAGAATTGGTGTATATAATATTCTTGCATGCAATTAACTTCTCTTCAGCTTTCTATTAACACCAAGATATTTTAAAATTCAGGTTTTTTATTTGACATAATCAGTTAAAACCAGATGTTTAGCCTCTATTCTATATTATCATTAAAATGGAAGAATGACATGGTAATGATACATGTTATATTGACTAGTTCCTAGAGAATTAAACTCACTCACTCTCATGGGCCTGTTATTGTTAAACTCCAAATACAAATATTGTATTATGTTCATAACTAAAATGGATAAATCTGATACTTTTTATCTGGTATTAAATCTTTTAATATTATTTTTGATATCTGATTAATCTTTTTGTGCTACATTATAGTACTATTGAATTCTTTTCTTTTTTTTTTTTGAGACAGGATCTCACTATGTAGTTCAGGCTGACCTTGAACTCACTATGTAGCCCAGGCTGGCCTCGAACTTGTGGCAGCCCTCCTGCCTCAGCCTCCAGAGTGCTGGGATTACAGATGTGTGCCACCATGCCCAGCTGTCACTGTTGAATTCTGAAGAAGCATATTTTTAAGAGAAAGTATACTTTTTTTTTTTTTTTGGTTTTTGAGACAGTACTATAAAACTTGCTAAATATAGAGGATGATCATAGAAACAGATTCTGCTTTAATGAAGTAGAATGAATTCCCTAGCTAAAACAGTACACTTACCATTTGCAAATGTAATCTGTATAGTAAAGTTTAATCTAATTTTCCTGTCACAATGATAGCTGACACTTACATATTTATTTTCTCAGTCCTAACAACAGCCCTCTAAAGTACATTATTATTTTTCAACTAAAAAGACAAACATATATTGTGTTTTGTTGTATCAGTCCTCCCTACTATCTTCTGTTGCCTTCCCTTCTCTCTTCAGTAGGTTTTTTTTTTTTTTTTTTTTTTTTTTTTTTTTAATGTGGATACCGGGGGTTGAACTCAGGACCTTGCACTTGCCCACAGGTGCTTGTGCCACTGAGTGGTATCACTGGCCCCTTTTTTCCTTTTTATGTGGGTACTGGGAGTCGAACTCAGGACCTTGCGCTTGCCAGGCAGGCGCTTATGCCGCTGAGCCATCTCACCGGCCCTTCAGTAGTTTTTAAAATCTATCTCCATTTCTTTTGTCTCACTAGCCTTGGTTCAAGCTCTAATGATATTTCATCAAACCTGTTATGAGAACTTTCTCCTAGTATCTTTGTTTCCATTTCCTCCCATCTCCTGCATCCACTCTCCAAAAATTCTCTTAATGCAGGCTTTACTGTGGTACTTCCCTGTTTAAATTCTTTTAATGGCTCCTTATTTTACAGAAGGAAAGGTATAAATTATTGAACATTGAAAAAGCTGGTCTTTCATAATCTACCCTTACCTATTCTTTTTTTTTTTTTTTGGCTACTGGGAATCGAACTCAGGACCTTGCCAGGCAGGCATTGCACCGCTGAGCTGTATCCCTGGCCCCCCTTTAGCTATTCTTAAGACCTGTTCTTAAGCCTTACCCTTCATTATTTTCTGTCATCCTCTATTTTATTACTGCAGCTATAGGGAACTGCTTTCATTTCCCACTCAGATGTTCGTGCTCTTCGTAGGTGCTTAGCCAGGTGACCATGCGCTTTTCTGCCTTCTTTACCTAACCCCTCCTCCTCCTTGAAGACTTAGTGGAGGTTGTCTCTCAAAGGCCTTATTTAGTTAGTTTGTTTTTTGAAACAGGATCTCGCTGTGTAGTTTAGGCTGGCCTTGAACTCACTCTGCAGCCCAAGCTGGCATGAAACTCATGGTGATCCTCCCACCTCAGCCTCCTGAGTGCTGGAATTACAGGCAAGTGTCACCATGCCCAGCTCAAAGGCCTTTCTTCACAGCTGATTTAAATGCCTTCTCTGTGGTGTTTCTGCATATATTACTACATAATTGTTTATCTTTTTTAACAAGTAGAAGCCATATCTTTGTTTTTAAATTTTTTTTTGCAACCCTGACTCAGCATGGTGCCTAGAATATCATAATATGTTCAGTAAATACTTATTAGATTAATGCATCAATTTATTTGAATTAGTGAATGAGTTTTTAAATATTGCTTATAGTTATGGTAAAACTTTAATTTTCTTTTCCCCTGAAGGAGAAAAAAGAAAAATACTTAGTTATTCAGTTATGAGGAAAAAAGCCTTTATTGATATTGTAATTCTCAATGGGCTCCAATGAGAATAGTACTGTTTAAAATTTTCACAGAACCTGAATAACTAGGAGATGATTTTATAATTACTTCTTAGAAATTTTTTGAAATTTATTTTCTCTTGGGATCAAGTTTAGGGTAGTACTGTATTAAGAACAAATCTCGAGGGCCGGTGAGACGGCTCAGCGGCTTAAGCGCCTGCCTTGCAAGCGCGAAGGCCCGAGTTCGACTCCCGGATCCCACATACGAAAAAGGGGCCGGTGATATCGCTCAGCGGCACGGGTGCCTGTTGGCGCGCGAGGTCCTGAGGTCGTCCCCCCGGTACCCACAAAAAAAAAAAAAAAAAAAAAAAAAAAAATCTCGAGACTGTCAAAGAGAAAGAAGGTGAATGGACTAGCTGTAGATGCAGAATGAGGTAACAAGGTTTCTGGGTATCTGATTTAGTTCATGATCCTCTTGACAGTATTGAAACAGCCTCATTTTTTTTTTTTAGAGCACATATAAATGAAGAATGACCTGCAGGTTAGATGGGAAGGACGGGCCTGCCTCTGTCTGTATTCAGATTCCAAGGAGCTGACCCAGAACTGTACCCTTAGGGAATTCAGAGTGATTGTCATTTGAGATAATGTTCATCACTCTGAGCTCCTTTCAGTCCTACCTTTGTTCTAACAGACTGTCTAGAGTATAGAAGAAAATATTTGGAATAAATTTGTGCATTTTGAAGGTGGCGTACTTTTTTTTTTTTTTTTAATCTGGGTACCGGGAGTCGAACTCAGGACCTCGCGCTTGCCAGGCAGGTGCTTACGCCGCTGAGCCATATCACCAGCCCCTAAGGTGGTGGGATGGTGTATCAGTTTCCTTCTGTGGCTACACAATAATTTAGCAAGTTTCTTTCTTTCTTTCTTTCTTTTTTTTTTTGTGTGTGTACCGGGAGTCGAACTCAGGATCTCGTGCTTGCCAGGCAGGCGCTTATGCTGCTGAGCTATCTCACCGGCCCATTACTTTCTACAGTTAAATCACAAATCATTCTTTTATTGTAATGGTAAATTTATAGAAATTTCATAACAGAAATTAAAAATCAATTAGTAGCCTGTTACTATATTGAGACAGGATATGCTCATGCTGCTTCACATAATTAGACTGCTAAACTCAGTTAGTCTTGACTGCCTGTGTCCAGCTGCTTCTTCCAGATAGCTGGCTAGGTCAGCCTGACTGCATCCAGCTATAATGCCTGTGTTTTTCCTACCTAAAAATATAAAGTTTTTCTAACATGCTTCAAGAACTTTATGCCTGAGACAGACAGTCAAGGACACATTAAACTCTACCTGCTCTGCTCAAACCCTCTCCCTCCCAGAATGTTCCTGCCTTACGAAAAACAATTCCTTTTAAGTAAAACTGCTTTAAATAAATCTGCCTGACAACATATGACTTGATTCAAGTAACCAATTATGTAATAACCTGCTATCAGCTTTGTACTTCCTGCTTGCAAAGTGTATTTAAGCCAAACTCTAAGCTGACTCTGGGCTGGTGATTTGGACTCAGTCCGCCAGCCCGCTGGCATTAAAGTTGCCTTCCAATTCCTCAGGTGCAAAGAGTCTTCCATTCAGTTTGATATCAGATTTCTGCAACATTTCGAGCTAATGTTTTTCTTTAAAATTATGAATATTTATAAGCTGGGTGCGGTAGTTGGAACAGGAGGCTCACAAGTTCCAGGCCAGCCTGGCAACTTAGTGAGACCCTTCTCAAAATAACAAAGGACTGTAATGTAGCTCAGTTGCTAGAGCTCTTGTCTAGCAGGTGTGAGGCCCTGGTCAGTGAGGGCCAACCTTTTAGAGCTTTCAGTGCTAACAGTCAGCAGGCTGCAGCATGCATGCCATAGATTTGCCACCACTGCTAGGTTCTAATCCCCAGTACCCCCCTTCTCCCAAAAAAGCTTTGTGAGAGGAATATAAAGTTTCTGATACTGATTATTTTTTGTTTATCATCAATTTATTGTAAAGGAAGGTGTTAACACATCCAGACCTGAAATATCTAAGTACCTTGCCTATGTAAAGAGGCTTTAAAAAAAAAAAAAAAACTTGTGTATGTCTGGATTTCCTCAATTTCTTTCATCATTTGACTCACATGCACATCTTTTATCATGAAGGAAGTAGTTTTTGGTTTTTGGGCATATCAAAATCAGTTTCTCTCATTTGTTCATTTATTTGTTCAACTGATTTTTGTTTTGTTTTGTTTTTTGTTTTTATTTATTATTATTATTATTTTTTTGTGTGGGTACCAGGAGTCGAACTCAGGACCTCGCGCTTGCTAGGCAGGCGCTTATGCTGCTGAGCTATCTCACTGGCCCTGTTTTTTGTTTTTAGGGGTAGCATTCTTTTTTTTTTCTTGGTACTGGGAATCAAACTCATGACCTCATGCTTGCCAGGCAGGCACTGTGCCGCTGAGCTATATCCCCAGCCCCAGGGGTACTATTCTAGTTACCAGGGGTAAAGCAATGAACAAGACAGAAATGGCAAATCCTTTGCTGCATTGGACTTTACATTCTAGTGGGGTAGGTGAGCAATAAACAAAATTAAGTAAAAATTACATAGCAGTTCATTAAAGAGTAGTAAGTGCTCTAGGGAAAAATAAAGCAAGGAAGTGAAAAGAAGTGCAAGGAGGGCTCCAGCTTTATCAGTGACTGGGGAAAGTCTCACTGAGAAAGTGATATTTGGGTAAAAAAACCAAAGGGAGCAAGTCTTGTGGCTGAGGGATAGCTTTCCGGGCAGAGAAAACAGCAAATACAAAGGCTCTGTTGGAGAGCACACCTGATGTGTTTAAGGGAGAGTAAGAAAATCATTGTGGCTGGAACAGGGGAGATGATTAAAAAATTTTTGGCTTTTATTCTGAATGACATAAAATGTCTTTGGAATTTGTTTTATTTTGGCAGTGAAATGATCATTCTAGCTCCTTTCCTGAGAGTTGACTTCAGTTTTCAGTTCAAAATCTGGTTATACAAAAGATGGATTCCTTTTAGAACTTGATTTCAATCACTTAGCAAAATATGTTTGGTTCTGAGTACCTCATTTGAAAGAAAGCTATTGGCATGGTGAGGAATTGGTAAACCATTTCATAAAGAGGAACAGTTTAAGGATCTGGGGCTTTAACCTTAGAAAGGATTTTCTCAGGGTTTAACCTTCGAAAAAAGAAACCGAAGGAGAGGAGAATGTGATGGTTGAAGAACACTATAATCTTAGGTTGGGTTATATGAAATCGCTGGGGTTAGTTTGTTAGGTAAAAATGGTTGAATATTGGCAGTTTTATCTGGTTCAAATTAATACTATCTCCAGAGATTTGGAAAGTAACTGTATTTATATGGTAACAGAAGTGGGCTTATTTTGGATGCTGTAGTGACTCAAACTAGGACCAGTGTGTATGTGAATTGTAGAGGCAGATTTGGGCTTAGTGTTGAGGGGACATCTTCCTATGTCAGTTACCTGAGAATGAAATGGGGTATAGTAAGGGCCCGTGCCATCAGAAATGCTTAAACAAGGGCTAGATAACTTTCTGGTTAGCAAGGTGTCAGAGCGGCCCATTGAATAGGAAGTGACTAGATGGGATGTTATTAATGTCCTTTGCATGCTGTCTATAATCTTCATGTAATATGAATAAAAGCAAAGCCCTTTACTTGTGATCATAAAAGGGATTAAGATTTTTGGCTAAAAGACATGTTCATGTGTCTTCTTTTTCTTTCAGAAAAGGAGTAATTTTTTGGAGAACTGCCCTCCCCCTCCTTTTATACATTTGGTATAAAACTGTAAACACTGTTTAGCTATTTTGGAATTCTTATGTGACTCCTTAAAGAGCTGTTCTAATTATTGTAGGAGGTTTTTTTTTTTTTTTTTTTTTTTTTTAATTTTTCTTTCAGTGGTGGGGATTGAACTGAGGACCTCAGGCATGCTAGCCAAGTGTTCTACTACTGAGCTATATCCCTAGCCCAGATTTATGTATTTTATTTTATTTTATTTATTTGGTGTTTTATTTATTTTATTTTATTTGGTACTGGAGATTGAACCCAGGGTGTCTTAGTTACTTTTCTCTCATTGCTGAGACAAAATACCCAACACCCAAAGTTAAAGGAGGAAAGGTTTATCTAGCTCACAGTTTGTAGAGGTTTCAGTTCATAATCAGCCGGCTCCAAGGCAGAGTGACATTGCAGAGGAGAAACAGTTCATGGCGGGAAGAAGGGAAGAAAGCAACAAAGGATGATCGCAGCTCTTTCTATCCCTTATATCTTATCCAGACTACTTAGGGCGGGTAGCACTCACACCCTTAATCCTAGTGCCCTTGATCCTAGCATTGCACCGTGAATCAATTCCAGCGTCACATACTCTAGATCCAGCCACCTCTGAAAAGGCCCGACCGATGACTGCGTGAGGCTTTGGAGGACATCTAAACACAAGCCATAACGCAGGGCCTTAACTCTGCGCTACATCCCCAGCCCTTTTTAAAATTTTTATTTTGACATATGGTCTCACTAGTCTGGGCTTGAATTTGTGATCTTCCTCAACCTCCCAAAATGCTGGGAAAATTGTTATTTTATTTTATTTTATTTTTTTTTGGTGGGTACCGGGGGGTCAACCTCAGGACCTCGCGCGCCCGCAGGCGCCCGTGCCGCTGAGCGATATCACCGGCCCCTTTTTCGTATGTGGGTTCCGGGAGTCGAACTCGGGCCCTCGCGCCTGCCAGGCAGGCGCTTAAGCTGCTGAGCCATCTCACCGGCCCTGTTGTCTGTTTTAACTGTCTTCAGAAGCACTATTAATCTGACTAAAAACTATGACTTTATAGAAAAATTATAGTAAACTGTTATGTAACAAATACCATAAGTTTTATAATAACTCGAGAGCAAACTTTCCTTGACATATGTGGATTACTTATTAAGGTTTGCTTTAGGACTGTACTCGTAATTTTATTCAGTCTCAAATGAGTTGTTTCCCTTTGGCAATTAGATGTGTATGCTGTAAGAGAAAAGGATGAATCAATCTGCAGTCAGTGTTGTGAGCCAGTTGCAGCTGCCATGTAGAGTGCTCCCATTTAGCTATTAAAATCCTTTGAAGGCTTGCGTGTGTAAAATATTCCTAATTTGTTAGAAACACACATGGCTGTGTGTGTATACATGTCATTATGCAGGAGACCGTTCTTTATTAGAAAAGTATAGATTCCCCATGGGGTACTAATTACAGCTTTGGCTGGCAAATTGCAGAAGGGCAAATAACAAAGGCAAGGGAAAGTATGAAGAAGAGAGAGGGAGAGATCTTGGTTTTGCTGTTTTACACCTCCAGCATAAATGAGGCATGCTGTGAATAAACACAGCTGTATGGAAAAATTAGTTTTGAGGAATTGAAAGTACAGTAAATAACTGCCATCTCATTCAGCAGATCTACACTACATGTCTTCAAGAGCAAGAACTTTCCCTAGAAACTAGAGAATTTTTACAGATTGACTTAATTTGTCTCTTGGAAAGTTACTTTATAAATTAACCTTTGTTGTAATGTTGTAATCAGGATTCCCAGTATTGCCTTTTTGCAACACAAAACCATGAATAAGCTTTAGGAATTTTATTATTACAGAATTAAGAGTAAAGTTTTAATGTTTACATTATTACAAGATAATTCATAGAAATCATCTAAAATGTTATTTTTTGCACACTTCCTGTGCAGTTCCTCTTATTAGGTACAATGGGGAATACAGATATTAGAGTTCCTGCCCTTAAGAAACTTAAAGCCTAGTACAATGCACAAAATAATAGAGAATAAAGTAGAATTTCATGAAATGCTTTATTTGGTGGTACAGAGAAGCGTTTTAAATTCAGATGAGAGAAAGAAATCACTGAGGGCTAAAGTTCAGGGAAGGCTTCCTGGTTGAGCTGCAACTTGGGCTTGGCAATAAGAATTCTTTAGGCAGAACATGAACATATTGCTTGAGAAAGTCTGGACCAGCGATGGCGAACCTTTTAGAGCTTTCAATGATAATAAACAGCCTGCTGCGGCACATGTGCCGGAGGTTCGCCACCACTGGTGTAGACTGTGTGTAATATGAAGAATGGGTGGAAACGTGGTTGAGTCTGGAGTCAGTCAGCTTTGTTTAAGGGCTTTTGCATTAAAGCTTGAGTTGATGTGGGCAGTACATCCTGTAAGGTACAATTAACATCTGTCAGATCAGATTTTGGTAGAATAGTACTTCTTTAAGTAGTAAAAGCCTTTTCCCCCTTACACTATGCAGTGGAAGAGAGAACATTAGAAATAGTTTTCAAACATCTTCTTGGGTTTATCCACTGATTTTGCCAGTGACTGTTTCTAGATAATTCATTTTCCCTCTCCTTTATGTGGAGACTGTTAGGAGAGAGAAAAAAAAAAGCTGTTTAATCTACCTGACAGAAACACAGCTAGAACATTTTTATACTGGGCCATCATTTTTTTGGTTTTGGGCCATCATTTTTAAGAATGGGTCTTTTGCATGCTTGTAATCCCAGCACTCAGGAGGCTGAAGCAGGAGGATCACCATGAGTTCAAGGCCAGCCTGGGCTACACATAGTGAGTTCAAGGCCAGCCTGAACTACAGAGCGAGATCCTGTCTCAAAAAAGAAAAAAAAAAAAAAAAAAAAGGGAGAATGGGTCTTTAAAAGGGGCTCATTTTGCTATAGAGTGGGGGGAGCCAATTTCAGTGAATGTTTACTTTTGTGAACCTGAGTTCTCTTGGTTTTTCATACCCTTTGCGTACTCCTCTAGTTTTTGTTTAATTTTTACTTAGTTGAACTTGCTGTTATAATTCCAGCAAATACTTTTGTGGACTGCTTGAATTTTCTAATCATGAGCACATATTACTTTTACTTTTAAAAAAAAAAAAATGTGTCGGCCAAGTGTGGTGTTGTAATTGCATGCCTGTAATCCCAGCACTCAGGAGGCTAAGGCAGGACGATTGCCGTAAGTTCAAGATCAGCCTGGGCTACATAGTGATTTATTTCTAGGCCAGCCTGAACTATATAGCAAGACCCTGTCTCAAAAACAAAACAAAACAAAACCAAAAACCTAAAAAAAATATATATATATAAAAAATATATATATATATACACACACGTATATAAACATATATAAACATGTATATAAAGATATATAAAACATATATAAACATATATATGGCATCTTTTCATAAATATCCAGCTCATTTTTCAAAAGCATCAATATTTTAGTGTAAGTATGAAGTAGGGGTCCCAATTTGTTCTTTTACATGTGAATACCCTGATATTGTTCTTGTAGCAGTTCTATCACTAAACATAGAGGAATCACACATTACTTTTAGATTCTAAGATGCTATGGAAACGTGTTTAAGAGAATTGGTGTATATAATATTCTTGCATGCAATTAACTTCTCTTCAGCTTTCTATTAACACCAAGATATTTTAAAATTCAGGTTTTTTATTTGACATAATCAGTTAAAACCAGATGTTTAGCCTCTATTCTATATTATCATTAAAATGGAAGAATGACATGGTAATGATACGTGTTATATTGACTAGTTCCTAGAGAATTAAACTCACTCACTCTCATGGGCCTGTTATTGTTAAACTCCAAATACAAATATTGTATTATGTTCATAACTAAAATGGATAAATCTGATACTTTTTATCTGGTATTAAATCTTTTAATATTATTTTTGATATCTGATTAATCTTTTTGTGCTACATTATAGTACTATTGAATTCTTTTCTTTTTTTTTTTTTTTTTGAGACAGGATCTCACTATGTAGTTCAGGCTGACCTTGAACTCACTATGTAGCTCAGGCTGGCCTCGAACTTGTGGCAGCCCTCCTGCCTCAGCCTCCAGAGTGCTGGGATTACAGATGTGTGCCACCATGCCCAGCTGTCACTGTTGAATTCTGAAGAAGCATATTTTTAAGAGAAAGTATACTTTTTTTTTTTTTGGTTTTTGAGACAGTACTATAAAACTTGCTAAATATAGAGGATGATCATAGAAACAGATTCTGCTTTAATGAAGTAGAATGAATTCCCTAGCTAAAACAGTACACTTACCATTTGCAAATGTAATCTGTATAGTAAAGTTTAATCTAATTTTCCTGTCACAATGATAGCTGACACTTACATATTTATTTTCTCAGTCCTAACAACAGCCCTCTAAAGTACATTATTATTTTTCAACTAAAAAGACAAACATATATTGTGTTTTGTTGTATCAGTCCTCCCTACTATCTTCTGTTGCCTTCCCTTCTCTCTTCAGTAGGTTTTTTTTTTTTTTTTTTTTTTTTAAATGTGGATACCGGGGGTTGAACTCAGGACCTTGCACTTGCCCACAGGTGCTTGTGCCACTGAGTGGTATCACTGGCCCCTTTTTTCCTTTTTATGTGGGTACTGGGAGTCGAACTCAGGACCTTGCGCTTGCCAGGCAGGCGCTTATGCCGCTGAGCCATCTCACCGGCCCTTCAGTAGTTTTTAAAATCTATCTCCATTTCTTTTGTCTCACTAGCCTTGGTTCAAGCTCTAATGATATTTCATCAAACCTGTTATGAGAACTTTCTCCTAGTATCTTTGTTTCCATTTCCTCCCATCTCCTGCATCCACTCTCCAAAAATTCTCTTAATGCAGGCTTTACTGTGGTACTTCCCTGTTTAAATTCTTTTAATGGCTCCTTATTTTACAGAAGGAAAGGTATAAATTATTGAACATTGAAAAAGCTGGTCTTTCATAATCTACCCTTACCTATTCTTTTTTTTTTTTTTTTGGCTACTGGGAATCGAACTCAGGACCTTGCCAGGCAGGCATTGCACCGCTGAGCTGTATCCCTGGCCCCCCTTTAGCTATTCTTAAGACCTGTTCTTAAGCCTTACCCTTCATTATTTTCTGTCATCCTCTATTTTATTACTGCAGCTATAGGGAACTGCTTTCATTTCCCACTCAGATGTTCGTGCTCTTCGTAGGTGCTTAGCCAGGTGACCATGCGCTTTTCTGCCTTCTTTACCTAACCCCTCCTCCTCCTTGAAGACTTAGTGGAGGTTGTCTCTCAAAGGCCTTATTTAGTTAGTTTGTTTTTTGAAACAGGATCTCGCTGTGTAGTTTAGGCTGGCCTTGAACTCACTCTGCAGCCCAAGCTGGCATGAAACTCATGGTGATCCTCCCACCTCAGCCTCCTGAGTGCTGGAATTACAGGCAAGTGTCACCATGCCCAGCTCAAAGGCCTTTCTTCACAGCTGATTTAAATGCCTTCTCTGTGGTGTTTCTGCATATATTACTACATAATTGTTTATCTTTTTTAACAAGTAGAAGCCATATCTTTGTTTTTAAATTTTTTTTTGCAACCCTGACTCAGCATGGTGCCTAGAATATCATAATATGTTCAGTAAATACTTATTAGATTAATGCATCAATTTATTTGAATTAGTGAATGAGTTTTTAAATATTGCTTATAGTTATGGTAAAACTTTAATTTTCTTTTCCCCTGAAGGAGAAAAAAGAAAAATACTTAGTTATTCAGTTATGAGGAAAAAAGCCTTTATTGATATTGTAATTCTCAATGGGCTCCAATGAGAATAGTACTGTTTAAAATTTTCACAGAACCTGAATAACTAGGAGATGATTTTATAATTACTTCTTAGAAATTTTTTGAAATTTATTTTCTCTTGGGATCAAGTTTAGGGTAGTACTGTATTAAGAACAAATCTCGAGACTGTCAAAGAGAAAGAAGGTGAATGGACTAGCTGTAGATGCAGAATGAGGTAACAAGGTTTCTGGGTATCTGATTTAGTTCATGATCCTCTTGACAGTATTGAAACAGCCTCATTTTTTTTTTTTAGAGCACATATAAATGAAGAATGACCTGCAGGTTAGATGGGAAGGACGGGCCTGCCTCTGTCTGTATTCAGATTCCAAGGAGCTGACCCAGAACTGTACCCTTAGGGAATTCAGAGTGATTGTCATTTGAGATAATGTTCATCACTCTGAGCTCCTTTCAGTCCTACCTTTGTTCTAACAGACTGTCTAGAGTATAGAAGAAAATATTTGGAATAAATTTGTGCATTTTGAAGGTGGCGTACTTTTTTTTTTTTTTTAATCTGGGTACCGGGAGTCGAACTCAGGACCTCGCGCTTGCCAGGCAGGTGCTTACGCCGCTGAGCCATATCACCAGCCCCTAAGGTGGTGGGATGGTGTATCAGTTTCCTTCTGTGGCTACACAATAATTTAGCAAGTTTCTTTCTTTCTTTCTTTTTTTTTTTTTGTGTGTGTACCGGGAGTCGAACTCAGGATCTCGTGCTTGCCAGGCAGGCGCTTATGCTGCTGAGCTATCTCACCGGCCCATTACTTTCTACAGTTAAATCACAAATCATTCTCTTATTGTAATGGTAAATTTATAGAAATTTCATAACAGAAATTAAAAATCAATTAGTAGCCTGTTACTATATTGAGACAGGATATGCTCATGCTGCTTCACATAATTAGACTGCTAAACTCAGTTAGTCTTGACTGCCTGTGTCCAGCTGCTTCTTCCAGATAGCTGGCTAGGTCAGCCTGACTGCATCCAGCTATAATGCCTGTGTTTTTCCTACCTAAAAATATAAAGTTTTTCTAACATGCTTCAAGAACTTTATGCCTGAGACAGACAGTCAAGGACACATTAAACTCTACCTGCTCTGCTCAAACCCTCTCCCTCCCAGAATGTTCCTGCCTTACGATAAACAATTCCTTTTAAGTAAAACTGCTTTAAATAAATCTGCCTGACAACATATGACTTGATTCAAGTAACCAATTATGTCATAACCTGCTATCAGCTTTGTACTTCCTGCTTGCAAAGTGTATTTAAGCCAAACTCTAAGCTGACTCTGGGCTGGTGATTTGGACTCAGTCCGCCAGCCCGCTGGCATTAAAGTTGCCTTCCAATTCCTCAGGTGCAAAGAGTCTTCCATTCAGTTTGATATCAGATTTCTGCAACATTTCGAGCTAATGTTTTTCTTTAAAATTATGAATATTTATAAGCTGGGTGCGGTAGTTGGAACAGGAGGCTCACAAGTTCCAGGCCAGCCTGGCAACTTAGTGAGACCCTTCTCAAAATAACAAAGGACTGTAATGTAGCTCAGTTGCTAGAGCTCTTGTCTAGCAGGTGTGAGGCCCTGGTCAGTGAGGGCCAACCTTTTAGAGCTTTCAGTGCTAACAGTCAGCAGGCTGCAGCATGCATGCCATAGATTTGCCACCACTGCTAGGTTCTAATCCCCAGTACCCCCCTTCTCCCGAAAAAGCTTTGTGAGAGGAATATAAAGTTTCTGATACTGATTATTTTTTGTTTATCATCAATTTATTGTAAAGGAAGGTGTTAACACATCCAGACCTGAAATATCTAAGTACCTTGCCTATGTAAAGAGGCTTTAAAAAAAAAAAAAAAACTTGTGTATGTCTGGATTTCCTCAATTTCTTTCATCATTTGACTCACATGCACATCTTTTATCATGAAGGAAGTAGTTTTTGGTTTTTGGGCATATCAAAATCAGTTTCTCTCATTTGTTCATTTATTTGTTCAACTGATTTTTGTTTTGTTTTGTTTTTTGTTTTTATTTATTATTATTATTTTTTTTTTGTGTGGGTACCAGGAGTCGAACTCAGGACCTCGCGCTTGCTAGGCAGGCGCTTATGCTGCTGAGCTATCTCACTGGCCCTGTTTTTTGTTTTTAGGGGTAGCATTCTTTTTTTTTTCTTGGTACTGGGAATCAAACTCATGACCTCATGCTTGCCAGGCAGGCACTGTGCCGCTGAGCTATATCCCCAGCCCCAGGGGTACTATTCTAGTTACCAGGGGTAAAGCAATGAACAAGACAGAAATGGCAAATCCTTTGCTGCATTGGACTTTACATTCTAGTGGGGTAGATGAGCAATAAACAAAATTAAGTAAAAATTACATAGCAGTTCATTAAAGAGTAGTAAGTGCTCTAGGGAAAAATAAAGCAAGGAAGTGAAAAGAAGTGCAAGGAGGGCTCCAGCTTTATCAGTGACTGGGGAAAGTCTCACTGAGAAAGTGATATTTGGGTAAAAAAACCAAAGGGAGCAAGTCTTGTGGCTGAGGGATAGCTTTCCGGGCAGAGAAAACAGCAAATACAAAGGCTCTGTTGGAGAGCACACCTGATGTGTTTAAGGGAGAGTAAGAAAATCATTGTGGCTGGAACAGGGGAGATGATTAAAAAATTTTTGGCTTTTATTCTGAATGACATAAAATGTCTTTGGAATTTGTTTTATTTTGGCAGTGAAATGATCATTCTAGCTCCTTTCCTGAGAGTTGACTTCAGTTTTCAGTTCAAAATCTGGTTATACAAAAGATGGATTCCTTTTAGAACTTGATTTCAATCACTTAGCAAAATATGTTTGGTTCTGAGTACCTCATTTGAAAGAAAGCTATTGGCATGGTGAGGAATTGGTAAACCATTTCATAAAGAGGAACAGTTTAAGGATCTGGGGCTTTAACCTTAGAAAGGATTTTCTCAGGGTTTAACCTTCGAAAAAAGAAACCGAAGGAGAGGAGAATGTGATGGTTGAAGAACACTATAATCTTAGGTTGGGTTATATGAAATCGCTGGGGTTAGTTTGTTAGGTAAAAATGGTTGAATATTGGCAGTTTTATCTGGTTCAAATTAATACTATCTCCAGAGATTTGGAAAGCAACTGTATTTATATGGTAACAGAAGTGGGCTTATTTTGGATGCTGTAGTGACTCAAACTAGGACCAGTGTGTATGTGAATTGTAGAGGCAGATTTGGGCTTAGTGTTGAGGGGACATCTTCCTATGTCAGTTACCTGAGAATGAAATGGGGTATAGTAAGGGCCCGTGCCATCAGAAATGCTTAAACAAGGGCTAGATAACTTTCTGGTTAGCAAGGTGTCAGAGCGGCCCATTGAATAGGAAGTGACTAGATGGGATGTTATTAATGTCCTTTGCATGCTGTCTATAATCTTCATGTAATATGAATAAAAGCAAAGCCCTTTACTTGTGATCATAAAAGGGATTAAGATTTTTGGCTAAAAGACATGTTCATGTGTCTTCTTTTTCTTTCAGAAAAGGAGTAATTTTTTGGAGAACTGCCCTCCCCCTCCTTTTATACATTTGGTATAAAACTGTAAACACTGTTTAGCTATTTTGGAATTCTTATGTGACTCCTTAAAGAGCTGTTCTAATTATTGTAGGAGGTTTTTTTTTTTTTTTTTTTTTTTTTAATTTTTCTTTCAGTGGTGGGGATTGAACTGAGGACCTCAGGCATGCTAGCCAAGTGTTCTACTACTGAGCTATATCCCTAGCCCAGATTTATGTATTTTATTTTATTTTATTTATTTGGTGTTTTATTTATTTTATTTTATTTGGTACTGGAGATTGAACCCAGGGTGTCTTAGTTACTTTTCTCTCATTGCTGAGACAAAATACCCAACACCCAAAGTTAAAGGAGGAAAGGTTTATCTAGCTCACAGTTTGTAGAGGTTTCAGTTCATAATCAGCCGGCTCCAAGGCAGAGTGACATTGCAGAGGAGAAACAGTTCATGGCGGGAAGAAGGGAAGAAAGCAACAAAGGATGATCGCAGCTCTTTCTATCCCTTATATCTTATCCAGACTACTTAGGGCGGGTAGCACTCACACCCTTAATCCTAGTGCCCTTGATCCTAGCATTGCACCGTGAATCAATTCCAGCGTCACATACTCTAGATCCAGCCACCTCTGAAAAGGCCCGACCGATGACTGCGTGAGGCTTTGGAGGACATCTAAACACAAGCCATAACGCAGGGCCTTAACTCTGCGCTACATCCCCAGCCCTTTTTAAAATTTTTATTTTGACATATGGTCTCACTAGTCTGGGCTTGAATTTGTGATCTTCCTCAACCTCCCAAAATGCTGGGAAAATTGTTATTTTATTTTATTTTATTTTTTTTTGGTGGGTACCGGGGGGTCAACCTCAGGACCTCGCGCGCCCGCAGGCGCCCGTGCCGCTGAGCGATATCACCGGCCCCTTTTTCGTATGTGGGATCTGGGAGTTGAACTCGGGCCCTCGCGCTTGCCAGGCAGGCGCTTATGCCGCTGAGCCATCTCACCGGCCCCGAAAATTGTTATTTTAAACCCGCATAGTTTAATGTTGATTTATAAACAATTTAAAATTTTGAACCTGATTTTTATAGTGTATGATCTTCATCTACTCACTAAACATTTTTTCCCCAGCTGGTGGAATTCTGTTTATAATTTCAGGTCTGTTGTTTTCAGTGATTTCTTTCTTGTACCACATTATCCATTGCTTCTCAGTGCTTTATTTCTATACTGTTATTCTAATAATTTTTTAATATAAATAGCATCGTAACTATGTCCCTGCCTAGATGGCTGCTGGGTCATTATATTGGTCTGAGAGCTCATGATGCTCAGTTACAAAGTAGTACAGTATATAGAGAAAGCATCGTCCCAAACTGCATCGTCCCCTTCAACAGTGACTCCTTATTTCTTTCCCCTCTCAGCCCCTGGTAACCACTATTCTATCTCTATGAATTTGACTGTTCTGGATACCTCAAGTCAGTAGAATCATATAATATTAGACCTTTTGTATCTAGTTTATTTCACTTAACATGATGTCACCCAAGTTTGTAGTTTTTTTTTTTTTTTTTTTTTATGTACTGAGGTTTGAGCCCAGGGTTTTCACACTCAGCTACATCCCCAGCCCTTTTAATTTTTTAATTTTGAGATGGGTCTCACTGAGTTGCCCAGGGTGGGCTGCAACTTGTGATCCTCCTGCCTCAGCCTCCCAGAGTGCCAGGATTTCATTCTTTTTAAAGGCTCTCACTATATTATGGTCTCACTATATTGCCCAGAATCTCCCAAACTCCTGGGCTCAAGGGCTCCTCCTGCCTTGTTTATCGAGTAGCTAGGACTGTGGATATGCACTCAGCCAAGGCTCTTTTAAAAAAAAAAAAAATTTTTTTTTTTTTTTTTTGTGGGTACTGGGGGTCGACCTCAGGACCTTGCGCGCCAGTAGGCGCACGTGCCTCTGAGTGATATCACTGGCCCTTTTTTTGTATGTGCGTTCCGGGAGTCGAACTCGGGCCCTCGCGCTTGATAGGCAGGCGCTTATGCTGCTGAGCCATCTCACCGACCCCCAACAAAATTTTTTTAAGGAGAAGTTTTTTTTTTCTTTTCCCCGAAACAAAGAACAGTGGCAAAGTATATTTGAAAAAGTAAAAATGAAGAGTGAGGGAGAAACTGGCTCTGCAGAGTGAACTTGGGCTGAGTAAAAGAGGAAAAAGCAAAATAAAAGGACACCCCGGAGAAAGCAGGGCAGGCTATCATGAGGAAACCCACAATAGGAAGCTAGAAGAGGATTGTTGGCTTACAGCTAAGGCTCTTTGAAAAGGTTGCATGTAAATATAACATTTTGTTTATCTATTCATCCTAACTCTTGTTTTTAGACAATTATATAGTTTCTTCCTTCAGTTTTATTATCTTTCCGAAAAAATTCCTAACTTCTCTTAGATGGTTTACTATTTTGGTCATTGGAAATACTGTTTTGTTAAAGTCCTGCTTGAGATGCCATGCTTAGGCTGCACCCCTAAAAATGGGGGAAGATGCGCTGCCTGGCCCTTCCCCCACCTGCCTGTTCTGCCCCATACATCTGCCTCCCCAGGACTTGTGTCCAAGGTCTGCCTGACATCTGGGGGGTCTTCTTGGAGCCAGGGGCTTTTTTTGGCAAAAGCCAAGGCTTACTGATGTCATCAGGAGTGAGGCAAACCAAGCCGAGGTGGGGCCATCAGAACTCCCCACTGCATAGGTCATGGTTCCTGGACCAGGTGCTGGAGGCTGGGCGTGGCCTGTGCTAGTAGGGGTTTTTCTGGGTCCTCTCTGTCCTCATAGGACTTTCTGCCAAATGCCACCTCTGCCACCAATACTGCTGCAGCTGCAGGAACAGGAAGTGGGAAGTGCTAGAATGTGGTTGAAGAGGATGATGATGGCCTCACTGAGGAGAATTACAGTCAGCCTGGGATTGGGGAGCTGGAGACAGGGGAGAAGGGACTTCTCTCTCTGAGCTCTTCTCTCCATGTGTGACACTTTAGGGATACTGGATGCCATGCAGGGGCCTAAAGCCTTAGGGACTGAGGTGGCTAAGGCTTAAAGGTTGAGCACAGGTGGAGCAGTCCTCTCTTTCCTGACACTAGCCACCAAAGTGACAGTGCTGCCCTTGTGCTCAGTAACTCAGTGGCGCCCTGCTGTTCCCAGGATAAAGCCTAACAATGACATTGAATATGGAAAAAAAGGCCCTCTGTGATCAGGCTTCTGTTGGCCTCTTGGTTTCCTTTTTGTCTTCCTCTTTATTCCCTTTACTGCCTACCTGTTTGTTATTCTCCCTCCCCCACCATGCAGTTTGTTCTCACATTGTTCCCCTGCCTGGGCTGCCTTCCTCTTCTCCCAGATGCCCTCTGTCAGTCATGAAAACCTGGCCCACAGGGCCCATGGCCTGCCTACCTGCTGGCATTTCAGATGTGCCAGGATGACAGATGGGAATGCATTCCAAGTTTAATTTTTTTCATACCAATAAAGTGGGTGATCTGGGTATATACATTGTGTATCTAGTTATACTACATTGTCTATTGTTATTTTGAAAAAAAAAGATGAAGTATTCAGAATGAAACAATATTCTGTGTTTATAAATATTATAGTGACTCTATTATTTCCCATAATATGTGTACTGCACTTCCATGAAGATCGTTCATCTTTTTAGAAAAAAAATATTGTGGTTGGCACATATGAAATCTTATATAAATAATGTCATCAGGTTAGGGCTTTCCCATTGTAATTATGTAATTTTAAAAATTTATTACAAAATATTTAAGAAGTAGAAAAAAGGTAAACATCATCCAGTTTATAAGGCATTACTGATATAGTTGAAAGACCTGATGGTACCCTTTCCCAGTCTTATTTCTTTTCTGGTTTTTTGTTTTTGAGACAGGGTCTCGCTATGTAGCACAGGCTGGCCTTGAACTCACTAGGTAGCCCAGGCAGGCTTCGAATTTGTGGCATTCCTCCTGCTTCAGCCTCCCAAGTGCTGGAATTATAGGTGTGCACCACCATGCCCAGCCCCTTTTTTTCTTTTCTTTAGAGGAAACTATTCTAAAATTTGTGATTATGCATTTCTTCATACGTCTACATATGTATCTCTAAGATATATACCTATATATATTTGAAAAGCATACAATATATACAGATTAAAAACAGTATTACAGTAAGTCCTGACTTACAAACACTTGAGTTGTGAGCTTTCACAGATACCTATGGATCTCACATTACAAACATTCATAGATGTGAACAAATTGTGGAGTAGCTCATGTGTCTGCCGGACGTTGTCACAGTTGTGCTGCTGTGTGCTCACTGTACAGGGTGACAGTGTACAGTAGGACAGTGCTCAGTCAGAGCCCAGGATGTCCAGAAGCAAGAGGAAAAGCGGTGGTGATGGGGACTGGTAGGAAGGGCAAAGCAATATACATTGTATGTTTGTATGAAAGGTGTATAAGACTCACTTTGTCAGATTTAGGAATGAATCTGACTTACGAACTTCCCCCAGAATGGAACTTGTTTGTAAGTTGGGGACTTAGTGTACTTTTTTCACCAAACACGAGATTATGTTATATATGTATGTACCCATATCTGTGTAGTTCTAGTTCATTTTCACTGCTAGGTTTCTGTCCTGTGAATTTATTGTTAATTTATTCGTGTATCCTCTGATTAATGGAAATTTGTTATCACTTTTTTCTTTGTAATTATTTTCAAACCTCAGTGCTAAAACCTTACATTTCTTTTAAATTCTTTTTTTTTTTTTAATCTTGTTGGTTTTTGAACTATGATTCAATCATAGGAACCACAAATTGGGTTAGGTGCCATGGTATAGTAGTGAATCTGAGGTCAAATTTTATGAGTTACTTTTGAACTTTGAAATGCAATTTTTCTGGGACCGAAAACGTATTTTAACTTGTGAGGGAACTTATGCTACCCTGAACTATCTTTAGTTATAGATATTGCTTGGTTTGAAAAGAACAGGTATTCTCTTTTGTTCTCTCAAGCTGTAGTCTAAATTTGACCTTCCTGTCTTTTTCCTGTCTTCTCCTTTCCCTTTCTCCCTACCCCTTCATTTCACCCTGCCACTATTTCCCTTTTGCCTGCTCACCTTCCTCCTGCCACCCTGACGTTTTTAAAGTCCCATTTTTCACTGAGCCTTAACGTTTTGGTCATTGTTTCTATAGGTATTCCTTTACAATGCTATTTTTTTTTTAATGTGGGTACCAGGAGTTGAACTCAGGACCTCGCGCTTGCCAGCAGGCGCTTGTGCCACTGAGCGATATTGCTGGCCATTTTTTCCTTTTTATGTGGGTGTCAGGAGTCGAACTCAGGACCTTGCGCTTGCCAGGCAGGCTCTTATGGCACTGAGCTATCTCACCAGCCCTACAATGCTATTTTTAAAACCTTGTTTTTGTGCTTATGTCCTCATAGTCTGCCTCTTCTGCATTACTACCTTTAGAAATTTCCTCAATTTTTAAAGAATTTCTGCATGTGTAGAGAAATTGTTACTATCTTATCTCCAAGCCTTAGAAAAGAACGTGACACTTAGTATGTTTCTGTAAAATGTAGTGAATGAACCTCACTTTCTGGAATTGTCTTTTCTTAACAAGTTCTGTATTCTTGTAGACTGCCTTGACTGTGCAATAATGCCTTACTTTTCCTTAAATGTTATAAAAATTCACTTACAATAACATATATTTGTGACCTTTTAACTGGTCACAAATTTCAATAACTGTGAAATTGTTATTTTCTGCCCAGGTTCCTATTGTGTTCATGTCACCAACAAATTATTCTTTATTGCTCAGAATTAAATTGCAATAGTAGAGCCCTTCGCTTTGACAGAAAATTGTTACCAAGTTTAATCAATAATTTTGTAGCGTGGGCGGGTGAGATAGCTCAGTGGCATAAGCGCCTGCCTGGCAAGCGTGAGGTCCTGAGTTTGACCCCCGGTACCCACCAAAAAAAAAAAAAAAAAAAAAAAAAATTTATAGCAAAAGATCCCCCCCCCAGCCAGTATACTTCAGTTTGTTAGTTGCCCAGGTAATAGTTCTGGTTACAGTTCCTGTTACTTTTGCTTCTTAGAAACGGCTGGTCACTCTGATGCATAGCTGGTCACTATGATACATATTTTAAGAACCAATCCCCAATTGACAACCCATTCTGCCTCTGTACTTCCTGCTTGCTTATCCCATATAAATCCTAGACCACCAGAGATTGGGGCCTGATATTCTGGGAATGATCCCAGTCAGTGCCTGTCGATGTAAATAAATCTACCTCCAAATCCTGGGAGTCGTTTCAGTGTTTCTGTTTCCAGTAGCAATTTTATTGGATGCTTTTAACAAATAGTTATTTAAAATACAACATCATTACTAAAGCTTGTCTTTGCCACAATTATTCTTTTTTTATTTTATGGAAAAAAGGTAAAACACAATTTCATAACAAGATGATAAGAGAATAACAGTAGTTAATACATTGCATATTATTATCTTTAAAGTAGTTATTCAGAGTACAAAATATGGGCATAAAAAATTCTCTGATTGATATTAGCACAAACCTTCCTTTTCTATGAGCTAAGAGACACTAATAGTATAACTAACTAGCATTTTTTCTCCCTTTTCCCTTTCTCCCTTTCCCCTTTCCCCATCCTAGTTCCTTTTTCCTTTTTAACAATTTCTTTCCATTTCACAGGATCTACTGTACATTTTAGACCTTATTTACTCTTTCAGTTTCCCACACCTAGGGGCCACAATTATTCTTGCTGGTAGTGTGTAGTATATTTTTCATGTTTAACTGTGGTATTACATCTCTTTCAGTCGCAATTATGCTCTGTAGATTTTGAGTAACAAGGAAGCATATATCCATTTTATAAGGATTTCCATCCAAAATGGCTAAAATAAACATTTTGACATTTAAAGGAAGTAAAAGCACTCTATGGAAAATAAATTTTTTTTTTTTTTTTTTTTGGTCTGCCTTCTTCCTCAGTGATGCCTAGTAATCATCAGATAATGTATTCTTCAGGGAGGGCCAGAAGAGTATATATAGAATATATCTTGACATTTTCTAAGCACTGCAACCTTGAATTCTACAGAGAAGTAAAGAACATTTTTTTGGTTTGTTTTCGAAGATAAGTAAGAGTTTGTTTATTTAAAAATATCTGTGAATGAGTTGATTCAGTGGTATTAGTCACTGGAGAAATGACTTATATTAAAACCAAGTTGTTGAAAACAGCATGGTCATGCTGGGAGACGTTCCTGATTCCCTCAGTACGGCAATTAAGTCTTCATAAAGAGTAGTTTAAGGTTCACATAATTTGAAGAGGATGAAGGGAGAGTTACTATTTTTATTCTGAAAACTACTTTGGTGGTTATCTTGTTTTTTTTAGAGGTGCTAAGTAGTGCACTTAGATTATATTATAATGGAAAAACACTTTTCTATGGTGGGGGAAAATTGTATTGGGAAACAAGCTATGTTCTAGCATATTCTTAAAACTTCAATATTTGAACATTTTTCTTTCTCTCTGAAACAGTGCCACTAGATTTGGTCATCTGATTAGAGAAGCAAAGGGCCTTGTATCCTGCATTTTTTCCCCCTTATTCTTTTAATCCAAATAGTAACTCTGAATTTATAATATCATATTTCCTGAAAATGCGAGCTAGACTTATGAAATTTTGCTCCAAAAGACACAATAGGGCTTATTTTCAGGGGATGTCTTATTTTTTCATGTGCAACAATCTACATTTATTCATGTACAACAATCTACATTCATGTACAGCAATCTACATACATTCCTTCACAGAAATCTACATTTATCCAAATACAGTCATGTCATCTTCTCCTGGAACATTGTCATAACTCTCCAAACTCTGAATTTCAGCATGAATTTCTTGTGACTCCATTTCCTGTAGAACCATTGGCCCCAGTCTCTCTGTCCAGCAATAGAGCTCTCCTTAAGTGAGCACTTCCTGTCCATGTAGCCAGTTTGTAGTACATTGGCAATGCAGCTGTCAGTGATTTTACCTCATGAATTCTTCACTCAAGTCATGCTCTCTTGCGGGCTAGGCTTCACAACGTTTCCATTAAATCAAGTGTTAGTTGAAGACTTAGGAGACAGGAGTGGTAACAAAAATGATGACAGTTAAGAATGATGAGCCGGGCTTGGTGGTGCACACCTGTAGTCCCAGCACTCAGGAAGCTGAGGCAGGAGGATCACCAAGAGTTTGAGGTCAGCCTGTACTATGTAGCAAGACCCTGTCTAAAAAACAAAACAAAACGATGGTCCACACAAAAGTGACGAAAAATTGCAGGCACCAAAATTCAGAAAACATTTCTTTATTTCACACAAGTCCATTACAACACACAATGTATTGAACTATGAAGATTCATATTAGACACAACCACGTCCATTTGTTACCAAGTGCACACGTTATTTGCGCTTTGTGTCAGTACTCCAGTAGGTCATTTGGCAGTAAGTCTTGAGTTCATCTGTTTACTTAGGTGTTAATCTCTCATCAAAAGGTGCCTGTTTGGGTATTTATAAATACTTAATTATAATTTATATTATCATTTATTATAAGTATTAATATTAGTAATATTGTTTATACCTAATTATATATTAATATTATTTTATAATTTAATACATCTGCTGTGTGTTACAGCAGACATAGGAAATGTGTCCCTCTGGCTGATGGTCTTAACTGGGGCTTATTTTGAGGGCAGGGCTTGTATTATGAGCATCCTAAAAAATCATGCTAGGGTGTATTTTCTGGTTAGGTCTTATTTTCAGGGAAATGTGGAATAGTCTTTAAAAAATAATCCATTTGTCTCACTATTCTAATGTCCCTTTTATTTTCTTTCTTACTTTCCTCCCTATTTGTAAAATGTTAGCATTGGACAGGATCTTACAAGTTCAGTTAATATAATGACTCACTTAATTGGAAGAAGCCTTTCTCTGGCATCCATGACAGATGGGCATTCAGGTTCTGAGTGAATATTTTTGGTGATACCAGCCACCCTCCTTATCTGCCACTTTCATATTTGTGGATTCAACCAATTGTGCATCAAAAATATTAGAAAAAATTACATCTGTATAGAACAAATGCTGATTTTTTGTTATTCCCTAAACAGTATAGCATAACAACTATATACATGACATTTACATTGTGTTAAATATTATAAGTAAACTAGAGATGATTTAAAGCATATAGGAAGGTATGTGTAGGTTTCATGCGGATACTAGGCCATTTCGTATGAGGGACTTGAGTGTCTGTGGATTTTAGTATCTGTGGGAGATTCTGGATCCAAGTCACTGAGGGACAGCTATGATAAGCTCAGTTCTTTTTTTTTTTTTTTTTTTTTATTTTTGTGGGTACCGGGGGGGTCGACCTCAGGACCTCGTGCGCCAGCAGGTGCCCGTGCCACTGAGCCATCTCACCGGCCCCATAAGCTCAGTTCTTAAGCACCACATTAAATTATCAGCTATCTCTGCTTATTAGGAATTTCTTCACTTTATTTTAGTAAAAACTGTCTTTGTAATTTCCATGGATGAATGAACTCTGCCCTTAGCGATCACATGGAATGTAGCAACTCTTGAAATTTGTGCAGGCAAGAGTCACATCCCTCTTAGGGTTCTTTTTTCTAGGCTAAACATCCCTGTATCTTTACCTTACGACGTACAATAGTCTTGAATTCCATCATTATCTTCTATTTTTTTCTTTCCCAGAGTCTGTTGTCCTTAAAGTAAACTGCCTAGGACTGAATGTAAGCTTTAGGGTGCAGTATACATACTGTGAACGGAGGGATTGTTACTTTCTACCGCATTCTAGATGGAGAGTGAAGTCTGTGCTTGTCTTTCTCACTACTGTAGCCTACCACTTTCCATAATACCTAGAACATTGTGATGTTCTCAAGATATACTGTAGTGAGTCAGATGGGTCCCCTGGTCACTATAGTGCAGATAAAGGTAGCTGTTTTAGAGTTTTATTTCTGTGGGCGCATGTTAGATGAAGACCTTAAGATCTTTTTCTTGTTAATTTTCAAATTGGGTAACCTCCAAGAATAAGGTTTGGTGAGGTAAGCAAAAGCTGGATCATTTGAGTAGTTGAAGTGAGAAGTAGAGACTCGCACAAACGTGATGGCAGTAGAGACGAAGAGTGGAGTGGTTCTAAATATATGTGGGAGGACTAATGGATCTGATTGGGAAGGGAAATGGAGAAAGCTAAAATGAGAATAGTAAGGTTTATAGTTTGAGGTACTGGATGGCAGGTTCAGTCATTTACTGGAATAGGAAGAACAGAGAATTAAGGGTTTAAGTTTGGAAGTGTTTTGAGATACCCATGAGATAGCCATCTCTGTTGTCTGTTTCGGTTTCATTGCTGAATGTCTTTTCTATTTTTTTTATTTTGAGACAGTATCTCACTAAGTTGCTAAATTGCCCAGGATGAGCTTGTTGTGATCTTCCTGCCTCACCTGCCCAGAATGCTGGGACTTCAGGTGTGCGCCACCACCCGGGCCTGAATGTCTTTGATTAAACCATATCAGAGTGGGCTGGTGGAGTTCTATTATAAAAATGTCTTCAGGCTCAGACTTGAAAATGCCTGAGTTAATGAGAAGTATTCTAATAGGAATAAGCTAGAGAAACTAAGGGCAGCTGTAATTTTTAAGCCTTTATTGCCAGGCTTTTCATGTTCTTTGCCCAGTATTAGTTTCAACTTCCCTAGGGATTCCCATTCTGAATAGTCACTGATAACCTGAATTTACCCAAGCATTGGAGTTTTTATCTCCACTTTATTTACTTTCCTACTTAAAAACCTTCAGTAGCTCTCTACTGCCTTCAAGACAAAGCCGGAACTGTTCAGCACAGTGTTCAAGACCTTCCTGAAGTTCTTGCCTGCCTCTCCCTGTCTCCCCGTTTCATCTTCACATATACCCTATGGAAAGAGAATTGTTTACATGGATGTGGGTCTTGAAACTGGTAGGAGTAGGCGTATCTTGGACAGATTGAATAGGCTGTCTATAATTTCTCAGCATAGGGGTTTCTTAACAAAGAAGTATCTCTTGTGCAGAGGCATCTGAAGTACTGTGTTTTATAGAGACAGATACTAGCTGAGAGTTTACAGTGGGATCACCACTCTGTAGTAATTTCATTAAAGCATGGGTTAGCTCTATAACTGAGGCAAAATATTTAACCTCTCAAGGCAGTTTATCTGGAAAGTGAGAATGTCTGCCATATAGAATGGTTGTGAAATAACGTGGTAAAACACTTAAAATACCATGTATCAGTTAATAGGTATTCAGTAAATGGTAGCTGCTATTATTTTAATTAGAGTCTACTTTTAAATGATAACTGTATTCTAACCTTACTTCCTTCTTCTTCCCTCTTGTGACCCTATTCCAACCAGTCTGGGATTCTTACTAGTTCCTGAGGAGCTATAATATTCTTATTAATGTGAATTCCTCTAGAATTCCATTTGCCTGTTTCACCTCGTTTCTTTCTATTAACAACTGTAGTCATCCTTCAAAGCATAACATAATAGCTCCCTTTTCAACGTGGCCTTTCCTGATCACTCTAGTTGAAAGTTCTGACTTTATAGTTCTGCTGTATATTGTTTAGTTGATTTCACTCATAAGGCTTTAAGTACCAGGTACTGCTCTGTGTTTTATTTGTGTATATTTCTTTCCACTTAAGAATTGTATATTATTCTCTTATGGTCCCTCTCTGTGTCGAGCCAAAACTTCATACCTGGTTAGCACCCAGTAAACATTGATAGATGCTCTCTGAGCTAATTTGAAGAGTATTACCAATAATTAAATCATTAAACTTCATTTTTAAATGTTGGTGGTAAGGGAAATTTTCTTAATGCTGCCAGATTCTAGTGTTTTTTTCAAAGTTTTCCACCCAGGAAGCATTAATGTAACATTGATTGTACTGACGTTAGAAAGAGATTAAAAAAAAAAAGATGAAAGATTTCATTGGGGCTTTTCCAATCTGCTCAGTGTGGGGTTTTTAAAAATCTGATTTGCTTAAAGTTAACAGATGCACACTATTAAAACAAGTGTATCTTTGATACCACATGGGATATAAGTCTTAGGATTTGGAGGATTAAGATTGAGATTGCACGGGAACTCATCTCTTTCTCTTCATTGCTGTGTTGATTTTTTTTTTTTTTTTAATCTAAAAACCTCTTTTGACATTTGCTTTCTTTTGGATTTTGTATCCAGAATGAAAACAGTATCATTTATACAGGAAAAGTCAGTTTGTAGAGCATTTATCTATTTTTACTGTTTGACTTCTTTGTATATTTTTCTGGTTACCCATCCTAACATTGGTAATGCAAAGAACTTGATTGTATGTATAACTGATTTATAAGAACAAGCTTATTTGAGCTTTTAATAAATAGTCTATAATTTTTTTCTTTCTGCTATTTTAAAAATTTGTTTAGATCAACCTTAGAGCTAACTGAAGATTATTGGTTTTATCTGTTTTATTTATATGGTCCATCAGTTTCATTTTAAGTTTCTCTATATCCCCATCCATCTCTCTGTCTCCTATAGTCCCTCCTTTTTTCCCTTCCCTGACTTCTCACTCTTACTGATAACTTTGCTACCCATATGTGCATGGATGGGAGAACACACATGCAAACTGTCCTTCCACGTTTATTTATTTTTTCTTGTGTAGACTGAGTTGTACTGACTGCTGATTACTGAATTGTTTGAATTCTTGATTGTTTTCTAGTATTTAATATATGATATTGCCTGAAGTTGTTTTAGTACTTTCTAATAGAGTTCTTTTGCCCTTCTGCTTGTGCCTATTTTTATTTTTATTTTTTTATATTTTGTATTTTTTATTTTTTTGGTACTGGGAATTGAACTCAGGACCTTGTACTTGACAGGCAGGCGCTGTGTCACTGAGTTATATCCCTGGCCCTCTATTTTTATTTTTATTTTTGAGACAGGGTCAATTTTTTACTTTATTTTTGAAAGAACTTGGTGTAAAGTTTGTTGTATAGGGAAATTTTAACGTAGAAATTGTTTCTGTTCCTTCTTAGGGGAATGATGAAGCATATCAAAAATTTATGGAAATAATGCTGCATCCTCAGCATTTCTTGTTTATTTTTGCAAAGGAAAAATGAAGTAAAATGGTGCTCTCAAATAAGATCATTACTCCTAGAATAATTGGAGGTTTGTTGTCTGGATTTTCTGTGTGAATTTTAATCCTGCTTAGCTTCTGAGATCAGATGAGATGGGTGTGTTCAGGGTGGTATGGCTCTAGTCACCAAATTACTTTGTGAGTTTAAATTTCAATTTTAAAATCAGCTGATTCCAGGGTTTAATTGAGATAATGTGGATAACACCCCTACATGGGCCTGGCACAGGGACAGTGCCCGATATACATTAGCTTCCTTCCCTACTCAATTGAAATTAATTCTTTCAAAAAAACTTTTATTAATGCCTATTTTATGCACATACTATTCTAGGCATTGGATATATGGCAATTAAAAAAAAAGACACAATCAAGGACCCTGATCTCATGAAACTAACCTCTTAGCTGGTGGGAGAGGCAAGGAAAAGAGGCTACAAACCACGTTAACAAATAAATTAATATGATAATTGCAGATAATAAATGCACTAGTGCTACAAGGTTATTATCCAAGGGAATGAGGACCACTTATTCAGCTAGAGTGTGTGGGGAGGCCTCTCTAAGGGAGGAAACATCTGAGCTGAGAGAGTAATGATGAGAAGGGGAAGCCTTCTAATAGCCAGGAGAAGAGCATCATATAAAGAATAGCAAATGTGAAGGGCCTGAGGAGAAGATGAACTAAGTATGGCTCATTAATTTAGATTGTCAATACCCAAAGAAAGTTACTTAGTCCAAATGGTATGGAGAAGTTGCACTGGCAGCATAGATGCTGCATTTTGAGTGGTAGACAGGGAGCACTTTTAGGTATAACTATGAATCAAAGTGTAGAATCATTAATAGTCAACTTCATTGCATGGGGTTTTACAATTCTCTTTGTGTGTTGGGTATTTAGTAAACTAAATGTGACATACTCTAGCTTTTATTGTAAGGCTTGACTAACAGCACTGGGATTTTGAGATCAAAAGGCCAGAAACCAACAAGTTTGAAATAGGTGAGGTCTACAGCTTGACTTCGCCTCCCCTACATGCTGATTCATAAAAACTAAATTTACTTTCTAAAATTTTCTTTATTGTGTTTCTGTTTTTCCCTATTGTGATAGTTTCACTTCCTACTCTCGAAAATGCTGAGCTTTCAAAATCATGTTTATCAGAAGAAAAAATAGTTTCAAAGAACTTAGAAATACCTCCAAAGACTCTAGGGGAGGTGGATTTTGGTGTTATAACATAGAAACCTAAAGAGTTTTTTGTGCTTAACTGTGTACTTGCCATTGTTGTTGTCAACTCTGATAACAAATGATCAAAATTCTACACATGTTGTTCTTTTTTAAAAAAATTTTATTAGTACATATTTGCCACACAGAGTGCTCACATTCATCACAGGGAATTTGTACCTGTACATAATATATCTTAATTCTTTTTTTTTTTTTTTCCCTCATTTCCCTCCACTCCTCTTCCCCTCCCCCATTTATAGAAGCTTTGCTTCCATTTTTTCCCTTCCATTCTTTGTTTTTTAAATCCCTTTTCTCTTTTTCACATGTTGTTCTTGATAGAGAAGTCCATTCATTTTAAGAAATGTAAAGAAGAGCAGTAAAGACTTGGGAAACTTTTAAATTTAATCGTCTCTTGGAATGTGGAGAATTTTGCAGGGAATAATTTCTGCAGATCTTATTCCTTCAGATTGATATCCTCAAAGGACAATATACAGATATGATCCTTTTTATGGGAAGGATAAAACTATATTTGCTGTATATAATTCTGAACATCAAATTTATTTATTTATTTATTTATTTTTATTTTTTATGTGGGTACCAGGAGTCGACCTCAGGACCTCGCGCTTGCCAGAAAGCGCTTGTGCCACTGAGCGGTATCACCGGCCCTTTTTTTCCTTTATGTGGGTACCAGGAGTCGAACTCAGGACCTCACACTTGCCAGACAGGTGCTTATGCCGCTGAGCTATCTCACCGACCCTGAACATCAAATTTAATATATGATGTATTTAACTAGATGGCCTCCGTGGGTATTATTTTAAGCTAATCTGTGTGGATCTTTAGTGACTCAAGAGATTAATAATTCATTCAGGATGTATAGGTAAAATATTTTTGTCATTTAATGGAAAATCTCATGTTTAATGGATTGGAATTCTGTTTCTTAGTGATTAGATACTTAAATTTTTTTTTTTTAGAGTTTAGGATTTTTGTCTACAGTAGTGTCTTTTACTTATAAGAGCTTCCCTTTTCATCTTTTTACTAGTAAAATCATGACAACAGAGAAGAGTTTAGTGGTTGAGGCTGAAAATTCTCAGCACCAACAACAGAAGGAGGAAAGTGAAGGAGCCACAAACTCAGGCCAACAAGAAACTCAGCTGGAAGAGGCTTCCCAAGCAGCAGCTGAGGGAGATAATCAGTGTGAGCAGAAGCTGAAAGCATCCAATGGAGACACTCCTACACACGAAGACTTGACCAGGAACAAGGAGCGGACGTCAGAAAGCAGGGGCCTGTCTCGACTGCTCTCCTCATTTCTCAAAAGGCCCAAATCTCAGGTCTCTGAGGAAGAAAGCAAAGAGGCAGAGTCAGATAAAGAAAAAGGTGAAAGAGGACAGAAAGAGATAGAATTTGGAACCAGCCTGGATGAAGAGATCATTTTAAAGGCCCCAATTGCAGCTCCCGAACCTGAGCTCAAAACAGACCCATCCTTGGATCTTCATTCATTAAGCAGTGCAGAAACACAGGTAAGGATGTGTGAATATGTGGAAGGTGGGCATAAGGAAGACAGATTGTGTGCTTTGTTTTTTATTGAAAAACATGGTTTTTAGTTCTTATCAGCTAATTGACTTGGGCATTGATAATAAATAGCATGAAGCTTTGGAGTTTCTGCTCTAAAGCAATTAATGTGGTCAGCGGAATCTTGATTTTTTTTTTTGTGGGTACCGGGGGTCGAACTCAGGACCTCATGTGCCAGCAGGCGCCCGTGCTGCTGAGTGATATCACCGGCCCTTTTTTCATATGTGGGTACCGGGAGTCGAACTCAGGACCTCGTGCTTGCCAGGCAGGTGCTTATGCCGCTGAGCTATCTCACCAGCCCAGGAATCTTGATTTTTAAAAGGCTATACCCTATAAATCAAATAAAAGAAAATGAAAGACAAGTATCAAGTGAGTTTAATCAGCTACTATATCATCTTGCTATAATAATGGAACAAGCCAAGATTTTTTAATGAGAAGGCAAAAAAGAAGTGAGATGGTTTCGGATTCATTTTGGTGGAATTGTTAGGAATGGGATAGTTATCAGCTAATGAAGTCCTTTTATGGAAATCGCTATAAAAGCTATGTGATGGATTTAAGCCATCGAAGGGTATGAGATAGATCTGAGCCATGCCTACCTCATTTTGGTCATCTTCTCTAACTAGATTATATTGCCATGGAGTGTAAGATATAGATGAAGAAGTTTAGGTCTTCTATCACCTGTGTAATATTTATTAGCGTAGGGCTTTAATTTTGTCACAAAGCAACTAAACTAAATATGAGTTGTTCATTTACCAAAAAACTGGGAAACATTAGTGTTGTAACTCAAACTATTTTTTGGGAATCTTGTTTTCAGCCTTAGTACCTACAAATTCAGAGTTACTTTCAAAGTAACGTTCTGAAGCATGTGAACGTTATCTGCGTTGTTAAATTAATGTGTGTTCCTATTACAGGTGTAAGGTTTGGGCTATATGGATTTATGAGATTTTTCTAAAAATATTACATGATTTCTGGAAATAATACTTCTATATTTATAGTGCTAATGGTGAAATTTAGGATAAAGTGGTAATTATGCACTTGCTGTTTGTGAAACAAAGTTGAAAACGAAATGCGTTGTATGGTGTAATCACTGTGAATGCAAGCTGGGAGTCAGCTTCCACAGGGTTTTTCCAAATCAGGGAAAAGTGGCACTTCTCACTCTGTCAGTTTTCTTCTGTATACAGTGGGAATAGTAACAACCACATCATTTGACAATTGTGAAGATTAAAAGATAAATATGTAAAGCCTGAAATATAATAGTCAATAAATATTATCTGTTATTTCTCATTAAATAAAAAAGTGAACAGTAAAGGCAAAGAAACCCTATTTGTATTCTCAGGTATTGCCACATAAGCTCTTATAAAACACCTTTGAATTTAAGATAAAGAAGCCCCTATCTTAATATCATTAATTTAATTTTTAGAATACCAAAAGAGTTAAATTATATTATTTTTCAGAAAGCCTAACACTTTGAAAAGTTTGGTTTTTTTTTTTTTTGTGTGTGTGTGTGTGGGTACCAGGGGTCAACCTCAGGACCTCGTGCGCCAGCAAGTGCCCGTGCCGCTGAGCGATATCACCGGCCTTTTTTTTGTATGTGGGTTCCGGGAGTCGAACTTGGGCCCTCGCGCTTGCCAGGCAGGCACTTATGCTGCTGAGCCATCTCACCGGCCCAGTTTGGTTTTTTTTTGTTTTGTTTTTTAACTGCTTTGTCCCCTTTCCTTTATGTAGGGAAAAATCCATGTTTGTTTTTTGTCCAAAGATCATAGATTTGTATCAGAATCTATGAAAACAGATGATGGACAAAATTATTTTTAGATTTAATTCAGATTTTATCAAAACTTAATTCGAAATTGAGATAAATTGTATGTAGGTATTTGTCCATGATGAGTAAAATGAATTAATATTGTTATAATTTTGAGGGAATATTATTTAAAGAAATAAATTATTTTAAACTTTGGAAACTAGTATTTACAATCAAAACCTTGTGGACCAGGACCTTGTGAATAAAAGTTTATTTGCCTGATCATATTTCTCCATGTGTAGTGGAATTTAAGTGGTCTTTTTCTTTTCTCTCTTTCTTTTTTCTTTTTTTTTTTTTTTTTTTTGTGGGTACCAGGGGTCGACCTCAGGACCTTGTGCGCCAGGTGCCTGTGCCGCTGAGCGATATCACTGGCCCTTTTTTCGTATATGGGTTGCGGAAGTCGAACTCGGGCCCTTGTGCTTGCCGGGCAGGCGCTTACGCTGCTGAGCCATCTCACTGGCCCTGTTTTTGTGTTTTGAGACAGGGTCTCACTATGTAGTTTAGACTGGCCTTGAACTCAGTATGTAGCCTAGGCTGCCCTTGAACTTGCAGTAATCTTCCTACCTCAGCCTCCTGAGTGCTGGGATTACATGTGTGCAGTACCGTGCCCGGCTAACTGGTCTTTTTCTATCCAGTGTATTTATTTATTTATTTTTATGGTACTGGGGATTGAACCCAGGACCTCATGCTTGCTAGGGAAGTGCTCTACCACTGAGCTACACTCCTAGCTCATATACAGAATTTTCTAAAACTGATTTACATTATAGGATTTCACCAGTCTTCATTAATGGATTTTTAAGAAACCATCTATCAGTTAAATTTTTTTGTTCATTCATTCAATACTTGCTGAAAATATTCCATGTATGTGGATATACTTTGATTAATTAACAACTATAATATGGTGAAGAGGCTTAAGGTCATGGATTTTGGAGCCAGGCTATGTGTGATTTATTATTTGTATGATGCTAGGCAAGTTACTTTCATTTCTGTGGCCTCAATTTCTCCTCTGTCAAGTGAAGGTGAAAATAGTGCCTGCCCTGTGGGGTTGTTACGAGGATTAAATTAATTCATGTAAGTAATGGCCTTAGAATAGTAACTGGCCCATTGTAATTGGTATATAAATATTTGCTGTTATTATAAAACAGATATGGTCCCTACCCTTGTGAACTTAATACTCTAAAAGAGGAGACAAGTAGTAAATACAAGATAATTATTCATTGTAATAAGTGTTATGAAGGCAACAAACAGTATTTTTTTAAAACTATTTTTATTAGTACGTACATATTTGCCATACATAATGATCACATTCATCATAGGGAATTTATACTTGTACATAATATGTCTTAATTCTTTTTTTCCCATTCCCCTCGCTTCCCTACAACTCTTTTTTTTTTTGTGGGTACTGGGTGTCAAACTCAGGACCTCACGCGACAGCAGGCTCCCATGCCACTGAGCAATATCACTGTCCCTTTTTTCGTGTGTGGGTATTGGGAGTCGAACTCAGGACCTCATGCTTGCCAGGCAGGCACTTATGCCGCTGAGCTATCTCACCGGCCCCCTACAACTCTTAATCTCCTCCCCATTTACAAAAGTTTTGTTTCCATTTTTCCTTTCCATTCTTTTTTTAAAATTGCTTTTCCCTTCTTTTCCTTCCGTGTCTTGTCTCCCTTGTTCTGCTTTTCATTTGAACATGTTCTTCCTACTTCCAGTATCTATTCTTCATTTTGTTCCTTATTTACCCTTCGGGTTTCTCACACAGGATAAACATATTTAAACAGGATAAACAGGATAAATGACATTTAAATTTGTGTATCCAGTTTATTCTCTTGAGGTGTATCCATTTACCTAAAAATGACTCAAGTCTATCCTTCTTTATGGCAGAGTAGTTCTCCATTGTATATAAATACCACATTTACTTTGTCCACTCATCTGTTGATGGACATATGTGCTGTTTCCAATATTTAGCTATTATAAATTGTGCTGCTATAAACAATGGTATGTATATATCACTGTGATATGATGTTTTTAACTCTTTCGGGAAGATACCTAGAAGGGGCACAGCTGGGTCAAATGGAACCTCTAGTTTTAGTTTTTCGAGGAATCTCCATACTGATTTCCATAGTGGTTGTACCAATTAACACTCCCATCAACAATGGAGAAGGGTTCCTTTTTCCCCATAGCCCCACCAGCATTTGTTATTGGTTGATTTCTTGATAATAGCCATTCTTTCTGGAGTGAGATGGAATCTCAGTGTTTCATTTACATTTCTCAAATGATAAGTGACAACAAATAGCATTGACTGGAAAATAATAGGATGGGGATAGGATAGGTACAGCTAATGAAGGCTTCTCTGAGGTTGCTTCTGAGATGATTGGGAAGGATAGGTATGAGCCTTTTAGACCACCTCCAGCAACTAATGCAGGAGCCACACAATTACATTTTTCCTAAATGTCAGCCACGTATTATTTTGAATGAAAAGAATTAGTGGAGATTAGTGAAAAGTCTTTCAGCAGTTTTATTGTGTTGGAAGTAAGCAAATATATTCCAAAGTGTTGTCCCATTCTCCTGTATTACTTTGGAAGACTTAGTTATTATCCTAGGAGACTCAGATTTAAATGTTTCTTCTTTGAATTTTGTTTGTAGTTAGCATGATTGACTACTGGTAGAAAGGAATTGACTGGTAGTTACAGTTTCAAGCCTACCACATGTATTTGCTTTTAATACTTAAAGTAGGTCCCAAGCACCTCTCTTACTCATTTATAAAATTCAAAATATATGAAAAATCACATCTTAGCTTGCAATTCATAAGGTTTCCTTATCAAAATTGAGGAGCATGGGACAGAGATGATGAAGTTTTAATAAACTTTAATATCATGTAATATAGGGAAAATATATAATGCTGAGAAAAATAGATAGGTGTCCTGTGCTTTACCTGAAACCTTTTCTTCTTGATTGATAGGATTCTGCCTGAGAAGTTTTGAGAATAGTGAAGTCTGTAGATCTTTTGGGGGGATCATAACATCTTTTTTATAAAAATAATATTAATTTTACCTATACTCATTTTATTTTTTTTATTTATTTTTTTTTTGTGGGTACCGGGGGGACGACCTCAGGACCTCACGCGCCAACAGGCACCTGTGCCGCTGAGCGATATCACCGGCCCCTTTTTCGTATGTGGGTTCCAGGAGTCGAACTCGGGCCTTCGCGCTTGCAAGGCAGGCGCTTAAGCCGCTGAGCCGCCTCACCGGCCCAATACTCATTTTAATAGATTTTCTTTTTCAGTTAGTGTTGTCATTGGTAGAATTATTATAGATAAAACTGTTCAGAGCATGTTTTGTGAAATGTCTTTGTTACTACCTTGGTGACGTCACGGATATGCAGCCAGCTCAGGAAGAACACAGAGAAGATCCAGATTTTGAAACTAAGGAAGAAGGAATCGAAGAGTGCTCCAAAACAGAAGTAAAAGAAGATCCTGAATCAAAAGCAGAAGGAGATTTAAAAGCTTCCCAGAAATCTGTCAGAAGACACAGGAACATGCACTGCAAGGTCTCATTGCTGGATGACACAGTTTATGAATGTGTTGTGGAGGTGAGTTCATTCTAATTTTCAGTAGTCAGAACCCTTAACAAACTGTTTCATGCAGAGATGGGTAAATAGTGCCTTCACTCAAGATGAGATCTACTCTAATGACTGTTTCTGTGGATTAAAATATTAATAGTGATTTTCTGGAGATAACGGGTGTGGGTGAATTATGAATGGGTCTTATTTTCTTCTTCAGTTTTTTCTGCATCTCTCAAAATCTTGTGACCTAAGCATGTATTACTTTTATAGTAAAAAAGAATTTTATTTTAAAAAGATAAATTTGTTATTTTATAGAGTACCTTTCTATGACTAGATTTCCCAAGGTAGTGTCAATTTCTTTTTTTGGTACCGGGAATCGAACTCACAACCTCACTCTTGCCAGGCAGGCACTGTGATGCTGAGCTATATATCCCTGGCCCTCAATTTCTTTTTTTTTTTTTTTTTTTTTGTGGGTACCGGGGGGTCGACCTCAGGACCTCGCGCGCCAGCAGGCGCCCGTGCCGCTGAGCGATATCACCGGCCCCTTTTTTGTATGTGGGTTCCGGGAGTCGAACTCGGGCCCTCACGCTTGCAAGGCAGGCGCTTAAACCGCTGAGCCATCTCACCGGCCCCTCAATTTCTGATATTAGGTCCAACTATCCCATTTGTCAGAAAAATATCTGTCACATTTCTGCTCTTCCAGATCTAAAACTTAATCTTTAGTTTATATTATATATATATTTGGCCTCATGTGATAGAATATTAAAAATGTAAATTAAGTAATGCCATTTTTAAAAGTTCTTTGTGTGTGTGTGTGTGGGTACCGGGAGTCGACCTCAGGACCTCAAGCTTGTCAGGCAGGCGCTTATGCCGCTGAGCTATCTCACCGGCCCTAAAAGTTCTTTAACGTTTTATGAAAGAATAAGTAATAGAATCGAATAAAAGTGTCAGAGTTATTCAGTTTTTGTTTTTGTTGCTTCAGGACAAGTTAAAATAAAACATCTAAACTGGATATGGTGGTACATGCCTGGAATCCCAGCACTCTGGGAGACTAAGAAGGATTGCAAGTTCAAGCCCAGCCCAGGCAATTTAGTGAGCTCTTTCCTGTCTCAAAATAAAAAAATACTAAGAAAAGAGCTGGGGATATAGCTCAGTGCAAAGGCCCTGGGTTCAATCCCCAGTGCTGCAAAAACAAAACAAAAAAATCTATTAGCTACTTTTTTTTTTTTTTTTTTTTGTGGGTACCGGGGGGTCGACCTCAGGACCTCGCACGCCAACAGGCACCCGTGCCTCTGAGTGATATCACCGGCCCCTTTTTCGTATGTGGATTCCGGGAGTCGAACTCAGGCCCTCGCGCTTGCAAGGCAGGCGCTTATGCCGCTGAGCCATCTCACCGGCCCGATATTAGCTACTTTTTAAAAAAAAATCTAGGGCCGGTGAGACGGCTCAGTGGCTTAAGCGCCTGCCTTGCAAGCGCGAAGGCCCGAGTTCGACTCCTGGAACCCACATACGAAAAAGGGGCCGGTGATATCGCTCAGCGGCACGGGTGCCTGTTGGTGCGCGAGGTCCTGAGGTCATCCCCCCGGTACCCACAAAAAAAAAAAAAAAAAAAAAAAATCTAGAGCAGTAATTGCCATTATGATATGGTTGGTATATGAACAGTTGTTGTGATTAATAATGTCTTTTATTGATAAACATGCAATTCACATATCGTATCTTAGGTGAGCAACAAATTATTTCTAAGTTGAATTTTGTCCAAATGCAACTTTATCCAAACACAAATAGTCTAAAATATTATGCTATATTTACTAATAGGTACTACATTTACTCTTAAAGTTTTAAAAAGAAAATCAAGAAAAATGTACTATTGCACATTGAAAATACCTGCTACACCTGGAGACTGTAATAGACGTAGGGCCTGTTTTTTCTGCTTCTTGCCACTAGCTACTGTAGAGATGTGGAAAGCTATTCTATATTCATTCTTTTTTTTTTACTTGCCAAATTATTCATTATTTATTTAGAAGTCTTTAAGTCCCTATATTTAAAATAGATCTAAAATCTTTCTGTCAAGTTAACTAATCAAAGTCTATGCTAGATTAGGCGGTCAGTCATTAGTCTTCTTTGCTAAATGCATGTAAGCAGAACGTGACTTTATATATTTTGTCCTTATCTTTGGACTTCCCCAATTCCTGCCGATTCTTCGTAGATGGCATTTATCTTGGTATTTTCACTCTGCCATTATTGGTTAATACAGTCTCAGGTTTGGGAAGGTGTCTGAAGCCGAATCCTTCCTATATTGTTCCCTGGAAATGGCTGCGGAATTTCTGCTTGAAAACACCTTTAACAGAGAGCTATGTCTTAGGGGAAGCTCATCCAGTTTTGAACAACAATGACGATTTCATTTTGTGAAAATGTTGTTCCTGCAGCCTCCACATTAGTCTGAATCTGTCTTTTACAGACGAGATTGAGCACATTCAGGGTGGTATGATGTGACTTGGTGGTATGGCCATAGACTGTCCTGTATAGCCGCAGAGGACAAGTGTAATCTTCCCTCCATCCTAGCTCTTCAGATACCTGAAGGTGATGTAGACATGTCCATTGAGTTTGTTCCAAGCTATTCCCTGACAGAGTGATTTCAGTCATGCTTTTCTGAAGATATCTCTGTCTCGCCCCAGAACCCAACAGCTTCCATCCAGATGAATCCTCTCATTTATTGCCTGGTGGCTGTTCTGGCCTCCTTTGTTCATACAACACTTTAAGTGCACGTCTGCTTCTGGGCCTTTGCACTGATTATCCCTGGGTAGCCCATGGTCCTCTTTCTCACATTCTTCAAGTTTAATGAGACCTTCTGTCTTAGTTACTTTCCTCATTGCTGGGACAAACTACCCAACACATGCAAGTCAAAAGAGGAGAGGTTTATTTGCCTCACAGTTTGTGGAGGTTTCAGTCCATAGTCAGCTGGCTCCAAAGCAGGGTGGCATGGTAGAGGAGGGTTGCTCATCGCAGAGAAGAAACAGCTCATGGCATGGTAGTAGGAAGCAGAGAGAGCGCACACGAGAGAGTGTGAACGAGCTCTACATTCATTCTTATTCAGACCAAAGTGTGGACATGAGTCATTATATCTGTAGCCCATGGGTACAGAGGTGTTTCAGAATTCAAGATACATTAGATTGTAGAAAGGCATCAAGTATATTCTGCATATTTCATAATACCTCCATCAGTATCTAGAGCAGTCCTTGCAGAATCAAACTTATTATTTGTATGGAAAAATATATGAAGATTCAGTAGCCTCTTTACAGCTCAGGTCAGAATTTTCCTTCAAATGAGCTTTAGTGACAGAAAAAAACAAAACAAACAAACAAAGCAAAAACCAAAACTTGTTTTTCAGAACTTCTAGATTTTGAAATTATTAATAAGGGACTATAAATCATCTTCTGTAATTTAGAGGGAAAAGAGGAAAGGAAAAAAAAAACAGTGAAAAGATGTAACATAAATGGGTAAAGACTGAATGAACATTTATGATGATTAACTAATAGTCATTAAAAATAGCTCATCTCAAAGTGGAGTATTGCCATGTATGTGAGCTAAAAAGATTTCTAGAGTTGGGGATGTAGCTCCATGGTAAAGCACTTGCTTAGTATGCACAGGGCCCTGGATTTTCAGCACTGTGATTTAAAAATTACAAAAAAAGTTTTGATGTAATTTTGCATATATTTCTCAGAAGACTAGCATGTTTAATTTTTTTGCCAAAAACTCCTACAGATAGGACAGGTGTAAATATTCTTATCATTTTACATAGAAGAAAGCTAAAGTTAGTAACTACTTAGGTTGGTTAGTAAATGAAGGAGATGGGACTTTTGACCTAAATCACAGCCATTAAGTTAGGATATTTCCTCTCTATAAAGAGGAATATAAGTACTCAAATTTGGGAGAGGTTTGACTTCCTAGGTCACAAAATATTAAGAAAATTATTTGTAACACTACTGAAAGACTGCTCCAACAGGTAGTTTCCCCAATCTATATAGAATTTTACTTTATATATTTTTCTAAAAGAGACTATAGGGACTTGAGGTATAGCTTATTCTTTTAGGACATTCTATTGTTCTGAAAATGACAATCTAATAATTTCCACAACCACAATTAACTGTCGGTATTCACAGTTGAGTCAGTGGTAATTCTGTTGGCCATGGTGACTGACAGTGGCCCATAGCATGCTTCAGGAAATACTGCACCAAAATTTAAAAATGTGGTGGTTTGGAGGGAAGCAGGGTATAGTGGTAGAGGGAAGGTAGAATTTTTCTTTGCATGGTAACGGTTTCTAAGGTGCAATAAGTATATTGCATTTGTAAGCCCACAAGGAGCAGGAATTTTATAAGTCCTATTATGCTACTTAGAATGTGGAGTCATGTGAAAATTTGTTCGTAACCAAGGTTAAAAGAAGTAATTGGAAAATGAGATCTTTATTTGGTGATGAATACAAGAGTAAGAAGAAACTTCAACTAAAATTTGTATATCTTTGCAGAAACATGCTAAGGGACAAGATTTGCTTAAACGAGTATGTGAGCACCTCAATCTTTTGGAAGAAGACTATTTTGGTCTAGCCATTTGGGATAACACAACCTCTAAGGTAAGAAGACTGTGTGCAATATAAACAGTTGACAAAAATAAAATTTTAATTTTCTTGTTATTGTTAAGAATGTGTTTATGTCTACCTCTCCAAGACACAGTGCATGTAAGAGTCTATTTTTGTTTCTCAGATTTTTCTGGTAGTTTCCTTCTAGAATTAACTTAAATAACAAAACATATTGTTAGTGTGTTCTTTTATCATTGAGAGAAATTATCTAGTTGGGTGTGGTGGCTACCGACCTCCTCCTCGTGAGGCTGAGTGGGAGGATGGTGAGTTTCAGGCCAGCCTGGGCTACATAATGAGGCCCAGTCTCACAAAAAAAAAAAAAAAAAAAAAAAAAGAAGAAGTATATACTGTATATTTTTAAAAGATAAAGAAGTATGATGCCCTGACTGGACATAGATGTCAATAACTTCATATATTTTAGATACAATTAGTATTGTATGTAATACATATGAAGTTTACAATCAATATTTATGGGGTGGTCAATCCTTATTATTTAAACTATCATTATAATTACATATAATTGTGTATAATTATATTAAAAATTGAAAGAAATTTATAGAAGAGAATAAAGTCCTATTATTATTATTATTATTATTTTTTTTTTTTGTGTGTGTGTACCAGGGGTCGACCTCAGGACCTCGCGCGCCAGCAGGTGCCCATGCCGCTGAGCGATATCACCGGCCCTTTTTTGCCTTTGTGTGGGTTCCAGGAGTTGAACTCAGGACCTCACGCTTGCCAGGCAGGCGCTTATGCTGCTGAGCTATCTCACCGGCCCAGTCCTATTATTATTGAAACAGTCATATAATGAATCTGACATTCCCTCTTAGCCTAAATGGAAACCAGTTGTTAACTTGTGGAGAAAGTAGAATGGGTGATAACATGGAGGAGAGAAGAAAGGTTAAACATCAGGAATTTACCTCAGAACACTTGAGTTAAATTAATTGAAAATACTAATGATGAAAATCTAATGATGAAAGCTTTAGTCCAGTTTAACGGATTTTTTTTTTTTAATGTGGGTACCGGGAGTTGAACTCAGGACCTCTTGCTTGCCAGCAGGCGCTTGTGGCACTGAGTGATATCACTGGCCCTTTTTTTCCTTTATGTGGGTTCCAGGAGTCGAACTCAGGACTTCGCGCTTGCCAGGCAGGTGCTTATGCCGCTCAGCTATCTCACCAGCCCGGTTTAACAGATATTTACGTGTGCTATATTAGATGACACAGGTAGAGCGTGAATAAAGTAGACATGATGCCTGCCCTCTGGAGCCAGCAGTTTAGTATGAAGATAATGTTAATTGCTGATGTGATGAGTATTACAGAGAGTACAGGATGTCATGGGAAAGTATGCTTGGGGAAGTCTTCTCAGGAAGTGATGCCTAAACTGAGATCTAAAGGACATAAGGGCAGGGCCGGTGAGATGGCTCAGCGGCTTAAGCGCCTGCCCGGCAAGCGCGAGGGCCCGAGTTCGACTCCCGGATCCCACATACGAAAAAGGGGCCGGTGATATCGCTCAGCGGCACGGGCGCCTGTTGGCGCACGAGGTCCTGAGGTCGACCCCCCGGTACCCACAACAAAAAAAAAATAAAAAAATAAAAAAATAAAGGACATAAGGGCAAATGAAGTGACAGAATGGCTTGTATAATGATGTAACTGAAAGTGACAGTTGAGAGTCAGGTGCCCATAATCCCAGCATTTGGGAGGCTGAGGGAGGAGGATCACTGCAAGTTCTAGGCCAGTCTGGGCTACATACTGAGTTCAAAGCTAGCCTGAGCTACACAGCAAGACCCTGTCTCAAAAAAAAAAAAAAAAAAAAAAAAAAGTGACAGTTGAGGAACCGAGAGACACTTAGGCTGACTATTCATAGGAGGTGAGCAATAGAGAACAGGTGGCTCTAGAGAGCTACACAGGGACGGGAGAAGTCCTGAAGTCTTTTTTACAGTGTTGGTTGTTTCTCTAAGATGGTTTCAATTTATTAAGAAAAATTGAGGGGCGTTAGCCTTTAACAACTCCAAATCCTGTAGGTTAGGTTGAGTTAGGTAAGACATGCAATTACCCTTTGTCTAAATAGAATTATTTATAGAATGTACCTGGTAGCTACCTACAAGTTTGCAAAAATTTACTCCTTCTGTGAGTGACTTTGATTCAAATAGAACTGTGACTACCAGCACTAGGACTTAACCTTTACTTTGTCTCCCTAAAGGCTCCTATTAACTTTTACTGAAAGCTATGTAAGGAAATATTGAATTTATTTAAAAATAAAACATTATCCCAAAACTATAGGGAAAAACTTTTGGTAGCTGTGAGCTAGAAAATTCTCCCATGAATCTAGAAATATATTCTGCAAAGTATTTTATACCAGCTCACAGATCATTTTGATTCACGAAATTGAATATTGTTATATTATAGGAAGAAAGGTTGATTTGAGGATAATTGAGAGTCCACTACTTTGGCATGTAAATAAAGTCACAGAGTACCTGCTTACTTAATATAACTGGAAATGTGAATTGTGAACCAAGTGTGCTTAAATTTCTAGAAGCTGGCTCTTCTAAAGCCTTTCAGCAAAAACAATTATTTCCACTTACAATTGAGATTCTAGGGGCTGTGTTGGGGCAAAAAATTTTCAGTTTCATTGAAAACTTTTTACTATCATTGGTGTTGCCCGTGATATTCTATCCTGTCAGCAAGTTTCATTTCCTTTATCCTGTCAGCAGTTTCTACTCCCTTAATGAATTTTTAAAGCAAATGTTAAATTACCTTATTTATGTTTTATCTATTTATGTATAAAGTCTAAAAATGTGTAAACTGCCTAATATATATATATATATATATATATATATATATATATATATTTTTTTTTTTTTTTTTTTTTTTTTTTTTTTTAAACGTGGGTACTGGGAGTTGACCTCAGGACCTCGCGCTTGTCAGCAAGTGCTTGTGCCGCTGAGTGATATCACCGGCCCTTTTTTTCCTTTATGTGGGTACCGGAAGTCGAACTCAGGACCTCACACTTGCCAGGCACACTTGCTTATGCCGCTGAGCTATCTCACCGGCCCAAACTGCCTAATATTAAATCTAAAAAAAAAAAAAGTACAAAACTGCCTGCATAAGAAAAGGTTGTGTCCTTCTTAGAGTATTTCTGGAAAGGAAAAGCTGATGTCCCTGTATCATAATCTATCTTCAGCTTTTCTGATAGTTTATAAGAACACCTTTTGGGGGAAATAGTGAACAACCAATCCTGGGAAACATAAGGCCCATTATAGTCAATGCATTGGCAATCTGTAGTATGGACCAGGTTCTTACAGGATATTCAGCAGAACATGGTTAAAGGATATGTGCTACTCTATTTTCTGCTAAGTTTATTATACCAAACTTTCAGTTTTCAAAAGTAGGTAAAAGCAGTGTATTTTTGCAGATTAAAATGAGAGTCCTTAGCTAGTCTAGGAAGCAGGATGTACTAGTCAGCCCTACCATTGCTGGACACATACCTGACACCCACAGTTTAAAGAAAGAAAGTAGCTTATGGTTTCAGGAGATTCAGTACATGGTTGGCAGGCTCCAAGGCAGAACTATCATGGTGATAGGGCAGTGGTGGTGAATGTATGGCATGAGTGCTGCAGCAGGCCGTTAGTATTATTGAAAGCTCTAAAAGGTTCACCATCACTGTAATAGAGCATGGCAGAGCAAAGCTGCTTAGTTCATGGTGGCTTGGAATCAGAGGAGGGGGGCAGTGCCAGAGAGGAATGGATGAGGAGCCATATATAGTATCCAAGCCGTGTCTACATTACCCACTCAGACACATCCCAGGAACGTGCTTTTCTAATCTGCTCAGTGTTTCTTAGTGCAATAAAGTTGATGTATCAAGATTAATGGTCACACAGGGCATGGAGAGAAAGCAGGAACTTCATTAGCACATAGTCCAGGCAAAACCTGGACAAAAATTCATCTGGGAAAGATTTACTATAGCATTGTCAGGTTAAAGGGCCAATGCGATAGCGAGCCATCTTAGTGATGACAGTTATTCTTGAATGCTATCTCTGGAGTCATGCTTCTTCAGTCTGGATGGATTGCTCTCTTGGTTGTATACACAGTTGTCCCTAATATTTCCCATCACCATCATCCTCAGAATTTGCTTAGCCTCTTTCCTGTGGCATTTCTTGTTTCATCCTAGGTTTTCCTTGTTTTGATAGAGTGCTCCTCCTGAGAAATGATACCTGTCTTTTGAGGCATCACATGTCTAAAACATGTTTTCTTCATTATGTCCTCACATGTGATTATTAGTTTGTTTGGATATAGAATTACAGTCTTGAAATAATTTACCTTCAGGTTTTGAAGACATTGTTCCATGCCTTCTAGTTTCCAATGTTGGTATTGTAAAGGCCAGAGCCATTTCGATTCTTGATCTTTTGTGTGAATTTTGTTCCTCACCCTACCCTGTGACAGAAACAAGCTAGTAGAATTGTTTACCTCCTCCTGCTTAGGGTTCTGAGTTCACAGATCTATATCTTAGTGTGGGTTGATTTTCCTCCTTTGTTCTGTGCCCATGTTTATATTCTTTACTGGACTGTGATTTCCCCAGGAATGTCCTTGTCTAGCACATCGCCTGCCCTGAATGTGGCAGGCATTCAATAAATAAATTGATACGGTAAGACATATTGTTATACAGTAAGACACGTTGTTACATTTTAGAGAACAGCTTTGCCGCTTCCCAATTTTGAGTTAGGTAAGTTACTTTAACCTCTGTTTTTTCATAGGTAAAATGGGAATGATACTGAGATAATCTATATAAAAGCATGTAGAATGACCTGATATATAGAAAGCACTCAATAAAAATTAATTATTCTAGTTGTTCTTATGATAGTATTATTATTTTAAAATAAAATTACCGATTAACCAAAACCTTGGTGTTAAAAAAGAAAAAAAAAGACTTATGGGTCATAATCTAGAGGTGCATTCTAGAATTCTGGGACATCCTTCAGGTTGAATAACCTGCATAATCTTTTCTCAGGGTATACCAAAGAATAGTGTAGTTTTTACTTAAAATTGAGTATACCTAGCCAGATTTTTGACTTAATTTTAGCTTTTGGAAACAACAAAATTATACAAATTTAGATTTTTAATTGTCCTTAACTGGTTAATTTAAAAATCAAGTTGGTGCTGAACGTGGTGGCACACACCTGTAATTCTAGCACTCAGGAGGCTGAGGCAGGAGGATCACTGCGAGTCCAAGGCCAGCGTGGGCTGCAAAGTGAATTCAAGGCCAGCCTGAACTGCATAGTGAAACCCTGTCTAAAAAAGACAGAAAAAAAAAATCAAATTGGCTTTTATTCACAATTCATGAATAGAGAACATCCTTCAGTCTACAGAATAGAATGTGTACAATGAAGGTTCCCACTGGGCAATGGTAACAGTGGATTTTGTAAGGTGGGTACAAGGAAATGAAAGAAAAGGAAAACGGGTTTGGTTGACAGGGGTTAAAGTGGAGAGGACTTCCTTATTAAGCTGACTCAGATAGATTGGACTCCAGATTTCAGGAAAAACTGGTCTGTTTGGGGATCCACCTGCTTTCTTAAGGTTTCACTTTAATTTTGTGGCATTTGGCATGAATGACTCCATTTTGTTTTGTTCCAGTCTGGGTGTAGATTATAAGAACTCAGTCCAAAGAAGTGGCTTCCCATGATTTTTTAAATACTATTATTCCCCATATGTATTGTCAGTAAGCCAAATTTTCAGAAAATACCCCCTAGAAGTATATAAATATTCACAAAATGACTAAATCTGTAAGGCACTTAATCTTTGTTATTCATCTATCTAAATTTTCTGTCATTCTGAAAACAGAAATACTAGAGCTATAAAGCCTTCGAGGGCCCGTACCTGTCATTTTACAGATGAGAAAGCAAACATGAGAAAGTGACTTCAGCTTTCCAGGCAGTTTACTCCTTCCCATGTTGGCCTGCTACCCCATCTAAGTAATTTTCTTCTTTAGCTTTTTATTCTTCTTTCCTTGATTTTTATATTACTTCATTGTTTGCCTTTTTTCTTTTTTCCCTTTGATTCCTAGCTGCAGAATTAGTTCATGTTGTGGAAAAATGCAAACTTTAAAGCAATGAGAGAGAAATCTTCTATTCTCTTTCCATTTCCCGTCTCTGCTGTCTTTTTGTTGTTTGTTTGTTTCGAGAAAGGGTCTCACCATGTAGTTCAGGCTGGCTGTGAACTCATTGTGTGGCCCAGGCTGACCTCAAACTCATGGCAGTCTGTCTTCCTCAGCCTCCCAAGTGCTTGGGGATTATAGGTGTGTGCCCCACACCCCAAGGTTTGTCCTTTTTGTATGTAACTACTCTCTGTAAGAGCTTCTGGGTCTGTGTGTTTTGTTCACAGACAATCAGGCACCTTATGCAGGGAGGAAAGTTAATTGAATTGACTTTTTCCTCACATGGAATGGTTTAGAATTACTCCTTCCCTAATAGTTGGCCTATTGCCCAACTGAGTCTGGTACGAAAATAGGAAAAGCAGTCAGAAGCAAACTTCTGTAGCTCTGTGAGAGATGTATTGCTGCTGTGAATCAGAATTACATGAATTAAATAGATGCTTATTTCTGCATAAAATTAGTTACTTATGAGTGAATCAAGGATTTTTTTCCCCTGGGTGGGAAGAAATCACCCACATTAATTTTTCCTTCCTCCAAATTCCCTAAGCAAAAAAGCTCTTCTGGTAAATAATAAGATTTTAAAATTAAGTCTACATTCAATTTAGTGGTATTTGGTCTTCTTTCTCCTTCCATTTTCTGTGTGGGGGAATTTTCTTACTTTTAGAAATCAACTTGATAATCAACCTGAAAAGATAATCAGTCATAGATAGAAGAGTCTCTCACCTCACAAAGGCAAAGAGCAAACACTAATGGAGTGAATATTAAATCAAGAGTGTGAGGAACTTAGTTTATAATCATCTGATGGGGTGGACTGTTTTTCATTGATTCATAACTGGCTTTGAAGGCAAGTGGCAGTAATGACTGTATCTTTACCTAAAGACTAAGACAAACTTCATAAACATACTTGTAGAATAGAGAGGCTTAATTTGGGATCTTATGTGTTGCTAGGTATTCCTTCATAAACATTTATTGCACAGATAGTTTCTACCTTGTTTTAAGCAGAGGTGTGAAAGACGTCTCTTTCGTCATAGAGCTTCTAGACTGGGGACAGCAGTAAAATAAGCACCTGGGTATCATCTGAATTATAAGAGATAGTCAAGAATCTTCCAGGGGAAGAGAGAGTGACAGAGTATTCCAAATAGAAGAAACAGTATGTGAGAAGGTGTTTTGAAACAGAGCACATGGGAGACCTATAACTCTTTAGTTGAATAAATGAAGATCTGTATCAGGATATTGCTGCTCTCCATCTCTGTGTTATTTGGAAATTTCTCCTAAAGCTCAAGAAGGAATATGATTCTTCTTAATGCACAAACTGAAATTTTATTTAAAATGTTGATGTATTTAACTCACAAGATATGATTGATAAAATGGGACTCTTCAAAAGAAATCACTACCTAGTTTCAAATAGGAACTAGATTATCTAGAATTGCTATTTTAGTGGCCTACTTAAGGACCCTAAAATACAGTTCTTTAACTTGTCCTCTTGGTATTTTATTGTTTTGTAAATTGTCTTGCCTCTTTCCTCTGCCTCTGTCCTCTGTAACCTTCTCTTCTGTTTTCACATTCTGTTTGAGAAATCAGTTTGCGTGTATTATCTCTATTTCCTTACTGCCTATTAGTATAATATAGTAGAAGAAAGTGTGTAAATCATTCATGTATTATTCCAAAGAATTTCTACAAAGCAGACACATCTGTGTGAATATCCCTAAGATAAAAAAATGAACATTACCAGAACTGCAGAATTCCTACTCCTACCTAATATCACCCTTCTCTATTCCCTGTCAAAAGTAACTTTTTCCTGATATCTGTCTCCATCAGTTAGTTTTGCCGGCTCTTACACTTTACATAAATGAAATCATGCATTATGTTCTTTTAGGTTTTGGTTCTTTTGTTTTGTTCAAGCTCATATTTTCAAGATTCATCCATGCTGTCACAAATGGCACCAGTTCATTCTCATTGCAATATAATAGTTCATTGTTTGACTGTAACATACTTTTATTTATGCATTCTCCTATTGATGGGCATTTGACTTGTTAGTAGTTTGAGCTTTTATGAATATTGCTGCTAGGTATATTCATGTATGTGTATTTTGGTATGTCTTGCCATACACATTGTGGTTGGGTGTAGTACTAGGAGTAGAATTGCTGGATTTTAGTTTGTTGTTGTTGTGTTTTGTTTTGTTTTTTGGAGACAGGGTCTCACTATGTAGTCTAGGTGGTCCTTGAACTCTGTGTACCCCAGGCTGGTCTTGAACTTGTGGTGATCCTCCTGCCTCAGCTCCCAAGCACTGGGATTACAGGTGTGTGCTGAATTGCTGGATTTTACTGAGCACATATGTTCAACTTTAGTAGCTACTATAAGACAGTTTTCCTAAGTGGTTTTACCAGTTTACTCTCTCATCAATGAACATAGCACCAGCTGTGTATGCCACATACCGATCCCCACTTGTACGACTCATTGCATTCCGATTCCTCCCCATGTCACTCTGCTGCAGCTGGTCTTGCCAGGATGAAACTGACAGTTTTTCATCCTCATGTTATTTGTCCTTTTGCAGCATTGATGATCTAAAATCCCCCATCCTTGAAACTTTCTCTTCCTTTAGATTCTGAGATAATGTCTCCTATTTCCCTACTACTACTTTAGTCACCCTTCTTTCTGTCCCTTAAATGGAAGTATTTCCCTAGGGAATAGCTTTAGTTTCTTTGTTTTTACTCTATTATATGCCTCCTGGTTGATTTTTAAAAAATCTATGCTTTTTGGTTTTACCACCTCTATAGGGAAGGCACCTACGTTGATGTCTCTTCTCCAGATATCTTTTCTGAGTGCTGTCCAGCAATCAACTGAAATAATTCCACTTGGATTTCCAAAAATATCTTAAATGTATATCTATATAAATTACTATAATGTTTTCATTGTGCTGCTAAAGTACATTTCTTTTTTTTTCTAGTTTTTCCCTATTTTTTCTTTTTCATAAAGTTTGTTCCTTTTCCTATATTTCTTTTCTCAGTGAATAATACCATATCCATCCAGTTGCCCAATTCAGCAAATTAGGAATAATCTCTTACTGTTATACTTTACTAACCCTCGACACCAGTCCACTGCCCCATGTCCCATTTATTTAGTCACAAATCCTGACTGTTTTATGTCCTAAATATCTTTCTTCTCTGTCCCATAGACTTTCCCTATCAGGCCCTTTCAATTATCAATATCAGTATCATTTATTGAATACCGAGTATATTTTTTTATATATCAGATAATTTAATCCAAAATAACTCTGAAGAAGGGTAGTTTTTTCCCAGTTTTACATAGGAAAAAAAAATTGAGACTCAGAAAGATCGCTTTATGGAACGTTACATAGATAGTAATTATTAGAGAGGCTCAGGCAGGACTGGAACTCAAAAAGTATCTGACTTCAAAGCCTGTACCCTTAGCCGTTATACTCTTCTGGGCCACAAGTAATGGTCTCAACAACAGCCTCTTATTTGGTCTCTCCACCTACACTTGTGCTTCTCTAATTCATTTCACTCTTTTATTCTAAATCCTCCAATGCCTCTTGCTTTCCTAGGACTTGAAGCCCAAATTTCTTAGCATGGAGTGCTGGGGCTCCTGTTTATGGCCCTTTAGTGGTTTTTTCTTTTCATTTCAGTTTTAATCTTTTCTCCTCACCTCTGAGCTCAAGCTATGCTGACCTATATGTAGCAACTTAGACATATCATCTTCTCTTGTACACTTTTGTGCCTATGTGCTTCCTTTTCTTCATTGCCTAGCTAACTGTTGTCTTTTTTTTTTTTTTTTGAGACAAAGTCTCACTGTGTAGTTCAGGCTGGCCTCGAACTCTTGGTGATTCTCCTGCCTCAGCCTCCTGAGTGCTGAGATTATAGCCGTGCACCACCATACCTGGCTGTTGTCTTTCAAGATTCAGCTGTGGGGCTGGTGAGATAGCTCAGTGGCATAAGCGCCTGCTCGGCAAGCGCAAGGTCCTGAGTTTGACTCCCGGAACCCACATAAAGGAAAAAAGGGGCCGGTGACATCACTCAGCAGCACAAGAGCTTGCTGGCAAGCACGAGGTCCTGAGGTCAACTCTTGGTACCCACATTACAAAAAAAAAAAAAAAAAAAAGATTCAACTGTGATCCCCTAGACACACTATTGAGAAACATTTCTGAATTGCCTTCTAATCCATGTTGGTACACATCTTCTCTCTTCTCAGAATACAATATGCTCTATCATAGTAATGCTCATACCCAGGACAAACAAATTGATTGTTCGCTGTTCATCTCTGACTTTAAAATGACAGCTCATTGAAGACAAGTACCATTTATTATTATTATTATTATTATTATTATTATTATTATTATTATTATTATTTGTGGGGGAGGTATGCTGGGGATTGACCCCAAGGCCTCCTGTACACTAGAAAAGCACTCTATCACTGAGCTAACACCCCTATCCCAGTGCTATTTTTTAATCCCTTTTTGTAACCACAGTGCCTAATACATTGAATTATTCCTCAAATATTTGCTACTTTATAAATATTTTTATAAATAAAATACTGACAATTGAATAATTTAATTTGAGCATAAAAGTATCTCTCTTCTTGTACACATTAATTTTTATTTGCAGAAGGTTTTTAGAAAGTTTGATGTGTGCATGGATACTGAAACAATAATACTTGTTCTGTAAGGTAGCTTAGACTTTGGAGTCCTCATATGATTAACACAAATCTGGGTTTGCCTTCTCAGTGCCAAATTGGTGGGAATTTTAGCCTGAGTTATAAAATAGCTAATGGAGTCCCTGGAAGGAACTTGGAAGCTTCAGGTTACCTGGCGATATTCTCTTAAATAATGGAAAATATGGTGCTCTTCCTCTGGTAGGCAGTATCCTCTCTTAGGTGGTAAAAACCACATGGACTTTTGTTAAGCATTCTGGATTTCAAGGTGTAAGTCAAAGGTTCTCAGATATTCCACTAAACTTATCAGTTGGTATTTTAAAAAAAATTTCTTTTGCCTTTGAACCTGTAACACTTAAAAGTTCTTTCATCTAAATGAGACACTAAGGAGAAAATACCTAAGTCTTTCCTTTCCTGACAGGGCTTAATGAAGTGTGTGCTTAGTTTTATACTGTACAAGAATTTTATATGGAGTGGTATTAATAAATATTTTTTAGCCTTCCATGTTAATTGCAGGGGAATATAAAAGGAAACTAGTTCTCACTCTTGTGTGTATTGTCTGTTGTGGTGACTGTCTTTCTATAACAGTCAAAGTACAGTAGTATATAATTAAATGTAAAATTATGGCGTTCAAACCCATTCCTTTTGTAGGGTATGGGATGGTCACCCTATGCTCTACTCTTGTAAGTAGAAGGTAGGGAGGGGGACACCTTTCTTCTCTGTTTTGAGTACCACTGAAATTCAATTTCAAGCCTTTTGGATGAAGGAAGGGGAAGGGTTAGATAGAGGCAAAAGTGGGACTCCTGGGTTTTTGGTAATGTTATAATTCTTACATGATCACTTTGTTACTTTACTGATCTGTGTGCTTATGTTGTATGTTCTGTGTGTGTGCATTGTGTGTATGTTAGGGATTAAGTCCAGAGCCTTGTACATGCTAAGGACACACTCTGCCAATAAGCTATATTCCTAATCAGTGTACTTTTCTGTATGTATTGTACATTGAACAAAGATGTTAATGGCACTTTTCAAGTGCCCCTATTTTAAAGCATGGTCTTCCCTGGGTTGAGGATCCCTGCCCTAGTGGTGTCTAGACTCTTAGGTGGAATGAGAAATCATTAAGGGAGAGATTAAAGGGAGGCAAGAGTAGTTAGGGAAAACAAAACATTTTTTCAGTAAACATTAACTGGGCATGAACCATGTACCAGATGCTGTGCTAACATAGAAAACATGAATGAGATCAAAGGTCAGTTTTGAAGGGGAAAATAAGATTTGGATGATGTTAATTTATCCTGGTTGTAGATCAATACTAATCTTTACCAATAATGTCTATGGAAAATGCTTATTTCACATTGGCTGTTTACTAAGAGAGTTAATCTTTATACTACCTCTATGAGACAGGTCCAGCTACTAATATCATAATTTATACATTTATCCTAAAGTTACTCAGCCAGGATGTAGTGGAGCTTGGATTCAAGTTCAAATTCTAATTACCTGTTTCTTTGCTTAAAATCTCTATGCTTTGTGAAGTTAATGCAAAGACTATCAAGGGAAATGCAGGTTGACTGGAGGCACTGTTACAGGATGGCCAGTGATCCTGTTGTTTATGTGTTTTGGAGCTCTGTGTGAATGCCTTTTCTTCTTTTTACAGACATGGCTGGATTCTGCCAAAGAAATAAAAAAGCAGGTTCGAGGTAAGTGGATATCGCCCTCTTTATAGGTCTTTCTTTCTTTTAGTAGGTCAGAGGATTTCCAGCCACTTCTAGCTGTGAGTCAGTCACTTTAGAATCCTGACTATTGCAGATTACTTTGAAAGTGGGATAAAGCCTTCCCCTGGCAGGAGGAGGCTCCATAATAGAAAAATGCAGCTGAGGTGAAACTATAGAGATATAGGTCAGATCTTGACCACTTTAAAAAACAGCTAGACAAAGTTGGGGAAGATAGGAATGCTGAGAGTAATACAAGGTAGAAAAGAACATGATATGGGAGTCAGTTTTCAAAATGGTAGCGATCAAAACTGTAGTGGCCTACTAGGAGGAGTTTGCCTCCAGATCCTACTCCTTTCAAATAGTTCTGGACTACTGCCTCCCTCTCTCCCTCCCTCATTGTCTCTCCTTCCCTCCCTTGCCCCTCCCTTTCTCACTCCCTCTCTTTCTTCCTCCCTTCTCAGGGCCTCACACATGCTAAGCACACACTCTATCACTGAGCTATACTGCCAGCCCTGCCTTCTAACTTTTTCCATGTTTTCCTGTCTATACAGTAGTCCCTTCTTCTCTGTGGCTTCACTTTATCTAGTTTCATTTACCCATAGTCAAATGTAATCTGAAAATATTAAATGGAAGATTCCAGAAATAAATAATTTGTAAGTTTGGAATTGCATGTCATTCTGAGTATCAAATGAAATCTTGTACAATCCTGCTGCATTCTGTCTGGCATGTGAATCATTCCCTTGTCCAGCATAGCCACACCATATATACTGCCCACCCTGTTAGTTGCTTAGTAGCCATCAGGTTACAATAGACTATCATGGTATTACAGTGCTTGTGTTCAGGTTACCCTTATTTTACTTGATAATTGCCACAAAGTACAGAGTAGTGATGCTGACAGTTCAATTAGGCCAAAGAGAATCTTAAAGTCTGGCCAGTTGGTCTGTTAGTTGGTCTGTCTGTCTGTCTGTCTGTCTGTCTCTCTTTCTCTGTCTCTCTCTCTTTCCTCTTTTCCTTCCCTCTCCTCCCCTTCCCTCCCCTCCCCCAATCCTCTCCCTTCTCTCCCTTCCTCCTTCCTTCCTCTCCTTCCTTCCAAAGGCTGCCCTTGAACTTTCAGCAATCCTCCTGCTTCAGCCTTCTGAGTGCTGGGATTATAAACATGTGCCACCATGCCTGGCAATTTCTTGATCCATTTTGATTTTAGTTTAGTGCATGATGGGAGAATACTGTTAAATTGGTATAATCTGTAAGATTTTTTTCTAGGTATATACAAATTTTTCTTTTCAAAAATATGAATATACAAAAATACAAATATGTTGTTTCAGTTACTTTTCTTTTGTTGCTGAGACAAAATACCCAACACTCAAAGTTAAAGGGGGAAAGATTTATTTAGCTCACAGTTTGTAGAGGTTTCTGTCCATAATTCGCTGGCTCCAAGGCAGGGTGGCACATGGCAGAGAGGTAACCGTTCTTGGCGGCAGCAGACAGCAAAAGTAACAAGAGAGGAGAGAGAGAGACAAGCCTCATTCTGTCCCTTATATTGTATGCAGGCTACTGGGATTAGGGTGGTGCCAGTCCAATCAGTGGACTGATCCAGCAATCACCCTCCCTTAATCCCAGCATTGCACTTCGAATCAGTCACACACTCTAGATTCAGCCACCTCCGAAAAAACTCTATGACTGCATGAGACTTTGGGGGGACATCTAAACACAAGCCATGACATATGCTATACAGTTTTTAAAATGATTTTTTTTTTTTTTTTTTTTTTGTGGGTACCAGAGGTCGACCTCAGGACCTCGTGCACCAGTAGGCGCCCGTGCCGCTGAGTGATATCACTGGCCCTTTTTTTTTTGTATGTGGGTTCCGGGAGTCGAACTCAGGCCCTTGCACTTGTCAGGCAGGCGCTTACGCCGCTGAGCCTTCTCACCGGCCCTAAAATAATTTTTTAAAAAGATGCTATAAATATGTCATATAAAATTAAAAGGTACAAGTGAGTATAATATAAGGTAAAGCTCCCTTCTTCCTTTGTCTTAGTCATGCAGTTTCCTTTCCTGGAGGCAACCATGGTAACTAATTTTTTGTCTTTCTTTCAGAGATGTTCTTAATGTATAGACACACACCCATGGGTGTGTTAATTTAAATATGCAATGAATTTTCTTTTACTTAACACAACTTGAAGTACTTGCCATATATATATATATATATAATTAGTTTAAAAAATGATTATATATACAATATATGTAAAAATCATACTGAATGGGCATTTTGGGATAATCTAAATAGCTATTACAATAAAATTTGTAGTAACTCATCTGTGTATATATCTCTGTGCACTTAATAAATATCTTCAGATAAATTACTGGAAGTAAAATAAACACATATAAAATTTAAGATTGTAATAGATATTCAACAGTAGGATCTTTTCCATATTTCATAAAAGCGTGGAAAAGTATAAGTATACAGACTAATATGACAATTACCCATGTACCAACCATCCTGAATTAACAGGTATTAACATTTTTAATTTAAAATAGTGTAGTAAAGCTGGCTGTGGTGGCTCATGCCTATAATCCCAACACTTGGGAGGCTGAGGCAGGAGGACTGCACAAGTTCAAGGCCAACCTGGGCTGCATAGTGAGTGCAAGGCCAACCTGAACTACATAGCGAGACCCTGTCTCAAACCCCCAACCCCCAAAAAAGGTGTAGTAAAAGGAACTTTGTCTCTCTTGTTTTCCTTTCAGTCCCATCTTCTCTCCCTATCTATCCATAAAAATCTGTTATGAATTTGAGGTGATTCCTTTCAGTCCATGTTTTTATATTTTCCTTTCATATGTCCAAACCCGTGTACAGTGTATAGTACTGCTTTGTCTTTTAAAAGTTTTTCCTGGGCTGGTGAGATGGCTCAGCGGCTTAAGCGCCTGCCCGGCAAGCGCGAGGGCCCGAGTTCGACTCCCGGAACCCACATACAAAAAAGGGGCCGGTGATACTGCTCAGTGGCGCGCGAGGTCCCGAGGTCGACCCCCCGGTACCCACAAAAAAAAAAAAAAAAGTTTTTCCTCAGAGCCAGACTTACTATTTATAACTTCTTCTGTTTATCAATCTGTTTATTCCACTTCATGTCTTTAAGTGCTGATTTTTTTTCTTCCACTAAACTGATTGTACAGTAGATCATAGTTTTTAAAACATTGATTTAGTATATATACCTGGAAGTGAAATTGTTACCAGTCTGTGAATCCTGGGGTGACTTCTTTCTAGGTTCTTCATGTCATGAACAAAAAATTGGACAAGACACATAGAAAAGGTGGCAGGATGTATATGTATTGAAGGTGGGAAAGAAGTAGATTCTGCAGAGTAGAGTGAGCCTGTGAAAAGGTTCACAGCAGCCAGGAGGATAATGGAGGGCAGTCTTTTGTATATGGAATTTCTAGGTTGGCTTCTCCCTCCTACAAATAAGTCATTTGAGACAGTCATCCTATCAAAAACTCACTTGGCCTGGCACCAGATTTTAACTGTTCTATCGAAGACTCCCTTGGTTTCACACCAAATGTAAATGAAGAATTGAAGTAGTACTTTTCTGATTGGTTCTTCATACAGTGTTCAGGAATTGCAGAGTCATCTTGAATTCTGTGTTCCGTGCATGTGCCCTGGGTCCCCAAGCCCAATCTCCTGCCTCGTTATTACTAGATTATTTTTACCTTGACAAGACATTGCCAAATTATTCTCCTTTAAATTGATTATAACATGCACACCTGTAATCCCAGCACTCGGGAGGCTGAGGCAGGAGGATCACCATGAGTTCAAGGCCAGCCTGAACTACATAGTGAGGCTCTGTCTCAAAAACAAATAAAAAACAAAATTAAATTGATTGTAATAGTTTATATCTCCACCAATATTATATGAGAGTCCTTGGTTTCCTGAGTCCTTAGAAGACAGGCTTTTTTTTCAGTTATTAATGAAAAAAATTTTGGACATTGGTAATTTCAGACTTATTGAAAGTTGAAAGATGATATATGGAATTCCTAGATATCCTTCACTCAGATTATTCAAATGCTAATATTTTACTAAATTTATTTTATGTTCTATTTACACACATACACACACAGAGTTTTTTCTTGAACCATGTAAGAGTAAGTTGCATCATAGCCAGGTATGGTGGTGCATGCCTATAATCCCAGCACTTGGGAGGCTGAGGCAGGAGGATCACTGCAAGTTTACAACCATCCTGGGCTACATAGTGAGTTCAAGGCCATACTAAGTTCATAGTGAGTTCATAGTGAGTTCAAGGCCAGCTTGAGGCACATAGCAAGACCCTGTCTTAAACAAATAAAACATAGCAGCACTATTAACAATAGCAAAAAGGTAAGAACAGTCCAAATATTCATTAACAGATAATGATGAACAAAATGTAGACTATTCAAACAATGGAATATTATTTAGAAGAAGGAATGAAAATGAGCCAACCTTTTATTTTTATTTGTTTATTTATTTATTTCTATGTGGGTACCGGGAGTCGAACTCAGGACCTCGTGCTTGCCAGGCAGGCGCTTATGCCGCTGAGCTATATCACCGGCCCTGAAATGATGTTTTTGAGGTTTATCTAAAAGGTTGTGGGCCGGTGATATGGCTCAGCGGCATAATCGCCTGCCTGGCAAGCACGAGGTCCTGAGTTCGACTCCCGGTACCCGCATATTAAAAAAATAAAAATCATTTCAGATGAAAGTTGGGCACCATGCTGCATGCCTGCAGTCCCAGCTATTCAGGAGCCTAAGGCAGGAGGGTTTCTTAAGTCTTAAGAGTTCAAGGCCAGCCTGGACAGCATAATGAGGCCACCCTGAAGTGTTTTTTTTTTTTTTTTTTAAACGAACACCAGACCAAATGAAAGACGTCAAATACAAAAGGGCCATATATTGTATATTGTGTGATTCTATTTAATGAGATATCCAAAATAGATTAGTGGTCACCAGGGTTTGAGGCAAGAAAAGAACAGGGAGTGCTGCTTAATGGACACAGGGTCTCCTTTGAGAGCGATAAAAATGCTTTGAAACTAGATAGAAGTAATGGCTGCACAACATTGTGAATGTACTACATACCACTGAATTGTACACTTTTAAACAGTTAATATTGTGTTACATGAATTTCACCTCAATTTAAAAAAATTAAGTAGTCATGATGCTGTGCCCTTCTGCTCCTAAATACTTTTAGTTTGTATATCCTAGGATCTAGGATTTTTCTTATGTAACCATAATACAATTATCAAAAGCAGGAACTTAACATAGAAAATGATTCTGTAACCTTTTACCCTTATTTGTGAGTTGTCTCAATGATATCTGTTAGAGAAAAAGTCTAAGATACTATTTTGAATTTAGTTATCATATCTCTTTTGTTTTCTTTCATCGAAAACAGTTCCTAAGTCTTTTATATATTTCATAATATTGGTAGTTTTGAAGAATACAGACCAGCAGTTTTATGTGGTCAGTTTGAGTTTGTCTGAGGTTTCCTCATGGTTAGATTCAGGTTATGCACACTAGGCAGGAATGTCATTGAAATGTTGCTGGGTTAGAAGGTAAAAATTTTAATATTGAAAATGTTTACAGTTTTTCCAAACAGTTTTTTTCCCCTTCACTAAATATTTTCTATAAAATGTTACTAATTATATATGTATCATATTCTATGAAGTAGTTATTAACTGAAGTTTAACTTAACTGTTTTTTAAATTCCAGGTACTCTTTTTCTTTTTTTAAATTCAGGGTATTGAACCCTGTGCCTTTGGACTGAGTTCCCCACCCCCGCTGCCTTTTTTCTTTTTTTTGAGACAAGGTCTCAGTAAGTCACTAAGTTGCCCAAGCTGGGCTTAAACTTGTGATTCTCTTACCTCAGCCTTCCAGATTGCTGGGATTACAGGCATGTGCAACCACACCTGGCTGTAAATGATTTTTTTTTTTTTTTTTTTTTTTTTTTAATCATCCCTGTTGCATTTAACGCTAAATTTGCTTACAAGGAAAGTGGACAATTTATTTAGTAATATCAAAAACTTGTAACTGTTGTATGGAAAAGAAAAGAAACCAAGAGTATGAGTTCCTCTTTTTATGACTGCTCTTAACAAAAGTAAAAGCATTAATATTTGAAAGATTTCCACTTAGTTATGGTCATTTCTAAAACAGTTAAACTTCCTTATTTTGTGTTGAACAAAAAGAAAAATCAAATGGAATATAGTTGTTTTGATGTTTTCATTTCATTCACTCTAGTAACTTGAGCTCATTGGGATATCTGGGATAATGGGTAGATAAGTAATTTTAATATACTAGTAAGTATTATCCTTTTGTGCAATCTTTTTTTTAAAAAAAATTTCCCCAAAGATTTAGCATTCTCATAAAAAAGATTTAGCATTCTCATTAAAAAAAAAAAGATTTAGGGCCGGTGAGATGGCTCAGCGGCTTAAGCGCCTGCCTGGCAAGCGCGAGGGCCCGAGTTCGACTCCCGGAACCCACATACGAAAAAGGGGCCGGTGATATCGCTCAGCGGCACGGGCGACTGCTGGCGCGCGAGGTCCTGAGGTCGACCCCCCGGTACCCACCAAAAAAAAAAAAAAAAAAAAAAAAAGATTTAGCATTCTCATATGACCTTCACAACAATAATTGAGATCAGTTACTTTATTTCATTCACTCAATGAATATTTCTCGAGCACTCATCATATGCCAAGCATTGTTTTAGGCAAAGTTCTTGACCTTGGGAATTTGCATTTTAGTGGGAAAATACGATCCTTTAATTTTTATAAATATATATAAATAAGTAGTAAATATGCACAATACAAACCTCAAATGGCATAAAAATGTATATAGTGAAAGGAGGTCTCACTGCTATCGGTTTTCCCTAAGTGTCCCAATTTCTCCAACCCCTTTTCATAGTTTTCCAGCAACTGTGACTAGTTTATTATATATCCTTACAGAGATATTCTATGCATATTTAATCATACCTGTAATGAATACTTTTTCCTCTCCCTAACTCACACAATACCTTTCTATTTATACTGTTCTTTTTTATTTTTGTCTCACTTGACACTGTATTTTGGAAATTATTCCATATAGAGCTACTTCTTTTTTTTTTTAATGGCTGCCTAGTTTTGTAACATCTAGCTGGCCCGTAATTTAACTTCTTTTCTTGCTAAATATATTCAGGTTGTTTCTAGGATTTTGCTCTTACAAAAATTCTTACAAACATAGCATTTTGACTATATTTAAGTATGTTTAGATACATTAATGAAAATGGAATTGCAAGATGAAAAGATATATACATGTCACTTTTGTTCTCCACAGTGTTGTACCAGTTTACACTCCTATCAGCAATCGATGAATATGCTTATTTTTCCCACCAACACTAATTGTTATCAAGCTTTCTCTGTTACTTAATATAGAATTCAAAAACACAAAATTACATTTTGTAAAAAATTTAATTTAATTTCCTTGATGTTATTTTTATGCAATTAACTATTGCCATTTTTGTTATAACTAAATTTATGTTTAAAGTTCTTCATAAATTCACATATATTAAACATTCTTTGACTGTCTTCATTTCCATATTTTATTCTACCCAATTTATTTTTAGATAATTTATCAATTTTTAATTAATTAGTTAATTTAATTAATAGTTTAATTAGCTAATTTAATTAACTATTTAATTAATTTTAAAGTTAATTTTTAGGACTTTTTAAAGTCTTTGTGGGGAATTTTGAATTATCAATGGCTAATTGAGATGATTTGATCATATCAGAAAGTGACACAATAGTTGGGATTTTTTGGTTTTTGCTATATAATTTAAATGTTGCTCCTCTCCCTTTACAAGAAACAGTTACAGGTGTTTTTCTAAGTGCCATTTCAAGTTTTTAGATATGAAACATTAAAAGTAGGTTAATGATAAATATTAGTATCTGGCTAGGCTTTAAGGCCTTGTTATGTTGTCTGGAATTTACCTTTTATCTCAAATGTTGAGGGAAAATATTGACTATTTCTAAGGGAATTCTATAATAAATATCTTAGTATACATAAAAATACATTCATTAAGACATTCAAACTACTTAAAATATTGTTATCGTTAGCTCTTAGCAATAAAACTGATGTTTGGGGCCGGTGAGATGGCTCAGCAGTGTAAGTGCCTGCCTGGCAAGCGCGAGGGCCCGAGTTCGACTCCCGGAACCCACATACGAAGAAAGGGCCGGTGATATCACTCAGCGGCACGGGCGCCTGCTGGCGCGCGAGGTCCTGAGGTCGACCCCCGGTACCCACAAAACAAAACAAAACAAAACAAAACAAAAAAGTGATGTTTGGAGATAAAACAGAGAATGATATTTGACATATAAATGTTTGTAGTAGGATAATAGAGCCCAGTGGTTAAAAGCATGCGATTTAGAGTAAGAGAACCCTAGGTTCACTGGCTGTGTACTTTCCTAAGTATCTATTTTTTCATATATAAGATGAATTAATACCAGCACCTACCTTTTTGGATTTCTGTGGGGATTAAATGAGTTAGTGTATATAGGAGGGCTGCCTTAGTGTCTGGCATGCAGTAAGTACTGAACAAAATGGCAACTTTAGCATCATGACCAATCATTCTTTCTTCTGGCCGAGATCAAGCTTTACTCTTTGGGACGCCAACAGTCATGCTACAAAAAATCTGAAGGGTAGCACTCAGCTCAAAAAAAATGAAGTGCATCCTCCATTTAACTCTGGTTTTCATTGTAAATTAAAAAAATGACACATTTGTATGAGTCTCGGGATTGAACTCTTACCAGTAGTATTTTAATTATTTCTTATTTCTGAAATAACCCAGTCTCAGTCATATTAATGAGAAGAATGTTTTTGTTTATTTGAGATAGCATTGGCAGATGACACAAATAATGCCAAAACCAAAAAGAGAACATCCATCGGTCACCTGAATGACCTCAAATCTAATGACCTAAGGACCCAGAGCAATATATAGATCACATTTTGAAAACCAGTGCTATAAACAAGTTGACCTGTGGGTTTCCTTCTTGTTATTTTGCCAGTGTCATTCTAATCCCTTATTAACTAAACTAGTCAGGTTAAAGAGAGAGACGCAGAGAGATCCTATAGCTCTCCTAAGTGGTATCTTAGCACCTTTCTTTAAAACAACAAAAAACACTTAACCACAGTGCGTGACTATGTCAAAAGATTTCAGAAAGCAATACATTTTGAATATTTCAAGGTACTTCTAACAATCATAAACTTAGGCATAACCATAAAATCTTTTATTTTTCTAGGCATCCCTTGGAATTTCACATTTAACGTAAAGTTTTATCCACCTGATCCAGCACAGTTAACAGAAGACATAACAAGGTAAATAATCAATCATTAGTTACATACATGATAGTAACTCTCATCATCATAAGCTCTGGGAATTTCCCTATTCAAAACTGAAGAAAAATGGTGAGCTATTAAATGATCAGCCTTAAGATAGAAAAGTTTCTAGTCACTTCAAAGCAGGCTTGCAAATAAGTGAGTTCAAAAGTCTCAACTATCTGACCTGCCTGGAAGAAACTAGAAGGGGAACAAGGCTTAGCATTCATATCATGCCAAGCAGTAGGCCAGGCTCCTCAAAACCATACCATCCTCCCAGAGGGCTATGTAGTGGTAAATGGCTCTCGAGTTGTTTTTTTTTTTTTTTTTTTTTTCCTAATTTCTCTCTCACTACATTTCTTTTTATAAAGATCAAAACAGCCAAAAATCTCAGGGTTATTATTATTTCTATCTCCTCCTCTTCCTCTTCTTCCTTCTTTTGTGGTACTGGGGATTGAAACCAGGGCCTTCGTACTGATTTACCTCCCCCATCCTTTTTATTTTTTGAGACAGGGTCTCTCTCAGTTGCTAAGTTGCCCAGGCTGGGCTCAAATTTGCAATCCTTCTACCTCAGCCTCCCAGAGTGCCGGGATTTCAGGTATATGCCACCAAGCCAGCTGTATCTTACTCTTAAACTGCATGGTTAGATACATGATCCTCATGAATTGAATCTTCTTTGAGCCTATTTAACTTACAAGTAAATCTTTAAAAATGACCTACTGAATGCTTTAAAGAAATGACTTTTTTTTAATAAAAAAGTTTAGAAAATGGAAAAGCAATATATTATAAAGAATACTATTATATGTATTTATATCCATAACCTCTTGCATGGAGGCTTATATCTAGTAGGTGCTTGGCAAATGTCTGTTAAATTGAATTGTTGGTTGCCAAGAAACTGTTTTCTAATTCTGATTTTATTGCCAACTCTCTGATTACAGGCAAATTTACAACCTCTAAGCCTCAGTTTTCATATATCTTAAGGGAATAAAATACACTCTTTTAAAATTCTGATTATTGCTGGGTATAGTAGTGAACTCATGTAATCCCAGTACTCAGGAGGCTGAGGTAGGCTACTTAGCAAGACTGTGTCTCCAACACAACCAAAAATCTGATTATTCGATTCTTTGAAAAGTATATACTATTTTTAAAGATTACTTTGTTGTTCAGTTATACTTAGTACATTTGTGAAACTGAAATTCTGTATATCACCCTGAGAAAACTGTTTCTTTCTTTTTCACAGGTAATACTTGTCTAGTTAAAGTTGCTACTTACTCATCTTTCTTCATCTAAGTTTACTCTGTGTAAAAATAAAAAACACATCCCTAAAAATCTTTGCTAATTACTTATGTTTTAAAGAAGTTTAAGATTCTCCTTGATTGGACTTTCCCAACTTTTCTTTCCTTTCTAAACTGTCTTCCAACTATGAGTTCAACATAGTTATAGTATTTGTTCTTGTTTTTGATGGGAAAATTTCAAACACAGAAGTAAGAAATAATAATATGATGAGTAGCCATATGCCCATCACCTAGATTGAACAATTAATGTTTTAATCTTTTTTCTTTTTAAAAATCATTTCTCTTTTTCCTTTTCTTCAAGTTTATTTCTTTGGTTTGTTGTTGTTGCTAACATGTCAACTTTTTTTGTTTGTTTTTTGCTTTAGATACTATTTATGTCTTCAGCTTCGGCAGGACATCGTTGCGGGACGTCTGCCTTGTTCCTTTGCAACCTTAGCATTACTAGGTTCTTATACCATCCAGTCTGAGCTGGGAGACTATGACCCAGAGCTCCATGGCGTGGATTATGTTAGCGATTTTAAACTGGCTCCAAATCAGACAAAGGAACTTGAAGAAAAGGTCATGGAACTGCATAAATCATACAGGTGACTATGTCTCTGGGATTTATTTATTTTGGCAGCAAGTTTAAACCCTTGACCTACTACTGATTCAGTATTTGTCTAAGAGGGAGCATGATGCCTTATAAAGAATCAGCATTTCCTTGTGCTGTTTGACCATGGCAAGTCACTGAATTCCTCTGAACTTCACTTTCCTCGTTAGAGTAATGGGCATTGCATTGTAGGATGAAAACTAAATGAAATGATAGATGTAAAGCACTTAGCACAGGACCTGGCACATAGTAGATGCTTAATAAATGGCAGCTATTATTGTCTTTTCTCAGGTTTTAAATTTATACTACAGTAAATGCTTTGAGATTCTTAGAAGCAAGAGTTTTTAACTTGGGATATATGTACATGGATAGATTTTAGAGGGCCCATGAAACCCTTGAACATATTTTTAAAAGTCCTTATTGATTATACTGCTTCTTAAAAAAATGAAAATAGGGGGCTGGTGAGATGGCTCAGCGGCATAAGCGCCTGCCTGGCAAGCGCGGGGGCCTGAGTTCGACTCCCGGAACACACATACGAAAAAAGGGCCGGTGATATCGCTCAGCGGCACGGGCGCCTGCTGGCGCGCGAGGTCCTGAGGTCGACCCCCGGTACCCATAAAAAAAAAAAAAAAAAGAAAAAGAAAATAATTGCTACCAGTATGGGGGAGTCATAACAGTGGTCAAGAACAAGGGCTTATAAATTAGTCTGAGCTACACTGAAATGTTGCCTCTGCTTTGTCCTGTTCTTAAGACCTTAGGTAATTAACTTAAAACCTCTGCACTTCAGCCTTCTTGTGTATGTGATGGAGGTTATTGCCTCAGAAGAAATAGAGTGACTGCTAGATTTACAAAAGGTTATGTGTGTAAAAACACTTAATATAATATCATGTCTTTCATATTATAAAAATTCACTAAATGTTAGCAAATATTAAAATGCCATAAAAACTTGTGTTTCTGCCTACCGTACATCCACTGTTATTTGGATGACTTGCGATAGCTAAATTTTACATTTTAATGTGAAAGTCTGATCTTGGCCTTAAATTAGTGTCCTGAGTTATGTTAGCATGAGTTAAGTGACCAAGTTTTAAAGAGGTACACTGCTCAGAGAGAAATCCAAAGTGTGGTTTCGATAGGCTGCTGTCATACTACCAAGTATTCTGTTTAGTCATTGAGCCGCATTGTTCTCCTTGGGCTAGTTCTAGTGGATTGCATGGATTGGGATGCTTCAAAGAGAGAGCTTTAAATCAAGGTGTCCAGTTCTTAGGTGACTTACTTCTCCTTTAAATATAGGCACCTCAGTCAGTAAAATGATAATAAGGACTTTATAACCTCCATAGCAGTGGTCTTATGAGAGTTGCTAACTGTCATGGGTTCACACTACTATTTTTTTTTTAATGGTGGCAAAGTTTCACATTTATTAAAGTTAGGAAAAAAACAGAAGGTTGTGAAAGAATGGGCTCTGCAAAGTGAGTTTGGGCTGAGCAAAAAGGGAGGAAAATATAACCTACCCTACATTGTAGGGTAGGTTACCATGAAGAGGCATGCTAGCCCGAGTCATACTTCTAAAGAGAACGGTGAAAATTTGCTTTTCACGTTTGGGTTTATACATTTCAATGAACTGAAGTCAGAAACCACTAAATACCCACTTTCAAGTTGTTAATGATTGTAACTTAAAAATGTTGCATTGTCATTTAATATATTTTTAATACTTTATATTCTGGTTATTCTAAAAACTTACACACATATACATATAGAAGCAAATACTGAAAAGAATCAATTAAAATAATTTGACAGGTTAGATGTTATGATTGTAGAATATTCTTTTTATTTTATAATAATTTAAAATAATTATTACTATAATCTTTAAACAGTAAAATGGTAAGAGAAAATATTTTACTGCTGCTGTAAAGCTGAACAGCAGAAATTAGTGGTATCAGATTATGATTGATACTTTAAATGTACCTCTGATAGTTTTTTCATGATTATTTGATCATAATACAATCTTAGGTTTGAAAGGACTTCATCTAGTCTAATTTTCATTCAATGCTTTTATTCTTCTTTATAGCATTTTTGTTACATAATCATAATAATTACAAGTAGTTAATTATTATACATCTGTTATGGGCCAAATACTGTTAAACACATACACAATATCATAGTTAATTATTATAACCACCCTTTAGGTTAGGCCAACAGTTCCTACTGACCCTGTTAGTTTTCAAGATCCTTTTAAGGTTCTACAAGGTCAAAACTTTATATATATATATATATATATATTTTTTTTTTTTTTTTTTTTGTGGGTACCGGGGGTCAAACTCAGGACCTCGCGTTTGCAAGGAGGTGCTTATGCCACTGAGTGATATTACTGGCCCTTTTTTTTCCTTTATGTGGGTTCTGGGAGTCGAACTCAGGATCTCGCGTTTGCCATGCAGGCGCTTATGCCGTTGAGCTATCTCACTGGCCCCAAAATTATATTTATAATAATACTAAGATATGTCTTTTTCACCGTGTTGACATTGGTGGAGCACAAATCAAGGCAATTGCACTGAACTATACTACTAGTCATTATATTCTTTACCAACATACAATACAGTTAAAAAAAAAAAAAAAAACTGGTATGGTGGCACATGCCTATAATCTCAGCTACTCAGGAGGCTGAATTAAATAGGAGACCCGCCTGGGAAATTTATCAAGATCCTGTCTGAAAATAAAATTTTAAAAAAATGGCTGGGGATGTAGCTCAGTGGTAGAGCAATTGCCTAGCATGTGTAAAGCCCTGGGTTCAATCCAAAGTACTGCGTAAATGCTTGCATCGTACATAAATAAATAAATACATTTCACTTAATAATCCTTTTTTTTTTTTTTCTGTGGGTACTGGGGTTCGACCTCAGGACCTCGAGCACCAGCAGGCACCCGTGCCACTGAGCGATATCACCAGCCCTTTTTTTTTTTTGTATGTGGGTACCGGGAGTTGAACTCAGGACCTCACGCTTGCCAGGCAGGTGCTTACGCCGCTGAGCCATCTCACCGGGCCCCTCACTTAATAATCTTAATAAAACAGTATAAAGTGTTAATTTTATTAAACCTTGAGTGTAGTTCAATTTAATATTCTGTGATTAAATGAGAACTACACATAAAACATTTCTACTGTATAGTGAAATGTAATACTTGAGGAAAAGCACTTGTGTGATTGAATTATGTGCTGAATTAGCCATCTTCTTAATATAACATTTTTTCTTGAAAAAAAGCAACTGACAAACTATTCTTTTCTTTCCTATTGGTACACGTTTGCAATACATCTTGATTACATTACTCATGGGAAGTTGGTGCATACATAACGCATCAAAGAGCCAGTACTGTTAAAAAAAAAAAATTGTTGCTAATGACAAAATTCAGACTTTCAAGTAAAAATTAGAATTTTAACCTGGCATGGTGGTGCATACCTATAATCCCAGCTACTCTGAAGGTAGAGGCAGGATTGCTTGAGCTCAGGATTTGGGAGCCAGACTGGACAGCATAGGGAGATGCTGGCTCTTACAAAAAAAAGAATTTGGAGCTGGTTTATGCCAACGTGATCTTTTTTTCCCTCATTTTTTTTTTATTAGTACATAATGATTACATTTCTTGTGGGGAGCTGGAACATGTATATAACACATCTTTTTTTTTTTTTTGTGAGTACCGGGGGGTTGACCTCAGGACCTCGCGCGCCCGCAGGCGCCCGTGCCACTGAGCGATATCACCGGCCCCTTTTTCGTATGTGGGATCCGGGAGTCGAACTTGGGCCCTCGCGCTTGCCAGGCAGGCGCTTATGCCGCTGAGCCATCTAACCGGCCCTATAACACATCTTAATTCTTTTTTCATCCCTTTGCTTTCCCTTCTCTCCCCTTTTCCTCCATCTCTTGATCCCCTGCAGCATGATCTTGACAGTTTTCACATACTTAAGACTTTTCTGCTGAGATGAATGTGATTTTTAATGAATGTAATTTTAGAAATAAATATTGTATAATGTGTTGATATTTGGAAGACTTAAGTCAGTGAACTCATTTTTCAGATGGAAGATATGATGTGAGATCATTCGTGCATAAAAAGATTCATTCAAAATGCAAGATAGACCAATACATTTTGATGTAACAACACAAAAAGTTCATTGATATGTTTTTAGATTTCACATTGTAACTAATCTTTAAGAAACTGCTATTTTTGAGTTCCAGTGTAGTATCAAAGAAAACTTAAATTCTCAGTCCTTCATTGTTCTCTTTCATATGTTTTTTATGATAAAAATAATGAATTTATTAATTTTATTCTTCAGCGATTTAATAAATATTTTAAATTTTTCTTGGTTTAAAATATTCTATTATAGTAAATACTAATAGATATAACCCACATAAAGAAAAGTACTTTTGGGTTGGGTGTATAGGTTAGTGGTAGAGCACTTGCCTACCATGTACAAGGTTCTGGGTTCAATCCCTAGTACCACAAGCAACAAACAAAAAATGCTGTGGTGGTGCATGCCTGTAATCCCAGCACTCAGGAGGCAGAGGCAAGAGCATCACCGTGAGTTTGAGGCCAGCCAGTGCTACATAGAGAGTTCAAGGTCAGCCTGAACTACATAGCGAGACATTGTCTCAAAAAACAAAACAGGGCCGGTGAGATGGCTCAGCAGCATAAGCACCTGCTTGGCAAGTGCGAGGTCCTGAGTTCGACTCCCGGTACCCACAAAACAAAACAAAACAAAACAAACCACCAACCAAGAAAAGTAATTTGGAGTCCTTAATAATTATGACAATAAAGAGGTCCTACCGGCTATGGTGGTGCACACCTGTAATCCCAGCATTCAGGAGGTTGAGGCAGAAAGATTGCTGTGAGTTCGAGACCAGCCAGAATTCAAGGCCGGCCTGGACTACATAGCAAGACCCAGTCTCAAAAAAAAAAAAAAAGATAAAGAGGTCCAAAGACCAAAAGAGTTTGAAAACCACTGAGATAGGTGAATAGGACACATAGTTAAAATAACTGGCTTTGGAGTCAGCCTGTCTCACACTGAATTCAGTCTCCATTCCTTTTTAACAATGTGACTTTCGGTGTGTTACTCCTAGTAAGCCTCTAAGCTTTAATTTCCTCCTCTGAAAAGTGAGGATGATTAATGTGAATTTTATAATTGTTAAATCAGAAAGTTCATGTAAAATATTTAGCACAACGACTAGTACATAATGAGAGTTCAAATATTTGGTAGGATAGTAATAATTCTTATCCTCATTTTACAAACAGTGGATATGAGTCTGGGTTTAGAGAACTACTCCTGGAACTTAACAGAATTTAAACTCAAATAGGTGAAACAATCTCAAAGGATGGATGGATGTGGCCCAGTTAGTGTTCTGTTTGCTATATGACAGAAATTGAACAATAGTAGATCTCCATGACTAGAAAATTTAGGAGTCTGTCATCCTGGAATTTACTTCTTCCTTTTTGGATGGATTGGCAGCCCTTACAAGCAGAAACCCAAATGGAAAATTTAATTGTGTTCAACAACATGGTGTTTCAGCCAATCCAAAGAAACGTCTGCTGAGGCGTAAGTATTTTACTTGCATTGAAAAGTACAAGCAAATACCACTCTGCTCCTCAGACAGATAAATAGAAGACAGCCTATAGGTGAAACCTGTGGTGGTAGCCTTTTGCCAAGACGAGAATGTTGAATCTGAATCTGTAATTAACTTTTCAAATTAATATTAGCAAGTCAAGTTTTAAAATTAATTCCCTTTCAAGGCTGGGGATATAAGCTCAGCGGCACAATGCCTGCCTGGCAAGCGCAAGATCCTGAGTTTGATTCCCGGTACCAGAAAAAAGAAAATTAATTCCCTTTCACTATGGGCCCTAGGGAGGCATATAAGCTTGTCAGTTGTCCCCCACTTAATTATTTGAAATCACAATCCTTTTAGGAGATGCAACAAACATTAAAAGGTCGTCGTATAACACTGTAATTCACAGAATGGCTCTTTTGACCCCACTTGCTTGAAATGAATAAAACCAGGAAAACAGTGCTATAATGTCTGTCTGTAATAAGCGAGGTTAACCAGTGCCAGAGCCCCCTGGTGGGTACTTTTGTAAGCTGCAGTGCTTACAAGTAGTAAATTTTTGGGTGATAGTGAATAAATCCTGTATGCTACTCTTAATGGTTTAGAGATACCTAATCTCTTCCCAGCTGGTTGGTTATCACTTTAAAAGGTCTTGGAAATTTTAGGAAAAATCTTATCTTTAATTCGTGATGCTAATTTATAAAGTGTATATGTTGTATTTATGTGTACAGATGTCTATGGATAGTGAGATTATGAGAGATTTTCCTGGGTTTGTTTTTTCTTAGTCATATCAAGGTGTCTGATTTTTATAATTGGAAAAAGCTTTCTAGGACACAGGCAGGGCAAGGTGATCACCATGCAGAGAAGTTGTCTGGTTTAGGATACTGTGCCCTAAACAGAGTAAGGAAGGTGCTTGTAGGTCCAAGGGCTGAGGAGTTACAACTCCAGCCCAAGAGGCAGGCAGTCAAGTATGGGCACTGTGTGGTGAGGGTCACAGGCCAAGCAGAGCAAGAAGGGCATATATTTGAGGATAGGGCCTATGGAGGGTGTAGAGGGCGTTTCTGGGTGAGCAGGGTGAAGGAGGACTCCACAGGAGAGATGTTCTAACACTAGGACTCAGGACCTAGTATGAGGTCCTGAGGTGAAGAGGGCATTCATGTGTGGAAGAAGTCACCGACAGCAATGAGAGGTTGGTTATATATCAGGTGGGGGAGAAAAATATTAGTAAAAATATTCAGGATGAAAGTTGGTAAAGGGAGGTACAAATCATGGAAAGGGAAGCTGGACATGGTAGCACATTGGAGAGGCTGAGGCAGGAGAATTGCAACAAGTTTAAGGCCAGCCTGAATTACATAGTGAGACTTTGTTACAAACAACAACAAAAAGTTATGGAAAGGGAGAAACCAAAGTGAACCCTACAGTATTGCATGAAACAGGAGGTTTCAGAGTGAACTTATGGCTTCCAATTTATAAAAAGATAGATATGACAATATAGGTGTAGATACATACACAGACACACACACATGCATATATATTGTACTGGGAAGACAGACTCAAAAAATGAGAAATGTCCAGAAGGATACACCATCAAGCTTAAAGAGGCTCCCACTGGCCAAATCTGGAGCAATGTAAGCAGGAAAATGAAGAAAATAATTGATTATTTTGCATTGAATAAGGTGAGAATCTGAGTCCATACTGATGTGAGTAAATTGAAAGTTTGATAAGGAATAGTATATTCATGTTTCAAAAATATCCCACAAAAGTGGTTCCTAGTTAAAGAATTTCACAGAGGAAACCTTGAAGACATCAGTGATGAAAACAAACAACATCCATGAAAAGACAAATTGGAATTATGTACCATCTGATAGGATGCAGTGAGACGCAGCCTTTCTGTGACATTTGTGTCAGAGTGACTGGGGGCTGGGGGTTTAGCTCACTGGTTAAGTACTTGACTGAAGTCTAAGAAAGATTAAGGAGCTGTTTCAGACTGAAGACTAAAATACATGAACTAAGCAAAACTGATGTTAAATAGGATCCTTCTGCAACACTGGCTAAACTTAATAGGCTTGAGGACTATGTGGTAGTATATATCAATGATGATTTCCTGGTTTTGGCATTATGTAGAAGGATGTCTTTATTTGTAGAAAATACAAACAAAAATATTCAGGAGTGGTGGGTCATCAGATTGATAGCTTACTCAAATATTTCAGGAAAAGTTATTTGTATTATACATGACTTAAGCAATTATTTCAAGCCAGGTGTGGTGGTTTAATCCCAGTACTCTGGGAGGCTGAGCAGGCAGATTGTGAGTTTGAGCCCACCCTGGGCAGTTTAGACACTTAGCAAGACCCTGTCTCAAAAATAAAATATGAAAAAGGTCTGGGAATGTAAGTCAGTGTGGAGGCTCTGGGTTTAATCCTAACTACCACAAAAACAAACAAAAAAAAAAAAAAAAAAGGAAAAAGAAAGATAATTATTTAAAAAATCCTAACATAATATAAAAAAATTTTAAATGCAAACATCTGCCAAACTTTAAATATATTTTCAACTAAAAAGTTTTAAAGTTGAAGATCTCTTCTTAGCTGTGTGTGGTGGTGTAAACCTGTAAATCCCAACAGTTGGGAGGCTCAGGCAGGAGGATTGAGAATTCAAGCCCAGCCTGGACTATCTTTTTTTGAGACCCTGTCTCAAAAAACTGTTCTTAATATAGTTTTAAAACAGGGTTACTGGGGCCGGTGAGATGGCTCAGCGGCGTAAGCGCCTTCCTGGCAAGCACGAGGGCCCGAGTTCGACTCCTGGAACCCACATACAAAAAAAAGGGCCGGTGATATCGCTCAGCGGCATGGGCGCCTGCTGGCGTGCAAGGTCCTGAGGTCGACCCCTGGTACCCACACAAAAAAAAAAAAACAACAGGGTTACTTATATACATAGTTTGAAATTTAATCTATATTCAAATTAATTGACTGAGGCTGGGTGTGGTGGCGCATGTCTGTTATCCCAGCACTTGGCCAGCTGAGGCAGGAGGATCACTGCAAGTTTGAGGCCAGCCTGGGCTACGTAGTGAGTTCGAGGCCAGCCTGGACTACATAGGGAGACCCTGACTCAAAAAAAAAAAAAAAGTGTCAAATTAATTTACCATAATGCCCCTCAGGGTTGAAGGAGTAACATAGGGAAGATTTTATCACATTGCTTCACTTAATGTTTTAAAATTTGTCTTCAAATTTAAGTGATCCAAATTATCTATCTTAATCTTATTTTATGATGAACCACTGGACCATCAGAAAACTAAAGTTGCAATAATAAATATTTAAATAGTTTACAGCCTGGTGTGGTGGCATACACCTGTAATCCCAGTACTCAGGAGGCTGAGGCAGGAGGATCACTTTAAGTTCAAGGCCAGCCTGAACTACAAAGTGAGACCCTGTCTCAAGAAAACAAAACAAACAAAAAAACAGTTTACAAAGAAGTTTTATAACCATTATATTATTTGATCCTAATAGTCACATTCATTTATTTAGCAAAGATGAAAAAAAAAAAAAGCCATTGGTAATCCTGGTATCTTAAAATAGATGTGATTCTTGCTTCATAGAGGAGCTTGAGGAAGACACTGGCTCACCTCTCCTAAGTGCAAGAGCCAGGACTCAAGGACCCAAGTATGTGACTTGAGACCTGATTTAATCCTGCTGCTTCAAACTAAGATCCTAACCTGCTATGATCATGTGATCCCTCAGGGCCTGTTTCGTCATCAGAAAAATGAAAATATTGAACTCTACGATCTTCAAGTTCCATTCCAACTTTAAAATTCTAAAATTCACTCCACTGATAATGGTAGCAACACCAAAATTATAAAATAACTGGTAGTAATCTTAACTAGAAAAGTACAGGTATATCACTTGGATGGAAAAAAATATATACAACTGCGAAACTTTCTTTTGATTGACTTGAAGATGAATTTTCTTTTTTTTTTTTTTGTGGGTACCGGGTGGTCTACCTCAGGACCTCGTGTACCAGCAGGCGCCTGGGTCGCTGAGCGATATCACCGGACCCTTTTTTCGTATGTGGGTTCCGGGAGTCGAACTCGGGCCCTCGCGCTTGCCGGGCAGGCGCTTAAGCCGCTGAGCCATCTCACCGGCCCTCTTTTTTTTTTTTATGGGTACCGGGGGTCGACCTCAGGACCTCTCGCGCCAGCAGGCGCCCAAGACGCTGAGCGATATCACCGGCCCTTTTTTCGTATGTGGGTTCCGGGAGTCGAACTCGGGCCCTCGCGCTTGCCAGGCAGGCGCTTATGCCGCTGAGCCATCTCACCGGCCCCAAGATGAGTTTTTTTAATCTCCTTCCTTTTTTTTTTTTTTTTTTTAATCTTCTAATTCAGGTCCATTAATAAATAGAATTTAAGTGTGATGCTTTAGAGCTTGTGGAAAAGAAGTTTTTTTGGGAAAGCTGCATTATTAACAAATCTGCAACCTCGCTCCTGAGGTTTTTTCTTTTGGTTGTTGTTGTTCCAAGGATTCCTTTGTTCTTTTTAAGGAGGGTAAAGACAGATGGGTTTGGGAGAGACTCCTAAATGAAGAGATCCCTGCTGCTCCCTATAGCTTGAGGCAGTCTTATGGGAAACTGGCATTTCCATGGGTTTTCTTTGGGGATGTGTCTGTGTTGTTACTATGAGGTTATACTCGATTAGTCTGAATTGTGCAGAATTAGGATGATGTCTTTGTTCTGAAAGCTCAACATAACAGCTCGTGGGCACTTCTCAAAAAAGAGGAAACTTCTAAAGGAAAAGGAAAGACTGTCACAGTGAATGTTTAGACAGACTGATTGTTTTCAAACAAATCGAATTCATTCTATGCCTAGTAATGAAGACGTCTTAATAACAGAAAGCAGCCTCATTATCCATGTGCTTCTGTTAACCAATTTATTTTGTGTAGATCAGTGGGCAGGACACCATCTGTTACCAGAAATTTTCTTTTCATCAGACTTGCCCCCATTAAGAGTCCTACTTAAGTAATGTCAGCTGCCCTCCATAATAATTCAGGGATACATAGAGAGAAAAAGGCAGCTAAGAGGATCTTGTAAATTGCACCATGCTCCCTGAGGATTTAATTTAGTCATCTCTCTGGCAAGAGAATTAATGGGATGAATTTCTGTATGATGCAGAAAAAAAAAAAAAAACGCTGACGAGAGAACTGATGATGGATGACCTTAGGTAGCTTTAAAGAAATTGTTTGGTAGGATTGAAAAGAGTTTTTTCTGATAGCTTTTTTTGGTGAATTTTTGTTTCCTCAAGTCTCTTTTTCTTAGGCATATTTTAATTATTTAGACACTGTTAGTAATAAGATTTCCTAATCTCCTTTTGGGACTATGAAATATATTTTATGTACATATTGATACATATATATATATATGTCTACATAAAGTACAACAAATACATAATTATTACTGTAAATGTTCATACTGTGGCACTGAATTTTTTATTTTTATTATATCAAAGGTCCATGACTCCAGCTCAGGCTGACTTGGAATTTCTGGAGAATGCCAAAAAGTTGTCTATGTATGGAGTTGATCTTCATAAAGCAAAGGTAATGATAACTTCGTGCATTTAATGACACAGGTCTGTTATGTATGTATCACACTTGTGGCATATAATATTTCCTATCAACATTTATCTGGGGTATTTTAAAACATTTAAAGAATACTGGGCCGGTGAGATGGCTCAGCGGTTTAAGCGCCTGCCTTGCAAGCGCGAGGGCCCGAGTTCGACTCCCGGATCCCACATACAAAAAAGGGGCCGGTGATATCGCTCAGCGGCACGGGCGCCTGCTGGCGCGCGAGGTCCTGAGGTCGACCCCCCGGTACCCACAAAAAAAAAAAAAAAAAAAAAAGAATACTAATTGTTAGAATTTTAAGTGTATCAACTGAATTGTCCCTCAGCAATTCTACCATTAGGATAAAGTTTCACACCTAGTTACTGTGAAGATCAAAAGGTGTAACACTGAGAGAAAAAGAAATTATATTTTTCTAAAAATGCAGTTATATTAAAAAATATAGATTGACAGCAAGGTATATTTCATTGCCAGTATCACCTATGTCAAAATCACCTGGGGTGTCCATTAGATTTAGATTCCTGAGCTCCTCCCAGGTTTACAGACTTACTTTGGAGGAGAGGTTCTAGCATTTCCAGATTTAATGAGCATCCTAATTGATTTTAATACCTGCTTGAATCTGAGAACCATTGGCCCAGAGTAATGGTTCTCATAACGTGGTCAGCAGCATTTAGCGTCACCTAGCAACTTGTTAGAAATGCATAGTTCAGTGCCCTTCCCACACTGAATCAGAAGCTAGGGGTGGAGCTCAGCAATCTGTTTTAACAAGTTCTCCAAGTGTGATTTTGATGTATACTGAATGAACTACAGTGGTTCATTTGAGAACCACTAGGTTAGAATACTGGAAATTTGGTCTTTTTAATTTTTTTCCCTCAGTACTGGAGGTTGAACCCAGGGCCTTCCACACTGAGCTATTCCCCAGCCTTTTTTATTTTTTGTTTTGAGACAGTCTACCTAAGTTTTCTATGTGGGACTCAAACTTGCAGTTCTTCTGCCTCAGCTTCCCAAATACTGGGATTATAGGTACTTTATATCTTAGTTCTGCCTAACACAGCCTAACAGAGTGCATGCTTAAGGCAAGTTGCTTGGTTTCTTTCCTATTCATTTAGTAGACTGGCTGGGGATATTGAAGAGATTGTGAGGAACAGGACTCAAGGGAGTAATCAGAAGTTCATTCAGAGGAAATTAACTAGTGTGCATGATGAGCAGACTCAAAACCATATCCAGTAAGACACAATCAAAGGAATAAGGGTACTTAGCCCACAAATAGGAAAGTTCTGGGAAGATGTAATATCTGTCTTTGTGTACTAAAAAGAATGGCATGTGAAGCAGAGATTTTACCATGGCTCCAAGATATAAGCCTAGAAGTAGTAAAATGGAAGCTATAGGGAAATACGTTGTTCAGCTCAGTTTGACAAATTGTCTAGCAGAGCTTTTCAAAGATGGAGTGGGCTACCTCAGAGGGTACTGAGCTCCCTGCAGGTATTCCAGGGTAGGCAGGCTAATCACTTGGTTGGGATTTAGAAAAGGACATTCTAGCATCTGGTCTGTGATTAGACTAGAATGACCTTTCAGGGCTTTCCCAGCCTGAATATCTGTTTCTTCCTTAAGTTCCTAAAATTTCAACGCATGTTGGTGGTTTTTCTTTAAGATGGTGCTCTAGATTGTTTTAGGCTGGGTACTGGAACGTCTATGAATCTCTGAAGTAGATGGTAGGAATATCAGTATATTAGATAAGGTGTACATCCAGAACTAAAATTGTAAGGTTTTAGTTGTAAATTCCTGCTGGAGCCTGGTGTCAATCAGGAATGGATGGAGTCAGACAATATGTTCCTTTCCCAAATATTGTAAAGCGGATTGTTACTCTAAAAAAAGAGATGTAGTTGTACCCACAGGCCTTAAAAGCTTAAGAGGGCATCTTCTTATAAATTTTCAATTATAGTCATTGATTGAAGCTGTATATAATTTCTTTTTTTTTTTCTTTTTTTTTTATATGTGGGTACCGTGAGTCGAACTCAGGACCTTGCACTTGCCAGGCAGGTGCTTATGCCACTGAGCTATATCACCAGCCCACTGTATATAATTTCTACATCTTTGTTATGCTTGTATATAACATTGGTGGGCACTAGTATTTTTCTCTGTAATCATTTTAGGAAAAAGAGTAGTCAAGAAGCATCTAACTCTGGGTTTTAATTATTTAGCTAAACAAATAGTCATTGTTAGAGATAACTCAGATGAAATTTATTTTCCTTGAATGACATAAATGATTAATATTTTAAAAATTTCTTTAGGGGCATGTAAATATGGCTTCATTGTACCTTAATTTTTCTTCTAGGCTCAGTGATTATAATTTAATATACTTAACCTCAATTATGTTTTTTTTTTTGGTACCAGAAATCGAACTCAGGACATCATGCTTGCCAGGCAGGTGCTGCGCCACTGAGCTAAATCCCTGGCCCAACATCAAGTATCATAAGAATCTGAAATTCTCTTATGTTGAGTTTATACAGGAATAGAGTCAATTCTTAACATCATATCTGAAGGAATTACTACTTTATCATTAAAAAAAGCATTCTAATTGTGCATGTGTATTTGGTAGCATACTTGGCCCTAAGCCCTGGCTCCAAGAAGTCTCATCGGCTGATTTAAGCATAGTACTCTCACGGGTTATATTATTATTAAGCTTTATTTTTCATCGTTTGCTTTTGAAACTGTTTTTGGTTGTTAATGTCTTCAGATTGTCTGATCATCAACAATGCGTTAAGCACTAAAGAGTGAAATGCTAATTGTTTCTTTTTTTAGGACTTGGAGGGAGTGGATATCATCCTAGGTGTCTGCTCTAGTGGCCTTTTGGTTTACAAAGATAAGTTGAGAATTAACCGTTTTCCTTGGCCCAAAGTACTAAAGATCTCTTACAAACGTAGCAGCTTTTTCATCAAGATCCGGCCTGGAGAGGTACAGAATTTGTTTCTTTCCTCCCAAAACAAATACAGTGTTTAAAGCATCTCCTCATTCCCATTTTCCTTGTTATGTCATCTAAGAGGTCTCTCTATAGCTAAATATTTAGGGGCTTATCATTTTGTTTTCTAAGTGGATCAGTCCTTTAATGCTTCTTTTCTTTCTTATTACTGGTCTTCTGGACATTTCTCTTCCTGTGAGTAAATATACCATTGCTAAAAATGAAACCTGGGTCGATAAACTCATTTCTTGTTTACTCGAGGCAGAAAAATTGATGAAAAAAAAATTTTTTTTTTTTTTTTTAAATGTGGGTACCGGGAGTCGACCTCAGGACCTCGCACTTGCCAGCAAGCGCTTGTGCCGCTGAGCGATATCACCGGCCCTTTTTTTCCTTTATGTGGATACCAGGAGTTGAACTCAGGACCTTGCACTTGCCGGGCAGGCACTTATGCCGCTGAGCCATCTCTCTGGCCCTGATGGAAAAAATTTTAAGTTGAGTTGCATGAGATTTAACAGTTATTCATGGGGTTAAATTATTCATGTTTTACACTACCAAACCCTTACCTTCTATAATTTAAATTTATTTGTATACATAGGTTACTGAGAATGTAGTCTAGTGTCAAATTCCAGATTTGATGGAGGGTGGATTGAATCCACGGCTTCATGCATAAGTTCCAGAATTTAAATAGAGTATTATGTTCAGCCTTGTACCAGATAACTCAATTATTAGTCGATGGTCAAATTTCAGAATATACTAATGCCGGCACTTTTAACTTTTATACTAAAGAGCTGTTATGGTATTGTAGAAAACTGCTTAAGTAGGAATTAAATTTTTTAAAAAAAGCTCTCTGCCACTTACTAAACAAAAGACTCTGGACAAATCTAAAGCTAAGCTTCCGTATCTTTTAAGAAGGATAATACCACCTCCTTCATCCCTGTAGATTTGAAGATCAAATACCAAGACAACTGTGAAAGCTCTAAACAGAAGAGCCCTAGGAGGCTTTTTTGTGTATATATCACCATCTGCTGGCGAAAAACGGCCCACTACATGAACCTGGAAATTTTGGATGTGCTGCCTTAAAATCGGGTGGGGTGAATGTATTGCTCCTTCCTGTCCTAGGAAAGTGGGAAGCTGCCCCAGTTTCTTTCCCCATATATTCCCAGAAAGAGGACTTTTTTTTCTTTTTTTGGAACAAAAGTGGCAACTGGGTCAGTATTGGGGATAAAGCTGGCCTTGAGATGACAGGGCCCCTCCACCCACTTTTCCCAGGCTTCAGTGTTAGTATCCGTGAAAAGACAATTACTCTCTCTAAAACAATGGGGTGTGGTAGGCCAGGGAAAATGTCTTGCTGCTGCTGGCCCCCCAGTTCCCCCTTCCCTCTTGCCAGTGTAGTGGCATGGGAGGGGCAGGGAAGACTCCTGTTGTGACTGGAATGTAATCACACTACCCCTGCCTGCCACAGCCTATGCTGGGGAAGGGGTATAGGAAAGAGGGGACGCTCTTCCTGTCTTTTCCTGCACCTTCCCCCTAGCTAAAGAAATTTGAGCTTGGAGGCCTAGAGAAGCCTTAACCCTGGGAGGAACTATGAGGGAGCCCTTTCCCGTCCCATCTCCTCTCAGAGTGGTCTACGTTTATAAACCCTTAGAGCCCAGCCCAAGGACTCAAACTCCCATTGTTGTCCTGTCCCAGTCTTCCTGGACACCGGCTGTGCCTCGTACTGGGTTGGGGTGGTACAGGGATCATTCTGGGTTCGCTTGTCTGCCTTGTATCCACAATCTCCCTGCCACTACCACCTCCCTGTGTGACTTTCCTGCCTTCTACCCGCCCTTGTAAATACTCCCGATAAAACTTCGTGTGCATTCTCCCTGAAAAATAAAACTCAGGTGGGGATTATCATTAATGTATTTACTTTGTACTTTTTTTTTTCTTTTTGTGGTGCTGGGGATCAAATCCAGGGCCTTGCATATGCTAGGCAAGAGCTCTCCCAGTTTTCTGGGAGCTGTATCCCCACCCCTATAACCATAACTATTAACCTGTGCTGAGCATAGAGCATCAGTGTCTTCCCTCAAAGTTTCAAATCCAGAGCCGGTGAGATGGCTCAGCAGCATAAGCGCCTGCCTGGCAAGCGCGAGGTCCTGAGTTCAACTCCCGGAACCCACATAAAGGAAAAAAAGGGCTGGTGATATCGCTCAGTGGCACAAGTGCTTGCTGGCAAGCGCAAGGTCCTGAGGTCGACTCCCGGTACCCACATTAAAAAAAAAAAAAGTTTCAAATCCAGTGAATATTTATTGACTGCTTTCTTTGTGTCAGTCACTATTCTAGGGGCTAGAAATATAACAAAAGCATCACATCTTTCAACAGTCTTACATCTTTATGTGAGAAGACAGATAAAAATATATATACAACTATTAATAAAGATGATAATGGGAAGTCCTTTGTCTTTATAACCATCAACTATTTATACTAAAATGTAGCATCCTTAATTAAGAAAGCAATCAAAATAGGATTCTGAGAAGTGGAGTATTATTATTACTACAGCAGATGATTTACAGTGGAGAAGGTGATATGGTTTTGCTATTTCATAGCTGTGAGACTGAGCTCTTAAATTCTCTGACCTTAGTTTCTTGATATATAAAAATACAGATAATTTGATCTAATATAGTGGTATTCGCAACAATAGGCACTCTAAACAAATGTCATTTTCTGTCTTATAAAGTATGCTTAAAGCAGAAACAAAAAGGCAAGAGACCAACAGAGTGGTGTTTCTGCTATGCCTGGAAGGATATGGTTTGCTTTGGTCAAAGAGGTATCTAGACAAATTAATGACCAATCAAAAGAACAAAGAGAAAATATTTAGTAATTCAAGAATTTGGGAAATAAGTTCAAGAGACCTATTATACAACATGGTGACTATAGTTAACAGCGTATTATACTGTATTCTTGAAAATTGCTGAGAGATGCCTGGCATGCATGAGGCCCTTGGTTAAATCCCCGACATAAAGCCCCCTCCATATACTGAGAGTAAATTTTAAATATTCTCATCACAAGAAATGATATGACTTAATTATATGAATTAGCTATTCTATAATGTATGCATACTTCAGGACAACATGCCTGAATGTAATAAACATATACAATTTTCATTTGCTAATTCTTTTAGTTTTTTTTTTTTGTTTTTTTTTTTGTGGGTGCCGGGGGTTGAACTCAGGACCTCGTGTGCCAGTAGGCACCCGTGCCGCTGAGCGATATCACTGGCCCTTTTTTCGTATGTGGGTACCGGGAGTCAAACTCAGGACCTCACGTTTGCCAGGCAGGCGCTTATGCCACTGAGCTATCTCACTGGCCCCTGGAAAATTTTTCAAATGATAGTTTGTCCTTAAATTGGTAACATTCTGTATATTTACAATGACTTCATTGGTGGTACCATATTTTTGTGGTATTTTATCAGTGTGGTCAAATAATATTTCATGTTTATTTATGTGTTTTTAGCAAGAACAGTATGAAAGTACCATTGGATTCAAACTTCCCAGTTACCGAGCAGCTAAGAAATTATGGAAAGTCTGTGTAGAGCATCACACATTTTTCAGGTATTATTCTCACTTAAATATTATTCAAGGACAAATTATGCATGTTTCTATTTTAAGTCTGCTATTGAAATTTTCTTCATGTGACTGGCACTTTCATTTAGCTCAGGTTGGATCATCTTAAGACAAAATCTAGTCTCCCCATTTGGGCTGAAAAGCGTGCCTCAACATTCTCAAAGCCCCTACCTGTATATGGTAGAAGGAGAGATGTGAGGAATAAGAATCTTTGTTCACTAGGTGGTCTATGGTCACCCTAACTAAGATCAGCTAAAATCAGACCTGGGTTTGACCTTTGTTAATATCCAGTCTTTTAACTTTGGGTGTTCAGTTTCCTTTATCTATAAAATGGTGAGAATGTTACAGGGATGTAATGAAAATATTGCGGTACCATAAAAGCATTTTGAAAACCAAAAGACACTAGCTATAGAAATATAAGACAATATTATTAATATAGGTCCCAACTAAATTGTGGTTGCTTTCAGATATGACATAGAACTAAAATAATGATTGCTTGATTGAAAAATCTCTTAGTAGTTATAGTTAAACCATGAGAATTGTGAAACATTTTTATTCTTAATTTTATTTTTAACTTAGTCTCAGAATAAGATAATTACATATATATTAATTATATGACTATTAATTTTTTCCTGGGAAAAAAAAGCAAGATATATCATGTATAAGTACTAATTCCCTATGATGAATGTTGTCATTATGTATATCTAAAATGTACCAATAAAATAAAAATTAAAAAAAAAAAAAAACTTTCTTCCCCCAGACTGACTTCTACAGATACCATTCCCAAAAGCAAATTTCTTGCCCTGGGTTCCAAATTTCGATACAGTGGCCGGACTCAAGCTCAAACCAGGCAAGCCAGTGCTCTAATCGACAGGCCTGCCCCACACTTCGAACGTACAGCAAGCAAACGGGCATCCCGGAGCCTTGACGGAGGTTTGTATTGAATATTTTTTTTTTTTTTTTTTTTTTTTTGTGGGTACCGGGGGGACGACCTCAGGACCTCGCGCGCCAGCAGGCGCCCGTGCCACTGAGCGATATCACCGGCCCCTTTTTCGTATGTGGGTTCCGGGAGTCGAACTCGGGCCTTCGCGCTTGCAAGGCAGGCGCTTAAGCCGCTGAGCCGTCTCACCGGCCCTGTATTGAATATTAAGGATGTATTGTAATTGAATTATATTTGAATTGAATTGTAATTCATTATGGAGATAAAGGAAGTATAGTTATCTATCAGAGAAGCAAGTTTTCTCAGATTCACAAAGAATCTCAGTGGTAAGATGAAAGAGATCTTACTAATTATCTAATTCAGTGGAATCTGTCTTTTTAAAAATTTATTTATTTATTTTTTTTTGAGACAGGGTCTTGGTATGCAGTTCAGGTTGGCCTTGAACTCACTGTAGAGCCCAGGCTGGCCTTGAACTCACAACAATCCTCCTGGTTCAGCCTCCCAAGTGCTGGGATTATAGGCATGTGCCACCACGCTTGGCAAATCTATCTTTTTAAAAAAGGAGAACTAGTGTTCAGAGAGAATAGTGACTCAATTAGGATTCCACTGGAATTAGAATTATAAATCTCAGTTTTTACTTTGTTCAGTAATCCCCACCTCCTACAGTGCTAGGGCTCAAAGCTGGAGTTAGTGCATGCTGGGCAAATGTTCCATCCTTGAGTTACATCACTCGCCCTTTTTGTTTTTTATTTTGGGACAGGGACTCCCTAAGTTGCCCAGGCTTGCCTTGAAATCGCTATTCTCCTGCTTCACCACCATCCCCCTCCAATAGCTAGGATTACAGGCATGTGCTACTGCACTTGGCTGTTCAACAATTTATTTCCTATTTCCTATGTGCCGGGTATTGTTCTAGTCACTGAAGACACAGCTGAACACACAAATATGGAGCTCCATGGAGCTTTTGTTCTGTGGGCAGAAAGAGAAAAGAACAAAATAATTTCAGGTAGTGATGAGTGCTATGAAGAAAAAATGGGGAATGGGATAGAGAATATCTGGGGATAGGGAAGATTGAGGAGGTATTTAAGATTGGGCAGTCCAATCTAAATTTAAATGGTTTCCCTAAAGAGCTTCATTTGAGTTGAAATCTGAATTATGACAGTTACCGGAATTATGCCATTCCAAAACCTGAGAAGAGCATTCCAGATGAAGGGTAGCATGTACAAAGCCCTAAATGTAGGAACGAGCTTGGCATGAGTCTAGATAAGGTCTGTGCTACAAAACTTTGTGTGCTGATGGAAATCTTCTATTTTGTGATGTCCAATTCAGTACCCATAATTGTATGCAGCTATTAAGAACTAAAATGTGGCTATGTGGCTGAGAAATTGAATTTTGATTTCAATTTAGATAGCCGCATGTGGTTAGTAGCTCCCAGGTAGGATGCCATGGGTCTAGATCCTAGTAAACAAAGGGCAGAGGAGTACAAAATACATTCAGAGACATAGGCAGGAGCCAGATTGTGTAGGACCTTTCTGGCCACCATAAGTTTAGATTTTATTTGTGTTGCAGTGGGAAACTATTAGAGGGAGTGATAATAATCTGACTTCCATTTTTAAAAGAATACTGATTGCTAGGAAAAGATTCCACTGAAGTGAGAGTAAAACCAAAAGCAGATTGAAGCTGGTACAGGATCTAGGTGAGGGATGATGACTGCGTGGACTTGAGTATTGGCAACAAAGACGGTAGGAAGTGGTCAGGGATACATTTTGAAGGTAGGAGTGACAGAATTGTTGACAGATTAAGTACTGAGGAAAAGGAAATGAAGTTTTATTCCTGGGCTTATTCATTTAATAGAGTGGGAGACACTGGGAGAGGAACACAGTTGGGGATATAGAAAATCAAGATTCTGTTTTGGATGGTCATCTAATCTTCATATACTGTATTTGCCATGTTCATATAAGACCATCAGGCCTCTCCTTCCTTATCCTATAAGTCATCCAATGTCTAGTTGAACTTGGGCATGAGGAGCTATTTTAAGTCCCATTTTTTAGGTGAGAAAACTGAGGATGGAAAGTTTACATGACTTGTTTGTCTCACAGCTGGTAAGTTGCTAACCTAGGAGAAAAACCCAACTCTGTCTGATACCACATCCCATGGCATTTCCCACTAAATGAAGTTTCATGGTTACATAGGTACTATGTCTGATGTGTCATTTCTTTCTGATAGCAAAAATAACCAAAACTTCAAGTGTGAATGATCTTTGGTAAGTTGAACAAGTTAAAAAAAAAACTTTACTTAATAGAAAGCACTTTTTTTTGAGGGGGGCACTAGGAATAGAACTCATGACCTCACACTTGCCAGGCAGGTGCTGTGCCACTGAGCTATATCCCCGGCCCCTAGAAAGCACATCTTGACCGCTCTTTTTCTAGCTGTAGGAACTCACAGTTCAGTTTAAAATATTAGAAAGTCATGATATCTTCTGTTTATTGACTAATACTGACCAATAATCAGTTTATTCACCATGTTCCTGGGGAGGGAAAATCTCCAAAAATTTGCCTTCCAAATGCTGTAGTAATGCTTGAAAGTCCCAAATTAAAGCATGTAAGATAATTCTAATGGACTACAGTTATAACCTTGGTGACTTGACCATTAGTGTCACAGTTTTAAGACTTAGAAAAAATTTTTGAAATAATTATTCCAGCTATGTAATTTTATAGAAGTAAAATCTGAAGCCTAGAAAGTATTTTGTCAAAATTAACATGTTTGTTAGTACAATGTAAGGGCAGAATCTACATTATTTAGTACCCAGATCAATCCTTTTTTTCCTTGACATAGTCCATGCCACCTCCTTCCTATCTTTACATTTTAAGAATTTTGAAATGCCTGATCTTAATTAGTCTTAGTAATTACCATAGTACTTGCTACATTGTGAGTAGTTGATACATAAATATGGAAATAACATGTTGTTTTTTCTGTTTAGTTGAATGTGAGCAGAATTTTATATCTCAGTTTTTGTGAAATATTTTGAATGCATTGGAAATTTCTGGGGCTACAGGTATAGCTCAGTGATAGAGAGTATGCTTAACATGCATGAGGCCGCTGGGTTTAATCTCTAGCATCAAACAAAACAAAAAAAAAAAAAAAAAAGAAAGAAAGAAAGAAAGAAAAAGAAAAAGAAGTTCCTAACACAGCTAACTCTTGTCTCTTTAACTTGGGAGAAAAGTACATTAAAAATTTTCTTTGTCAGGCTTTTACTTAAATACTGACAACTAATGAAGTTGGGTATTTTTTCATAGTTTATAGACTATTTGCGTATTATTGTTTCTAAAGTGCTTGTTCAGATCTTTTGCTCATATTTCTATTGAGTTATCTGTCTTTAATAGTAATGTGTTAGTTTTTTTTTATATAAAAATGTGTATCTTTTGTCAGATATACACATTAGAAATGCATTCTACTCTATTCTTTGTCTGTCTTTTAATGAACTGAAATTCTAAATTTTACCATAGTCATATAGTCCATTATATTGATTTTTTTTTATTTTGAGGAATTTGGGGGTCTTATTTAAGTAATCTCTGCCTCCTATGAGTGACCAGGAAGATATTTTCCAATATTTTTCTTCAAAACTTTTGCTTGTTTGCATTTTATATTTAGATCAACATTGTATCTGGAGTCTGCTTTTATGTATGAAATATGAAAGAGGTCAAAATTAATTTGTTAGAGACTCAGGACTCTATATTCCCCCACTGAATTACAGTATTACTTTTGTTATCAGTCAAGTGAACATAATTTTGGGATTTTATTCCTGCTCCTCTAATCTGTTGTATTGATCTTGTCGCCTATCCTTGTGCCAATACCACACCATCTTAATTGATCTGATATTGTAAGTTCTCCAACTATAGTCTTTATAAGATTATCTTGGCTGTTCTTAGCCCTTGATGTTTTCTTACATATTTTAGAGTCACATTTTTAATTTCCATCAAAAAAGTTTTAGGAGTTTCACTGGGATTGCATTGACTATATAGATCATTTTGGAGGGAGTTGGTAATAAGACATGGGATCTTTCAATCTGTGAACATGGTCTTTCCGTCCTTTAATTTGATCTTAATCTAATTTATCTCTATAATGTTTTGTGGATTTTAGGATGAATGATTTATGCATCTTTTTGGGGGTGGGGGGAGTTTGGTTTTTTGAGATAAGGTCTCACTATGCAGTTCAGGCTGGCCTTGAACTCACTATGTAGCCTGTGCTGGCCTCAAACTCACAGCAATCCTCTTGCCTCAGCCTCCCGAATGCTGGGATTACAGGCGTGTGCCACCACGCCCAGCTGCATCTTTCATTAGGTTTAGTGTTAGCTATTTCAAAGTTTTTGCTATATTAAATGGTATCTTTTAAATATTTTCTTTTTGCTTTGCTACAAAGAAATACAATTGATTTTTCTAGTTTGACCTTGTATTCAGAGACCTTACTAAATGCTTATTAATACTTATTAAATACTAAATACTTATTAATTTTAGTGGTTTACCGATTGGTTATTCATTTTGCGGTACTAGAGATTGAACCCAGGTCCTCGTGCATGTTAGACAAACACTCTACCACTAAGCTGTACCCCCAGCCCTATCTGTGAGTTATTTTGGGTACACAATTATATGTATGCGACATCAACCAAAAATAATGATATTTACATTTCTTTCCCAACTCACTTTTAATTTATTTAATTGTTTCATTGCTGGCTAGGACACCCAATGTAATGCTGCATAAAAGTGTTAATAATTAGATCCTTGTCTCATTCTCAGTTTCAGGGAGAAAGCTTCATTACTGCATCATTAAATACGATGCTTGCTCTAGGTTTTTTGTTTTAGTTTTTTTTTTTTTTTTTTTGTGGGTACCGGGGGGTCGACCTCAGGACCTCGCGCGCCAGCAGGCGCCCGTGCCACTGAGCGATATCACCGGCCCCTTTTTCGTATGTGGATTCCGGGAGTCGAACTCGGGCCCTCGCGCTTTTGCTCTAGGTTTTGTGTAGCTACCCTTTATCAGATAGGGAAGTTTTTCTCTTTTCTCCTCTTCTCCTCTTCCTTCCTCTACTACTCTTCTTCCTTTTCTCCTTCCTCCTCTCCCCCACATCTCTGTGTCTGTCTGTCTCTCTTTTTTTTTTTTCTTTTTGCAGTATTGGGGCTTGAACTCAGAGCCTTCACACTGAGCTTCACACTGAGCCAGCCCTTTTTTTAATTTTCAGCAAGGTCTTGCTAAGTTGCTCAGGCTGAGCTCAAACTTGCAATCCTCCTGCCTCAGCCTCCCAAAGTTCTGGGATTATAGGCATGTGCAACCAGGCCTAGCTGGAAGTTTTCTTTCATTCCTAGTTTTCCAAGAGTATTTTTTTTAATAAGTTAGTATTGACCTTTATCAATGCTTTTTATTTATATAATAATATGATTTTTCTATTTTTTATGTTATGCGGTGAATTACTTTGACTTCCAGTCTTTAAATGAAGCAAGCTTTCTTGGAGTAAACCCAATTTGGTCATAATCTATTTTTTCTTTTCTGATCATTTAAAGAGTTTTGCAACTATAGTCATTTCTCTATATTCTCAGATTTGGCACCCATAGAAATATTTGAAAAACATTTTCCTGTGTATTGAACATGTACAGACTTCTTTCCTCATCATTCTCTAAACAGTACAACTATTGATATAACATTTACATTGTATTAAGTATTATAAATAATCTAGAGATTAGTATTTAAAATCCATGGAAGCCGGGCGTGGTGGCGCTCACCTGTAATCCCAGCACTTGGGAAGCTGAGGCAGGAGGATCACTGTGAGTCGAGGCCAGCCTGGGCTACATAGTGAGTTCAAGGCCAGTCTGAACTATACAGCAAGACTCTATCTCAAAAAGAAATGAAAGAAAAAAATTTAAAGTTTATGGAAGAGTATGTGTAAATTATATGCAAATACTACATCATTTTATGGGACTTTAGAGCTTCATGGATTTTGATACCTGCAGCGAATACTAAATTCAATCCTCCATGGATACAAGTGATAACTATATTTTCACAAGAGAAAAGGACCTTTCCTGCAATGTTGTTGTCAGGTTTTAACATCAAGTTTATGGTGGCCTCATAAAACTGGGAAGGAGTTCCATTTTTCTTGTTCTCTTGAAGAGTTTGTAGAAGATTGATGTTATTTTTCCTTAATGTTTAGAAGAATTCATCAATGAAGCCATGAGATTCTGTGCATCTCATGAGAGGGTTCTGTAATTACAGATTCAATGTCTTTATTAGATAAGGGACTATGAAGTGGCACTAGTTGTTGATTAAATTTTGGTTGGTTGTGTTTTTCTAGGAATCGTCTATTTTGTCTAAATTTTCAAATTTATTGACATAAAGTTGGGTATCTTTTTAATATGTGTATGATATGTGTCCCTTTTTGTGTTCTTGATATTGGTAAACTGAACCTCCTTTTTTTCTTGAACAGTCCTGCTAGAGATTATTAATTTTAATAATCTTTTCAAAGAACCAACTTTAGGTTTTGGTTTTTTCCCTATTGTATTATTTTAAAATTTAATTCATATCACTTTATATCTTTATTATTTTCTTTACACTTCAACAGAGCTGTTCTTTTTCTAATTTCTTGAAATGGTTATCCATTAATGTTCACTGTTCTTACCACCTAGCCTTAGAATTTAAGCTACTTGCCTAAGGTCATGAAGCTGGTTAGAACTAGAAGAAGGGTTTTTTTTTTTTTCTTTTTTTGGTGGTGGTGATACTGGGGTTTGAACCCAGGGCCTTCACACTGAGCACTGAGCTACATCATCAGCATTTTTAAATTTTTTATTTAGAGACAGGGCCTCTCTAAGTCATTAAGTTGTCCAGGCAGGGCTTGAACTTGTGATCCTCCTACTTTAGTGTCTCAAAGTACTGAGATTGCAATAGGTGCCACTACACCCAGCTCCTGCATATTTTAAGCACCTGAATTACATATAAACTGAGTATGACAGTTTTTTTTTGTTTGTTTGTTTTTTTGTGGGTACTAGGGATCGAACTCAGAACCTCGCGCACCAGCAGGCGCCCGTGCTGCTGAGCGTTATCACTGGCCCAACAGTTGTTTTTTGTTGTTGTTTCGTTTTGTAATTTTGTGTCTTCTATTTCTCTGTGCTGTCTTTTCTGTGTAAGAACTAGAAACATGTCCACGGAACTGTTTTTCTTACCCTTTCCTAGATCTTCATCCTCCTTTAAAGAGAGATTTTTCCTTACTAGGTCCATCATCCTTAAAAAAAAAAAAAAAAAATTACCCTCTATGCTTGCTATGGCTTGTGTCTTGTTGTCCCCGCAAATCAGCCTCATGTGGTCATGGGGGCGCATTTCAGAGGTGGCTGTATCTAGAGTATGTGATGCTGGGATTGATTCATGGTGTGCTACCCAGGGTGCGAGTGCTACCCACCCTATGAGTAGCCCGAATAGAATATAAGGGACAGAATATAAGGGGCTGCTGTTGTTGCTTGCTGCTTTGCTACTTTGCTGCTTGCTGCCTTCTGCTTTGCTGCCCTCTGCCCGCCATGAACTGTTTCTCTTCTGTGATGCCCCTCTGCCATGCCACCCTGCCTTGGAGTCAGCCCACGATGGCCTGAAACCTCTACAAACCTGTGAGCCAAAATAAACTTTCTCTCCTTTGAGTGTTGGATATTTTGTCTCAGCAACGATAACAGTAACTAAGGCAATGCTAGAAATGCATTAGGGAGACTTTCAGAAGAGAATTGCCTGTTAAGGGGCCTCACTTTGATGATACAGATGAGCACTGTGTTTCAAAGCATCTGCTTCACCAGCTAGAGAACAAAACTAGTTCAGACCCTCATTTTATGGTAAAAGCATTAAATCACCAGGATAGCTAATAATGGTGACAAGGATTTTTCAGGTTTTGGGGGGGGTACTTTTAGTTTTTCAAACCATTTCCATGTATTTTTATTTAATATTAGTAACCTAGTGGACAAGAAGAAGCATATAGGAATCCTTGTTTTACTCATGAGGAAACTGGGGCACAAGAAAGTTATGTAACTTGTTAGGGTCGCACAACTGTGTAGGTAGTCGATCCACTCGGTGACTAGTGGTTACCCTGACTGTTGCTAAGGAATACATCCTTATCTTCTTTGGTGCTTTACAACAAAACATGCTCTGAACCTCACTCTCAGATGGCGTGTCTGAGGTGGACTTACACATCAGCTTTTTTTTGCTGTTGTTCAAGATCCCCGGTGAGTCATGTAGGCCCTCTGATAAAGGAAGAGCCGATCATTGCGTACCTGCTGCACCTGTACCGTACCAGCAGAAGTTGTGCTAGTAACAGCTAGAACTAGAAGTTAAATTTCCCTTTACTCACTGTATTTTTGTTTAGGCTGGGGATGTGGCTCAGTGGTAGAGCTCTTGCCTTGCATGCACAAGGCCCTAGGTTTGATCCCCAGCACCCCCCCAAAAAAAAGTAATATTATATTTTTGTTTACAGTATCAAGTATTGGACTCAGTGCCTTTGCACTGAGCTATGTCCCCAGGTGTGTGCCACCCACCCCCACTGCCCATTTTTAAAATTTTTTGAGACAGGGTCTCACTAAGTCACTAAGTTGCCCAGGCTATGTGCAAACTTTTGATCCTCCTGCCATCATACCTGTCTTCACTCTGGTGGGTTTGAGTTTTATGTGTTTCTCTCCTAGTATAGAACTAAGTTTCTGTCGTCATCAGCCAAGAGCAATATAATAATTTAAGTTAGTGGATCTATAAGAGTATTACCATTGGCACTTTTCTTCGTCCAGACTTTCAAAAAAAAATTTTTTTTTTTTTTTTTTTGTGGTACTGGGGGTTGAACTCAGGACCTTGCGCTTGCCAGGCAGGTGCTTATGCCGCTGAGCCATCTCACCAGCCCTCAAATGTATTTGAGGCGGACTTACACATCAGCGTTTTTTTGCAGTTGATAGTGAATTATTTTTTAGTTGAGTGTTCACTGTATATGCATCAAAGCCTTATAATGGATAACAAATGAATTAATGAAATTGAAAAGCCAGAACATCTTTTTCGTATGTGTAGTGCTGGGATTGAACCCTTTGCACATGCTATGCAAGTGCTCTACCACAGAGCTACATCCCCAACCTCAAGCAAAAACATCTTAAGAAGAAATCACTACCTCTGAGAATATACTAAAAAGCATTGAAGTACATACTTTAAATGAGTGAATTGTATAATACAGGAATTATATATCAATAAAGATGTTTTTATAAAAACTAATCTCCACCATGATATTTTATTGTGATCCGTAGTTTATAATCTCTTTATTGAGGAAATTAAAGGCATTTGGTACTCTCCAGGGCTCCCAGGTGATCTTTTCTTTGAATTACTTGTCATGTATACATAAATTAGCTTTTGCCCAACAGTCTTGAAATATTAACCCATTACTAGAGAAATACAAGGATTTAAGTATATTAGAAATCATTGATATTTAGAGTTCATAAAATCTGTATCTATTCAGTATCCCTTCCCCCCTATTCTATAGAGTTAGTATCTTCCACTTTTTTTTTTTTTTTGTGGGTACCGGGGGTCGACCTCAGGACCTCACGTGCCAACAGGCACCCGTGCCGCTGAGCGATATCACCGGCCCCTTTTTCGTATGTGGGATCCGGGAGTCGAACTCGGGCCCTCGCGCTTGCAAGGCAGGCGCTTACGCTGCTGAGCCATCTCACCGGCCCGTATCTTCCACTTTTACATATGATGAAACTGAAGTTTGTGAGATTAAGCTCCTTGCTGTAGGTCACACTGCTGTGTGTGACTGAAGTGAGTTTTTGCCTAATACTCATGACTTGATTTTTGCCTTTTCATCATCAAAGCTGTTCATAGTAATGCCATTATTTCTCCAATCTCTGAACTGTTTTTGCCTGTTTCTGTAACTTTTTAGATCTATTCGTACTCTCCCATATATGGTTGAGATTGCTGAGCTCAGAATGCTGAAGACATAAATCATTTGGCTCTGCAGTATTAGCATTGGATTAAAACCAAATTGAAGTAGCAAAATAACACATGGTGAAATCATGGGCTATGTTTCTACAATGCCAGGCAGTTGAATTAATTCTTTGAGAGGAGGTGTGAATACACATGTATAATGATACTTTTACACAACTGTGAGCAAAATATTTTGTCACATTGCTCTGTTTTGTTAAGTTTGGTCTGCCATCTGCCATTCTTGCATTGATTGGAATGGAGTACCCATTAATAGCAGGGATTTGCAAGAGGCCACGGTTTTTTTTCATTGAAAGATATGTTGATGGTTCTTGTGTTTCTGCTGTTTTTCTATGCATCATCTGAGAAACTTTCTTTCACTGGAGATACAGAGTAATAAGCCTTTCTTTCTTGGTGTTGTATGTGTGAAGTAGTTATGAATTTCAATTTTTAAATCTCTTCCAGTTTAAGGAAATTTTTTAAACTTAATTTTTTTATATCTTATAAATATAAGGCTAAGTTTCCTTATCATCCAAGAAGGATAATATCAGAATAAATTATTTTCAGGACAGTCAGTTTTTTTAGGGTTTTTGTTGTTGTTTTGTTTTCTTGAGACAGGCTCCTTTATGTAGTGCAGGCTGGCTTGAACTCGCTTATGTAGTCCAGGCTAGCCTCGAATTCACTGTGATCCTCCTGCCTCAGCCTCCTGACTACTGGGATTATAGGCGTGTGCTACCACGCCCAGCAGGATAGTCAGTTTAAAAGGAAAATGTATAATAAAAAATTGTAAAGATTTCCATGAAAAAGAATTAAAGTTTTAAAAATTAGTATAGGGCCGGTGAGATGGCTCAGCGGCTTAAGCGCCTGCCCGGGAAGCGCGAGGGCCCGAGTTCGACTCCCGGAACCCACATATGAAAAAGGGGCCGGTGATATCGCTCAGTGGCACGGGCGCCTGCTGGCGCGCGAGGTCCTGAGGTCGACCCCCCGGTACCCACAAAAAAAAAAAATAAATAAATAAATAAAAAATAAAAATTAGTATAAGAAAGGATAATGATCTGTTATTAAAAATATTAAATCATGTGAGAAAACACTTTCCTTCCTAGATAATGTCAGATAAGTATGGTCTTACTACAAAGTATATAGAAGGATTTTTTTTGAGACAGGGTCTTGCTATGTAGTTCAGGCTGGATTTGAACTCACTGGAACTCACACCAGTCCTCTTGCCTGTAGCCTTCTGAGTGCTGGGATTATAGGCATGTGCCATCACACCCAGCCCTAGAAGTTTTTTTTTTTTTTTTTTTGTGGGTACCGGGGGGTCGACCTCAGGACCTCGCCGCCAACAGGCACCCGTGCCACTGAGCGATATCACCGGCCCCTTTTTCGTATGTGGGATCCGGGAGTCGAACTCGGGCCCTCGCGCTCGCAAGGCAGGTGCTTACGCCGCTGAGCCATCTCACCAGCCCAGAAGTTTTTTTCTTAATCCGTGAAAGAATGAAGATAAAAACTGTAAGTAGTAACCAAGTGTGGTGGCACACACTTTAACCCCAGCTACATAGGAGGCTGAGGCAGGAGGATCTCAAGTTCCAGGTTAGCCTAGGCAGTTTAGCAATGCCCTGTTGTTATGGTTTATATCTAGATGTCCTCCCAAAGCCTCATGTACTCACAGATGAGCCTTTGGGGAGGTGATTGGATCATGTGATACTCAACAGTGAATTAGCCCACTGATGAATTTATAGCTAAATGTGATGTTGGGAGGAGGAGCCTACAGCAGGAAGGTCACTGTGTTTGTAGCATGGAAGGGTCTGTCTCCCTCTCTCCTCCCCCATCTCTCTCTGCTTCCGGCTGCTGTGCCGTGAGCTGTTTCTCTTCTACCATCTCCCTCTGCCACACTGCCCTGCCTTCCAGCCAGTTTGAAACCTCTACAAGTGAGCCAAAATAAACCTCTCCTCCTTTAAGTTGTGGATATTGAGTATTGTGTTTCAGCAGTGAGAAAGTAACTAGGAGACCTGTCTCAAAACAAAATAGAAGGATTAAGGATATGGCTGTGTAGCTAGTGCTTCCTAGATTCCATTGCCTGGAGGAAGAAAACAAAACAAAGCAAAGCAAAACAAAACACCACAAAGTACCCATAAGTATTGGTATGAGTGACTGTTTCTTTTTCTTTTACTTTGCCGAGGTTCAAACCCAGAGCCTTTTGCAAGCTAGGCAAGCGCTGTACCTCTGAGCTGCATTCCCTAACCCTGGAACTTTTTTTTTTTTTTGAGACATGGTCTCACTATGTAGTTCAGACTGTAGCCCAGGCTGACCCAAACTTGAGGTGATCCTCCTGCCTCAGCCTCTCCCGAGTGCTGGGGTTAGAAACATGAGCCACCACACCTGGCCCTGGGACTATAGTATTTTGAAGCAAAATATCTAAAACTTAGATGCCAAATAGTCCAAACCAAAACAATTCATTCTGTGAGATCAAGCTTTTCTCATCAGCCCATATTATTTATTTTCTCAAAAACAGTCCATACAGCCTTTTCCATACCTCAAGTTTTCTCAGCTTCAGCAACCTTGGTCTCCATGTACTATTCATGTCAGTACCTCCTTTCTCTCCCCTCCCCAATTGTGACAACCAAAAATGTCTCTAAACATCACCAAATGTTCTCTAGGACAAAATCACCCCCTGTTGAGAACTATTGTTCTAAATGTTTTAGAGACTAGGAGCTATAATAGACATTGCTAAGAATCTGAAAGAGGATAGGACAGAACTCAAAAGGTGTTTATGTTTTGTATTTGGAACCAAAGGCTAAAGATTTTTTAATTCATATTTAGTTGAATGATTTATTATTAAAAGGGTAAATGTCTGGTTCAAAGATTTGCCCTTAGAAACATCAAAAAGTAGTACATGTCATATTAGAAGAAACATTTATCAAATTGTTTTATAATCACTCCAGCGAGGCTTCACAGAAGAAATCAGACAATTCTTTTTTCTAGAATATATTTTTAGTTCCTGAAACTGCCTAGAAATAAATGAATCTTTATTTCAAAGAAGGTTTTGTAGGGCCGGTGAGATGGCTCAGCGGTGTAAGCACCTGCCTGGCAAGCGCGAGGGCCCGAGTTCGACTCCCGGAACCCACATACGAAAAAAGGGGCCGGTGATATTGCTCAGTGGCACGGGCGCCTGCTGGCACGCGAGGTCCTGAGGTCGACCCCCTGGTACCCACAAAAAAAAAAAAAAAAAGGTTTTGTAGTAGCAACCATACTTACTGCTCCTCCAACCCTCTTTTTTTTCCTCCATAGGCTGCAGTTGCATGTTCTTGAAACTAATCGATTACAAGATTAATGAGCTTTCCAAACTGGGTGTGGTGGTGCATGCCTGTAGTCACAGCACTCTGGGATCACAAATTTGAGCCCATCCTGGGTAAATTTAGCAACTTAGCGAGACCCTGTCTCAAAATAAAAATTAAAAAAAGAGAAGAGCTGGCAATGTAGCTCATTGTGAAGGGCCTGGTTTCAATCCGCAGTACAAAAAAAAAATAATAATAATAATAATAATGGCTTTTCAATTTCTTTTTTCTTTTTTTTCACCATGTAGTTCAGACTGTTTTAAACTCACTGTGTAGCCCAGGCTGGCCTCGGTTGTGGTGATCCTCCTACCTCAGCCTCCGGAGCGCTCGGATTACAGGCGTGTGCCACCACGCCCGGCTTTCAATTTCTTTTATTGCTTTGATCTTTCTCACCTGAATTTAGCATATGGAATATGATCGTTAATATATTTTAGCTTTTCTATTGAGGATACCTTTAGCTATCTTGTTGCTATCAGTTGCCTGGGAGAGGGCTAATGATTTATTTTTTATTTCTGTGTGATGGGCCATTGGACTTTGTCACATTTGTATGTATACTGGATTCACAGTTATTTCTCCTGGTGACTTTAAAGTAATATGTTGGCTCTTATCTTCACTTATTTTTCCATTTTCCCTTTCTCATATAGCAGCAGCTAATGATTCAGCAGATCGAAGTCCTCGGCCCACCTCTGCACCAGCCATTGCTCAGAGTGAAGTCACAGAAGGCGATGTCCCAGGGGCACCTGTCAAAAAAACACAGAAGGAAACAGTGAAGGTTGAAGTGAAAGAGGAAGAAGAGCCACCTGAGCAAGCTGAACCAGAGCCCACAGAAGCGTGGAAGGTATGTCATAAATCTACATAGTTAGCTTATTGACTTGCTGACTTACAGGTTTTAACTCCTTAACCAGGAAACTCTCAGAGCAGCTGAGTCTTAAAGAATCACAACAAATTTCTTCCTTGTTCTTTCTGAATGAAGTAAGTGGAATCTCCACATTGCTTAAGAGTCAGCTCTGCTGTTGTGATTAAAATATAATTTTAGGCCAGGTATAGTGGCACATGCCTGTAATCCCAGCACTCTGGGAGGCTGAGGGTGGAAGGTCACAAGTTCTAGTCCAGCATGGGCGAATTAGTGACTTGGTGATACTGTCACTAAACCAAACAAAACAAAAACAAGGACTGAGGATGTGGCTTAGCGTGAAGGCCCTAAATTCAATCCCCAGTATCACAGCAACAAAATATATATGTATATATAATTTTCTAAGATAAATGTATGTACAGTTCCAAAGAGTACATGTTACATAAAACACATTTATGTGATTTAAATCTTAAGTAGCATTACAAGAAGGGAAGCTCCATTATATAAGAAAGGTTATGCTGTTGAGTTGCTTACAATCTGAGTTGATTGCACTCACAGTCATTGCACTGAGTTGAAAAATCACCAATTTAATTAGCAGATTTCCCAGAGGTAACAGTTACTGGGCTGATCTTTTATGTTTGTAAGCTTTTTAAGCACATTTAAGCAGTGATGGAGTTGAGGTGCTAGTTCAGGTTTATTAAACTAAATATAGGTCTCATTGTTGTCAACAGGAATTATGAGAAGCAGTCATGATAAAAATTATATTTTTATATATCAAGAAATTTAGGGGCCAGGGATATAGCTGAGTGGCACAGCGCCTGCCTTGCAAGCGCAAGGTCCTGAGTTCGATTCCCAGTACCAAAAAAAAAAAGGAAATTTAAAACAGTAAGATCTTAGTGTTCTCACCTTAGCATATGGATTAATCCTGTTCTTTTGGAGCCAAATCAACAGTTTATCTATAGAACAGCAGACAATCTATATTTTTTTTCTAAAATCTGTCAAATATGATATACAGTTTTGCTGTCCTTTTGAGACTTACCTTGAATCCAGAGAGGAAAAAAGAAAGATTGAATGGATGGTGGAGGTTTGCATTTTGGTACCTAGCCAAATGTTTATAACATTGTGTAAACAATCTTTTTTTTTTAAACCCAGGGCTCTCACATGCTAGGCATATGCTCCACCACTGAGTTACCATATCCCAGCCCTTGCGCTGTTTCATTTTGAGATAGGGTCTTCTGAGTGATCCAGGCTGGCCTCAAATTTGTGATGCTTCTACCTCAGCCTCCCAAGAAACTGGAGTTACAAGCATGTGCTATCACGCCTGTCTAAACCATATCTTTTTAATGTTAGATTACCTACTCCATTTTTAATGTTACAGTATATCACCTGGCATTTTTGACTATCCTTCTGTTTTTATACTAACAGGAAAGTGTTAGATTATTAGAGTTGTCCAGGTAATCTTCCTGAATGGCTGAGATTCCTTAGGCTTTCTCCTTACTTGTTCTGCTTTTGCTTATAAGACAGACACAAGTATTTTCAAAAATATCTTCTCTATGTTCTTGGGACCTCACCAGACTAAAGAGAATACTCTCTGGTCTATTCTTTTCATTTAAATATGTTGAGGGAAGGGGTTCTTTTTGCCAATTAATTCTGAGTAAGTACTTGTTTTGAGATACTTGTGTTGGAATACAACGAAAGCCACCTCTGATAAACTATCACTGTAATAGTAGTGCCAGAATTAAGGGCAAATCTGAGTTACTTTTATTGGTAGCAGTTAGGAAATAATTATGGCATTTACTTGAAACCATATGTATTGTATAAAACAACAGCAGTAATAAAATAGCGTTGTAACTGTGTAAATTGCATTATCTCACACTGGTTTGGTGTGAGGTAAGGATAGCTTTTGTCATCGTGGGTTATTTGACAAAGTCTGTTCTGTAGGTGTGGAAGCAGTACTATTTAATCTTTTGTGCAGGGGCATACACAAAGCTACTGTTGCTACTCAGCCTTTTTTTTTTTTTTTTTTTTTTTGAGATGTAGTCTTGCTATGTGGCCCAGGCAGGCCTCAACTCCTGGGCTCAAGCCCTTCCCCGGGTAGTGGGGACTACAGGCATGAACCACTGTGCCCAGTTTTTTGAGAAATAGAGATGCTCAATTTCCTATTGTTGGATTGCTACAGACCGAAAAAGACTCCTTCTTTGTTTAAAGAAAGAATTTAAGCTTTATAAAATAATTTATAACTACTGTTTGCTAAGTGTACATAATTATGTGAAGACAATTATCTCCATTTTTCAGTACGAACATTTGAGCTCAGACAGATGAATGCCTTGTCAGTGGCCACACAGCAAGCATGCTGGGATTTGGAGTAGAAACAATTCAATTGTTAGTAACCCCTGGTAGTTAGAAGTTCTGTAGCTGGATGTGCTTATGATTTGACAATGTTATCAAGTTTGGTGTTGTCTTATTTTTTTCATTCAGTTCTAGAGAAAGTAGCACAACAACATTGTACTCCAAAGTAATGCTGCTTAGTACGATTAAAAAGAATATGTCAAAACCACAGGTCAATGAAGTTCTGTAAAGAATTTATGATAGAAAGTGATTTACTTAACCTTTAATAAAAACAGTCCTTTTTCTAATTTTGTAATAGTCAGTGCTTCCTCTTATTAGCCTGATTTTTTAATAATTGCTCCATTTTTTGAACTACATAAAATTATTATTACTAAAGGTATTTCAAGGCTACACAGGGGACCTTATCTATTCATTTCTTACTGTTGAGAATAACTTTTGCCTTACCTCCAAACATAGCTTCCACCTGTCTAAAGAGGAGATAGCAGTGTTGAATGTTGTAGCTGAGTCCTGTTTGTGTTATGTATAAATCAGTCCTGGAAGTAATTGCATGTGTCAGTTATAATTTGGGTGAAGTTTATTTTGATGTTTTATTGTCTACTAAGCCATAGAGTAAACTGCCTCCTTAAATATATTGATCAACTAACAAAATCCCATGTATTTGTTTGGTATCATATGTGGTTTACTACATGTGTGTTTTAGCTATAAAAATTATCTTTATTTCTGCCGTATATATTAACATTGATATCTTCATTTGTAAGTTTGCTTTTAAATGTTATTTAAAGTTCTTCCAGATATTACCAAAAAAGGCAAAACAAAATATATACCTATAGTATCAAATAAGCCTGTTTTTATTTTTAGTGAGTTTTTTTTATGAATAAATATAAAAATGTTTTCTTCATCAATAGAGTGACTACCTTAATTTTATTTTTGATAACTGGTTTGCCATATTATGTCTTCATCCTTGAAAATGTAATAGTTAACTAACACGTTGCCACTGGGAGTAATATCCTTGCCTGTAACACCCTTTGTAAGACTGCATCGTGGTTGACATATTTCACAACCAGCTTAATGATGCAGCTTATTTGGAAACAGTGCTATTCATAGAAACCTACTAACCTAAAATGTTTTTACCACTTTATTTCTTAAATGTAGGTGGAAAAAACCCACATCGAGGTCACAGTACCCACCTCAAAAGGTGACCAAACACAGGTTTGTGCCAACAGGCCATGTGTTCCTTTTTCCCTCAACCCCCTCCGTTTTTTTCTTCTCCCTTGGTCCCCCTCTCCTTAAAAATAAAATAAAGTAAAATAAAATGAAGTTTCAAACAGATTTCACCAAACCAATATTTTATCATTTTTTTTCTTTTTGAATTATGGCAAAACAGAAGCTTGCAGAAAAAACTGAAGATCTGATAAGAATGAGGAAGGTTAGACATTTTTCACTTTAACAAAACTACACTGCCTTTTCACCCATGCTGACTTAAAATGCATTAAAAAGACAGTGATCCATTCTTTTCATTGATTTCTCTTAATCAGAAGTTACTTTAAAAAAGTAGATACATATGTACCTGTGTACACATATATGCCAAAGAAATTATAATCTTATACTGTACTATTTTTTTGAAATATTTTATTAAACTTTTTAGTAGGAAAATATCTTTTTTTAAAAAATGAAATGAGAGGGCCGGTGAGACGGCTCAGCGGCTTAAGCGCCTGCCTTGCAAGCGCGAAGGCCCGAGTTCGACTCCCGGATCCCACATACGAAAAAGGGGCCGGTGATATCGCTCAGCGGCACGGGTGCCTGTTGGCGCGCGAGGTCCTGAGGTCGTCCCCCCGGTACCCACAAAAAAAAAAAAAAAATGAAATGAGAATCAAACTTATTCTTCACGTTCAAATTTATATTTCACAATGACATGTTTGTGAAATCATTGACAGTATTTTATACACATTTAGCATAAAAACCATCATCACGACAACTCCCAGTGTTGTTAATGAGTTTGATTGCTGTGTGTCTCATTCTTCCCAGCTACAGAGTGGGCTGAATCAGTTCTTACTGGATATATTTATTAGCTGATCAAGTATAAAATGCCCTTTGATCTTTTTTCTTAGAGGTATTAGAGATCTACATACTGTAGTATTAGTAAATATGAAATACTTCTAAAAAGCTAAACAATTATTTTAAATGATTTCTTCACTCCCTGGTATGTGAGATTTCAAAGCTTTTTAAAGTCATTATTTTAGGGTAGCATTCAAACAGTTCAATTTCAAAAATAAACATAAAACAACGTATGACATAAGAAGCCAATGAAGCCAGGAGCACTGTCTATTTAAGTAACATCATCACAGTCTTTCATCATTCGCAAACAAGGTCATTCATTTTCTAGTGGTAATCAAGTTCTTTGTGTCCTTATGGTTCTGTGGCCATTCCATGTTGGCATACGCTGTGCTGCGGACATTTAATTTCAAATATTTTTTGGTTTGCCAATTTGCAGTCTTTCCCGCAAGAACAACATTTTAATTTTTTATGCTTTTCTGTTTTTCCCCCTTTCATTTTCACAGAAAAAGAGAGAGAGACTAGATGGTGAAAACATTTATATCAGACATAGCAATTTAATGTTGGAGGTTTGTATGAACTTGAAGCTTATTTCAGTTGGTTGCCTGGATCTTCTGCATTCTTTACTGATTCCATTTTCTTCATTCTATGCTGTATTTGGTTTTGCATGCCATTGCATGAGAGATTTTTAGGTTTAAAATGCTTTTGCATGTTGGTAAACAGGAAGGTATGCAACCATCTCTCCTTCTGATTCTTTTTAGTTTTCATCTCTCATACTATCTTAAAAAAAATATATGATTGGGACTACCTCTTCCTCTCATTGCTCCATTGTTTTACCTACATGCAGAAAGTTCTGCATCACCGCTAGAAGTTCCTGAATTTTCCAAGAATATTTAAACTTCTACATGCCCCTGGAAACAAATTTTCACTTTTTTTCTGAGCTGAGAGAATATAGAAATACGGTCACAATTTAGAATGGATGTACAATAGTGGAGGTAGTAGGAAATTACTGAAGAAATGTTGGGGGGTAAGATAAGAAAGAAGAGAGCCTGGTATTTAATGAATAGTTACTATCAGAAGTTTAATTATAAAAACAAGCCTGTGAGAATGGGATTTTTATTTTAAAGATGAGAAAATTGAAGCCTAGAGAAATTAATTATTTTATGGTCACAGAGCTGGTAAATTGATAAGTTGGATTTAAATTCGGAATTATATAACTCTATTAAACTACACTGTTCTTCCAGAAATAGTAATATACTGTGTGGTAAACTACACTGTTTTCCATTCAGAAATAGTAACATACTTTATGCCATAGGAATTTTAAGGTCATTTTCCCATTATATTCAACATTGGTCAGATTTTTTTTACTGGACCTATATTAGTCTAGAGATAAAGTATATCTTATCTAGTTTGGGGATCCACATTGGATAGGAAAATGTAAAACTACTTAGAAGATTAGGGAGGTATATGAGGAAAAATTAAAGTGGAATTATTCCATGTAGAAAAAACTGAGATCAAGTTAATTTACACATCAGAAAAAAACTCATATAGGCCGGGCGTGGTGGTGCACGCCTGTAATCCCAGCACTCGGGAGGCTGAGTTTGAGGCCAGCCTGGGCCACAAAATGAGTTCAAGGCCAGCCTAAACTGTATAGCAAAACCCTGTCTCAAAAAGACAAACAAAACAAAACAACTCATACAGAAGTTAATGACCAGATTATTTTACAACTCCATTCAAGGCAGAACTATAAGAAATGAATATAAATTCTTACATTAGGGATTTAACTTCACTTTAAAGGAAATGTGAATTATAGGAAGATGATAAACATGGTTCCTGCCTTCAGGAAGCTTACAATATGGGGAACTGGGAAGGAGAGAAACAATAAACATGTAAACAAATAGCAATAAAGTAATTACAAGCTATTATAAAAACTGTAGGGCCGGTGAGATAGCTCAGCGGCATAAGTGCCTGCCTGGCAAGCGCGAAGTCCTGAGTTCGACTACCAGTACCCACATAAAAAAGGAAAAAATGGCCGGTGATATCACTGAGTGGCACAAGTGCCTGCTGGCAAGCGCGAGGTCCTGAGTTCAACCCCCGGTACCCACATTAAAAAAAAAAAACTGTAGGGGGCCGGTGAGATGGCTCAGCGGCGTAAGCGCCTGCCCGGCAAGCGCGAGGGCCCGAGTTCGACTCCCAGAACCCACATAGGAAAAAGGGGCCGGTGATATCGCTCAGCGGCACGGGTGCCTGCTGGCGCGTGAGGTCCTAAGGTCGACCCCCGGTACCCACAAAAAAAAAAAAAAAAAAAAAAACTGTAGAAAATAATCAGTATGCTATATTAACAAAAAGGATCTATTCTAAGTGAGATGAACAGTGAAGAGTTCACCTTTTAACTGATATCTAAAAGATGAACATTCGTTAAATGTGATAAATATTAGACTGGAACTTCGAAGAAACTTTCAAAAACAGACTTTTTGTAAAGAACTTTGCTAAATGTAGTAAAAATTATGGCCAGATTTCATTAAACATACCATGTAACAGGCACAGTACCAAGTGTTTTACGTACATTCATCTCATGTAACATGATTTTTTTCTGAACCCTCAGATATATCAATCTTAGAAACTAGATCTCTTTGTTTTAGCCCGAATCTGAGACTAGACCTGCATCATTCCATCTTCAGACATAAGGAAGGATGATAGATGGTGATTTATCTCCTTTCCTCAGCGGGATAACCATCTCCCAATCCTAAACATTTCCTCACTAGTCCCTCTTCAGTGCTGCTGCTTCACTGGAACCCGCAGTACCAATCATATATTTGTCATCTGTTCTGAGGTGTGTTATGGCTTCTGAGACTCACGAAGTACCTGTGTGTGATGTGTTTTTTTCCCAGCATTTCACTGACAGCCATGAGAGGAGATTTCTAAATAACTGTGTGTTTGAAAAATTAAAACTACTAACTGCCTTTTGAGAACGTTTTATATTTAATGAAGTGTTTGGTTGGATTGTTACTAAAATAGTAAGATGATAGGCATCAAAAATTGCCTAACCTCAACACAGCCAAAATAATTTGACTGACCATCATTCTTTAGCTATTTTAAAAAGTGTTTTCCGCCATAAGGAAGTTCTCTCAAGTTATCTGTCACCTAGCAGGGTTTTTTTTTTAAGCATCCCTCCTCCCCAACTCCTCCTCCCCCACCCCCACTAATGCTTTGTTCTGGCACAAATAAGGTGGAATTCATTTTTAGATCTACCACCTCCTCCTCCATCTCCCGGAGAGAACCTGTAACAAATGTCTATGACAAGTTCTATTTGGGACAGGTCCCTTTGAGATCTTAATTTTACTCTGTGCCCCCACAGGTTTCCATCAAAGCCAGCTAAGGAGGATGGAGAAAGCTCCCTCAGAAGCTACTCATTTTATTGGAAATTTTATTTTTGCAGGTTCCAAACCAGTCAAAAGCTAGGCAAGAAACGTAACAAGTCACCAGGCTATCTCGTTAAGACGCTAACTCAGAGTTATGATTTTGGCATAGCATCTCTTGCTAATTTTTGTTTTGCTCCAGTCCCACTTTTAACCCTTCCAAGTATGTTAAGTTGTCCCAAACAGGTCGATTTCCAGTCAGAGCTGAGTCACAGGGCCTCACATGCCTGGTGGGTTTTAGTTGCTTGGCCCAATACTGAGTCTTTGAGTAGGTTTGTTTGTGCTTTTATTTAGCTAATAAATGTTTTTCCTGCTTTTAGCTAGAACAAAAGCACAAACTATTGCTCCCCTTAGTGAAGCTTTTATTCATAAGATAGACTCATATTTTGTCTCAGCAAGCAAAAATTACTGTTGTAAGGGAGCTGCAGAGTTGCCCTTTTGGTTAGTTTTCTCTTTGATTGATGCCAACCAAGTGTACGTGGGTCAGCCTTGCAAATATAAAGATGAGAGTAGTAAGTGAATTTTCTGAATAAATAACTCCAGAATCAATGTCATTATGTGTCTCATTGATTCTTTTTCCTACGCATTTTGGCATTTTGCTTTTCTTGGACACAGAGCTTCCTTGATGTATGACAAACAGAATTTTTTACAGTCGTCAAGAGATGGGCTCTAAATAGTATGATCTTATCTTCAAACTTTTAAGATTTTTTGAAGTGCAAGTCGACAAAAATCATTTTATCTTTGTCTTCAAGTTATATTTACTAGACTATTTTTAGTCAAGTGTCCTTTTTGAAAGCTATTATATACTATTTTTACGTACGTATGAATGTTTCTAGCTCATGCTTTGTTCACCTTAGTTTTGATCATTTGTCCCTAGAATCCCCTTTTAAAGTTTGCCTCTTCCTCTAGTTGCCCACTATTTGATGAACTCTTATTGTCACCCCCAATCCTTTGAAGATTATTGGAAACTGCCCCTCCCCTTTTTTTGGTGCTGCTGCTGGGAATTGAGCCCAGGGCCTTGCACATGTGAGGCAAACATTCTGTTCCTTAGCTACTTTCCCTACTCCAGAATGTCTCTATTTTGATTTGTACTAGGATGAAGCAGCTAGAAAACGTAAGACTTTTAGTTTGTGTAAATAATATTGACAAAGGCGGGGGAAGTCATTGTATTACATATCCCTTACTGAGTTTTTTGGATAGTAACAGTTGACTCTGGAGGCATTAGGAATTTTAGCAAAAAGTTCTTAAATCGAAAAGAGGGTATTCTTGTTTATCAAAAAGAACAAACACCTATTAAAAAATACAGAAGCAAAAAAAAAGAAAAGAGGGGTACTTTATCATTACAACTCACCAAGTTAGAGCAGAAGTGGTGGAAGTCGAATCTTTCACCATGTCCTTCATTTAATAGTTTGTCTCTTTGTTGCTTTCTCCATCCTGCTTGAGTTGAGCCTAAATCAGTTAGTTCTTTTCAAACTGGGGCTGATTGAATTGTGGGATTGCTGCTTGGGATGAGGAGTTGGAGATCTGGTTTTGCATCATATTGGGAAGAAGAGTCATAAAATTGAGGAGTGAGCTCTTTATGGGTTACATAACTAGAGCTAGGGGGTTGTGATGCTTCACTGCTTCCAGAAAAGCACCTTGATTAAAAAAAAAAAAGAAGCAGATATGCTATGTTGTAGATTTCCAATTTGAATGCAATTTATGGATTAGTAATATCTATCCTGGATGTGGTGTGTTTTCTACCAGTACCCAACCTCTGATGGGTTGCCCTTGGTGTGTTTTTTGTCCCCATTATTTATTGTTTTGTATTTTTGTCCTTCAACTGTAGGACTTAGACAAAAGTCAAGAAGAGATCAAAAAACATCATGCTAGCATCAGTGAGCTGAAAAAGAACTTCATGGAGTCTGTACCAGAACCACAGCCTAGCGAATGGGATAAACGCTTATCTACTCACTCCCCCTTTCGAACTGTTAACATCAATGGGCAAATCCCCACAGGAGAAGGAGTAAGTACTTTGTCCGCATGGCTAATTCTGAGAATGAATGAAATAAATGTTCTTGTGTGTTAATATTCTGTTTCTGAGAAAAAGTTTAAAGCTGAAATTTAGCTTTGGTGCCTCAACAATTCATTGCAATTTAAGACATTCATAATCAAACATTTATTTTTCATATCAGGGGGCAACCCAGTTCAATTGTGGGAGCCATTGAGAGTTGCTAGTGGATGATTAAACTCTGAGAACTGTCTCGAAAGTACATGCTTCTGGCTAGTATGTGTTTATAAATTGAGCACATGCCAGTAAAACTTTGTTTATATTCAGAATGTGCCTTCCAGGACCAGAAAGCTGACTAAATTTAGTAAGGTCAGAATTGGAAGGGATTATCATTTTTGAAACTTTATTTGAACATTTCTACAACTTAGAAATGCCTGGAGTGATACAGTTATATAACATACCAAGGAGGCCCGTAAGCCAGAGAATGCAAAACATGAAGTATTAATGATTATATTTCAGTTTTAGAAAAATGACTGATAATTTAATCTTTATGAGTAACAACAAAATTTTAATATGTTGTTTTATAAGATAGTCAAATTTAAAGAAGCCAGAGATAACTTTTAGGGGCTATTTTTTTCTCTGCTATTGTCATTACCTATTTTAGAAATCCTACATCTAAATAAATGAATCTGTTTAATGAAAATGTCTTTAAAGTTACTTGAGCAAAGAGTCTTTATCTTCAGTCAGTGTGTGTTAAATATTTATAGAATTGTGATGACTGAGTGATCATCATGATTTTTAAATTACATACTTAGTCCCCTTCCTGCCCCCAAATAATATCAATTCTAGTTAAGAAATATAAATTAATGTTCTAGTTAAACACCTGGGGTTTAGCAAGCCACAGTGGTGTGTGCCTGTAGTTCCAGGTTCAGGAAGTTGAGGCACAAGATCACTGTGTCCAGAAGTTCAAGACCAGCCTGAGCCGGGTGCGGTGGCTTGTAATGCCAGCACTCGAGAAGGCTCAGGTGGGAAGACTTGCAAGTTCAAGCCGGGCCTCCTGGGCAACTTAGTGACTTAGCAAGGCCTTGTCTCAAAATAAAAAATAAAAAAGGGCTAGGGATGTAGCTGAGTGCAAAGGCTCTGGGTTCAATCCACAGCAACACACACACACCCACACCCACACACACACACACCCCCACCCACCCACCCACCCACACACACACCCACACCCCCACCCACCCACCCACCCACACCCCCACCCACCCACACCCCCACCCACCCACCCCCACACACCCCCACACACCCCCCCACACACCCCCACCCACCCCAGCGTGGGCAACATAGTGAGACCCTGTCTCAAAAAACAAACAAGCAAAAAAACCTGTTTTTGTTGTTGTTTTAATTTTCAGAGTTCTTTGTAAACTATCCATATTATTGTTTAGTTTCTGGAACTGGAGAAGGGAATAAACATTGGTCCACGGAGAGCTTTTTTTGTATTTTTTAAAATGTGATTAAAGTTGGCTAAGAGTTCTCCAATGCTGAAACACTTTCACAAGTAAAGCTAGAGAATATCTGAATAATTGGCAGCTTAATAGAATTATCAGGAATGATAGGACACTTGTGTTCCCACTCATTGTCCTCTCAGCCTCCATTCCCTGATATAAACGGAGATTAGTTTTGTGTTCTAAATGTAGAGCACATACCTTGAACTGAGGCAGTAACCCTGCTTTCTAGTTCAGACCACCACTCTCAGTGTCAGATATTCCATTTGGATATTTCCTTAGTAATAAAAAAATCATAAACGTCCAATGTGAGTTGTGGCTTGGTTTGCCTGAGAGGGTCTGGCTAATCTAACTAAATTATTTTGAACATAGCATTTATTATGTTTGCCTCAGTTTATATAATAGATAAACTTTAATATCTTTACTCTAAAACTCTACAAGTAAGAAAATGGCTTATTGCAACCTCATCTAATAACCCCATCTGCAAACCATAACTGCAAATTTTCTAGTTTTGTTTTTTAACTCCAAGTCATAAATGATGCTCAACTACTTTGAAAAAGTAACTTGTTCTGTCTTGCGTGAGGTTGGATAAATTTATATTAGTCACCATTTCCAGAAAATACTTATGTCTTTTAATAGAAACCCTTCATAAATCTTCTCAGGGCTAGTTTTGGGAATGGGGAATGGCGGTGTCATTTGAGGGCTTTAAAGAAATGAGTTTTTATAAACTAAGATCCACGGGGAGGACTTAAATAATTTTAGCACTACGCTTCTGTATATTTACCCCTCTAAATGAATAATGAGATAAATAAGAACTGTACTGTGATAACCTTTTATATTGGGATAATTCTGCTTTCTGGCATATCTTATTTTTTCTTTAATAATTAGGATAATATTTCTGTTCTCTGGGGATGCCTCTTCCACCTTTAACAGCATTGTTGTTGCATTGCAAGGCAACTGAATTTTATACAATTTGTGTATGACCAGGTGAAGAAAACCTCTATCCTCCCCTCGGAAAGAAAGGTTGGTGGGCCAGAGGTAAAGCTGCTGTTATGACTTGTGCTTCTCAGTCAGAATTTGCTCTTGTCATGGCACTAAGCAGAGAATCCCCCAGAACTGAACAACAGCTGCTGATTAATTTTTCTTTTGGCTATACTAGTAAGTTCATGTCCACAGCCTTTTGGCCTAACACATTACACTTTCACTGCTGCAACGTTTGCAGCCTTCCGTTTGCTTATTTCGGCGCATGGCTGGTTGAAAAGCTGCATGAAGATGTAAATGTGTATTCAGAGAGAAAATGAATTTAATTATACCCTATTCTTTTTATGTTGTCTTTCTTCTCCCACTTTATTTTCTTTTAAAAATCATTACAAATTTGCATCCTGTCTTTTCCTTTTTTCTTTTTGCTGACCAGTCCCCTAGCTACTTTCTCCCTGATACGTATCACTTAGGGGTGTGCAAAGAACCAGTGCTGAACTTCCAGACTGACCAGAGAAGGCTAGCTCAGCTGAGAGAGCTTAGAGCCAGGTTTTTCTTGTCATAGACAATATCTGTCTTGACTGTGTAACAGGGCAGAAGTTGTAGAGGCAGGAAAATTCTCAATTGGACAATTGGGGGAAAAACGTTCCTTAAAATTGTCAAAAGTATTTACTTAATGTATACCTCCATGATGGTCATTATTTTTAATCATGATTCTAAGAATGTACAGATGTTGAGATTTTGTGGGTTGCTTTATTTTATTTCCTTTTGTGGGCAGTAGACCCTGGAGGTACATTTTATACTTTGGGTTTTTGTTTTGTTTTGTTTTGCAATCTTTAAAATGTGTAAGATTAAGACTTTTAATTCCTTAAGCAAAAGCTAATTATTATCCTGAACTATTATAGTTTTCTAAGTATATATGAAGGAATCTGAAGATTACTTTTTATATTCTGCCATTCTATTTCTAATAAAAGTAACTTTTGTCATGGCAAGAAGAATGCTTCATAATTGTCATAGCCCAATTCATTGGTGATTGGCAGTACTAAACAATGAAAAATGACCCAAAATTCATATGTGAAAAAAATTAATATGAATATCATGAAAACAGGAATAAATAAGGAAGGCTAGTAACCATTGAACTTTTAGTCATTCTGATACTCATTTATTTTTTAAATTAACTATTGAACACCTTACTGTATTATAGAGATAAGATATAGAGAGCTAGGATACATTGCCAGAATAAAGTGAATCTAAAGTTGAGTGTCCAAAAAGTCTTTCTAAATCCTTTGCACATCCCCAAGTTTCATCTTTGAGTGTTCTCCATCTGTCATTTTGTTCATCTTTCTCTGTCTTTCTTGATCTTCTATCGTGAAAGCAGACACAGGAACGTGCTCTGTTAGTACAGGATGAAGAGAAAAGTAAAAGGCAAGAGAGATCCACTGAAAGAGCCTTGCCCCAGCAAGAAAATGAAGAAATTCTTCCCAAGGTTTCCATTCCAATCCCTGAGGATCACAAGTCTTTCAAAAAGTGCCGCCTCTACTCTAGTACTTTTCCATCTCCTCGTATTCCTTTCATGATGTCTTTTCTCGTGGTCCTTGCATTGGCTGTTTGGTGGTTGGTCTTTCTGTGATCGGAAAACTGGGTGCTCATCTGAAATGTCAAGACTAAAACCACTGAACTTTTGTTGTTAGCTTCAAATGTGTAATCGCCTATATGATGCCTCTGCTCTTGATCGTTCGCTGTCCTAGGGGAGCTCTCGTGATCATCTTTCTGTCAATAAGATACCCCTTTTTGTAGATTATGTATTGTGGGGTAAAAGGAATAGCAATGGATTGCCCAAGCCAGGTTTTCTGCACTGAAGATTAACAAATTTAGACAAATAAATTTAAGCATATAGCAGGTTGGTACTTTTCCCAAAAGCTTTAACTCTTTTATTCTGCATGTTCTTATTGTTGACTGTTGCCATGTCCTCCTCTCCAGTGTCTCACACAGATCAGGATACTTTCTAGAAACTTATGATGGGATATTTTCCCAGTCTTCTAGTCATTTGTATGGCATGGGCCTCCATAGTTTAAGGAAAAAATTCAACTTGCTAACCTTTCAAAAGCCTTAAAATGATAATGTTTTAATCTATAAATCCATAACCACTCCTTTTCTTAGAATAACAAACTAGTATATACAAAGGCCCTTTTCCAGAAAAGGGCTTTTGACATCTGTGGCCTTTTTATGAGTATTTCTGAGCTATACAGGGATAGGTGACTTTATCCCCTTTGGTGTATAGAAGGGATCCGCAGAGGTTAAATACCATCTTTTCGTAAGCAGAATGTTTAACTAGTTTAAGGAAAATGGTGCTGGTGCCCCTTGGCCTCCAGCCAGGGCTGAATTTCTCAGACTATACCTATCTTTAAAATTCCTGGAATACAGATTTATTCAAGATCTATACATAAACACACCTTTCTCTGAATTAAAATACTGTGTTACTTCCTTATGGCTTAAATAATTATATTACTACCTGTAGAAGCAATATTTAGTCATTATAGTAAGCTTAAAATCTATTTTGATATACTTTGTTTTCCTAATAACTTCAGATATTTGTTCTTGCACTTGTGTTTAAAACAATTGTTTGTAATCAATGGCCTTGTGAGCTAAAGTTCTATTGTAACAAGTATGTGTCCTCTGTTTGCATGTTGATTTATAAGGCTTCCCTAAAGTAAATATGAGCACTCTCTCTTCACAGCACAATTTGGATGCCTAACCTGTTTTATCGTTTTTTGTTTTTTAACGTACGTATTAACGAAACCTTGCATGTAGCTTGCTTTTTTTGCACTTGGATGTACCAGTATGAACAGTTTGGTTAATGTCTCAAATATTTGTTCTGAACTCTGAGCTTATAGAATTATCAAACTGAGATTATTGAACTTTGTGTTATTCTCAATGCTTTTCAGTCAATGTAACTTCTAAACGAGACTTTTTGTTTTTTGAGAAGATGTCCTCAGAGCAAAAAAGAGAACAGTAAAACCAAGAATCTTTTGTCCTTCAACACCCACCAGTATCATTTGGTTGTCGCTGGAAATATGTAAACAACTGGTATTTTTTGAAAACCATAACTCTGTCATTATAGTCTTTTCCAAAAACTGAGAAAAGAACCAAGGACCAGGCTAGATCGAAAAATCTGGTATGCATGTATATTTTTCATATCACAAGCTCTGTCTATTTATAACAAGTATTTTGTAAGTAAGCATATTTGTTGATGCACTCATAATAAGAAAAGAGATCTCACATCAACCTGACATACTGCACAGCTGTTTTCTAATATAGAAAGTGATAATCGCAAATGTCTCCCTTTATCTGTGAAACAGAGATAGGTTTTCCTTAGTGAAATAACAAATGAAACTACAGCATTGGTTACATTATTTTAAGTCTTTTTTTTTAAGAAATAAAAATGAAATCTTAGAATTTTATTGATACTTTTGTAGCTGTTTCAGATTATATTTCCTGAAGTTGCTGTTTTCATTCTTGTACACAGTTCTTTATTATTATTATAAACTTCACCCTGAATTTTGTTTCCTTTTGTATTGGAGTTATTTCAAGTCCACTAGAAGTCTAGTGTGAGCCAACATTACTTTTGAGTTTTTTGAAATGCAGCAAGAATCCTCAGAGATCCATTTTGATAGTCAAATGAGAAGCCGTTTCTTCTGTAAATAGGGTAAGAATGATCGAGATGAGAACGACCAAACCCTTGTGTTAGATGAAGCTGATTGATGCAGACTCAAAAGAAATACCCATCCTGGGCTGGGCATATAGCTCAGTGGCACAGCGCCTGCCTGGCAAGTGCAAGGTCCTGACTGTGATTACTATTACCAAAAAAAAAAAAAAAAGAAAGAAAGAAATACCCATCCTAGTTACCAGAGGAAAATATTGGACATTCCAGCTTTGTGTTACCTAAAGTTAATGCTGCCAATGTTCATAACATGAAACTGTAAACGGTGTTGGTTTCTTTCTCCCACTTCATTCCATTCTCAGGGCCAGAGGTATATCCACGTGACTGTATTGGCTTTACCCTAGTGCCACTCCCTAATGACAGCCTGATAAATAAAAGTTGATTTAGACTAGAGGTATCCATACAGACCAGCGTAAAGTCTTGGGGTTTTGCCTTGGTTTTGCCATTAATCATTTCCAGGGTGATTCCAAGAAGTTTACTTAACTACATAGGGCCCAGATTTCCACCTAATAACGAGACAGACCTACCTCATGAGAATGAATCTGTAATGTTGTGCAGAAACCTGATTGTTCGATTCTTGCTCTTTTAGGGTCTGGGAAACTGGAAATTAAGAAATAAATAAACACATATAACTCCTTTGGATTTTTTTATTTGAAAGGAAGCAATTAAATAGTTGTTTATTTCCATCTATTCCTTATTGACATTTGGCCAAGCATTTTTTTTTTTTTTTTAATGTGGTTACCGGGAGTCGACCTCAGGACCTAGCGCTTGCCAGCAAGTGCTTGTGCCGCTGAGCGATATCACCGGCCCTTTTTTTTCGTATGTGGGTACCGGCAGTCAAACTCAGGACCTTGTGCTTGCCAGGCAAGCACTTGTGCCACTGAGCTATCTCACTGGCCCTGGCCAAGCATTTTAAACTACTAAAGTTAAAAATATCTTTCCAAATTTATCCCATTCTTAAAAAATTCAATTTTATTGAAATGATATTCTTAGATTGAACCATACTTGGAAACAAACCCAGCATCTATATTTTGGGCCTTTTAACCATTTTCTTATGTGCCAACACTTGTGATATGAAGAACTTCTATATGCGTGGGTCAATTTTACTCTTTGTTTATATCTTCAGTAGAAGTTTTGAAGAGGTAACATATCTGTACTAATTCTGTTGACTAAAATTAGACGGGAATGTCTGTGGAGTAGATTTCCAGTTGTCATTTTAGAACCTAGTAGTTTCCTTGGAATAGTATCATAAATTTTACCCTGAAATTTCTTTGGATATAGGCCAATTCACTTTTACTTACTCTCCTAACTCCCTTCTGTAACAATTTCTGTAGAGATAAGCCTGTAGGCTACTAGGCATTAGAATTTTGATTATTTTTTCCAAGGTATTACCAATAAAAACTTGGGCTTTACCCAGTGTTATGTATTTACAAAAGGAAAATAGAAAAGGCAAAACCAATATGAGACACTTTCTAGCTGGGCATGGTGGCACATGCCTGTAATCCCAGCACTTGGGAGGCTGAGGCAGAAGGACCACCGTGGATTCTAGGCCAACCTGGGCTACCTAGTGAGTTCAAGGCCAGCCTCAACTATATAGTGAGACCCTGTCTCAAAAAATAATATGAGACACTTTCTCATCATTCCCCTCCCAAGGATATGGGGTAAAGACCTACAGAACTTCTCTACAGAGTTGTCTTCCTTCATGTTACTCTTGATAGAAATTATAAAATTCTAGGGCCAGGATATAGCTCAGTGGCACAAGCGCCTGCCTGGCAAGCACAAGGTCCTGAGTTTGATTTCCGGTACAAAAAAAAAAAAAAAAAAAATATATATATATATATATATATATATATATATATATAAAATATATATATATATAAATTCTTAATTTCTTTGCAGACTACTCTACCACTTTGAGAAGGATTATTGTACATAAGAAATTTCACCTTTTTTCATTACACTCAAACTACCCCTGTTTGTAATTTTGGTACCAGAAACTGAAGTAACTCCTTATTCTATATTTTATGTGGCCGTGGGATTGTCAGATCTGCCTCCACTGTAGTGGATAGTATCAGTAAACCTGCTCTCATTTCTGATGCTGTTACCCCTCGTGCCTTGGAATCTCCTTTTTACTAGAGCAGAATATGCCACAAAAAGGGACACAGTGGTACAGACCTAGAAAAGGGTACCTGAAACAGTTAAGAAAATATGGTGTTGGAGTTTGGAAGCTATAAAGTTAGGCTACAAAGAGACAATGGTGGCTGATCAGCAATTATAAATTCATGGGGAATTTTATTCATTATTATTAAATGAAATTCCTATCATATTAGAAAAGAGAAAGCATTTATTATTCCCACAGATCAGAAAATACAGGCTAAAACCTAAGAAACTTTAATAAAAGCCTAACTACATATATAGTGGCAGATTGTTGAGAAAACATGCTTTAGGACAGTTTTTCTCAGCCTTTGTGACTGATGCCTTAGAAGGCCACAGTACCCTTCCCTTTACTGCAGTAAGAATCATGTTTGAGATAAAAAGTAGAATAAGTCTGGATAGAAGACTCTCTCTTCTGGCCCCCGAATCAATAAAAACACTTCATTCTCTCATATTTTTCTCTACTGTGTCTTTAAAAACAGAGTATTCAGGCTGGTGGTATCATAGCTCAGTGGTGGAACAAATGCTTAGCATATGAGGGCCTGGGTTCAATCCCCAGCAGGGGGGTTGGATCAGTTTACAGGATCCTATCTCAGTAAAACACAGAAAAGGAATTGCAGGGAAAACGTGGTCACTGTTACCCGCTTATTCATTGCCTGCCAGCGAGGCCCTCCGCTGTACATGTCCAGGATGCCAAAAGCCAACACTATTAGAATTTTAGGGTTGGATAGGATCCTCATCTAACTCCTCTAACATGTGACTGTTTTGTATAAGATCACTTAGAGATTTAAAGGATTTTCTGTTTCTTCACATTTTGTAGTTCTTCATATAGTTAAAGGTGACTCTCATGTTGGAACTGATCATAGTTCTTGTCATCTGATAAGTTATTGTGTGGTATCTGGTCTTCCTCCTAACATGTTCTACTTTCTTCCTTTCTTTTTTCTAGTTTTCCATGTTTTATCACCTTTTTCTTTCTGGCTTTGTTGCCCACGGGTTGCTTCCCTCCAGTTTATTAAGTTCCTCTCTCTCCTTCCCTTCCTTCCTCGCCTCCTTCTCTCCTCTTTCTTTTCATTGAGTTTCTCTCTCTAAAAGATTTTGAAATTCCTAGTATTCTCAGCTTATTCATAAATAACATAGGTACTTGCAAGTAGTTGGGTTTGTTTGTTCAGATAGAAAGAGTAGAAATGGAATCATTTTGGAAAGTTCTTGTAGCCCAGAATCTGTTGACAGGGTAGTATAGTACCTGTCACTATTACATTTTCAGGAACCAGAGCTGGCATACTACCAGAGCTGGCATTCTAAATTGTATTTCCTGTATGACATGTTAGAATTATGGAAGCCTTTTTGTTTTTTGGGGGTTTTTTTGTTGTTTGTTTTTTGTTTTTGTTTGTTTTTTAAGACAGGGTCTCGCTGTGCAGTTCAGGCTGGCCTTGAACTCACTATGTAGCCCAGGCTGGCCTTGAACTCATGGTGATCCTCCTGCCTCAGCCTCCCGAATACTGGGATTACAGGCGTGTGCCGCCATGCCTGGTTTGGGAAGCTTATTTTCTGTTTCATATTCTAGTTGTGATTTCCATGCCCACCATGCATCTTTTCAGAACTTTTAAGATTTTTTTATTGTGCCTTTCTCTTCAAAACTGTGAAATTCTCAAAGATGAAAGGTCCTGCTTTATTCATCATTGTTTGCCTAACTATTACCTTTGTATCCCAGCTACCACTTTGCCTTGTATATAAGAAATAGTATTTGTAAAACTAAATTAAATGATTGCTGGGCATGGTGGTTCACAGCTGTAATGCCAGCACTCAGAGGCTGAAGCAGGAGGATCGCTTGCAAGTTCAAGGCCAGTCTGGGCTATGCAGGAAGTTCAAGCCCCACATGAGCTACAAAACTAAAATGAGCAAAAAACTAAAATGAGCCGGGTGTGGTGTTGCATGCCTGTAATCCCAGCACTGGGGAGGCTGAGACAGGAGGATCACTGCGAGTTCATGGCCAGCCTGGGCTACAAAGTGAGTCAAAGGCCAGCCTGAACTGCGTAGTGAAACCCTGTCTCAAAAAGACCAAAAAACAAAACAAAACAAAACAAAACAAAACCCTAAAATGATTAATCACAGATGGCAATGAATAAATTCTTTTTACACAGAATATATTGTATTGAGAGATAGATGTGTGCCAAGTTAGTCACCTGATGCCAAATCAGCACATGCAGGTAGCCAAGAAAGCCCATGCAGTGTCCAGAAACCGCTGTCTCTCTTGTTAGTAATCTTGTGTAATCCCTGGTTTATTTAAGGATTCTGTGTCTGCCTCCATGTCAAACTCTTACTGATCTCTCATAATTTGGTTCAATTAAAAACTCTTACCCTTGGGGGCCGGTGAGACGGCTCAGCGGCTTAAGCGCCTGCCTTGCAAGCGCGAGGGCCCGAGTTCAACTCCCGGATCCCACATACGAAAAAGGAGCCGGTGATATCGCTCAGCGGCACGGGCGCCTGCTGGCGCGCGAGGTCCTGAGGTCGACCCCCCGGTACCCACAAAAAAAAAAAAAAACTCTTACCCTTTACCAACTCATAATTAACTATTTTCACTCTAGAACGCATTACTGAGACTGGGATACAAACTCATCTCTAACATGACTTCATAAAGAGAGCATTTGTGTTTATTTAAATTTGATACGTTTTTCTTTTTCTTCTTGTGAAGTTTAGTGCTAGACCATTAGCTAAAAAGTTACCATTTTTCTGATTTTACATTATTTTTCCCATTTGACTTGTAATATGTTGTGATACAGAACATTTACATTCATTTTGGGGGATTGGTGCCTATGTGTATCATATCTTGAAACATTTTTCCTGGGTTTTCTTTGACATAAAAGCACTAATGTATGAACTTGTTGTCACGGGTTTGATTCCTCACATAGACCGAGGTCGGCAAACTTCCTGTGAAGGACCAGGTAATATTTTAGGCTTTGCAGACCATATAGTCTCTGAAAACTGCTCAGCTTTAGCAGTGTGAAATGAAAGCAGCAAAAACAGTATTTAAAATGAATAAACATGATCATGTTCCAGTCACAATTTATTTATGGACACTGAAATTTGAATTTTATATAATTTTTATGTGTTCCTGTATGATTTTTTTTTCCCCCCTACTCATTAACAAATATAAAACCATTCTTAGTTCTTAGCCACCCAGAAACAAAGAGAAAGTAGAATCCAGCCTGCTGGACACAGCTTTCTGACCCCTGGTGCAGACCCACAAGATGATTACTTTTGTTTTCTTGGTTTTTTGCCTTGTACTGTTTTTGAAGAGCTGTAGTTGTAATCTTAACATCTTTATTCAATACGAAAGTATTTTTTTCTTGTTTTTGATTAGAAATGGAAAGTAGAAGATGGCATTTATTTCTATGTGATGGCAGGGTGAACCTCAGCTAGAATTTAAGATACTATAAGCACCGTAGTTCCCTCGTCTCTGTCAGTTTTTTCTGGTGTTCTGCGTCCACTGTGATCGTCACATGCTCACTGACCCCAGCTGTCCTCCTCCCTTTGGTTTTAAAGGATCTGCCTCCATTTCCCCTTGAGGAATAAAGGAACAATTCTTAAATTTACATTCTCTTCAGCCAGAGTTTAGAAATACAGAATAAACTTGGTAAAGAAAGTGCAATGAGCTTTCACTCTGAGCATTGGGTACACTTTAGTGTTTC